>OV816026.1:140518804-142918804 GCA_929113105.1 Agrypnus murinus
ATCTTTAGATTTAACTCTTTTGGATTTTTTTATTGGAGCCATAGTCTATGATTTATAAAACACGACCTGCAATGATTGAAAAACTTCGGCAATGGATCGCCAGTGCGATCCATTGCCAGGCAAATGCTTTACAATATCAGGTCGAAATTTGAAAAATAGACTGTATTACTGTTTACATAATACTTAGCACAACTTTGAATATTTTATTAAATACAAAATTATAATAATGTTAACTACAAAAATTAATAAACAATCTGTAATTTTTCCAGCAAATATTGTTTCTTAAATAAATAAATCATATATAAATTCTTCTCCTGAGCTGACGGTAGAGAGTGGCGTGAGTGCACTACTCGTATTCCAAGGTCCGTGGGTTTAAATCCCACTTGGGACGGCAGAATATCTGTAAATTGGAAAGTTTGGCCGTCTCGACTATGGGCGAGTGTGATGGTGGCGTTGCATGTAGATGAGGGACATATGAACTTTAATTTCCACATAGCCCTAGGAGTAAAAAACAACTTTATTCAAACCGGAATTGTTTAAAAAACAAGTCGACTCATTTGAATTATATACAGCGGGTTGAAAGTTAGGCGACACCACTCTTATATCTTTTTCATTTTTAATGGAATATGAACCAAATTTTCTTTAAAGATAGAACACATTATGCTATACTTATGACCAAAAAAACCATATTAAGCATGGTTTTATTGGAAAATCTTACTAACAAAAGTTGTTCAGAAATGCCCAAAAAGCTTAAATCCAAAATTTCATTAAAACAAAATTTATAAAAATCATGGATATGTGTGCAGCATCTCACAGCCGGCGTTCGCACTGCATATTGTTTTTTTCCTTGTAAATTTTCACATGCCATAACATTTTGCTTCTTTCGTTTCAAGTCAATACACACAGAATTGCATGCTGGAATCAGCTGCTATTTTTACACTTAAATTTACGTTCTTTGAATAATAAGTGATTTTGAAAAAAGGAGTTATTTTAATTGAGTTGAAGCTGAAATAGTACCAGTCTGCGTTGTTTGACCGTTCAATAGCCTCTTAGGTGGAAAATAGTTTCTTTCATTCCTCTGGACGTTATTAATGCTCCGAAGTTTAAAATGGATGCCATTTAGATCTAGAGAACAATACAAAATGGCGTATAACCTATTTATTTCCGCAATGGCACCTTCTAAAGATATATAAAAGACCCAGAAAAAGGTTGTGCTTGACCGTTTCGCAGAAAAAACAAAAACTTCAGTTATTTAGTCCAAATATTCAAGCTTCAATTAAGGACGACATTTATGTTGGGAAAATTATTTAATTGCTTTTGTTAAACGTAATTTAGATTGTGTCCACAAAAATAACTTTACGACAGAGCAGATAACTGCTTCTTTTATGAAGTTTCTACCTAAATATTTTAACTATATTCATAAATTTTTATATTTGTTCCATTATGGGTGTTGCAAGAACGGACGTAGCGGAAAGATGAACTTATTCTGTTAAGGGTAGATGATATTTGGGATCAGTGCTAGCAATTAAATTTTTGGACACCAAGACTAAAATACCAAGAATTTTGAGTCACAATAGATAAGTAACAAAAATTATCGGCGTATCTCCTAGCACCCTTAATCAACAATATGAAACACAAGTAACTCCGATGTAAATTACTGTGAATAAATAGCAATCAAATAGATACTTTAGCGATCTATGGAATATTGATTTCCTTCCTGAACAAAGGCATTCTCTTCATAATGGAGGTTAATTAAATATTACTTATTAACTTAACGTTTTAAGTACTTGTAATAGAGGAAATGTCTTATATTTTAACTATCTACCTAAAATCTTTTTGATGTGAGATGTGTTCACTATATCTAGAATTTCTTTGGATAAGGGTTCTTAACTATTACCAAATCTATGTTTTTATAAATGAAGTTGAACAGAAATTACATCTTCGACTTTTTAAAACTCTAATACTAAGTATCAGTACCGAATGTAATTTCTTATATCTTTTTTTAAAGAAAACTACCGACGTAATAGCAACTTGATTAGAAATTGGTGATAAGCTTACTTCGATTTTATGAGATGACTGAATGAGCTAATTTTTCTTACACAACCTGAACCAACTTCATAATTTGTATACCAGGAAATAACCATTTTCTAAGTCATTCTCTAACGACTCAATTCATACAGCTGTGTACTTAAAAGTTTTGCTATATAGAACAGATTCTTCCCTTATAATGATCCTGTCTACATATCAAGTGATGTTTTTATCTTTCATTTATATAATATATAGTATTAAATAAAAGTCGAAGCAAAACAAAACGTCACCTCATGTACTGGAATATAGCTGGAAGGATGCTTACCTTATCTATGATGCACACAAGGTCTATAATACTTCCCCTGTCGACGTGATGTTCCCCTGACCCACTTCCTTGTATATGGGCTATCGGTATCACAATTTGGAGGTTTACGAAGTGCGATATTAACCCTGAACCACCTGATACCTGAAACAAATGGTACAGTTAATTTCAACGTTCATGCAATAATTTACTGTCGATATTTATTTTTCTCAGTTTCGATTTATTTTCTTAGGGCCGATCTTCCAATTATAACCTTAGCAATCAACTTCCAGATAAATTTAAGAAGAGATGAAAAGACCAGCCCTTAAAGGAACACTTTATATGTAGGTCATGATCATAATAACTTTACAAAAAAATGGAATAACAACAGAGACTTAGATAAATATAACTTTTGGTCGTCACATACAGAAAATTGATATTGTTTTTCTACAGGGACGCGTCTATTGTGGTTAAATTGAAAAAAAGGTTTTTCCAAAGCTAAACAATCGAAGCTTTTAGGCGAACATTATTGGAAGACGCGTTTTAACCTTATTTTCTTCTGCTTGGTCTCATTTTAATTGAATTTACTCAGTTAAATTTGAGGTTTTGTGTGTGATTTCCCAAACGAGTTCCCTCAATTCCGAACAGTCCCCTTTTTCCTACCCACGCTTTTAACGTCATGCATTTTGCATCAGCTTTGGTTCGCTCCAAATAGATACGTGCAAGAAAATGCATTTTCGAAACTATTGCTTGGTGCCTTTAAAATGTAGTAGAAACAAAGTTCGAACTTCTGTTTTAAAAGTTTAAAATACTTGAAAGAGAGACAATATTAAACACAGGAATCGAAATGGGGATTAAAATGTAGGAATATTTCATTATTCGAACATTAATATTCTAATGGTTCTAAGTACCTACCTATAAGTTTAGATATTATTTACAACGCTAGAACGACGGTAAGATTAATGGTGTCAGAAACGCTAAGAGCCTTGCATTAAAAGATATACTATTTCGAGAGAATTATCCTTTCAGAGAAGGTGGCAACGATATCATTACGTGTGTAGGTATGTACTGTGTAGGTGTTGTGTCCTCTAGTTTTCGAGTCTCGTTTACTGAATACAAGTTTCCAAACCAATCAAGAGTGTTCTTGGTGTACGTGAGCAGCTTGTCGAATTTAGTGAGGACGTGCCTAGCTCAATTCATGACACGTACTCTTATCAAAACTATGAGAATCATTCAAACGAACTGCTTCAGTTCTTCCTAAAAAATTGTTAAGTAGATACTCAAGAATATAATAAATTATTTTATATATTTGTTAAAAGCAATATTTGTTAATGCTGAGCTAAAAATGATTAATGTTAAAGATTTATATTAAAACTATATTTGTCAGATTCTAATTTCTCTTTTTTTGTTTTTTTCTTGATCTTTTAAAAGATTCTTTACTTTACTTTCTTTAATAAAGTTCTAACAAGTAAAGTTATTTAAAAATGTGTGTTACTTTGAAACTTTTTCAAAAGTTAATGATTTACAACATCGTTGGGGGTTTATACTAGAACTGTCTGAAGAATCTAGGCTGTTCTAACTGATAAGAGTTCTGCTCTTATATTACGTGCTTCTTATTAAACAGAAATTCATTTAAATACAAAAAGAGGACTAGATGTTAGTTAATTTTATATTTAAATATGTTAATAATAATAATAATAATTACTACAACCCATAACCTAAACCAAGGCCCCAGAAGCTATAAGCTTGTGCGGGAGGGAGGGGGCGATTATTATTATTATGTAGGCCCAATGTGCGGCTGCAGCCGACTTATAGATGGAACAGCGCAAATCCCACATCTGTGTTACAGCTAAGGAAAACTGCAGAAAACCTTAACCAGATCTGCCAAATGTTATGTTCCTTATAACAATCCTCTAATAATAACAATTATCTCTTTATTAATACTTTGGTAATGCACATGCACATGTGCCTATACTGCAACTGTATTTTGAGCATAATCATCGATTTTTATATTTTTCTGTGTATAGAGTTTAATACGAATGTACTGGATTTGCTGTTTTCCGATTAGAATATATCTGTATACTAAATTTGATAGTGTTAAATAATAATTTTAAAATTCATAATACCAAATTTTATCGAAACTACGAGCTCGTGCTTTACAAATAATATCTATCAATTCCAAAAATGATAGTAAAGATATCGTATCGGGTAAGTTATAGGCTAGGTTATGTATCATTAACTTATATCGTTAATTAATTTAACGTAAACTATATTTTTCGAAAATCTAATGTGGTTATAGTAAAGCAATTATTTAAATGTGTTTTTTAAATAATGAAACAGGTATGGCTTTGAATCTCGTCAGATGCCTCGATTTCCTAAGGAAAGCTGTGTAATACATCTTGTGTTTAAAATTTCAGTTGATACCGGGAAAAAAAGAAGTATCTTAACAGGGCTAAAAAAATTACAACACATAATTTGCTCAAAATCTTACGCCTTTTCTTTCATCCATTACATTTAAAATATACAGCATTAGAACCAACTGGAATTTGTAGATTCTAAGCACCATTTGAAACATTTGAATTTTTGCGATCGTATCTCATCTAGCCAAATGAATTTCCATTTTAAAGGTTTGCTGCATGTGTTTATAAGGTATACTATTTCGTCGCCTGTCGGCCCTGATCAGTATCAGTCAATTATATCTATGTATTTTCTTTTACTGTTGCAATATTTACATACCTATCACAGACTTTCCAATTTATAATTCACTACATTTCCCCTTTGATTGTAAAGCATATTAAATTAATATCTTTTTCTAATATATTTCAATGTTATAAAATATTTAAGTCGCTCTAAAAGCACCAAGGTTATTTCGAAGTAGGATAGTAAGTCTATTTCTGACCGAGATCTTGTTTATGTGCGGTTTTATCTTACGTCTTACGTCTGAAAGTCATGAAGTCTCACCCAACCACGGAAGCTATAAAAGAAAACGAAGACTATCCAGGAAGTGAACAACATCCAAGCTACTATGAAAGGAAATGGTCAGAACAAGCCATAGTATAGTCAAACAAGCCATAATTATGGTAGTTACGTACTTTCTATAGTGCTTCAAATTCAACAGAGAAGACATGAAGAGTAGTTAAAGTGTACATTCTTACCGATTGTAAATACCCAGTTTGTCGGATTTAGCATAGTTTGACAGATTTGTACTTTTTGTATTAAATATACTTCCTATAATCTTGGTCTCCAAATCTTTAATAATATATAACTCGCCATCAAAACCGCAAATGACGCCATCTAAGGTCAGAAAAAAAAAACGTTGTGCCTGACCGTTTCGCAGAAAAAACAAAAACTTTAGTACTTTAGTCCAAATATTCAATGCTCAATGAAGAACAGCATTTATGTTGGAAAAAATTATATAATTGCTTTTGTTAAACGTAATTTAGATAGTCTCAACAAAAATTACTTTAGAAGAAAACAAATAACTGCTTTTTTCGTGAAGTCACTCGACGAAACTTTGATGATCCAATAATTTCGTCTGTATTGCAGATAGCGGTATGATTTTTTTTCCAAAATGTCTCTATTAGATAGCCGTCTATCTCTTGTAATACAAAAATGTTTCGTATGGTGAAAATTTTTGTACACAAATAACAAAATGGCAATTTTCTCAAATATTTTTTCTCAATACTAAATTTTAAGTAGTACATTGCAATCTACAACTCTACAATCTACAACTTTCTAGCTCCATCTAAGATCATGTTATGACGATGCAAACTAAAAAGTAGTGCGTTTTTGGTTTTTTGAAATTTTACATAAAAATGACTTTTTAAGGTTCAAGGCCATTCCAAATCGACGAGCGCCCTCCGGATTCGGATTCAGAAGGAAAATCTACATAAAAAAACCGTGCTCAAAACTCGTGTGAAATCAAGTCTGGACGACATGTCGAATTTAGGTATGCTGCTCCCGGACTAGTTCATTTGATGTCGCGTGTGAGCGATTTAGAATGAGCGATTTACAAACTTCTAACAATAAATTATTACTTAGCTCTGAGCTTTGCGGTACGATTTGCAAAGACAACACTATTGCAGCAATCCCCAGGCAACTCTGTGAAGTCTATGGGCTACGTAAATTAGGTGAATGTTATATAATATTACTATGTTATGGTAATATAAGACCATCGCGTGGTTTGTTTAAAGAAGGGTAAACAAATATCCGCCACGAAGAGTATAGTGATCTCCTGAGTGTGATAACATGGATATGATGGAAAAGCTAAACATGAAAATCGTCGTTTCACAAGTTTTAGGTTTAATGCTTAAGCTTTCTTCCGATTCAACAAAACAATCTTTGATTAATCATTAACAGATTGAAATGAAAACGTTGATTATTTATTAAAGTTTGTGAAATTGCTAAAAATGTTTAATTGAAGATTAAACGTTATTTATCTATAGGTGTAGGTTTGCTTCAAACTTGCTTCTGTTGGACTGGTCACTCGCCAATTCTTCAAATTACGGTAACTAGGCGTCCTCACAACTGTGGGCTTACACTTAAGCATTGAGTTACCAGTAGATCTGAATATGCAAGTGGTGCAGTATGAGAACGATGTTTTTTTATGTTAAATACATAGTCCATATTATAGTATGAGCAAAAAGTAACTCCATCATAGATGCCTTTGGAAGTTTGATCTTATGTGTATTATAACACCAGAAAATTAAACAAAATAATCTTTTGACAGTGACAGTTGTTATCAATTTGATATAATTTTCTGGTGTTATAATACACATGAGTTCAAAATTCCAAAGGCACCTTTGATGGTGACTTTTTGCTGATACTATACTATGCATTTCAGACGGAAAAACATACAAAATAGCAATTTTTTACCGTTTGGCTGCACTTTCTTTATTACAAAAGCAGATGAAGCATTGAGGTAATGGTATCATCTGATTATTTAGTAAAAAAGTAATATACTCCCATTTATATATTACACCTCCCACATACTTAAAAAGATAGTAATACACCATTATTGCTTATATAAAATATATCTATCTTTGGAATTAATCTTCAAATCCTGTTAATTTCGATATTTACATCTACATTTTGCTTGTAAGGATAAGGCGAATTGCAGTGATTGAGAGTGGATAAACATTAGGGTGGTGCATATGGTTAAAAAAATTATTACAATTTCAAAATACGTACCCTCCAATTTTTTTTACATTGCATGGAAAGAAAGTCAGCCTAAAAATTTCAAGTTGATCAGATCACGCTAACCCGATCCGCATTAAGATCAAAGTTCAGCTATTTTACACTGTTTTTCACAAAACGCGTATTTGCAGCAAAACCGTTGCAGCTACGAAAAAAGATATTCTTCCTTTTTTGTGGGAAATTTAGGCTACTATAAATTTGTTCCGTACATCATTTTCGAGAAATAATCTGTTTTTGAGTTATGAAAGGAAAATCAGATGCAGTCATTTACGGGTCGTGCATATTAATTTGTCGACGTCATAAAATTTCAGAGTATACATGCTTTTTAAAATTATTGGAGGGAGGGGAATTAATAGTAGTGTTACGTAATTATCAAAGGGGGGGTTCAAAGTAGAGTTAGAAGGGTTTGGGGGGGTAGCAAAGTTCACTCTAAAAAATTCCCCTTGAAGTTGCCTCCATTTCTTGGGGTAAATTTACTTCAAAGTGTAATTTTCATAGGAAGTGGGAAATTTCAATATTAGGTTAAATTTGCATTGTCATGTTTCCTTTTTAAATAAATTTACAGATTAAAATTACGATCTCAATGCAATCTTACATTTCATTTTAACATTAAAACACCTGCGTAAAGTTATAACTTTACCTAATATTGACCTAATATTGAAATTTCCACTTCCTATGAAAATTACATTGGAAGTAAATTTACCCCAAAAAATGGAGGTAACAAAGTATACACTCTAAAAAAATCCCCTTGAAGTTGCCTCCATTTCTTGGGGTAAATTTACTTCAAAGTGTAATTTTCATAGGAAGTGGGAAATTTCAATATTATATATGCATGACATATAATACCGAATTTGTTGAACATATGCATTCTATACGCAATTAAACAATGATTCAATAATAATTACATAGAATGTACCCTATTTTTAAATATTTATATTTATTGGACTTGACCTTATAGTGAAATTGTGCTCTAGAACAAGCACAAGCTTTTATAAAGTATACTTTGTTACCTCCATTTTTTGGGGTAAATTTACTTCCAATGTAATTTTCATAGGAAGTGGAAATTTCAATATTAGGTAAAGTTATAACTTTACGCAGGTGTTTTAATGTTAAAATGAAATGTAAGATTGCATTGAGATCGTAATTTTAATCTGTAAATTTATTTAAAAAGGAAACATGACAATGCAAATTTAACCTAATATTGAAATTTCCCACTTCCTATGAAAATTACACTTTGAAGTAAATTTACCCCAAGAAATGGAGGCAACTTCAAGGGGAATTTTTTAGAGTGTTCTTCTAAATATGCGTTACGTAATTTAAGGACAAGCTGTTACCTTTAGATTGACTTTTTACCTATGGAATTTATCAGAATAATCGTATATTCTAAATATGCAAGGTATACAGGGTGTTATATTTTAAATAAAAACGTTTGTCACCTCTGGTGACATCAAAAGTGCATCAATGTTGATATTAAACACCTAAACTCGTTTTTGTGCAGTATTCAAATCTTTTAAATTTTATTCGGTAATGTTCTAAAGATGAGAACACGGCATAGGACACCCTGTATATCTTTTATTTAAATATCATCTAAATCATTCTTTTGAACGAGCCACCTTCATTTTACTAATGACCTCTAACTAAAATAATCTAAAATAACTAAAATAATTCAAATAACTAAACTAACTAAAACAACTAAAACAACTAAAACAACCAAAACAACTAAAATAACTAAAATAAATTATCGAAAGTATCTAAAATAACCAAAATAACTCCATAACTATTTTCATGGTCTTGCTCCATTTTACAGGATCTATTCATGTCACTATTCCCACTATTCAATCTTAATTGTGTTATCTTTCAGAATGGAGGTAATCCAAGTTAACCCTTGTATGTTTGATGTCATATATTTTTCTATCGACCCACAATTGACCCTTGATCCCGAATCAACTGCTAACAATGTTATATCGAGCATCTTGTCGACCACTGAATACAAATGATTACAAACATTTCATTTTGTTAAAAAAACCCAAAAAGCAACAGCATACAGGTTTCAATTAAAACTTGGAATTAGTAATGTATAGATATATTCTCAGTAAAACTACGAAATCTCAACAGTTAGATCAACACAACCTATATTCCTCATATGCAGTTTACACGATTCAAAATTAATACAACCACGTAGAAGCGAGTTTAATAAATTTCTGTGTTATTAAGTGAACCGTAAAGTATGCATCACTTCCATAAATAATATGTATAGAGGAATATGAAATGAACAAAGAGAAAATTTACACAATGAATGTAGTATTTACTTTTCATTTTCTGTATGAACTGCTTGATAGGCAAATCAGTGTTTTCAATTTCTAACAACATAAAATAATAAAATGAATATCGAATAACATCACCTTGTTTTTATTTTAGTAATTAATTAGGCTATTATATATTACGTATAAACAATTCGTAGTATAATTAAAAAGTAGCATATTAAAATCATCGAAAATGTTAAACTGAATAAACGGCGAACACGGTAAATTGGATCACCGAAAATAATTCATATTCTTTTTTCTAGAGTTGTTAAAAAATGATGACGCTTTTTTTATTAATATCCGTATGCAAAATGCCACATTGGTTTTATTTACTTGACAGCGTACACGAAAGGTTTTTCGCTTTAGAGAGAAAAATATTTCGTGCATTTAAATGCGATTTATGCATATTTGAGCAATGTCGTTTCCGAAGCAACAACGAAACTGTCCACTTTGCGTTAAAATAAAATTTCCTTGTGTTATTTTTTATGATTTTTTGCTACTTTTTGATTATTTCAATAACGCTGTAGAAAAAACGTTGTGTGCAATTCGCACTCGAAATGACTGGTGGTCTCGAATGAGGTTTTGACTCGGCTACGCCAGTTACATATGTCTTTTATTTCCGTACATTAATTTACTTTTTACTTAAACTACATATATATTTTATGCATTCTATATTATTACATATAGATTCCATAGTGTATTATAATTTATTCTAATCATATTCCACTTAATGTAAATGTTATTTAAATTAAAGTCATTTCTAGAGTGCCACGGTTGCCCTTGAAACCGAGTACAATCTAAATTTGCACCTATATCAGGTCACGTTTGCTATGCATTTCTTCTAAGAACCGTTTATCATGCTAATGGCTCATTTGCACACACGGTCCTTCCTAGAATAGTTTGGAAGTCAAACGAATGGCAACATCAAATAAACAAACTCTCAGCTGGCCACACCATGGAAGTACCAGCTATAAATACAGCCTCTAGCTGCAACCTTGCAAGAGCTAATCCATCCAGCGAGTAGTAACATACAAGACCACCGAGCAACGATAAGTGTAGCGTTTTGTAATACGTAGTCAGTCAGATTTTTTGACTTAGCAAATTTTCGTATTTACCAAAAAATACTTTATGAAATTCTGGTCTCCAAATTTTTAAAATATATTTCGCCTCGTCAATCTGCCTAATGAAAATATAAAAAACTTGCTCATATGGCTTCAACATGTCAGCTAGCAATAGCGGATTTGCTTATATTGTGACAGCTCACAGTGCGACATGTGTGAGTTGTGACATGCCAGCGCATGTTATCTAGTGAACTCGAACGACGGAAATTAACACGTACACACACACTCAGAATGTAAAATTTTCTAATTCTGCGGTCTCCCGAGTACAGAAACAGTTTAGAGAACGACTCGCGGTTTAGAGAAAGTCCTGAACTAGAATCAACAACAGGAAGAAGAAGCAAAAGGTACTGCAGCTCTTTGCAAACAATCAAAAAGTACAAATTTAGCAGGATTTTGTACAAAAAGTGAACGCTAATGCTGACCTAAATAGTTTTAAAGCTCAAACTGCTACCGATAGGGACGCCAAACAAAATCATATAGCTCAAAACCTGTTTTCGAAGCAGCAGGGAAACCTGCTGATCCAGTACCAGTGTGTATTGGTGGATGACAAGACATACTGCTTCGCCAACTTTAAAAGACTACTTCACTGCTACTAGTTGTCATGATGAAAAACCCGAAAGTCAAGTTAAAAAAAATTGGTTTAGCATCCTAGTGTCAGTCATCAGCACCGGGACTATCCAATCCGATATCTATCAGAAAGAATGTCCAAAATCGTCTTCTGTCTCTTCTGCAGCAACACAATTCCAAACCGCTGATCTGGCAAGATCTCGATCTGCCATTATTCGAAGGATTTGAAAGAGTGATATTTTGCCAATGGTGTCACGTGTCGAGAGAGCTGAATCTACCGATCAGTCAGGAACTCCGATACTTCGACTCATTAAGCAAGCTGATGGAAACACTAATGGCAAGAGTATGTCATTCAGTGGAGCGAGGCGGGGTTTCCAGGGAACTGAATATTTTATACTTTCTAGTGTTAGCACAATTCCTTCAAATAAATGATGATTTCCTACTAGTGCACAATTAGATGTTTCTAATTGACCTATTTTGGTACTCCAGTTTTATCTTATTCATCTTTATACTATTGTTATTCCAAATTTATAATAATATTCCACAACCTCGATTATATCGTTTTTTTAAAATCATTAAACAGGATAAAGGACGTTCTAGTATAAAATCTACAGATGAGTTTGTTAACCCTATATTTGCTTGGGATTATTTTGGGAATAATTTAGGATGCTGCGTTTCACGAGTTTGGAAATGGAAATTTAATATTGATCTACCAATGTCAAAATTATCATGAAGGGCGAGTTTCGCATTCTAATAAAATAATAACGCCTCGTTTGTTCACGCCCGTCATATAAACAGATATACGAGCAAATTTATCACACTGTCTAACTAGTGATAACTGAGCTGCCAGTTGATTGACATAATACGTGTTTTGCACTTCCCCTGTGAAAATATTACTCCCTTCAAATTATATGTTATAATAAGTGGTCTATTCCGAAATAAACGAGCATTAGAAAAACATATCATATAAATTTTAACAAAGAGCGCAACTACAGCAATCAATCGATAGCAAACGTACAAAATAACAAGGTGGCTCATGACGTAAAGCGCAGAGAAAGATCATAAAAACAAATATAAAAGTGTTTTATAGTAAGATGTGCGGTTTGAAATTTATGAGGTTCATCCAGGTCAGTTGGCAACCTCTGCATCTTCCCGTTTTTGTTACTGCCGTTGCCCAACTACCAGAATAAAAATTAGATTATGATCGTTAATATGAGTTACGTTGGAAAAAATTGCTGTTGTAAATTGCACAGAAAGTTTTAAATTGCCGCTTTTTGCATTATCTAATCATGAATGGGGAAAAAGGTAAAAACTCAAAGCACGTTTTTACGTAAGCGTACGTATGAACGGCTCGAAAATAAACATTAGCCTTCGTGAACGTAACGCAGGCTTCAGGGATGTGTACCACGCATCAATATATAAAGTATAATTATAAACACCCCCTTGTTTCTGTTAAACATCGTTAAATCGTTTCTTACTAAGAGAGAACTTCCCAGGTAATAATTAATTCATTCATCACATCAATTTGCAACATTAGTGGAGGAATTCCACACGGTTCAATATTAGGACCCATGCTTTTTAATATATACAGTGTGCTTTTTGTAGACGATAATATAGGAAATTCAATTGAATTTTAACATTTTCCTCCTAAACTTGTACCCTTACAAGTGTAAGTAGAAATTTTGGTATCAATCGAAAGAATTTTACGATCAATAATGGTATCAATTTTGGTATCAATCGAAAAACATATTAAACTTTATGAAAAAAACCGAAAAATATTTAGAAAAATACTTAAAAAGCTTATTGATTTATTGCTTTTGGTAATAAGCTATAAAGAAAAACTGGAAGCTGTACGCTGATTGGCCTATCGGTTAACGCATGAAATTCATAATCAGAAATCGCGGGTTCAAATTTTAATTTCAGCAAAAATTTCTATCGTTCTTGATTATATTTAGTTTTTATTTAAGTAATAGACTTTGATACCTAAGTTGTTTTATAATTTCAAAATAAAACAAAGAGATATAGAAATTTATACGCCTAACCTCTTGCACTAGACATCAGTGATTCTAGGACTGTAGAGTATAACTTTTTATAAGTATTGTTTAAATCCAAAAAAGCGAAAAACAAATACAATGAAATGTGGTTCATCTACATGTGGTAAAGATCAAGTCCAGATTTTGCTTGTTACCATGTATGTATATTGATTGTGTGATTAAAGGTAATCGAGCACGAGGTTTTGATTGCAAAACCGTATTTTACCTGCGCCTACATGCCTCTTAGCATGTCTACAGTAAGACAAAGGATAATCTTCCCTACTAATCTTAAATTTGTATCCCGATTTGACTTGTGATAAATCAAGTAGCCCATCAACTTGTTCTCAATGAAAAAACTGAAATAGAAAAAAGTGCAGAACAAAGCAATGCGAAAGAGAAGAGACAACCTACTTTACTCAGTCTTTCACTGTTGTTACATTAGAGATCTCCCTTGACACTAAAACTCGGTAAAGCCGCAGGACTGGACAATTCTTATGAAACGAACAGATTCTTCGTTATGGGCCAAACAACACCCCTATTTTTCAGTAACAGTATTTCCTCTAATAAGCATTCCAAAGATACGGAGGAAAAGCAAATTTACATCCATACCGATAACTGGTAAATCATTAGATGACCCGAAAAATCTTAGACCAATATCACTAATCTACTGCTTACATAAACAGTTTGAAGGAATACTTCTTAACTGTCTGAATCCTTACATTGAGGATCAGCTCATTTCTGAACACCCAGGCTTTCGCTCAGTTAAGGCATACACAGGCCAGTCATTAAATTTTACTCAATACATAGAAGATGACTATGAAACCATTTAGCCGTTAGTGGTTGTGTTTGCTGATATATGTAAACATATATAGATAATTGCTTTAAAAGTTATATAAGATCACTAAAGACAAGTAACTCAAATTATCTCTATTCTGCTCTGTAGTACACGGTTTAGTATACATGGACTTCGAAGGCAAACGCGTAAATGGTGGAAAATTCAGAAACATGGTTTCTCCAGGGCAAGACTATTCTTTTCAATGTATCCCCCTGTTGATTCCCACACTAGAATCTTTGCTTTCACAGATGACCTAGCTGTTGCCACAAACACGTTAACTTCCACGTGAGAGAAAATACATTCTCAAATGCTATGAAGAGCCAAATACAGAATTAAATACAAATGCGTCTTCACCCGAATACAGTTAAACTGTATTAAACTTTTTTCACTAATGAAATCGAGACACAAATCGACCCTGAAATATATTGTGGAACGACCAACATATTAATTACGTTACCGTCGACCGCTTTCTCATCTTTAAGCAACGTATAGATAAAGCCAGAGGAAAACTCTCCACAAACAACAATCCTTAATGTTAACGAAATCTACCGTCTAACTGTCTAAAATCCACTCCACTCAATCAACTCAATTTGTTCAGCGCTATGGCTCTCCCGGACATCAGACAGACGTGCCACAGCGAGTACGGGCTCTAAGTAGCTGCATGGTTCACGTCACGACTACTTGGCCAAACTCTTGTTAGATCTCGCCTCAAATCGAAAAACATCTTTCTCGATTCACTTCGGCTCATTGAGAGTACAATAACATCAGATAAGACTTTGAATGTCAGAAACTTGACAACAATCTATCCCGAAGAAAAAATACCATCCAGAAATTAGTACAAATTGCCCGTATGGAGCACATTCAACCGCCTCTCTCAACTCAACTCAAGTGCGAAGATGCAAGGCTAGCACGTGCAAATGGGAATATCCAAGAAAGACCAAACATATTTTCCTGTCTACAGTAACCCAAAAAAGGAATGTAGCGGCATGAGCAAGTAGGCCATCAATCGAATTTGCAAAATTCTGACAGAACAATATTTGATAGTTGCATTTCTGTGTTGCTTGTTACGTAATGTTTCACTTTATTGCTTATTTATTTATTTCTGGATGAGAAATCGCGGTGGTGCAACATTCCTACTCCTTATGTGTCTATTTACTGTTGTTATGTTTTATTTATATTGTATAGTGAACACTAATAAATAATGTTAAAATGCTACCCCCCAGTGAAATCGTCGCATTGTTAGATCGCATAAAATTCGTAGAGACAGGGGAAAATAACTAACAAAGTTATCCGATGTTCACTATGTAGGGCTTAATATTATAAAATCTAGTTTCTATACTGCTGTCGGCATTAGCAAAAATAGTTACATTCGAAACCCTCAAAGTATAATTTTACTAATAAAGGACATCGATTTTGTAGAAATTATATTTTGTATGGAAATTCGTTAGTGGAACTAAATAATGTAAATATCGGCTTTCTAGTATGCTGTGATATTATGTACTTACTCTATATAGTTGTAATTTTGTAAAGGTAGTGATATTAATTTTTTTTTATATTTCTGAAAGTATATCAATATCAAAGTTGACTGTCTACAACAGTACCTACTTTTATTTGGTGAAGGTATGTTAGTATTTTATTTTGTATTTTGCCTTTTTTTGCAATCTACCTGCAATTCTCCACATTTTGTACTTTTGGTACTGTAAGTTCAGAAAAAACCGTTATCAAACTTGAAACAAATACGCAATAATTTTATAAAGTAAATAAATTAAATTAAATTTTAAGGAAAATATCTAATAGGAATATGTCAAATTAAAAATTCAATATTTTTACACAAATAAGTTACCTGATGATTGATATTGAGATGATATGGAATCATCTGATTGAAAATTTACTTGACGATTTGATCGTAAACACAAATATAATTATTTCATGCAATAAAATTAGATAATAGATAGACATGCTAGGATATTAGGTTTATTTAATCTAAAAGCTACATGTTAGGTTACAGATAGATTTAGCAATTTTTGAAATAGAAATTATAGAAGGATAAATTTCATGCAGACGTAACCTTAATTTTTACATAAAAAGTCTGAATTTATAAAAAGGTCACATGTTAGGATGGTTTTTCCATTTTTCTGGAAGATTTTATTTTCTTGATTAGGCCTGAGTTTAATGATAGGCAACGTAGGGAAATTCTTTCTGTTTCCCATGCGACTGATTCAGTTTCAGGAAAATATTTCACTAAAAATATGTAAATTAGGTCAATATTGTAATGACTATATTAACACATTAAACTTACAATCTCCTGAATTCCAATAAAATGTTTTTATCCTAATGAAGGTTTTGGCTTTGCTTATATGCTTCGGTTTTTCCAAATATTAATTTTAAATAACATTTTACACCATTGTTTGAACACAAGCACTTGGAGGACTGTATGCTGGACAAGTTTGACTATAATTTAATTTCATTTATGTTGTTATTTGTATGGAGTCTTGCAAAGCATCGTTGTGTCTATAAATCGTAAAAACAGATTTTACATTCGAATTTTTCTTCTATTGTAAATATGTTTTTATGAAAATTTTATATGTATCAATTACCTAGTGTAGTTATGTATTCATTATTTGTAAAAGATAGAGCTAATCATCATGTGTATCTATGTAATTAGGTTTTAATGGGATTTTTCATCGTCAATCGGTTTTGTTTATCTTCTCAGTTATGATTAATTTTAGACTATAAGTGTCTGATGTTGTTTTAATCGCTATTTTGCCAGCTACATTTCTATCTTTTTAGATTTAAGATTAGTGTTAATTACAAACATCTGTTTTTTGATAGTGACTTCATAAACGTAGCGTGTAGATTTTGCTTTTAAAAATTTGTCGTAGTCGTTAATTGTTTTCTAAAGTATATAAAAAGGCCAAGAAAAATTAACAAATTCAGTCGATAAAACGCTTTGGTTGAATCCACACTCGACTCCAGACCAAAAACCTATAAAATAAAGTGAGGTTAACTGATAACCATATGTTTTCATAGACATACGCCAAATGTAAACAAACTATTTATGGAATAGTTACCTGAATATTTAAATCAAAGAAGATTTATTTTCGTTTTTCGACAATTGTATGGAATTGTGAACGATTTATTTATTAAAATAAATTCAAGAAGATTTTTGTTTCCATTATTGATTTGGATAATCGACTTGCCTTCATTTAAAAATCAGCTGTGTGAATAAATGCAGTATTACTAATTGTAAAAAGATTGAAGTAGATCTCGACGTAATTTATATACAAGGTTGGTCAAAATAAAAGGATTTGGTTAAAATTTTCCATATAACAAAATCATAAGGACAATCTTAATAAATTCAGAATTTATTTTTCTTATTTTAAAAGTTTTTCAATAACAAAGTTTTACCAAATAAACAATTTAAATTTGTTGATAAAAATTTAATTGTCATTAGATAAATTTATTTTAGCAATTGTAAATATTTTTAACTGATAACTTTAATTGATGTCAGTTTGCTCAAATGGAGAACAGTTATAACCCCCCTGCCAGATAGATAACGAATAATTTACACATTTGAGCAAGCTCAAGGAAGATTTTCCTATACTTTTTACTGTTCTGTTTAAATAGTTTTTTGTACTTTCTTTTTTGAATTAGATTTTCTAATTTTCATTAATAAAAATAAAGACTGTGCTTTCAATTTATCTATGTGTTTATTTGATGTGTATGCAAACATCCATTTCTTTTTCTTTTCACATATAGAGTTTAGTTTGCTGTTGTCCAGTTGCGGAGATCCAAGTGTCTTGGTAGTAAGTTCTTTTCTTCCAGGTATAAGAATCAATAAGGTTTTATTATTTCATTTATCTCATGCTCTATCGAATTTAACCTGAGTCAGCCCATTGGGAAAAAGAAAAAAATATTGGGGTTATGTTTTTTTATTTTATTAAATTTCATTGCATATGTTAATAGCAACCAACGCAAAATTATATATTTTTATAAAATATCACCTCAATATATGATAATTAATATATCACAAAGATAAATTTCATTATTTACAGTCCACGTCAAATCTGAAGAATTCAGTGTAGGCCATCATTTACAGTGTATAATAGATTTAGGTTGACAAACTTGCTAACAAAAAATACCAAATCCCTACATAATCGATAATTTACTTTTATTAATAAAATTATTAATCACAGTTAATAATTACAATGAATGTTTAGTAAAGAAAATTATTTTGAAAAAGTCTTCCTTGTAAATGTATTTTTAATTAAATCATACGTACCTAAATAAGTTTTAATTCCACGTACTTTGCATAAAAGTTTACCATAGTAAGGTGAATTATGATTTTAAAAGAAAGCCCCTGATCCTGGGTAATCCAATTTAATTTATGAGATGTTATATTCTAAAATGAAATAATAATTAAAAACTTTGATTCAAATTAAAATTGGCTAGCTTTAGTGAAAATGAAAATATAACATCCCCATAACTTTTCTTTCTCCCCATCGACTAACTCAGGTATATGTTGATTGAGCATGAGATAAACAAATTATAAAAATCTTATTGATTTTTGCACCTGAAAGAGAAGAACTTACTACAAATGCACTTGGAATTCTGCAACTGGACAAGCAGCGAACTTAAAGTCTGTATGTGGAGAAAATAAATGTATGCTTGCATAAACATCAACACAAATAAACACATATATAGATCAAACATTGTTCATTTTATTAAACGTAAATACGAATATTTATCCAAGAGAAAATAAAAACAATTGTTGAAATGGAAAAGAAAAACAAAAGGAAAATCTTCCTTGAGCTTGCTCAAATGTGTTGTGTATTAGTTACCAACCTGACATGTGGGTTGTAACTGGTCTCCATTTGAACAAACTAAGACAAACATAAAATTGTCAATCAAGTGAACATGTTAAACTCAATACACAAATTGAAGATTATAAAAATGTTACAAACATTGTTCTCAAAGAACCTCTCAAATTAAAAATGAATTTAAATTTATTTTCTGATTGTCTTTATTATTTCACCCACTTTATCATTTGACCCACCTTGTATATGGTTCACAAACCAAATCCGTTGATGATTTATCCTTGAAATAATCTTTGTACTCAGTCGATAATCTAACATTATTATTCCAAATCAGCTGTGATCCAATAATGTTGAAAACCAAATCCATACAAATTGTAGACACGAAAATTGATAAAATTAATTTCTTTGATTTATTAAAACAAATCGATCACACTTGCCAGTGATTATTAAATTAAAAACAAATCTTCGTTTTGATAACAGGTAACAATCCAATTCCATTTTATTATGACGTTTGTTTACATTAAAAAAACATGGTTAATCATAATCTAACTTTATTTTAGGATTTTTTAATATAAGCCGAGCGTGGATCCTTCCAATGCTCTTTATCGACTGAAATTGTTCTTTTTTCGGGGTCCATTTATACGATTTCACAAAACAATTGAAAAACAGCGCGAAATTTCACAAAACAACGGAACATCAAACTTTGTCATGACGTCGCTAACGAAAACATGTGTTTGTAATTAACATTAACCTTAATTAATTAATCTTAAGACAGAAAGGTAGCTGGCAAAGAGATGAATAAATTGACATAACACACTTGTGGTCTAAAATGAACAATAACAAAGAAAATCAACGAAAACGACCCACGGTCACAAATCTCATTAAAACTAATTTATACATTGAAACTCAACACTTTCCAGCTATACTTGTGTATACAATATTTACATAATTGCTCAAGGTAACCCAAACATATGAAGTTTACACAATTTATAACAAATTACCAAAGAAAAACTCAACTAAAAAAATAATCTTCCGTTTTTGACATCATCTGAGGTTTTTGCAAGTACAATAAAAATAACGACATAAATAAATTCAAACATGAATTAATCTTGTCCAGAATACAGTACTCCATGTGCCTGCATCCAAACAATAATGCAAATCATAAAAATAAAACCAACATTTGAAAAATCAGTGGATATCTACAAAGCTGATACCTTCATTCTTATGAACTTAAATCTTTTAAATGCAAGACTCCGTAAGCAAATTGTAACATTATAAATATCAATTTACTGATCTAATATAACTATTTCCAGTAAAATATGTACCCGAAACTGACTTAGTTTCCTGGGAGATAGAAAAATATGTTGTATACGATGAAAACTCCTAAAAATCAACTCTAACAAGAAGACAAAACCTTCCAGAAAAATGAAAAAAGCATCATAACGTGTGATCTGGGTTACATAAAACATGTATTTACTATGTACTATAAACCAACCTTAATACTTTATACCTTTTTATAAATTCAACATCTTCTCATAAAAAGTGAGGTTAAGGACCAACGGTACCTAACATACTCCTATATCTCTGTTCTATACTATAAATCTTCATATAATCTCGCATGTATCCTATTAATTGAATAAAAATAATAAACTAGCATGTCTGTTTTTGTATTTAATGCATGATATTTTTATATTTGTATTTCCCTATAGCATCAAAAATATTCTGAAATTGTAATTCGTTAAATAAATTTTCAACTTGATGATTCGATATCATCTCAATAGTAATCAGTAAAACTAATCTAATCATTTTAGCTACTCTGTCAATCATTTCAATTCAAAGGAACCAAGTTATAATAAAGCTAAACCCGTATCAACTTTGGAGGAAGCCACTATAAATTTATGTATCCACCTATACAGTAAACGTTTATCGATCAGATGTAAAGATTTAATTTGGGAATTTATGTTTCTATAATATTTTGAATTGATTAATCTATAAGGCGTTGTCTGAGATCTCATGCAACCCTAAATTTAGTTACCTAAATTTCTTCTAGAATAAACCATTTTCTCCGAGTTTC
This sequence comes from Agrypnus murinus, assembly GCA_929113105.1. Classification (NCBI taxonomy): domain Eukaryota; kingdom Metazoa; phylum Arthropoda; class Insecta; order Coleoptera; family Elateridae; genus Agrypnus; species Agrypnus murinus. The sequence continues at coordinate 140,540,080 of OV816026.1, forward strand.
TTTTCTGGAACGGGCGTACCACACCTACCCTATATCTTTTAGTAAAATCAGTATTTGTTGCAAAGTTATAACTATGAAACAAACGAATCAGTTATAATATTTTTTTTATTAATACTATTTTCAATTTTCAATAATTCATCAAGATTGTGATGCATTTTGCATTCAAAGTTTTGTATACGATAACACGTATTGGCTTTATCCGCCTGCCCCAGCGAACGCTTCTTATCATTCCTTCATGTATATATGTTAACAGCTTGCTCCTTTCGTACGTACTTGTAAGTAAATAGCAAATGTGTTTTTTGTGTTAATCCAGTTTTGCCTTTTTTTTCTGATTTTTAGGACTTTCCCGGCTGATAATAATTAGTGTATTTAAACAAAATTTATTTGCTATCAAAGCTGGCCGAAAGGCTATCAACCCTGCAGAGAGCTCATAAGGCTAATATAATTATTTCTTTTCATAACCTCTTCTACACAATGTTTACAAGAAACCTACCGCGACAATTTTGCTATATTACTATATATTCCAAGAAACAATAAAAACATCAAGTAAAGAAAGTATCGCCACCTCATGAAAGGAGGAAGAACGGTAAAATTCATAATAGCATCCAAGAAAAATTTGAAATAATAATAATATTTATTCAAGAACCATACCAAATTACAAGACTAAAATCGAACTTCACAAAACAAAACAAAACTTAATTTAAATGTATATGATAAAAATAATATGAAAAATTTAAAAATAAAAATAATAATAGTGAGAAAAAACTGGAAGCAGATATTGAGTTACTCTGTTTTTAAAAGTTTTTAGATTTTTTTACATCCCAGAAATCTTGGGGTATTATATTATAAATTCGTGGTGCGAGGTAGTTCATATACTTAGTGCCAATAGTCTTATGAGCTCTTATCACTGTTACTGATCTGTAAGTTACTTTTCTAGTCTTATAACCGAGACTTCTTGTTTTCTTTGAGTTTTTATGATAGTTACATAGTATAGATCGTATATAGTATAGCTGCCTGATCGTGCATACTTTAGTTTCTGCATACAACTCATAATGTGGTAGAAAACAAATTGTCCTTCGACAATATTATTCTCAACACTATATTTTGTACAATCTCCAAAGGCTTTAGAGTGGACTGGTAAGCTCCATTCCATGCAAGCAAACCATACTGAACAGAGATTGTTTCAAAGCAAAATACGCTGTTTGCAATTGAAATATACTATTAACAAATCGATTGAGTTGCTTTAGAAGACAAAATAATTTTCTAATTTTCTTAATTACATCCTGTATATGAATATCCCATTTTAGATGACTGTCGATATGTATACCCAAATACTTTATATTTGTAGTTATTTGTATTTGAACAGTAGTTTCTTGTATCTTTATAAATTTGGTAGTGGGCAATCCTGTTCTATACGAGATGAATGGCACGCATTTAGTTTTTCCATAATTTAAGGTAAGTAGATTAACATCAAGCCATTTTTGTATATTTTTCATGTTTTCACTCATTGTAATAAATATGTTATCCCATGAAGATCCAGTAAAATATTGTAGGTACCATTTCGTCTGCGTAAGAAAAGATTTTGTAGGCATTATTGGGTTTTAGCAACTCATTGACGTATATTATGAGCAGAATTGGCCCTAAAATACTACCTTGCGAAACACCGTACTTACATAAGGTACTTTCATTGATTATATTATTTATTTTGACCTGTTGCATTCTTTAAATATGTCTTAAATAGATTTAATCCTGCTCCTCTAATTCCTAAGTGTTCAAGTTTATCCAGCAGCATCTCATGACTAACTGTATCAAATGCTTTTGATAAATCTAAGAATTACAGCGGCCGCATTTATACTACGGTCAACATTGTCATAGATATGAGTTGTAAGAAGTTCAATTGCATTTTCAGTAGACTTATGTTCACGAAAACCGAAATGATTTTGTGACAATAATTCGTACTTTTCTAAAAATTTTATTAGACGAACCTAATTATTACTTTTTCTACTATCTTTGATACAGTAGGCAACAGCGCTATGGGGCGGTAGTTTGCTACATCACTCTTATTCCCAGTCCTAAAAACTGGGATTCTAATAGCAGTTTTCAAGACGTCAGGAAAAGTATTAGTCTCCAAGATTAAGTTACAAATATACAAAATGTAAAATTGTAAAATTTAAATAATAATAAAAATAAAAATCCTAACAACTCTTTTCTGTATACTTAAAACGTAATACTTTGACGTTTTAGTCTTTATTTTTGATAATAGGATTAAAAACCGATAAATCCAAATAAAACTCGGATCAAGTTTTGGTGTGAGTTATTATTCTGCTTGAATACATATTTTATAACTCTTGTCAGAAACAGCAAACACATCAACAATAAAGGAATATAACAAATGAATACAAAGTACTTCAAAATAAGTTTCAAACACCTATTACGCCCATGTTAGTACCGAGGCACGTTTTCTTGTGTTCTTTTTCAACAAGTTTTTTATTATAACCATAAAAACAATAATTCTATAAGGGCCGTTACGTCGTTTGCGAGGAAGTTGGTTCTAATTTATACAGTGTTCGTATTGTAAATCAAGAGCATTTGCCAGAAGAAGCCATAAAACAGACTAATATACGCATAAATGCGCCCCTTTTGCTCTTTCCTCGGTAGTCATAACGTGGTGAAATCGTGAAAAAAGGAAAAAAGCAATGATTTATGTATCGTATAAAGCTTTGTCTATTTAAAAATCGATATATACAATACCTTAGCCTATATAAATTAAATGTTATGGCATTATGCAATATTGATTGTTTTTTAAAAATAAAATTTATGTGGCCTTATATTCTTTAAATAACGGGGATGAAAAATGAAATAAAATTGTAATATATACGTTGCGCAAGTTTAAATAAGGAGGAAACCGCTTAATATCATGCACAAACACCTAGCACAGCGTGAAAATAGGGCAGTTTTCTTGAATATATAAGATCATAAAGATTTTGCCTCTAGATTTAAGGCGTTAACTGACGTATCCATGGTACCATACCGTAATGTGTTTATGTGAAACTTAAATTCTGGTTTACCCCAGGAAAACTGTGTAAACAAGTAAAGTTACGATTTTTTTTGTTATTGCATTATAAACATGTAAAAAAACTATTTAAGCTAACGTAATAATTTCCCTGATTATCATTTCTGAAACCGTTAAAACGTCCTGAAAAAGTATTAATAAAGCAGAATCAGGTTATAAAATGAGACAATTCGTATTCCTTTATCTTAATACCTTTAGAATTTGCATCCCTTCACTTATTTCTTACGCTCAGCTAAATTTATTTCAGGAAATAAATTAAATTCTCACGAAAAAATGAATTCTCAAAGTGAGTTTGCCTAATACATGTGGCTGTCTACATTATATTCGCCTTTTTCTTACATTTTTAATGAAATTTTGTCTCAAATTTTCCATTATTTATAAAACAGTTTTGTCAAGGGAGAACAAAACTTTCTTATAAATTCAAGTAGATTTGAATTTATTAAAAATTTATTTTCACCGTCCCCTTTTTAAATAATGTGATAAATGCGTAATTTGTGTGATGAATGGGGAAAATTAAATTTAATAATTCTTAGAATTAAAAATTATGCAAAAAACAGGAGAAATCATATTTCTTGCGGTTTGTGTTGAATAAAAGATTTAACATGGAGCTCGGAATATACAAATTAAAATAAAAACAGGAAAACGGTAAGCTTTTCGACAAAAGAAGATGAAGTGATGGCAATTTTATTACAACCATTGTTAAAAATCACATAAAAGTTGTACCGGAAAAGTCTGCTATCTATAAAATTAATTAAATGGATACGATGTGAATTCATTTTCGAGATGCTTGCAATTATGCAGATCTTATTTACATCACCATTGTGTTCGCGTTGTTTGGACACATCTTGCTTACATTTGCTAGCAAAATAAAATAGTTCTAATCGTCACAGTCATCTAATTCAGCATTAAGACTAGAAGACTGAAGAGTTATCATTCAGAATGCACATGACTGTTTCTCGAAAAGAAAATAGTATTGTTCAATTAAACTTAACGTGTTTTTTCTTCTGGAATTCTTAAAATATTTTGCTTGGTTATCGAGTATCAACTCGTAACTGAGTAATCAAGAAACAACTAAATCATAACTCAACTTGAACATATAACTACCTAAACCGCATTTTTAGTCATCACTACGTACCAGCAACTATTACTGGAACTATTAAGTTTTTGCCAACAGTCACAAGCACGTAATTGCTACGGTTTCATTACGTTCTGAAATCAAAATGGGGAATAATTTTTTGGGTAACAGCTATGTGGCGGCGTAGTAATTGCGTAGTACTTTCGTGGAACTTCTTTCCTCTGTGACACATCATGTCGTGTGTTTGCTCTTTCTTACTCCTGCAACTTAACAAATATTCTATCATTTTTTATACTAATGCTGTGATCGTGTCACAAAATGGATTACTATTTGTAATACGTACTTAAATACGTAGTACGTATAATATAAAGAACGACGAAACGTTTGATTATTTTGTCGTCCCAGTATACTAAAATTATCAACCATTGCAACTTGATGATAGGTCGAAAAATAACAACGCACCTTTTTTAAATATATTTTTTAATAAAATATGACGAAAATACTTATAAGTTGATACACATGATAGAAACCATTTTTATATTATTCCTGTTATGTTTTTTATGTGTATAAATAAAAGATACTCAACTATTGTCATTAATTTACTTTATTAATATTGAGTGAGCAGGGAGCATTACATACACAATACATACACTGTACAAGACGTGTGCCCTCTATCCTCCAAGCCGACTCAAGCGGTACTGACGGACGGGTCAGCATTGGTTAGTTACATCACTACAAATAAATGTTGCCAACTTCAAGTTACATACATAACAATTCCCAAGGCACAATTTGGGACCAATTTGTTATTTTTATTGAAGGTTAGTAGTAAAACAACAATTAACAATCATAACAAATTGCAAATTGATTAATGAGCTCCAACATTTTACAAGTAAATATGGAGATGGAGTAGTTTACGAAAAATTACTTTAAAGTGATTATCCTGGGTAGCAAAAACGTTTTACTTTCAATACTACTGTCAGGTCCTGTTACTTTAAACGGTTAAGCAATGATTTCAGGAAGGTGGCAGGAACTTTCAGTACTACTTTAAACTTTTAAAAACATTAAAGTAGCTTGGGACAAGTTACTGCTACAATCATAATACCACTTTGAAGTTGCAACGACATTAAAGTAATTATACCAAGTGGCGATACTGTTCTACATACTTTAAAAGTTACCCAGAAGTAATGGAACTACATAGTTCCAATAAATAATATAAAAAACTACACAATTACTAAAATATTTCGAATTGAAGTCATTAAACCTATAAAGTAATAAATTTAGTTGTAGTTACGTAACAACTACTCAATCAAAGTTCCGATCTCAGTTACTGCTACTTAGATGCTGCTTAGGTAGTCTAAAGCTAAATCAGAGAAGTAAGCTTTTTTTATATGTCAAGGTAGCATTATACAAATATAACTAGAAATAAATCAAAATAGATGAAATAAAAATAAACTCTTTAAATGCAAAACAAGTAATAGGAGTGTTACGGTTGGAACGGAATAGCCATTAACCACAGTTAAGTGTCTTGCTAGTCAAGTTAATTCGGCTGCCAGCTAGTCGTAAGTCAGAATTCTAATGAGATGTTTCAAAACGACAACAAGAGTCGTCTGTAATAAAGCTTTAAATGCAACGCCAACAGTGCCTATATTTATATATTATGCCAAAATATATTTGCGACTACTATCAATATCGTTTTGAAAATTTAATCATTTTTAAATTGATTTATTTAATTAATGTCAGTTCGGGTAGTTATTAAACAGAAAGTCCAACTTAATAGAAATGCGATATCAAACTATCAACTTATCAGAAAATATTGGCCAACAGAGATGGTTCCGATATAGTACAGGATCCGTTATTGATGTCGTTGAGCACCGATCGAATAACCGAATAAAATGTATTTTTTATGAAATAAAATATGTTAACAAAAGTAACGTAGATGAGTTGCCTAAATAAATTTGTTCAAGGATATTTTTAATTACAAATTCAATATTTAATTTTTTTAAATACTTTCACCGATCTCGTAACCAAAAAAATTAACACTAATTGAAAGTGCAAACCCTATAGAAGACGCAAACATAGGGTTGCTTACCTTTTTCTGTTCAAGGCTATACAGTTGCCAAGTTTAAATAAGTGAATTGAAAGTGATACCTTCACCGATCGAGTAACCAAATAAATTGTATGTCAAACTAAAGCTTATTTTTTTGCAAAACGATAGTATAAGGTTGCTTGCAAAAAACCGTTCAAGAGTCAGGGTTGCAAGAGTTTAAAATTTTTAAATCGAAGCGTGCGAGAGAGAGATAGACCCATTCTATTCAGTGCGATAGAGGGGGACGCAGAATGACAGCTGCTCACACTACGTCCTTCGTTTGAAATTGTGCGAGAGAGAGGGTCTATGCGTACTGTCCAATGCGATAGAAAAGGACGGGGCATAGCAAAAATTGTATGCGTCAAATTTTTGAAACAATGATACACATTTACTTTATTTATATTTAGTTCCTTCTTAAAAGAGATAAAAATCTTAAGATAAGTATATATCACTAACATGCTTTAAATGTTTAAAATAAATATCTACATTTTGATATTATATACGGAACGTTTTTTTTAGCGCCAATACCTCTGTCACAAAAATTTGTATTTTTCTAATTTGTCATGCAAAATCAATATGATAAAAATACTCATATTTGGTTAGTTCAATACTGCAGTTATTACAATAAAAATAAAGAAAACACTATGACATAATTTTATTTTTGAATGAAATTATTATTTTTAAAAGTTTTAAATATTATTTAAAAATATGTAAATAAAAACGTAATTATAAAGATATAAGAATATCCATATTATTAACAAATGTTAAAAAAAAGATATGATTAACAAAATGTTTTTCAACAATACTGAATTATTACTTCGGGAGACAAATCGATTTTCTTCAAAAAAAAAGTCTCTATAAAAAGTTGCTATGCCCCGTCCTTTTCTATCGCATTGGACAGTACGCATAGACCCTCACTCTCGCACAATTTCAAACGACGGACGTAGTGTGAGCAGCTGTCATTCTGCGTCCCCCTCTATCGCACTGAATAGAATGGGTCTATCTCTCTCTCGCACGCTTCGATTTAAAAATTTTAAACCCTTGCAACCCTGACTCTTGAACGGTTTTTTGCAAGCAACTTTATACTATCGTTTTGCAAAAAAATAAGCTTTATTTTGACATATAATTTATTTGGTTACTCGATCGGTGAAGGTATCACTTTCAATTCACTTATTTAAACTTGGCAACTGTATAGCCTTGAACAGAAAAAGGTAAGCAACCCTATGTTTGCGTCTTCTATAGGGTTTGCACTTTCAATTAGTATAGAACTAACGCTCGCAAGTTCGGGTAACTCCAGTCATACCAGCAGCGGTAGCAGAGGATTAGACTTGGAAAGCGGCGATAGTGTACCCAGTGCAGGGATAAGAGAACCAGCACGAAGGGGCGGAAGAGAGGATATAATTAGGTGTAGCCCGTTTGTACGTACGAACAAGTACCAGCGACGCGGGAAAGCACAGAGTAGCGACAAAGGGAAAGAGGAAGCAAAGATTATAGTGGCGCGGGCAAACAACGCATAGGAGAGAAGGAGATCGATTGTTTGGACAAAACAATGGCAAAAGTAAACCTACACCACGGTCAAGCATAGGCTTCAGTACAGAAAGAGAAAAAAAGAAAGAAGGAACCTGCATCACGGCCAAGCTCAGTGATGCTGCAGAGACGGAAAAAAGAGAGAATGAACCTGTACCACCGCGAAGCTCAGTGATGCGGCAGAGAGGGAAGCCCACGACTTAATTGGGACGCGCCAATAAATATAGATGGCGGTGTACAACATTTAATGTCTTCGATATGCGGTAACTGATGACCTAGTTTTTAGCAGTTGTTGTTGCGGTGTTACATTTTATTGTAATTTCGACGGATATAAATTTATATTCATATTAATATTTAAGATAATTTTAAGTAGAAGATTTAGATGGTATAATTTTTGAAATGTTAGTAAAATAGAGTTGTCATTTATAGATTCATTACAATAATATGTCTACTGTGCTGGTGGTCATACATATTGCAACAGGACCACCACATTCTACCGCATAATTATTTTTAACAAAATACGACGAGAGTGCAGATCAATCTTTGGCGCGTCCCAATAGGCGGTGTAAGTGTGGGTGTAAGGCCGTGCCACGCGAACAGTGGGTGGTGGGGATCGAGACATTCGAACAAACAAGGTCACGTGGAAACATGTTAACAAAACTTTTAGAAAAGTAATTTAAATACTTTATTTAAAAATTAAAATTAAGTTCTTCGTTACAGTTCTAACATAAAATTCGAAATACATACGGCTAATTTCATGCCAAATCAACTAGAGCTATGTGCTATGTCTCAGTTTTGTTCAAATTCTTTCCTTGCCTAGATACATATGGAATGACATTAACTTATTTTTTCAAGATGTTTTGGATTAAAGGCCGTTGAAGTAGAAATTTTTGAAAATTTAGATTTTTTTTGCAAATTCTGCTACCCGACACTCTACATCATCTAACTAAACTTGTCATAATTCCCTTATTCTTTGAGATATCTCGCTCAAACTGGTGTCAGATTAAAGCTAGTTCTTGGATCTTTCAGAATATGTTAAGTCAAATGAAAACGTGCAAAGTTATTGCACACTAACAAAGCAGCAGTAAATTTTTTCAAAAATAATTTTTCTCCATAATTACAAAAAACACTCTTTTTGGTGTTACAAATCATTTTGGAGGATTCAGTGCAGCGAGAACGTAACGTAAAAGGATCTCAATAACTAAATAAAAAAGAGTATTTGTATAAGATGCCCAAAAAAAGTAGTTATTACAAGGAAAAGGTCCAGATTTTCCACGAATTCTCAACTAGAAATGCGGAAATTTGTGAGAAATGGATGATGACCTGCAAACGTGGAGCAAGTTCAGTCCGAAGACAAGTCCAAACTGTCTAGACAAGTCCAAACGAAATCCACAGATGGTAAATGGCACTCAAATGGTAAAGTAAATCAATTTGCAATTTATTTAAATTCTTCTATTTTAGATGAAAAAGTAGCATCCAAGTCCTGCAGACAGAATTGAAGTTCACCAAGAAAAAATGTAGACATGGTGAAACAAGAGGTTTATTCTTTAGCAAGTATAGGTTCTATCGTTTTTGCAAGTAGAGTTGCTCTATTAACTACTTATGGAGTAGTTCTATCCTTTACCACACAATCGGGTTCCCATTTATCCATCCACATTTTCAGAAAAAAATGCAACCTCAAAAAATGACATAGAAAAATTACAAGCTTTTGATAAAAATCAAACCAGACGTTACTTCCTCGGGAAGAATCAGTTGTTGTACCCTTGGGGGTGTGTAAGAGGTATGCAACCCCGAAACATTTTCCGCGTTGGTCTATTGGTTTCAAAATGACGAGATTTTTAGCGTTGCATTGGATTGAGAGCGTCGATTCCTGGAGTTCATGAAAACATACTTTCTACATGAAAAAATCTACCTGAATTTTAAGCTGCAATTGCTTCCCAACTTCCGTCTGCAAATAAGTCTATAGTTTTGGAATTAATACATTGTCAACTCGGGATCTGAATTAAAAACCTCAATACCGTTAAATCGTTGAAGGTAAACGCGAAAAACGCCATTTAGTCTCAATAAACCTAGCTTATGCTAAAGAATTTATATTGTCGAATTATGTCATTTTATTATTAAATCGTAATATAACTTAAGCCTATAACGCACTCAAGAGCTATGAATCTTTACTTTGATACGTAGCTACCTACGTCATACTTCAAATTAAATGGCTCTAGCAACCAAAACGGCTGTTATGTCCGTACCCTCTTATATACCTTTGCTGGGTTCGGTATTTTAACTATTTTCGCTCTGAAAGCTCTATTGCCATAGGTACAATTATTTACAACAAGAGATATAGAAAGTGAGCTCTTCGAGTAAACAGACTGAAATGCCGAACTCGGCTCTTGTTGCCCTAGAAATTTACTAGTACAGACACCCGATAAGGTGCTTTTAATTAATATTTAAATTATTTAAGTTTAATAATAATCTAACTTTCCTTGTTTCTATAACATTTATCTTAACCTCACAAATAAATATTTTGACTGAATGTCATATTAGGTTATGTACATAATTTTAACATTTTTTTTTGCACGAACATATAAACTGAATTAACATTTTGATCAATTGAACATTTCTCTTTTTTGTGAACATAATAAATGAATTTTTTTTAAATATTTAGCCATTACCTTGTGTTGGCTTCTTTTTGGCGTTAAAAACAAAACTTGTTCTAGTACTTACTTTTAAACAATTAATATGGAAAATACACATTTGTAGAAGCTACAGGAAACTGCATAGTACATCAAGGTAGGTACTTACAATTAGAAGTAAACTACAGTACTTACTTGGCATTCATACGTGCCGTTATCCCTTTTTTGCACATATTTTATTTGTAGGGTCCAATCATCAGAGCCCTCGGAATGCAAGATTTGAAACCTTTCGTCATTAGTGTAAGTAAACATTCCTGACGATAAAATATGCCAGTCTCTTCGGCGCACCCACGAAATTTGCTGTAAAAAAAAGAGAAAGATTATTTTAAAATTGAAAGAGGAATAAATCTGTAAAAAGAGAAATTTTGCAAGCTCCTAACTAAGAAAGTTCGAGATTTATATTATAAGCTCTTGAAGTTTGTTTTGCACGAATTTTGGATTAGACATTTTAGTATGAGTTTAACACCATTTTCGTAAACTTTCGAAGAAGATAAAAAAGTTATATCGAGGGGTTTTCTTTTCTATCTCTTATTCTAGGCGCGTGAAAAGTTGTTGATATCTGTTAATATAATAAGAAAGTTATTCTTGTATCGTAAAAAAAGAACTTAAACTTTCTGGGCTACTTTTGTGTGCTATTTTGAAAATCTCAGGTGAGAAGATCTGTGATAAAATCACAATCCTCTATGGCATATTAGGGTCATGCAATGGGTAAAACTCCTAAAGGGCCTATATAATTGTAAGTATGTACGTCTCATCTTATACACTTGTAAATTAGCAAGGGTTTTGCACTTTTGTATATCAATTTATATACTATTATGAGTGGCTGTCTAATAAATAGGGAGACTCTACATACAAATATTTTTTTAACCCTTTATAGGGCAAGAGACATATATTATTAAATATGCAATTTTGAGTTCAAAAACGGGTTGCTAGAAGGTAAAAGCATAACTTACCATGAACTAAAAAAGAATTTTTTGATTAGTTTTTTGTAATTAGATCGGTACACATAAGTACCACAGTGCACTGCGATGATATTTTTGTGGTACATATTGATACCACAAATCGTTAGATAAAAGAATTACACGTATATTTTCATGGTACATATTTGTACCATAAGTAAAATAAACAATCTTATCAAAACCCAGTTTATTCAGTAGAATAATACAAACCAAAATCTATGTATACTTATACCTCCTACATAAATGGTATCACTAGAAAAAATATCACAACATGTAAGTATAGATATCACATTATTACTAATGTATAAAAACTATTTTATAATACTTAAGTAAAGGAAAACTAAACATAATTCAGTTCAGAAGAAAATAATCAGTCATTTATTCCGCTACTTTATAAATAAAAAGCTAATAAGTAATTTTGCGGATACTTTTCATGTTTCTTATTCGACAAATCAAAAAGTTTAACGTTTTCCATCTGAAAAAAGTCATAATACGAGGGAAGATCAATATTTACGGTCCCTGATATAGAAAGAGAAAGAATTTTTAAAACATTATTTATTTATTTCTCAACATAATCTCGCTGGACTTCAATGCACTTGGTCCACCGATGTTCCAATGCTTCAATGCCTTTCAGGAAGAAGTTTTCCGGTTGCACCTCAAACCAGCCATTTACTGCGGTCATAACTTCATTATCGTCTCCATATTTTTTTCCACGCAGGTTTTCCTTTAATTTTGGAAATAGATGGTAATCACTGGGTGCCAGGTCTGGTGAATATGGAGGGTGTTCTAGGATTTCAAAGCCAGCGTTCTGTATGGCAGCCATGACAATGCAGCTCTTGTGGACTGGAGCGTTGTCCGGATGGAACAAAATTTTGTGTGCCAACTTTCCTGGTCTTTTTCGGTCGATGCTTTCGCGCAATTTTGCAATTAACCCTGCATAATAAGAACCCGTTATTGTGTGTCCACGCTGCAAATAATCGATCATCAAAATTCCTTCTGCATCCCAGAACACTGTGGCCATAATCTTTCCAGCCGCCCGTTGAACTCGAAATTTGCGTGGAGGTGGAGAACCTCTGTGATGCCACTCCATACTTTGTCTTTTCGTCTCAGGATCAAAATGGTGTACCCATGTTTCATCCACAGTCACAAAGCGAGTGAGAATTTCTTCCGATTGGCCTTCAGGTACTCCAAATTGGCTTCCGAATGCAGCACTCTAGAGCGTTTCTGATCGACGGTCAGCATCTTTGGAACCCAACGCGCCGAAATTTTTCTGAGATCAAGAACATTTCTTAAAATATTTTCAGCTGACCCATAAGAGATGTTCGTTATTTCCGCGATATGGCGAATAGTCAGTCTTCTATCTGCCATTACCATATCATGGATCAAATTGATGTTTTTGTCAACGGTGACACAGACTGGACGTCCCGCACCTTTCGCATGTTCGCAAGTTGTTCTGCCTAATTTAAACTCACGAGACATATTTTTCACCACTTGGTAAGAAGGGGCAGAGTCCCCTAAAACGTCTGTCATATCCTTGTGAATTTCAGTAGGTGTTAATCCTTTTTTTTGCAAATACTTTATCACCGCTCTGACTTCACTTTTTTCCATTTTTAAAAATTGTCTGTTATCGACCAGCTTAATTATTAATAACTTTCAAAGAACAACACGCACCTACGCAAAACTTGACACAACAAATAATTATTAATGACAGTTCTCATAGAAAAATGAGTGACGATATCATGCAAAGCCTACTATGTCAGGGACCGTAAATACTGATCTACCCTCGTACTTCAAAAATAAATATTGCTACAGGAATTTTGAGGTACATACTTGTACCACCACTTTTTAGGGCTTTTTATTTTCCTTGCCGCAAACATTATACAACAAAACAAATAACAGAGTGAAATTATCATATAATGCGAAATCATTTGTAAAGAAATTAAATCCGAACAGGTAATATTAAGTTTGCAAATGAAATTCAAAGAAACCACTGAAATTTAGCGATTCTAACCTTACATTTACTAATTGTTAAAATTTGGTGAAATTAATTAATTTAATATCAACTTTAATTGTTCAAACAATATCTAAAGATATTTCGCGTCAACCTAAACAGTTAAAACAATTTGTGATATTATAATACCAGAAAAAAACACAACATTCCTTGCACAAATAATTAGACGTTCGGTGGTACACATGGATACCACTAAATCAAATTTATACCGTTGTCGGCGCGCAATTCAATTTATGGTATATCTTTCTACCACTATCCATTCAGAGCAAGTGTATAATCCGTAAGGATCATATTTAATGTTTATATAATGGCGTAGACGCCTGTAAGTGCACGTGGTACATATTTGTACCAGTGTCCTATAAAGGGTTAAGTTAATTTTATGTCTTTAATGCTTAATTAAAAAGCAGGTTAGTTTAATGCAGTAATATAAGGTTCAAAAATTGATCTATTTAGGTCAATAGCAACCCATACCAAAAATTTGTTGAATGATTTTGCCTTTGAAATGACTTTCGCACTATATTCTACCTCCTGGGGGTCAAATGCGCAAAAAACGCTTACTGGGTACTTCCTGAGGATCCAATGGAACATAATCACCAATATTCTTGACAACGCTTTCTCATACGTTTTTCTACATCCGGTTTTTGTCCGCGATTTTTGATCTTTGACATATTTCGGTGCACTACGTTTAGCATTAGTTTTAATTCCGAGTTTATTACGCTTAATTATTTGTACTATACCTTTTTCATTTTTAACTTTCTGGTCGCATTGCGAACGGAAATTGAAGAATTATTTTTAAAGACCTTATTCACTTTCTCAACTACGTTAGCAGAACTCACAGACGATGGACGGCCAGGAATTATTTTATAGTTGTCTTCTTGTGTATTATCATACCTTCTTGTAACTTTGTATATAGTTGATTTCGAAATTTCCCCATTTCGAAAGTGACAAAAGGTCTTGAACTTGTCATGGTTTACAAAATTTTTAAAAAAGTGGATAATACGTTTCGCAAGTGCTTCGTTTTGTTTACGGATCATTTTGACAACTAACAACGAGTATCTCAATTGTTGCTGCAGCCTAGTAGAGAAATGTATGGTTTATAAATTGACACAATGTTAATAGATTAATTTTATAAATTAGCTGTAATTTTGTCAGCGAAAAGCTAGTCTCCCTATTTATTGGACAGCTCCTTAGTCCAGTCAATAGAAATGTGAGGAGTGTATTTTCGTGTTAACAGCTATTTTATTACACAAACCTACTCAGAATAGTGTGTAGAATAATATATGTAGTTGCGTACTAAATCGTAGCGACAGCAGAAAAGTTATTAACAATCTAAGACGCGTACAACCGTTTTCGAGGAGTTTTTCCGTAGCTCATCAGGATGAGCTATGACCATAGAACAAACACTGATGAAGACGATGAAAAGCTCTGGATGGCAACTATTGAGTTCCGCACAGTCATTCTGCACTCAAACTGTCTACTCTAGTCAAAGGCAAATCGAGTCTACTCTAAAATTAAAAATAACCAAGTTTGTCGTAAAACACATCGCTTAGGAGATATTCTGCGAAAACCGAAAAAAGATCAAAACTTTTCTCGATTCTTCAATCTATCTGCCCACGTGGCAAACACCATAATTGAAAGCTTGGATTTCTAATCAGGGTCTCAACATACAAAACTTATCCAAAAACCAAAACTACTTGCAAGGTAAAATGTACAGATTGACTGGTCACTGGACTATAATGAAGAATGGTCATTTATAACCAATTTAAAAAGCAAAAATTTCCTAGAAATGAAACAAAATATATCTTTAATAAACGAAAAGAAAAAAAACTAAATTTGTTGAGTAAATATCATTTTGAACCACTGAAACCTGAAAATTTCCAAAAAAAAACTTTCTTTTGTGATTGTTTCAGGTTATTTTTTACCGATTTTCATTAGTTTTGAACTTTTGTAAAGCTACACTTCTTATCTTCCCAGTAGAGGAAGGATTTCCAAAATGTGACAAAAATGGCTAAGTTTTGGTCATTAAAGTTGCTCAAGGCACCAAAACTGGATGAGGTACATTCAGCGGACTGGTAAAAAAAACTCGAAGTGATAGAAAAATTCTGCAAGTATGAAAAGTCTCTATTCTTCACTATCAAAACAGTTATGTAGGTGGGGTGTCTTGTATATTTATTGTTTTTATTTGTAGCACAGTGTTATTAATTAATAATAATTGTAACTAACTATGAAAGTGCAAAGATGAGTTGGAAAAAGGTTTTTTCTTTTTTATGGTTTAACAGATATCACAATGAAGGTTCGCAGCTGCATTTGTGTTTATTGAAATAATAATAACAAAACGGTACGTAGATTATTTATTGCTGATTTATCGTTTATTACCTGCTACTATGCACATTTTAGGTAGTAAATAGTAGAAGTAATAGTAGGAACTAATAGCAAATAGTAGAATTGTTTATCTCCTTGAACTTCAAAATATGTGTCATGCACGATTGATTTCATAATGATCTAGGACAGCAAGGTTAATATGATGCTACTTTATTTCTTTTTTATATATGTATAAAATATAATATATAAACATATAAACTATTAAGAAATAGCATTATATTAGCCAAGCTGTCCTAGATCATTATGAAATCAATAGTACATTCTTATCGTTTTACTCCAAAAGTATAGAAGTACGAGAAAAATGGAATATAGGCATTTCTTTAATGTCTGCGTAGTGTGCACGATTAGGGAGGTGTCCACGGCTGGCGTTGTGTCCGATCGGCGTACTGCCCTATACTCGTTGGTTACACTCTTTTGTACTCGTAATCTGGATACTGCATAATCATATCGGTGATGCAAAATTATACATTATACTTCTCCATCTGTTCACTTGATTCAGTACAAAATAATTTTATTTGATGAATAATACTAATGCCTTTCTTATAAAAAACTTATCTCATGTCAATCATGACATTCCAACATGTAGAATTTAGCACTTACAGTTGGTGTGGTGATGTTTCACTTGATAGGTATTACAATCTCGCAGTCTCATGGCACTAAAGGTATGTCAGATGTCTAATTAGAATTACTTAAACTAAAGTTTATTAAGTATGTTCTGTATCTAATGTTTTAAGAAGAATACATTTATGAATGGATTAATTTAAATATTAGATTTAAATAAATGAATTAAAATACTAATATTTGATTGTTACCTTTAAATAAAATATTCAAAATTATCCCAACATTACGAAATTCCGTCACAAAGAAGCTGTAATTGGATTACATTAAAATCAGCTGCTTTAGCTTTAAACTGACAAAAAGATGTTCTAACTTCATCCTCTTATTACATAAAACGTTTAGAAACTATAGAAATGAAACCGGAGAACGTAGTATTTCACTGTTCTTTTGATGTTAATACATTCATCATCCTTCAAATGGAGAAACGACGTTAATTACAACTTTACGGAAAGGAAGTTCATAATTAAATATAATATTTAGCTGAATAAAAAAGTGTTTGACAAAAATACAAACAAGTACTAATTTTGAAATTTGTAATGAAAAGGGAAAGTGTGAGGGTTATCAGTAATCGGAATTAAAACAATAACAGCTGGAATGGCGCTGGATAATTTGTAACAGAACGTTATTTTAAAATATGATGGGGTTCAGTTCGGTTCCTGACCCATTTACATGACATTATTCAGAGCCAGAAAATCCAGATTATATTATAAATGAATACTAAGTTAGGATTAAATAATATTGTACGGCTTAAGGAAGAACTGTAGAATTTATTCAGAATTCAGGAATTTTGTATTATAATTTTCGCGTTTCACATTTGAAATCATTTAGCCAATATTTTGAAAGCGCCAACAGAAAGAAATACTAAAGCCTTGCTGACATATTCAAAAGATTATTTGATGTTTACTAAAATAATGCTTCTATGCAAAATACTAGGTAAAGCTTCATCATCAGGTTTTTCTATATTTCCTTCAGCTGGAAATAAGCCCAATTGAGTAATCTGAATAATGTTTGACATAGTATGACATATTATAGAAATATACGAAGTAAAATCAATAAATGCTATTAGTGTTGAATCAGCCTAAAAAATGTAAGACTCAACAATCGATTAGTAGAAGTCTTCTAGTAGACTAAAAAGCTACCTGGATTTCTAGTTTAGTGCAGCAGTTACTGTTATTTCCATAGCAATGGTATACTCCTCCAAACGATCAGGACAAGCTCATTATGAATGCATTCTATTGGTTAAGAGGTCATCCCTAGCTCTCTAGTGGCTATAGATTCTTACTGCTATATTTTCCATCAGTCTTCTCTTTCCATTAAATTTTCTGATGGATACTCATTTTGACAGTGAAACAACTTCAGCATCAGGTAATTAGTGTGCTATTTATTGTTTAAAAACCGATATTATTATGTGACGTAACTCATTTTAGTGGTTTACATTAGAAAATAAATTGGGAAATGCGATTTTAGGTTCCTTTAACCTATTTTTGTTAATGTTTAATAACTATTTTCATATACAGTAATAAATAAAAACTTTTGTGACAGTTTTTTGTATAGTTGCAGCTTTGATCTTTTTTTATTTTACGTCTACACTACGGGGGAACCAACAGCTAAATCCGTATGTTATTCATCTAACATGCAACACAAATACACACATACCCATACATATAATTTAGAAAAATCCCGATGCCACAAGCGGGCTCGAACCCACGACTTGTAGGATACGAGTAGTATTCTCATATCACTCGTCTACCTATTTTTCCTATTTTACTGTAATGTTGCTTTTAATTATTAATAATAGGAAATTTTATTTTGTTCAATGATTTGCACCTACATAGAATAATATTATACAGTGTATATCTCAGGTCGCGTTTATGATTGTAAATAATCTTATAACTTTATTATTAGTTATGCCCTTCTATTTTATAGGACCAACCCTGAATAATGAATCTTCAATTGAGTTCTCACGAGTATTCACGGTTTTGATGAAATGAGACTTTATCAAATGGTATGCTTACCTCTGCTTGATTTTATGATGATTTGGTTAAATGTGAAATCCCTGATCACCTCGAATTGTCATTTTGACGTTTGGTTCCTAACATATCCCCAACATGTTGTTGTGATATCAGCAACCCGAATTACATGTATGCACGATGTGTTGCCTGTCTTCCAAGCGTGTTTGGAAGTTTCGAAAAAAATTGTTTAAAAGTAATTAATTTTGAATTAAATATGTTAAGGATACACACTACAACACTGTGAGATGATAAAGGATAAATCTTAAACAGATTTTTCACTTAAATTTCGTAATATTAATTTTAAGATAACGATTTTCTGTCGTTGATTGATATTCTGACAGCTAGATATTTTAAAAACAGTTCCAGGCCTGTTTTCACCTGAAAATTATTATTGGCATAGGTAAAAAGGTATACAGAAGTATTTATTACTTTACTTACAGTTTTTATTATTGAAATTCAAGAAAAATTCTTTGACAATTCATAATTATTTTCCATAGTAAATGGATATTTTTCAATGTTGTTTGGAATTATAACTAAAATGTTTTACTGCAATATTGTTAACCAAGTTCTAGAGTGCATTTGACACTAGAATGTTAAAGTGGGGAACTTTTTATAGAGAAGCCTTTTAAAAATCAAAAATTGTAAGGATTTGGCATGGGTTGGTTGCTAAAAATGTGAAAATTAGTTTATATGTAGGATTTTTGTAGAAAAACTTAAAATATGATATTTATTTTTAGGGGATGTCAGGAACAACTTTATGTAAGGAAAAGGATGTGAACATGTGTGGAAATGTTTTTATTTGAATTTTTGCAAGGTATTGGTTTAGGGAAAACCAAGATGGTTGTCAATGAATCCTGACTCTAATTTTGCATTTTGATACTAATGTGAGGTATCAACAGAAAGGAGAAACTCTCAGGAATCTTTTTATTATGTTATTTTAAACAAATAACTTAATTATTATTAACAATTTGGTTATAAACATTTAGTTTTAAAGATAGTCTTTTGTTTTAGTGTAAAATCTGGTGAGAAACTAGATTTCACACTAAACATTTCTGGTTCTAACTAGGAGAAAAACTAAAAACTTGCAATTGTTTTACCATTTGTATAAAACCAGCAGAAATTCTGGTGACACTCTCTTGTAATTCTTCACTTGTACTGAATCCACGTTTCTTGTGAGAGCAAAATTTAGAAAATTTTAAGGTTATGTGGTGAGCAGCTTACGTCATACGTCACTTAACTGTCAGAAATGTGAGGTTATGTCAAACGTCACTTTGTTTAAATTTTTATTTTATAAAATTTGTTAATAATTTAAGTAGTGTATATATTTATAAACATTTAAAGTGATTTAATTAAAGTGAAGTGATTAAGTTGTGTTTGGTTAATTCTTATTTTGGATAATATGGACATATATTTTTTTGAACTATTTGAAATGGATTTGGATATGGAAGATGAAAATTCTTTTATAGAATTTTTTTAATGGACTTACGTTATTGAGGATTTATTCTTTCTGTAAATTATTATTTATCGTCAGTCACCACATTTTAATGAACAAAAGTTGAATTGGGAATTTGTTCACCATTTTAATATGCAAGAGCAGGTAATTTTACCAACATCTACAGAAAACTGTTACACCAAGGTAGTGTATTTAAGATAACGAAATACGCCAAGAATTTGTAGTTCAAAATTTTAATTTAATTTTAGTAATAATAATTGAAGTTTGTTGAAAAGAAGTAATAACAATTAAAAAGGACAAAATGTATTTTTACTGCCTGTTAATTATTATTCTCCTATCCCTTCGTGACATCCAAATTTAATTTTTCGTTTAGGTTTAGTTAATTTTAAATTTAGCAGTTGTTTTCTTTTTAGCAATTGAATTCTAATCTGTTTGTGCTTCTTTTATTTTTTCTAAATTTTTATGATAAACAAAATGTCTTTCATTTAAATGTTTATAAAGGGATTTATTTGTGTATTTATTTGTGCCTGGTCCAGTAACAATGCTTCACAGGTATAATTTATATACCTTCCTAATTAATTAGCGACACGCCTGATTTCGTCACATGCATTTATGGAACTTGTTTTCCAGTTTAGAAATAATAGCCAGAGAATTTATTTTTTGATGATAAAGGTAAGTAAAAGGTAAAGGTAAATATTTGTGTATATTTTCAGACTGTTTTGCCGTGATTTTATATATGTGTTTATGAATATCAACAATAAGTTTATTTTGGAATTTATTACCTTTCATCCTTCATCAAGTGTTGGAGGGTTTATACCCTACAATAAATGTAATCAACGCCAAATTTATTTAATTAATCTTTGATATTAATTATTTATTTACCTAACTACACTCTTGGTAACTCCTCATGATTTAGATTGCAATTAGTTTTTATATTTTAAAAAGGTTTGTCTTTGGTCATTATTTTAATATCACGATTATTGTCAACCATGTAACTGCATTTCAACACATATTAATTTCTTAATAACCGTCGACAGTATTTATAATTTTACTAAACTAATACATTTTCTTTCTTTCAGATTGAACTGCAAGTGAAAATCCTATCTCCCCAAAATACCTCCTTTAACTAAATCTTGTTCTGTACATGTACCAAATTAATGAAATCAATTCAAACTTGAATGTTCAATTAGCAATTAATGATTAAGCATTAAGCATTTAGCATTAAATTGACGATAAAAAGGACGCATTACAATCTAGCGATTTTGCATGTAGTATGCGGTAATGCAATATCAAAATTTTAAAAATAAAGTTTTAAAAGTTTTGAAAATAAAAATAAAGTACAACAAAGTGTTGAAGTGATGTACTCACTTCCAAACTTAATTTGGTAGTAATTGATGTGGCTCTTCAAATTATTTTTATGGCATATCAATTGATTGATACAGTATGTGTTTAGCGAATACCATTTTTGTAAAAATCGCTTGTTATGATTGTCCCATATCAATTAATTGAAGTGTAACAACTGATACGGTTGCTTACAGAATAGACCTGATATTTGTTTTAAAGATACATTTCTAAATACAAAATATCACTAATCAGTTATTGATAAAGAAGTTGAAATCGCATTGGCACTGAACATGTATTTCGGATCTTATTATTAAATGTTTTTGAGTAAATCTGATTATGAACCTAACTAACCGTGCGCAACCTAACCGGTCCTCAACGAGTTTTCATTTTTCAGTTTATTTTGTAATTTGGTTGTTTAATTGTATATCCGTTCTCTGTTTATTTTCTTTCTTAAAAAAATTTATTTTTGTTTGCTATTTGTGTATAGATCTATTTATAATTCTATGTAACATATAAAAAAATTATGTAATTGCGTTCCTGAATAAACATTATTATTATTATTATTATTATTATTATTATTATTATTATTATTATTATTATTATTATTATTATTATTATTATGAAAGCTTCTAACCCTTCCAAAACTTTTTGAAAATGCATTTGTTTTTGTTTTTAGGCGTTCTGTACAGTATAGAGACAAGCTTAAAGTTCTCATATCTGTCTACCACATTTTTTCACTGCGACACTGGGCCTAGATAGAGAAGAAATGACACATGACTATATGTAACTAACCCTGGAAACCTCACCGACGCGATGAGACTTAAGGTTACTCTACCGCCCTCTACGAGGAGGTTTAGGGACAAAGGTAACACTTTTGAGCTTCTGGGGTCATAAAAAGGTCCGAATAGTCTGTTTTGTCAGTTGACCTTTCTTTAGATTATAATATCGTATAGTAAGTACACTTACTCTAAATAGTCACCGCTGTCGCTATTTTTCTTCATGTTTTTATTATAGTGACGAAAAGATCGAAAACAGGCTATTATATTTCGTATTTTAAACTTATCTATACTTTTCTTCACAAATTTACATTTATTATTCAATTACATGTGTAAATTCATAATATTTTTTATAGTCTATAGATTGTTGCACAATGGACAAAGAGAAACAGAAAAATGAGTACTACACAAAAATTACTCAGGATATCTAATATATTTCTGGAAAATTGGTATTATACAAGTTTCAAATATCATCCGTTAATGAGAAACATGTGCTCTTCCTCTCCATACAACCCATGTCTGGTATGTTTTCTCTTCTTGAGGATAGCGCAGTCTATTAGTTCTTTAGAGTGCGGGCTACTACATCTACGTATAAGATGAGTATTTTATCTACAATAATATTTGCACTGTAACACATTACTTACAATCTCATGTATGGAGGGTTTGGTCTGATAGTTTGAGGTGAAAACTTTATAGGTTCTCGGTTCACTGTTTCAACAACGGCAGATATCCTAAAAGTAGAAACATCTGGTCGTTATATAGTGTAACTTGGTACACCTTTACTTACACGATCAGTAAGATGCTTGCAATAATAAACATATGCTTCATTCTAATCTACTTTACAACAACGGTTGGTAAATTGGATTGGTGTCTCAGAAATTGGAAACAATCGTTACATTGACTTTAATCGTTTGAAATTTATAGCCTATGTATTAATTTAATAAAGATTTTATTGCTGTTCTACATATATTAGTTAATTAGTAGTTGATTATTTAATTGATAATTATCTCGTTCTCTTTATTATCAGCCATTCAACTATTGGTTTTGAACTTTTTATTGATTATTTATTATTTACAAAACTTAATTAACTGTTAATAGTTGTTTGTGATTATCTTTAAACGCTTAGATAGAATCAAGCTGTTATCATAAAAAGGGTTAGCTCTGGACACTTTTCAGATCTACAATAATTCAATAAGTAAGTCAAGAATAATTGGAATTTAAGCAGTCCTTATATTGTCCTAAGAACTGTATTTTTCCAATAACCGGTATTAGATCTTTTGAAAGTATTTGGTTGAATTAAAAATGTGATATTATGGCTTAGCGTGCAGGCCCTCCTTGGCCTTCCGTACAGACTTATCCTACTAATATTACGTTGATTATTTATACATTATACATTTTTTGTTAAGATTTCTATTTTTTTAATTTACACAAAATTCTTGGAAATGATACGAAGACTAAAGAGTCCAGCTGTTATGCATTTTTAACCAGCGAACTGATTCACTATTATCAAGCAGATTGATTGCCAGGAGATTGGGATGATGTTCCAATTAGTTTATTTTATTTAGTACGGAACCTCGCCACTTTTTCGAGAACTGATAACACTTAAGTCATTACGTATTTCACTATTAGGTATATAGTATGGTGCGTTGGTTATAGGTAACCCGAATAGTTTTCGATTGAAATCGCTCTAGGATATCTACGTAAGAACGTGCAGAAAGAGTGCTCAGATTCCATTTTATTCTTGATTTCTATAGCTATGCTGAGCTCTGCAACTGAATCCCATAGCACCAGATGGGCTTGAGAGCAACTTGGTACACTAGTAATTGATTTGCCAGGGACAGTTCAGACCTACGTCCTATTAATCAGTAGTAGTTTTTAAATTTAAATCTAACTTGTTTTCTCTTAATCCAGATATGCTTTCCATGTCAAGCCCTTATCTATATGCATTCCCAAGTATATGACACTGTCGGTCTGAGGAATAGTTTGATCATTCATAGTTATTATGGGGGCGTCTCCTTAACATTTAGTAGATGTTATGGGTACTAATTTAGTTTGAATAATCTAAGTACACCATTTATTTAGCCAGTCTTGTACTTGTTCTAGGTTTTTTGTACTGATTAGGTTACTATTACCGGGTTGCTATGGGAAGCTAAGATAGCGGTATCGTCAGCAAATGACCGACTCTATGCTTTCTTGTCTATGTCATCGTTGAATATGATATTTGTTGAGATGGATTGGGATTGGTGCTGTAATTGTACTGCAATCGCGGTTGATTGAGAATAATTATTTTGATACACAGGAAATGATAATTGGGGCGACTGCCATAACTGTAACTGTCCATGTAATGGTATCTGTCTTTGAGTTTATGGTTACAGTTGTCATTATTGGGGGTTGCTATTCACTGTATCGTTGTAGTGAATATTTATTGGCATAATATGGGTTAATGTTGGAGGGATCCCCTATAATGCTATTTAGTATAAAATATTCACTGCTTTAACAGAAAGGTGTTGAAGTCCAACGAGCATCTCAATAGGCTCGGGTTACGGACACAGTCATGTGGCGTTCGTCTACACATTTCTTGATTGAATACCGAGAGTAATAAGAAAGCCGCAGTAAAGGAAAGTTGGGGCAAGTGCAACGTTTATATCTATACCGGGTGACCTAAAATGAGTTAATAGACTTCGCTTTCGCTTTGGCCAAGAGTTATATCAACTTTCTTCTTTCAAATACAACTAGAACTGTTTTATTAATATTCTTATTTGTTGTAAAATATAGAAAACATCGATATACATATCACACAATGACATTTCATTTCAAAATGATCTAAAGAATTCGGTTTTTTAGTTTAGATATAGATGATTTGCGAGTATTGCTAATGCCTTGCTTAAAAATCTTAATGTGTTGAAAAAATATTAAAAAAATTAAAAATATTTTTTTCAGGTTTTAAATGATCAACCATTTTTTTTAATTCTTTGCCCTTATTTTTTATCGTACGTTTTAAGTTGTTCGTTTACTTGCTTTAGTTTAATGTTAATAACGTACTGAATTATTAATTAAATATCAAGAAAATAAATATTCTAACGGCTACCTAAAAAATATCCACGTTTTTGCAACTAGGTAGGCTTTGAAAATAAAATTTTATACATAATTCAGTGAGTATGTTATTGGGATTAAACTAAAGCAAAGAAAAAACCAATCTAAAGTACTACAATAAAATTAGGAATATAATTATTAAAAAGATAGTTACGACCATTCAAAAATTGTCAACATTTTTAAATATCTTTTCGTAACAAATTTTTACGTTATTTTTTTTTGTTAAAGAATGAATAACGAATATGAATTTAAAAAACAGACGTAGAAAGTCGGTGTCACTTCTGGTCAAACCATTTCGTAGCCACCCGGTATAAGAATACTGAATACAAACATTAAAAATAAAAGACTTGTATATTTTGCAATCGCAAAGTTAGGACACACACTAAAGAAGGGATTTTTTGCAATTTAGTAAAATCGTTTGTATTATTTAGCTCATTAAGGGAGTTTGGATTTGAGGCGGTGATCCTTCTAAGGGCCGTAATTCCAAAAAGAAAGTTTATGGTGAAAGTGAAAAAGTCAAGTATATGTCCTTTGAAATTGTCGTCCTTAGAAGAGCCATCGCACCAAACCCATGAAGTCCCTTAACACTCTATGGGAGAGGATTTTTTTTGCAACATGATAAAAAAATCCAGCTGGTTAAGTGAGTGTACTGCTCTCTTAAATGAAATACATCAAAATGCTTTTCCTCAAAGAAAACCTGTAAAGTCAGAATCAAGAAACATTAGAAGGTAATAATAATATGCTGTCTTAAAAATTACACAACAAAGTTTTAGTTTTACAAAACTTTGGAAACTTGGAAAACTTTGGAAACATGTAGTCATCTGTGAGTTCATCAGGGTTAGGGGTTATAGGCAAGTATTGTAAGTATAAAGGTTAACGAATTCTTCATTGAGTGAGGTTTTGAGTAAAATTGACGAAACGAAAACACGCACGAAAAGGTGACAGTAACCGATTGAATAACTATTAAAGTAACATTAAAGTGACACTCTTAATAGAGATTATTAAGAAGTTGCATCCTATTGTACAAAATATTTAATATTTTTTATTATAGATAAGAAATATGGTGTAGCAACCAGTTAACGCCGGTTCCAGTAAGTATATCAATATTTACTATATCAAGTGTACATATATGTATATATAGTATGGTGAATACTCGTTAGCTTATAAATTTTTTATTACTATACCTTGCTGTTGATAATTATAAAAATGCACCTTTTTATAATATAAGTATAAAATAAGTATAAATAAGTATAACACTTCAACCTGTTGTTATTTAAATCGTTTATGTTAGGTTGTGAATTTACTATGTTTTAAATTCTGTTTTAGGAAATTTATTAATTATGAAAAGGCTACTTACAAAACAAACCTTTAATGATATAACTAATCTACTAACTTCCTAAAGGATTATGGTGTAAGTGATTTCTATCCTTTTAAATATGAATTTGATAACTACTTGCACACTCACTTTGCTTTGCTATTTTAAACAATTTCACTACACTGAAGTTCTCCGGTTAAGATGACGCTGCTTTCGAATTTATTCCTTTCGGTTTTTAGATCAGCTATGCCTACCTTTCTCATTACAATGTAGATGGGTTCGAACCTTAAGATATTCACAACGTCCCTCTATATGCTGGATTCTGTTAACCCTAGATACAAACTTGCCTCCTCAATTCTATTACTGGCCTCTCTCTCTTCAATAAATAAATAGAACACGCTTTCAAGGGTAAATTTATTTTATACTTTCATTTCATCAGTTAACGTATTTATAATGATTATTAACATATATAAAATAGTATTTAAAATGTTTAATTATCTTAAACAAGATTCAAAATGGATATTTTTCATTCTATTTAATTTTAGTCATTATTTTGTACTTTGTTTCTCCGTCAAGGGAAACAATTATTAACTTATCATAATCTAAGATCTTTAATCTATTATCTTCTAAGACGAGCTCTTATCATCTTCCATTTTCTTGAAAAATAATTTATACTTGTTACCCTGTTCTGTATCCTTATTGCATAAGAGTTGATAAGAATTTCCATTTTTACGCCTACTAACACTTTTCACAACCTTAATTCGGCATGTTTTGACATTTATGTCGATACATGCTTATTAAATGGACAGGACATTTATAAAGAAACTGTTTCAAGAACAACAAAACTCTATAACAATAATTATAACACAAGGCTGCGAAATAGAATGTGTAAAAAATTTCCTATCCGAGTTATATATCACGCCTTTTTGGGAGTAGATGAAAATCTGAAAAAATTCTGACGACGCGTTTCTAGTTAAATCCGGTTACATTAAATTTAAGTATGTGTTTTTTCAAAAATTATATCTCAGCAACCGCTTATCCGATTTTAATGATCTTAGGGTCTATTTAAAGCTAAGAGTGAGTTGTAAATGCGCGTATAAAAAATGTGTGTATAATGTTTCTGAAAAAAGTTCTAGAACTTGGTTCTAAGACTTTTAGAACTTTTTGAGAAATCTTCAAACAAAGTCCTAGAACGTTTTCCTTTTTTTAAGGTGTCCACTGTGAAGAGCATATTTGTTTTAGTAAAATGTCAAAAAATGAGAAAAATCGCACGAGTAGTTTTTCAGAAAAAAATGTTTTGAAAATTTCTATGTAGGTTTTCTATTGGTTTTTGAAAGCTAAAGCATCTACTAATTCTAGAAAAGGTAGAAAAAGGTCACAATTTCCTTTTAATGCTTAAAAATTGAATTCAATTATATTGTTATTGTACTTGTAAAATTTAATTGTAACAGTTAATTGTAAATAATTAAACTACCCAATAATCAGTAATTAAATCATATTTGAGATTAAATTTTATACTGTTGTATCAATTTTGTTCAAAAATTCAAAATTCTAGAAACAATTCAATAGAAAAACATGAAACTTATACTTTAAATCTGAAAAATTTTATTTCTTTTTCTACATAGAAATTTTCGAATTTTTTTTCTGAAAAATACCCGTACGATTTTTTTCATTTTTTGATATTTTACTAAATCAAATATGCTCTTCACAGTGGGCATTTAAACAACAAGGAAAACCTTCTAAGACTTTGTTTTAAGATTTTCCAAAAAGTTCTAAAAGTCTTAGAACCAAGTTTTAGAACTCTTTTCAAAAATATTTTTATACACGTATTTAGAACTCGCTCTTGGCTTTAAATAGACCCTAAGATCATTAAAATCGGATAAGCGGTTGCTGAGATATAATTTTTGAAAAAACACATACTTAAATTTGATGTAACCAAATTTAACCGAAAACGCGTCGTCAGAATCTTTTCAGATTTTCATCTACTCACAAAAACGCGTCGATTGATATATAACTCGGCTAGGAAAGTTTTTACACATTCTATTTCGCAGCCTTGTGTAATTAAACATTTAAAATGTATTGATAATTCCCAGTTTACATTAAATATATATAAATGCCTCCTTTTTTTTAATTAGGATTGATGTATTCTTTTTTCCTTTAAATTAAAATTAAAATCTTTTATTGAATTTACTAACAAAATATCATTACAGTAGATTATATTTTATTATTTCTTTAAAACATGATTAGGTATTTTTATTATTATCGCATCAGTCGTCAAAAAATACATTTTTATGTAAAATATAATTTTAAAGTGTATATGTAATATATCCGTAATCACGTCTGACAACTGCAAAAGATGTGTAAACATCAAATATGTTAATTTTAAAATTAATTATAATAAATATAGTTACTGCTATGGACCTAAATGACATTAACTGCAAAATGGATAATTAATAATAGAACAATTAATAGTGCAACTAAACTTTAACAAGGTCAGGGTAATTAACATCTAACTAACCATACTCTGATATAATAACTAATGCAATCTGATGTAGTTAACTTATCCTGCAATAATGAAGTACCTGCATGGCTTCCTAGGATGCAATGTAGTCTGTTTCAGTATCTCTCAAATTATCTGATTTGGTCACCGTATAAGCTCTCTTCATATTATGACGTATCCCATAAATTTCCTACGTGGGCTTTGTATATCTTATGTGTTGCATGTAAAATGCATTATTAGAGGTGTAATTGGATTATAGACATGTAGTTCAATCCAAGCTGTAACAATTAATTGGCCCTTACTGTATAATATTTCTAGTTGCCTGAGTTTATGTATGTACAAGACGTATTAGGTTACTCTAATTAGTAGATGCCGTTATGTTAAACTCTAATTAAGATTGTTACAATTATTTTAATTTATCAGCCAAAACGCCAATTTGCATAAAACTGCTAACTGGCTCACTGTTTAAATAAGGTTATAAATGTTTAATAAATTATTGTTCAAACTGCTGTTATTGGTGTATCTTGCATTGAATATGTGTCATATATCTGTTTTTTTAATGTTAATAGTAGGCCGTAAGTAACATTAGGTGAAATAAAAAGTAACTTCAACTTCAAAAATTCAAATATCAATATCATGAGTTAAAGGCTTGAAAGAAATAGTTTTTAGTCGAGTATTAAGTTGTGATTTACCTTATTTGAAGAGTTTATTGGGTTTAGATTGAGTTTTATGGATGACAGGTGCAATATATTGCTAATTAAAAAAGACTCCATACCGTAACCAATAGGCGTTCAAATGACATCCTTGTCATCAGTGCCGTCCTTTGGATTTTGAGGCCCCGGGCACAAATATGGAGTGGGGTCCCCAGTAAATAAAAAAAATAAAGAATACATAAATATACAGGGTGTAACTAATATAGCTATAAACCTCGTAATGGGGAGGGATAGCTGCAATAGAAGATTTAGAACATATTTTCCTTATCAACATGTGGTCGCTTTCTGCTAGTTTCCGAGAAAAACGTATTTTAAATTTTAAGTACGCTCATTGTACTCGTATTAAATTAAAAATACGAAATAAGCAAATAATTCTATTTTAATTTTAATGCTAAAAAAGTGTGTGCTTGTTTATTAGCGACGCGGAACTATTCGGTTACAAACCATTGCTCGTTTATAAAAACGTTCAAACGGTGAGACGTTTGGAAATTTGGTGCGCTTCATTTCAAAAGTAAGCTTTAAAAAACCTTAAATCATAAAAACTTGCATGAAATGCCGGTCTCTCAGTCTATGTTATTAATGTGTAAGATATATATTGTGTTGTTGATTAAAATAAGATTGCTTGATGCAGGGACCCCACAAGCCCTCGGGGCCCCGGGCGTACGCCCGGCTGACCAGTCTTAGGGACGCTTCTACTTGTCATTAACTGATCAACCAAACCTGCACCTTAAATTTCCATGGCGATAAGTGGAAACGTCATAGCGATAGATGTAGTATAACAAAGGAGCTAATGGTGAGCCTTGTGGAACATCTTACGACGGAATAAATTTAGTTGAATAGCTGCTGTTAATCTTTACGGTTAGAATTCGTTATTCTGGGCAGCGGCGGTTCGTACGTACCCTTTAGGAGGTTCTGTCAGCGAGCGGCAAGCGTTGTATCCTGCTAAGTGCAGCAAAGCAACCGGTTAATTCACTTGCCGCTCGCAGATAGATCTAAACGTACATATAAACCGCCACTGATCGATTATATTTTCAAGTTGGGAATTGTAAAATACGCGATTGTAGACGCAACGCTTTTGTCTCATTTTTACCGTGCAATAATACTCGAATGCAAAAACTATTAACAAATTCAAAAGTGTTTTCTGAAGTTTTAGTTAGCACTAAATATATGTGTGAATGAGACTGTTTTTATTCTCTTCCCCACTCTTCTTCAATTTATTAAGTGTAATTTAGAATTCTAGTTATGTCTGGATGCTTTCAATAAATATTTTTTCTAGAATTGTAGACTCATCATACATCTAAATTTATAGATGGTTACAGAAGATATTTAACAAGTAAATTATATGTTGGCAGACTCTCAATTTAAGGACTGCAAACTTTTTATATCAAAATATTATGATTTTTTTAATTATATTCCTCTGCGAATATTAGTTAGTTTGATTTAAAAAATATATCAGTATACACCTAAATAGCGTATTTGCAAATTGATTGATTGATATACGTTTCTATCAGTGGCGGTTTATATGTACGTTTAGATCTATCTGCGAGCGGCAAGTGAATTAACCGGTTGCTTTGCTGCACTTAGCAGGATACAACGCTTGCCGCTCGCTGACAGAACCTCCTAAAGGGTACGTACGAACCGCCGCTGATTCTGGGTAGTGTCTGATGATTGTTATTAGTTATATGATTATATCTCAGGCAGGGTGTTTAAAAATTTAGTTTATAAACACGTACTAGAACCGCGTTGATGTGATCATTGTGACTTAAATCCAAACTAGAACTTTGAATTTTTATTCCCGAATATTTCAAGTGGCCTGCCTTTTCTAGTGACTTGAAATTTGTACCAATTACTGACATCAGTGTACTGAGACGATAGCTTGATATGCGGGAGCAATCTTGGTCTGTTTTAATTTCGTTGTAAGATACTGATTTTGAAAGTAAAAGTTATATATTTTTTTAAAAATTCGTGGATAACCATGTCTAAATATTTCAATACGAAACTAGATGTTGCAAAATAGCGTGAGGAAGTAGATTTATTTATAGCAGTGTATAAAGTTATAAAATATGTTTTTTTTGTTTTTTTGCCGGGTCGTCGAAAGCGAGAATAATTCTGTGATGAAGTTTTTTTAGTATTTGTGGGTTATTTTGTTATTTAATTCTTTTTCAAATTGTCAAGAAATGTTGATATTTCCATTCTGTTTTCAATGGGCAAAGTGATTTATTTTCGTGAAAAGAACGCGAATTACTTTGATGATCTAGAATGTAAAATTATTTCGCGTCCAGGTACATTTAAATTAATTTATTGAATAAAATGCATAAATTCAGAGCATATCTGATCGAAATTAATTTTATAATTATTCATAAACTGTCAAATAAATTACGATTGACATTGGTATAATAGTATATTACATGATGTTGGTAAAGAACATCTTTATAAGCCAAGCGATATTGTTTGATCGAAATGGTACGTCGACGTCAAACTATATCGCGAGGCTTGGAAACTTTACCAACAAAACATGTATACTATTTTATTTACGGTCATTGGACTTAAATAATCACAGTACAAAATAATTATATTTTAAAATAAATTTTCTGTAAACTGTCAATAAATTCCGATCAGCTATCTATCGACCACAAGTAAGGTTTCATTGTTCGCCACTAGATGGCAATTTATGCTCTCAGTATTTTAAAATTGGTAATTAATTAATTCCATCGTATTTATTAAATATAAAATATGGAAAAATAAGAATAAAACTAAAGTATTAAATAAGATAGATACTTTTAGCGTTAAATACATTTATAAAAACCTAAATTTAAATCGGATAAAACGTCTTGTTTTAAATTATTTACAAATAAAAGTTGGCAAAGACTTTACTGATCAGTTTTACAGACATGTAAAGGAAATTGTTAACTACTTTGCTGTTGCTATAGCAGTAGCTTACTTTAGAAGGTGTTTACAATGATAAAAATGTACATATTGAAATATGATTGTGAATAAAACTTATTTCAATTGCTCTTAATATTAATGCAGTTTTCGAAAAAAAAAAACGAAATGCTACTTTTGCGTTCGTAAATGAAAGATTTGTGCAGATATGGATTTAGTCTCTCTGACGTCCTGGGCTACATTAGTTTTGCCGCCTTTGTAGAGTTTCAAATTCAAAATAATTATTTGTATATCGTCAGATATATGTGCGTAATTTGAAATCTATCAAAATTAAACCAAAAGTTCATAAATGAATTCTTTTTACAATTCTGTGTAAACAAATACAAAAAGTAGTGTTCGATACAAGTGCGCTTTTATTATTCAGGCTTTTAGCCATTAACGCGTCGTAACGATTTGTGTTACAGCTAAGGAAAAATGCATAAAACCTTAAACAGATCTGCCGGAACTTGGATTCGATCTCTGTCGGCTTGGGTGAGAGGCCAGCACGCTAGCCACTACACTACCAAGGCTATTTAAACTTTTTTTATACTAGACCAACAATTATTTCCTGTTTTCTCATTTATATCCTAACACGTTCTGCACCACTGATTATTTCTGTATTGCTTTGCAGTTTTTGGGTGCCATAGTTTCATTACTTAGAAACTGAATATGGATCTTTTTCTGAATCAGTGTCATAAAAATGGCGGACAAGGCAATGTAAAGAAAGTATTTTAATTATAAGACAGAAAAATGGCGGAAAAGACGATGTAAAGAAAGTCTTTTAATTATGTGGCAGTTGGCTTTAATTGCAAGAAGGATTACATTGAATGCTACATTTTTCAAATTAAGCAAGATTTGGTCCAGTTTCGAGAATTACCGAACCAAAAGTTGATCAAAATATTGAAGTAGATCTTTTGTGGAAAGTTCCATAACAAATCCAACATTTTTAACTTTGTTGCAGATGTTTATCATATGACATATTAGGTCGGATATTATACTTATTTGAGTTGTTGGCTATAACCAATGTAGGAGATATTCTATATCTCTACACTGACAAAAATCTGAATTATTTAAAAATCTTCTGTGTTTCTTTTCGCCTGTTAACATTAAAATCGCCCACAGTCAAACAATATTTGTATAGACAGTAATTTATAAATAAGTTGTCTTCATTATGGAAGTTGGATGAATATACGTCAGGAATATACATATACAAATTGTTTACTAAATACCCCGCAACCCATAACTCCAGTATTTATAGTCCGTTTTCGATAAACCAAAAATCTGCATCTTTTATTTAATACTCCGTGTTTATTACTAATGAAATTTGTATATAAGGCTGTATTACATAGGAAATCTCCTTTGTACTTCGATAAATATTACTAAAATAATTTTGATTATCCATATCAGAAAAGTCTTTCCTCGTATTGCTTCATGATAGGTAAAAGGGCCTTAAAAATCGAATCACCATCGTAAAAGTAAATGCCAAAAATAGTGTTAAAATATAAGAAAATAACTTTTTGTGAAGTGACCTAAAGCGTCCTATCTATGCCAAGGACAACAAACCTACAGTACGCTAAGGAATTCCTCAACCATAAAATCCCTCAAATACCTCTTTTTCGTGTAAAGTACGTCAAACTTAAGCGAAAATTACTATGCAGCGCTCTCTAGCGTAGGTTTTAGAAAAAAGTAAACATCAAAAATAAATCCCTCAACCTCAAAAGCCTCCAGATGCACGTCCCTTCAAAAATAAAATTGTATAATTTCCCATTTTACCTATTCATTTGATACCCTTATCATACCGTACCGGTAAATCGGCCTTTTTGCTAAACCCATAGTTGTATATACCAGATATACCGTTTTATTAACATGCACTTCATTTTCAAGTAACGCTAATTGATTGTAGTAGTGTCTTTAATTTTCAGGTAAATTGAAATTCCTTTATTAAAGATTTTAGCAATATGTGCTTATGAAATTATTGGATTAGAACGCTTGAGCACTCTATAGTTGAAAATATATACTTTCTTGTTGTTTGTTCTGTATGGGAATGAAGCTTTATTTTTAAAAGCGGTAATGTATTACTTCAGAATTCAAAAGAAAATTAAGGTTTAAATTAAGGAATTTAAAACCTGCAAGCTTGAAATTAATTTTAATATAAAAAATATTTAATTTGCTTTCTATTAGTTTAACTGGAATATTCTGGTGTATTTTATTTTATACACCAACTAAATTGTCGGATTTGAAAATGAGTTAATTAGCCTGACCTTAAAAGAGAAAAACTTTTCTGGCATTTATTTCTGTCTGAAATGATTTTAATTCTAGTTCATTATTTTTCTTTTTTTTGTCATAATATCCTCTTTTTACTTTTTTCAAATTCACATAGTAATAATTAAAAAACTAATTAAAGGTTAGATTGGCGTCATTTCACAAAACCTCATTTAAAAAACTTTTTAAAAATTTTAAAACAAAAAATCGATTAGTGTACGGTACGAACAAAGTCATCAGCAAACAGCCAGCGGCAGGCATGAAAACCCCTAAACTCTGGAAGTTCACAGTTGGTTTTGCGGTTAGTATTGCGCTACGAGATGTAAATTAAACTTCAGACTGTAGGTAGTAGTACTACTACTACACGAGGTTATCGGTAAAATAGCACACAATGACAACCTGGAAATGTTTATAATAATTAGTGAATGTTAGAGTCTTCAGAGTTGTGTAACGAACAAATTACAACTAATTGGGATCTAGCAGACCGTGTGTTATGCCAATAATCTAAATTGTCAACACCAAATAGACCATTTATTACTAATTAAAGAGCTTTGGGTCGTATTTGTGTTCAACAAATCAACAGAAATGCAATTTTGTTTAGGAGTTAGGAATATTCAGTGTCCGGTTGACAAGATGCCTGTATAACAAACAGTTTTCTATTTCCACCACAGTAAATGTCAGGAGAGCTTGTTATATTAAAAAAAAGAAAGGTTGTGGCTATTTCCTTTGTTTTATTTATTTTTTTAAAGAAGCAATTTTGTTTTTCTTCTGGGTATTACAATAAATGTATTATTAGGATTAGGATAGGTCGAGTACTTCTGCATTTAAAAAGGATCGATACTTAATAAGTATAATGTAAAAAACAGTAAATAATATAAAAGCGCAAGGTGAACCACAAGGTCCAAAGGTTTCCCCAGGTTTTCTGTAAAAACTGAATTGCTCTTATTATATTAGCAAATATGAGCTCGTACCGTACAAAAGAACATATAATTGCTAAATGAAAATTTATAAAATCATGATTATTAACTTCACAACTATTTAATACTTATTTGTTTTTCGTGTTAAAAATTATTTTTAATTTATAAAATTCCTCGATTAATTTGCAGTACATTTAAATAAAAAACTTGGAAAGTAAGCTATTGCTATAGCAACAGCAAAGTGGTTAACAACCTCCATTACATGTGACTGACAAGAAAAGTCTTGGACAACTTTTATTTTTAAATAATATAAACGAGACAATTATCCGATTTAAATTTAGGCTTTTATAAATCTTTCTAAGGCTAAAAATATCTTTTTTATTTAATACTAGTTTTATTTTTCCGTTTTATATTTTATAATTAATAATTAATTACATTAATTTAAAAATTCGAAAAACAATGAAATATTACTTAAAATCTCTTTTGGTCGATAGATGGCGGTGATTGAGATTTATTATGACAATTTACAGAAAATCTATTTTAAAATAATCATTTATAATTACTTTTTATTTTGATTATTTAAGTCTAATGATTGTAAATAAAATAGTATACAAGTTTCGTTGGTTAAGTTTCCAAGGCTCGTGACATATAATATACTAATACCAAATCATTATGATCACAATTACTTTTCTTCAAATATGAAATAGTTCTATGTGCATTGTAACATTTCTACGAAAGAAAACCAGAATAAAAATAAATTATTCCAACGTGGGTGTAGATGCACGAAAAGATTAGTTTTCTCCGCCATATCCGTTCAATACCAAGCAATCAAACGTACACAAAACTAAAATCTAATGTGATTTTGTGGTACTCAGAAAACTAAATAGAATTTTAACTCTAATAAAAAAACCTTAACAAAGAAAATAAGATCGAATCCACCAGAACCTACAAATATAATAAGCATACAGTCTAAGGAGACTCAACAGTGAAAGTGAAATTTTTATTTTAATAGTTCCATAGTTGTAGTAGCGGGTTTTTTGACTATTGCATATGTATGTCACATAATCGATGACAAGATGACAACCAATGACATTTTTCTGTCCGGACTAGAGCCGATCCCTAGGACACTGCAGCTATTTGGCTTATTGTGGTATCTCCCGTGATTAGATGACCCAATCTAGTATTTTTATTCCGCGTATAATCTTATACAGATCTTTGACTGATTGGGTTCAGCATTCTTCTGGGTTTATTTTCATTTTCTCCACTAAGATTTGTCTTTGGCGATCCAATGCTTCACAATCGTATATACTCTATTATACTAGGGTCTTTATTATACAGTTCCATATTGTTCAGGTGTTTTTTAACAGTCTTTTTAAATGTCCCGTAATTATTCTCAACTGATTCCTGAAAAAAGCAAAACTGAAGAATTGTTAACACTAACCAGGAGTGTTAACAGTTCTTCAGTTTTACTTTGACGCTTAATCCATATAAAGCTTTTAGCGTGTTCTTGGTCTGGTGCTTTTGACATTACCCTACTAAACCAATAACCTTACGCTATTCTGTTATTTTAAGACAACCACTAAAGATAGCGATAATATAAAACATAATAGTAAATGCAAAGCAGCAAAACTACTTAACAGATTAGATTCAAAAGCAATTTTCTAATTTTCTAAATCTTAAATTAGGTTACTTTTGTATGTTATAGTATATTTGTGCACAGATCCTTTGCTTCGATAATGTTGGCTGGAAATGCTTTCCTGCTTAAGAAAGTTCGCAGTCCTGCTAGTATAATCTTCCTGTTGACGGCTATCAAATATATTTTTGTAAACAATTAATAAATAGGTTAACCTCACTTATTAACAAGCTTATTAAAAGAACTTGAAAATAACTAATTATATGTAAGTATCTGTTTAATCCTTAAATACGTAGGAATTGTGAATTGTACTTAAACAATATTTACAGAAGGTAATAATTCCGAACAATTCTAAGGAGCGAAGAAAATTAATCAATAAAGTCAATACTTACCATATTAAAGATAGTATAAATCTATCTGGCTGGACTTCAATTTCCAAGTTGAGGGCCGCAGACGAATTTATTCCAACTGTTGTTTGCTTGTCGGTTCCAAGCAAAATTAAACCAACCAACGGTTCCAACCAATAATTAAAGGTCTCGTACTACACGTCTCGTACTAGTGTTAAAAAGCTCAAGTAACCAAAATAAAACAGGAAAATGAACGAAATACAACCTTTACCTAAGGTTGGCATGCGGCCAAGAGGAGATGCTGCTTGGGATGGATCTACACTAAATCTTGGCAATTCCAGACAACAGAAATTAACTATATAAACTCACTCACTAAAAACTTCTTTTGATTTTCATAATTTTTTAAAGTTTAATACACTAAGTGAAAAATTCAGAATTGTTTAAAAATATGATATCACCTAGTACCACCAGTATCACCTCCAAAAGCGGAAGTAAAGGTATGACTTTATCAAGAGCGAACAGAAAATCTTAAAAAAACTTGTCGTATATATAAGATACCAATTACCAACCAATATTCACAAAAATGATCAATATCCTTCTAAAAAAGGACACCAGATCATATAGGCAACCAAACATACCTGAAAACCACTTGTTGAAATCTTAAACCGTAACACTGGTTCAGGAAACTGTTAGAAGATAAACTTTTTGTTGGACAAACCACTCCTACGCAGCTATAAGTGAAATTTCATCACATTAGGTGTTCCTGGTATTCGGACTGGGACAAAAAAGGTATCTGTCCTTGTCGTTAACTTCAAGAACGGTTAACTTGTTGTGGGATGGCGGCCTGTACTTGACAATATTTCACTAGGATTGCGATGGAACAATATAACATAGGAAAATTGTACAGTTGCGGCCGAAAGATTTTCAATGGTAATTTATCAAGATAGCACATTTTTCTGATATTCACATCGTATGAAGCTGGCTTGTATGCTATTTATGACATATCAAATGAATAAAAGTGACGTCTCTTATGAGAATTTAAAAGTCAAAATTACGCAGTCGCAATTGACCGTTGAAGATTTTTCGGCCGCAACTGTACATCTAAGGAAACATACGCATCATATGCAACACATTAATTTGTATCAATTTTCATATATTGGGGGCGATTTCAAAAATTAAATGGTGTAAAACGGGCGATAAATCGATGGACAAAGGATATTATCCAAAAACGTTTTTAAAAATGACCTTTCACGTTAACAGACGAAATTGTGTATACATATACTGATACACATAATGATTACATTTCTCAAAAGCTGATTTCTGTTTTATTTAGGTACGATTTATAGATTCTGAGATCATGGGAGTAGGCTGTAAGAAGAGCACAGAAAGAGGATCTTGTAAATGGTGATGAATACAAAGATATTTTAACCCATATATAATGAGCTTGTTTGGGGTATGTTTCCTACTTTGGAAATTGACGAACAGATTGCGCAACTACGTGGTATAAATTTAACTGATTTTTATAACGGCGTTACAGCAGGGGCCATTGCGCGGTGCAAAGTTTAAGTTAAAAGTGCATTCTGGAAAGGAAAAAAGCCTGACATAAAAGTAGTTGTCTTTTGTTGTGAAAGCAGCGTACTTCACGGTGTCGTAATACGGATACCCACATTATAAATAATTAACTTATTAAATTAAAGGTGTAAAGGTTTTTTATCTTAAAGAAAAACTATTGAATTTAAAAGTTTAAAGGGGTTTTCACGCGCAGTTTGCTATGTCTTTTTTCGGTCATTAACGGGGTGTTTTAATAGTTAAGTGCATTTTTAGAGGGGAAAATTTGAAAACAGAAATTTATTTGATTCGGTCTTATTGGATTAGTTAAAAAGTGTTTCAATTAAGTTGAAGTAGGTTACTTTATAACGCAGTGTATTTTCTTATACAAAAACATCGATCACAATAATGATTTTTTGTAAGTAAGTTAAGTTGCAACAATGCATTTCTATCGAGGAAAGATTCGTAATATACACCTAATTTCGAAATTTTTGGTATAAGGAATCTATTCAAACAGAAGTAAACAACACTACAGCGAGCACAAGCAGATCGAGAAATGTAAGTCACCAAAATAAACCGACGGTTAAGAGCGTGAACGAGGTTTGTATCCTAACTTTATTTGCTTTGTTTTAGTGATACAGTGCACGTACCCAGCTTTTTCAGTCCTTCCTAATCTTCCTTTACCATACTTAGTATTTTTTTGAAAAAGTGGTTGAAAAATCCCACTTTAGTTTTTAGCAGTGGTTAAGGATTTTTTCCATAACACCTGAATGCGTTGATTGCGGGGTTATCGAACGGCCGATCAGGCTCGCGATAAAGAGATAATCGTTCACGACGGGCATCATGTTTAAGTCGGATTTCCTCACTGATTAAATAAGTTGTAGAGGGCCTAAATTACTAACTCCATTTTAAAGCTTTTAGCAAGTTCAGAATAGTCTAGCGTCTACGGCCAGTTGTTCGAACCTTGACTAAGCAAATAAACCAATTCAGGAATAAGAACTGGGAAATTCACAAAGCCAGAAACAAAAATCAGCAGCACAAAGAAATTCACCAAGTGTGGAGCAAGAACTCTCAGTCCAGCCCATCCACTGATCTCTCAACTCCAGTAGCACTTAAACTGAAGACTGATCTGACTGACTGACGGAAATGCTAGATGCGGCTGGAATCTTGCAGTCCACATTTAAAAAAAA
Organism: Agrypnus murinus; assembly: GCA_929113105.1. Taxonomy (NCBI): domain Eukaryota; kingdom Metazoa; phylum Arthropoda; class Insecta; order Coleoptera; family Elateridae; genus Agrypnus; species Agrypnus murinus. The sequence goes on from OV816026.1 coordinate 140,580,526, forward strand.
TGCAGCCACATCTAGCATTTCCGTTTAATCAACAGTGTAGTTGTGGGATAAGTCTTCTGTTTAACTGGTAAATTAGTTAACTTGTAAACTTGGACTGAACTTTTTCTGGCTCGTAATAGCTTTTCTTAGTGAATGGCATACACTCTACATTGTTGCAATTAGTAGTGACGAATATCTTCGCCGCTAAGTCAGTCGGATCAGTATGTACAGCAACAGTAATAAGTAATGCGTCGCCTCCTATGTCCCCCAATTCAGTAGCAGCACAACTTATACATTCAAATAAAAGAAACTTAACTTTCTATTATTAAAAATAAAATTATTTTTTAACGCATAGATAATATGAAAATTATGTATCCAAATTTATAAAAACAATAACACGAAAAGGTAAGGTAAAATCTGCTAAAAAAGAATAATTTTAAGGGTTACTAGAAAGAAAAGATTTCAATTTGTGTTTCTAGTTATTAGACTTCGTGGCCTGATAGTTAGAATGTCGGTTTAGGGTAGAAGGGCGATTTGAGCTTCGCATCCAGCCCCGGTCCACATATACGTTTTTCTTTTAAATTATATTTTTGTACGTTAATATTAATCTGTTGATTAATTATTTTGCAGAAATTTTTAATAATAGAAATGTTTTGTTTGAATGTAGAAGATGTGTTGCATACTGAATAGGCGCACATAAGAGACGACGCATTACTTATTTCTGTAGCTGTAAATATATACTTCAATCATGCATTTTTATGACTTAATGAATAATATCATTCTGATTAGCAACTTCTTGTTTGCTTGCTACTTCCTTTTATCTAAATGAATGCATTTCCAAGGTTTGTAGATCTCAGAGGCGATTCACTGACTAGATAATAAATTAAAGTGAAATGTACAACTTAGAATTAAAAAGCTATGACTTTTCACTGAACGATTTGATTACAAAGAAATTACAAAATAACGTACCTAAAAAATACTTACTATGCGATATTGTTGGGTTTCTTATAGTGTTGTAGAAAAATCCTTTACAAGAGTTCAATACAACAAAGACTGAACTAAAATAAAAGATTTGAAATTAAAGAAAACAGTCCAACGCTTTTCTGTGAAAATAAATCTTAGTTCAAAAGAAAAAGTTCTCTATCTTGATTTTATCTAATATTTTTAGACGCATTTGAAATCTCTTCATGTTTTAAAAGAATAAGTTTTCTTTCACTAGAAAGAAAATCTATAATTCTCTTCATTACTTACACAAATAAGAAGAAAAGATTATAAAAACCGTTTTAATCAAAAATTCATTGATTAATCTATAAGGATAAAAATAATACGTTTCCTCGTTCAAAATAATCTATGACTTCATCACGCAGGTTTTAGAGGGTGTGTTTTTGACAGCACATTCATTGTTACGCATCTGCGCGAGTTCATATACGAAAAATAGAATTGATATAAATTTAGAAGGGCAATATTCAAGGGCTTTTGATTTATTTCTTCTTATAACTTATAACACTTTATTAAAAAAAAGTAATCTAGAGAAATACAAGAGTTGTTCTGGGAACTTCAAACTAGATAATGCGATTTTATTTAAAGTTTTTCAATGCAACGCATGTAGTCGTCGTGGAAAACAAGGTATTATTATAGAAAATGCATGTCACGGACAAGAGACGTCCAACAAAAATTGTTATAAAGTAGCTACTTTATCGTAGAAAAGGAAAAAGAGTTAAAATGAAGAAGTGCAAGAGTTTATTGCGTTTGCCAAACTATAAAGAACCTTAAACGTTGTTGGCATAATCTATATCTGCAGGCTACAAATGGTAATAAAACAAGCAGACTCGCTGACCATAAAACTCACTGTAAACTCGAAAATAAAAATAAAAATATACAATAAATACTGTAAGTTTTAGCAGATAAAAGATTGGAAACGTTGATGTTTACGTTTTTACTGGAATGAATTCTTGATAAAGGTTTACAAGGGAAGGGAATGACCATAACAGAGACTTTGTCTAAAATTTATTGTTATCCAAATCCTCTTATTGTTGGATGTATAAATCAAATCCTTTCAGTTCGTGCCTACGTGTGTATCCTGGTTTATATGGATTCGTTCGTCATTGTTTTACGGGATAATTCTTCATAATATGGTTTAGTATATATTAATTTCGTATAGTTTAATTGTGATAACACTCATCATTTTTATGGAAGTCTTGAGATTCAAATTGATGGTTTCTCTTCCAGTGGTTTTGTTAGCTAATAGTACTTTTAGATTTTTTTAATACTACTAATACAACATGCAACTGAGACAACAACAAAGCTGGAGTTACACTTCGAAAACAGAACAGAACATCAAACTGACGAAGAACAAATGTACAATTGCATAAACTGCGAATGTCATCGAACGTATAATAAGGAAAGCATGATCTTTATCACTTCTGTTCTAAGGCTTCCAAGTCTAAGTTCTTTTTTAGTTGTCACGAAGCTCTTCCAAATCAATAATTTTGTTACTTTAATGATTCTTCAGGAGAGGAGTATACGACTTTTATATAATGCAACGAACTCAATTTTGAGAATATTTATTTCGCTTCGTTTACAATATTTCCATCTTTGTATCTGTTAAAATAAATTATCGTCTGTGTAAAAAATCGTAAAATTATCGTCTTCTCAAGAGGTCATATTCCTTTTTAATCACTTGTATTATAAATAAAAGTTAGTTATTGTAATAAATTCTTTTTCACAAAAATATATCGCATTTTTATGATCCCATTCTAGGCAACCAGACTGTTTGAGGCAAAACTTTTTAATATTAAAATGTTCACAAAGAAACAAAACGCATTTAGAACTATAAATTCATGTTTTACGAGACATCATTATAGCTAAGTGAAATTCCACTTTGATAAGTTGATTTTAGGTCTGAGAATTTCATGATTTCTGCATTTTTTTGCTTAACTTAACCTTCGTCTGGAAATTAGAAAATTTGTCTCGGTGTAATTAGCCACACGTGTTAGTGCCAGTGTGTATTAAAGTTAAAGTATAGTTATAGTATAGTAAAGTTAAATTATTAGCAGAACATTATTTCAGTTAATTACATTGTAATTAAATATTTTCAAATTCATTCACGACAGCAATGAAGTAAATTGATTCTCGATTTAAAAAATAGTAAAAATGTATTTCGAATGGGATGAGATTTAAGTGTAGAATCTCGTAAAACTCGTAAGTTTCGTATAATAATTAAATGCCGTATATGTTTTATGGCACGAATTAATTAAAATCGCTAATCATTTGCTGTACTTCGGCACGACAAATTTTTTGTGGTTTATTTAGAAAAAATTAGAAGAATCGCAATAAGTGACAAAGAACTTAACGTCACTTATCTCTAATTGTAAATTCCCATCGTTGCTTTTAAACAATAACAACAAATAATTTGGGCGGCACCCTCTACATTGAATACGAACATGCTAACATGTAAATGTTAGCATTTAGGGCTTATACTAACTGGTATTGGTAAATCGACACCAGCCGGTTTTACCACTATATTTACTATATTAGAATATAGAATTATAATCAGAATTTTACCGAAAACTTGATTACTCCAGAAAACTTTGTCTTAATTTCATATTGATATATAATAAATAGTCTCCGGCAGTACTTTATTATGTTTTTACAGAAATAGTTTAATAAAACAGATACACAGAATATATATTCCAATGCATATTCTAACAATTATTTCTTACCTACAACTACAAAAGCTTTTATTGTATAGGATTCTTGGAGATTATTGCAATTATCAACATAGTCTCTAAACGATAGATTTTTGCAACTGCAACATTATATTTATGTCTACAATACGTATATAATATGTTAATATTAAATAACCTCTCAACTTACAGTTCTTTTAATAATCTTGGACGGTCATCAAATATTGTTGGTTTGGTTTTAATTTCTATTGATTCTTCAGCTATTGTTAATAACAAACAATTGAATAAAATGCTAGAAAAGTAAATTACGAACGAATTATATAATATACAAAATTGTATTTAAACTTACTAAGCAATTAATTATTATACGATTGAAGTATTATTTCACTTTTGAAAAATGTAGAACTGTATATTTGAAAAGTACTATTAAAAATTAATTTTAATAATATAACTATTATTAACCTAATAACTATTATTAGATATCTAGACACTTATAATGTTTCTGCTATTAATTGACTCTTAAAATGAGTGTTTGACTTTTTCACTTTTCTGGGAGTTTCACTTTTTTTTATTGATTATGGTACATTTACAGATTAATGGCCTTTGCTATACAATTTGCATTAATTTTATATACCAATTATAAGTTGATTATTCTTATAACTTTAAATAATTACAAAATGAAGTTACATTTAAAGAACAAAGTTGCCAAGCCTTAGTTTAGTTTAGCTTATGTATTAATTAATTGTTTTACTTTGTAGTCCTTGAAACTGGTTCAAATTTAATAAAACCGAAATATCGGAAAAATAAAATGTTTATCAATAACAAGGTTTGCAATATCCCAATAATGTTAGTATCAATATTATTATAAGAAGTCAGTTTGTTCGAAACTAAAGAGAAACTTCAACTAATTTAATAGATACAATTATCTATGCTAATTTTAATTTAATTCATTACATAATCCACAAACTGGTAATAAATACTGGAATTTAAATCCACATGTGTTGGTCAAGTCATCATCAAATCGTCAAGCCAAGTCATCATAATTTGACTATCATATATTTTTGTACTAATTAGGTACTTGATTTACATGTAGAAGATTTTGTTGCAATTGACGAGCGTGTATTCAACTACAAAATTTTACTTTATCAACAGGAATTTCACAATGGATTAGTTTATCTATGATTTATCTTCACAAATAAAATATTTCATATTTCAAGATTTTATAACCTTGAGAGTATTTAAATTTCGTATTCTCTTTAAATAAAATTATTACTAAGCCTTTAGTTTGAAAGTGTAGACTGGCGTAAACTATTATTTAAAAACTATCATAGGGTATGTTTTCTGTTTTTCTTTCTAATAGAAACAGGATAAAAAACTTACTTTTAAAGAAATTGTACACTATTATTAGGCAACTTAATTAAACAGATTAATCATTCTTTACCAGTCACAATATGCACAACGATCGAGTAATTTAGCTATATAACAGGGTTACCCAAAAATAACAAACAATACTTGAATACGAAGATAGTTGATAATGTATAGAGAAAAATGTACTATAAGTTTTTTTTTAATTTCTACTTTACAAGTTATTTAAATTTCAAGTTTTTCTAGACTTCTGTTCTAAAGTTCTGCTAGACATTCTCCTTATGTCGCATAATACTGAGGATTGTAGTTGGTTGTACTTGAAATAATTTGTTAATAACTACAGAAAACTAAGAATGAGATTGTTGATCTTGAAATACATTCGTAAATAAGACACAAGTCCTTTTTACTTGTTGCAGTTTGTTTAAAATAAATTCAAGGTCTAATAACAGCTTTAAAATAAGAATATCTGATTTTTAAAGAGAACATTTGGTTTCCTAATAAGGCAAGTCAATTAGATTAAAAGGCAATTTTTATTAGTGTGTGTGGCTGCCTTGAATTGAATTTAAATTAAAAAACATAGTAAAAACCATTCGGCATTATAAGTAAATTACATTACGAGTTCTAATTGCGATGTTAATCGATTGTTTACAACCTGTTTAATTACTTGATTCCAGTAAGCCTTATCAGTCAAACTGAAACCATCATGGATAAAATAAACATTAAACGCTAGGTACTGTTTATGGTTAGATAAGTGCAATATGTATGAAACCACCTTTCGTTTGTAATCTGTGCTTATAAATAAAATATATCATTCTAGCTTATGAGTTATGATTGTTATGAATAATATCGAATTCCTTTTTAGTGTAAATAGTATATTGCGGTAATTAGATTATTTATTACAATAAGACCGTTATGTATACACAAAATTTTTATGTTCTGTAATGGCATTCGAAAATTAACAGTAATATACAAAAATATAAGTCCTATTTTTAATCTTAAAGGGCGATTTTTAATTAAAGTACGTATTTAAGTAAAAAGCTAGATTAAATGCCAGCGATATTTACTATTAATCAATTTTATTTAAAACAGGAATCACCATTGAATACACTTTTGATAATAAACATAATCAGTTTATGATAGCAAGAGCGCTTCAGTTGCTATCATCGTTTACAAAAACTTGGCCTGCACCATTATTCCTCCTCGGAATTTTCCGTCAACACTGCAGGCTAAAATACATATCGCATAGTTCGATTTATATAGTTTTGGTTATCTCAATGCTCGATTATTTTTAGTTACTAGTTAAATTAAAGCAAAATATAACAGGACCGTATTACTTACAAATTATATATTGGTAATGTTCGTTTATTTTGAGACACCCTGTATGTGCATGCATAAAATTATACCAATAAAACCTCAATCTATGGCTATGGTACAGGTTATAGGCTATGTGCTTGCATATACTTTTTGCATTATTATTAATTTTTTCACTATTATAATTATGATTCTGTGTAATGTATTACTTGGATTTATATTAAAAATCAATCTAAGTATTCTGTTTTGTTTAAAAAATATTCTGTTTGTGTGAATTGATAATCCCCATATTATAATATTATATTGAAGATTTGCTTATTTAAACAAATCAATGTTTATAATTTTTCTATATTTAAAATGTATATATTACATATGGATTTTCCCGTATTTAATAACATTCTATTGCAATTGCACCATTCAGACATCTCTAGTTTTACTAATGCGATTTTCTGAATGAGTTCCTTAAGGGTACGAGCTCGAAACACGATACTATAACACCAAACCAGATTAAATGGAAGTGGGTAAATCATTGATAAATAGAACAAACAATAGAGGTACCAGCACGGATTCCTGAGCCTCTCCCATCATCTTAATTGTATCCTTAATTTTAACGCTTATATATCTATTGTAAAGGAACGATTTAATCTAATTATAAGCGACACAACTAATGCCGTAGGCATGTAGTCATGCCTAGTAGTCATGTAGTCATGCCTAGTAGTCATGTAGTCATCAACATTCATTAATGTGGATTTAATTAGTTCAACCACTAAATGAAATTAGGTGAATGTGCCACTATATCAGGCCCGACGATATCAGGCACTACCGCCTATCTTTTGTAACTTCATGACAGTCTAACAGCTGTTTTACACCTTCAATTGCAAATGCAAATACCTAATATTTATTTTTTTGAAGATTTTCAAAATACTTGCAAAGTTTGCAAGTGCCTTGACTTCCAAATGAACAGGTTCTATCCTTTATAAGAGAATAAAGAGTAAGAAGAAGTAAATATTTTTATAAGACATGATAGTCTTATAGACTATAAACATTTATAATAAATAAACTAAATTATTTATTACTTCTCTATTGAGTTGGAACATTTTTCTAATCAATTTATAGTCTATGTACATTTACCAAACCGGTGCTGAAAAAAAAACTTTTCAGGCAACAAGTCGTCTATATGGTAAAAAACAACTCAATAAATATAGTGCAAAGTACAGTACAAGAGTAAATTAGTAGACTGTATTGTATCTTGTATTTAAGAGAACACTACAATACAGCACAGTTTTAATAATCTGGGCATTATTTAAGTTTATGAGAAAGTCCAGTGCCAGGTACACATACCCCTTCGCTGGCTTTGCACAATCTACAATATTTGGAAAAAAGTAATTATATTTTGTTTTAACCTTGCTTTTTACTTATGGACTTACGGTGGGCTATTGTGTTTGAATGTTTTAATTACCACATCATCTGGTGGCCGTCTTGCGATTGCAGATTGATGCACAGAAACATTTATTCTAAAAATGTAAAAAATATTGATAGCAGAACTCTTAATTATAATGCAAATGGTACACACATTACCAGAAACCAAACAAATAATATGTAAAACACTTTCATTTTACACTATATTAGAATTAAAACCTTATAATTCAGCTGACTTTAGAATAGAACCCAAATTTACTTTCACTGAAAAATGTTTTTACGAAATCTTATACTTAATTAGTTTTTAATTAATTAAGCAGATCATGTAATGTTTCTAGTTTGGTAAATTTTGTCAGTACAATTATAGATTATTACTAATTGGCTAATAATGTTATATTTCAAATATAAAAAAAGGAACTATAAAAACCAATCAAATAATTGGCATTTGTAGTTGTAATTGTATGTTGGTAACAGTAAATTTGTTACGGAATTAATTACTAGATCTCGGTAAGAGCGATTCTATATTAATCATTGAAGTTTCTGCACTTTTATCGATAATTAAACACATAACTAAAACATTGGAAAATGCCAAAGCAATCAACCCTCGTACAACTCTCTTCACGGAGAAGGCGCGAGGCCTCCCGAGTGGCAAACTAATAGGCAACCTAGAAACTAGAACCGACTTCGCTCGGTTTTGAATTCAACCAGCCCCTATCTTAAACTATCTTCGACTGACTGAAAACAAAAAACTACTTCGCGGTGGAATGGTTTTTTGAGGAGGGCAAAATTTTAAATAATCCAATAGAAATATCACGGGATTTTCATTAGCCAATAAAGTATGTTTACGTAATTTTGTTCTAGAATAAGCTTCCAACGAGAACTTACAGGGATTCCCTTTTGAATCTGTACATTATATATATATACAAGTAATATATTTTTACCTTTACGAAACCCTTTTACGGAGATTGTGTTATATAAAAATGTAACAATAAAAAGTATTATGTAATTTTCAAAAACTTGTTCTGCCCACAAAATATTATCATCAATGATTTATTCATTATATCGCACTGAATGAATTTCCATTGCTATAATTTCGTTTCATCTTGTTGAATCAAATAACACCGCGAGCTGATGACACATACGTGATATCACACTCAATTTTCATACTTGATGAGACCTACATCTTCAATTTTTGCAGATCACAGTTTTTGCAGTCTATTAATTTTCACGATATGCAAAAAAATAATTGCTCTCTATTATGTAGCTTTACGAATACATATCTGAAGAAATAAGGAAAATTATATTTATTAATGCATGCACTCTGAACATATGAATGCATGAATTTTTACTCTGTGCAGCAATAAATCAACCAAGTAATTTAGTAAATTAGTAAAAATGTGTTTTCATATTAACGACACATCACAATTGTAAAATAACACAAGATTTCATTGACACACGATTTCGATTGTGGATCGTACAGTGAAATGCTGTAATTGCTTGGAATTTTCATATTGTTGATGTCTGAAATTATACAAATAATGTTTGTTAGCATAAAATATTTAAATTTCTAAAGCTAGGAAGGCGTGAAAAGGTATTATTTATGTAATTAAGTTAATAAATAGTTGTGTGAGAATTAGGTTCCATTGATATTCAATGGAGGCTTTGTTGTGTAATGAAAAAAGTGTTTTATACCATTAGATTGGGAATTTGTTAATCTATAGGTTTATCTAATTAGTTTTTTGTATTAGCTAAAATTTATAACAATAATTTGGTTATGTTATATTGCGTTGTCAAAATGTAGTCCGAGATATTTCACCTCTTTCTTTATGGGTATTGGGGCGTCGTTTATGGAGACTTGAGGGCAGGAGCTACGTCTTGTGGTAAATATAATTTGCCTTGATTTATCCGTGTTGACCTTAATCCTCCATTGTTTGAACCAATCCTGTAATAGATTTAGATGGTTTTGTAGTTTTTCGGAGGTTGTTATAGGGTCATTATTGGTTGAGAGAATTGCCGTATCAGCGAATCCAGCTATTACAGTGTCCTCGGTAACTGGCAAATCAGATGTATAAATCAAGTATAGGTAAGGCCCAAGCACACATATTTAAAAAAATATTATTTAATCAATATTGCATAGTAGTTATATCAACATTTATATTAAATTTAAATATTTATCAAAATATAGGTTTTAATTAAACTAAACTGGATTTAATTGAATACCCAAGAGAAAAAAAAACACATAGTATACATAAAATATAATAAAAATCAATAGATCAATTAAAGTTTCACAAGTTTTAATATAAATTCTTAACCTTACAATTGTTTCGACATTAAATGTCATTATCAAAGGTACATAAGATTGATAAACAAACACGTTGCTAAGGATAAATACAGAAAATTGGTAACTAGATACAATAATACAATAAAACTAAATATTTAACACTTCTAATAATGGAGAATTACTGAGCTCAGTTTGTCCATTCATTAAAGGTACTGCGAGTTTATGTTTGTATATTTCAAAAGCTTCTAAAATGTTTTTGTAAAATTTGTTTTTTGCACATATTATATTTCTAAATTGCATATTTTTGTTTTTATCGGACGATACGTAATAAAAGGTACCCATTTTTAGGGACAATTTTATTAAAACGAAGTTAAATACTTTTTTCTCAGAAAGTATATGCGATATATCTACGAGATTTTTGTAGGGGATAGAAATAAATCTTGTGGTTGTTATGCTATTAAGATGCTATTTCAGACAAAAAAGTGTTTTATTTAAGATTTATATGAAAAACTAAGGAACTATGTTTTCTTGTTTATTAAGAGGCATAGCATCAATTTTCTTCGCTAAATTAACACTTTTCATGTCTAGACATTATTTTCTTTAAAATAATGTTTCTAATCTTAATAATAAGAATGCTGTAACAAAAAAAAAACGATTTTTAGTGACAAGCGAATTAGACAAAAAATGGTTTTTTCTCGAAGAAGGTTTTGCATCCGAAATATTTAGTATAACATTCAGTATTTTGTTACCAAACAATAAACAAAGACATTGAAAATTAGGTAAGTAAAAGCAATAATTATAAATATATCTAATTCGTAGAAAAAGAGTAATTTAATCATAATTGTAGTAATTTTAAACTTCTAATAGAAATTTCATACGAGTTGCCATGGAGCACGGGTAGTAGTTAACAATTAACAACCTTACCATGGACCAAGAAAAATAATTTCGAAGTAAAGGTTCGGAGGTGTCCTTCAACAAAAATAGCGTTCCAACTATTATGAGCCTGGGCTAGTATACATCTTTTTTTTAATACATTCTTATGTTTTAATTATATGTAATATACTTTTTTGCATTGCAATAAATAAATTGCTTATTTTATTATTGACCTTGACCTCAAAAAGTATACTACTTTCACTCTAAAACTTCGAATATTATTTAGTGGGAAAAATTACCATAAATATAATATAACTGTTTTAGAGTATGATAAATTTATTGAAACATTGTATTGAAGTTAAGTCTCTGGTCTATACGAAGTTACAGATTAGATATTTTACTCGAAACGTATTGGACCTAAATACAGATTTCTTAGAGTGGTCTAGTACTCGAGGTTTACACTAAATTTTTACTTAGTTGGTTTTAAACACGTACTGGTAAATAAATGTTTTTAAGAACTTTTTAAATACATACAGTTAATATTTATAGATAATAACTGTAGGTATGTAGAGCATGTATGATGATAGAAGCTATTCATTTCGTGGTAATTTTATTGTAATTATATTTTAAAAGCTAAGGTATCGGCATGTTTATTTATTATATTAAAAGTAATTAGTTATTGTAAGCAATTACGATAATAGCAATAATGTACTGGCTGCTATTTAGTAGAAGTCGGTTTTCTAACAAGTTAATTTGATTTGGTTGAGCATACAGTTAAACTTTGGTTGTTTCCTGAAATGGAAAGGATTACCTGCCTAGCTACAACGTTTGAAGCGTACTTGTGTTCTAGCTCTGCCATAATAAGTTATTGTTCCTAAACTAAATACTCGTGAAATAAATATGTCCTGACTAATATATGTGTAATTAATTTATTAAAAAAAATCGAAAATTATCAAAAGTTGAACTTTCTAGCCCTTCGACAACGTATATAAATATTAATAACTAAATTTAAATTTAAAGCTGGTGTCTTATAGAAAAAAGTACCATTGAAAGAAGCAGTTAAATAAATAATAAAACAATACTTTTTAGTCTCAGTCATTAATACAGTTGTTTAATTTAAAGTTAAACAAAACATACTAATACAAATAGAAATATTTCTTAATGAAATAAAAGAATAATATGAAGATTTAATGAATTACTAGGGAATCCACGTCAACACATGATGGTCAAAAGGCTAATTTAATAAAGGATTTCCTTATATACTTTCGTTGTGTGATTACCATTCTCCGGATTGTTATGCATGATTGTTTAAGTAAATGCAATCAAACATAATCAGCTAACAATGCTAAGCTTAGAATTGCCTAGTACACCCCTCTCACAGCTTACCTTTATTTCTCACGACAGATCACCCTCTCTGACTTACCCCTCCTCTTCAGCTTATTTCACCCCACCGACCCGATTCTCACTATGAAATTCTACATTGAATTCATACCATATGCATAACATATCAACTTTCTAAACTTTAATCGTCATTTTGTCCATGTTCCTTAAGAAATAGAGCATTCGTTCTTCAGACATTCCTGTTCGATTTTTACATTAAATATTCAACATTGAATTTCATTTGAAATGAAAATTAACGAATCCCGAAAAAAACGGACAGCAGAAACTGACACACATATGAATGAAAATGATAAGACACTCGGCTGAGAATTGTTTGTAATATGATTTGTAAGCATGCGATTGGTGACGTAGTAAGTAGAGGAAGGATGTTTAGTTCCTAAACGTGACGAAGCAAACCCTGCTAAGCTGCAGTTTCCTAGGACAGTCGGCCGACAGAAATTGACACTGACAAATAATTAAATGCAGGAGGTTTCCTAAAGTCCGCTCTCATCCGCCAGCAATTAAGTTCAAGAATGAACTTATTATTAATAATGTGACGTATGGGCTTACATTTTTCATGCAAAATAAGTCAAACATTTTGGTTTAAAGAAGACGAATTTGGTGAAACAGTATTCTGTTGTTTATATTGAAAAATTAAAAAGTTACAAAGATTTAGTTGTCAAGAATCTTTCTGTAGGAAATCATCCTAAGGAAACGATTCCGCAGGAAACCGCAGCTTAAGTGAACAATCGATCTCGAGCGTATAGCATGATCGATTACGAATAACGCTTTAAAAATATAAATTAAAAATCTCAAAACTAAATAGACCTGGCAAATCTATAGCGTAAAACCTTTAATTTGGAATTGTGTAGATTGGGAACAATAGAACTCTCAAAAGTATTTTCTGGGCTCCATGCTCTCGGTGATACAAATTTGCACAGGAATAAGTATTAATCTTCCAGAACTCTGGTTCTCAAACCATTCCGGAACACTTTCAAATAAATTATTTTAGTGGTGGATTTTTGAAGAACAAAGCAGACATTTTTACAACAGAGTTTACATATATACTTTCATGGTAACGACGTAACGTATATAATAAATATAATACATAATACTAAAAATAATCTTAATAAAAACTAAAAACAGTGTTTTATTACTACTTTCGTCATTCCAGTCAAAAAAAACTTTTCTTTAAAGGGTCCAAAATCGCGTATCCTAACCATATCCTTCTTTATGGTTATTAAATTAAGAAATCATGACAATAAAATCTAGAATCGATATTAGTTAAAAAAATTCTTGAGCACGTCTATTAGTATTTCAAAAACATGTGACTTATAAAATATATATTTTTTAAATCGGCAGTCAAATAATCCATTATTGTTTTTATGCAAGTCAAGTGCAATTCAAACCAAAATTACAATAAGTATTAATAAATATTATGTTTATAATATAAAATTAATAAATTTTGTTGCAAATATTATTTTATAAATAAGTTATTTAGTTATTTAAGTGAAGTGCACTAATCTAAAAATTAAATATTGTAATGAGCCGGGGTCCCTACCCACTAGACGATCACGGTCCATCTTACTCTACCCGCGCAAAATTCAAATATTTAACAAACCGGAAATTGACACAGTATTACCAACCTTACAAATGACAAACTTTATAAAGATAAATATAACAAAAAGAACAAACTTGATATTTAACACACTGGATCCTACGTTGTGATTATTTTTTATAACATGTGACCAAGGTTGATAACGATTGATCTACTTCATACGGCCGGAGAAAGAGAAAACACAAGAAAAAGAACACAAATAAAAAAACAATTAAAAATGATGGTATTATTTTATTATTTTATTCTTAATCTTGAGCGAGGAGGGACGTATTTAAACTGAGACAAATTAATGGCTAGTTCTCTAAAAACCTCCTTGAAATTATATGCTAACCCAGCTTAAATACGTACACGCTGCAAGTTTCATATGTGATCAAATGATTATTTAGTTGGGATACATTAAACAATACAGGTCAATAAATCAATTTATTGAGTTGATACAGTTGTGTGATTATACCAGGCATTTATAAATAGACAAACGCAAATCTCTCAATGACATAAAACATCAAAAATGAGTGAAACAGAATGAATCAAAAAGATTTACAGATAAACTAGGCAAGGTAAACGTGCCAGATTAAAATGAATACGCAAGGACTGCTGAACAAAAATTATATCATATTTGACATAGCAACATATACGTTGTGACCAAACCATATATGGTTTTATATCAGAACACGTCCTTTTGCAAGACATAGTGTTACTGTCAACAACAGGGAAACCTCGTATCTAGATAAGCGAGAGTGTGTTATAAGCACTGAAAAATAATAACATAGCACATATAAATAACATAAATATGCAAAACAAAACAGTTTGACGGTTCTACGACACGGCCTATCATAGGGTCATAAGCCACCGGGGAGCCTTCGTCGCATGCAATCTTTTGACGGTTCTACGACCCGGCTGATCAAAGGACTTATGCCACCGTGGAGCCTTCGTCCCCCCTTAAATACTAAATCAGATTTTCTCTTACACGGCCTATCATGGGTTTTATTACCACCGTTCAGAGTAATACACTCTTAAATAATAATAAGTCTAACCTTTTGTTCCGGACCAAAAGATTATCCCTTCATTTTTTTAGTCACAAAGTAAAATGTTTTGTTAGGTTATAAATATTAACCTAAAATTCCATAAAAACTGACAGTAAAACACATAACCGCAGAAGTCGTATTTACATAAATGCACAAATGACATTCCTAGTTAGCAATACTTAGTTGTAAGGATACTACAAACGTTAATAATACATTATTTTCTAGTAATAGTTATACTTCCAACGGTCAAATTTATCAATTATTAAAAAGTATCCAAGGAATCTTAAATTTAGTTGCCATATAGATTTTGACATAGCTATAGATTCAAGCGAGAGATTTGGGTTTCAGATTAATTAAACAATACAAAAATTACATCACACAACTAGAATCAACATACATTAAATAAACAGAATAACTTACATGAATTGATATTAAGGTTTAAAAACCAAGCCAATATGGCTACTTCCTACCTCTTTACATTTTCTTTCCTCCCTGTTTCCAAAACAAAAACAAAAACGAATCGTTACCTAACTACCAAAAAAATCAAAACTACCAACATTAGAATCTGCAAGAAATATCCCTAAACATAAAATCAAAACTACCAACCCCAAAGAAACTGTAATAAACACCCCCAACATTTAATATTGAAGCAAACAGTTGTTATTTTTAAAATAAATTACATATTTTGCCTGAACTTGTACGTAATAACAGAACTAGGTAAATTGATTATTATGAAAATTGTTTTGTGTCAAAATGACTTGCTACAGCTACTTTGATAATTTTGGTTGACTGTAGGTTTGACCACTACAATATTGTTGTTTTAAATTTTGTATAACTTCACAATTTTAGAAGCAATAATTCTTATTCTCCTATCATGAGGTAATCTTTTTAAAATTTTAAAGTAAAGGGTTTCCCAATAGGAACGATATGTTTTTAAAACGTTTTAGCAACCATATCTAAAATTGTAGAAATCTCACTAGCTGTCATTTGTTTTTAGTATAGCTTGACAATTCATCATGGCAAAATATACGCTTTACCAACTTTTGGTTATTATCCAAAAATTTTATAAAAATAATCGTTCTTTTATTCAAACTCAACGTGATCTTCGTGATGATTTTGGTCCACATAATCGCCCTTCTGTGCTTGTTATTCGTCGAATCGTAAAAAAATTCGAAATAACTTTCACTTTACACGATACCAGAACACCAATAAGACAACAAATCGCAAGAACCCAAGAAAATATTTACCCTGAAAGTGTCAGTGTTACAGAAGATGTAAATCGGTTGGTTAATCGACATTCTCAAGAACTTGGCCTTTCAAGAATGACAACTTGACGTATTTTGAGAAAAGATTTATTTGGGCTTGCATCCGTACAAGATTGTGTTGACTCAAGAACTGAAGCCACTTGACCATCATAAGTGTCGTGTGTTTGCTGATTGAGTTCTAGAGCAACTTGAAATTGATCCTGATTTTTTCAAAAAAATCATCTTTTTAGATGAAGCCCATTTTTGGTTAAACGGCTTCGTTAACAAACACAATTGTCGTTTATGGTGTGAAAATAATCCATAACAGATTCATGAGAAGTATTTGCATCCAGCAAAAGTTACTGTTTGGTGTGGTTTATGGCATGGTGGCATCATCGGACCATATGTTTTTTTGAAGATGCAAATGGAGATGCAGTAACAGTGAGTGGTGAGCGTTATCGATCAATGTTAACGGATTTTTGTGGCCAAAATCAAGATGATGCAACACCACATTGCCAATGCCACTATGGAGTTACTGAGAGAAAAGTTTGGTGAGTCTGTAATTACCAGAAATGGATTGGATGAAATGGATGTTAATTGGCCTCCAAGAAGTTGTAATATAACACCTTTGGACTTCTTTTTGTGGAGTTATTTAAAGTCCATGCCTATACCAACAAACCTCAAACTAGAGACGTTTTGAAATTGAACATCAACCGCTGCATTAATGAAAATACACCTGATTTATTGCAAAAAGTTACTAAAAGTTGGGTTCATCGAATTCAATCCTGCAAACGACGCCGAGGTGGACATTTGAATAATGTGTTATTCAAAACATAATTGTCATAAATTGTACTATAAAATAAAGAAAAAGTTTTGGTTTTATCTCAAATATTTTGTATGTTATTTAATTTTAAAGACATATCGTCCCTATTGGGAAACCCTTTATATCCACATTCCCGATAAAAGTCGATACCTTAATACAGAAATAACTTTTTCTGTATTTTGATTTTTGTATACTATTTTAAGACTTAGACTTAGATATATCTTTGAATAGTATTATAAGATAACTATGGTATATGCAGAGCCTTATATAGCGATCGAGTCTAGAAGTGTATCCTATCCCTACTACCGCTGTGACGTATTACAGTGGATGATCGGATTGAATTATTCACACTGCATGAGAACCGGCAGACTAGGGAAGTCTCCGAAATATTATGCCTTTGTTGCAAGACAAACGTTTTTTAAATATCTGTGATAATTTTATTTACCTAATGCATTATGCTGTTAAAATTTTTGTTTTAGAAAATGCCTTCAAGTTGTTGAATATTACGCTGCACTAGTAATTACTGCAAAACTGACCATGTGACAATATTTAAATTTCCTTAATGAGTCTGAAAAGGGTTTTTTAATAATGTAATAATAAATATACCTTTTTAAATTTGAACAGTAATGTGTTTATGTTGTTATTTACGATACTTAGGGGTAAAAATTGTTTTTGCTTTTTCATTATTTTTACGAAAGTGTTACTCTTATTGCTTTTTATTATCTATTATTATTTTCTATTTGTTATGCTTTTAAATATATAACAGTCAGATTCAAAAAAGAAACGATTTTGTAATTCTGTTTCTGTATTATTTGACAATAACTAAATAAATAACGTTTAAATTATGACATAACTAAGCAGCCTTTTTCATTGTTAAAATTGATATTAGTTAATATAATTTATTAAATAGATAATAGTTTCCTTTTTTAAATTTGACTGTTACTGTATTTACGTTTATTTTTATTTATATGTTGTCTTGGTACATTTCTTGGCGTATACATAAGAGGAATCGACACTTATCGACGGGTATGTATCTGAATAACGCATACCTTTGATACCTTCCGACGTCCAAAGGACAGGAAATATGCATACCTATTATTTTGCGTTTTATAGGAAATTTAATTCTGTATAATTTTGTTTCAATACATTTTTTCACACCTGTCATGGTTTTCGCAGTTACTAAACGCTGCAGAAATTTCATCCACTATCGTGTATCGTTCATCCCGTTGCAGTTCCAGGCTCGGTAGCTATAGGAGGCTGTGGTATATGTGAAATATAAAACGGTAACTGCAGGAAATAGCTACACAGCACATATCGACGGCTTGAACCCCTAGACGGTAGTGATAGTGATGGGAGTAGTTTGTCTAAAAGCCAACACGCAGGAATCTCAAATGGATCTGCGAGTAGATGTCTTTTCTCGAGCTTTATTTTGCTTATATTATATACTGTTCGAAGTACGTTCATTGAATCCCTCAAATGTTCACTTTTCAAAATTTTTTGCTGTGTTACTTACTACGTCCTGTTTCTTTCTTCATCTACACAAATGGATCTTCCATCGGCATTGGCTGATACTCAATGGTTTTCACCTGGATAAATATTATGGCAGTACCAACTGGTTCCAACAAACCGTCACCTATGGTTACTATGGTTACACTTTGAAAATAGTTATCACCAGGCCAAAACTGCAATCAAATAGTTTGGTCACGAAGAATCATTCTATAGAACATACGCTATACAGATGTGCTCCTCTATATTAAGCACATCCTATGTTATGACTATGGAACAATAATTTTTATGGAACCTTAACCAACAACCAGCTCATGACGCCACTATGGTAGCATCAAATTGCTTCGCATCTATGCCATGCACACTTCGGGCAATTCCAAGCCAAGCAGTTCTCATCTTCCACTTCAACATCTCATCTTCAACCCTGGAAACATCTTTCGAAACAGTCAGTAACATTATTTTTCACGATATTCACTTTTTATTTTTCACGATATTTATTTTTCTTTATGCTTTCGACCTTTTGTTGTCTGCATTATTCTTTTAACGTACTTTTACTTAGCTATTACTTACACCTGTTGTATTCTCTGAATTTTTGATCAACTTGGTCACACCTTCCACGACACCTTGCCCACCACTCTTCCGTCGAAGAGGGGGAAAGTGTCACAAACGGAATTATTTTAAATAAAATCCTTTTTGTAACATTTCAACTTTCATTCATTTAGTATCAAGAGTAGTGCGATACTCACCCACACGCCGCCACGCGCGGTACACAATCTGCATAAGCCTTGAGAATAATTTATACAGATTGAATCTCATTAGACTAAATTATACAGTCTGCATATCCTTGAGAATAATTTATACAATTTGTATCTCATTAGAATAATTTATACAGTTTGCATCTTATTATGTATTCATGTGTTCTTCGTATCCCACTTAATGTATTCAATTATTCAGTAACGTTTCCGCCTTCAGCAGTATATAAACCCGCTTGTTTGGCTTCAAAATCAGTCTGTGCCAGGACTCACCAGAAGCCTCATCAATAACAAGCGGGTAAGTGTCTTTTGATTAATTATGGCTTAGTTTGCTTAGTTGAGTGGGCGGCGCTTAATCGCCCACTCTCTGCGAAATTATGGGAAGTTGTGACCAGGCTACCCGGCTTAGTTATAATTACTAGGAGTCTAGCTCCTACGCTTAGTTAGTAGATTTAGTGCTAGAACAGGGTTGGTTCCGACCTCCCCTTGATTGTAGTTGTTTTGGAGGACATATACGTCCTCACAATCTGTACTCAACATGTATGTTAACCTTTTGTACTCTCTTTATTGTCTTTAGTATATAGTTGTTTTTTACAACTTGTGTTTGATTTATCTCTACCTCTGACTACGTCCTCCAGTCACGAAAACCTCACGTGACAGTATCGAAATGAATTTTTTAATTTTTGCATTTTAAAAATACAAAAATTACAAATTAAGTAGTGTAGATTAATCTACACTGCGAAAGCGTCAATATAAAAAAGAATCCCGTAAATCGGCCCATTAGAATTCTCAAACAAACTGGAACAAAAATCAGTCTTGTGTTTTAAATATATAGATAAATTATGGAACCATGATCTTTTTGTTAAAACTTTGGATTGTATAAACATTTATCTTGACTTCATCTTGTCAACAACA
The DNA here is from genome assembly GCA_929113105.1 of Agrypnus murinus. Taxonomy (NCBI): domain Eukaryota; kingdom Metazoa; phylum Arthropoda; class Insecta; order Coleoptera; family Elateridae; genus Agrypnus; species Agrypnus murinus. The sequence continues at coordinate 140,600,703 of OV816026.1, forward strand.
TTGCAATGAACGGTTTTGTCCCAAATGAAAGTTATCAAAAATAAATAAAAATAAAAAAATTAGATTTCGTGCGGAATAATAATTATAAGTATAAGCACTTAACCAATTATTAAATAAACTCTACTTTATTAACAGGTACGAGGTAAGCGCCATAAATCCTTGGGCCGGCAGGCTTCTACAGGTGCCAATGACATGTATTCTGTAAAAACAATTTCATATCAATTGTTACGCATAGCAATTATTGAAGAGAAACAAATTGATGTGATCTCATAACAATTCAAGCTGGTTTTGGTATTCTGTAACGTCAATTGTTACGCGCCGATTGAAGAGAAAACGTAGCAATTGAAATGCCACTTGTTGAGAACTTTGAAGATAACTGCGCATGCGCGCAATGTCGCCATCTACTATCGGTCTCGCGATACTTGACATTTTGATATATTTGACACCCGCGGGAATTCCCTACTTTTTAAAAATTAGTAGTAAAGATATAAACGTTGCAAAAACCTAGTGAAAACAGTTTAATTTGTTATTAGATTTTATGAGCAACAGTAAATTGTTAATTACGGGAATGCTGCGACCAACCTGTGATAGGAATATGTTAAATATTTATAAGTATTATAAGTGTTATAAGTATTTCTTAATAGTCATTTATTTTAATCCTAATAACAAGTTACGGCCTGAAAGAACGATGTTGACAGTTGGAAAGACAGTAAAAACACTTATTTATTTATAATCACGCGTGCATGATGCATTAATTTTTATAGATATATACATATTTATCAGTTGAGGTTAAACAAAACAAACAGTTTGTAACGACACGGATCCATGCCGGACCCGGCACCCGCCCCTAGAGGCACCCGCCGGGCGCTTGGGCATTCGTAGTGTTGAGATTTACCTGCTTGTTAACAAAACACGACTACCAAAAAGTGAGGTTAGAGGAACCGGTTTTTAACATAAACGTTGCGAAATTACTTTTCTTGAGGTTTATTTTACAAATACATTGGTTTTCTACTCACATAAAAGACTTTTTATAGAAATATTAACGTTTTTGTGAAAATAAAACACAATAAGGTTTTGAGATGAGTACATAACAACGACCGGATAACAATTGATATGAGTCTTCAATTTATTGTTATGACATAGCAATCGATTGATACAGAAAGTGCTTAGAGAATACCACTTTTGCAAAATCGCTTGTTATGGTTGTCCCATAACAATCAATCGGAGTGTAACAATTGATATGATTACTTACAGAATAGACCTGAATACCTTCAACTAGGTTGCGTCATAGTTGAACATATAAGAGGCCTATACTATATATATTACGGCTAGAAGCGTAATAGATGTTAGTATCCACTCAAGCATCGTGACGAGTGCATGAAAATGTCGCTGCTAACGAAAATTGAGTACCGCGCGGTCATTAAATTTTTAACAAAAGAACGGCACACACCTAATCAAATCAGACAACGTTTAGACGACGTTTATGGCGATTTATCTCCTTCATATTCAATTGTAAAAAGTAGTCAAAATTTTCCGTTTCCGTTTGGGGCAAGAATCTCTTGAAGATGATGAGCGCACCGGTCGGCCAATTTTTGACTCGTTACCGCCTCAAAAAGTTGCAATCATTGAAGAAATGGTATTAGAAGATCGCCGTTTGAAAGTAAAGGAGTTAGCCAGTGATGTCTAACATTTCGGAAACAAGTGTTCGCCGAATTCCACATGACCATTTGGGTATGAATAAAATTAGTGCAAGATGGGTACCGCGTCTTCTTTTTGCTGTTCAACGTCAACGTCGCGTCTCGTTTTTAAACTTGTGTGGAGACGACCCAAATCCCATTTTGGAGTCCATTGTCACTGGAGATGAAACAACGGTTGTATATTAAGATCCTCTATCCAAAAGGGAATCGATGGAATGGCTGCGACCCGATAAACCTCGTTCCAAAAACAGCATTTTACGGATTGATTTTAAAGAACTCAATACAACTGTTAACAGTTGCGTCTTTATTGCATAAATTGAGAAACAATATTCGTGAATATGAAAAACGTCGAGGAAAATTGACAAGAGGTATTCGATTATTATAAGACAATGCACCCGTTTATACTGCCGCAATCTCACAAGCTGCTATTCGCGAATGCGGCTTTGAAGCATTGGATCATACACCGTCCAGTCCGGATATGGCTCTTAGTGACTATTATTTATTTTCCAATTTCAAGAACGACCTTAGGAGGCGTCGTGAGAACGAGTTGCAAGCAACTGTAATTGAACATTTTGAAGGAAAAACTTCAGATTATTTTTAAAAGGGCATTGAATTATTAATTTCACGTTGTAATAAGTGTATTGACATTAAGGGAGATTATATGAAAAATAATAGTAATTTATTGTATAAGGGTTTTAGATAGCATTTTATTCACGCAAGAATGTTTAAACGCGAGAGCTTGCTCGAGCGTTTAATTTTCTTAAGTGAATAAAATGCATCTAAAACCCGTATGCAATACAATGTTTTATCCACAATCACACTCATTTAGAATCAGAATTGCCGAATTATATCAAAAAATTATTTGACATTTTACTGCGACGGCGGATGTTACCTTGAAAATCATTATTCGTGTTCCATTTGTCGTAGTACCTTTGCTTTACTGGTTGCTAGTGTGTTCAACAATCATTATAATTCCATGTGTTTTATGTATAGAAACCCTAGAGTTTTATAAACCACATTATACGTTGGCAAGGAGTTCAATTATTACCTTATTATATAGTGATTGTGGATAAAAATTATTATATTTTACCAAGTTTATTTTTTCTACATCAGGCCAAAGAAAAATAATGTAAGCTGTCCCAAAACAAATTTACAAATAAAATGTGGATTTACAGTTTCATAAGCTTGAGATAGTTTAATTTTCTTTCTTTATAAATTATAACCGCAGGTCCTTATTTTAAAAGTCTACAAAACTGTAAGATTCTAAAATGAACAACTATTGCACATAGAACGCCATATATCTATTTTTTAATAGAAACAAGGTAAACAACTTAATTTTGAAACTTTGCACAGTGCAGATAGATTGTGCAGAAAAAATATTAGTGTAAAAAATTCCATTATTATATCAATAAAAAGCATAACCATAAATCAATTCAGCTATTAAATGGAATCAGGTGAGCCTATGTGCCGATTGAGATCTGGCACTATTCCCTTTATTTGTTTTATCACAGTCTAAAAACTTTGTTTTTAAAGCTCTGTTTTTACACCTGAAATTGCAAATTCAAATAATTATTATTTTTTAATATTTGCAAAATACTTACAAGTTTGCCAAACTCTTTGCTTTTTTCAAATAAACAGGTTTAAAGCTACTTGACTTTACAGAATCAAAAATTATCAGAACAGAGCTAAAATAGATTGAGATACTACAGTATTCATAATAATTAATATAAAACATACAAATAAGCTTACAGAATCAGCAACAGCGTTAAAGTTGAAACAAAATTTATTTTCATTTTGTCGAATGTTTGCTTAATACAAACTACACGAACAGTGGCGTAACTACCGCCCCCGCAGACCTTGCGACTCGGTGGGGCGTATATTTCGTTGAGAATAGAAGTTTTAAAACAAGCATTGGGGGTAAAAAACATTCTATGAAAACAATAAAAGGCAATTATGGATATACAGCGTGGCGCACTAAATGTCACCCAATTTAATTTTGTTCTTAAAGCTATAGTATTGTGCTATCACCTTCCAAATTGTGGGCGCAAGTTATTCAGTTCCTGAAAATTACTGCCAGTAGTTTGTGTTAATGGTGGACAAAGGAAAGGTTTACCATTGCACATAAGACAAAAGTTGTACTACTGTTTACGGAAACAAACAGGGTTACAGTGACTCAGAGACGTTTACGTGATCACTTTGGTACGCGACAGGCCCCCAACGCACAGGCAATACGCAGATTGTCTCGAAAATTTGAAGGCGGTCTGTTTTGGAGAATAAGCAGCCATGTAATGCTAGTGTTAGTCGAGGAAGAGTTTGTCAGCAGGGCCGGCGCGAGGCGGGTTCAACGCGTTTCCAGGAACCCGGCCCCGCGTTTTGAACGGCCCCGCGCTTTATAAGGCGCCGCGTTACAATTTACAAATATGCGCACTTTCTCTGCTGCGGTAGTCACACCGATGTTTCCGTGTGACTTAACAACTGGCAAAGCAAACTTCTACCATTCAACCTACGTAAATCTGGATGACGTAATTAAGCTTTTTGCAACGAGAAAGGCCAGAGAAATAATTTTTTAAACTCACCACTTTCAAAATGACATTTTGCGAATGTAACAGTTAAAGCAAACGTAGTGTTTGCGCACTCGTGTTTCAGAAGGTTGCAAAAAGCACTGGCCCTTTTAGGCTCTTTAAAAACAATTTGATTTAAGTAATAATAATAATAATAAAATTTGGTACTTACAATTAAGGAAAACGCTATACAAAAGCAAATTCGAGGTTTTTTCAACCTAACCTAACTTAATCTAGGTCTAACCAAACCTACTCTAAACTTAACCTAACCTAGACTAACCTAACTAAATTATGTAATTGTAACTTGCACAATTTGGCAATCAGAAACATAATATAATTATTATTTATTTTCATTTAGACTAGGCATTTTTTACTTTTGATTCTCAAATTTAAGGCGTTTGGGATGCTCGCTCCAAAAATGATTGACATATTCGAAATTAGCTTTTTTGGAAGCAAACGCCTCTAGGCCTCCAAAATTGGTTGCTACCAACCTAAGCTCAACAAAAACGCTACTACCTAATCAAAACGCTAAGCAAAATCAAATTCGAATTTTTCTCAATCTACTTAAACCTAACCTTACCTAGCCTAGCCTAAATCTAATCTAACCTAAACCTAACCGAAACCTAACCTAACTAAGATGTGTAATTGTAAATTACACAATTTGGCAATCATAGAATCCTAATATAATTATTATTCAACTCCTTGGTAATGAAGCATTTTTTACTGTTGATTCCCAAATTTGGGGCGTTCGCCCTAAAAATGATCTAGATAGTTATTCGGAATCAGTATAAAATCTCCATTAAAATGATACCAGTTTGGTAAAAAATATTTGGTGGGAGGGAATTCTTTAATTATACCTAAAATTTAATTTAGAAACCATTTGGGTATTAGAAATGCAAAAAAAAGATTAGTAATCGATTAGTAATAATAATCCCACTGACATAGACTCACTATATCTAGTCATTAGGCCGCGCTGGTCGATCAGAGTACCGCAAAACGCCGCCATATTGGGGCAAAAGAAGCACAAAATTGTTCATTATTTGTATCTGATTGCATTTAATCAAATCCACGTTTACTTTGAAAGATTTTTCTTATTCTGAAAGAGCAAACCTCTAATATGTCAAATACGTAAAATGTGGTTTTATTTTGTCCATTACTAAAAATCACCCTTCTCTGCCCCAATATGGCGGCGTTTTGCGGTACTCTGATCGACCAGCGCGGCCTAGGTGACTAGATGTAGTGACTTTACAATGACAAATGTGCGAGCGCCATCTATTTCCAACAGGAGAATGCTATTGCCTACTTGGTTTCATGTTTACATTGAATTCGAAATAGTATTACATATTTTGGTTAATTATGTTTTTTATTGTTGTTGTTCAAGTTCGTTTCAAAAGATTTGGTGCAAAACTTGATTCACGAAGTCATCTTTGACGCATTCGCGCAAATGAATTACTTGCTCCTTCGTCGCTCATGCTTAAGAAATGCGCTCATACGCGACTTCTCGTTTTCGTAAATAACTATAATGATACTTGATGATCATATTGTAATATGTAATAATGTGTTGATAACAAATATTTAGAAGTTGTTTTAGGCCAAGTGCATTTTTGAACCCGGCCCCACAAAAGCTTACGCCGGCCCTGAGTTTGTGTTACACAATGAATGGCGTTGTAAACAAACTATGCCATCTTATTATCTTTTTCTCCCCAAATTAATGGCAAGAGGTCTACCAATGCAAACATTGTGGTTTATGCAGGATGGAACGCGTCCCTACATTGCGAATGTTGTGCTTGATTTCTCACAGGAAACTTTTGGCTTTCGTATAATGTCACACAGATTTCCTGACCGTCGTGAAAGTGACCGAACGTGTCCGCCCCATAACCCGGACATCAACTCACGTGGTTTTTCCTTTGGATTTAAAAAAAGGTGTACCACAGAAATCCCGAAAATGTGATGTAATGCGATGCAATGTAAGGGTGCGTCTTGAAGATGTGAAACCATGCGGTGTGCATATGGAACATGTTATCCTTTATGAATACTTTTCTATGCTGTTGTGATTACTTTGTTATCAATTCTGTACCAATCTCTTCCAAAATAATATTTAAAACAAATCGTGCGTCACCCTTTACATTGCTCAAAACAATTAGGAGACTATCTGCTTTGATGACGACGCTAAGTATAACTAATACCTTTCCGTCGTGATTAGCGACAACAGATTGACAATTCTCGGAGAAATATATTTTACAGGGGAAATAGCAAAAACAATGGATTTTGATAGTTTAATTCACCAGTCTGCGTTAAAGCTCGACTTAAATACAATCGCGGAATTAACATTAATTAAAACCAATATTCGAAGCGACATCTATACAATGTTAATCACATTTATCGGCAAACAAAAGTAAAATTTGTTAAATAGGGTAAGCCCACTTAACTAACAACAGGTGTTCAAGGCAAGGACGAGGATATGAAAAGGATGTATTTTTCACGTATTTAACGTGTAAGATATACCACTGAGCATGTAATTATTGCATGCCACTGAGGATTAATTTGGAATACTAATTGTAACAGGTAAAAACAATGGAAGGCACGTAATTTTCATATGAATTTCTATTCCAGCTCTACATGGAATATAAGCAAATGAAAAGATAATGTATTAGGGGGGCGCAAACGTAAGTTTCGCAGGGGCGCGCAATCTTACGTAGTTACGCCGCTGTACACGAATCTCAATTGAGTATGAAATGTCAAATAATAAAACTGTTGGTTAAAATTGTAGTAAATTTTATTACCCCATTAATTTCACAAATAATGGTTAATAAATGCAATAATTGTATTGCGGTGGTAATTTTCAAATCTTATAGTATTTGTACGCGATACTGTCCTAGGGTGTGATGAAATTTACGGAAACAGTTGATCTTTATAACAGTAATTCACAATATCAGTCAAATTTAAGACATACCTATAAAGTTTTCATTAATGGATAGATGGAAACATTCAAAAATAATTGTCATAGATTACATTTTACTCTACTATAGTCTTCTATCTCCTAACTAAAGAATCTTTTCGTAGATATGTGTTTATTGTTTTCCTTTAGCGTTTAGCGCAGATTTAAAAAACCAGAAATTGCCTGCAGTAAATTCTATTATCCACGACCACTATAGAAAATTACATATTTCGCACAGTCTAGTAACAATAAAATGACTCATTGCTCACAATCTCTAAACTGAACAGTAATGACCATGGGAAATGATTTCCCACGGTCAGTAGTTCCATTAAACCACCATAGATGTCAGCACATGCAATATTATAATATTATTAATTATTTGAAATATAAGAGTCATACCTTTTAAGGACAAAGGTTAATTTATTTAATTTAATTAATGTTTTACATTAAATTATATTTTAAATACAAATTCATCTAGAAAAATCGGGGCATCGATATCTGGGCCGTCCGCTTGCTAAGCAAGATCTTTACCGTTGACCTATTGGGGCGACTTAACATAATTTAGTTATTAGTACTTTATAAAATTGTTATTAAATTAACGTAAAATTTATTAAATCTTTAGATTATTATGTAATTGTTAATACAATATTATTCATTGTCATTGCTAAATTACAATAAAAACAATGAAAGGTTTTATAATTTTCTACATAGCTCGCAAGTGCAAGCGCGATGGGTACAATTAAAGCTGCTTAAAGCTCCCTTTCCTTGTCACCCACAATACCTTTGATGCCCGAATATGTTTACATTTCGCGGCAAAGTGGCGAATAACCTTAACAATTGAATTGTGATTGTTTATAAAAAACAAATTACTTTTAAAAACAAATACGTACGTATGATTGTTTAGCTGTACTAGATTGACTGAAATTATACAGATTGTAAGTATTATTACTATTATCTTTAATAATTTAATATTTAGTTTGTTGTTTTTAAAACTCTAGATTTATCATGAGTGAATCCGATGATGGGAAAATGGAGTGTACACTTGTACACCTCTAAACATCGTGGAAGTAGCTCTTAATCTATCGCCAGAGATCGGACGTAGAAAATATAAATCCGAGTATAAATTTTAGATTAAATATTTTTCTTAGCTTTTGCTGTTTTAATACTATTCTGTGGTCGTAGATAAACTACAGTGTGTAACACGTGCAAAACTTCCTCACATTCGTGAGAAATTGGCACTTTTCTGCACTTGCAACACAATATACTATTTATTATTTTGTGTAGGTATCATTTTCTGTACAATGTCTCAATATAATCGAAATAAGTTGTTTATAGAATAGACAGCTATGCATGCCGATCTGAATTTTTGGTAATGCATTAATTGCAATACGAGGGTAAATCAATAGACTGAATTATAACCTTGTATTTTAGGAAAGTACTACAATATAATAAAATTTGTAATATAAATTCTGAACATTATATAAGTGTATGAGAAAGTCGAGTGCTTGGTGCACATACGCCATCCTTGCTCTTGCATAAACTGAAATGTTTTGCAAATAAGTAAGTAATTATATTTTTTTGCTTGAACTTACGGTGGGTTATTAGATTTGTATGGTTTTGGTATTACATCCTCTGGTTGCTGTTTTGCAACCAGAGGTTGATCGGTAGAAACATTCATTCTAAAACTGAAAAAGTATTGGTAGAGCATACATTATACACAGTATCTAGATTATAATCCAGATGATACTCACATTACCAGAACCCAAATAAATAATATGTAAAACACTTTCATTTTACACAAACTAGAGTTAAAAGCCCGATTTATTTATACTGACATACGTATATAGAAAATGTTACAATTTATTGTTATTTTAAATAAATTAACCAGATTATGTAAAAGTTTCTAGCTTTATTAAATTGTTGGTACAATAAAGATATGTTGCTAACACAAAAAAGATTCATAAAAATTATTCGAATAATTGGCTATAAAACTGCAACTATAAAACCTAATACCATTTTGTGAAATATATTGTTTAAGATAATCTGAAAATGTACCATTAAATTGTCAAAATATTATAAACGCTCTCTATGTCAGACCAATTTTCAAACTGTTCTTGTTACAATTACTAAGTACCGTGAGATCATTTAAATTTGAAATTAAAGTAGGCGGGAATTTTTTTATACGTTTGGCGATCCTGCCAATTGACTCGCTGTGTAAATTAGAGGTTATGCAATTTTATGTTCTAGATTAAACATTTTGGAGCGTCACTTTGACAATTCAAATCAAACTGTGAAGTGAACAGTTAGTGTTGCCAATCTAATTTAAAAATCACAGCCAAATTTAATTATAAATTCAAATGATCTCGTGGTACATAAATTATTAAAAAATAAATAATTAGTCAATTAAAAGTATAAAGTTAAACCACTAGTGGGCTGTACGATTTTAATAACAAAGATGCTAACATCAAAATAAAACGAAGAAGACAAACCCACTAAAATAATGAGTGTGTAAAATACACGAAACTCGAGTCTCGTAATGTCGTTCATGGATTTTACATTGCTACTCATTATTTTAGTGGGTTTGGCTTCGTTTTATTTTGATTTTAACATGTTATTAAAATTAGTCAATGTTATAAAAATATCTACTGGTTTATAATATATTATACAGTTAAATACATTTCGAATTTTCAGCATTTTATTCTTAATCAAATTTTATAATGGTTTTAAAAATACTAAAATATTCTACATTTATGTAGGTTCGAAGATAAATACGAGTCCTATCATACAGAAATTGACACACTTCTATTTTTGTTAATTAAAAGACGTCTACATTTTTTGGGCATACACAGTGGCTGTTTCTTGTTGTTAGAGTGAAGTACTTACTGTCTTTGCACTTATTCCATGTTAACCTTCATGAAACTCAATCAATCGATCAATCTGCGAACGCACAGAGGCGGTAAGTTCGATTTCTGCCTCAGATGAGTTTTATAAAACGTGATATGGAGTAGGTGCAGAAGCAATTCCTTATTCTAACAATAAAGAACAGTCACCTAGAAGATCAAAGGAAATTTTGGGGAAAAATTTAAGTTGCGTGTCTATATCATTGATATAAAGTATAAATAGTAATCGACCTAAGATTGACCCTTGCGGTACCCCCAGATTGCATTGTCTGTTGGATGAATTGACTTCATTAAACCTGGTAATTTGATGTCTATTAGTTAAATAACTTCTAAACCATCTATTGGCTGAACCTTTAATCCCGTATCTTTCCATTTTTCTTAGTAAGATATCCCTATCAATTGTTTCAAATGCTCTTTTTAAGTCCAAAAAGATCGCAACTATTTTCTTATTTTTATACATTTGTTCCTTCCATTTTGCTATGATCATATTTAATGATGTTTCACAAGAGTGATGTTTTCTGAAACCTGATTGGTATTCCAAAAGCAATTTATTATTTTCAAGATAATCTACTAATTGAATTTTAACAATTTGCTCCATAATTTTTTCTAATGTGGGTACATATTTATGGGTCTATACTCATCGCATTTATTAGTCCCTGCAATTTTCGGCACCGGAATAACTGTAGCCGTTTTCCAATTTTGCGGAAATTTTGAAGTTTCAAATGATCTATAGATTATGTTTACCAACACGTCTCCTATAAGAGGCATCGAATCTTTAATTATATTTATTGTGATCCCGTCCGTCGAACTTTTATTTTTTATACCGCTAATGACTTTTTGAAGATCTTGAACTGAAATTGTAGAAAAGTTAAAAATTGCCTCACAGTTTCTTCCTATATTATTGAAATTGATTAAACTATTGCTGCTAATACTCGAATGAATTTGTTCAATGCTTCTAATAAAATAATCATTAAAATTTTTAGCAATTTCTTCCGGATCATCAATTTGTTTTTCATTAAAAGTGATATAATTAGAGCTACAATTTTTTTTATTATTTAATAGGCCTTTCAACATTTTCCATAATCTGCCCGAATCATATTTAAGCTTGTCGATCTCGCGTTCGTAATATTGAGATTTACTGTTTCTAACGGTTTTATTGTAAATGTTTTTTGCTAATCTATAGTCTTTCCAGTATGTTACGTCATCTGTCAATCTAGCTATCTGACACAAATAATCTCGCTGACTTTTAAGAAATTTGAGTTCTTGTGTATACCATTTGTTTTGTTTACGCATTATTATTGTTTGACATGGCATTAAACTATTGACACAGTTTTGTAAATTTTCTTGCAATTTAGCACACATGACATCAACATTAGTGTTGTTTAAAAACTCATACTGTCTTAACAACGTTTGCATTTTGATTTCCGTGTATGTTTTTGTTGACCTGATTGTTCTAGCTTCGAAATACTTTGTTGTAAAATTTTGGTTTTGAAAACGAACTCCGACAAAGGAATGATCACTAATTTTAGGGGACTGGGGTACTATTGCTTCTAAATTGTTGTCATTGGTAATCGCATAATCTATTAAAGATCTACTATTTTCAACCTCTCTTGTTGCCGATTTTACAATTTGCTTCATACCATAAAAATGAACAATATTTTTTAACTTATTACTACTAGATGTTACTTTAAACCAATTAATATTAAAGTCTCCAATTATTACATAGTTTAATAATAGTTTAATAGTTTAATAATAATAATAATAAACATAACATAAACATAATACATAAAAAGATTACAATTGTGGTTTTAGCTGAAGTTATGGTAAGTACACAACTAGTTACACGTGATTATAAATTTATGGATTATTGTAAAGTTCACAATATATGTAACGAATTATATACCTACCCACCTTTTATCCTAAAAAAATTGTGTAAGATGAAGTAAACTCTGCATAAGCAAGCTTGTGCGCAGAGGTTACTGCATCATGATATATTATGTACGTATGTATAATACACAGCATCTCTGAATTGATAAATCCCTCTATATACCTATATACTATATACCCATCCATCTCTTGATAATAAGTAGTAAAATTTTGTCCTTGCGTCTGTTTATAGTCATTTTGTATGTTGCTAGTTAATTATCAATCAGAATCATAAAGGTTTCTAAATTGTTATGAACTAAAAATTGAGTTAATTTCCTTTTAAATCGTAACTTATTTTCAATGTTTCGGATGTCTTGTGGAAGTAGATTATAGAAACGGGGTGCTAAAAAGTAGGCAGATCTTGTGCCAATTGTTTTCTGAGCTCTATGGGTGATAAGTAACATATTAGCAGCATTTCTGGTATTGTGGATATGACCAAGATAAGTTTTATTATTATTATTGTGTAAACTAAGAATGCACTTTTTAATGAAAAGTTGTCGTATATTACACACTTTCGCTTCCATAAACAGTCACACAGAAGAATATTGCACCGGTTTGTTCAGTAGCACTTTTAGTATAGTTTTTTGCACCACATATAGAGGTTTAATATGAGAAATCAAGGCACCTCCCCAGGCAGATATTCCATATTGTAAGAGGGATTGCACGAGTGCGTAATAGACAATTTTCATTTCGTGCATGTTCAAAAAGGATCTAATGTTTTTAAAAAGGTAAATTAGCTTTCTAAGTTTTGAAGTTAATGTTAGAATATGCTTGGTCCATCTGAGATGGCTGTCTATATGCACACCTAGATATTTAACATTGTCCGTTATCATGATTTCAAACTTGGTATCCTTAATTTTTATATTGTTATATTCTGGCAAATTATTTTGATATGATGTAAAAGGTAAACAGTGTGTTTTCTGTATGTTTAAGCTTAAAAGGTTAGCATCCAGCCATTTCAGTACCATTGTCATATCTTGACTAATTTTATTGTAGACACTTATCCATGAATCCCCAGAGAACATGTCTTTCATTATTGGATAAATTTTGTTCACACCAATTTTCAAAGAATTCGAGGAATTCACTGTCACTTTGGTTTGGAGAATGGTACAATACGGTATATATGCCGCGAGGGAGACCTTTGGTCAGCACTCATTATCCACGCGTTCTTTTCAAGTATGTCTTTTGTTAGAAATTTAAATTTAATGTCTTTTCTAAAAAGCATTATTACGCCTCCAGTATGCCTACTATGGGAGTTACATCTTAATATGTTATAGTTATCAACACTGTGTTCACAATCATTAATCTGGTCAGTTGTACACGTTTCACTTAGCATTAGTAAGGGTGGTTGGTACATTTCTGCTAAGATTTCCAGTTGTTCGGTATGTGCAAGGTACTTTTCAATATTAGTATACATAATTTCACAATTTTCTACTTTATTATCATGTAAACGATTTTCGTTTCACCTAAAAAATCAACTTTATTATATTCAATTTCCTGATAATGCTGTAAAACCGGACACGTTTTATCCCAGGCTTCATGTTCCACATTGAATTTCAGATTTAATTTCCGTACTGCATTAAGGCATTTTTTCTCATTACTCTTACACTCTTTTAGACTATGCGGCCCGCTACATCGTGGACATGTTGTTTCTTTTCGGCACTCACTTGCCTTATGCCCGTAACCGTTGCAATTATAGCATCTTCTTACCCCTAACGCACAGAAAATCTTGCATCTATTCCAACCAATGTTTACAACACCTGTTTTCAATAAAGATCTGTAAGTCTCGCCGTCCACCTCCAAATAACAGAAAAATCTCTCGTATTGTCGGTTTTTTTCACTATTCATGTAAACAACCTTAATTTTTGTGTTTTCATCATTCTTAATTTGATTTTGTACCTTAATTTTCTGAATAATATCATCTTCTTCTCTTTTTGTTGACAATCCTACTATTTTAATCCTCGGTGTTCTTTGTTTAGAAATCTTAACGTTATATTTCTGACCTAACTGATTTTCTGCAGCATCCATTAATTTATTCGTAGACTCTTGATTTTTACATTCAATTATTACACTTCCGTTACTAGAACTTTTAAAACCAGCTATTTGAAGAGTTGTTGGATCGATTTTCTCCTGAATTTCTTGCCTAATTTCATTGCTTTTCTGATTGCCGTTCTTGGGTTTAATAATAACAACCGGTTCATGATTTTTATTCTTCAATTTGTCCGCGTAACTTATTTTAATTGTCTCACTTTTTTTCGGCCAGCAGTTGGTTATTTTGTTCCCATTGTACTTTACCTTCCTGTATTATGTTTTTTATCTCCGATATTTCCTGTTTTTGGCTGCCTACATCTCTTACCAATTTATTCATTTCTTGCGCCCATGTTTCCATGGCTCTTTTCATGTTTTCAACAGCAGCTCTAGTTTTGTAATTCTTCATCTCTGCACAGCTATCACAACACCAAAGTATATTCTCATGTTCCGATATGAATTTTAAAGCTTCATCACTTAACCTATCACATTTTTGGTGGAACGCATTATCACACCATCCGTAACAGATTATATATTTTTCTGATCTTTTTATATCATTTTTACATTTAGGGCAAACCATTTTTCTAACTTATTTTTCGTAGTATAATATAACACTTTGGATAGGTTCTTGCCAAATCCAATTGATTGCAACTTATTTCAACGCACTAATTAGGTCACACAACCGCTCGCGATAACGACTCAACCTGCACTTTTGTACCCTGCATATAGGAGTCAGTACTTTACGTTAGCAACAAGAAATAGCTACTTCGAAAAAACAAAAAAATCCAGGATGAAAATTGCGGGACGTCGATTAACAGAAATGAAGTGTTCCAACTTCAGTGAGACAAGGCGCGTAATTAAAAATAAGAAATACACCTATCTACATACATACTCAAGATTTGTCTAAAAACAACAGATGATAAAAGCAATAAGAATGCTTCAATTTAAAGTAGGGGTTACAATAAAGTTGAATAGTCGCTACAGGTACATAGTTTTTAAGTTGTACGTAATCAGTACCTGTATACGGTTGTAAATATGAGTACATAGCAAATGCGTTATCAATTATGGGAAAATGCAATTGTAATAATTCTCAGAATTTTAAATAAAAAGCAGTAATATACTTAACATTTTTTATATTTACTATTATTTCATACAAATACTGACACTAAGTAAAATTCCCTCAAAAGAGAAACAATTTTGAGGATCGCCTCGTGGACGTTAATACGTATCTGGTAACAGTGTTCTTAGAGCACCTTTTAATTCAATTTCCAAACTAGTTTCATAAATGCATATTTATAATAAAAAATTATGTACAATTATATTCTAGAATTGATTTACAATGTTAATTTTCTATACTAGAAAATCACTTATATCTTGGAAACTATTTAACATAGAAGATTAAAGTAGGGGTATTTTGAACAGTACTCAATAAGATCTACAACTTGCTACAGTGACTTTTCCTCTAAAATAATTAGGGGAGCTAATATTTGAGAAATTGTGCTTTTACATGCAATTCGCCTATGTAACAAAACAGATTATATACCCTTTATAATTCTAATGTTTAAATTACATAACATCCTTTTTAATTAATTAATTCAATTTTATTAATTAAATATTAAGTAATTACAATATAATATTTGCCGTCTGGAATATAATACAATATTTTCAAGTATTTATTTCTCAACCAAAATTTGAGGACAATTTTTTAACAGGGTGCTTGGAATGTGTATATGTTACGGTCAATACTGTAAACCGGCCAATATGTATAATGGTCACCCAGCCTCATAACGTAAGATTTCAAACTATAACAGTAACCTAACCTCATCTGAGACTTGAAAATTAATAATTAAGGCTGCTCAAGTAATAATTAAGTGTTAGTTAATTAATTAATTATGTGTCAGTTAAAGTATTAGATATTTAGTAAATATAACTAGAACCCTCGTAGTGGAAGGGGGAGAGTAGCTGTAATGATTTAGAAAATAGTTTCGTTATTGTTAACATATGGTCGCTTCCTGCTAGTTTTATAAAAATGTCAAATTTTAGATGTTAAGTACACCCTTGTACTCACATTACATTAAAAATACAAAACAAGCAAAACAAATTTTTTGCTTGTTTAGTATTTGTACTATTAAAGATTCTTCAGATTGTTGAATTTTAATTTTTAGCCAACAATGTCGGACACAGTAGCGCACCCAGAACAGTTTTTCGGGGGGGGGGGGGGTTTATTTTATTAAATTTGCGTAATATATACTATCTTTCGGACATTATGCTTAAAGGTCTATACCAACTTTACCACTTTCTAATTTAGTTTAAGCGGACGTTGGTGAATTCTAAGTTGCAATATTTAAGGGTATGAAACAAAGCAAGTTAAAGAAAATTGTTTAAAAATGGAAAATGGCGGAGTTCGTACTTGTAGTTGACTATAAATTCTAATGTCTAATAAGAGACATGATGTTTAAAGTGGTGTTTCATTTTCTGGTGAAAGTTTGAAATATGTTAAACATTATCAACATCTATTTGCGATGATCGTAGCTTTTAATTTATTATTCTTGCAGTTGCATTGCCCATGTCTGTGCCTGTTAAGGTCGACACATGTCTCGGTCCCTCCGATTAAGCTAAAAAACTAAAAGATTCAGGACATATGTAAACCCGATGATGCACTTTAATACTGTTTATTAAGACCTCTCACAAGCTCCCCTCCATATGCAAAATTAAAGTTTAAAAATAAATTACGAATTAAACAAATTTGAACTTGTGAGACTGAAAACGCAAAATAGAAGAAAAAATTACAATTTGACAACAAAATTATAATTCTAGAATAAATTATAAAGTAAACTTAACATTCAGTGAAATTAATATAGGTTAAACATAAAATATTTTTAGAATTTTCTGTTTTCTTAATTAAAACTCTCTATAAAAACGCGATAGACTAATTTATTAATTTCTTTGGGTTAGTGAATCAAACAGCACCTAATGCTTTTATGAGGAACTTATTGATCGAGACCACGAATAATTATTTTATACCTTTTAGTGCAATTTTAAATAAAAGCGTTTCATAAATCTCATAAATTTCATAAATCAGATTGACAAATGTGTTCATGATATATTTCGAAATATATTTATTCCAAACATTATCAAAAGAAATAAATATTACAGAAAATACAACTTTAGACAAATTTCAAAAATGAGTCCTTTTTCTCCCAACAAAAGAACTACGAGAAAATTTTCAAGCCAAATAAATACACCATATTAGTGATAGGATAGTAAAAAAGCTTAGGAAAGTAAATTGAATAGCCTAGATGAAAAAAGGCCCATCTGTGTAGTTTATCCAAAACCCGTTTGTCATTAATTTTAATTTCTAATCGAAATTGGCATCTGCTGAGTAGAAAAGAGGCCCTAACGCAGATTAAAACGACTAAAATCAGCTGTATTTATTTCGCTTGCAAATTTTCTTCTGTTCTAAAATATTAAAGCTGTTCTAGCGGGAGTACTCATATTCACTTTCACTTATCCAATTTTTTTTGCATCATTTCAATCTGCTGCTCAAGTTGCTATGTTTTCTCTTTGTACAACTCTACATCCATCTTAACGTAATTTTATTTGTTGAAGTAAATTGGTTAAATATTGGTTAAAGTAAAAAAGTAAACAAAATTTGTGAACTTTAAATCCTGTCGAGTACTTTTTGTATAAGGATTTCTTTCTCAGCTTCGATCTGATAACCCGTAAATCGTCTGGCATCCTTATTCTTAAGTAAATATTTAAATAACTGCAAATTTCTCTGTATTTCTTATAAGAGATGCACCGAATAAGGATCTTTTAAATAGAGATGGATATGAAGATAATTTATTTAGACAAAACTTTCGCGTGCTAACTAAAAAAAGCTGACTGCTGGGTGTCTAAACCTAACCATTCTCATGTTGATGTGTAAAATCAGAACTTGTAGCATGAATTGCAATAAAATTAGAGTATTCCAGTAATGATCAAGAAGGGGAAAAAACATTACTATATTAGTCCTTTGCAGTCTTTTACAAACCGGTAGTGAAGAAAATTTGCAAACTGCTATGAAAACAAAGCAAAGAGGATGCTTAAAATTTAAAAATTTGGCATAGATGCAATGTGCAGCTCTTGTTGGTTGGTCACATAAGTATGTATATCTATATCTGATTGGTACCTAATAGCAGCTCATAACATCGATCGGTATGTTCTATCATTATACCTATTGTGTTTGGAACAGGGCCGGATTAACGGATGGGCAGAAGGTGCGTTCGCCCAGGGCTTCCACATAAAAGATTTTTTTAATTAAGATTTTTATCATTCTATCAAAATGTATGTATTGCACCTTAATATTGATTACTGTTAATAAATAGTGTTCTTAAACGTCAACAACATTTTTTCTCTATGTCTTAACTTTTTTTATGGTAATTAACACATTTACAATTTTGTGGCAAAATATTTTTTATGAAGGGCCTCCACATTAGTCTTCCGCCCAGGGCCCCCACTACGGTTAATCCGGCCCTGGTTTGAAATCTTTCAAAATTCTCAATTTCTAGACCGTGGGTAAACTAAAATAAACTTTTGAACTTTCTATATGAATACTGCTAAAAACACATTTTGGCTGGGGTGATTATCTCAACTGATGGTTATATACCTCGTAAATTTCGGTAAATCTTGTCAGCACCAAGGATAATCAATGAAAAACCGGCATAATCAAAGCCAAAAAAGTGTGAAAAAATCCCATGACAATGTTCAAGACTTCAATGGAGAACTAGAATAACAATATTTGGAATAAAGAACTGATTTTATTGAACTTATAAACAATAGGGTAATATATAAGATGAAGCGTACGAACTTTAGAATTTAGTATTTACCACGAAACATCTTACATCAATAGTTGAGCTCTGCAGACATTTTGAATTAACACATCCACTCAACAACAGCAGAATGAAAATATTAGCCTGGAGGGTAAACCGCACGGGCATCAAGTATGCATCAACTACCGAGCGTCGGTTCATTAACACTCGCAATACCAAGATCGGGTCAAATTTGACCCAGAAATTAATCTTTTCTAAATAACTTTAGTAAAAAGTGTATCTAAGTGCAATCCATTTAGGAATGCTTCTATGATGATGTTTCACACCTATTACCAAATGTGTAATGCCGTTAAGTTTTTCTTTCAAAAAATAATTTGAAAAAACTTGATTGGGTCACAACTGACCCAGTTATGGTAACCTGTGTAACAAATGTGTTCGCTAATGCACGCCGACGCAGTGCAGTCACATGATTTTCCATCAATTGGTTTGCATAACATATTTGTAAGGTAGTGAAGTGGTTGTTTTAGATTGTGCTTTACGATTGTATTGTGAAAAATGTCTAAGAGAGGTTTGTCATATGATGAATTATGGCATTAACTAATGATGGCTGAAGATGATGATCTTCAAGGTGATATTGACGAAAGTGATGAATCAGAAAAGGAAGAGGAAAATGTTGAAGTAAATTTGACAGTGATTACGTACCAGACGAAGGAGATGAATCTAATGACGCTATAACTACTGACCCCGTAGTAACTAGTAAAGATGTTGAATTTTGCGGACGATCTTGGAAATATATTTACAATTTTAAGGGTAAACAACGAATGCATAATATTCTGCGATGACGTCAAGGCCTAACTCAAAAGAGTAAGCATGTAGCTTCTATTATTGATTGTTTTAGTCTGTTTATATCCACAGAGATAATTGATATTGTTATAAATTATACGAATCAGAAAGGAGCACAGTACACTAACGACTGGAATCAAAAAAAGACAAAGAACAGATATCATGGAAGAATGTTGATAAAAGTGAAATTGATGCATTTCTTGGAATACTCATTTTAGCAGGGCGCTTTAGAGAAAGTCCAATGAATTTGTGGAATACAAATAGTTCGTTCACCAGACCCATTTATAGTGCTGCAATGAGTAGAAATCAATTCCTTGAAATAATAAGGTTTATTCGCTTTGATGATTATTCAACAAGAATGGAAAGGAGAGAAAGTGACAAATTAGCCCCTATCAGAGAAGTTACTGATATATTAGTACAAGATTGCAAAGATTCTTACAATGCTTCTGCCAATGGCACTCTTGATGAACAATTGGTATCCTTCCGCGGGCGATGCCCGTTTCGTGTTTACATGCCTAATAAACCAGGTAAATATGGAATAAAGCTTTGGGCTCTTTGCGATGCTGAATCGTTCTATTGTTGCAATTTTGAGGTTTATTTGGGTAAGCAGGATGGTAAACCAGAAACAAATCAAGGACCACGTTGTAAAAACTCTGACTGAGTTTTGGAACGGATCTGGGCGGAATATCACTATAGATAACTTTTTTACAGATTTAACACTAGCTGAACATTTGCTACAAAAGAATTTAACACTTGTGGGTACCATACGCAAAAACAGGAAAGATTCACCAAAGTGCATTTTAGACGTTGCATCTAGAGCTGAGTATTCGTCGCATTTTTTATTTACCGAGCGTATAACTTTGGTTTCATATATTACAAAGAAAATTCCCAAAAAATTCGTGGTAATGCTGTCTACTATGCATCATGAACATAAAATTGCTGGTGAAAATAAACATTTCAAACCAGAAATTATTTTGGAATATAATAAAACCAAAATTGGAGTAGATTTGTTAGATAAATTGGTAAGAGAATACTCATGCAAGAGAGCTACAAGGCGATGGCCTTATAGACTGTTTATGAACTATGTGGATATTTCGTGTTATAATGCTTTTGTAGTTTGGATAACAAAGTTTCCAGACTGGAATGGTGGAGTTCCCCTGAAAAGTAGAAGGAAAATGTTTTTTGAAGACTTTAGCAAATGCTTTGTTGAAAGAAAACATTGATAGGAGAGCAAATAAGATCAAAGCAGACGGCAGAGGATACAAGAGATCAACATGTGTAGCTATTGAAGCAACTGGAAGGTCTTTAGCAAAGCGCCCGCGTGAATCAGTTGAAACAAAGCGCGGCAGATGTCAATTGTGTAGAGGAAAATAGTAAAAAATATGCTGGAAAATGTGATGAGTGCGATAAATTTATTTGTTCAACTCACACCAAGGTAGTCCAAGAGCGGATACTAAACTGCGTCACATGTTCAAAAGTAGGAGATGGCGAACCAGAGATTTGGTAAGAATTTACTTGTGTGATATTATGCGAAGTAACTGTGGTCTTATTCTTGTTTCAGATCGGCTGTTCAACTATCTTCGTATAACCGCATTGCATTTTTAAGTTAAAATTTATCTAGTATTGTATTTTTGTTTACTAACATTCTGTTATAGTTTTAAGTATTTTGTTCGCAAAAATCCTAACAATGCAATAAAACGATTTCAAAATATCATATTTCAGTTCATTTACTTCACAAGAAGCCAATTCCAAAGCAATAAGAGCATATTCTATACATCTACAATTGGGTCAACTTTGACCCAGTTACGGTAATGTAAGTCTTACAGATATTATGGTATTGGGAGTGTTAAATAATAACTACAATTTGATAAAAAATCATTAATAACTATTACTATATAATTTTCTAATTTCAGTGAAAACCTAACATAACATTAGGGTACACTTCAGCAGTCAAATAGTGCTTTTATTAAGTGCGTTTGTAATAATTCGATACGTAAAAAACTCTGCACCATGTGTTTCTATTGCGAGAACTACTCAAGTTAAAAGGTCTAGTAACATTATTTCCTTTGATGACTGATTCCATTTTCTGAAGAAATGAAAATACTGTTAACTCTATAAAATTGTTAAAATTGCAACAAAAGGAATTTTATCCAAGATACTTTACGGTACGGACATACTGACGATGCCTACGCTGCTCGCGGTTGTGATCAAGGTTGAATATCAATGACAAGCGGACGTACCAGAGCGGTTTATCCTTTCAATGTTCTGTACAGTGCCTTGGTAGATGGACATGTTTTTCATACTATATTATTTTCAGTCAAGTCTACCTATTATAATATTATAAAACATAGTATGTGCCAATTTGCCGGGAAGGTCCTGGCCGGTCTGACCTGTTCGAAGATTATAACTTGATTAAACTCTTTTTCCGTACTTCTCTTCTCTTCACATGTTCACGCAGTAGATCGCAAGCACATCCATATGTATGTACTTACATTTTACAGATAGGGTTATTATAATATAGATACTGAACTATGTGCCCATTTCATGTCTTTAAGCACAATATGGTGTCTACATTCAACCTGCTCAAAAGTCCAGTACAGTGCTCATCCTATGAATCAAGGAAGACAAAGAATTTAATATTTGATTGAATATTGTCACAAAAGAACTGAAATGTCATTCGGAAGATACCATAGTCAAATCTGCGGAAATCAACCAGGTGCAAGATAATACGATGTATTCCTTTCTACAACGATAGAAAAACAAACATTCTTGTATCGACGACGACATCTTGCTAGACCATGATTTAAATGGGAAGAGTAAACTGCTGCTGGAATCGTATCGGCGGTATGTGTCATTCTCATCATCATCGATCCTTTAAGTTCCGGAGAACTATAGGGCGCCCATACAGACGTTTCAAGACAAGGCGGTATGTGTATTGACATTTAAATAAGCAGAATTGTTTTACATGGAGGTGACATTGATGTAGCGAGCGCGACCTCCACCACAACCTTCGTGGCATCTTGAGAATGTCTGTACCCTTACGAAAGACGGTATAGGTAACCGCGAATCTATAGCTACTTATGAACAGCGTCTTATCCAACTTAAGTAGTTCTATGTTGTTAACATGGACACATTTTTGTTTCTGTTGAGTGACAGCAAACTGTTTACCTTAACGTGTAACTTCAAGTTTTCTATTCTTGTAGATGTACGAGGGGAGTTTTTTAAGTTATCTACCTAGCTATGAAAACAACGAGTTAGAGAACAGATACAATTTTATTTTTCAACATAAGAACCATTAACACTAACACACTTATTATCTCGTTCTTCAAAAACGCTCAATAACGCTCTGCCTTCAGAAAAAACCTCTCGTGGTAATGCTGGTAACACCACGGCGTTTTGCAAGTCATCATTCGATAAAAAGCGACGCCCTCTCAAGTGTTTTTTGGTTTTGGAAAAAGATAATAGTCAGAGGGGAAGATATCGGGACTGTAAGGTGGATATTGTAATTGCTCAAAGCCGCATTCATTGATTACTTTGTGACCAATTCGTGCTTTATGCACCATGCAGTTGTCGTGCAGAAACATAGTTTTCTGAACATAACTGTGGGGTCTTTTTTCGCGTATAGCCTCTTTCAAGTTCCTAATTGTGTCTTTGTAGACATTTCCAGTTATTGTAGTCCCTTGTGGCATATACTCAATTAAGAGAATCCCCTCCGCGTCCCAGAAAACTGTGATCATCACTTTCCCTGCAGAAAATTGCGTCTTCGCCTTCTTGGGTGGTGGAGAGCCCTTATGAATCCATTGCATGGACTCTTGTTTCGTAGGAGGGTCCCAGTGGTATACCCAGGTCTCATCTCCGGTTATAATTCTATAGAAGTCCTATAGAATCTATAGTTCTATAGAATCTTGGGATAAAGCAGTCAAATTCTCCTTTTAAATCTGTCGTCTACACAGTTTTTGTTCGGGACTGAGTAGCCTGGGAATCCATCGTGCCGACACTTTGCTCATTCTCAAATCTTCGTGTAGAATTTTAAAAACACTAGTTTCTGATATTCCTATTTCTCTAGCAATAACTAAAACTTTTACTCGGCGGTCAGTCTACACCAAATCTTCAACTTTGTTGATGATTTCTTCAGTTCGTGCTTCCAGAGGTTTTCCGCACTTTGGGTCATCATGAATGGATTCCTTGTCCCATTTAAACTGCTTGCACCAATATTTGATTTGGAAATAGGACGGACTATTTTCTCCACACACTGCCACCATTCTCTCATGGATATTCTTCGTGCTACTTTTTTCGTTGGAAATTTCATGACTCTTCTGTGTTCAAGCTTCAAATCACTCATTTTCACTTCTTTAAACTGATATATAAATGACAAATGTTAAGCGATTAGAATCAAACTTGAAGATGACACTATAAAATGTCACAGCAACTTGATATAAGAAAATTGTCGCGGTTGTATGTTTTCATAGCTAGGTAGATAACTTAAAAAACACTCCTCGTATCTAGCATAACTTGTTCTATTTTGTGACAATTTTCCAATTTAAAACTTTTTTGGCGACTTAGAGCTTATTAGCGACTTATACAGCCTTGGTAGTGTAATGCCTAGCGTGCCGGACTTTCACCCAGGCGGCCCGGGTCGACTCCCGGTGTCGGCAGATCTGGTTAAGGTTTTCTGCAGTTTTCCTTAGCTGTGACACAAATGTGGGATTTGCGCTGTTCCTTCTGTAAGGCGGCTGTAGCCGCACATAGGGCCTACGTAATAATAATAATCGCCCTCTCCCTCCCGCACAAGCTTATAGCTTCCGGGCCCTGGTTTCCAGGTTATGGGTTGTAGCAATTATTATTATATTAGATTAGTAAGTTAAGAATCTGCTAAATTAAGTGTTTGTAAGAAAGTTTCTAATATAGCAAATAGATGAGAGACGCATACTTTAGCTTATAAGATGAACTTAGATCAGTTAAGGTAGTGGTTAGTTTATAAACTAACAGTATTTTCTAAGATAATTATTTCATTAAACACATTTTATTTAATTAGAAAAATGCATCTTTAACGGGTAATTCTTCTAATGCTGTAGTAAATATATTAGAATATACATACATATACATTAAGGTTTCCCCATTTATTTTTTTTAAAACTTGCCCCTTTAAAAGGCAAGTGCTTTATTTTCAAAAACAAGTAATTTTTTATGTAATTTTTTAGAGTATTCTTTTTAAATTTATTTTCTCTGATGGGGTGAATATAATAAATGTAGGCTTCAACATATAGTAGAATTGCAAATTAGTCAGATACTTTCTGGGGAAAGTTATATTAAAGCTTGAACGGGTTTCATACTGGGAAAGACCCTTTTTACATTCTACATGCATTAGTTAAATAATCCACTTTACAATCTCCAGCGATTTGTATGTACCTACAGTTATTCGTAAAATCTCACGAATTCGAGAATAGGGCGTAATATTTTAAATTAAGGTCTAAAATTGTGAAACTCGACCATCACAGATTTAAAACCTGGGGCTCAATTTACTCACCCGGAACTTTGCGATGTTAAATATACAAAAAAGCGTTGTGCTACAAAGAAACTCTGAAATTTCTTAGATTTATTCATTCATGAGTAAATAATTGTTCAGAGAAACTTAAATAAACCTTTACGACTTAAAAAATTTTAAATTTGTTGAAGCGAACTCGGTAAATTATTTTGTTGTTTTATGCTAAGACCAAAGATGAATTCATATTTTTATTTTAAAAGGTATAAAAACTTTCTAACAGCCAACTATAATATTATTTTGTTACTGCTGATATTAACATACAAAACACCCACAATGCTTTAGAACAAACTGAATAGTCTGAATTTTAGCTACAGTAATTCGGTGAACACCTTTAGATTCCAATAGTTCCAAACTAGCGACTATGATCCACTGCACTCGAGTCCACAGACGAGTAAACTCCACACCTAACTTGGTCGAAGACTTTAAGTCGTTCAAGTGCCCCGAATAGTCCATGAGGAGCTTGAGATGACGACTTGTTGAGGAGGCGATGCACTGTAGGTATAACTAGTCAGATATCTACGAGATAGATCTCAACGAGGAACAACCCGATCATATCTATTAACACGTGTAAGTGGTAATAATTACTTCGCCCTTACCAATGCGGGATTGGAGGTAATCGGACGACGAACAAAGAAATTGTGTTGAATATTTAGCATCGTGTATTAGTTTGAAGTTAAGTTTCGAGAGAAGGCTGCGACTTTAAGAGTGCGAAGAAATTACAGCTCCGCAACACAGGCTCGGCACGGAATTACTTTTAAACGCGTTCCTTGCCAATTCCAGTCCTGCGTTGTGTACCGTATTTAACTGAAAATTAGAGACAACGACCACAACTGCAACTTGTATTCCTGCAACAGCATTTCCCTATAGCCGTGCCCTATTCCCTAGCGCCTTCTCATCTCGTGTTCACTAAACACCATGATAGTTGAAGTATATCTGTAGTATACCGCTGTTTTTTAACTTGCTTTTTCTAATTTAAACGGCGATGAAGGTATAGTCTGAGAAAACGGACATCATCGACGAACTCAACGGTTTTGCCCTTGGTCGATAGTACAACAGTGTTTCAGACAGAAATGTACTGCCAAATAAAAGTGTGTGCGCGCTCTGCGCCCCTTGACAGCTGGTTTATGCAGAGACGGTGGTGTAGGCAGACCATAAGCAGTTCTGGTGGTGTACGCATCACTTAGCTGGTAGTCCAACATGTGGAACTTCCATGGGGTACGAGTTTGTAGTGGATGGCGAAATTGGCGGACCAAATCAAAATAGTGATATGTCAGGTGTTAGGGAGAACCTGATAATATCAAGATATTTCTAATCATCTTATCTGTAAAACCAGTGATTGTAATCCGATTGATCAAAGGTTATATGTACCTTTTGATTGTTGTTTGTGTTAAACAGTAAATACATCCGATAGCTTCTAGTAGTAAATTTTTTTATTGCCAACCTTGACACCCTAGATATTTAAAGAGAGTCTCAAATACACAAAGGATCCCCAAAGGGATACGTTCAATGTCAAGACTGTCGAAATGTATTCCCGCTGTGGACACAAAGGAAACTCTTTTCAGAGAATCATCCGCAAATAGAAGCAGGTTTCTTCTCATTACACAGCCGTACAGGCGATTTCGTAGCGCCACGTGGTATATATGTAGGCTTTGTGTAGATTAACAAACGATGACATCATGTGCTGCGCTGGCGAAAGCCATACCATTAGACTATTTCATTCTAAAACGGACTAAGCGAAAGCTAACCATGCGCTCTAAGACTTTACTTATGTTACAGGTTAAGGAAATTGTGCGATAACTAAAGGCATCTGTTGTTTTAGTGTCATTTTAGGGATAGTTACGCCGGTTGTCTTTTTCCAACTCGATGGGTACTGTCCGCAGTTCAATAACTGGTTAAGAAATCCTGCAGTATGCCTTTCTCCGTCGACAGTAGATGGGTAAGTATGTCGCAATGGATGGATTAAGAGCCTGGAGTCAAAGTCTTGCAATGTTCGAGAGCCTGAATGAGCTTTTCCATTAAAAATATACGGTTATAGTATAGAGCTTTTGTCACTACAAAGTTCACAACCGTTCAGATTACAATTTGCTGTTTGAATTTTCGCTACTTACATTATAATCCAAGAGCCAGCGACGGATTCGTTACAGTATTTTTAACAAACGTATAACTGCTATGGAAGTTTCCTTTGAATATATTGAGAAGGGAACCCGACGTCTGGCAACTCTGCGGTGGTGGTTTCAGCGCCCTCGCGCTTATGAAGAGTGTAAAAAAGTACTAAAAAGACAGTACAATAACAAGTCTGGCGCTTTGCTATGTTAAAGATAATCATCTGTTACATAAATAAAAAACTACAAACGTGTTTGCGAGTAGTAAGTTTGTTAGATTCGTATAATAACTAATAATGTTATTTTACTTTAAATGGTTACTTTTATTATGACGTCGGGTTCCCTTCTCAGTATATTCAAAGGAACCTTCCATAGCAGCTTCCATAGCAGTTATACGTTTGTTAAAGATACTGTAAGCAAACCCATTACTGGCTCTTGGACAACCCGTGTCACACAAATGCACGAAGATCAGCCGATTACTTTCTGCTAATAATAATGGATACGTATTCAATATATTTCTTGCGCTTAGTCTCCAACACGATTCTGCGCGATTTTGCACTCGTTTTCTGGAAAACAAGTAGATTGTCATTTGTGCGATTGGGCCTAAACGGTTGGAACTACACAGGAGTGATTTGATGAACCTGCAGTCTATCCGTTTTGATAGAACCTCACATGATGCTATATGCGCGTTGAAATCTTTTGTTAATATAAAGGGAATGGATAACTGAACTAGGAGTTCTTCCATAACTTTCTTAGGACAAATAACCCTCAATAAGTAAGTATATAAAGTACACGGTTGCCTGCAATAGCTTGTAGGTCCGATCTAGCTCATGATAAATGCCGTCAGTTATGAAAACGACTGAGAATTCTTCACGACTTTGCCATAAGCCTGTTGTTGCATACTTGTTCCTGCGACTTCCCACTTGGCGTTTACGTAAGATACGGGTTTCAGAGTGTTTGTATAGCCCCTTCTTACGTGTAGATATAACAGTTCTGTAAGTTCGCGGAATGCGGTCTTTCATTGAACTGGTACCTGACATAGTTGCACTTGATGTAGGAGCTTACCACAGACGTAGACCTGTTCTCCCTAGCAGTTGTTTGCAGAGCTCACGAATCTCATCAAAAACAAGGTGCTGGGATATACGATCTTGTTCATTACCAGAATAAGATCTACCTTTACCTTCTCGGACAGTGCAGTTCCACAGAAGGTGGACAAACGAGCACCCGTATCCTAAAATAACGTCCTTCTTTATATTATGGACATTATCTCTTATTTTACAACTTATCCGAAAAAACGATATCTCCTCCGTACTACAGTTGATCAGATCTCAACACGAAAGTATGCCTTTGGAATAATTTAGTGCCTGGTGAAAACGTACAACCAATTAAAATTATCAGAAGTCGCCACCTACTTCTTAGGTAATTATGAAAAACGGCGCATAATAAAAATGAACGACATTAGCTGTCGAAGCTGTTATTTGATCTGGCTGTATTCGTTTTTCATTTTTTATTCACATTCTGAGTTTCTCGAGAAGCAGGTGCTGAATGATACACCAGCGAATTACCTTGGGAGGGGGGTTAATGTGCAATATTAAACAATTAACAAACTAATTAAGGAAGAATTCCAGGTAAACTGACTACGCGTGACTACGATCTTTAGAAATAGATTAAAAGCACTGTTCTAATAGGTACTTGTTTTATAGCACCTAGGTACAGGTACCTACTAAAATAAGTACCTAAATAGAGTTTCAGGTACATTTATGTTAAAGCATCTAGCTACAGGTACAGATACAGAATAAAAATACCTTAAAAATGATAGATACTTTAAAAAAGTATATAAAATTTATACAAGGTGTTCGTTGCATATACACTGTCTTACTCTTACCTTCAATCACTACGTACTTTATAGTGTTATCGGGGATAGCTTGAAGTACAACACACTTTGTAAAATATATAAAGTGTTTTACATCCAGCTACCCATTACAGCTGCCGTCAATTGAAATAAATTGATTTATTTTACACATTTGCTGTTTGAAGGGTTTATAACAATTTTTCACAATTTTAACAAAGTAGACGTAATTAATAATTAGAGGTAATTAATAATTGCCCTAAATGATTGTTCCTGTACATGAAACAATTAGTCATGGTAAACCCACTAAATGTAGTTAATAAATCTGACCGTAGTTTAATATCAGGTTGTGCTAAAATCTAATTAAATTAAATAAGTTATAAAAAATTAATATACTTAGTACAACGGATATATAATAGTTTTATTTAGTTTGGTCTTGTTGTACATGAACAACTTAAATAAATAAGAAAACTTTATGTGAAAATTTGTTAATTAAAATTACAAATTGATAAATTAGCTCACAAATATAATGGTATGTGTGTATTTCACAAACGACACTCCAAAGCAGCTGTTTTAAGCTGGAGGTAGTCAAGCTGAAGAGAGACCAAAAATCTCGAAACAGCTGGAGTGTCGTTTGTAAAATGCATGCATATCATTATATTTATGGGGTAATTTGTCAATTTGTAATTTTAATTTTGATTTTATAAAATCTGTACTCACTATTAATAACTGACAATGCACATATTTTGGTATTTTGTTTCTTTAAAATTTTATATTGTTGAACAAAGAAACAAAACATGTAAAAATGTTTAGATATGTCAATAATTAATTATGTGTTCTTAATAATACACTTTTTAGCTAATTATGTTGATGAACGTTATAGTAATGTTTTAAATAGTAATAAAATTTTTATATTATTGATAATTATGTATTAAATGGAATTAAATAACATTTATGTTTTGACTACCTAATACTAGTGATGCAATACTCACAGCGACCTCATAGAATCAGTAAAAAAATATGTTGGTAGAGTTTTAAAAAGTACTTGAACGCTGTAAAAATGTTATGGTGGGTAGTGTGTATTAGTGCAGAGTATTGAAATCTTCAGTAAAGAATATCCATTCAAGTCAGACAATGAGGCGATGATTTAATGCGTATCGCTTCCGCCTGTTAATCCAATGACTAACCGATCGAATCCATTTGATCCGTTGCTTATTTTCTAACTAATATATATATATATATATATATATATATATATATATATATATATATATATATATATATATATATATATATATATATATATATATATATATATATATATATATATATATATATATATATATATATATATATATATATATATATATATATATATATATATATATATATATATATATATATATATATATATATATATACGTGCTTATCTATCTTTTTCAACTCCGACGGCCTATAAGGCGCCCGCGACTCCGGCCTTAAATATACAGATACGGACAAACTAGTTATTGCCATTGCTTTATACAGCTTTGTTGATGATGAGCACGTCGAGAGGGGAATTTTTTTTTTGTAAATTCTTTATACTTAGAGTGAACAAATTACCGTACCATTTCGCCTCAGAATCTTTAACATGCGCTTTTAACTCCTATTTGTATATTTTATATATGACAACCAGTTGCGTTCGCCTCCAGCGGCGTTGCTATTATTTCGGAGTCGAAAATGTATTATTTGTATCTCTTAGATATTATAACCATATTACTAAAACACGCACGGTTCTTCTGTCCTTGTTGTTTAACAGCTTCGCTGAGTACCTCTGTTATAAATAGTGTTATTTGCATTGTTGTCTATAAGTCGTCTGCTTACTAATGATAATATTTAATTTAATAGAGATATGCCATATTTTAGAAGGACGGTTGATTATATTTGTATCGTTGGCGTGTAATATTATATCATTTTATCACGTACTTTCATGTATTTAGAGTTAAATGAATTGGTTAAAAGACTTAATTTAATTAATTTAATTTAAAAAGCTTAAGCTTTTGTTAGAAGTTAACTTTTTATTTATTCAGTTAGGGAAGTACATTTATTTATTCTTCAAAAATGACTACATTAAGCATAAAGGACTAATTTTCCATTAATTTAAAATATTTAATTTAGCAAGTGCAGCATACAAGGTGTAAAATCGCTTCACGCACGATACAGCTTTATGTGCATTTTATTTCAAACCCTAATACTATCTCCCCTAATTATTTTACAGTAAAAATATTCGGGAGTGTTATAAAGAAAAGAAATATATATGAATCGAATGATTCCTTTGGTTACTGCAAAAATAGCTAAGCCTTGGAAACATTGGAACGATCAGAAATCAATTATACCTTGAAAATATTAGAATGTTAGAAACCTTTGGTTACGGATTACATTTGTAGAAGAGTAAAGAAAATAGAACTTCCGTTTCTGCAAAACATAGCTATGCTTTGGAAATATTGCAACGATCAGAAATCAATTAACGATACCTTGACAATCCAACTCGAAAATTTTTAACCAATCAAATTACAGAATTTTTCAAATTGGGACCAATGAAATTAGTTTTATAGTGAAAAAATGTATGTCAAAATGAAATGTCAAATTTAATTAAATTAATATTAACTACACACGCTAAATAAAAATTTGCTCGATGTATTGTCAAGCCGAATTCAACTCGTGGTCTAATTTTTTCTTGCAAAATTTATCGTTTAAGACATTCGTAGCTTTTGCTTTTGGAAAATTACACTCGTCTCCTGCGTCGACTCGTGTAGTTTTCGTTGCGAAAGCTACTCATATCTGAAATAACAAATTTTGTCGGAAAAAATTAGACCACTTGTTATATTATTAATGAAAATATTAGAATGATAGAGGAAACATTTGCGCCATAGTCAAGATTATTTTGACAATCCAACTCGAAAATTTTTAACCAATTAAATTACAGAATTTTTCAAATTAGGACAAATGAATATTATAGGTTATAGGTTTATAGTGAAAAAACCAGTAGTGGTTTTTTCTCAGTGAAAAAATGTATGTCAAAATGAAATGTCAAATTTGCTCGATGGATTGTCAAGCCGAATTCAAATCGTGATCTAATTTTTTTTTGCAAAATTTGTCATTTAAGACATTCGTAGCTTTGCTTTTATAAAATTACAGTCGTCTCCTTCGTCGAATCGTGTAGTTTTAGTTGCAAAAGATACTCATTCTCATTTCTGAAATGACAAATTTTATCGGAGTTATTTAATTGTAAAATTAGCTCAGATTGCCCCTTTTGAAATTCACAACGATCTTAAGTGGTTCCTCTATGTAGTTTAATCCAGAAAAAAACTGTAGCTATCCCGATCGGGTCTTCATGAGGTCTTAATCAAGCTTCCCTAAGTAACTTATCCTTGAAATAAATTGGGGCTGACGTAATCGAGTACTCATAGGAACTTGATCGGGCTTTCCTAATTAGGGCTATCCTCAAATACACCTTATGAGATTTCTAGACTAAGTCGGGTAAATTTCCAATGTCGAGTTGTTTTGAAAATAAAAATCTTTTATGTTTCACTTACATATTATTCTTTGTTTATACCTGTGATACGAACTATATAAACAACTGTATAACAACCAGGGCATTATAAACGAGCGTTATAGTCTATAGCGCCCGCTCGTTGTATCGTATACTTTGCAATCGGGTCCGGCGTTCTATTCATAGTAATTTGTTTGTAATAGTCAATGTTTGCGTACGAGTGTGTTGCAACACAACAAATAACGAGTATCTGCAACGTAGTTTCTGGGCGCGTGATCCGCGAATTCTTTTGTGCCGAATTCTGCAGAAATTTCTTAAATAAAATTAACTTGTTCTTTAGATGACATGAGTGCTATACGGACTTTTTTTGTTTTCATGTTGGTAACAACAAAACATTTGAATTTAAATTGTCATATCTCTGTTTGACTTGCGAGATTTCTAAATCTAATGGACTTTCTTACGGACGTGTATTGTGGCGCCGTGATTGGTCAGCTTCTGTTGCGCACAAATATGAAATGAAAACTATCATAACAACTGACGTGTTTAGATAAATTCAATGTTGTTTTATAGTAGAGTGCATATTAATCCTTTTTGTGACTTAATAATAGTTTAATTAATAAGTCGTTTTAATTAATTAGAATTAATTAAAACGATAGATGTTTAAAGGTTTAACTATTAAAAGAAGCTTTGATATTTTAAATAAATAATATAATCGATTTCGTGCTGTCGAATACTGTGTCACAATAATTTAAACAGCAGGGTCGACTAAACTTTTTGCAAGAATTATCAGAACCCATCATCTCTTTCAAATGATTATGAAGATTGTGGTCATTCACATTTTTAGAAATTTATTATGTAAATAGGACTAATTTTAATATTAAATGTGACATAAATATCAATATTTTAAATAATTTTCGAAGTTAATCACCACTGCTTGCAAGGAAAAAGCCTTTAAACTTGCAGAATATATCAAAAAATATAAATGTCATCAGTACATTATTAATACGTACGATTAACACTATCATTAACACACAACAATCATAGCGCAACAACACGACAGTATTTAATAAATACTAGACACCAATTATTGTGACTTTTATATTGTAAAGATGAAGGCAAGCCGGTTATGAAACTTCTCGAAGCGCCGAAGGCCGTCCACTAGTGGGAACCTAAACAGCCAATCACGGCGCTACAATGTAGATCCATAAGAAAGTCCATTAGGTTTAGAAATCTCGCGTTTGACTTTTGTAGATTTAGTAAAAGTTGTTACCATCCGACAAACAAACAAAAATCCCTAGCTTTATAAATTACTAGGAGTCTAGCTCCTACGCTTAGTTAGTAGATTTAGTGCTAGAACAGGGTTGGTTCCGACCTCCCCTTGATTGTACTTGTTTTGGAGGACATATACGTCCTCACAATTATGTATCAATATGTCAACATGTGTGTTAACCTTTTGTACTCTCTTTATTGTCTTTAGTATATAGTTGTTTTTTACAACTTGTGTTTAATTTCTCTCTACCTCTGACTACGTCCTCCAGTCACGAAAACCCCACGTGACAATCTCCTAAATTAAACAAAATATCGATTTCAGCAAAAACACGTCAATTTATTTTTCGATGGGGACATTTAAATACAGAATTGTCAAAATTTTGCATCTCACACCCTTATCCCCACTCCACCAACTTTTTGACCCCTCCCCCCATTGTGACAGATCATTTTAAAGGGAATGAAAAAGGCGAGGGGTCTCTCACACCCAGAAATTATGTACACCTATTGCCGCTTTACGGCAATAACTGTCTTTATTCCCGTATTCTCACTTGTTATTCCCGTATTGCCGTTTTTATTCCTTTATTCTTGTCTGTATTGCTGTATTCCCGTCTCGATTTCCGTATTTATTTCCGTATTGCCGTATTTATTTCTGTATTGCTGCATTAATTTTCCTATTGCCGTGTTTATTTACGTATTCCATGCATGATTTTAGCAGTGGGTGTATTTGAATGAAAGGTGTTTATTATTGGTTTTTTTGATAATTTTACAAAAGGTCGTAGCTCCACTAAGAAAAATGTAAACAAAATTCCTCACAAATAAAAAATGATCTGTAAAAAATAGTTTTTTATTCAATCATAATATATGTACATCACATTTTTAAGTGCTGTTAAAGTAACTGCGAACCGAATACGTGAAACGAAGAACATATATATATCAGATAGATCGACTCTAAGAAATACAAAAAAAGACACATTGAGATAAATAACAAAAATTTATTTGAAAAGTGAGAATCCCAATGCACGGCAGTAAATAAAATTCAAAAAGAATTCCAGAACTCCAGTAAAATTTACAGGACTATAAAATATAAATTCCGAATCTACTTTCTGAATGTCGTTTTCCTTGGGCTGTATGAAGTTTTCCAAATCTTCTTTCAAGAATTTTTCTTTATCAATATCCAAAATTCGTCCAATGTACCATCGGGTGTCGTAAAACATTACATAATATTTTTCTAATTTCAGCTTTATCTTTCATTTTTTTTCTTGCATGTTTCCTTCCTTTAAGTCTGATTTTTCTGATTCAAAAAATTCTGATTCTGATGAAACTGAAATTACTTCAAGAGATTCGCTTGATTTCGGTGTAAGTGAACAATCGGTCTCGAGCGTATAGAAATGCATCGGTTACAAATAACTCTTTTAAAAATATAAATAATTAAAAACTCGCAAAACTAAAAATACCTGGCAAATCTACATCATAAAACTTTTAACTTGGAATTGCGCAGATCGGCCCAGTAGAACTCTCAAACGAAGCGTAACAAAAATAAGCCTTGTGTTTTAAATAGGTATAAAGTATTTTAAATTCATGGTATAAAAATCTAAAGAAAATAGAATATCAAAGCGGTCTTGGAGAACTCGTAAAGGAGAGCTATGGCGGCATGCAAGGGTTTGTCTATACATCAGATCAATTCGAATATTAAACACTCGATGATGGATGCTGAAAGACTAGACTGCAAGGGCTGCAGCCACCGACATGCCCTAGCTATTCCTAGCATTTGTAATTAATTTATTGTAGCACTTTTAAATACTGCCCGCGTTTAAATACAGAAATTATGAGAATCTAGAGATCTTGTTTAACAAATTTCTTGAACACGTTTATTAGTATTTCAAAAACATGACTGATGAAAAATATGTGTTTGAAATTGGCAGTCAAATATTTCGTTACTGTACATTTTTATGCAAGTTGAAACTGTTACTTCAAACCAAAATTGTTTAGTTACAAGAATTATTAATAAACAAGTAGATGTTTATAGCATTTTGTTGCAAATACTATTTTATACATACGTTTATTGCAGTTTTTATAGTTATGTTTGTAGTGAACTAACCTAAAAATTAAATATTGTCGTTTTAAATTTTCTATAACTTCACAATTTCAGAAAATAATTATTCTTATTCTCTTATCATTCATGTGGTAATCTTAGTACTATTTTATCTATTTTGAATTGATTTTTGTTTACTATTATAACCACTAAAATATAAAATTACAACTGCTAGAAACAGCTACAGCGCATATCGGCGACTTCAACACCTAGATGCTAGTGATAGAAATGGTTTGTCTATTAAGCGCAATTCCAAAGGTTTACACGCTGGGAACTAACAAGAGGGCGCTGCAAGTGCTTTTCTCGAAATAATTTTTTTAATTTTTGGATTTAAAAATTAAAAAATATAAAAAATACTAATGCACACAGTGGAAGCTTCACTGTAAAATAAGAATCACGTAAATCGACCCAGTAGAACTCTCAAACGAACTGGAACAAAAAACAGCCTTGTGTTTTAAATCGACTGCAGTCCTTACAGTCTAGCCATAGCCATCACTGAGTGTTTAATATTCGTATTCTTCTGATGTATAGACAAACCCTTGCATGCCGCCATAGTTCTCCTATACGAGTTCTACAAGACCGATTTGCTAATTGTTTTTCATAAACTTTGACACGAAAATAATAATAAGAGTTGAAAGATTAGTTATTATTTTCGTGAAAGTTATCACATTTGGTCCTCCAAATTTCAAAAATACTAAGTTTAAATACCACATATGGGGTATTGCTGAACTCAAAAAAATATATACTTTTCATTTCTAGCAAGAAAATAAGGGGGTTCCATTTAAAATCATCGGCCGTGATACAGTAGCAAACTAAAAAATTAAAATTGATGTCCATAAAATTCGCAGGAAAGAAAATAAAATTCACGTGGTAATACAGAAAATATGAATTTTATTCCATACTTTATTTACACACTGTATAGTATAAAGAAATCCTTTATTCAATTAGCCTTTTAAGGGTAAGTGTCATATCACGATTCTTAGAAACGGTGAATGATTTTCAATGTTCAAACAAAAAACAATTACTTGCCGTCATTATTTTTCCGCGCACACTACAACATATACTCACTTCTTCAGAAGACCACCTAGATTTTTAAACGCGTTTGAGATAAAACGCGTAATGGAAATCGAGAAGAATGGAGCGTGTTATTCCTATTGCCGAGTTTATTTCTCAGTATTGCCACGTATTCCCCATTTATTGCCGCGTATTTTCTATTTATTGTCGCTTATTCCTGCGTATTCCCGTTTATTTCTGTTTATTGCCTCTTATTCCTTTGTATTCCCGTTTATTTCCCATATTGCCCAATATTGCTCATTATTTCCGACTCATAGCAATTTATTCCCGAGAAACTGTACACCTATTGCCGAGAGTGAGAGACCCCTCGGAAAAAGGAATCTTTGGAGCAAAATAATTGAATCGGCCCATGGATTGCTGAGATACAGAGATAAGTCTTTTAACAACCCATTTTCAATATGATTTAAATTATTTCACATACAAACGTCTCACACGTTTCACATACAGACTGGTGCCAAATTGTGGCAGTTCAGTCATTTACTTACAGACAACTCAAGTATATTATTTTAAAAACTGATCTTGTTATTGAGATACCATCTTTTAGAGCCCCATCCTTCTGAAAATGTAACTGATCATCATTGACCATCATGTTTCCTCATGTTCCATTCATGTTTCATGTTCATGAAGTTGATTTTTTAATTCTTCAGTTATCAGTTATTAGTGGATCCTTTTTTAAACAAAGTAGGTCAATAATGACATTACCTAGAAGTCCCTAGAGATCCCCCAGCTCGAAAGTCCATTGGGAACCTTTGAGAGTTATTGGAGAGACGAATTCGATAACACTACATAACATTCTAAGCTGCTATAAAAGAAGTGTTGGATGAAGAATGGAATAAAATCACAGCCGGAGAAAACCTAAATTAGTTTTAAATATAAAAAAACGTTAGAAGTAATTAAACAAAAAGGATATTCTACAAAATCCTGAAATTAAATTTTATACTTTCTTTCAACATTTATTTAGCATAATTTTCTACTCAGACTCGGACTTTTTTGTTATTTATAAGTTTAGTTAGGTTTTGTTTTAGTTTTTTTTAATATATAATAATTAAAGTTTTAGTACCTCTAGAGTCATTCGTGAAATAATTTTCAATATTATTATAATTTCATTGATTATAAATAATCTGAATCTCTTGCAAGTGCAACTGATATACAAGAATTTTTTCGAGTTGTTATTGTACCAAAGTAGATTTACTAAATTACAATGGAGAAGATGGTTATATGTTTATGTAATGAGCAAAACGTTTTATTCCAATTATTAACGTTTTTAATAATAAATATTTCACTTTTTTCTCAAGTTGCTTTTTATTAAAAATGTTAAATTTCGAATATAAATATGAAATCTTTAGTCAAAAATGTAATTATTCCCTAAAACCATTTCTCACAATTAAAATTTTATTATGGACAATACGATGGGGGCCTCGAATATGGTAAATCTGTGCCTGGATGTTATACAATAAATTATTAAAGAAACGTTTTAGTATGATCAGCCTTCATACATTGTTTCTGCTAATATGATTAATTGATTAATATGAACAAAAAACGCAAGTTAAATGCTCGGAGACATGTATACTTAAATAAATACTTATCGTACTCTGTCAACTCCTATTAGTATATATTGTATGTAATTATCAGTTGTGTATGCCTCCAATGACGTTGTCTTCTCATAAGAGTCCATAAGGAATGATGCGTATACCATATGTATGTAAGTAGAAGAATTGAGTGAAACCAAATAATTAATAACATCTTAAATAGTAAATATTGTGTTACTTTATTTATTCATTGTAGTTTTAATTGAAAGATACCATTAAATTTCTATAATAGCTTAATTTTTTCACAACGAAATTTTGTTATTCTTGCTTACATATAATGTGGGTTATTTACAAATTAAAGGTTTGTCAGTAAAAACATTCATTCTTAATCTTTGGAAGTGATAATGGTTTATGTAACAGCGTTTTATTAAGACAGTATGCCCCCAAGAATGGCACTTTTTATCGTTAGAAAATAATATAATTATGATAATTATAAATAATAAAAATAATTAAAAAGACGTAGAAAGTTAAATTATTCACATAATAGCATTTTATTGGATACAACAATCGTTGATTCGGCGATGGCCAGTAATAATAAGGTGATACGTAGGTACTGCTGAGTTTGTATTGTTCTTCTTAAAATTATGAAGTCATCGTAAAATACTGCGCCTCTCTAGTTTTGACAGTATCACTTTACAAACTGTTGCTAAAACAAACAATTTGTGACAAAGCATTCTCAAATCGTGCTAAAATGTTTATGATTGTTTGGATTTAATCATAAAATGCAGAAGAAAACGTCTAATATAGCCTAATTACGCTTACAATTTTAATAGACATAAATATTAAACTTTATTTCATAACGAACAAAACTTTTCTGACAATGAGGTATTTAAAATGATTTCCTAAATTCATTCCTATACTATAATAAACAAACGAGCAGGACGCGCGAGGGCATTTGCATTGCAAAAGTATTTTGATTATTTTTAAAATACGTTTAAAGTGCCAAGGAAGAAATAAAAAATAATATCATATAATTTTTTTATAAGTAAATACGTAAATAGGCAGTCAATTGATATAATTTCAGAGAATTTGTGTATTTATTAGACATCTAATTAGATTTTAATAATGTATACCGATAATGGATATACGAATAAACGGGGTCATTTCATAATAATTAAGAATGTTGCTAATTTTTGAAACAAGCTTTTGGTCGGTCTACATTCCTCAGAAATTTAAACAGGTGTTTTTGAAATGTGATTATAAATTTATGTGTAAAACTATGTTTTAATATTTACATAAATTACCCAAATCATATATAATGCAAGTAACCAATTGTAAAGCTTTTAGTAACAAAATTTTAGTTTCATTTTAATTTGTTGATCTTATGAAAAATCTATTTTTTAATAAATTTGAAAGCCCATGGTCAAGTGTATACAATAGAACAACTTCTTGAAGATGCACATAGGTAGGTTTCGCCTCTACGCTGTGTTGCCGCTAATATGAACAAAAAATGCATGTTAAATGTAGGGAGGTGTATAATGCTGTAACTTAAGTTAAGACGTATCTCGTATACAGCGAAGGCGCCGCCTAGAGTATAACACGATGTACTAAAATGTATCTATGACTGGGTGAATAGGTATTTTTCGACTCCGACCTAAAATTTGGGAAACGGCATAATAAATGATTTCCAACATTTTAAACTACATATACACGGGGATTCGTTTTCGCCTCCGTTTTTTCCACTTCGCCTCCAAAATCGGAGGCGATCGCTATGAACAGACATATATTCGGAGGCGTATCAGTGCTTTCTGCATGTATATATATATATATATATATATAGACATGTAAACGGTTATTGTTCAGCCCATTCTATATACTAATAGGTCGATGTTCAGCCTTTTTCGAACGTTATCTAGCCCGAACCGGGCTAATGAACGTATGCGGTCGTATATCGTCTTTAAACGATAGATCAGGCCATAAAACGCTTGTACACAAAAAATAGCTAGGGCTCCACAACGTACCATACATGTAAAATATATACACCGATTAGTTCATGGTAATGACCATAAGAGGGCGTTTTTTGTATACCGTCATCTAAATACAAACGTTGTGTAGCCCTTATATTAACACGTCGTTGTGAAGCCAGAAGTGCGGCAACACTGTTTCAGTAAACTTTAATATGGGTTTTACATGTTATGACATCTTACAACTTTCAAAACTAAAAATAATATGGTAGATCGGTGGAAGAACAACGTTGTTGCTTAATGAACCGTATAAATTATGGATATAACGTTTTCAATAATTTTTAAAATTCCTTTTTTCAAAATCTCGTTAGAAAATAAAAGTTTAAAGTCGAAGGGGCTAAATAACGTCTTATTTGTATGTCGAACGGGCTGGATGGTGGTAATGTATAGTTTACAAAAATAGTTTTTACAGTTATGTGAAATAATTTCAATGTTCATTCTATAAATATTGTATCTTGTCCATAAGCATAAAGATCATCAATATCACGAACGACTAACATTAACACTTGCATACACCTGCCATACGTTGATTTATACATTAAAAACGTACGCCGTTTGAAGCTGGTGTTTCAAAGTTGAATGAATTGAAAGTAATTTCAATGTGTCACGTGTCGTAAGAATGGATATCTACTGGAAATCTGCAAATTTCTTCAATCTATAAATCGAGTTTTACATAAAAAGATAATTGAATGGGTACAAGGAAACGACCGTGTGAATATTTGATTTCTTTTTTACATTTAAAAAATACGCGATGGCTGGTACGTTGCGAAAATTAAGGAGGCGGATAGACATGTAAATGGTTATTGTTCAGCCCAATCTGTATACTAATACGTCGTTGTTCAGCCTTTGGAGAACGTTATCTAGCTCGAATCGGGCTAATGAACGTATCTGGTCGTATATCGTCTTAAAACGATATGCCGGGCCACAAGACGCTTATATAAAAAATAAGTCGGGCTCCGCAACGTACGGTACATGTAAACTATATACGCCAAACATTGTATTTTGTCCATTGAGATACAGAGTTTTAAATATTTTTAAACTATATAAAGGGTGTATTATCGGTTTTGTACGAAACTTGGGAAATTCTAGAAAATTAAAATCAATTCCTAGCAATCATAAAATACATAAACTAGCAGCTAAAATACATAACGCGCATTTTGATAGACATTTCAATCATCACACAATTAGCATATGAAAACCATTATAACCATAACAGAATTGACACTTTAATTAAACAATAGATTATAAGTTAGCTATCAAAAGAATATCTCCAATTGACACTCAAATGCAAGACACAAACTACATATCAATATCATACTTTGGCAAGATATCAGAACAAATTACAACTATAATACGAAAAACCAACAATTTCACTGTTTGAATTGTTTTTTTTTGTAACTCTGTTTATATTGGACAAACGATAAGAAATCCCGACACAAGATACAAGGAACACGTAAGCTCTTATAAAAATAAACATCCAGAAAAATTTAATTATGCCAAACACAACCACCTAATGACACCTCAAAATAACATCAAATTCTTACATTTTTGTAACAACAAACACAAATTAGACATTTTAGGAGCTTCTGAAATAAGTATACAAACATAAACGCAGTGCACCCTTAATGAATGAACAAACTAACTTTAGTAATTCTCCTTTATTAGAAGTGTTAGATATTTAGCTTTTGTATCTAGTTAGGTACCTATTTTCTGTATTTATCCTTAGCAACGTGTTTATCAATCTTATCTGGCTTTGACAATGACATTTATTGTTGAAGCAATTGTCAGGTTAAGAATTTAATAAAACTTGCGAAACTTTGAATTAATCTTTTCATTGTAATGATTATGGAGTTCCACAAAGTAAGGCTGGAGACAGTAAAGTTAGTAAAGTCAAGTTAGGTATGTTAGGTTAGGCTAGGATAAGTTAGGTTATGTTTAGGTTAGGTTTAGATTATGTTTAGTTTAAGTTAGGTTAGGTTAGGTTTAGATTGTGTTTATGTTATGTTTAGGTTAGGTAAGGTTAGGGTATGTTTAGGCTAGGTTAGCTTAGGCGAGGTTAGGTTATGTTTAAGTTAGGTGTAGGTTAGGCTTAGGTTAGGTTTAGGTTAGGTTTAGGTTAGGTTATATTTAGGCTCGGTTATATTTAAGTTAGGTTATATTTAGGTTAGGTTTAGGTTGGGTTTAGTTTAAGTTTAGGTTAGGTTTAGGGTTAGGTTAAGTTTAGGTTAGGTTAGGTTAGATTTAGGTTAGGTTAAATTTAGGTTACGTGGTACGTAGACTACACCATTCTTGTCCCGATACACGGCAGTTACGATGTCTTTGACCATATATTCCGAGGCATGTTGTCGTCGATTATAATCACAAAGTCGCCAACTTTCACTGTTTCCTGAGATTTTGTCCACTTGTGTCGTTTGATGAGAGTTGGTAAATGGTCCCGCACCCACCTCTTTCGAAAGAGATAGGAGAGTCGCTGTGAAAGTCGTCATTGTTTCCTAAGGCTTAGATCTGCGTCGTCAAATTTTCCCATAGGAGTACTGGTGGTGCCGAGAAGGTAGCTGTTAGGCGTCAGTACCTCTAGGTCGTCCTTGTCACATGGAACATAAGTCAAAGGTCGACTATTTATGATGTTAGTAGCTTCCGCAAAAAGCGTGCGTAGAACTTCTTCCCTTGGTGCTTGCTCCCTTAAAATGGTTTGCAAGGGTTGTTTTACAGAGCGTACCATGCGCTCCCACACACCACCAAAATGAGGGGATGACGGCGGTACAAAATACCATTCCCTACCTTTGATCGCAAGTTCTGTAAGTCGTTCTTGGTCTAATTTGGTTATTGCTCTTTTAAGTTCATTTGCTGCTCTCCGAAACAACTTCCACTGTCGGAGTATAGCTTCTACGACCAGCCACGCAAAGCTGTAAGCCGAGTGATGGCCATAATAGCAGAGTCGGTGGAGAGGTTGTCCACTAGGTCTAAGTGAACGGTGCCAATGTAAAGACACGTAAAGAGCGCGCCTCAACGCTTCTCACGCCTGCGAAATTTGGTCACTGTCAAAGGGCCAAAGTAGTGTAACCCTGTAATTGTTTGATGCGGCGGTGCTTACACGTCAAGCAAGAATTCCAGACGCTCTTGACCGCGGTCCGTAGTTGCAGGGTCCAATACTTTTGACGAAGTTCATTAACGACATATTCCTGTTCTTGATGTAAGGCCCAGATATGATGTTGTGTGACTAGTAGTCTGGTAAAGGTATGGGCAGGATGGAGGATAACGGGGAACTTCTGCTGCGGCGACAGTTCTGGGGAGTGAACAATCCGTGATCTGACTCGCAACACTCCCTCGTCATCCAGAATTGGAGAGAGGCTGATTAAACGGCTAGCTTTAGGTACTGGATCTCCTCGGAGTAGGTTACGGTCTTCTTAGGGGAAGCTCTCCCTTTGGGCTTCTAGCCACCAGCGTTTTCGGCCCATTTTAACTCACCGACTGCAAGCCCTGCAGACAAACTCGACATTTTATTAACTCTGGCTTTTAATGCATGGACGTACCTGCGGACCCACGCGGTTGTTCTCATCAATCGGATCCAACTCGAAAATCTCGAGACTTCTGGCAGCACTGAATCTGGAAGGTTGGTGAAGGCAAGGTTACAATATTATTTTTTACTTCGAGATCACTATCAATGGCTTCGGACATAAATTTTTGTTTGGGCCAGTCTTCCTCTGACCTCCGAAGGAACTCCGGTCCTTGGAACCATCTGCTGCTGTAATTCAGCAACGACATTTGATGATCCCTTGTGGCTTCATCGGCTACGTTTTCCTTTGTCGGCAACCATTTCCATTGGGATACTTCAGTCTTCTCCAAAATCTCCTCGACACGATGCGCTACATACTGTCTGAAACGTTTCCTGTCGGAGCGAAGCCACAGGATGACCGTTTTGGCGTCGCGTCGGTCCAAAATGTAATTGATTTATAGTTGAAGTATTGCTCTGTTTGGATAAACTCGGCCATTCTGACAGCTAGTAGGGCGACCTGGAGTTCCAGTCTTGGTATCGACTGTTGCTTTAAAGGAACTATGCGGGCCTTCGCCATAACTATTTTTACCACTGCTGGAAATTGGTTGTTGTTAACTCTTATGTGCGCCACGGTGGCGTATGCCTGGGAACTGACGTCGCAAAAGAGATCAAGTTGATAATCTTCTGACTTAAA
Source organism: Agrypnus murinus (assembly GCA_929113105.1). Lineage (NCBI taxonomy): Eukaryota > Metazoa > Arthropoda > Insecta > Coleoptera > Elateridae > Agrypnus > Agrypnus murinus. Next base: position 140,645,612 of record OV816026.1, read on the forward strand.
AAATGCGGCGTAAAATGCAACAAGTTTGCATGGAAAGTTATCAGATTTATTCAGATCCAGGTCATCATCGAAAAACCAAAACCAAGAAACCGCAATCTAAAAACCACAACCGAGAAACCACAACCGAGAAACCACAACCGAGAAACCATAACCGAAAAACCATAACCGAGAAACCGCAACCGAGAAACCATAACCTCTCTCTTTACCCGCCCTATGAATACATAGGGGAGAATACTCCTCTGTCTCTGTTAGATCTATCAAAGCTACTAACTTATAATTATTTCTTCATAATGCATGGATGCATTCTCGGTATTTGTTATTCTCGGTAGTTTCCATTCTCGGCTTTGATTTTCTCGGTTGCGCTTTCTCGGTTATGATTTCTCGGTCGTGGTTCCTCGGTCATGGTTTCTCGGTTTTGGTTTTGCGGTTGTGGGTTCTTGGTAGTTATCGTTCTCGGTGATGATCGGATACGGATTTATTCTAACAGTTGAAATGCAAATGTTAATTAAGATATTTTATGAAATAAAATATCTTAATAAACAAGATATTTTATAGTCACCAAGCCCATTTTGTTCCAATCAGCAATTTGAAAACGAGCAGTAAACAAGAAATAACATATCCCAGACTTTAAAGTACCATTATGAATCAACAAAGGGATGGAAAGTTCCATACCTTAATTGATATGGTTTCAAACTTGGCATTCTTGCTGGTTGTAGATACTCCAATTCATGGGAAATAAAAACAATAAAAAAGGAGTGTAAATTCTTGTTATTATTAAGAGGATAATTGTGATAATTGTGACAAAACGCAGCCCATAATATTATTAAAAATGTATACAGCAAGACAACATTTTGGGGTTATTAGATACAAAATATTAATATTAAAGTTACGGCTGTTAAAGTAACTTCCAATGTAGCTTCGATTTAGAATGTGGTTGACGATAATGCGAGATTCTATAGATAGAATAGAATTTATTTTTTTTGTCCGCATATAAGAAAGAGGCAGACTTGTCAAAAGAACGTTATGTTCAATAGTGAGAGATGCTACCCATTACTTTAATGAAGATTAATTGGTATATTTCCAACGATGAGGCAGCTCCGTAAATGGGCTATCAATGTACTGGGTTATATAGTTTTTATAATGTATACCCCCCTTTCATATTTTAATTTTTGACCGATTCAAAAATTTTAAAATATTTATGTAATTTTCGATGTAGATTCCATTCATGCTAACAGTTTTTTAATAGCATTTTATATATACAGGGTACTCAAAAACTATGTTTTTTGACAAAATTGAACACCCTGTATATTTTGACAAATTATGATTCTTTGAGTCATTCTGATAATAAATATATGTATGCATATTGTATAATTGCTCTTCTAATTCTTGTGCTATTTGTCAAAAGATATGGAAATTTTATGCTAACTGAAAGAATAACAATATCCAAAGTAGGCTGCGAAAACAAATGAAAAAATTGTTAAATGTCATTATTTCTGGATATTAAGTTTTAGTTAAGTGTGTTCTAAAGAGACTTTGATTATTTCTTTAGCACAATGTATTATTCCATTGAAAAAAGGGGAATTATCGTGGAAATTTGTATATTTTTTCATAAAAATATGATGAATCTAGAAGGAAATTTATTAGATTTATTACACTGTTCAAGTAAAAACGCAAGGGCGTAGAATTGTGAACTGTTGGTGTGGAATTCACAAAGCTAAAATGACAGACCTGACAAAATGACTAAAGTGACAGACTTCTTAAATGGCAGATATTGCCTCTGTATAGGAAACAATGGTCCCATTTGCTGGCCCGCACGGAGTCCAGACGCAGTAAAACGTTGTTTAAAATGCATTGAGGTTAACGGTGGTTATGTTGAAAATGTCATGTAATTTATTTTAATTAATATATTTTGTTTTGTTTGCTGATTTACTTCATTATTAATTGATAATTATGATGAGGTTATTACAAAAAATATGAGTTATAAATTAACGCTTCTCAAATGTATTCACAATCAATTCTTCAATAATAATTGACGAATAACACAAAGACCAGTAAAGCAATTATATTCCGAAAAATTCAAAAATTTAGGTGTTCAATTTAAAAAAACATGCTTTTTTGGGCACCCTGTATATATAAAATGCTACGACAACACTGTTAGCATGAGTGGAACTAAATAAAAAATCACATGAGAAAACTTTTTAAATTTTTTGAATCGGTCAAAAATTGAAATAATAAAGGAGGGTTTACATTAATAAAACTAACCCTGTACATTGTTACAACTGGGCAACAATTGCTAATTTATAGAGCCATCATTTTCAATAAAATAAAGTGCCGCTCTTGGTCTTCTTGAGCACCTGACATTCTTAAGCAAAATTAATTTGAGTATTTTCGACTTTACTACAGGACGTGTGTTTTTTAATACCACTAAAAGCATTTTTTGACTAACGTTCTTGGATCACACGCGAATTATACATTTGAAATTATATTAAAACAAAGACGAAACAATGATTGCAAATAGTTCAATGAAGCAAATACAAAGAAAGATAAAAATAAATAAGAATAAAATATTATTAAAAACACAAAAAAAAGACATATTTATTAGTACACAAACAAAACAAAAAACAAAACAGACCAAAAATATACGTTTCATCCCCCTTTTACTCAGACTCAAGTAAAGGTTAAAGCGACAGGAGTCTATGCCACTTACTTATTTTATTAATTTTATTATTAATTAACTTATTTGATTACTATACCACTTAATTAATTTGTGACAAGTTTAAATTTAGTTACAATTGTATTTATATGATTTGGATGTAATGATCACAGCAAAATAATGTGCGTCTTTATGATGTCAAACCAGGTAGTTACTACAAATTTTACCTGATTCGAGTTTTATATTGCCCCAATTTTAGTTAATTAAACAAAATTATTTCTTAATAAAAACCTAAAAATATTTCGTTTTTATATTACAATAAAAATCTTAAATTAAATCTAATTAAAATAAATGTTCAAGGAGATTGAACACAAACAGTTCAATAAAGCAAATACAAAAAAAATATTTTTCGTTCCTGTTAGATCACACATAATCAATAAGTAAAAAGAAACTGAAGTTCCTTCTTGCTAGAAGAATTATTCTTTTTGTTCGGTCTGACATAGAATAAGCACACAACTTGCAGATGTAGGTGATATCATCGTTAGCAATGTTAAAATTATTGGCAACACTGCAGGGCTAAACAAAGGTGTATTTACTTATAATATACACGGCGGGACGTCCAACGTCTTGGGCTGCACTAAGTGCTATAAACCTATCTAATTCTTATATATGCTTTCTTCTTACCCCTCTATGGGTCCCATGTTTACAACTAAGGAAATGAAATAAAATACAGCGTGTGCATTTTCTAAAAACCAGTAGAAAGGCCGGGTGGAACAGCGGCCCATAAATGTATAGGGCTGAATAACGTACTATTTATAAGTATATATATATATATATATATATATATATATATATATATATATATATATATATATATATATATATATATATATATATATATATATATATATATATCTAACTATGATTTTACAAGGTTTTCTAACGGTGCGTATATAGGAAATAAAACAAATTGAAGTCTGTGGAGTAGCTGTTATAAAGTACCCTTGTTTGAAAGTCAGAAAAAATACAGAAATTACCAGAATTTTATACAGGGGCGGAGTAAGGCAACATTCCAGGGTGAGAAGTTTTTCGCAAAAATAACTATTATAAAAATTTTGATTGAGTACTTTGTAAGAGATACGTATATGCCATCACGGACTTTTTTGTAGATCTTTTTATGAGCTACAATTTGCTTGCTTATAGTTTGGCTTTATCTGTTACCATTTTCACAGCGTAATGCGTTTTGTCTCTGTTAGAGCCAATTTTCTTAAGTATGTATTTCATACTTTGCTTATTACTGGACTCTCCAAAAATCCTCTCAATAATCTGTATATATAGAAACCTTTGCTAAGAAATAAGCTATCAAATGGTGAAAACGGCATCAAACTCTATTCAGTGGTTCTTGAGATTCACCGGTTTTGACAAAAACTGGGCTTACAAAAACTACAAAGTTAATGGGGGCACGCATGATTGCCAGCAACTGGCACGTTTGCAGCTGTGCCTCCACACGCCGTTGATTTTCCAACGAATATTATGCTATATAAAGTACATAACATATTAATAATAAACTACATAGTGCAGTGATATGGTGTATACCTTAACATAACAAATTACAACACAACAGCATACCACTACAATATTTTATTAATAGATTTTTGCCCCGTCACTAGCTCCAACTTTAGTTTCAGTAAAGCACTCGACAAATATCTCTGAAATTTAGAATACAATAACCTTACCTTGCCAATTTCTACTATCAATGGGTCCACCTTTAATCGTAACACCTGAGCTGGGAAAATTGCAACAAACTGAAAATCACAAATTATTTCCACACAAGGAAGAAAAAGGAACAATAAATAAAAATTAACAATATATAGGAAGAAACAGAAATTTTTATTTCATTTAAACACCAATAAAAAATAAACAATTGACAAAAACTACTAATCAGCCTTTTAATATTTTTTTTATAGGTTATGTTAATGTTTGGGATTTCTACTTCAATTTTTGTACCTTATAACTAAACTACTTATAACAACAATTTAAATAAAAATTAATGTAGTCGAATTTTCTCAATTCTTTTTTTTAATATATAATAGAAATAGTTTAAATTGTCTCAATAGTTAAGTCTTGTTATATTTTTTTTTTATAATTTTAATAAAATTTGTCCGAAATGATCTTTTTATTTTTATTTTAACTTATTTTACGTTAATGGCCAGTATAAATTTAAATCCACTTACAATTCTCGGTCGCACACTAGGCACTTCTTCAGATTTGAAAATTCTGCTATGGTAACCACAACCAAACTCTTGACTGTTGGTGAGATTTTTAAAATGCAAGTCTGCAAATTCTTCTTCAAATGTATTTCAAAATAATAAGTTTTATAAGTGTTGAAATTATCCAAATCAATTCTATGATTTATAATTTTCTTGACATAATGACAAACAGGTAAGCCATATCCATTTATATGCATGAATATCAATTATTCAAAATTTGTAACCTCACTTTATCTTTCCAATTTATTATCATGCTTGTTTTTTTTTAGGTTATAAAATATGAGAACAACCCGTCCTCCTTCCAATACGTTTTAGAGATTACTAATTGTTTTTCATAATACAAATTGCATTAAAACATATAGAAAAACAATAAAATAACATAATCAAGTATTCCTTGGACCAAAATCTGACATTTCAAATTATTTTTAAATAAAATATTATTTTCATTAAATTTTAGATTTGAACACATAAAAAGAATCCCCAACACTACCTTAAACTAATAAAATAACATTTCTATTTCTAAAACCCAACAATAACTCACAATTTTGAGTCGAACATACAACTATTCACGCTTGACAAAAATTGTAATAAATTCTATTTAAATCTGTCCAACCACCAATTTAACCCATTAATCTTTACATAATCTGATTATCTACCTTTTCCCAATCATTTGACATCAATAACAAACACTTACAATACAAAATTAACTAAAAAAGAAATATATTCTCGGCACAGGTGTATGGACATATTTAAATTGAATCGGCTGACAAAACAACCATATAGAACAACAAAAACTTTATGCAACTTCCACAGCCAAGATGTTATCCAACGAAATTCCACAATAACATCATGAACCTAAATTAATTAAAATAGAACGAGGGCTTGACAAGCCAATACCATGTATCGTAGAAGAAAAAAAATAATCACCCTATGAAAATTAAGCAAGGTAAGTCTCTTTTATAGATGCTAACTAACTCATAATAGCCCGTTTTATTTTATTCTAGGTGCAATTTACCAAGTTTGAGCTATTGACGGTTCCTTAAGGAAAACACTTCAACGTACCAACCGTTGTATTATAATCAACAATTATCAAATTATACACCACCTACATAGTATCCTTTTGTTAAAATATAAAACTTCTTATGCATGTTAACATAATGTGAATAAATTATTCTTCTAAAGAAACCCATTTTGAAAATTATTTACAAAAATTGAGGTTATGTAATGAATAGATCGGATCGTTAAATAATCTTGCATGAAATGTAACTTTAACAAGAAATTATTACAAAAAGAATGTATTTAACTTAATTCCTGCATATAGCTAGCTTCAACCATACTTCTGATACTATTAAATAAACCTTTTAACAAACATTCAATAAGAACGCCTGAAAGATAGGCAACCCAAATTACCTATTTAACATTTCTACCTTCAAATATCACAGCAATAGGTATATAATTGAAATAACTATATTATGTATTCTGTTTGAAGACGCCTACCATTCGTTTAAAGTTATTTTGAAAAAAGGACAAATTATGTGTTTTATAGCATTTATTTGAGCAAAACAAGTGTGGGACTTATTAGAAATTACGAAGATAGGCATTGCTAATTATGAATCAAACGTGATTATATTAAATTATAGTTACATGTTATGATTCGATTGACATTATTATTAAAGAAAATAAAAATTCCACTGCAGTAGCACATCCTGAGCTACAGGTTCCCAAAAAATAACTTTTATAAGTAGATCTGTTTTCTTACTTCGTGGATAGCTGACATGATCAGAAAGGGACCGTCGATTTTTCAACGGGTATTATGCTAGTATAAATATAATTGCACGTTTGTATACTGACTTACTAGAATGGGTATTTCATATACCACTTACAATAAGACAATCTTAATTTTGAATTTCGGGGCATTAGAAAAGTTCTCTTTCAAATTATTATTTAATTTTTACCAAAATAGAGTGATCTCACTCAGCTGATCAGAGCTTTTCCTATACGTGACTTTTCAATAAAGTTTGAAGATCTACAAGTCATGCGAAGTTTAATTAATCACAAATTTTTTCCTAAAAAAATTAATATCTTCGATAGCGACATGAGATCGTATTATAGTGGACCTAATGAAAAAAAGCGTCTAGAAATAAATGGAACGTCATTTTTACATAAAAAACCAGCCCCATGGGTTTCAGTCAGTGTGTATGATTAATGACGTACCCAAATGATTTAACGATTAAAAGTTTGATTTTTTAAGGGCAATGCGCGTAAATAATTTAAATTAACTTGTTTTTTTTCTGCCTCTTGTTTCGTTGCTGATAAAATATTGTTTGGATGGTTCTGCTCAGTACACAATAAAATTTAATTTAGGAGAATTCTGTGTTTACTTTTTTAGGCGCACATACACACATCATTAATGTGTTCTGTACATCTAGTTTCCAAATTTTTATACTGAAATATTGTTATGTAGTTAGCAATAAATAAAAATACATATATCAGAATTAAACAAAAGTGGTAAAACCTATTTAAATACATAACTATCCACTATAGATAGGTAAAAAGCTTGCACTAAGTAAAACTGATAAACCTGTTTCCATGGAAATACCTCCCTCGTTATCGATAAATGTAAAAAATGCAAACTGTTAAATATTTTTCAGAGGTGTTGTTGAAAACTTTGTTTAATTGAAATTTGTTTGTCAAACGTGTTAAGCTTTATGCGAGAATTAAATTAAAACTGTTTGAACTCAATGGAAACAGGAATTTCTACAATTATTAAATTAGAAAGACAAACCACAACCAGTCTTATTGGTTTATGTTAAAATAAATATTAATACAGGATTTGCCAAAAGAAATAAAGTGATTTTAATTGCCCATTAAGAAAACATAAACATTTTGTAAAAGGGATTTCAATATAAAAGTGTGCAGAAAGCGATATCAATTAAAAGCTGTGCCTGTCCCATTATATACTTTTAAGAGAATATTGTTTATAATAATTATAATAACAGAATTTACTGTCTCCAGCCTTCTTTTATTCATAATTATAATAACGTTTAAAGTTTTTTAATTAATATCAGTAATTTCATTCAATAGCTACACTTTTTTGTAGAGCACAGAAATTGAGAGATATCTACTGTATGTAACTTACTGATCATAGAACCTTTCTACTATTGGGGGTTGTTTTCATAAAAACAATCCACTTATTATTTAAATCTGAACTGGATTTATAAGGCACATAACTCAAACTTTATTATTAATCGAAATTTCGATCACTGAAGAGAAAGTCTGTATTTATTAATTTTCTTTATCGGTATTTCGGTACGAGAGTTGTTTAGACGAATGTAGGATACGGTAAACTGTATTAACGCTGTTACACTTTTAATAGGAAAAGACTAAATTTCCCATTCTTCAAAAGCACAAACATCCGGAAAAGTATTTAACTGTATAACGGTACTTTGTCAACCTCAATTCTTTATTAATATCCGGAAACTTAATTAAACGGTATTTACTGTAAATTTTCTTTAAATAACACTGCACGGCATCCGATACCGGCAATTGTACTATATCAGAACTTAAAACTAAAGTGCGTCTCGGACCACCAACTGAAGGCAAGTGTCGACCAAAACTGTCTGGGAACTAAATCTCGAGTCTGTCTTAACAATTTTACGTGATCTCTTGTCGCGGGAAGAAATGTTTTTTCGCTAGGGATGCAAATCGAACCAGACCAATCAAAAACCCGTATCATTCTGTCTAAGCAAATCAAAATCTCTCAAGAATTTGTCCACGTGGAGTCAACAAAGGTGATTTTACTAACGTTTATACGAGATTCTGGTCCTAATGAACCAAACTAAGAATTTTGTACTGGCGCGAAAACAGAAACAAGCACGCCAGCCTGTTGAGACGAGAACTCACTGACACATTGCAAATTCAAGTTTAGACGCAAATAACCAGACAAGGTCCACAAACACGTGTTGGGTGTTATTTTTCAGACAAAGGGAAATTTATGTTTATTTTTTATGATGAATTCAAGAAACGCAAAACAACATGATTAAAATTATACAGAAAGTTAGGTACACGACAGACTTTGTTAGTCGAGATTTTAGCAACGCAGCCGATTTAACAAATGCCACGTGAATAAACAAAAACACTAAAGACATAATTTATTGCTCCAACGTCTTCTAGTTCTATGGGAATTCAAAAACAACCTTTTAAGATGTTGCTTTGTTAATATATTTATATCAAATACGAACAAAATTTTAACTACAAATAAAATATAGACTTGCAGGACCGGACTTTAGATTTCTCGATAAATATACATGCAAGATTACACATATTTGAGACCGATAGAAAATATACCGTTACAGCATTCAATTTAATGTTTTACATAATTTCTCTAAAGTTAGTAGACCAAGTTTCCTTAAAATTGGCTGCTGTACTATAAAGCTATTAATATTAAAGAATATATATGGCTTCAATCTCCAAATAGTAAATAGATAATTTCCTTATTTATAGCCTGTCAAATATTTAATTAAAACCTCCTGCTCCTTTCTTTTCATAGCTAACGTCGGGTTCTACTACAATTTCAATATTTCAGTTTACGGAAATTTAAAGCAGGTCTATATGGAGCTGCTTATTTAAAAAGATGAGCTTCTTCCTATAACATTCTTGAGCAATTTCCAGGTTATCAGGATGATGGATAATATTCGAAGAGTCTAGCCGGTTGTAGCCCAGCAGAGATGCATGTATTATGTATGCAGAAAGTGGGGTTATGTAGAGTATAAGGGATTGGGATTGAAACCGCGTTTGAAATTGAATCTCAGACTGCTTCCTTCCGCGTATTCTCAATTGCAAGTAACGGAAACCAGAGATTAAGGGATGGATGTCCGCGCCCATATTGTAAAAGCTTTCGAGAAAGGAAAACGTTTAGATTTTTTCCAGTAGGAAAAATTTAGAGCACTTTCAGTTCTGTGGAGAAGAGAGTTTTAACACAATTTAAAAGAAAGTGTTGGATAAATGCTTTGTTTATTGATGGTTTTAAATTTGGAGTACGTCTAAAAAAGAGGGAAAATCCACTCTAGCTTGAAATTTAATTTTTAAGTTTCTAACGTTCAAGTTCCGCATTTTAAACAACTTGTGCGTCGACAAAACAAATATTGAATTCTATGCCAACTTTTATTGTTTGAGTCGGATTGCGACGATTTGCAAATCTACAAACTTTAAATGTGGCATTTCAATCTATAAAACACTCGCTCTCTACTGTTTGTAGAGGACTTGACACAGTTTTAACTGAAAACCAACAATGGATTGTTGTTATAGTAGAGATTCGGGTGTGCGCAATGTTTATATGTTTGTTTAGTTTAAATTGTTAATATACATAAAATAAAATTATTGTTGTATAAACATTCATGTAACATTAAATAAACTACTGCAGTTTAGAATTAGGCCAAAATACAAAGACCGCTACAAGTTTGCTATTAGTAATAAACTATTCGCCGTTGTAAATGTAGGTGTTGATTGATGAGGGTACGGGTGAATAGTTAGGGAAGCAAAATTACAAAGCGACACCGATTATACACATAGTCATAACCTAGCAACAAATGTAATTATTAAGTGGTTTTCATTACAAATTGAAAGATGAGGAAATCCTGAAAATCATGAATTATTAAATTTCAATAGTTAGATAACTATACTAACTACAACGGCTACAAGAAAGAAAAAGAAAAGGCATCTTGACAATACATTTCAAGCTAATAATATAACGCTTTATTTAACGTGAAAATGATTAATGACCTGTTTTATTAATTCTATTTCAGCTAACAAAAATGTCAGAACTAATAAAAACAATAAAACTATTAATTTCTATAAGAACAATATTAAAGCAACTGTAGGACAACCTTTGCAATTAAAACTGTAACGGAAATAACTAGATAGATAAAATAGATAGATAGAAGATATAACAGATAAAAGCTACCTACATTACGAGGTTTTTAGTTATATTAGTTACACCCTGTTTACTTATACAGTGTAACGAGTTCAAATTTATAAATATTTAGTTTATGTTGCTCACATTTTTAATCCCCTGTATAAAAATGAATTATTTCGCTTTGTCTAAAATTAAAGTTGGTATAGGTATAAAAATAAATGTTTTACCGTTGAATATGAAAATTAGCTGCATTTAAATAAACATTGAGAAAAGCAGACAGTCTCGCCTTTTTTAAAGTTTACCCTTCAGCAGAGAGTGAGATTTCAACTATCAAACTGGGCACTTCGCGTTCCGCTATATCTCATGGTGTTACGCTTAAATATCACAGACGTAATATCATCCGACGAAATATCACGTTTAAAATATCACAAAACAAAATATCATAATAAAAAATATCCCAAGAATAAAATATCATAATAAAAAATATTTCAAGAACAAAATATCACATGAGGAGATCTAATAATAGTTTTAATAAAATTTTATTTTTAGTAAAATCTTTTATTTAATAATAATTAATTATTCGATATACGGACCCTTCTGAACCAAGGTAAACCAATGACACTGAGTTGTAGAGGATAACTCAGAGAACAAATAAGAGAATAAAAATAATAAGGAAAACAATGTTAAAATCGCTATTTTGAGGTTAGAATGTTATAATGTTAGGTTACAGTTAGTAAAAAAGTTGGCTGTATTTACGTGAATATCGGGTCGCCCTACTTGGTTCAGTGCACGGTAAATGTCAAAAAAGTTAAAATGCGATTGCAGAGGTCTAGTTGGAGAGCAGTTTAGTGAAGGGGATTTCTGATAATTGCAAATTGTGGGTCTAGCTAGAGACCAGTTTTTATGCAAACGATTGATTTGCATTTTCGTGTTGTATTGTTAGTTTACGTAGAGCCCAGTACTTGTGCGCAGATTTAGCCGTGGTTTTTCTTTGTTTTGCAAACTAATTAACGATGAGAATGAATTGTGTGACTTAGTACATTTCGAGGACAAGAAGAATTTGTCTTTGCAGGGTCATACTTGTGTTTAAATAAAGTGTTCGTTTACAGAACTTATTTAAAATATTAAATATTGTAGAAACGCAGAAAGGGACGCGTTTTACTACTAATAAATTAACATTCAACATCTCCTTTGAGGAATGGTTGTTAAAAATTTAAGCAACATTTCAGGTCATTATTTAAACGCCATTAAGGTCATTAATTTAAATTAAAAGTTTAAAAATATTTAAGAATAATAAAACCAGTTAATATTGGAAATTATTGCAGCGTTTGAAGATTCCGTTATTAATGTAAAACTGTTCAGAATTCAAGTGTCGTTTCCGGAATTTTTCTTAGATTGCAGTCTTAGTAATATTCGTTTGTGTCATCATCCGATCATTAGGCTTTTGTTTTAGTAACTTAAGCATCTATTTATAAGGTTATTGAGAAATAAATATTGCACAGGAACGCTGTTACGAAAGAATTAATGTCACACTTATTTTATGTACAAGTTTTACAAATGTTTTGTCGAAATTTCTTTGGTTGATAACAAAATTTAAGGTTGTTTTGTAGATTAAACATTTTATTGGAAAATGTAATTAGAATGGGATCCCAAAAATAAGCTAGAATGTATAGAATAATCAGTAAGTTTTCTTATTTATTACTGTGTTTATGAGTGTTTTATTGTGTAACAGATATATTATATTTATTTCAATACACAGACTTTAAAACTCATAATCGATGTTCGTGTTCCTTTCATAAACTAAATTTTATTATTAAAAGAAAGATTTGTTCCAATGAATTTAACATAAATTTTACACTATTATTATTATTATTGCACTTCATTATTTATGAAAATGCTTTGTTATAAATCATAAAGTCAAAAAGAAAAGCCAATTTTAAATTAATTCAAAATTACAAAACTACAAACTAACTAAACGAACTGTGTGCTCCAATAAATTCTACCTGCAAAGCTGGACTTACACATACATCCTGAAGGGAAATTTGCAGTTAGTTCTCCGTGTTCAACGTAATACATCATCGCCATAGTTGTAACAGGAATAGTTGAATTTTACTTTTTGTATTAAAGTTATATACTTATTTAACAAAGTTTGCCTTAAACCAAAGTACGTAAATAGAATTCTGATCTTATTCACAGAAAAAGATCTAATTGGAACAACTAAATTGACCGTTATTACATTTTCCTCTTAAATTCCTACTTTCGATCGTTCATTAGACGTTTGGGAAATTATGTAAGTCTCTAAAAGGCGCCCTCTTACATGCGTTAAAGAATCTGTATGTATCAATAAATATTTTCATTTGAAGTTAAAAGTTTTAAACATTAACAATATAGAAAATTGTCCAAAACTTTTGCAGAAAATAACATGTATCCCTACTAAACGTCGATAAAAAATATTATAAATAAAAAACAAACAGGAAAGGGTTAAAAATAAATCAATTTTATTGTCATTTCAATGGAAAACTTCCCGTGTAAAAAAATAGAAAACTAGAAGAATCAATCAAATAGAAAAATAACGAAAACTGAAAAATTATATCACATTTTGATAAATGCCGTTTTCTCGTACTTTCCACTCCAATGATCATGTCCGCCAGAATTTTGCTGTCGATATTTTTATAAGTAAGCATATTTACTATTTTTGTTCCTGACATAATTTCTTCTATATCTTCCCGTTCTTAACAAACGCTTTACCTTCAAATACTAAATAAACAAGAAATAAATACAGGATTAAGTGAGGTAAATCCATCTTGACCGTCGTTTGGAACGGTTCAAACCGAAAAGGGTACTGCGGTGTATGCCGTTATATATGTACTAATACCTGACGTGTGTGCTTTCCGATCTAACACAAACCACCACCCGTTGGTGTCTGTGTGTGCCGCCACGCACCGCCGCCAACCCAGTATTGATTTCATCCACCCCCGGTACCTCTCATGCGGTAGATAGAGGAGGGCACGTGACAAACCCCTTGGAAAATTGCGTAAGGTGGAATTTTCAAGGCGATAGAAGCGTAAAATTTCGCACTAGTAGTGACTTCAGGTATTATGAGGTCAAAATTCATTATGAGAGGTTGAGAGATACGTGTTAGAAGAAGGAAAATCTCTATATAAAAGGGACAATCTCGTAAAGTGTTGTAAGGGTCTAGTTGGTTAACAGTTTTATGGCCTTTAAGTCCAGTTATACATATTTGTTCATAATTTAACGTGATTTATTAAAAACTATGATTTATAAACTATATTAATTAACAAACAATTTTTAGCACTTAAGAAATTGTAATGTAAAGCTTTAAAATAGATCATAAATAAACTAAAGTTAACCTTTAGTCAATTCTACAATATTAACAACCACAACTATCACTTACTTTATTAAAACAAGCTCTTCATTAATAACCCATATAAATAATTTTTAAAAGCATATTCTGTTTCATTTAAATTTCGTTTACTTAATTTTAGTAATTAAATTTTATCAAACCTAATTTAATTTTCATACAAAACTTTGTCCTAATTTAATTATATCCTAAATTTTATTAGTTCAGGGACGGTTAACATCTGAAATTGTTAAAATGTGATTAAAAGCTTCAATTGGAGTGTTTTAATACTTAGATTTTAATTGTTTGATAAATTCTAGATCGTTAAATTTTTAAACAACACTTAGATAAGTTTCACCAAGTTCGAGTCGTCTTCTCAATGAACAATTTTTGTTCTATTAGTGATGTATAACAGTTTACATCAATAATTTATAGAAATTCAAAGTCCTATTATTTAGTGAACTAAAAGCTATAGAACATTAATATCACCGTTAAAGAGCTTAAATGGGAAGTACTATAAGTGCTTCTAGCATCTTTATTTTGTTAATTTTATACAAAAGATCTAATGTTGAAGTTATCACAGAGTTACCTCTATATGACCCTTTTACTTTTAACACATACCACTTATAAGTTTAACACATTAATTACATAATACTTATGTTATAACGCTGTTCGTAATCACCCGTTTAATAATAATGTTTTGTAAACGTTTCGGTTACTCCTATAACAGTGATTTTTAGAAGTGACAGAAAAGTTTATATTACCTAAGTACTAATAATTGCCAAGTAAAAAGCGTTTTGAAGAAAATCTTTCTATCTTAGAAGGCCGCGATTAGAATGAAATGTTAAGAAATAATTCCAAAGCCATTTAAGAGATGTTATTTCACTGACAACTTTCAGGACAGTTTTTTACCCATACCTTGGTTTTGTGAAATGAGAATAATACAGACCACTTATAACTTATACCATTCAATAGGAAATTGAATTACGAATTTATTTAGGCGTACTTGGATTTACTACTATCAATAAATTAAATAAAAAATAAATCAAGAGATGAACTACTGATCCAATTTTGTACTATAAAGGTTTATCTTTAAATTTAAATGTGGCAACGTGGTTGTGCTAAGTCTGATTCATAAAACCAAAATATGCAAAGTTCCATTCAAAAATCGAAATTTTAGGTCATTTTCATACAAAAAGAAACTCTGGCTAATATTGAATTATGTACAGAACATTAATCAGATCTAAATTAGATTATGACAGCAGAGACGACGGCACTGCCAGTAAAACTGTTATAAAATCAATTGATTCTATCCAAAATACAGCTCTTTGAATTGTTACTAGGGTTTTTATAACTAGCCTAGCTATAAGTGTATAAGTTAAATCAGCAGAACAATCGTTACGTCTAAGAAGGCAACAACTTAACCTCGCTTATATACTTAATTAACGTAGACAGCAACCCTTTTTATCCCCACTACAATTTTTTTTAATAAAGAATCTTTCACATGTAAAAAAAGGTTTTTTACTTGCATGAAATTGCATACATTTCAGTTCTCTTGTTTCAAATAGATAAGTGTACATCACAAAGCAACGCAATTTATTAAATTACTCAGTAAATATGCATCTTCATTTCAGTACGGTTAACATTAAATTACCATCCACTTACTTATTATATAATTCTGGTTCGTTGCATCGTACAGCTGCAAAATAAAATCAGTAAGAATTCTCTTTGTTATAAATTAGTCTACCTATGTATGTATGCTAATTTAATATTTGAAAACCATGCTGGTATTGAATTCAGCTTTCTATTTGTAATAGGCAAGTGACAACTTTACAGTTAAAGAAACGCAGTGATTTTCAAATTAGTATCTTAGTGATCTTAGTATTACAGAATGTAATTCAATAAAAGACACTGTACGTAATAAGCAGTATCCCAAGCAGCATTTTTAGTCATTGCTACGTACCAGCAACTACCGGTGGAACTATTAAGTTTTTGCCAGTAGTCACAAGCACGTAATTGCTACGGTTTTGTTACGTGCCTGGAACCAAAATGGGAAACAATTTTTGGGTAGCAGGTACGTAGCGGCGTAGTAATTGCTACTTTCGTGGAACTTCTTTTCTCTTTGACACATCGTGTCGCGTGATTGCTCTCTCTTGCTCTTGCAACTTAACAAATATTCTATCATTTTCTATACTATATAATGCTGGATCGTCACAAAATGAATTACCAGTTTATTTGTAATACGTACTTAATACAAAGAGCGATGAAATGTTTGATTATTTTGTCATCCCAGTACACCAAAATTATAAACTATTGCAACTTTTCTCTTAAATATGATGATGATAGATCGAAAAATAACGCGCCTTTTTTAAATATATTTTTTAGTAAAAAAATGTTCTTAATAAAAAAATGTTAAATATACACGAAATACTTATAAGTTGATACACATGATAAAAACCATTTTTATATTATTCCTGTTATGTTCTTTTATGTGTTTAAATAAAAGATACTCAATTACTGTCATTAATTAACTTTATTAATATTGAGTGAGCAGGGCGAATTACATACACAATGCATACAGTGTAGACGACGTGTATCCTCCAAGCCGACTCAACTGTTACTGACGCTCGCACAGAGGGGCCAGGATTGGTTAGTTACATCACTTCAAATAAATGTTGCCAACTTCAACCTACATTCATAACAATCCGATCTTACTGCCCGTAAAAAAAGATTTAAATCCAGAAAGAATGAAATAAAATGAAAAAGAAGGGAGCTAAAAGAGCAGAACCTTTAAGAAGATAAGAAACTGAATCTACTGATGTAGGTAAGAAAAAAGTCAAATTTTCAGTACCTAAGTTGCCATACCATCTGTTAAGTCGGCTGCAGCCGCACGTTGGTTCAGAGTAATAGTAATAATCGCCTCTTTCTCCTGCACAAGCGTCAGTAGCAATTATTATTATTATTATTATATATTAATAATAATTTCCAGTAAGAAGTATTATAAAAGCACTAGAAGTATGCTAGTAACAGAAGTATTAAACAAAAGCATCACAAATGAGTAACATGAAATTTTTCAGTATGTAACTGCATGCTCCATAAACTAGTGAATCTGATTTTCCTTTCATAACTCAAAAACATATTATTTCTCGAAAACGGTATAAGGAACACATTTATAGTAGCTTAAATTTCCTACAAAAAAAAGGAAGAATAGCATTTTTTTCGTAACTGTAACCGTTTCACTGGAAATACGCATTATGTGAAAAACAGCCTAAAATTACTGAACTTTGACCTTAATGCGGGTCGGGTTAGCATGATCTGATCTTCATTCTGTAACTTCATTTCATGTAATGTAAAAGATTTGGAGGGTACGTATTTTGAAAATTAAAAATCAAAAAATAAGGACCACCCTTAGTACACATGGTGTAAATCATTTGGGTGGTGCCATTTAATTGATATATTTTATTGTAGCTATTAAAGTAGCTAGTCCATCATGCTTTTTGTTAGAAGCTTTTTTATCTTTAACTTGTGTTTTAACTTGCACAGGTTAGTTCTGGTGTGATAAGTTTTACAAGTACTATTCAGATATCGCAGCAAATTTTTTTACTATATTAAAATAGGTGATACAAACTAAAACTTTTTTGTAATTCAATTTTTTTAACTTTAAATTAATTATATATTGAACTAAAGTTGTGAATGTTTGTTTTTCTATACATTGCATTTCATGTGTTCCTGGTGCCCACCACTTTTGGTATTTTTAATGGTGAAAATAATAAAAATACTTGGCGCTAATTTAGTAAAAAAAATTGTGAACCCACAACACCCTGCTTTCCAGCAATTTACAGATTACGCTGCAAGTGTATAAATTAGTTCTTTTGAAAAGGTAAAGTTACGCAAATGGCGCCCAACGTGGGGCCCGAGTACTATTAAGTATGTACTTTTATTAGAGATGCTTGAACAGTTGGGTTAGAATGGAGTAACTTAATGAGAATAGATTATAACTAATTATTGATGTAAAGCCTATGTAGTAGTTGTGAATATTTGTCATTACATATTATATGCTTGGTATAAACAATTAATTACAGTATCAAAGCTACATAACATCTTCTGATTCAATGTTTTTGTATGTATTGCAAATTATTACTATGATATTTTATGATAAAATATAATTTTAATGTTTCACAAATTTTTTCTTTTTACTTTTCTACACAGATAAACGAACTTAACTCATTTATATATTTATCACCAACTATAGTAATCCCCCATTCTTGAAGTATTCATTTTTTAATTTTAATAACTATTTTCATTATTACCATCCAGCCAGGAGAATATGAAAGCTGTGATAACTGCATGATTATTATTATTGATACGTTTTTAAACAATTACAGAATATGTTCTTTGGTAATGTTTAATTCTTGCTGTAATTAATTCGCAAGGCTGATTGTGGTTTAATTATCATATGCTTCACTAATTTATTTACAACTTTTTCCTTTTTTCAGGAATAGTCACTTGTGAATTTATCCTGTTCTTTCCAAAATAACTAACAATGTACAGGAATTATAATAAAGGTCCAATTAGGCTTAATGTTATGGTAAATTTATTAAAAGAATTAAGAAAACTATCAAACATTTTTTGCTAATAACTATGATTACAATCAGTAATTTAACCTTTTTTTAGGCTTTCAGACTTGAGTCTCATCCGGCTAATTAGTTCAACATGCTTTTTGCTTTCCGCACGCAATTAAATTTGCTAATCAATTGACATTTAACAAACATCTTAATTGATCTAATTTTATTTTTTCATTATAGAAAGTTTTTGTCTAAATATTACTCTGTTAAGAGTACTCTAACTTACAGTTGTGATACCAAGGCCATAGTATATATAATAATCAGTAGGTTCACTTGCATGCGGTACTATTCATGTTATTAATCCACCTTCGAATATCACGCCCATAAACGAAGTAGTGGACCGACGTTTATCGGTCGGCATCGCCTGCGAATAATAATAAAACGCCGGTAAATAAAACGCAGAGCCGCTTTCAGTAAAATTTGTCGAACAAATATGTAAACAAAATGTTATATAATAGTATAGTAAAATATGAAGTAGAATTATGTGTAGTGAACCATTTGATTGAAGTTGTTTTACTTATAGAATCTAATAAATAAAACGATAATCAATTTAGATATTTAAAACATTTATTAAACTAAGTTAGAAGAGTTGTTTCTTGTTACATCGTTAATTACCAACTAAAGTTACATTATTCTTTCAAGCCATTAACCATATTCTTGCGCTGCAATTGTCATTTCATCTTATTTAAAAATAATTACGAACAAATGCATAGCTGTATACAATTTGAATACCTGTTTAACAAACGAATGGAGAATCTAGGTCACCGAAATCACATACGTACAAAATAGGGGAGATGAAATCAATTTACACTATAATAATAATAATTAATAATAAGAAAATTTATTTTCATTCATATTAGATTAAAGACACAATGACAAACGAAATGCTAAAAAGTACAATCCTAACGCATGCTTTGACTTTTTTTAACAGTTGAGAGTAACAAAAGACGCTGTAGTTCACACCTGTTGATAAGGCGTTGACCTAGATTCTTTATTGTTGAACTCTTTTAATAAATCAGCATACAAAATTTTATTATGTAGGATTTCGTAATCGCTTATTTGTTCTATTACGTGTTAGTAATTCAATTTTAAGCAATTGGTAAATATATACAAAAGTGAATTCTTAAATACGGCATTGTTTTTACGAGCGTATTTATTAAAAAATAATAGTATGTAGGAAAAAATAACCTGAAATCGGAAACCTTAAAAAAACTAATTGTAGTTCTTTCCGAGGTATTTTCACAGCCGTTGGCGGCACAACGACTAAGACTATGCATTGTTTACTGGCACTAATACTGCACGATTGTGGGTTTATCCGGCTCTGGTCATTTCGATACGTTCTGTTGCGTGTTTGAAACAGAACTGTTGTCTGCATACTGCCGACACGCGCCAGCATGTAGTGTGGTGGATGGAAATTATTTGCGCAGTCACATTACTGTATGTTATATATACTGTGCCAAGGCTTCTTATTGTACATTAATATACAGAATAGCAAAAACAATCAGAATTTCTTGAAGATTAATTATAGGTAACACATAACTAACACAAACTAACGACGATGTTGAAAAATAAGAAAATACAGAATTATTTAAACTAGAGAAATTCCGCACAAAATTTTTTATTTTGTTTTACTACATTTAATTTGAGATACTTCAAAGTATATATGAATGACATTACACATAAAAAATTCTTTAAAGACAGCCCAAGCAAAATCATCTACCTTATGCTTGAATTTTATTTTGTTTTTACTTTATTCATTTTAATTTCAGAACATTTTTTGTTAAAATAATATTTATATACATAACAAGCAAAGTATAGAACTAAGGGGGTTTTAAAATAAATAAATTTTCCCTAATCTCTAACATACCGTACATATATTCAATTTAAAAGAAAATAGTTTTTTTGAATTATTTTTGTTGGTAATGTTTCTAGTATTTTTAGTTTTAGTGGGCAGTAAAAGATTGCAGTTTGAAAATGCAGTAAACCACAACTAGAACAATTCACTAGTATATTAAAGTAAATTGAATTCAAACCAATAAAGTTTTTATTTTATTACTATTAACTTTTACTGTGTCCTTAAATTAAACTTAATTTTCTAAAGCAGTGGCTATAAAAACATTTATATGTCAACAATGTGGAACGTAATGGAAAATAAAAGTTGCCTTTCAGCTATTTCCTTTTGAAATATTTCAATTAATGAATTAATTATAATAAACAGAAGTTTAGGCACTTATTTTCATTTATATTCGTGTTTTTTATTTGAGTAAAATTTGTTCATTAAAAACAAAAATTATAATTTTAAGGAGGATCCTTTCACGCGGAAATTAACGTTTTGAAAATGAAATTGTTTTTGTTTTCAAGTGTTTCTTTAAAGGGAGAAATGTTAATACGCAAACCAACATGAAATTTTAAATGTAAACCCTATAAAATTGACTGGATTTATTATCCAATTTGTTTTTGTTATTTTATCTTATGGAAAGATAAATATGAGTTTGTTAGTTTTTTGTTAGATATGGTTTACGTAAACTAAGATTGAGATTGCGACTCTGGCTTTTAAATTCGACAAATTGTAATAAAACAGAAACCGAAATGTAATAATAATGAATTAAAAATTTACTACATATGAGTAAAAAGTTCCCTGAAACATGCAATGTTAATTACATCTGAAAACAACAAAATAAAACATAAAAAGCATTCTGCCTCGTTTGTTTTTTAGCTTTTATTTTTAATATAAATAATTAGTAGGTATTCCGACACTTGGGCCGACCCCTTCCCGTTTTATGCAAATGACCCGCGATCTAATTAATATTCAAATGAGGCGTGGTCTAATTAAATGCGCGAATTAAATTAATTGATCTAATTAAATGCGTCAATTAAATTAATTGATCTAATTTAATTAAATTAAATTAATTCACGGTATCATTTGCATATCTCATCTCTCATTTACCTAGCTCATTTTTTATATGCATACGCGAATTAAATTAATTCGCGGTATCATTTGCATATCTCATCTCTCATTTACATATCTCATCTCATTTGTCATCTCACCTCTCTCCTCTCTCATTTGTCATCTCTCATTTCTCATTTGTCATCTCTCATCTCTCATTTGCATATCTCATCTCTCATCTCTCTCTCATAAATTTATTTTAAAATAAATCTTATGCTTTTCAACTGCTGTCATTCTTAAAGTTTTATTTAAATATAAATCTAAACGTCACACAGTGATCGAAATTACACAATTAGCCGCTACTTTGTCCAAAAATTTCTGAAATAAACATTTTATGTACAAATTATATTCTTAACATCTTAAATCACCCTTTACAAGCATATATTTTTCTTAGAATGACGTAGTTGCAGCGATATTACAAATAAAAGATAGATATGTTAACACTTGGACCCTTGTTACTTGTCAGTTGCTGTTTTTACGGCTAAGTATTATCAGTGATTGTTCAGCCACTGGTTATTATAATTTAAAAATTAATAATGGATATTGAATTTGAAGATATGTAGACAATATAAGAAATAAAAAACACACATATATAAATTATAACCTAAGTGTATTTGGAAAATCATTCGATCTCTTGTTAGAAAAACAATATTTTAATTATCTTGTTCTTTAGATAGAGTTATATTGTTTAGCACACGAATGCACGAAATAGATTATATCACTATAGATAGGGTATTTAATAAGCTTTCTAAATATATACAATTTATAACCATAAAGAACCATATAGGTGAGAATATCTTATTTCAGTAAGAGCGGGTCCGGTCACCAGGAGAGAATTGTTTGAAATATGTCGAACTGAAACAGATAAAACAACGAAAAAAACAATGCTTTATACGATTTTACTAAACATACTTGGTTTACAAGAGTGTAAAGAAAATATCACCGATAAATTAATGCAAACAATTGATACTATAGCTAAACAGTTTCTTGATCAATGGAAAAAATCCATTATTGCATTAGAAATTTCAAAAACATTCAGCATGAGGGTGATCATTTTAACTATAGCCAAGATATTTTAGAAACGCATGATAGTGGATCTTCATCACTGAATATGATGAAGCTTCAGCTAGTACTACAGACGTTCGCATAAGAAACTATTTAAAGAATGTTCTGAACCAAAGAAAAGGAGACGTGTAACAGCATTTACTGGAATACGGTACTGAAAAACTTTTTGCGGCTCAATCGGCTTGTTGGCTGAAAAACCAAAACTCGGATTTGGGTCGGCGAATGATGGTAACACTGCTCGTAGATTTTTTCCAGATCCAAAATTAGCTTTCGAAATTGATGGTGTTGATGATGAGGTAATAACCAGACTTGCTGTAATTCTAAAAACTATTCCTTGTGAATTTAAGATACATCCTGATAGATTTAAGCAATACGCCTTAGATACTGCTAAGTTATATGTAGAGAGGTATAACTGGTACTATATGCCCATAACAATGAACAAAATTCTTATTCATGGCAGTGAGATCATCAAAGTATGTGTAGCTCCAATCGCACAATTGTTGGAAGAAGCTATAGCAGCCAGGCAAAAGACTCCAAACGTTTCAGAGTGTCACAAACTAGAATAATTTCTAGAAAGGTACCTATGTAAGATTTAATACACATGCTATTAATTACACCAGATCTCTTAATTAATTCATATAGAAAACTTCCTGATAAGCCCAAAGCATCATTATCAAAAGAAGTAATTGATTTATTAGATTTTATTACCGGAAGTACTTTAGTAGTTGATTCGAAACTGGCAGATTCAGACAGTGATTCGTTTAGTCGTAAATTTTGATTTGGAATTTAACTTTAATTTGATGTCTTTTTAAACAGTTAACAGTGTTTCTAATATTAGTTTCGAAGTTGTTTCGCTTCTAGTTTAATGAGTTATTGTATCTTTTAAATTTATTATTATATTTTTTATATTTCAGATGTTATTATATTTTGTGTAATATTTAATTAATAATATATTATTATATGTTAATTTGAAAATCATTTTATAAAATTTGCAGTTTTCTTAAATAGAAATTAACGCATGCTCTCTATCTGGAATGCTAGGTTTCGTCTAAATACGCCGTTTCGATCACTGTGCGTCATAGGGCTAACATTTAAATACATCCGAGTAACATAATTAACACGTAGAAACTTGAAATGTATGTTAACCCTATCGCTATACATAGTAAACGCAGTTAAATAATATTTAACAGGAATCATCAGGATTTTACAAGATAAACATTCTTTCCCTCTTATGTAATAGGTGTTAACCCGTAAAAGCAATTATCAAGTTGAAATATTTGTAGGTGCATTAATCATCTTCGTCTTTTAAAACGACATCTTTACAAGAATAATAAATTATTGTTTTAAATAAGTAATGACAGTAACTAACCCTCTGTGTTAATCACTAGTTATTCATGAAGAAACTTCGCGGAATTTCAATACAGATGTAAAGGTTAAATGCTTACACGTATATTTTAAATCCCTTTTATTTATTTAAAAATTAAAAGCTTAAAGAACACTCATAACAAAAGGAATAGCTTCTCGAAGATAACAGACCATTGAATGACAAATTTTGAAATATATTGTTGTTAAAACATAAAACTTAGAAAAGGAATATTGTGTAATGCCTTTTTAAATTCAAAAAACTTATTTGAAATCCTGTAAAATATTATAAATGTTTTAAGTAGAAACTCCCATTAGTATTATCTTACAGGAAAAGAATATTATAGTCAATCATTAACATCTTAAAACCACAACTCTACAAAACAATAAATTATTGTTTTAAAAAGTAATGACAATTACTCATCCTTTGTGTTATTCTGTATGAGCTAGTCATAAAGAAACTTCAAGGAATCTCAATATAGTCACTTGTTTAGTATTTCTGCTTTCAACTGAATCATACAGACTTGATGTACGCTTCATTAACTTTTTTAACCGAGAAACATGTTTATTATTATTGTTACTTAAGATTAAGACCCGTTCTTTCTATAATAACTAACAGCTTTCAAAAAGAGTCGTTCCTTTAAAAATAATAATGTTCATGACGTACTAATTACGCAAACGCATTAAACTAGTATAAAAACCCCGAAATTTCTGTTTCCCAATCATTCCGAAAAGTGTTCTCGAATCATCAAGATAGTTACAGCAAGTGAATATTAAAATCAGGTATGTTTTATTTTTGCTTATATTTTAAAAAACTATATGTAAATGATTTACGAATGTTTTAGATCGACTTCCATTTAAATCATCTACAATTTCGTATCTTTAAGAAATATATTTTCCTTATTTGAAATCAATCATGTTAGTGCTTTAATTTTTTACTATGTTATGCAAACTAATCATTCTGAACTTTTTAGATCGTCTACAGTTCCTAAGAAATACAATTTATCAATAAGAAATATTAATTTTCCTTATTTGAAATTCATCATGTAAGTGTTTTAATTTAACTATGTTATGCAAACTGATCATTTGAATTTTTAGATCGTCTACAGTTCCTAAGAAATATAATTTATCAATAAGAAATATTAATTCTCCTTATTTGAAATTCATCAAGTAAGTACAATATTTAATTAAAATCAGGTATGTTTTATTTTTGCTTATATTTTAAAAACTATATGTAAATGATTTACAAATGTTTTAGATCGACTTCCATTTAGATAGTCTACAGTTCCCGAGAAATATAATTCATCAATAAGAAATGTTAATTTTCCTTATTTGAAATTCATCAAGTAAGTTGCTTTTATTTTTAACGATGTTGTGTAAAGTTATTTTGAAATTTGTTATAGACTGACTGCAGTTTCTACCTGCGTGAAATCCACATAGTTTTTATTCCAACAGGTTACTGTATCAAGGAAGTCGAAGACGCGAAATTATCAACGTTTGATAATTCTGTATCCTGCAAATTTATTTGAAATATATCAAGCAGGTATGTTTTATCTTCAGTTGCTTATATTTTAAAACTGCCTGATATGTAAAGGTTTTACGATTGCTTACAGTAAGAAATGGAATTTTTAAACGAATTGAACCAATCAACCGGAACAGCAAAACCCGTCAAGAAATTGCATGAATACAACGTGAAGGAAGTAGCAGAGATGTCAGAGGTCAAAATTATCACCTGCAGGGACGGACGCAGAGCGGTGTTCATTGTCGCTGAAAAACATATAACATATCTACCCAAAAGATTCGCCGACAAACTTACTGAAGATAAAGTGGTCGATCTCAACCAGAAGATAGCGAATAAAACTTTGTCTCTAGGATTGGTTTACCTAGGTAAAGTAAAGACAGAAATATCAACCGTATGCTGACTGTATGTTTATCGAAACGAATAAGGTATGAAATGTAACAGGTAGTCTATTCAATGAACATTGCCTAATACTTTTTTTTTCTGATTCTTCTTCTAGCCTATGGATCCGCAGTTAGAAACACTGGCCTGCTAAATGCCTGCAATTCACCTACCCTATCAATATGTCGTACAATGTATACATTTAATATTATTATTAAAATTTTATAAATAAAACGATAAAAGAAGTTTATAGTTTTTCATTTATTTTTATGTTAAACATATACGGTAGCAAGATCTAGAATGCTCCTATCCTTCAGAAGTGAAGGTGTTCAGCAGCTTCAGATCAGCAAATTAAAAACTTGATAGAGTCAACATCTAACTCCGAATGTCATACAGAGCTATCAACTAAATCATATACAGCTTTTGCTTAATTGTACGAATAACTCGTTCGATTACTGAAGTCTTAATCACGGAACACATAGAGTAATGATTTATGCTGTATTCATTCATTAACTTTAACTGGATATATACAAATTCATATATGAGAGAAATGTTATGTATCTCAATACATACCTAAAACGTATTCTTCGTATATTCAGTAAGAGCTACCTATTTTTTCTAGACATTTGAATTTTGAACAGATTGATAACATGTTTTCTCATTTAATCATAATTAGGGTCAAGTTGAATAGCAAAATAAAGTACATAAAAGTTAACAGGTTTTGAAAAAACACGCTGAAACGTTATGTATATTAATGCAGGAGTTCTGTTAACGCATTCGTTGTTTAGAGATTCACTTATAAGTACACTATCTATTTAGCTGATTCAACAAAAATTTCGTTATTTTTAAAATTCCTAACAAGGGTTCAGGGTTCTTTATCTGTTTTAGAATATTCAAAGACAATATATGTATAAATTATCGTGAGACTCCTGCTCTATATAAAACGCCATATATATTGGTGTGTATTGGTGAAAACTCAAATATTCACGGAAATATAACAATCGGTACATATGACGATACTAATCAGTCTGAAGCGGAATATATTTTTATATTATACAAAGGGAGAGAAAAGAATAGGTACAATCGTATTATGTTCATACTAAGCTCACCATGATTATTATAAACATCTTAACAGAATAAAAAGGGCGATATGAATATAACTTATAGGATTTAATCAAACTAGAAAAATATCGATATATATATATATATATATATATATATATATATATATATATCCTGCGTTGAGAAATAATTATACTATGCGTTTAAATGTTTAAGTTCATCATAGCTTGCATCTCCTAAGATATGAGCGTTATACACATGTTTGAAATTCAATTCATCTTGCTTAAAGAGAATAAGTAAGTTAACGTTGTCCCTAATCAGATGTTTGGGGATTTTCGTATATATTTGACCTAAATAAAATGGATCAACACCCTTTTAAATTTACCCATGCTATATATATCAAATATGAGATATGTAAATGAGAGATGAGATATGCAAATGATACCGTGAATTAATTTAATTTAATTAAATTAGATCAATTAATTTAATTCGCGCATTTAATTAGACCACGCCTCATTTGAATATTAATTAGATCGCGGGTTTTGCATAAAAGGGAAGGGGTCGGCCCAAGTGTCGGAATACCTACTATAATTGACCATTATTCTCAAAACCTTCATAACTATCGAGAATTTTGACCTCTGATTATATCAAATAATTAAATAATAAATCTAAATCAGCTCATTGGCCTAAATACTTTCAGTGTTGAATTCGTTTGAATTTCATGCGATTTGGAAATAATAATAATAAAGACCTTATCTAATATTTGTTTATTATTACTACAAATGTTTTATCTCAAATCGAAGCCTCTCTTACGAAATAAACATACCGTGTGTTTTTAAACAACTGAATAATACAACTTCAACAAATAACTGGTCAACTGTAAATACGCGTTGAAATAATAGCAGCACGAAGAATAGTTATAATATTAAATAAGATTAATGAAAAATATTAACTAATGAGAATTAGTAATTATTACAGTGTTGATTTCTAAATAATAAAAATAAATTCTTTGATCAGAGGAACGACAGTAATCAAAACACAAACAAGGAGTCAAAAAAGGTCAATTAAAAATAACCTCTTTTTACTGCACCTAATAAAGTTTTAACATTCCATTTTTTTAATATTTAATTTATTCTTCTTGTGTAATAATAAATACTAATAGCAATATGCCAAGACCCACATATTTGTCTTTTCGTATTTAAATTTTTCTTAATGTTTACATTACCTACAACGCCAGCTGTGCGCACAGCTACAACTAAGCAAACAAGTGCTCCTACCTTTACTTTTTTTCATTTTCACTTAACTTGATGTTTTCATTTCGTACGCTCTTATGGGAATCTGCATCCTCCGGACTTCCATTAACGCAGTGTAGGGTGTATCGAAAAAAATTGTCTTGTCGCTTAGCAAAAAAATTACAGTTTTCGATGAAAAAGTAGCCTCCACGAGAATAATCCGTAATTTAAATTATGTTTAGGAGTGCCACCAAGAGGTCAAAACCCCATTTTTAAATTTTTTCAATCCCCCCCCCCCCTGTTTATGTGGTTAACGACTTCTACTAATTCTATCATATAATAACGTACTTTGGATATTTTGTTCACAGACCAATGCTCTATAATCCTACAATACAAATTTAATACTGTTATTCCATAGTGAGAGAAAAATAACCCAAAGGTCACTATTCTTACAATTCTCCCGATATTCTTTATCTCACAGCTTCCTACTTCTACCAATGCTACCAGATAACGAAGTGTCTTCGAGATTTTGCGCCCAGACCAATACCCTATAATTCCAAAATACAAATAACATCATACCATTACTCTCTAAGGATCCCCTATCATTATGCTACTCCCTAGAAAAGAAACCCACCCTAAGTGTAACACTTATGATTTTCTGATTATGATTCTCTGTTTCTCCGACTTGTAACTTCTACCAGTTCTAGAATGTAATGACGCACTTTGGATATTTTATGAAAAGGTCAATCTCATATGATGTCCAAATAGTGAGAGAAAAATTCCCTAAAGGTAAGTATTTTTACAATATTGTTTTCATTACTTACTACCTTTTATTAATCTTATCAACTAATAACGTGCTTTGAATATTTTGTGCTGCAATCAGTTTCCTATAATCCCAAAATAGAAACAACGAGAAGTTCACTCTGGTAAATATTTTCAGCCTCCCAGTGTGAATTTGATATATTTTCGGGCTGTTGGCGGGTTATTTGCACACGTAAGCGAATTGTTCGTGCGTGTGTACGATATGCGAGACGCCTGAAAAACATCAAAGCGCCTACAACAGAGTCAATATGCTGTTCATTTTTGTGCTGTGGTATTAGTGTCATTTCCTAACGATGAACAAATTCCCAAAACGTCACTATTTTTACGATTGTTTCATACTTTTTACTAACCGTTTCTAGGTTCTACCATTTCATCAAATAATGAGGTGTTTAACCTGATATTGATGTAATGTATTTTGCTTTATACGAGTTTTGCTGGCCTTTTACAAGCAAACCACTTCAATTAATATTAAATAATATTAAACAAAAAAACTAATTTAGCAGTAATAATAAAAATAATTTTAGAAAACTGTTAAAGAAGTGATTTTATTTTCTTCTTCCTAAGAATTAACAGTATTACGTCGTTTGTGTTTCGGGATTATAGGAAATTGACTTCGAGACAAAATATCCAAAACGCGTCATAATCTAACATTAGCCGAAGTTCGAAGCGCTAACAAAAGAATATCCAACAAGTGCAAAAATAGTCAACTTTAGGGGATTTTTCTCAGTAGAGGATAACAGAATTACGTTGTTTGTATAGTGGGATTTCAGGACATTGGTCTGGACATAAAGTTCAAAGTACGCCATTATATATAGAACTGGTAGACGTTAAAAGCGATGAGAAGCAGAATATCAGAAAATCGTTAGAATAGTGTCCTTTAGGGGATTTCTTTTCTTATTAGCGAGCAGCAGTATTACGTTGTTTGTCTTTCAAGATCATAGAGTATTGGCCATTCCACAAAATATCCAAAGGACGTCATTATATGATAGAACTGGTAGAAATTAGAAGCGGTGAGATACAGAATATAAACAGAAACGAGCGACAGTGACCTTTTTAGTGGCGTTTTCTTTATTATGGAATAATTCTATTACCGTATGTGTACTTTATACTCGTAATTATAGAGTACTGTTCTGAACACAAAATCTCCAATGCACGCCGTTAGCTGGTAGAATTGGCAAAAGCTAGAAGCGTGAGATAAACAATATCGGAAAATCGTAGAAATTAATAACTACGATCGAGTGCAAAAGTTCTGAGCCCTGAGACTGAATGCGCATAGCAAAAATACTAACCGATCAATGAATTAAAAAAAACAGTTAGATAGCCAATTTATTTTTGTATAAATAGTAAATTTGTAAAATTATCGGATTTTAGGTTTTTCAATTTTTGCGAATTATGTTACAAAAAGTGCGGTTTTTTGGGAGTTTTGACATAAAGCGTGCCTTTAATAATTAATATTTCAATAACTACTCGACAGAATATAATGTAATTTTATATACAAGTAGCTAATAGTGTTTTATGTATGTGACAATTTTTGGTTTTTGATATCTGTATTTTTCCTTAGGTTATTCTATGAAATAGAGGGTAATGCTTTCTGGCCTTCTGGTGCCTTAATCAAGAACTTCTTTTTTACAAAAGATGGTATTTTGTTAATAAAACAACAAGTACGACAAGAAATCTTGAAATTATCCACGAGTTAAGTAATAAATAATTCTTTAAGAATTATTTTGAAAATTATCGCGAATTAATTAATAAATAATTCTGTAAAGAAGTCTTTATTAATTAATTCGTGAATATCTTCAAAATTTCTTAAAGTATTTGTTCTTTTATTAAAAAATACTATTTTTTGCAAAAAAAAGAGATTTTGATTAAGGCACCAGAAGACCAGAATGCATTACCGTCTATTGCATAGAATAACTTGAGAAATAATACAGGTATCAAATTAATAATGATAATAATGATACAAGCACAACATAGGTTACCTTTATACTTCTAGAAGGGTTTAGGTACTTCTCCGTGTTTCTTTATTTTGCCTAATTGTGTTTGTCCTTTATTTGTGGATATTTTATAGTCGTTTTATTTATGTTTTTTGAGGAAGCGCGTACTGATATGAGCGAATCTTGAGCCTACTCCTATTTTCAATTCAACACTCGATGTGGAAGTCTACTTATCCCTACTTTTACATCACTTGTTATTAAAATAATTATTGTAAGTTTCACTCGATCCTATTACCAAAGCTTACATAGACTTAGACAATAAAAGCGCATGGCTAAGTACAATAATAAGAGGTACAGGAATTTTGCTATAAATTTAGTTTAGATTTAGCTATCTAGGAAGTTTCGTCATGGCGGACGGAAAAACCATACGAGAAACGAAATGCAACTCAATAAGCACGAATCGCCTTCTATAAAGTAAAACACCCACTAACATCAAACAAAATTGCTACATATTACAATTTATGATAACATATTGACGTGATATTTTGACATACAAAATAAGAAATTCACCAACTCAATAGTTTTAAGTGGGCTTAAATATGAAATTTTAAAGCGACACGTTAGATTGATTCCCTAACCTCACTTTTTAAATTATAATTTTGAAGAATTTATCTTTTAAAAAGCTAGAAATGATCAATTATAATTAACATGCACACTAGTACACAATAGTCAGATAAAGGATATCTGTAAAACAGATTCAGGATTTAGTTAATTTTCCTTCTTCATTAATGATATGAGAGGCGATGATCTAACATTGCATTTAAATTAGTTTAGGCCAAAGTTACTGCAAGATTTAACCTAAAACATCCAAGCTGTGTTGTAATAGAGAGTATACAAGCAAGTGTTTACTACCTTACCTGAGCACTTATTAGAAAAAAAGTGTTTTCATGTTAACGAGATTATACATTTGCCTTAGTTTCTTCTATTTTTTATCAACATTTTACAGCTTTTGGTTAAATAATGTTGGCGGAGGATTGTAAAGCTGCTTCATTACCAGATAATTGTAAATATCTTAAATATAGGTGGTGCTTTTTATTACTGATATCAGTTAAACAACATATAATTATGTGGTGTTTTGCATCGTACATTGAAATATTGTAATTCGTTGCAATCTTCATATTGTTGATGTCTGGAATTATGCAAATAATGTTTGTTAGCAGATATTGTTTAAATTTGTGAAGATTGGACAGTTGTAAATGTATTTTTATGTAAATAAGTTAACAAATAGTTGTGTGGGAATTAGGTTCCATTGACATTCAGTGGAGGCCTTGTTGTATAATGAAAGTGTTTTAAACCACTAGATTGGAAATGTTATAATCTATAAGTTTATTTAATTAGTTTTAGGATTAATTAAAATTTTTAAACAATAATTATGTTATAAATCAAATGTCAGTGCTCGTTTGTTACAATGAAAATTTAAACTAAACACAAGTACAAATTTCCGCAGTAAATGTTTGCTTATTTGTTAAATGGTGTTGATTTGGTAGACGATTATTCTCAGTTTGTCTTGTATTAGATAAATGAATAGTTGCTTTCTGTTGTAAATTGGTTTTACTATTTTTTATACTTTGAACGCAAACGCAATATTATTATTGGTTCTACGGCCTTTACTCTATTTTGAAGGACTACTTTTACGTATCCTAACTATTTTATGATCTGAAGATCCGAAATATAATTTTCTGCTAGTCAACTTTAATTTCTTTTATAACTGTTTTGGTCTATCAAATGACTCTTCGATAACAACTGGTCAAAACCAGAAGAGAGCAGATAGAAAAAATACAATCAATCTTAGATCTAACTAACTTGGCTTTAAAAACCCCAAGTTTATATTGACTCACTGATAGAAACCTCGAATGCTACACTGTTGAAGTCGTCCAATTAGTTCACCACCTATTTCTAAATCTCCGGAACATTAAGTTTAAGCATTTACTATAAACTCTCGATATTTAATAAGTATGTATCCATCTCAAAATAGAGGTTAATATTTAAAATATCTAAAAAATAAAACTCGAAGTCTCCTCCATTAATTCATTATATTATCAAATTATCAAGAATTATAAATGTTTTAGCTGTATTTCATGAAAATTTGATGTTATAATGAATTAACGGAGGAGATTTCGAGCTTTATTTTTTAAAATTATAAAATCTCTATTTCTGTTTTTGTTTATTATAAAGGTGGCATCGAGTCTGGTAGTGATACCCTGACCCTCCTCGTATCACTCGATAGCGATCTCTATAATCGTAATTAATAATAATATTTATATAAAAAAAAACCTGAAGGAGGGAATTCAACAAGGTTGTTCTTCCACTTGCATACTTGGCACAAAACAATATATTAGTCGGACATATTACTAGAAAAAACATAATAAATATGAACAATTAGAAATAACATAACTATCATAAGCAACTATACATATTGTTCTGTATTGTGGCATACAAAATAAGGAATTTACCCACTGAATAGTTTTAAGTAAGCTTATAATATGAAATTTCAAAGCGACATGTTAAATAGGTTGCATAACGTCACTTTGTAAATTATAATTTTGAGAAACTTATCTTTTAAAAAGGCTAGAAAATGGTTAATTATAATTAACATGCACACTAGTACACAATAGTTAGATAAAGGATATTTGTAAA
Source organism: Agrypnus murinus (assembly GCA_929113105.1). Lineage (NCBI taxonomy): Eukaryota > Metazoa > Arthropoda > Insecta > Coleoptera > Elateridae > Agrypnus > Agrypnus murinus. The sequence continues at coordinate 140,679,456 of OV816026.1, forward strand.
ACTGATTTTCCATAGAGTCCAAGGTTCTTCTATTTCAAATTTTACGCTTGGTTAATAATTTTGGTGGGGGATTGTAAAGCTGTTTTGCTACCACAGAATTGAACCTATTTTATATGTAGGGGCTTTTTTTATAAATGATATCAGTAAAACAACATATAATTATGTTGCGTTTGTATCATGCATTGATATACTGTCACTGGTTGAGATTTTCATATTGTTGATGTCTGGAATTATGTAAATAATGTTTGTTATTATATAATGTTTAAATTTGTGAAGATAGGAAGGATGTAATGGTATTTTTATGTAAATAAGTTAAGAAATAGTTGTGTTAAAAGTAGGTTCTATCGACATCTAATGGAGGCTTTGTTTTGTAATGAAAACCTAATTGTAGTATATCATTAAATAGGAAATTTAATAAACTATAACATTATCTAAATAGTTTTATGATTAATTAAAGTTTATAAACAATAATTTGGATATGTTATAGATATGTCTTTGCATGATCGCAGTACAAAACCAAGCATTTTAGATGCTTTATTATAAATGTTATTATATAACGTATGAGCATTAAAATTAAGTTTGGCATCAACCCAAACACCCAAAACCTTTACGGTTACAACTGCTTCAAGCATATTTCCATTAATAGAGTAAATACATTCTATCGATGTTTTCATCTTAGTAAACGAAATTGTATAACATTTTGTAGTTAGCTCTAAATTATTTTCATGGCACCAGATAAATATAGAATTTAAATCCTGTTGAAGTTTGCTACAAACACAAGATGCTCGGAAAAATGTAAACACTTATGCAAATCATTAATAAAAATTAAAAATAAAATTGTAGCACAGTGAGAGCCCTGTGGGACCCCCGATAGCACATTAATTTTCCGAGATACAAAATTTTTGATTTTCACAAATTGAACTCGACTACACAAAAAACTTTTACACAATTGACCAGCTTCTCATCAAAACCCAGTGCTAACATTTTGGCTAATAATATACGTTGGTCAACTCTATCGAAAGCCTTTTGGAAGGCGGTATTATATTGCTTCTAGCTGACATCTACTTTCAAAAGCGTTTACTATTTTTTGTTTATAACATAATAAATTGCTTGTGGTTCAGTTGGCAGGTGGCACGAAAGGTTTAAATATTTTTAAACGAGTTATTTGACACTAAAAATGAATTTAACTACGACAGTAGTCGTAGTTAAATTTTCTTTTTATTTCTTAAATTTGTTCTTTTTTAAATTTATTAAATAACTTTGTGTTATACTGATGAAAAATTACTTTATATTTGTTGTATATTATTGTGTTCCTAGATTTATATAATCATTTATATTTATAAATAACAGCCTTGGTAGTGTAATGTCTGGCGTGCCGGACTTTCACTATCACAAGCACAAGCTTATAGCTTCTGGGGCCTTGGTTTAGGTTATGGGTTGTAGTAGTTGTTATTATTTCTTTTATTATTATTATTATTTAATGTCCTATTGAAGCGATTTGCCTTATAGTCTCAATTTGTGGAGAGTTAGACTTTTCACGACAATTTAAGCCGCAGCAATTATTTTAATTAAAGGTAAAAAGTAGTGATTTGTCTTTTATACCATCCCTATTACGATCATGATCCCATTTTTGTCTGTATAAAATATTATAACAATATATTCAGTACAAATTGTTTACGATCTGGCATATCAATGATGATCAGCCGTAAATTGCTTAATCAAGGCTTTTTTAAACTGCTTAACTGGCAACGTTTTTAGTGATGGCAGTAAACCATTATAAACGATTTCGCGGAAGTATAACTAAATTATTGTTAAAAAAAGGTGTATTATGCTCGGATATACTCAACAGGCCCTTATGTCGCACATTTACACTGTATACATTTGTTCTATACCTTATTTTATTGCATAGATAGGGTGGCTGGCGGTTAATTATGTTACACAGTAAAAAATCAGTCTAGTGTTAAAAACTTAGTGTACCGGTTAAAATAATAGAGTAAATTTAAAGTGTCACTTTACACTTAGTTTAACACTATATATTTTTAGTGTTAATTTACATTATATTTGCTAACAAACTCTGTACAGTGACAATTCTCACTACACGGGATAAGTAACACTAAAAGTTTTAGTGTTTTCTACGACTTTTAGAGTTAATTGACACTAAAATGTTAATAGTCAACATATAACACTTTGTAGAGTCGTAGTTTTCACTACTAGTGTCTATTAACACTAAAACGCGCCGACGCACTTGGCAGTATTGCACATTATGCTCGTGATATCTGCCATTGAAAGCGTCTTTGTTCGTAGGTGTTCTAGTGCGTATATGATTGTTACAAAGATATTAGGTTGTGTACCCTAGAAAGTTGCATTATAGTGTTATCGATCTTCATTTATTATTGTTTAAGGAACCTTTTAATCTTAGCAAGTGCCACACAAAAACTGATTTGTATTTAGTTCCGAAATACTTACGCGTTCTTATTCTAGTGTTATGCTTCTGAATATATATAATCTCTGTATTCTTTTATAACACGGTATATGTATTAACTAAGTAATTATTTGTGTATTGTTGTATTTTGTGTAAAATAGATGTTTATATCAATTCTCAGCATTTATTTGAAGCTGCCTAAATATAACGCCTAGTGTAACTTAGTGAATATTTACACTAGTTAACTTCACTACGCTACTGTTTATTTAAACTGTACAGTAGAGTTACTTTACACTTGATATATTCACTATAATAGAGTAGATTCTCACTAAACAATACACTATTTTTATAGTTCAAAAGTGAACACTATCTAGAGGGACCTATATAAACTCGAGATACTGTTGCTTAAGTGTTGATTTTTAACACTAAATTTTTTACTGTGTATGGTAGAATGTTGTGATTTATGTATAATGTCGTTGTTTCATATCAAACAAGAATCTAGCACACGTATTATAAGTTGAGATGTTTCAAAATTAAGGTAAGGACCATACACGGGCATGCAATGATTAAATGGGATAATTTTGCTGTGATTCACAGAGCAAAATCTTTCCTTTTTTTTCCTTAAGTAGTCTTTATGCGGATACATAAGTTTTAAATTATAATAAGCATTTTGTATATATTTGTTAATTTGTTTTTTATTAAATCTAAATGTTAATTTCTGAAATTATAATAGAAGGTAGTTGGTAATTGATTTGCCTAAAAGTAAAGTGCAAGACTTAGGTGGATTTAATATTAAAGCGTGTTTTATGGAAAATTCAGATACAGCTTGTGAATCGTTGGTTAATATATTAGTAGCGTATTCAATATAGTTAGGATTTAATGAATAGTAGATCTGAGTATCATCTGCATACATATGAACATTACAGGTTCCTACAAAATCACAAAGACCAGATATACAAGGTTACAATTATACAATTACATTAGGTGATACAATTAGTCAAACCTTGGAGAATTGTGCTATCAGTAGGAAATTTGTACATGTGAATCATTCTATTAATACGTATCCTACAGTTTTACATCCTTGTCCGAGAAGGAAATTATTAAATTACAATGTGTAAATATAAAATTTTCTAAAACAGAAGGCATGCTCAAGACGACATACTTATACTGGAACTTTCAAGTCGTACTTTTGACAACTCGAAAAGAAGACTCATAACCGAAATTGTGTCTTATCGAGCTACCGATTCAACAGAAAATGCTTGTTTCTTAGAAAGAAATTGTAGAAGGGAAATGTGGAAACTTGAATCACTAGAAACTTCTAGGAGATTTACATAAAAGCTCAAATATAAATGCAACCATACATCTAAAATGCTCCAAATGCAAAACAGAGATCGAAGGTGTAACTCAACAAATTCCCTGTTAAAAATATGAATAGGTACTATCTCTTGTAATAACTTTAAAGGCTCACGTTGGTTAATACATAGAGTGGATACAAGCATACTGTTATATTCATTCAATTTAATTGGGCTGAATAGATTCTTACGTTATATTACAGTCTTTAAATAATGAATGTGAGTACAGAAAATTCTTTACCGACGCCTTCGGATCTTAAACTTAGGAAGTAATAAATAAACTGCATTTCATTAAGTTCCTGTTTCAATTTACCAGCAAAGATTTATCAAAGGTAAAGTTCAGTAATCAACAAGAAGAGTAGAAGAAACTCTTAACAATACAAGAATGTAATTGTAATTGCTAAGATACACTTGAGAAACAGAACACCGCCCTAACAAAATCGAGAAACTTTCTCGTCTTGATTTGAAGTTATTTAAAATTAACACCTGTTAGTACTTTATTCTTAAATACAGCAAAACTTAAAACTTTAGCGCTTTCGAGTAAAACTCCCTAAGGAAATTTAGAAAGTAACCCTTTTTAATGGTGTTTAATTTAAGATTATTAAACCATTAGCGAAGATATAGCTAAAAAGGGTAATTTCGATCGATTAATTAAAAATTTATTCTTAGCGGCCCTTTCTCTTTTCTACGACTTATATTCAAATAACATTTCTCCTACCATTTCCTACGACCCATAAATATTGTTATAGGTCCTACGTTTCGAGTTCTAGTATTCTATAAAACTACAAAATATGCAATAAAACAGTTCACTTAAATCAAAAAGAAAATGTTGGCATTAAAAAGTGACATTTTCGTTCGTGTTCAATACACGAGAGGCCGATTTGCCATAACTGTATTGTCGTAAAGCGGAAACAAATCAATAAAGGTAATAAAATGCGGGATTCTACATTTCTTATTGCTTCTCCCTACTTCACCTTGTGCACACCTCGACGAGGGTACGAATATTTAAAGGGTACGACGTTATTTCGAGCAATATGTATCGAATAAAAGCAATATTAACATTTGTGTGCCGCATTTGAGAGCTTTTCTTCTCTGAAAAATTTAAGCACCATTGATTAATGAAAACATTCAAAACATTTAATGTTCCAATGCTGTCAACTGTGAAATTTCAACAAACGTAGACGACTTTTTTGTTGATTAAACTGAACAACAGGAGGCATGCTATGTATGCTGGTTTTTGTTTAAATCTCCATTCATTTACAAGTCAATAACAATGTGCAATTGGCTTATTCCCTCATTATTCAACCTAAATTTTTCAGATGGGTTCTGAAAAGGAATTATTATAACGATGCTAGAATGGTAACGAACATGCAGTAATAACTGTCTGATAACTTTAACTATTTTGAATTGTCCCATCAGTACCAGATGTTAAATAAGAAAGCGAGTGAAATTCTGTATAGAAATTCGGATTGGGCTAGAGAAATAGGGCAAGTTTCTGAAATTTGTACATTTAAATGATAAATTATAGCAATTTTATTAATTTAGACCAACTGAAATATAAGAGCTACAAAGTTTCAAACAAAACATCTCTAAACAATTTATTGTTTCGCACTACTCTTGTATTTATCAGTAGCAGAGGTTTTGTTTGAAATCCAGCACCTTTCATTTACGTATGCATGAACACGAAATAACATTAGTTTCAAAAAATAACGGTAAGGACATCTGTACGACGCCATCTGTGTATTACAGTCGTCAGGGTAATACTGGACTGTAACCCAGGCCATAATATAGAAATACATGACTAAAAATTAATACAGTAAATAGCACTTCCGTTGTCATCTGTGACGTTGTGAATGGTATTCCCAGAATGCTGTAAGTTTTTCAGTGGCATGCCGTTCTATACTCATAGTCACACATCTCCTCAAGAGCATTTTAATTTTATCAAAATGCCGGCGGAAGCTGTTGGTAAGGTAACTTTCTACAATGCCTATAGAGTCGAAAAAAATTTACCAGTAAATCGGACCAGCTTATATTTTCGAAATAACCCCATTTTAAAATTAAATATTAAAAAGCTTTTATTTAGTCCTGTCAACGAATGAAAAATAGCGGAAATAATTCGTGTAGTCGCAAATTCTTATACAGTGGGAGGGAGGGAGTGCCATGAACAGCATAGTAAAAATCCTGTCGAGGGGGGGGTGAGCGTTTCAAGGTCATTTTTCCAAATTTTTCTTAAATAACTCACAAACCGCGACCTCTAGCGAAAAAGTGTCCAGGTACAAAATTAAACTACATAGAATTTACTACAAAAAAGGTCCTATTTATCTTTTGTCTATGATGAATAGTTTTCGAGATGCCGGGGATGGAAAAACCGCGAATTATTAAAATATAGCCTAAATGGTATAAAATTAATGTTTGTTTAATGTTAAATGAAGTGGGTTCAGACCGAATATTAAATGTCTGTACAACATCTAAGAGCAGTAGTGCTGTATTAAGGGTTAAATTGTGTGCTGAGGATATGGTGGGGGGGGGGTTGGAGGGCAGATGCGTGAGGGAAGGCCGATTAGAATGAGGTCTACCCTATGTCTTCATTTCAGCAAAAAAAGAGCAAAACCAAACATTTAAAAGAAGATAACATCTATATCCCATGCTCTCAGTGCTGCCAAGAAAACAGATAAAAAGTTTGTGCACCATTTAAGATTTTGCCAATCGAATTTGCAGCATAAACTAGGCATAACACTTCTTTCAGCCCAGACCCTGCAATTGAGCAATCTGCCGTAATGCATTGCTTGTTCGATGTTCAAATGTCTGAAGTTCCATAACACTAGGTGGCCTACTTCTGTGTCAGAGGAAGCCTGCATTTTATGCCTCCCATGCTCCGAAAAGTATTCCAGTCATCGATAGTGGAGACATTGAAATCGGCATTGTCGAATACATATTGGTAGAATATTACACTAGGTGCAGGCTCTTTAGTGTGGTAGACAGTTTATAGCTTCAGCTGTTGAACTTCGTGATAAGTTGCACTGAATCTCAAACCAGCAAGTAGATTGACCAAGTTTTTGGATCAAAACATTCAGTGAATAAACAGAGCGACAGCATGTAGGGTAGGAGATATGAAAGATCGAGGGCGAAGACACTAGGCGCTTGACCTCATTCCAATGGACGTTCCCTCACGCTACTACCCTCCAACTCCCCTCCCCACCATATCCTCAGCACACAATCTATCCCTTAATACAGCGCTACTGCACTTAGATGTTGTACACATTTAATATTCGGTCCGAACCCACTTCATTTAACATCAAACATTAATTTTATACCATTAAGACTATATTTTAAGAATTCGCAGTTTTTCCATCCCCGGCATCTCGCAAACTATTCATCATAGACAAAAAATAAATAGTACCTTTTTTGTAGTAAGTGTCATGTACTTTAATTTTGTACGCTAGAGGTTGCGGATTTTGAGTTATTCAAGAAAAACGTGAAAAATGACCTTTAAACGCTCCCCCATCCCCCCGCTCACCCCCGGTCAGGATTTTTAGTATGTTGTTCATGACACTCTCCCCCCTCCTTCTGTACAAGAATTTGCGACTACACGAATTATTTCCACTATTTTTCCTTCGTGACTGGACTAAATAAAGGTTTTTTAATATTTAATTTTAGAATGGGGTTATTTCGAAAATATAAGCTGGCCCGATTTACTGGTAAGTTTTTTCGACTCTATAGGCATTTTAGAAAGTTACCTTACCAACCGTTTCCGTTGGCATTTTGATAAAACTAAAATGCTCTTGAGGAGAGGTGTGAAGTGTTAATAGTTAATAAACATGTTGATAATTTATAAACGTTCTGTTTTTAAATTAATATTTACTATGTACGTAATACCTGCAAGATAATCCTCTAAATGTAGGAAACGTTAGCAAAAAAGATTAACAAAGGAATGTAAGGAAAATACATGATAATTATACTGTATAGTAAGTGCTTATAGTATTAAAGGATGTTTCGATAATTTAATAATTATTTCCTACTAAACAACTATTCCATAAAATCAATTAATCTCAAGAAAAAATAGAAGGCCTACAGAACACCATTAATACAATTGATAACTATAGACAAATGTGGTAACTTTAAACTGATAGGATATAACAGGCAAGGTCCAAGATCCAAAAAAATTATGACAGCCTGTGGGTGTGTCTTAGATTTTTTACCTCTTAAAGAAATATTCTTTTTGAAGACTTTGAACTTAATCGTCCTGTATTTGTGAATAAAATCTCTTAACAAAAAATCTTAAAAGAAAGAGATATTCAATAAAGTATTTTAGAAGTATCATACGTAAAATCTTAAGCTTGTGTTCGTATATTTTAAGATTCACAACAAAATCATTCCAAATCAAACTAATTTGACTGTCCTTTGTCAGTTATTTTCTTTTTATTGAAATATAAAATACAGAAAACAGCAGGTTATATAAATCTTTGTCGAAAGGAAATAAAAGTTTTATTTTGATATAATAACCTGCGTTTTTGTTGAATTATAAGCGCATTAGAAGAAATAATGGTCAGTTACTTTCAGAAACCTACAATAAACAAGTGCTCGAATTAAAATAAATTTGGAAAATTAAAATATATCCATTTATAACTAGAAGTTATTGAATTATAATAGTGTAATTATAATTTATTGTATGTTTATGAAGCCAACAATACATAAGTACAAACTCAAAATGCGCTAGCCGTTTAACCTCTTTCATTTCACTAGGGGATAATTTAACACTAATTGAGTTTATTAAATACCAACATAAATGAAAATAATATTGATTGTAAAATAAAAGATGCAAAGGTGTATATTCTTATAATATATCAGTGTTCAAATATTATATTGTTATACAGTAATATTAAGTTAATTCTGTGTAAATATCCTAATAAGAAAGTTATTTAATTGTTATTTAAAAAAGAAATAGATGAAAATGCCAGCTGATACAAGAAGTAAAACAGTCAAAAGTATGTAGATTAGTGAAAAATTGGATCATATAATTTCACAAATCGATGTAGTTAATACTATAATAACGATAAAATTAATAAAAAAAAATTGAATCGTTATCTTCTTCTTTGGTTGAATTAGAAACCCATGTTCCAAAGCATGAAGTCGAAATTAAGAAGTATTCGGATAAGTTAGATAATTTGGAACAGTATACTTGACGGAATAATTTAAGATTTTATGGGATCCCAGAGACACAGGAAGAAAACACGTGTCTGCTAATTATTAACATTATAGGTACTAAAATGGGTATTTCCAAAAGTCGCACAGAGTTGGATTTCTGTCGAATAATAAGCCAAGGTCTATAATAATTAAATTGTTATCATATCGAAAATGAGAACAAATATATCCACAAAAAAGAAATTTAAAAGGCACTAATATTCTAGTGACTGAAGACCTTACTAACGTAAGATTATTTTTATTTATTTCAAAACAGCAGCAATTTGGGCGTAGAATGGCGTGGACGAGAGATGGAAGAATTTTTTGAAAAGATAACAGGGAAATAAAAACGGGCATGAGTATTGTACTATTATTAATGATAAGATTAAGTATAAAAAAACAGTTTTAAGTGATGGTTTGCTCTAGTAGGTATGTATTTATTTTCTTTGGGTTATTTGTATGAAATTGTATGAAATATTTTTTGTATGAATAATTCCAAGATGAAAATAAATCGAACCGTAGTTTGAAATCATTTTAAAAATGTAGAAACGACCTAATATAACACAGCCCAACACACATTTTGGTGCCAGGGTTTTTGTAACTGTTTCTATGTAAGTTTTGGGTGCAGAATCCAAAACTGTCCTCAAATTTGGTCTATCAGATCGAGTTTTTGAGATACTGTATATTGGCCTTTTTTTAGAAAGAAACAGTCTAATTCTGCTTTCCTTGAATCATAACATTTCTTAAAGGGCAATTTCTGTTAACCCAGTACTGATCCTTAGCTCTACTGTCCCAAAGACATAAAAAACAAGGATATTTTGTATATCCACTTTGCTGCCCAAGCAGGAAGTTCACCATTTTTAGGTCGACACAAATCACCCAATGATGTTCTTCATACTTAATTTTTTCCAGGACTAGTGATATCGCCTCATATTCCTCCTTCATGCTGGTAGAATGACCAATGGGTATTGAGCCATATTTATTACCATTGTGTAAAAGCACACATTTCAAACTAAGTCTTGAACTGTCTATAAACGGCGCCATTCGTCTGTTGTGTATTCCGACAAACCCATTTTTGTAAGAGTCCTCTTATATCGTTACAGAATACCAGGTTATTTTCCTCAGAGTAAAAGGGCAGCAGATCCTTATCTCTTTTACGATAAAATGTAATATTGGTACCTGCTTGAAGTAGATTCTTCTCATTTAATCTGGAAGCGAGTAATTCAGAAGATTCCTTTGAAAGATTCAGGTCTCTAGCGAGATCGTTCAGTTCTTGTTGATTGAAACGTTGGGAACTTGCTAAATCTGCTTTAAAATCACTGTCGTTTTCTGATTCCATACATTGAATTTCATCAAACGTGGGTAGTTCTGCATCATCTTCGGGGAGCGTAGGCAGACTGCTGAATGATGGAATGGGTATTTCTTCACTATGCAGTACAGGCCCCTTTGCTGAATCTAGATCAGGATATGTTCATTTCTGTCTATTGTTCCGATTGATTCCTTTGATATTTACGTGACAAAAATAGCAGTCATCGTGATGGTTTCTTAGTTCTCTCCAAACCATTGGTACTCCAAACTTTAGGCATTTTCTCTTTCCAATTGTCCACTGACGCAAATGTTCAACACATGTTTTACATACGAAATGTGGAGCCCAAGATTTATCCTGGTCTCCCAAGTGAACACCAAAATAGGCCAGATAACTTCTTTTCACAAAGCCAGAAATAGGTTTTCTACTTTCTTTAAAAGTGTAGCAAAAAACGTCTGGATGATTCACACAACTACGTTTGCTTCTGAATGCCATGGTTTTAATTAATTGTTTTATCACTGAACAATACAAAATTACCACAACTTCACCTACGTAAACTAAATAGGTAAATGTACTTCGTAAAGCAGAGATACGAGTTAATATAGCTGCGTGTTAATTAGGTTTTGATGGGGGTAACTATAAGAATGTTGGGTTTTACACTAATGAATAATACCAAGTAACGCAAACTAGCTCATTAGATTTTAATTATTTAGGTATGAAATTTCAATTTTGGCCTCTAAAGATATCACTATTTCAATATTTTTGCGTTTTATTAGAACTAATATCAATTAACCCGTATCTCAAAAACTGGAGCTGCTACGAAAAAAAGGTATTTTTGAAATCAGCACATCAAAAATGTTCAAAATCAGTTCTTACTTTTCCGGCATCAAGACAAAAATTTTATTTTGTTGGGCTGTGAATTATTGCCCCAAACAAATTTCGTGTAAGATTTGAATTCTAGCGGGCTTATGCGGCATTTAGAATGCATGCATACATCGCATTTAAAGAATTTGAAATAATAAAGTTTCTGGGGACACACTGTACATTGATCATCACCATGGCCCTTAGACATTTAATATCACTTAATATCAACTTTTTAAAAATATTACAGCTTTAAAACGGTCTGGAACTTAACCCTCAAGTACTATCGTGTTTTCAAGTAATGTATGTACTATCATGGGGTGTTTGAACACCCCACTCTTTATATAGTGAGTTTTTTTGTGATAATAAATGTTTTTCCATAGTTTTTATTTTTAGGTAATAAAAGTCTTTAGCTTATTACTGGCGTTAAAAAAGAAAAGATTCTATTAGAAATGAAGACGAAAATTCAAGACACATAAAAGTATACCTACTTTTTTGTTATAAAAATACATGTGTGCATAAAAAAATATGTTCGAAACTAAAAATACGCTTTTCGTGGACTAATTTGGATGGTGCCCGAAAGTGTGACTTCATTAACTGATACAGAAAAATGGTGTTGTCATCGCATACAAAAACTGTAAAAAACAGCAGAAAGAAGGAAAAACTTATATCGTAAGCACTAAAGCTCCTGCAAGCTGAACAACTGCTGCCAAACTCTGAATTTAAAAGAAAAGAACGCTAGATGCTTGTATTAACATCAGTTAAACACATATGTAAAATTGAAAACACAAAAACTTTATTAAACAAACAAAAATAAAATCAAATAGAACGTCAAAATAAAAATGTTTTTCAAGATAATACAAATGTTAAATTGAGTAGTGACATCTCAGGTTTGCTCAAACGTTATAAATAATAGTAGAGATCTGACATAGGATAACTACGGTCATTCGTTTGAACAAACCAACACAAATAAAATTTGTTTATAAATAAAAAAATATTTGTACAATGAAAATAAATTTTATAAAAAGAACATTAAATTGTTTTATTTGCTTCAAATCAAATGAATACTGAAAAGAACTTGATAAACTAAACCAAATAATTTTGTATTAGAGAATGAACTTTATACTAAAGTAATCATTATTTATAAAGTCAACAAAAATCATTTATTTTAACCAACCTGGTACGTTATAAAATAGTTCCCTTTTACATAAAAATCCTTAGTGGTAACTAGTTAGTGGCAACACTGTGACAGAACCTGTCAGCTGATTTCCTGTTTATAAAATCGATACAAAATCGATGAAGAAAATAAATCCAATTATGATCGTCCCATTTCAGATCGAAACTGAAATGTACACCTAGATCGCGACAATTATAGATACGCTCTAATGCAACGACGTCTATAGTATATTGAAAACGATATGGCAGTTTTTTGGTTGTAAATGTCATACATTTGCATTTGTTTATATTAAGGTCTAATTTGTTTGTTTTACTCCAACGTAACATTGCATTAAGATCTTCTTGGAGAAGCTGACAACCATTAACATTTGTTATTTCTTTGTATATCTTAACGTCATCAGCAAATATAAGACATTTACATTCACTAAGCTGTGAAGCGAGGTCATTTATAAACAACAAGAAAAGCAAAGGTCCCAAGTTACTTCCCTGAGGCACACCAAATGGTACCAGAAACCTCTGTGATTGCTCGCCATGTATTTGTACATATTGATATCTATTATGTAAATATGATTTAAAGAGCCGCAATAATTCTAACGAGAATCCAGTTAAATGCAATTTACCCAATAAAATGTCATGACTAACTCTATCAAAGGCCTTTGAAAAATCTGTATAAATTACATCGGTTTGCCCTCCCTTATCAATTATATTAATAGTACATTCCACGAATGTTATTAAGTTTGATTCAATTGATCTTTTATTCATGAAACCGTGCTGTTGATCCGTTATTTCATTTCTAACGATATTATAAATTCTGTTGTATGATAACTGTTCAAATATCTTTGCTGGTATTGACAATATAGATATGGGTCGTCGGTCGACTACTATGTCAACGAAGTGAAGCGATTTAATTTGCAATAGTACAATGTAACACATTTGGGCGCTTGAAAACGGTGAGTTTGAACTAGAAAAATACACAGTAATATGTGATCTCATCATGTTTGTCTGGCTTTAAAATTTCAAACCTTGCACTTACTTATCCAGATAATTTTATTTTTGATGACCATGAGCGCGTTATAATTTTATACGTACTTTTATAAAAACGACTTTTTGTTCCAAATGCTATCAGAAATACGCTGGTAAAGTCTAGTGCAGGGGCTATGAGACACCCTGTATACTGAAGTACAAAAAGAACAATTCAAACGGTAAATGGCCGATTGCATAATAACTTGTGTTCTGTCTTTAGCATTAAATCAAAATGAAAAATTGTTAGTGTTGGTTTCAAAGGCTATATTTTGTAACATTTTACTAAAGATCTTGATTTATTTCATTATTATTTTTAGAAGACAAGAAATAACCATGATTTTCAAACAAAATTGTGTCAGAACAAAAATATAGCAAATTTAATGTGTAAAAAAATTAAAAAAATTATTGTGATCTACCCTCAATACTTTGTATCCAACAAAACCTGCAGCATATTGTTCGTTATGTTACGAGAGTAACGTACGTAGAATCGCACTATAGATAAGAGCATGTTACATGAGAATTGCTTAAGATAATAAAACTCACGATATCAAATTACCAGCTTTCTGATAAGTGGACGTTATCTCTATGAGAAACTTCCTTAGCATTTATTCTCTCATGACCATGAAAACTGTGTAGGCAGATAAGGTATAAATACCTCTGTTTTAATATTAAGTCTTCAGTCTTTATAAATCATCATCCAACTCACAAGTCTTTATAAATCTTCATCCAACTCACAAGTCGTTATTAAGTATTCAACAAGTGTTTATCCTGTGTGAGTATAAAACTAGGTGTGGATTTTAAAATTGTCCTGCTAGTAAAACATAAAGGCTCATTCGAGTTTTAATTAATTATTTTGCTTAATGTCATTTAAATGTGAATTTTAAAATTGTTCTGTTAAGTGTGTTAATTCAAATTTAATTATTTTAAGCTCGTCTTAAAACTTCGTTAAAATAATTACAGACAAAGTAATATTAATACATTTGTATCATTAATGTTAACAAGATAGTTTTCTACTAATTAAAAATTAATAAAATATATTCTACGACTGCAAACGAAATATATAAATGTGTTTTATTATATTCAATAAATAAAGTTTAAAAAAAAGCTTCGGCCACAGAATATAATTAAACTCGAGGGCATTACTCAATCGTTTAGTCATCAGTGGACACATAACAGGCTAGTTATGTGATAATGATATGGAATGATTTTAGGTCAGTCTCGAACAGAAAGAAGTACTATGTACACGCTTTTAAATGTTATTACCGATATATTTATTAATAAAATATATTAAACAGTTGGGGTTGTTTATAGTTGCAGCGGCGGAATTACCCCTCGTGTTTTATTAATTTTGTGATAGTGGTGAAATCGTTTATTAAATAGTGTATTCATAAATATGGCAACAAAAAATGTAAGTAATTCAGTTTTGACTATTTACTGTTATGTTGATTAACGTATAAATCAACCAGTGTTTTTTATGAACTTTTCATTTTGGTTAACGTAAATACCAATCAGTTAGTATTTCGTTAATTATAAGCTATTATTTTCGTTGTGATTCGATTTACGTATGAATCGAATGTTACTTAGATACGTTTATAATTAATTCGTTAACGAGTTAAGCTAGTAGTTTTGTTTGATTAATGTATAAATCAAACTATTGCTGATTTGTATGTTGCAAATTTAATTATTTGAGTTTGATTGGATTGATTAACGTAAAAATCAAGGCTAAATAAGAATCTGTTATGAGTGGTGTTATGTAATAATTTGCCTTTATGTTAACCCACCAAGATTTCTGATAAATAACAGCGTTGTTGTTAAATAAAGAGTTGTGTAAAAGTTTATATAAAAAAACATTTTTTTAAGTATTGCTGTATTATAACGGGGTGTTTCATAAATTTAGTACTTAATTGTTAGATAATCAAAAACTATTATTTTGGTCAAGAACAATTTTTATTTTCACAATTGTAAAGTTTGATACGATGGGGCGTAGCAGTTCTTCGTCTACAAGTTCAAGTTCTGATTGGTCTGAAAGGAAACGCCGTTCCAGAAGGACGCGACGTATACGCGGATTGAGAGATCACATGGAGATTCTGTTTCGCGCGAGCGTCGTCATGCTAAAGAAGAGGAACGCGTTCGAAAATCAAGATCCCGTACAAGATCAGAAGATACGCATGCCGTTTCTGTGCACGATAGATCATCTACTAACAGAAGTCATTATACACCTCCAGTGCTCACGCGATCAGGTTTTCGTGAAGATTTGCGCGTAACCATTCCGAATTCGCCTCCTCAGCCGTCACTTGCTGATACTTTAGAACGACTCTGTAAATTAGAACTACTTTTTGAGAAAATGATCACTCAACAAACGCAGCCAAAGGAACGTCCATGGAAAGTTTATGTGAATCCAGAATGCATTCCTGAGTTTAGTCCGGGAAATCCAAATTTAAGTTCTTCTAAATGGATAGAGAAAATCGAACAGCTGGCGAGGATTAATCGATGGGACGAATCCTCTATCATATATCACATGCAAAGTCGACTAACAGGTGTTGCACGGAAATGGTATAATAACTTACCTACGTACCAATTAGGATGGGAAGAATGGAAGGAACTTCTATTGAAAACGTTCCCCGAACAACAAGACTTTGCAGCTATTTTGAGGAGCTGATATAAGCAGTTGGGTTTCAAACATTAAAGGATAGTAATGAGTACTATTTATAGCGTACGTATTATACGAAATTTCCAAGGCACAAAATGTATAAAAAATTTCATGTAGCTTTTGCATTAAATTGTAATTCCAGACGTAAATTTGATTTCTTGAGGGAAAGTAGACTTCCTTGCATTACTTCCACAACAAGATAATTAAGCAATAAAAGCACAACTATGTGCGCGCATGTCACGTACTATCAAATGAACTTAACACACCAGGAAAAGGAATCTTAAAATGTAATGGAAGTTTCAGTAAATTACATAACTGCCTTAACTAGTTGCATAGTGCACATATAACTTAATAGACTGTAATTTTCAACAATAACACTATTCACGGTGTATAACGTTATAACTTGATATCGAGGTTTAAATTTTGTAACTAGTAATTGCATAACGTTTTACCCAGAAACTAATTAATGGACTACTAAACTTTATAGTATAATATAAAATAAGAACTTTTCTCATTGCCAGTCATATTACTCGCTAGATAATTGAATCTGGGCGTAATGAAAACTTAATTTTAGGTTATCGTTGTACATGCTTCCTTGAATAAGGATTTTCAACGTCAAAACAATTAACGTCAAGTTCCTTTTTTAAAACTGCCAGTTATTATATCTTTCAACAATAATGTGAATCTTTTATTAGAGATACCGCTCACTTCATAGTTTATAATGTAGTCTTATTACTTTACCGTCTATTATACTTACATTCATTTTTAAATTTATCTGTGTCCTATTCCACTATTTATTTTGTCTAAAATACATTATTCTGCATGTTATTTGAAACCATTTAAGGTTTTTTATTAAACTCTTAAAAAGTTTTCAAATTATTTTCCAGTTATATTTATTGCAAAATGATCTATTTTAAATAAAAAAGTAAATAACCGACACGAAACAATAAATACAAAAACTCTAAAATATAATTATGTGGAAAATGTACCTTAGATTTTTGTTAACACGCGTTGCAGAAGAAACAAAGCGAAGGAGATTAAGAGAAACATGTATGTATTATGTATGTACTTATGAATTAAATATTTCGCAGCAGATAAAGCAAAAGTTCTGTAATGATATTGTTAAGGAAAAGTCTTAGTCAATATCATAACAAAATATTCTTTCTACAAGTGACGTCTTAAAAATATTGCAGCATTCAAAGCATTCCAATCTAATAAACTGACGAAGATTTCAGATTTATATCTCTTCAGAAATAAATAAGTTATATGACTGAAAATTGCATATCACCAATACCGTAATATTTTATTCCAACGTAAAATTTTATTTTTAAGCGTTTAGAATCCCTTATCTTCTCCAAGTTACCATACAGGAAATCTGCGAAAGAAGGGTAATTGAAAACTTTGTAGTAGGTATATAAAATAAAAAATAGTTTTAAAGAAAAATATTGCAATAGTGTTAAGTTGTGAATGAATAATACATAAACAGTTGGGAGAAGTAACCCAAGCAGCATTTAAGTAGCAGTAACTGAGATCGGAACTTTGATTGAGTAGTTGTTACGTAACTACAACTAAATTTATGACTTTATAGGTTTCATTTCTTCAATTCGGAATATTTTAGTAATTGTGTAGTTGTTTCTATTATTTTTTGGAACTATGTAGTTTCATTACTTCTGAGTAACTATTAAAGTATGTGGAACGGTATTGTCACTTAGTATACTTACTTTAAAGTCGTTGCAACTTCAAAGTGGTATTATGATTGTAGCAGTAACTTGGCCGAAGCTACTTTAAAGTTTTTAAAACCTTACAGTAGTATTGAATGTAAAACTTGCGTTTTTGCTACTCAGGAGAATCACATTAAAGTAATTTTTCGTAAACTACTCCATCACCATATTTACTTGTAAAATGTTGGATTAATCAATAATCATTAATCAATTTGCAATTTGTTATGATTGTTAATAGATGTTTTACTATATAACCTTCAATAAAAATAACAAATTGGTGCCAAATTGTGCCTTAGGGATTGTTATGTATGTAGCTTGAAGTTGGCAACATTTATTTGAAGTGATGTAACTAACCAATCCTGGCCCGTCCTCTGGGCGAGGGTCAGTAACACTTGAGTCGGCTTGCAGGATACACGTCTTCTACACTCTATGCATTGTGTATGTAATTCGCCCTGCTCACTCAATATTAATAAAGTTAATTAATGACAATAATTGAGTATCTTTTATTTATACACATAAAAGAACATAACAGGAATAATATAAAAATGGTTTCTATCATGTGTATCAACTTATAAGTATTTCCACGAAAGTAGCAATTACTACGCCGCTACGTACCTGCTACCCAAAAATTGTTTCCCATTTTGGTTCCAGGCACGTAACAAAACCGTAGCAATTACGTGCTTGTGACTACTGGCAAATACTTAATAGTTCCACCGGTAGTTTCTGGTACGTAGCGATGACTAAAAATGCTGTTTGGGATACTAAATAATAAATTGCGTTGCTTTGTGATGTGCGCTTACCTATTTGAAACAAGAGAACTGAAATGTATGCAATTTCATGCAAGTAAAAAACCTTTTTTTACATGTGAAAGATTCTTTATTAAAAAAAATTGTAGTGGGGATAAAAAGGGTTGCTATCTACGTTAATTGAGCATATAAGCTAGGTTAAGTTGTTGCCTTCTTAGACGTATCGATTGTTCTGCTGATTTAACTTATACACTTATAGCTAGGCTAGTTATAAAAACCCCAGTAACAATTCAAAGAGCTGTATTTTGGATAGAATCAATTGATTGATATTTAATAGAAAAGTTGCAATGGTTTATAATCTTGGTGTACTGGGATGACAAAATAATCAAACATTTCATCGCTCTTTGTATTAAGTACGTATTACAAATAAACTGGTAATTCATTTTGTGACACGATCCAGCATTATATAGTATAGAAAATGATAGAATATTTGTTAAGTTGCAAGAGCAAGAGAGAGCAATCACGCGACACGATGTGTCAAAGAGAAAAGAAGTTCCACGAAAGTAGCAATTACTACGCCGCTACGTACCTGCTACCCAAAAATTGTTCCCCATTTTGGTTTCATGCACGTAACAAAACCGTAGCAATTACGTGCTTGTGACTACTGGCAAAAACTTAATAGTTCCACCGGTAATTGCTGGTACGTAGCGATGACTAAAAATGCTGCTTGGGAAAGCACCATAAAGAGAAAGTTTAAAATAAGCAATTTATTAAATATAAGAGTTAATTAAATAAAAAACTTCTTTTGAGTTCCGTTGTTACCTGCAGAAAATTTGATTGTTTATTTTATAAAAAAATAACCTTAGTACGACTCTGTATGACAAGGAAATATTTTATCTAG
The DNA here is from genome assembly GCA_929113105.1 of Agrypnus murinus. NCBI lineage: Eukaryota > Metazoa > Arthropoda > Insecta > Coleoptera > Elateridae > Agrypnus > Agrypnus murinus. The sequence goes on from OV816026.1 coordinate 140,698,795, forward strand.
GTTATGTTTAAATTAAATTCTCACGCTAAATTCGCGTTTGTTTCAATATATTTACAGACAGCTGCATTCAAAGTTATAATTTAAGTTGATAAAACTTTAATTTCACAAAATAGAAGACAAAATTCGAAATAATTTCGCTAGATAATACAGATACTGGGATTTATTATAGCTAAAAGGGCACATACAAAAGATATTTAGATTCTAAGCTTAAATTTGAAACTTTTGCAGATACGAACAGTCAAGCACTGTTTATGATATTCAATCTTTCAGATATAAAAAAACAGACTGTAAGACTGTTTATGACTGGGGGGGAGGGCTTATTACAATAAAATAATCACGGAGATAAATTCTGCATTTTTGCTATTTGTAAAAGTTGACATCATTCTAGTTTTGGATACGTGCCTTCGAATTACTCTTATCTGGGAAATGTTAAATGCCATGAAAGTTTGGACACCGAGGAGGCAATCCCCAACGGATCTTGTAGCCAACACGTCGACCTTTGGGCCGGCGTGATTGTTGTTCTTATTGTCATATCATTAATATAAAAATTGATATGAATATTTTTGGGTGTTCCATATCGCAGAATATGCTAATACAAAATTAATCCAGTGATGAGAATTAATAATAAATTCAGTATTGTAAATTGTGTTTGGCAATAGTTGATGTAAATTTTTTCTTTTATCGTTTTGTTCTCGTTCGGTACAATCTAATTCTATATTATGATTCGGTATAACTTATTGAGAACTGAGTTTATTTAGCGTTAAAGTTCTTTCATTTGAATATTGTATTGGCTTAAATAATTAGTTTCAAGCTAGTAAACGTGAATTTATGCTAATCGACGCGTTTTATTAATAATCATATAACGCATTATGTTGGACAAGGACTGCTCAATAATAATTCAAGCAACATTCTAGTTAATTTTACGTACCGTTCAGCTTGAAGTAGTTTTTAGTATCGTTAAAGTTAATAATTACAACGAATCTATTCCGTATTGGAAACTATGGCAAAGTTTAAGGCCTGTCGTAAAATGTGAAAAACAGTTCAAAATTCAGGAAGTGCGTTTCCCGCAACTTTAGTTCCAGTTAGCAGTTTCTATGTGAAGTTTGTGTTATGGTCATTGGTTTTAGTTTTTAGATTATGGTCAAGTTGTTTATGTAAGTTTCAAAATTTTTATCCATACGTATTTGCAGTATCACGCCCCAGGCTGTATGAGTTGCGCCTAACAGCAATTTTGTATCATCAGGTTGCATCCTTGTTTTTGCGTTTCACGTGGCGTTCGAAAAAGTTGAATCAGTACATTCCATAGACGTTCGTCCAACCGTACGAGCTTGGTAGGTTTATTTAAAGTTCTTATTAGCTCTTCTCACATTGTTGAAAAAGTTGCAGTCTAGTTAAAAGAAAATAATTAGACACTTAAATGATTCTGAATATAGCTTTTATCCATTCCTGATGTATGTTCACGGTTCATACATAAAAGTGAGTTTATAGTAGGTACTTGAAACAGTTTAAACGACACTGATGACTGTGACATAATGTCACTGATCGTTTATTAACAAAACTTTCTGTGATGTATGCCAAATTAATTTAATTACCATACCATTTTTCGTCTAATACACCGATCACACACTATATAATCGGAAATTTACAGATATTCCCTGAAGTCTAATCAAGGGAGCAAACCTAATTCAAGAGCTGGAAGCACCCAGCTTCAAAAATAATACATGATTTACTTACGATTACTTTCCCGTTTGATTTAATCTCTAGTGTTTAACCTAAAAAACCGTCTTAAAAGGCTTTTCCCCCACTCTGTTATTATTTAATTTCCAATCTGGTCTTGGTTTTACTAGATATGCGTATTGTATACCCCTTATTTAGTATTGCTTAGATTTGGGATTCTTGATTAGTAACTTCTGCTTAACATCGTTTCCTGTAAGATCGCGTAAAAGGTAATAATTATTTATTTACCAGTTGGTGGCTGTAATATCTCTTGGAACACACAATATCAATTCCATTCACTTGTAAAGTTTTAAAAATAATTCCTCTTTTTGAAGTTTTAAAGTGAGCGGAAGTTTAAATATTTTTGTGAATGTAGCTCAAGTTAGTTTGGTTTCACGTGGTTTTCATTTTAAACGCTTTGTTTAACTCCCGTCTAATTTAAATTAAACGTTAAATTTAAATTTTCGTTTAATTTAAATTAACTAGTCCAAGATAACATAACAGGACAGACAAACCTTTTTATCTACAAACTACTGTTATTAATTTGCTACTGTAACTTTTGTAAATTATAAAATACTTTCTCTTAACTTTTAGGTTGTGTTAAATATACAATATAATATTTTTTTATTGCATTGATTTGGTGTAACTGAACGTTTACACGGTTGCAAGATTTAATTTACATGCTGCTTTATCAGCAGAAATCGTATTGTGTAGGTATCTGAGATTTTGAATATTTTTCTGTTTAGCTCTACATAGGTTTGATTGATTGGTATTATGATTTTAGTAATTTAAGAACTGATTAGTTATTACTTATATTGATTTATTATTAAATAGTAAGGTGGTCGTTATTTTGGCAAAGTCGAAATTACTCAATATTTTAATGAATTGATAATTTTAGCCAACGATTTGTACTTGGTCTAAAAGTATAGCCAAAGGAAAAACCCTTTCTCCATTATAAGATGTAGGCAACTCGAATATACAATTTGTAAATGTAGTAATATTTACTATTATAAATGAGAGCATAACCTCACTTATTTAACAACCTCAAGGTAAGACCTTTGTTTATGTTTACTAAACTTTTTAGTTTAATTTTAAAGTATTAATAACTAATAGCCGGACCAATAACTTCAGGCTGATAATTGTTCAGACTCGCTTTGATATTAGTGAGAAACCTTTTTAGAATTAGTACAGTTTCAACACTACTTTTTATTTTAGCTTTTGATGACTCTGCAATACGTTGTAGGAACCAAATTTTATATTTTCAGAGATGGAGATTAAGAATTATAAATACCCTTAGAATTGTGCTCTAAATAACTAAACAATATTGAGCAACAAATTTTTATGTCTAAATACTTTCTTTATTAAAACATTTTCGCTAAATCTTAATAATGTACAAGAGCGCAATTTTGTTATTGCCAAATATTATACTTTTCTATTTTAATATAAACTTAAGTTTTTTTAGTTTAGTGCTAGTTAACATTATAAACTGTATGCAGTCATATAAGATGACGTATAAACCTTATCACTGCTATAAGATAACGCTGGTAATATATTCAGAACTTTATCTTAATATTATTCTACTGTATCTTAACGGTTGCATCTATTAGAATAATAATGTAGACACCATAAAAATTTTATCTTAATATTATTCTAATATATGCTATGTAGGCGAATGTTACGACCACAAAATGGTATATAAACACCGCAACTTGGTAGGATAAATCAGTTCTGTTTGCGACGAGTTCGAAGGCTTAGAAACTGGCATCCAGGGATGTTGTTTACCTAGCCTTTCGAGCTAGACTCAGAAGCCTTAGAAACTGACATACAGGGATGTTGTTTACCTAGGTTTTTTGAGGATTAGTACCAGCTTAATATTGAAAGTGTTTTAATGTTATTTAAGTTATTATGCAAGTGCATATTGTGTAATTAACAACGAATAAATATCTTATTGTACTTAACAGTAAATTGTGTTTATTTTGTAACTTGAACTCTGTCTTTTGTGTTTAATTTAAATAAAGTATTATTTTAAAAACACTTTTCAACGTCAAGAAAAGTTAATTTGCTTTAAAACATTTTTTTATAGAAATTAAAAGAAATAAAACTTAAAAAATGAAATCAACGGTTTAACCATTTTTTAATCAATGAAGTATTATAACGATTTCAACACCGAAAATTGTACCTTGTTGTCTTTGTGGTGAAAAACTTTTTTTAGCCTTTAGATAAATAATAACCATTATTAATCAAATTACATCTTGAATGTGCAAATATATCTTATACAAAAGATAACGAATGTTAACTCCAAAATTCATTACAAAACATAGATTAGGTAAGTTCAATGTAAGTTGGTTAGCTGATTTACCTTAAAATCGATATTCTGTACAGCTGTAATTTCGTATACAATGTTAGTTTTCTTGTTAGTTAAATGCTCGTAACTCTACAAGATTTTTATTCTGACTTTTTGACATTTGTTCTGCTTTGTTCTTGAATGATCCCAAAATAGCTCAGCGCACCAAGAACTTCTTAGAAATAATTATTTTCCGTATTTAACAATTTAAAATCGACTTTAAATTAGAAGTAATGTAAGTAATTATAAGTAAGACATTGCCGAAAGCTGTATGTTATGAGTATTTGTAATAAAATAGTAAATTTCGTTTCCAATTTCTTTTCTATTAGTAGAGTTACTAAACGAAGGAAATTTAAAACATTCACCAAGATTATTTATTGTTTACAATTTCTTAAAATAATTTCCTAATACATATTAAGTAACCACTAACATGAGCACCGCCACACACTGGTCTAGAATGCAAAAAACGTGATCGAAAATCAAAATTCCAATTTTCATGTACATGTTTCAAATTGTTATAGAGTAGAGTTAAATGTACGAACTACGATGTTTCATGTTCAAAATGCTTTTTACTTTTTATAAAAAATCACAAAACGCGTTCAAAGATGTACAAAAATAGCAAATTTTATGAATATAATTTTTTCTCAAAAGCTCGTATCTTTGAGTGTAAAGTATAAACTTATACAGAGTCGTAAAACAAAGCACATACAGAATAATTATTGTTCAGTATTTAAGCTACAAGATCACATGAATTCAATCGATTAGGGTTACAATAACATTTTTAAACAACCCTTACTTGAGAGTCTGCAATTCCATCCCCGCAACAGCAAATGTAGGGCTACAAATCGGAGGAACGATCAGGAATAAATTAAATAGACGTGTTTATAATTTACAAACATTGTGGAAAATAATCATCTTTGAATTTCTCATAACTACTTGCAACTTATTCCTCAAGATTGATTTATGCGTTGTAGTTAGTAAGAGTGGTATTTGAGATATGGGCGCCTTTAGCAAGCAAAAGTCTAATGAGGCTAGTTCCGGTGACCATTAAAGAAAATATTCGTAGTGTTGTTATCTTCAAATCTACCTGGTTATTGAAAGAAATGAGTAATTTCAGAATATTTTAAAAGGTATAAATGAGTAAAAGCAAAACACATGTAGCAAGTAATTTTAACAGGTATGCACCACAATGTATTGTAATGTTCTTTTGTATTCATCGCAGTTTCGGGACACTTTGAAGATTATTTCCAAAAAAATTAAATGCAGATATTTTATTATATCTTTGTCCAATGCACTTAAGTGTTGTAAAACTAGAAATAAAAAGTAAATGTTATGGATCAGCTCAGTTATCATCGTTATTTCAAATGCACTTCAATGTTGTACTGTTAGTTGATTTGTTTCTTCATTATTTCGTGCGTTCTTTTAATTTTCTTGTAGTTCGTGTGTTATTGTATCTTGTTATTTGTTTGTCTTTGTTTTCATTATTATGTCTTTGTTATCATCATGCATGAGTGTAAATATTACACGACTAAACCTTCATGAAAAAATTATAGGGCTTGGTAAAGCACCTCGTGAAACAAAACAGCATGTCATTAACTTTGTACATAATATCTTTAAAATTAAGGGTGACCAGCAAGCATCCAAAGCTTTAACAATATGTATCAGAGAAAGGTTTTTCGCCTTATTTTAGATTTTGGGATTCCTGTAAACGAAGAAATTCATTATTATTATTGAAATATGGGACGTGGTTGAAAAACGAAGTACAGTTTTCAGATATACTGTATAGATGTTTACCTGGTACCTCAACGGCAACATCAGGTAAGTAATCAGTTATTAACACACCGAAAAAAATATAATTATCGCTAACAGCTAGTGCAAGTTAGTTTCATTTTTATGTTTCAATCTAAATTCGCTATATCGCTGGCCAGTGTTTCTATTTGTACCATATGTATACCATAGCTGGACAAAGTATCGCTAAAAAGTTTAAAGCAAACGTTACCTTCGAGAAATTTCGCTTAAAAACAATAAACCACAAATCTTATTTGTATAACTTTTACTATTATTTTATCCTAACAAACATCTTTGTAGGGTCACAAGGTCGTCCTTCTAAAAACTTTGACGATTCGTCTTATGTGGTAAAAAGACACTGAAGAATTAAGAACTAAACCATCTTCACAATTATCATTCGCAACTTCGATGAAATTACGAGAAGAAGGTAATGTCACTGCTGCAAAGTTGCTTACAATTACAAGTTCTTCATTGGAAGCAGCGGATCGTATCTTAAATACATTAGCAACGCCCACGACCGTACCAAGCCCTCTTTCACCTAAAGATGCTTTGACCGTATTGATTTCGCTGAATTTAACGAAGCATCAGTATGTATCGCTTAGAGAGATATCAAACATGCATGGACATTCTCTTTTTCCACCATACTCCTTGGTTGTGGCTGCTAAGAATGAATATTATCCAAGACAAATAGATGGCACGGAGCTCAAATGTGAAGTGCCACTACAAGAGTTGTTAGACAAAACTTCTGAAAGTATTTTAAAAAGTATCCCGATGGAATATCCAGAGAAGAAAAAAAATGAATCTTTCATTTTACATTGCAAATGGGGATTTGACGGAAGCTCAGGCCATTCTGCGTACAAAGAGATGTTTGAGGGAGACAATGCACAAAATCAAAGCATTTTCATAACCTCAATTGTGCCCCTTCGGTTGGTAAATAAAATCACCAATGCTTTGATGTGGAAGAATCCGCGACCATCCTCGCCCAAGTTTTGTAGACCAATTCGTTTACAGTAGATTCATACGAGTGACGAAGTAACAAGATCAGAAAGGCAATATATTGAGACACAAATACAAAACCTAAAACCCTTTAAATTTGCACTTGGATCTATCGACTTCTCCTTACAATTAACGATGATCGATAGCAAGGTATTACAAAATTATCATAATTTCTTTTTTATCTATACTTCTACTTCTAAATGTTGTAGGTTTGCAATGCTTTGGCAAGTACGTCAGGCATACGATGCTACATTTGTGATGCTACAATTTCCCAACTGAATGATGTATCTAGTCTTCCTAAACGAATTAGGAGGCCTGAAATGTATGCTTTTGGATTATCCATTTTACACGCACACATTCGATTCTTTGAATGTTTATTGCACATTTCCTACAGGCTTGAACTGAAAGTGTGGAGAGTAAGGCTATATAAGACAACCTTACACGTTCATAATTAGTATTTATATATTTATTTATATTGTTTAGATTACAAAACACATTAAAGAAGCCTTTGAACAGCGAAAACGAAACATACAAAGAAAATTTTGTGAGAAAATGGGTCTTATTGTTGACATGCCAAAACAGGGATCCGGATCATGCAACGATGGCAACACAGCTAGACGCACGATTCTTTGCTAATCCGCAGCTGTCAGCAGAAATAACTGGTAGGCTACACAATACCAATGTATGGAGTGTTTTTTTAAATTTGACGTCAACGTAGGCTGTGAATAGTCGATTGTGAATTATTTAAACACGTGAGTAATTTGAACGTTTTGACAATGACATTTATTAATACGATCAAGATCCGTTCACAATCAACTACCCATAGCCGCATTCGACGTCAAATTAAAAAAAACACTCGATACATTACTTTACTTAAGCATCTGCATTTCTTCTTTAGGAGTTGATGAAGATGCGATACGGAGATTTGGAATAATCTTACGAGCAATAAGCAGTTCGTATGACATTAGTTTAAAAGCTTTTGATGTATATAGTTCAGAAACATTAGAAAAATATCTTTCCCTGTACAAATGGTACTACATGCCAATCTCTGTGCACAAGGTTCTTGTTCATGGACCCACGATCATCTCCAAATGTTTACTGCCGATAGGAGAGTTGTCAGAAGAGGCCCAAGAGACGAAGAATAAAGATATTCGACGATACAGAACGAGCCATACAAGAAAAATGTCTCGTCTGTACACAAACAGAGATTTGTTTCAGAGATTACTGCTGCGTTCAGGCCCCCACTTGAGTAGTATATATAACTTTAAAACAAATAGTAAAAAAACAACCAGATTCAGAGTTACTTCCATTGTTAGGGTTACCACAGAATGAATCAGATTCCGATTCTGATTTGGAAGAAAATGTGGGTCTCGGCTTGGATGACTGAATATAATCGCTTATGGAAACTTAAGAATATGTTAGTGTAGTAGTATACATATATACGTGTATATAGTTTTTTAGTGTAGTTTACTTTGTAAATATGTTTAAATATGTATTACTTAATACTCGTTGCATTATACACACCATTCAATGCGAGTTTTTTAATTTATATAATTTGTAATATTGAAATTTTTACTTATTCGTTCTATCGTATCGTTGTATACAATTTTATTTATTTATTATTTAGACAATTTTAGAAGGTTTTTACTTCACTTTATTTATTAGCTAGACAAGTCTACAACTTGTTTTTACTGTATTTGTTTCTGATTTTGTCGCTTATTAATTTGTATATAATTTATTATATCTTGCATCTGGAATTTTATACACCTTTTGCTATATTTATGTCTGTAATTTATATCGTTTTGCTACATCGAGTTTAGGTAAATGAATGATGTTAACAACATATTGGTACTTCGTATGAAAATGTTGTTGGAAGTTTCAGTTAAGGCAGAAGCTTAAATATACCTACTTTACAAAAATATTTATGATATAATTACTGTTGAATTTCCTACACATTTCCCAAGTTTTATAATCATATTTGATATGGTATACCCATGATAGGCTTTCACGTGCACAGCGTATTACATTACAATACAGTTAACTGCGAATACGCTTGGAATTATACACACTTTAGTGCATTAATTCGAATAGAAAACCTAAAAATACTATCATATTCGGATTTAGCGACCCCAAAAACATAAAATGGCATTATTTCAACTAACATTAGTTCAATAATTATTCTACTATGATTTTCGATCACGCTTTTTGCATTCTAGACCAGTGTGCGCCATGACTTTGAAACTGTTCAACCATGTAAGGATGATCTAATAATACCTTTCGCATGAATTTCAAGCACTAACCTTTGCCCTTGCTAAATTATATTTGTGGAATATTACCAACTAACACACATGTATGTAAATGTTTATTCTAATGGTGTGTTTCATTTTATATATCAAAAAAGTAAAAAATATTTCATTATGAACACAATTTCCAATGACCGATATTACTGCTATAATGGTATAATTTATAAATTATTTGTTTTTTATTACATTTATTAAGATTTGATAGTATATTTGATTTACTATAGGTATCCATTTTCATCGATATCCATCTAACATTAGTTTACTGTAAAAAATGAGTAGGTGTGTATGTGTATTATTTTTCCAGTAATTATTCATTCTGATTATAATTCGTCTTTTTAACTCTATTAATGTAAAAATGTAAAAACGATTATGATTAGCGCTACTAGTTACTTAGTTGTTATAGTTAATATAGTGAGTATAATTATCGCTTATTTCTAATTGGTTTTACCTACTTGGGTAGACGCCATTTCAGAATTTAAATACGTCAGACTTCTTTTATTTTGATTATTAGTTGTATAATTGTAGTTCTACGTTTATTCGAGCAGTTAATTATCATCTAGCAAAATATGATATTAATTTTGTATTTTGTAAATCAATCTATATATTAAAACACAAGGTTTATTTTTGTTCCAATTCGTTTGAGAGTCCCACCGGGCGGATCTGAGCGATTCTTTTTTTATATTAAAGCTTTCGCTGTGTAGATTAGTCAACACTACTTAATTTTTATATATTTTTAATGTTTATATTTTTAATTTGAAAAACTTTAAAATGTTTAATTTGAGACGGACGAATTGGACATTCACTTGGGACGCCCTCTCACTTTCTACGGTGGTGAGTTTCGTAATTATTCCAGCTTATAAATATAGAAGGGTGATGCAGCATTGCAGCAGTCCACCTCCATCATTAATAAGCGGTTAACACGCGGTTAATGTTTAAAGAATTGTTAGGTTCCGTAGTATGTTTATTAGGGTGTCCGTTATTTTGGCAAAGTTTGAATTACGTTGAGTACACCTCAAAATCTCTTATAGAATGTGGGAAAACTTAATTTCCTCAAATACCGGATATTTTGCTCAACATTAACCCGAGCCATCGAAGGATTGAGGAGAGAGGAGTGCTAGACTTAGAATTTTCAACTGGTTATGTTTGGTTGCGTTTATTTAAATAATCACTCACGAAAATCCGAAGGATTGTAATCACACATCGAAGGTTGTATATAGGGAAATCCTTCAGTGCTTTTGATCTTCATGTCTTGACGAGGTTTCCCTAGTTTTTATTATAATTGATCATGTTTATTGATATGACAATCACTTGCAGAGTAACCAGACCTTGGTTCTGGGGAGGGGCCGAGAGCAGGGAAAATTGGGTGTTGTAGTAAATGTAGGGGCTAGGATATCTCCATATTTGCACAAGCTTTAATAACAATTATCCAACAGCAACTGCAGTTACGAATTCCCATTTCGTTTGAATATTACCATAAAGTACTACGTTTAAAAATTGCAAAACACGACTACAAGATTTTACTATGATAGCACCTCCTAGAAAAGTTATGATATTCGATGGAGCAAAGCAAGTTTTGAAAAATATATTGAATTTGTTATTATTAGTATATAGATATAGAAGTATATACTCTACTGGATTACTTAGTAAATTTGTGCAAAATGAATTTTTAGTTTTAAATTTTACAGCAGAGAATATCTGACTACATCTATATTACTATTTCCTTAATAATTTATTAAGAAGGCCCTGTTTGGTAATTTCAAAAGTAAGGCAGTGTTTTTTGATAATTTGTAAATTATCATGGACTGCTTTTCCAGAATAAGTACATAATTCATAAATACCAATAATTATAGTGAATTACTTCTCTAAGCATTAGCAACACTGTAAGTACATACATTACAATCTAAATGTAATTCTTCTATGAAAAGTTTCCTACTACTTTCCACCGTTCAAAATTATTAACAGCTAAGGGAAACAACATAGGATATTTTTATTTAACTGTGTCATGCTTTCCAAAACTGTAGAAGTTCTGAAATAGATTCTCTGTTTCGTTTTTAAAAATTAATAATAAAAAGAAACATACGTCTGAGCCGGTCATCCTGTCACCAGGGCTCCGTACGTGACAGTGTAAGTATGCAGTAGCCCCTAGTTGGACTGTGACATTATTTATGGTGTTGTTATCCGCCCCCGCCACACCTTCGGCTCTTAAGTCCTCGAAATTGTTGTACCACAACTGCCGCCAGTCGTACTTCGTAACGTCCCTCCTTCCTGCAAACAACGGGAATTATATTGTTTTGCATTAAATAGCATCCTGTAAGGGTGGAAACGTCTTGTTTCGACTATATAATGCTTGTTTGACATGATCAAGACCTGTTGAATTAAATATTACCACATTTAAATAAATACTAATGTTGAGGGAAAACAAGATACTTACAAACTACCAACTAAGTTGATAAGTCCAAAAATTATTTATATCATTCTATGTTTGTTTGCGGTTTTGTAAAGGCAATAGAATTGCGGTACTGTGGTTTTAAGTAAACTTTGTGGTAAAACCAACTAAAAGGCCCATAGTAAACCGCTTGATAGCTCTTGACAAAGTGTGGAACGCAAAATTGTAAACCCTTCTTGCGTTTTATTTACAGTATGTAACAGCGGTTTACTGTTTAATGATGTGCATGTACATTAAATGTAAAAAATTAATTATTATGTACAAATTTTGTACAAAATTATTAAATTTACTTGGGCTTACACTAAAGGAACCAAACAAAATAGCAGCGTGCCAATAAAATATTGCTGAAAGTGGCGCGAAAAAGTATCAATTGTTTGAAGAGTACATAACCTTTAAAAAACTTTACTTAAATTTCCCCAAAAATACTTCATGACATATTCCCACTACAAACAAATTTCTACAAACTCTAATTGGATGACGGTAATATAAGGTATTAATTACAATTAATTCAAATTTATAAAGATGTATGGATAAATATAACTTAAAAATTAACTTAGTATTTAGTAAAATATAGGCAAATGGAAACCAATTCTAAGATCACGGTAAACCTGAAAATAAATCATACATGTAAAGAATCGTTGAAAGCTGAAAAGAAATTCTATTTTTAACGCTTTGAAAACGCACGAATTGTTTACACGCAGGGAAATGTAAGCAATTGAGGAAGACTGAGGTCGCAGATTTTACGAGAAGGATGAAATGCTTACTTAATACTTACCCTGTAACGTGCTAAAAATTTGAGTAATCATTTTATAAAAAATAATCTTAGTACGGCCCTATGAATAGTGACATGGGTTGAGTTGAAATTCAATTCCCACGTTCAATATGCGTTCTTGTCAAATATTTTTGCAGCTGTATCTTAATAAATCTTCGAAATTGCAAGCAGTTCAAAATAATTATAGTATTCATATCGTTTCTTAAGCTTAAGATAGTTCAAAAATTCATGATAATTTTGCTAAGTAATAAAGATATTGAGCTTCTCTTTGTTTTGAAAGCACGTACAGATCTCATATACAAATAATTTATTGGTCTACAGCAATTGAAATAGTAATATATACTTTGTATTTTAGGCTACGAGTAAAGTTTTTAGCAGTCAACAGTACAGTAAATTTCGTTAAGTGTCAAGTTTATGATCTCAGATTCCCGGTATTTTCCTCATCGGATAAAACTGTCGTCAAGTTTTGTTTGTTTGGACAGTTTAAAAACCACTCTCCTGAATTTGTAAAATCATGTCGTTTTTTGTACCCCTGTAAGTCAGTCTAGTGGCTCTCCAAGCCAGAGTTAGGTTCTTTTTGCCTCGACGCCTCGCGTCGGCTACTAGACGACGTTATTTGTTCTCGTTATTTCTACAATTACAACTGAGCGTTCCGTATTGTAGAGTGCGTTAGTTACTAATTTTAGTGAAGAAAATTTGTTCATAATACCAGTAATGTAGATTTACTTAATGACCAATATTGGAAAAAAGTGTGTTTTTGTTGTATTCTTGTATCGTATAATTTAATGAGAGATTATCAGTTTTACCGTGTTCAGAATTTGGTTGCATTGCAGTCTAGTTTTCCGAGTTAATAGAGATCAGTGTTAAGGGAATCTCGTTTGTACACTGCATTTAAAAGAAAACTTGTATAAAGTTATTTAACAGAGTTGTAATAATAAAATGACGCATTGCATTTTCTATGAAGAATTGATACTAAAAAAATTCAAGCAACATGCTAATTATGAGATTATCGCCCTGTTCAAAGTATTTTGTTAAGGTAAAATAGTTCGAGATTTAAGAAGTGTTTCCGCAATGTTCCTGCGTCAGTTGCAGTTTCAGCAAAATTTTGTGTTGTAATCAGTGGTTTTAGTTTCAATGGCTTGAGTCATATTTACTAGTTTTGTAAACTTAAGAAGTGTTAATGATAGCTAACTGTTTCAAGAATTAAGTTGTTAAGTGATTAATGTTTAGTTTAGATTGTCTTTGTTCATTTACGAAATTTCAAGTTATGTATAGTTTAAATAAGTTATTTGTGTAAAATTTATCTAGCTTAGGAACCCGAAATAAGGTAATATGTAGGAATTATCATTGAATTTAGAATGCTGGATTTAAGTACGTAGTATGGTTCTTGTGTAGTATACTTTCATCCTTTATTTTTTATGCAATATACAGACAGCAATTATTGATATTTGTAGTTCGGCTCAACATACTGCTGATGTTTATTTTATTAACAAAATGTTTGGATTATTAAAACGATTTGTTCAGATTAATTCAAAGTGAATTTTGAAGGGAGGTCTTTTCCCAAACTGTAAGTTCAAGCTTTTTTCAAATAATGTAACACCTATTCAGTTTGGGTGGCTCCCTCTATTTTTTTATTTATTCCTGAATTTATTATCTAATCAGAAGCTTTTGTGATTAACACCCACGACGCCTGAGTATAATTTGATTTACTAAGATGTCACGGCCGGAGCATTAAGATCTTTAGTAAGTATCGTAACGTAAGTATTAAGCATGTATAGTTTTGTTTGACTTTAGTTATTGTTTTGGATTAATTTGATACACTCTTACAACCCTTAAAAATGTTAAATGTTGTCACTGGATTTAACAATTATTATAAAAATGTAATAACTTAGCAAGACCTTATTAAATGTTTCTTTAGGAATCGACATACTCATAAAGCTTAACCTCCATTGTCTTATTGTTTAATATATCGAGATGTACGAACGGCTTCTTCAGAATCTGCATAACAAAACTCCCAAAAATTCTATAACTACCCACAAATAAAGTTATATTGGAAAAACAGTTTCTAATCTCAAGATAAAGGTAGTAATAAAATAAATGTGAAGATGTGTGTACCAATGTTATTATAGAAATACAATTAATCAAAATTAAACTAAACATAAGTGTCCGGGTGTTTTTATATGTTTTAGTTCATGTTATTTTGTCTTTTCTCAAGTTTCTCAACACTTTGTAAAATAATTTTTGGTTTATTTGACTGTTCTCTTCTAAACTTCTCCCAAGAACGTTTCCTTCTGCTTTACTTCTTATCGGTATGCTTTCGGTTTCTTTTCCTTTTTTGATTGTACTTTTTTCGTCTGCTTTCTATTTTTATTGGTATAATAATTACTACTGTGCATGCTTTCTTGTTGTTCGATATTTCTATTTTCCCAATTTTGTATTTATTTTCACAGAGTATTAGTGTATTTTTATTTTTTTTCAATATTTATGGCTACTCGGTGTGTTAGTATTCTTATTTTTCGTATCACTAACTGTCACTCAACTGTAATCACTGTAAATTTTTAGACTTTTTTTACTGTTTGTCTATGATTGCTTTTCTATATATATTTTTTTCATTTGTCAACAGCCACCAACATCAAGGTCATATAGTCTTTCTATCTTGCAGCCCAGATCCAGGCTTGATTGCACCAACCAAGTGATATCTTGATGACCAATTATCTTCTTTTTTCCCACCCTTCTGTTTAAATCACTTAAAACTATCAATCTATCTTTTGCATATTTGATAGTTTCATTAAGATCCCCCAAAACTCATATTTTGTGCCTTTTATATCTATTCATCCTCATAGGTCCATTTCCTGGTTGTGTTTTCATACATAAGTTTATCGATTTGCTTTCTTTCTTGTTGACCATATATTCATTACCGTGCTTGTAATTACGTTTGCTTTGCCTAACCTCTTTACTAATAGTTTGTTGACATTCATTCCTTATAAAGCGTTACTATATTGGGCATTACTAGTTTGTGTTTCTTTTCATCCCACTTTCAAAGTTGTCTACTTATTATTAATTTCTAATACCTAGTTTTAACTAGTGATGCCCACGAGACTAGCGAGACGAGACTTTTGTTGAGACTCGCACAAAATAAAACGAATCTAGTCTCGCACCAAAAAATCTGGTCTCTTCTCCATTCTTGCAAGTATCGCATGTCTCGTACTTCTTCTTTGGAAGATATATTAGAATATAAAAAAAAACAAAAAGGAATGTAATACCTAATTAATAATTAAATATAAGTCTAAATTATTGTGTTTATTTATAAAAGTTAAATCTTTTAAACGTTTTATACTACTTTCTTCGCAGTTTGCTATTGAAAAATAATCTTCAAATTTACTCTTTCTCTTTGATAAAGTCTTGATAGTTGTTGCAGCACTCTTAGTTGAAACTTCACTCTCATTTTTATATTCAGGAGTAAATAATTCGTCACTTCCACTAGAATAATCACCACTAGATGTTAAAATTTTTTCATGTTCTTTAATGTTTTTGCGTTTTCGTTTCGAAAAATTATGACTCATTTTAAACAAGCGGAATTTTGATAATCACCTATTACCTACATTATAAACTCAAAATTTATAATCTGTTTTATATCTAAGATACTACTACTAACCTTAATATTTTCAAATCAGACCAAAACTAATTTTAAAGTTATTAGATTTAAATACTAGGAGTATTTAAGTATGCGTCTTTAAAATCAAATGTTTACCGTTAGCGTACAACAAAACCAGAATGTCCAAAGACAAAACTTTATATTACACTAAAATCACAGAGCCAAGAAAACTTTAAATCATAATTTAATGACTTTTTATTTAACTAGTATTTATTCTAGGTATTTAGTTTCCTTTCTTAACATCTCATAACTATTCTTTTAGTATCAAACATTTCTTTAAACAGATCTCAGAAAAAAACAATTCGGTGCGAATTTTTGGCTGTTTATACATGTAAACATTCATTAATCCTTTATTTTACTACACGATATAGAAACGGTTAAAAAAAAACAAAATCCATAAACGCATATTAAAAAAAATGTTTTCTCTATAACGAAATAATATACCTACGTGATTATTGTGAATTCTGATATTTTATATTATTTTGTCTTTGATTTTATATAATAGAAATGCAACGTAGACAGCAACAAAGTAGATTATAAATTTTATGACTAAACAGTAAAGTATTGTATTGTATAGGTACTTGTTAAAGAAATAATTTCCATAATGCGAGAGTTTTGCCCGACTCGTCTAGTCTCGCAAGCAAAAAGGACACTCTCGTCTGGTATATCTTCTCGCAAATGAGACGATGTTTGCGAGTCTCTCGTAAACGAGACTTATCGTGAGCATCACTAGTTTTAATTGATTTCTTGTTTTTTCATCCTTGCTAGATTGATAAACAAAAGATTTCAACGGTTCTTAGAGGGCTGTTAAACTAAGGTAGACAATAAACACACTATTGTATAATTTATAATTAACATCTTGACAGTATAATACCTTTTTACATTTCTAACGCGGCTCATCATATTTGAATTAAATAGATGTTATCTACACGCCTCGTTTGGTAAAGGAAATACTTGAATTCATATTCATAGTATTTCGTTTGGACAATGTAGAAAATGACATAGAATTAATTGCAATAAACAAAAGCAAGGAAAAAAAATTAATTGCACCTGTCTGCTACATTAATTCATCATCGATTATCTCTCATCCTGGGCCAGTTTCACCTGCAAATATACGCGCTGTTATTGCATTTTGACACAAATGGTGTGACACATATCTTTTCAATACAATTGATACAAACGGTGTTTTCATTACACAAGAGCCGCTACAATAATCTACAATCGCAATCAATAAGCTTTTGAATGGGTGTTTGCGTTTGCATCAAACCGTTTTTCAGCGACGTTGATTAATTTTCAGAACTAGTTTTTATTAAATGCTTATTTTCAAACATACGGTTTCTATTATCTTGTATGAGTTATGTTTAGCAACGTCGAACTCTATTGAAGTTTGTATAACACACAAGTTCGACTTGTAGGAACTTTACAACCAAACTTGTACAAACTAATGAAGTGGCGGTGTGAAGCTTGTATGTGAGAACTTTATACGGTCTGTTCAGTTATTTGTCCATGTTGTGGCACGGTTCAATAGATTTCATTTTGGTTATGTTACAAGCAGATTCGATTTTGTTTTTGTTTGCATAGAGATAGAGCAAGTGTAGATAGAAATTGGTTTCATACTGGAAAATTCATTCAGTCGAAGTTTGAGAGCAAGTTTCAACTGAATTAAAATTTAACTCGACAAGTAGAAAGAAAAAGATAGGAAATTTTATATTAACAGATGTACAACTGTCACCTGTTTTCCGTTTTTCTCAAGGACTTTTTAATTATTACAAGAACAAAAAAAATCTTAAATATATTGTTTATTCATTTATTAACTACTTAGTGTAAATAATGTAAGTAGCAAACTAGGAATTATTTTTACTTTCTACGAAAAATTAATCTGTATTGTATTCTGCAGTATGGTATGTAGCAAATTAACAGGCGAATGTTATATTGAAAGTAAAATGAGAAATCGTAGTAACAAAAGCTGATGAGGTACTTCTGTAATGATTTTGTACAACTAAAGTATTGTTAAGCACACTATTTTTATATGAATAAATTTCGTTTCCAATGTTTATTTGATACAACTGAATACTTTATTTGATTATTCATTATCTTAAGGGTACTTACAATTATTAAGGGTTAAAAGTCCATAAAATAATCGACGTAACTATGAAACGCAAGTTTTTCTGTACGATAAAATAAACAAAACTTAAACCTTCAAACGAAAAGTTCACATTACTTAAACTAGTTTAAAACACAAAATACGATACTTACTGTATATAAAATGCTCAAAGTTGCCTGCTTGAGATTTAGCTCTTTCTTACAAATTTGAATTTCAGGTCGTAGGTATTGGTTCTGCAGTTGTCTAATTATTTATTAAAGGAATGGATAAAGGTTTCAAAACACAATAACATACACTAGAAGGGCGCCATCTGATTATGAAGCTTAATAACAATAATTAAATAGATCAAATAGATCAAATAAATCTAATAAATCTGTCTGAAATCACTAATCAAGAAATGAAATCAGACCGATATAAATTTAGTGCAAAATATTGGTTAATTTCAACAAAGTCAAAAATTTAACGATGATATGAATAAAAACTTTCATAATTATATGATTCTGTCTTACTGGTTTTAATTAACTTTAAAATCATATTTATTTTAGAAAACACAAAGAAAAATAAGATATAAGAAAATTACAAATTTTAAACTCAAAAAGTGAAGTAATAATTCCCTACCTAAGAGCTCTTGACTATTAAAATTTGTTAATGAATAAAATTTATATACAAATTACGTATAAATAAAAAAACAGACTAGAAATATTACAAAGATCCAAAGAAATTCACATAAATATTTAACATAAAAAAAAAACCATAATTCACAGTACCTGTAGTTGTCGATAATTCTCAAACCAAATTAACGCTAAATTGCACAAAAATGAGTCCTGCACACACCAATCAATCACTGCTGAACGGAGAGAAACTGGAATGTTCGTGGACTTCTGCTTTCACATCATACTAGAATGCAATGAATTAACCCTCGTAATGCCTGTATGAGGTGAATTATTACTCACGAATTCACCCAAAATAAAGTAATTGAATACAACCATAAAACTTCTATAAAATTTGGTTATTAAATTAATTTTAAGAACCATCGGCAAATGTTTGTTATTTTTCTTAAAACAACCCATTTATTATTTAGATCCGAACTGAATTTATAAAGCACATAACTCGGATTTCATTATTGATACGAGATTTTGATCACTGAAGATAAAGTCTGTAGTTATTGATTTTTATCGGTATTTCGGTACGAGAACTATTTTTATCGATATACGTTACGATATTTATTTCCATCGGTAAACTGTATTAAAGCTATTACACTTTTTAATAGGAAAAGTAAATTTCTCATTCTTTAAGAACACAAACATCCGGAAAAATATTTATCTGCACAACCGTACTTTTGCTAACTGCAAATTCTTAATTAACGTCCGGAAAGCTAATTACACAACGGTACTTTTTTATTAACTGCAAATCTTCAATTAACTATAGTCTCGCTCGCAAATGAAGGATTTTAATGAACGCGTGCACATCAGCTGTGAGAACATTACGATAAGCAAAGAATGTAAGCACAGTATCGTGTTACTAGAGACGTTTTAAAAAGGTCAGTAGCGTACGTTCGGATAGTACTTTTTAACATTATGTAAATTTATCATCGTTGAAGTATCTATTCAACCTTAATAACGATTTATAATTAAAAATCTCATTACGTTTTAAATGGCATAGGGTAACGAATACATTTAAAGAAAAGTAATTGCAAAACTTTTAACTATAAATTGTTAAAAGTAAAAAATAGGGAATCAATCAATAATCATAACTACACAAAATCATAACTAGTGTTAATTTACATTTTTAAGTGCATAAAACTGATACTAAATGATGGCAATCCTTTTTATATATTAGGAATCGTACTGTATAATAATTTACCAATTTCAATAAAACAATTAATGTATAAACAATTTCTTACTGTTTTAAAGGAATTACTTAACTATTATAGTAGTTCTTAAGAATTTTTGTTTATAACAATATTTCTGCTTTCATATGTTTAATTTAATCTATATTTTTTGCCGTTTACTTGCATACATGTTACATGGAAAACAAAAATATGCCTAACTGTGAGTCAAATAGTAGTAGTTTATAGGTGGAATGAAATAATTAAACTTGGGCGTTAATAATAATTGTTCTTCTAGTATAAATTAATTTCATTTTCCCTATTTTGTACGTGTATTTGATTATAATCGAATACAACATTAAGCATCAATGTTAGCCTTCGTAAAGGACATTTTGTGACGCTACTGAAACATTCCAGTTTATCAGTTATTTCTGTTATCAGATACATTTCTCGAGTCGACCACGTGATCATGAGGTGGACACTGCGTGATTTGAGATGCTTTTTACAATTCTGCCCTCGTGATATCGGTAATTTTAAATCCTTCATTTAAATGTTAGGGTATAGGCACAGGTATCCGATACCTGGCCGTTGATAAACGGTAAGAAGGTCTCTATCAACTATACTGTATCAAAACTAAAATTGAAGTGTGACTCTCTTTTAAAAACCCAAGGTTATTTTATTATATACGGAATATTTTGGAGGGTGCAGTTCTGCATACACCAATCAAAGAATCGCGTGATTTAGCCAAAACGAATCAGGGTTAAACAGTCCACGTGTTGATAATAAGGGAAGTTTTCTTAATTCCAATACTAGATTTTGACCCTAAAAGGCTAGAAATTACGCAGTTTTGTTTTCACGAAGGAGAAAATAGAAACCAATGTTATTTTAAAGCAAGGTTTGCAGTCGTATCATGTTTTTAGGCACAGGTGTAAATAACCGAAAGGGATTTTAACACGTAGCAAGCATCATTTATTAGATGAAAGAGATTTTTTTAATAATATTTTGACGGAACGCAGAACTGCAATATCGTCGAGAACTATATAAATTTTGCTGTGTTTATAAGCTTTCAAGGTTTTAACAACGAAGCCATTTTAACTAGCGCACACGTGAGTAAATAAGACGCAGAAAGAAATAATTTATTACCCAAATGTCCTTACAATTCTATGAGAATTTGAAACGCAATCTTTTAAAATAATTTTTATAGGTTTACTAGTTGACCCGGCAAACGTTGTTTTGCCACATAAATTATTCCTAGGATTATTTTAGTAGAAAAAAATGACTAACTTATTGTCAGTATCGACCGGGGTTGAAAATTATTGAATTACTAATATCGCTATTAAAAAATAAGGGTTGATGGTAGAAGGGTGAAAATTTAGAGTTGTATGTATTTTTTAATGCCACATCATAAAAAAATAAAAATAAAAAATTTTGTCAAAAAACAAAATTGGGGTGGACCACCCTCATCACTTAGGGGTATAAAAAATAGATAACAACCTATTCTCAGACCTATTGAATATACATATAAAATTTCATCAAAATCGGTCAAGCCGTTTCGGAGAAGTATGGTAACTAAAACTGTGACACGAGAATTTTATATATTAGATTTGTACCAAATACTAACATGAATTCAGTTACAAGAAGAACGTAAATTTGCAAGAACGGAATTCAGATTTTTTTTAGTAAAAATGTAGTCAAACTACATTTATTCAAGACTGATAAAAAATACCGTTACAACTAAAGTGACGTTTTAGGGATGTAATGAATCAAAAGTAATTGAGTTCAGCAGGAAAAAGAGTTTACTTTTTCATTTTCAGCCAAAGCGTTTTTAAGTTGTTGAATCTTCCACCTCCCAACAACAGTAAAATAATTAATACTACGTTTTTAAGGAGTTCTTATTACTAACTCTAAAGTTTAATCCTAAAGGTTAAGTTTAGCAAAGTAAGCCACATTAACTGCAGATGGAAATACCGTCCATTAAAATTTACATAAACTTGCCTGGGTTGCATAGGTTAATATTCATCATTTACTCTTTATTTTGAAACAATAAAGAATGGGATTATGAACCTACATACCCAATAATCAATTTCATCACTTATGATAACACCTGGTTATATAAAGGGTATATAAAAGTATTGGCAGTACATAAGAAAGTTCTGCAGATTTATTTATACGATTACTGCAAGCTCTAACTAAAAAATGAAGTGATATAATCAATCTCATCACTATTTTATAAAACTTATGGTAACCGTACATAATAGCAAATTTATATATAGTTTGAGTTACCTTATTGTAAAACTAATGTTTGTGGAATTATATATTAATAATTACTTTTATAAATCCTAGGAGATAATAGTGTTCTGATATATATGTTATAAAACTCTTGACGAGAAATTTTAGCAATCAATATTTCCTTTTTGTACGACCCTGCTATTTCGGATTGTTTACCAAACTTCGTTTTAGAACAGTAGGTTATGTTTACTGGTTACTAAGCAACAACGCGTCGGTAAGTAATTACTTACAGTTCAGTTCTGTCAAAAACATAACGGTAAGTAAATTATATGTAATTTATAAAATAAATGCATCATCTTTAGATGTCTCTTTCGTGAAAAATCATTATTTTCTAAATAATTATTGAACTATTTAAAAAAATTATGTTTTTCATTTAAATTTGCTGTGAAAAAATACCCAATAAATAATAATAACAACTATCTATTTATTTATGTTGAAACGACAAAAATATCGTGACATTCAAAAATAAAATTACAAACGTATCCATGGTAACGACAAAACCTACTTAATAGTTGGTGGATATACAGGGCAAAAATAAATTATCTTGAATCTATTTTTCTACCATCTTTGAGATATTTCCTTAGTTAATACATTTGTATTCATAATGGTCGTACAAAAAATATTATAAACATCTCAAACAGTAAGGAGTTTACCGATCTCCACCAATATTGACGACTTCGCTTCGCTCAGTCACCAAACATTGTCGTCGATCGGTAAACTGTCCTTACTGTTCTCGATATTTAACATACTATTATAAACTTTCATTACTTTTAGTGTCTACAAATTACCTTTATAAACCATGTTATGAGTCATACGTTTATAGTATAAAAGACGACGGTAATATGTCAGTCTGCTGTTCATTAACTTTTTTGAATGTTGAAATTTAAATATGGATAGTGATTTATTAAATTTTGCCAGATCCTCTACTGACCTAAAAAGTGTCATTTCGGTGAATAAAACTTCGTTAAAAAATACCCACCAAGGAAATTGATCTCGTGAATTACCAGAGAAGTACAGCTTACATTGATATTAAAAGTGTTTTATATAATAATAAAACAAATAGCGGGACCTCTTGATCCTGACATGATTCCCTCAATGTTTATGACAACGAATGCATAAATAAATAGTTAACTGTATTTTTGAAGATATTAATTCGTATTCACTCTACAAAAAAGGGATTAGAGTTTTATCATAATTTGAGATTATCAAAATACTAAAATTTATTAACGTTAGGTCGTTTCTCTATGGTTGCCTTACAAAAGCTTTATGAAATCAGTTTCGTAAAAGTAATTTTGGTTACTATTTTTTAAGAACACATCTTGGTACTTTCAAAAATATCAGTAACGTTAAACCACTTAAGGATGTATAGCGATTCAAACACCATATAGCGTTACTTAAATTAATATAAGATTACTATGGCTGATATTACAGCTTCCAGAGTTTATAAGAGTATTAAGTGCATTTCATCATGATGGTATGTCTAAACATTTCATCACTGAAGGTTTCTAACTCCTATAAATTTGCGGCTGTAAAAGAGGTTATACAATGGAAACGAAAAACTCTCTGTTACTATTGGTTATAAACTCTAAACTTATATACCATTATTAAACAAAGGCGTATGAAACCCTTATAAACTGCCCAATTTAATCACTTTGGTGGGTTTATAAGGGATACAGGGATACAGACAAGATTGCATTTACTAAATTATATAAACTAAAGTTACATAAACTTAGTGATCGTTCGTGGATCATAATAGATGTTTATTGGGTAACTGAGGTTTTTCATGGTTTCTTTAAACTCTAGTTTAGTCTAAGTTATTGGTGGTTTATTACCATGGATGCAATTGTCTCAATAATCGTATCTGTGTCAATAAAGTTAGTGTTGACACCAACTGAAAGTTCCTCTTAACTGAAGTGAAGTAGTTAGTAATTTACAGTATTTTTACGAACCTGTGAGAAATCTGCAAAGAATAAATAGGTTTTGAAGTTTTATAAAGCATTCTCATATACTGATCATCAGTAGTACTGAGTTATTCATTAAATTTTGATCATCTTCGTATTGTTATTATTGGAGATATAGAAAATATTTAGGGTATAAAATTTGTATTGTTGTACCTATATTTTCATTGTAAACGTCATCAAGAAAACAATTACATGTATAGTTGATGTAAAGTTGAACTGTTGGCTATTGAAGACGAATCCAACGATGTATAACAATACTGATCTGCAGTAACCATAAAGAAGCAACGTAAGTTAACTGTAAGTTAATAGTCAGAGGATATAAGGTGGTAAACTATTACATCCTGAAAAATCTAGATATACATAACATAACTAAATATTGAGTCGTAAAAGAATTCATTCGCTCATACTAAGTTGAATATATTTAACTTAATCAAAACGTAACAAATGACTTATGAACAACTTTAAGACGAGGGTCATTTTATAAAAAATTATTTATTTATTACTCCGAGAGCAGAGGCTAGTATCAATTTCTCTCAATGTTTAGGTAGTTATAGGATTACTTTTACTTTGCTGTGTGACAGAAACCAAAATTTTGTGAAACCGTTAATTGCGTTTCACATTCTAAAACTCATCAAATTGAACGAAATATCTTTGAGAGAATAAGAAATGAAGAAAATGTAATAAATAATACTTCTGCGTAAACTACGCTAAATTAGGTCAATAATAATGACAACTATTAGTACTTTTGTTAAGACAATTTGTAATAATGTAATCATATACTTAGTTATTATTTCTATTGAATTTATATAGCATTAACTGCTTTAAATCCCTCCCTTTTTAAACATTCTAGCAGAAATAATTTAAAACTGTCCCATTAAAACTAACTAAGAATCTTCACTAAAGTTTAATGACGTTGCGCACATTTGAAATACTTTCATAATACATTTTTGATGCTTATATTGATTTAATAAAAACAATTAATGGATATCAACTCTTTTCAAATTGTGAGCGGATATGAATTTAACATAACAACTTAGTTATTTTATTTTTTTTTAACTTCATCGTTATATATTTTTGGCGCCCAACGTGGGGCCTAATTTATTGTGTGTTACAGTCGACACGAAAAAGTTATTAAAAGCACTAAATATAAAAGGGCTAGATATCATTGTAACAAAAACCTTTAGTAGGTATCTTTTACAAATTTTATAGATATACCATCTAAAAAAGCATGTCTTTTTCGAAGATTTTTAATCAAAACTTAATGGAGTAGTATCTCATTTCCTTTTAAAGATAAATTTTGGATAAAATACGTCAAGAACAATCACAGGAGTCTTTTTATGCAAAATAAATTACCGAAAGCTAATATCATTGTAACAAAAGCCATTCGCCCTATTAGCCGGTTTAACCTTTTATAAATATGTCATCTATTTTAGGAAAGCATATCCAATGCATGTCTTTTTTAACATTTTTAATCAAGACTTAATCGGGAAATCCTTCATTGCTTTCTACAGTCACTTTTGGATAAGATACATCAAGAAGAATCATAATTTAGAATTGTTCTAATACGTACAGTACAAGTTTTTACTTAATCGATAATTGCTACTTTTATAATTACAACGTAAGTAAATATTTTAAAATTAATTAAATCATAACAGAAATAGCTATAGTATTATAATGAAAGCTGAAGTTTGCAAATATCTTCTAATAATGAAATTTTGCTGAAATAGCTTAGATGCAACGTTATTTCAATTTTCGGCCGTTCATGAATTTATCAGCTGAAAACTCTCTCATTAGAAAACAGGTCTGAAATTTCCCCCTCGCCTTGTGTTGTAAATTTATCATAAACTGAAGCTTTAACTAACAGGGAAATGTTTTACAAGTAAAAGCAAACAAAACTTCCGTATATTTTCCCTCAAACCATTTTGTCGAAATCCGTACCACTAGCAAACGCCAAATAAGCAGCGCGTTTTAGGTAAACTGCAAGTTTTACGGCCACACAATTTAACCCAAACTATTTGATTGTAAAACGCAACTAAAACAATGTGTACTACACTTGTTCAATATCTCTCTGCAAACAATTCACTAATGTTAACTGATCCAACTCGGAAATGCACAGAAATCGCGTGCATTTCTCTCGTAGCGTTAGATATAAATGCGCATAAATGTTTGAAGTTTCTATGAATTGCTTTTAATGCATTTTCTGTGACACGAATCGCTATAATACAACTGCGGACAATGCCATATTGGAATTTTGTTACGTTAAAAATGTGTCCAAAGAATTTCGTTTGACGACTGTGTAAAACATGTACACATTTTCAAATTAATAATACAAGACTTTTTTATTTTGAACAATCACAATGGACTATACAAATTCATTCCTTTGTGTGTTTACTTTTATGTCGCTATTTTAGTAGACGATGTAATAATTTCAAACTAGTATAACTTTATAGAGCGAAAATGTGTTGCGCAATATATTGATTTATGTAAAAACTTATCGAATAATGAACTCCAGTTTCTGGGACCTTTAGATACGCAATGAAGCTTCAGGTATTGGGGGATGAGGATTAATAATTCAGGTGAATTTGTATAATGCTGAATTCTCCAGAAACTTTGTTGATGAAGTTGTAATGTATCAATATAGGATTTGTTACAGTTTGTGTCTATATTTACATTAGCTACAATAATGAGAAACTTCAAATTAAATCTTTGATTTATTTATACATTGTAAAATTCAGGCATAAGATGTTGCACAAAAATAAGTCAGCACTTACCCCTCCAATATCTGTATAGGGGTGGGCTGTATACTGATTATATGATCTTAGTATCTTATAAAATACAAATATTATTTTAGAAAATATCTCTTGCTGAAATTCGAGTATAAGAATAAAAGTAAATTTAACTTCTAATATATATGAATTTAAAAAATATAAAGATTGCATTTGGCAAGTTACATGTATCAAATTTAGAGGTTATGTTAACATTTTCACCAGTTTCATGTTTCATGTTTCATCATATGCAAAGGTGTTTGTGATTTTATTGTTAATTGGAAGTATTCAAATTTTCATACATATGGGATTGTGAAGGAAGAACCCTCATTTGCAATCTAAATAAAGATTTTTCTCTTGTATAAAGATCAATAACAATTAATAAAGGTTAGCAAATAATTATGAAGTATTTTAGAATCTCATTACTAGAATAATTTTGAAATAAAGTAGACTTTATATTAATTTAATAACGTATCAACTTAACACTTGATCCTTATCTTTTTATCTTTAGAAAAAATACAAATACGTATTTATGCCTAAATTAAATATTTCGAAGAGAATTAATTTTTTTAATTAGTTTTATGAGTATATTAAACATTTTGTTGGCCCAATTGAATTAATATGGATGTTGCAGTTAAACACCTACTGGATGGAATGGAAATGATACACAGTTACTTTGTTTTCTGTTTGTAATACAAATGGTGCGATTTCTAGGAAAAGTAAAGTTTAGGAAAGAGACGATTTCGCCGACTTTACTGGAAGTGATGAAGTCGGAAAGACGAGCTAAATTGATGTGCATTTCGAAAATGTGTTTGATAGTTATACATTACATGTATTAAACCAATGGATGTGATTTTCTGCAAGTTGGTAGTTGTTGAGGAAATTAGTGCTCAACTATATGTTTATTAACAGTATACTATACTACTTAGTTGTCCAAGCATTGCTTCTAGTCCCTGATATAGTTTGTCTCGAAATAGATTTGTTTTGTAATTCATTCTTCTATTGCATAGAACCTTGCATAAACCTGCATAAAGCGTTTATCTTAAAAGTTATTCAATGTCCTCCTTAATTTGTGTAAATCTTGATTCTAAGGATGATGAATGTTGAGTTAGAGTGTGGCATTGGACAATGTTGGATAATTCCTTGGTTTTATCGCAAAACTTTCTCATTTGTTCCGCATAATTGGGAATCGTTTCTGCATCTTCTTCCGGTCTGGATTTGTTAATTCTTACGTTGATTCGAAAGGTACCCCATTCTATGCACATATTTCTCATGTTCTACGTAGAACCCAGAGTTAAAGTGTATGTATTATGATGAAGGACCCATATCTGGTTGGCAAAACCAGAACAAATTTGGTGATGGATCTTTTCAGTGCTGATCCATTTAAGAACTTTAAAGCGACTACATGTACACTTCCATTTCTGACTGGGTGTATGTCTACTACGGATGCGTTAGCATACGGATAGCCACTAGGCTATTTTCCAGAATATTCTGGCGACCATGCCTTCCAAAAATTACTTTTCTTTTTTTGGATAACTGTTCATTGTTTATTGATCGGCTAAGTTAAGTTATGCTTTTCCAGGTAAAAACTGTTCAGGTACCAATGTTGTGGTTAAACATTATTCAATGGTACAAGTTCGGCTCTAGTTTGGTACATCTGCTATATCCATAGTAGACCCAGCCATGGCAATCTTCAAGAGTATTTTGTTGACCATGTCTTACAAAAATCACTCTTCTTTTTTTGGATAACTGTTCATCGTTTGTTGAGAGTTGTGCCAATTGGTAGTGTAATTAGATCAGCTGGGTTGAGCAATGTTTTTTGAACAAAAAGTGTTCAGGTATCAATGATGTGGCTAAATTTGAACCATTGCTGAAATTGCACAGCGGGCTGGAGTTTAAGCAAACTTTTATTTGATACTGTAACGTTCTTTTTAAAATAATAACAAAAATGCTGTTTAAATCGTCTATTAATAAAGAAAAGATTATTTACAATGCACTTAATTAAAAACACTATAACTATAAACTACGTAACGAACTATTATCTAAATGCTAGGTATTTACAGATTTATTTGAGGACTATTTATATGAAAACTATTTATGTATTAACTAATTATTCAGAGTACATTTCAACACGACGCCGGTTAAACATTAACTAACTCCCTTCTACTCGCGATCTCAATTTATATTTTTAATACGATGACTCATACATCTAGAATTTTCGGTGACGTGTTGATGAGTCATACACGCAGCTGCCAATAAGTCACGTCGATGAGGCGTGTCGATGAGTCATACTTGTACGTGTTATTGATGAGTCATACAGTTGATGACTCATACATCTAGAATGTTTGATGACGTCATATGTGGGTTTACTATTCGTTACAATACAGAAGGTTTCACGAACATGAGCGTTGAATCGCCAACATATAGTTTTCTTGAGGTAATTCTTCAGGTTCCATTTCAACTTGCCAATAACCACTCTTTAAGACCAAAGTCGAAAACCATCGTGAACCAGACAGGGTATCTAACGTGTCGTCGATGCGTGGTAAGGGATAGCTGTCTTTCTTGGTCACGTTATTGAGCTGCCGATAGTCTACACAAAATCTCGTTGACCCGTCCTTCTTATTGACCAGGACCACCGGCGATGCCCATGGACTGCTGGATGGCTCGATGACCCCTTGTTCTTCCATATCAGTAATGATTTTCTCGCCTTGCTAGAGGTAGACGTCTCGGTTGCTGTCGGACTGGCCCAGAGTTCCCTGTATTGATTTTATGTCGCACAATATTGGTTCGTCCCTTCTGGGTATCGTCAAGAGCGAAGATATCTTGATATCGGTGAACCAAACCCTGAACCTCTTTCACTTCCGTTTTGTTAAGGTCTTCGCATGAACTAGTAACCATACCCACTAGTTTTCCACCATGGTCTTTGGGTACTGGTTTTGGAACGTCAGCCAAACGCCTGGCTACTCGGAATACTGGCACACACTGTCCCACAAGAGTGCTCTTCTTTAATGTCACCGGATCCACATTAACGTTCATAAGCCTCACCGGTACTGTCTTTCCAACCTTGATCAGCGCTTTTCCCACCAGTATGCCACTATGGATCTTCTTATCACAAACAGGCTCCATCATTCGCGCACATCCTACCCGAAGATCTCCATCCAAACCTGCCTCGACAACAACCTCGCTTTGACCCGGCAATATCACATCTTCTATCAGCAAAGCCCTTACAACGGGATCTTCTCGTGGGTGCAACGGAAGTTCTTCGTTACCGACCTTCAAAACACCTTCTTTCAAATCCAACGTAAAACCAAATTTTTCTCAGGAGGTCCATTCCTAAGATGAAGTCATCAGTGATATCGGCTACCAGCACCTCATGGTCACGTTCTTCACTTCCAATACCAATCTTCATCTTTACCATTCCGCGTGTTGGTATCATTTCACCTGTTGCTGTACGAAGTTGAGTAGTTGTCTGTAACAGCTTCATACTTGTTTGTAGAACGTTAGGGCGTAGGGCGGATGTTGTCGCCCCCGTATCAATGAGTAGTGGAACAATTCGATTCGCAATTTTCCCATCTATGAACAAACTGCTGGTACTATTCCTTGATGTTACGGCATGGACGGTGATCTCTGGGGCATCTTTACTAACAGTCAACGTTCGCCCTCTCTTGCCAACTTCCTTTAACTTTTCCGACGGTTGTACTTTTCTTATTTTGGGACAACGGCGTTCTACATGTCCTTGTTCGCCGCAGTTCCAGCAACGTGGTCCTCGAACTTCTTGAGGATTCTTCTTACGGTTCTCTTCCTTCTGAAGAACTCTCATTAAAAACTCTTCTAGGCGATCTTTGAAACCTTTCTCTTCTTCCGCAACGGTTCGAACTCGCCCGTGGCCTCGGGACGCTTGCTTTGTAGCTTCAAATTCTAAAGAGTGAGCAAGCGCATCATCAGTTGTTCTTGGTCGTGCCAGCCTCAATGATTGTTGTGTTTCCCCTTCTCTTAACCCATCAGTGAAGGTCTGCACATCGAGTTGTCCCAGAAATGAATCGGATGCCGTAGGGTACGCCAATCGGACAAGCCGCGCAACATCGGCTTCAAACTCCTGCAGGCTTTCTCCATTCTTCTGGATACGATTCTTCACTTGCGCGTGATACACTTGTTCAAGATGCGCGTCTCCATATCTCATCTCCAATCTAGACACTAACAACTGGTAATCATTTTCCTGTCCTGCTGGTATTGTTTGCAGGACGTTGAATGCGTCTCCACGCAAAGCCACAGTTAAAGAAACGGCCTTTTCCTTGCCTGTCCATCCGTTGCCCCCAGCGGCCGCCTCAAATTGTTTGTAGTAGGTGGACCAAGGTATCTTTCCATCGAACGTGGGTGGTTTTACTTTTATCCCTACGTCAGGACCCTTTTCTTCTTTAAATTGCTTCTTTACTTCATTAAACGGCCACTCAGAAGCTGAGGGAAACCGTAGTTGACTCATTCTATTTTCCAACATTTTAGTTTCGCTATCTTTCTCAGTTGTTGGTGGTAATTGCATTTGGGCTATTTTCTCTTCTACCATCTTTATTACCCTATCCTGTTTCTCCAATTTAATTTCTAATAGTCCTAACGGGCTAGAATTTTCCAACAATTCTTCGAAAACTTTATCTTCTAACGCTTTGACATTTTCCAGCAGTTCTTCTTTAAGCCTTCTAGAACTTTCTTCAGACTTTTCTAGTAATTCTTCCTTGAGCAATCTAGAGTTTTCCAGTAAATCTTCTTTTAACATTTTAGAATTCTCTTCTGATTTTCTAGAACTTTCCAGTAACTCTTCTTTTAACATTCTAGAATTTTCCAAAACTTTTTCTTCGAACGCTTTAGTATTTTTCATTACTTTTCTAGAGTTCTCTTCGGACCTTTCCAGTACTTCTTCCATTTTACTTAACAACAAATTAGTATCAATTGCGGGTCCAGGTATTTCGAAGCGGTAATTTATTCGCGACGAGCGAATACTAGACATTAGCATCACTAATATCTCGGTTGGTGGGAGCAATTTGGTTGTTTGAATACAGTTTTTTCCCTTCTAACTTCAACTTTTATTAAATTTCTAGTGTTGTAGGTGGAAGGGTGAGGACTTCGAGAAGGAGTTATATAGATGAGACAATCGAAACAGCGTCTCTCCTAACGTTGGCAGAAACTTGATCGTATGTCACATCAACTGCATCAGAAGTAGTTATTTCGTCATTACAAGCCCATCTGCGATCTTCAAATTCTAGATTGAATGTCAGCAGAACAGTTTAGGTTAGCCGTCCAAGTGCAACGTAGTAGATTCGTGAACTTTCTGTTCCCTTTGTCTACCTTGATCCTAGCTCACTAGTGTTTTCCATTTCCAATCCTCGAAATTACTCAGATAGCATGTAAATTCTAAGCAAAACATTTTACTATCACATTATACTATCTAAAAAGTATTATTGATCTAATACTGGTTCCCCTAACCAACCTCATAAATGACTGTATTAAGGAAGCCGTGTACCCAGATATCCTAAAAATATCTAAAGTGATTCCAATTTTTAAGAGTGGAACACCTTCCGACTGTAATAACTATAGACCTATATCCCTGGTACCTATAATCTCTAAAGATTTTGAAACTATTCTTCAAAATCAAATTTTCGGTTATTTTGAGAAAATCCAGCTATTTTACAAAAACCAGTATGGTTTTCGCAAAGGCAAGGCTACAGAACATGCCATAATATGTTTACTACATAAGATAATAGAGGCACAGGAGAGGGGTGAATATGCTGGAGTCACATTTTGTGACCTCCAAAAAGCCTTTGATTGTGTGTCTCATATATGAGATATTGATAGATAAATTGAGATACCTTAACTTTGATGGTAATAGTTGCATGTTAGTTGGGTCATATTTAAAAAATAGAAAACAGTACACATTTTGTAATAATGCATGTTCTAGTGTAATGAACGTTAAAAGAGGTGTGCCCCAAGGATCTGTGTTGGGAGTTACCCTTTTTCTTATATATGTTATATAAATGATTTAAAAAATGGGCTCCCACAGATTGATCTAATATTGTATGCTGATGATACGACATTATTGTCTGCAAATAAAGATCTCATCGTCTTAATGGAACAAATGGCAAACTATCACATGATTACAGCCTTGGTAGTGTAATGCCTGGCGTGCCGGACTTTCACCCAAGCGGACCGCGATCAACTCCCGGCGCCGGCAGATCTGGTTAAGGTTTTCTGCAGTTTTCCTTAGCTGTAACACAAATGTGGGATTTGCGCTGTTCCATCTGTAAGTCGGCTGCAGCCGCACATTGGGCCTACATAATAATAATAATCGGCCCCTCCCTCCCGCATAAGCTTATAGCTTCTGGGGCCTTGGTTTAGGTTATGGGTTGTAGTAGTTATTATTATTATTATTATTATTATTATTATCAGTCTGAAGCTGAAAACTGGTTTGCAGCAAATAACTTATCTCTAAATAACAGGAAAACAGTGAGTATGCTTTTTACACATAGGTCAACTGATAACTTTGAGAATCCCTTGGGATTCTCAAAGTTAAATTAAGTTAAATAAAGCTGTTAAATTTTTAGGTATTTATTTGGATCCCGAATTAAACTGGAATCCTCATATTGACTCTGTATCAAGCAGATTAGCAAAAAATATATTTGTAATACGCAATTTGGTAAATCTTGTGCTAGAGGAGACTCTATTAATGGCTTATCATGCTTTAATCACATCTGTGATGTCCTATGGTTTAATAATTTGGGGGCATTCTCCAGGGACGCAAAGAGTGTTTAGTCTGCAAAGAAAGATTATTAGGGCCATAAAAGGGAGAGGCTTCCGTGATGATGTTCGTAGGGATTTCATTAATTTGAAAATTTTAACGTTGCCATCCTTATACATATACAAATGCCTTCTTTATACATACTCAAACCTACTAGACTGTACCATACAAGGTAATATACATACCTATGATACTAGATTTAGTGAACTAATACGATTAAAGTTTTTTAGGCTTACATCAAGTAGAAATGGATTTAACTACTATGGACCTAAGTTTTTTAACAAACTGCCTGATAAGATCAAGCAACTGTATTTTAAAAAGTTTAAATTAATTATTAAAAAGCTACTTATGGAAAATGCGTTTTACACCATCAATGAATTTCTAGAAATGAACATAATAGGCTTCTATGATTCTGAAATGGCATGATACTACTTGCTTATACTCATGTATATTCATGTATATTCAATACTTTAAAACTTTTATGTATGCATATCTAGATTTATATTTTTATACTAGACTCTTGATCTATCTTGTTATTGTGTTTTTATTGTGTTTTTATCTGTTTATTAATTTTGTTGTAACTTTTACAGCTGTTTTAAAAACTTTTCTTTGTAGTGTAGTTATTCACTGACAATTTCCGATACTGTATAAAAAAGTCAAAAGGAAAAATAAATATTATTATTATTATTATTATTATTATTATTATTATTATTACTAACAAGATCGAACTCGAAGTAGTCGTAGTCTTATATTATTTTTCTTTTATACTCTTTTAATAGAGTGTATTTTTAACAGAAGTGCATATATAAGACTCAGTATTTTTGCGAATCTCTATCAATACTAATAACAATAAAATATTTAGTGACCTACTTAGACTATCTAACCGATAGGAATTTGTTAATTTAAAATACACACTCGTGCAGATATATTCCAGATTTTATTTTAACTTTTGTCAATTTTTCATTTATAACACAAAACGAGATCTACCGCTTTTTTACTTACATAAAACTGAGGTTTGTCCAGAAAACTTTATCCTATTATTTAATCTGTTACAAACAAAAATGAACTCAATTCCAAATTCCAACAAATTCAGAGCAAACTTTGATCCTACTTTTTAATCTATTTCTAGAACTAAATGCACGCGTTAAAGGAACATCGGACGCTGGTCACGAGTCTACCATAATGTACTCATGTCAAGCTTATGCTTCCACCCTAAGCAACAAGTAGGTAATTTACAGTAGAAGTGTTTCTGAGAGTTCCATACTTAGAATAAAATTAGGCATACTTATTTTTAATTAAATTCTTGATTATGTAAGTATGCACTAACAATTACAGCACAAATGATGCTACCGCTAAGTGAAGGACACAAATAAAAACAAAAAAAAATCTTTAGAAGGAAGATCATCAAGATTTGCCTTCCACGTTTTTACTTTCATTTCAAAAATATCAATTTTAACTTTCCACAAAGTTTAACGATTTTACAAATTAACTTTTTTAACTAACTTAGTTAACCAATTAACTAACAAATAATAAAACTCTTCCAATGATATGATCTGCCAAGCTCATACTTACATATGTCCTTCCAGTTGATATGTGTTGAGTGAGATGCCACAACATAATTTAATTAATTCCACTTAACTATAATTAAGGACACCAAGGAGATCAAAAGGACATCGTTTCTGTTAGAAACATTTTTTAAACTGGATGTTTATAATATTTGCATGGTTATGACTGACCCTCTACTAGTAGAGTTCTATTTAACCAGAAAGTGCCTTAGTTTTTATTTTCGTTGGGCATTCCTTGTAAAAAGTACCACCCTAGCTCATGTTGTAGTCTATCCCTAAGTTAAGCAGAATTTACTTGTCGTGAAACAAAAAACTGTGCGGGGGTGCGGGAGAGGGGGTTTTAGTAAAAAATGGGTGAAATTGAATTTTTATGTTATTTGTTGCGGAACATCATTCGCTATGTTGTGATAAAACTGTAAATGGTTACATCGATATTTAAGTTGTCAAAAAAACCATTTAAGATATTTATTTACATTGTTTCTTACGGGAACTCCTACTTTTAAAGTTGATTTTCTCGAAACAGCACTTTTAAGGTTTAACAAAATTACATTTAACAGTTAATATCTTCAAATCTAGTACATATTAAGAAAAAATGACTCGAATAAACATTTTGCGTTGATATTCTGTGAACACGATGGTGTTTTTATTTTTGTCAAAGGTATAATAAAAGCGAAGATAAGTAAATTGACTGGTAGTTCAAGAACACAATTTAGTTTTCATGCAGGAACAAATTTTCGTCGAACTAAATTGTCTACTTAAACTACCAGTCAATTTACTGGTATAGGAAAGCAAACAGAAGATAGCAATACAGCATTGCTTACGAGTACATTACCAAACTAAAGAGTGGTTGAAGAGTTTATTAGCCAAACCTAATTTAGAAAGCTTTTTAAATTACGGATGTCAAAAAGTGGAGACTGGAATAGTTCAAGTTCTCGCAACGCAGGAATCAGTACCAAAAAATGTTATATCTCTGAATTCTTGCATTGTGTAGCAATTGGTTTTAATTGCATTTTTTCGTGATTGCTCGACGATAATTTGTTGCTGCATGAAAAAAAATTTTATTGCATACCAACGTGCAGATGTCCTGGAGGATGCAAAAACATGAAAAATGGTTTACCAAAAGCAGACATCGAAGCAGATTCGGAATTCCAAGTATTCAGAGTGAATGCGTTTACTCAGTTTTTCTTTCTTAATTTTTTCATTTCTAATAGTTAATAAATAATTGCACATTTTTAATTTGAATTGAGTTGTCTTTGCAACTTTATAAACAAAAACATGAAAAGAGGTGTAAGTACCAAAATATTTCCATGATTTTATTAAGAAATAATTTTAAATCAAAGATGTGATTTTTTTTTATTTTGCCTTTTCTTAGTCAACATGTTTAACTTATTACATACAAATTTTCTGTGGTTACATACAAAGTACTGGTGTAATATAGTTGTAGCTTACTAATTGTAAGTATGTAAAACCACAGATAATATCCTAGGACGGCTTTTTGTTATTGATGAATATCTTTGCTTGTATGAATTTAAGAAAGAAATAATTAATAACTACGCCACTGTGTATGATATGTAATGTGTAAAACGCATAAGAACATATATTTTATTTACCGTGGGTAAGACGTAACTTCAACTAGGCATTATTACCGTGCTAAAATACTTTTTCGTTAACCAACAGTAAAAACGAGACGCGGTACTCTTTACGTTGCAGATATCTTCGCTTTTATTATACCTATGACAAAAATAAAAGCACCATCGTGTTCACAAAATATCAACGCAAAACGTTTATTCGAGTCATTTCTTCTTAATATGTACTAGATTTGAAGATATTAACTGTTAAATGTAATTTTGTTAAACCTTAAAAGTGCTGTTTCGAGAAAATCGACTTTAAAAGTAGGAGTTCCTGTAAGAAACAATGTAAATACATATCTTAAATGTTTTTTTTGACAACTTAAATATCGATGTAACCATTTACAGTTTTATCACAACATAGCGAATGATGTTCCGCAACAAATAACATAAAAATTCAATTTCACCCCTTTTTTACTAAAACCCTCTCTCCCGCACCCCTGCACAGTTATTTTTTTGACGAGAAGTAAATTCTGCTTAACTTAGGGATAGACTACAAAATGAGCTAGGGTGGTACTTTTTACAAGGTATGTCCAACGAAATGAACGATTTCAGCCTAATAAAGCTCTACTATAAAAGGTCACCGACAGAAGCGAGGGTTGTTATAACCATATTAATTTTTTGTATTGGACGGTTCTTCGTCGTGAAAAAGGTTAGCATTTACCGAAATACGTATTGGCATAAGTCAAATACACATGCGTGGTTTGGAGATACCGTTTAAAATATAGTGCAGTGATAGATCACAGTCCTTGCAATCTGTTGTCAGTAATTTAAAATCAAAATTATAAATCAATAGCTAAGTAAATAAACACTGAGAATGAGAATCTAAGAAAATTCAAATAAATGTAAGAAAATAATTCTCTAGATGTTCTTTGGTCAAAGACTAGAAATTAAAAGAGTTAGAATTTTTAAATATTTGCAAATTATTTATTTTGTTTTTCATTTTCATTTTGCTTTTTCACAAGCACATGTTCAGATGAATAGTGTGAGATAACACGACATGCCCTTTTATCAATTTTCCTAACGGACCTGTGTTGTATTTGGGAAGGAAGTAAAGCAAATTTGAGAAGACATGCATATGTAATCGAATATGTACGAATCAAAAAATTACATAGATAATACAGGGTAGTGAAAACATATTACAAAAAACACTCGTTAAATGATGATTAACTCATGTAGGTAATGAATTGGCAATAAACTGAAGTAGTAGTTAAGTACAATATTCTGGAAAATATAACTTGTAAGTGAATTCATGATGTATGAGATATGATTTAAGAGTATTTTAAGATGTACTTTTTCACTTAGTGACTATTTAACATACCTTTACTATATATAAAAACAACTACTATACTATAAGTTTTAAAAATTTAATAAACTCATAACAAACGTAATACAGAAAACTTATCGAATGCTTTAAATAAGTTACTTTACATGTATTTATACACGGTTTGGGTATTTAGTGCGTAATTATTCGATATTTCATAAACTAATGAATATCGAGAAAAACCTTACGAGAAAAATACAAAAGTTTCGTGTTTGCCAAAGCTAGACACTTTAAAAATATTATTTAAAACTAGTTCACTTTTTAAATAGGGCACTCTATACAGGGTGTCTCAAAAATAACGAACAATAGCACAGGGGGTTAAAGAACGCCAGAGGTATAATCTAAAACTGAAGAAAAATAGTTAGCGTGAAAAAATGTGTTTTATTTACGAATTTATTCAAGATCAACAATCTCATTCGGAGTATTTTGCTGGGCAGACAAAATCGTGCTTTATTCATAAATTATTTCAAGTTCAACTACAATCCTCAGCATTATTATTAAGGAGAATGTCGAGCAGAACCTGCAGGACCGTACTCAAAACATAAATAACTTGGAAAGTAAACATTTTAGAAAAATAAATTATAAGAAACGTCTTCTCTGCACATCATCAGCTATCTCGTATTCATGTACTGATCGTTATGTTTGGGACACCCTGTATAATTCTACGCGGAATTGATTCTCTATTAGTTATTTATTCAACATGTAAATCTTAGTTTTTTCGATATGAAAGTCTTTTGTTCAATCCATCACGACGTAGCCAATTTATAATTTTGTTCCTGAAATTTTTCAGTTTTATAAGGCGCGAATAAATAAATTACAGTTTATTGATTTAATCAGAGTGATTCATTTGAAATGTCAAGTAAATTTCATTCAAAATTATTAAACTTTGAAACCAATATTTTTAAGCATCCTGTGCATAACAAATCTTGGAAACTTCAAATTTCAATAGGATTTGCAGGGCCGTAATACTGTTTGTAAAAAATATTTTTAAAATTTAAATAAATGAATGAACTGTTTCAACGTATTTATTAGTGATAGAAGCGCCAATTTAATCGATCGATCTATTTAACCGATTGATCAATTAATCACTTGGTTTGATAATTCGTGTCTTCTATAATATGGTATAAAGCCTTTTCTGGATTCACATAATTTAATTAGTACGGTCTTCTAAAATTTTACTAAAGTGCATTTTTAAAAATTCATTCTTAAAATTTTTAAAAAATGTTCTGTTAGGTCCCAGTCTGGGCAAAGATCAATATTTTTAGAATAAAAGAGATGTTGATGAACATCAAAATTTCCATATAGTCAAAATATTTTTGAATCAATTTGATTTCGGAAAATTAAAATGCAGCGAGTAGTAGTACTTAATTATTTTATAGTTTTCAGTGTTATTACTTGATTTTTTATAAATAATGTATTTGTGACTAAGGCTGTGCGATTATGGAAATCAACAATAGAAAATCGAGTAAAAAAGCAATCGACCAATAATCGATTAATCGGACCTTCGGTTATTTCTTTAAATAATCGATTAATCGATCGATCAATTAATGGATTAATCAGTTGCTCGGTTATTCAATTATTCGGGACTTCGATTATTTTTTTAAACTAATCGATTATTTAAAAAATAATCGAAGGGCTGATTAATCGATTATTTAAAAAATAATCAAAGGGCAGATTAATCGATTATTAATAATTTATTATCGATTAATCGATTACTATGCACAACCCTAGTTACAACCCTTCAAGACTCAAAAATTTAAAAAAGAAAATTATAAATTGACAACATAGTGACAGATTTAAAAAACTTTCATGTCGAATAAACAGTTAGTAAGGGAATGAATTGAAGGTAGAATATATGAGTATCCCATTTAAAAAAGTGTAGCTTTATATGTCCCTTCTGTCCAAAAATACCCTGTATAGTTGGAAATTGTTTCAAGTATGTAGCTGTGAGAACCAAAAATGTTTTTGTCGTAAAGTTTTATCGATATTTAATGGTTTAGGAGGTAACGAACAAGTACGCACTAGAATTTGACTAGATGGTATAACAGTAGGTTGTTGTACATTGTACGTTCCTACTATTCTATCTTTTCCTACCTTACTTTTAGTTATTAGCTATTTATACAAGAAATAGAAGCTTCTCTAGGTAATTTAACTCCCACAAGCTGTTAGTTTCCAAGACAACAGTTGTTAGCAGTAAGCAGCTTGAAATCTTCAATTATTAAGATAGTTATTAGGCTAAAGAAAGAGTGAAAGACGTCAATGTAACGTACTTGAAACAAGATTTGAATAAGCATGAAATAGTCATTTGTTAACAAACAATATTAACAATGGCAATTTCTAAAAGTAGTTGGTTGAGTTATTGACGATTATTATTGATGATTGATTATTGATTATTGGGTCTTTGCCAAAGACGTTGGTGGTGCACTTAAGCAAAAATATATCAGCTGGTTGCATTCTGGCATAGTGGATACGTTCCGCAATAAACTAGCAAAAACAGTGTCGTTTAACACCACCTCATAGTACAGACAGCAGTACTCACATTAAATAAACAAACACTTCGAAACATAATTTTTGATGTAACTGAAATGCATTGTTATGTATTGTTCTATCAATAATGCATAGAAAAATCGGCTGTCATGATTTTTTCATCGTTTCTTAGCAAATGATCGCAACTGAGCGTGCTTCCATAATACAGTCGGTTATGGTTGCAATTACTCCATCCGAAACATTATATATATAGTATTATGTATAGTAGTATTTACATATAATATTTCTTTTTCTACTTATACAGTGTCTGCCATAAAGTTGGATCCATATGGGAATTTTTTTTAATATTCCGATTGGAAAAAAACTTTGTGGGCAATCACCTCTGCTTCCAAAAATACTTTAAATACGCCATCTCAAAGTTGGCAGGTGACATTAGGTATCTGTCAAATTCGCCATTCGTTTTTAAAATGGACGAAAAATGACCTTATTTGTTAAAATATGGAAAAGTTTTATTAAGGAAAAAATATTTCTCATGACATTTTACGTCCATATATCGAGTTTGAACGAGATATTCCGACATAAGGAAAATTTTGTTTTTTAACATTTTTTGATACACCTCCGTAACTGACTATTTTGAAATCAATAAACACGCTGTAAATGAGTGGGAAGGCAACAAGTGCATAGCATATTTTGCTAATAATATTCGCTGGTGTAGGTATTTTTGACAAATATTAAAATTATCAAGAAAAGAATGGAACGTTCTGGATTATTTTCCAATTTCCAAGAAAATAACGGATAATTTTATTAATCTTTTTTTATTAAGCCATGTTTGAATAACACGAGAATTGTTGTAATCATAATTTAAGTAATTTAACTCAAAACTACTATTTAAAAACTAGTCAGTTTTGGGGGTGTATCAAAAAATGTTAAAAAACAAAATTTTCCTTATGTCGGAATATCTCGTTCAAACTCGGTATGTAAATGTAAAATGCCATTAGAAATATTTTTTCTTAATAAAACTTTTCCATATTTTAACAAATAAGTCATTTTTTCCATTTTCAATAAGAATGGCGAATTTGACAGGTACCTAATGTCACCTGTCAACTTTGACATAGCTTATTTCAAGTATTTTTGGAAGCAGAGGTGATTGCCCCGCAAAGTTTTTTTCCAATCAGAATATTAAAAAAATTACCTATAATGATCCAACTTTATGGCAGGCACTGTATATACGAATATAGTCTGTTTTCTCACCTTTAGATATTTTCATCTTTAGAGTTAAAAGTTACTTGTTGCTATGGAAACGATTAAACAATTAATAGTTTGCACAAATGCACATAGTAATTTTCGTTTAGTTTGTTTTGATTATGACTAAAAATATGAATATATTTCCTAATTTAATTCTTCTATTTGGTAACACAAAGAAAATAGCATTTACGACTCGACATTAAATCTGTTTTTTCTTTGTTTGCGAAATTGCCTCGGATGGCTTTGCTCAGCAAGCGTCATTGTATTCTATATAGAAAAGTTGAGCGACATGGATCGCACTAGGCTAGCCGGACCAATTTGATAAATTAGTGTTTTATCCTAGTAGAAACAGTGAATTAAATTTAAATGACAAGTGGATACGACAGAAACTTAAAAAGTTTACTTTTTGGGCGTTTCCAATCTGTACTTTCAGGAAAATGAATTGTTATAATATTGATAATAAAATTAGTAAGTTGAGTATACCAATCTCTGTGAATCTATCCAACTATCGAAGGGAATCTCTAATTTTAAGACTCAGGGCGATTTATCGTGCCAGTTCACCACAATATCGTTCACTTAAATGTATATAAAACTCATAGTAGCAGTTGTGCGATACAGACTTCTTGCTAAGAAAGTCCAGTCAATATCTAAACTGCAAAACTCTTCATTTCAATTTCAAACTAAATTTTTAGTGGACGTTAGTTGTAAATATTGCTATTAGTAAGTCTCACGTGAAGCAGTTTGTGTTTCTACTTGACTTACATGTTTCGAAAATAAACCAGAGAGAAAATCCGCCGAGTATTATACTGCGATAAGTGCCACGAAATAATTCCAAATAACGTCAGGTTACGTTCTAGGAGAGCTTTACGGTGCAATCCTAATTTAATCAGAAAGTGCTTCAACTCGAATGCATTGTAATCGTGCAGGCTGTTAGCTGAATCGAATAGCGTCTCCGTAATTATCGAAATGATTAATTCAGTTTCCCCGATGACTGTCACTTTAGACTAGACTGTCAAATAATGCAAAACATATTTCGAATTTAATACCATGTCTCTCCATAAACAGTTGATAAAAACAGAACTTTACATAAAAGTTATTAAAGCGGGAAACCGAAAAGGAGACGAAATGCAACCACGATCATGGCACTTTATGGCTGAAAAACAAATACTGAAACGGAAGTAATAGTAGGGGCGTGTAAATAATAACTATTTAAATTTCATGGAGTGTCTAAAGCACATTGCTATTGTATGTGATATGTTATTATGTTCTGTCATTTCCATGTATTTTTATTAAAAACACTAGCAACTTATTTACCCGTTTTTGCATAGAGTTAAACAAAGATGATAGTACAATGACGTGACTGAAAAATACCGTAATCGGGGTTTCCCTTACAACAAAACAAGTATATGCGTTGCATGATGTCGTTTTATAGTTTCACTCCAGAACTACATAGTAGCTAACGGGGGGGGGGGGAAGGCCCGCACGATATAAGGACTGCGACTGCACTTTTTCTTGATACTTCGAGCATGTAGTGGATTCCGGCTGCTAATCAGCGCTGACAACTTCAGAAATGCAAAAGAACCCTTTCATTCCAAATATTTCAGGTTTGCTTTGAATGTATTTATCTGTGCTTCTAATTAAGCTCTGAACTAAAAAGCTTTTTTTAGGATTTTTCTGTTAAAACTAAAAATTAAAGTAATTATTGTAGTTAAGTGGTCTAACTAAAATAGATATCATGTTTAATTATGTATTTCAAAACAAATTTAAAATGTTCTGAAAAAGATTTTAACATAGATAGACTACAAACCGAAATCTGTTCATTAAATTTTTATATGATTTTACTGAATTCAACACGCAACACTAATAAGTATGCGTGTATAATGTATATGTAACAATAAAAAATATATATTTTACAGGAACCCGTTGAACTTGATCGAAGTTTAAAGTGCTACTCATAGAAATATTCATTTCTGTAAGATCCCACACCACGTCCACTATCTTGTAACTAAATCAATTATCCGCTTTATCTCAAATAGACG
Organism: Agrypnus murinus; assembly: GCA_929113105.1. Taxonomy (NCBI): domain Eukaryota; kingdom Metazoa; phylum Arthropoda; class Insecta; order Coleoptera; family Elateridae; genus Agrypnus; species Agrypnus murinus. Next base: position 140,742,834 of record OV816026.1, read on the forward strand.
AATAAAATTCTAGTAATCTATTTTTCTTTATACTAATGACAATTTTTATCCCCATCTTTATATAGAAACTCCAACCTCTTGCTCTATAAAATAAATTTAACATTTAATTGTTTTCCTTGATTGTTGTTAAATTCTAATTTTTAACTTATGTGAAATATAAAGGATATTATAATAATTTTTCAAAACTACAGAGTTCTGTTCCTTTTTTAAAAATTTGCCTCCTCCAGTCAACAATAAATAAACTTTTGAATAATCTTTGCCACCAAATAAAACGTCTTCTAATGAGTTAATCATAAAAAAATTTCAAGATCTCAGCAAAAAAATATAACCACATTTTATCAGATAAATTATACTGAGATTTATAATTTATTATTATTATTATTATTATTTATTTACTATGATTTTAGTTTTAATTTAAGATAGTAACTTCAATCATTAATCAAGTTTGCAACTTACTTTGCAGTGTCCTGATATTTATTAACCATAAGAACAACTTGTAGTAAGTAATATAAATTTTCCTTTTTTACATTTTGTTTCAACTAAATTAAATAGCGCTTTATTTCAGCACTAAAACATTACAATGGTGTAATGGTGTGTAAATAAGTGTAATGGTTGGAAAGATTTTCTAAGAAAATCCTACCTTTGGACACACAGCTGAAGATACCTCTCTTATCCAAAACTGTATTAAACATAAATAAATAGTATCTACAAATACTATACAAGAAATATGTGTTCGAAAACTATATTTTCAGCACTTCAACAATCATAGATGATTATCGTCACCTTTTATGGTAAATATAGTATGATCAAAAAGTATTTGGATTAGGGTTGCCATGAAGTTAACGAGCTATCTGTGAAGTTATTTATTTCCATTATTTTTGACATTTACTTCACAACTGTCATGTCAATAGATAATAGTTCAAATAAATTCCATTCTGTGTTCTTTTTATAAATGTTATTAACTAACACTTAAAATAACTGCAAGCACAAGAAATAATAATAGCGTACGCTAACCTAACATTTTCTGTGTACTATGGGGCTCTGTTTAGCAGTGTCAGCTCGTCTTATTTTCTTGACACACGTGGCTTTGTCTCCATTAGCGCTACTCAAAATATATTGGCACTACTCTGTATAGTTCACAAAAACTACGGGCAGTAGAAGAAAATAATCATACGAGGGTAGATCAGTATTTACGGTCCCTGACATAGTAGGCTTTGCATGATATCGTCACTCATTTTTCTATGAGAACTGTCATTACTAATTATTTGTTGTGTCAAGTTTTGCGTAGGTGCGTGTTGTTCTTTGAAAGTTATTAATAATTAAGCTGGTCGATAACAGACAATTTTTAAAAATGGAAAAAAGTGAAGTCAGAGCGGTGATAAAGTATTTGCAAAAAAAAGCATTAACACCTACTGAAATTCACAAGGATATGACAGACGTTTTAGGGGACTCTGCCCCTTCTTACCAAGTGGTGAAAAATATGTCTCGTGAGTTTAGATTAGGCAGAACAACTTGCGAACATGCGAAAGGTGCGGGACGTCCAGTCTGTGTCACCGTTGACAAAAACATCAATTTGATCCATGATATGGTAATGGCAGATAGAAGACTGACTATTCGCCATATCGCGGAAATAACGAACATCTCTTATGGGTCAGTTGAAAACATTTTAAGAAATGTTCTTGATCTCAGAAAAATTTCGGTGCGTTGGGTTCCAAAGATGCTGACCGTCGATCAGAAACGCTCTAGAGTGCTGCATTCGGAAGCCAATTTGGAGTACCTGAAGGCCAATCGGAAGCAATTTCTCACTCGCTTTGTGACTGTGGATGACAGAGGTTCTCCACCTCCACGCAAATTTCGAGTTCAACGGGCGGCTGGTAAGATTATGGCCACAGTGTTCTGGGATGCAGAAGGACTTTTGATGATCGATTATTTGCAGCGTGGACACACAATAACGGGTTCTTATTATGCAGGGTTAATTCCAAAATTGCGCGAAAGCATCGACCGAAAAAGACCAGGAAAGTTGGCACACAAAATTTTGTTCCATCAGGACAACGCTCCAGTCCACAAGAGCTGCATTGTCATGGCTGCCATACAGAACGCTGGCTTTGAAATCCTAGAACACCCTCCATATTCACCAGACCTGGCACCCAGTGATTACCATCTATTTCCAAAATTAAAGGAAAACCTGCGTGGAAAAAAATATGGAGACGATAATGAAGTTATGACCGCAGTAAATGGCTGGTTTGAGGAGCAACCGGAAAACTTCTTCCTGAAAGGCATTGAAGCATTGGAACATCGGTGGACCAAGTGCATTGAAGTCCAGGGAGATTATGTTGAGAAATAAATAAATAATGTTTTAAAAATTCTTTCTCTTTCTATATCAGGGACCGTAAATATTGATCTTCCCTCGTACTTATGGTTTCTACATTCCATGGCTATTGCGATCCAAAGACTTTTTGATCATACAATACTTATATTTAATCTTCTTCTCAGATTACGTAGTTTACAATTATTATTTAAATTTTTAACACTTCAGAATTGTTAAATGTACTATTTTTATCAATGTTCTCTCATAACACAATTATGCTTGTTTACTGTTTTTATAAACTTTTTCTAAACTGCTTTTGTTTATAATTCTCCATAGAAGACATTTATTGTCAAACTTACCTTTCAAGACTACACCTTAAAATTTATTAATCGCCTTGAAAGGCAGTTGGATTTTCTCACCTGTAAAAGGTGAATATGACGAAAGATACACCAAGGGAAACTTTCAGAAGCCGTGAGAAAAATTTGTTATGAACAGCCGTCAAAGTGTAAAATCAATCAAATAATATCACAAAATATGGTATATTTACTCGTATGATCAACAATTGTATATAAGCCAGCACACTACTAGGTTCAGTCTTCAGAACTCGTTCAAAAATCAACCGTTAATGATAACGTTAAAATACCCATGTCACACTTTACGTAGTTTATCAAATATATTGGCCACTTTTCGTATCTTCCATACAATGCTTCAGTACCAATGTTTGGGTTGGTTTTCAGCCCCTAGGGTGCTTTCATTTTTGAGCATAAATATTCTACGATTAATTTCAAAGCCAGTTTGATAAATGACAACCATAAAAGCAGTAATTTTGTGGACATTATGATCTTGAGGAATCAGCGCGCTTATAAGCTAACATTATCTAGTGCATGTCTAAGCGTAATAATTACTTGAAACTATGTCTCCTTGCGTAAGCAATAAATTAAAATACCCCTTCCGAACCAAATACCCCAGTTGTTGTTCGCCTTTCTAGCCGACAACGGCATATCTCTAAATTTACCCAGTGGTGGTGAATTTGGTTATTTTCATTCTGCTTTGTCGTTCTGGTTAAGGGTCAAAGCGGTCGATCTTTAAAGTGATCCTTAATTTGACTAAACTTGGAAAGTATTAAAGCATTAAATAGAAAATATCAAACAGTTGAAGTAAATGCTGAAACGAAATTTCAATCGGTTCCAAATGGAAAGGTATAGGTATAGACATGACCAATTTAAGACTTTCCGAGAGAAGAAAAAAATGTTGTCTTTTCATAATTTTTAATGCAATAAAGCAAATAAATGAGAGAGGAAGGTTAGAATAGGAGAGGTAAGAAAACTGTCAAAACAAGACAAACAAAGGTATGTTGGGAAAGGGAAGCTAAAATGTATTCATAGATATTGTAATATTTAACGTAGGTATATAATTTGAAATGTAAAATGGCATTTAATGAAAATGTAAATGTATGCAACTGTGTATGTATAGACTCTTCCGAGATTTTTTGGTGAGTTGGGCTGTATTTTCATGAACGTACGAGCCAACGAAAGACTGCCATCAAGTAAAAGCTACCTCTTGAAGTATAAGGTTTAAAATACATGTCTTTGGTCTAATTTATAATCGAGAAGAGAAGCGTTCTTCTTGTACAGTATGTTATATACCATCGTTAACGTTACCACCACCATAACTCCTAACTGTTTTATCACATTAATCAGTAGCCAATATCAATACATAAAAGCCGATCACACCATCGTCACGCCAAATTTACATTTAAATCCGCTTACCTACATACAATGGTGCCCGCTTCTTTCGCTAACCTCGCCATGCCGCCAGAATCAACCACTTCAACAAACTAGGACTAGTAGCTTTTACTCAAGAAGTATAACATGTTGGTTCGAGGACTAGTTACGTTTATAACTTCCGCTTAAAATTTCCTTGAATTAAGACCTACCTACTAAAACCTACAGTGGTCATATGTTCATGAGTTTGTCAGTCAAATCTAGCGTTAACCATAACTGCAACTGAAAGTCTGTTCAAGCTTTTCCGAAACGATCTGAAACGCGTGCTAAAAATGGGTAACAATATGAAGGGTAAATGAAAGAAACCTTGTGACACTTAAAGTATCAAAACCAAATGAGAGAACAGAACATGGTCTCGATAGCAAGCAAGATTTTTTCAAATGAGTGAAATACCGTACTCATCTTGATTAAACTTCTCATTGAAATAAAAATATTTGTGGATTGCTGTGAAAGGGTGTTGTTGAACCGCTAATCTGATTTGAAAAATCATAATTTATAATGTTGCTCTTGGACTACTAGAAATAATCTCAAGGCATTTTTTTAACGCTACTAATCTTTAGAAAAATGACTCTATACAGTACTCTTAGTACTGAACAAAGCCGAGTTCATGAGGTTGTTTGCTCAGCAGTTTGTCAGTCAAATCTAGCGTTAACCATAACAGCAACTGAAAATCTGTTCAAGCTTTTCCGAAACGATCTGAAACGCGTACTAAAAATGGGTAACAATACGAAGGGCAAATGAAAGAAACCTTGTGACACTTAAAGTATCAAAACCAAATGAGAGAACAGAACATGGTCTCGATAGCAAGCAAGATTTTTTCAAATGAGTGAAATACCGTACTCATCTTGATTAAACTTCTCACTGAAATAAAAATATTTGTGGATTGCTGTGAAAGGGTGTTGTTGAACCGCTAATCTGATTTGAAAAATCATAATTTATAATGTTGCTCTTGGACTACTAGAAATAATCTCAAGGCATTTTTTTAACGCTACTAATCTTTAAAAAAATGACTCTATACAGTACTCTTAGTACTGAACAAAGCCGAGTTCATGAGGTTGTTTGCTCAGCAGGAACATCCAATTTTCTGCAGTAGGTTTGTTAGATTGATTAAAAGGAACCCAATGTTACAAATTGTTGCGCTTACAAAACGTCCTACGTGTTCTTGTAAACTTCTTGGCTCACTTAATTTCTTTATGTTATCAACTGTTATAAGAATTAGGATATGAAACCACTTCCAGATGGCTGGGATTTGGTTTCCTCCTAAATTGATTTCCAATTTTAATTCCAGCAGATCTGAAATAATCTTCACTACATACTAATTTGATGGACCTATATTTATTTAAATAAGAATGATCAATTTTGTGAAGTATAGTTTATAACATTATTTGACAGGTAAGTATTGGGATTCTATTATTTTATTTCTTTATGATTTTACAATCCTTCTTAATTCTGTTTTAGAAAAATTATTAATTATAAAGTCTTGCAGCTTACCGAACAGACGTTTAACGATATTACTAAGCTACTAACTTTCTAAAGGATTATAGAGTAAGTGATTTCATATTCTTTTAAATATATGCATTTGATGACTGCTTGCACACTCACTTTACTCTGCTATTTTAAACAATTTCACTACACTGAAGTTTTCTGGTTAAGATGACGTTGCCTTTGAATTTATTCCTTTCGTCTTTTAGATCAGCTATACCTTTATGATGACCATGAAGAAATGAAAATGGGTTTGTACATTAAGATATTTACTAAGGATATATTTACTAATGGACAAGAACATTCATAAAGAAACCTTTTCAAGAACAACAAAACTCTATAAGAATAATTATAATTGAACATTAAAAATGTATTGATAATTACCACCTTATATTAAATAGCTATAAATGTCCCCTTTTTTTATTAAGATTGATGTGTCCTATTTTTCTTTAAATTAAAACCTTATCTTTTATTCAATTAACTAAAAAAAAAATCATTACAATATATTCACGATATTCAGTCTCAAAGCTGATAAAAATAGAAAAAAAAGTTTTTTATGCACTGTTTAGTTTTAATTTTCGATGTTTATTTATAACAATATTTCGCGCTTACCAATTTCTAAAACCATGAGTTTTTATTTCGAAAGTTAGTAAGTTACAAAAGAATTTATTTTGACATAAATGTAAACAAAATGTGAGTCTATAATAATAATTTTTCATTATTTAATAGATTACTATAATACGTATTTCTTTATTGTATGTATTGCTAACAAATAAAAAATAAATGCAGAAAATAAAAAAGTAGATACAGATGAATTTCTTTGGTTGGGTTTAATTATCATCACAGCCAAGAATGCTAATGTTATTATAACAAAAAAGAAAGAATCGTGGCCACTCTCTTATCCAAAGTCATTTATTTATTCCATTGTCCACTACCCACCTGTTGATAAGCTTTTTGTTAGTATTGAAGTATATGGTAATTTTAAATAATTAACACATGGTAGAAATAAATGTCTTCTACAATTCACTCTATTCAACAGTATATACGTTTTACTCTTTTCGAGTGGACCTCCTGGGACTCCTGTTAGTGTCGATTTAGAGTTTATTTGAGCCTATACGTTTCATTGTGCATCATTACCTATTTTTATATAAAATCTTAATTATCGTATTAAATCTTCTGGTTTTATTATTATAGCGCTATTCTTGTTTTTATGTGCTTATTTACAAAGAAAGGTCTTTAAAATTTTTATATTATCCTTACGCGCAGTTCCATATGATCGCTTAGGGTCTAAACAGCGTAAATGTATGCATAGAAAGATTTAAACGCTCCTTTCGTTCATTTTTTGCGTTAAAACCTTCTTGATATCAGCTGAAACAGTGAACCAATTTTCTTAACGTCAAATTATAATTTTTTCTTTCTGGGTTTTTTAAAAGTAGCAATAAATTTCAATCCAGATGAAAGGAAAAATGGAAAAGTAACGAAATAGATGTCAGCGCGAGAAATTTAAATTCCTCGGCTTATTTCTAGCAGATAACAACGAGTAATCCTCGCTAATACCTGGGCTTTCTTTGTCTGGAGACAATGAAATCATTTCCATAGCTTTCTTCCTTCCCCAGAGATAAAAGTCGTGCTAACTACTACAATTTGTATGCTCCTTATAGAAACACTGTAAAGACATTATGACTCTTGGCTCCTCCATTTTGTGTGTGCGTGTGTGTGTGTGTGTGCCTGTCCAATTTTCTGTTACTAGGAATAAATGGGATTGCTTTAAAGAAATTTAAGGTTTAAGTTAGAAATAGAATTCCAAGTGTTCCAAGCTACAATTTTAAAAACTTCTTCGAAGTAAGGATCTGAGATACGTGTTAATTTGAATTAGTTGCTACGATCAATATGTCTAAAGGATCATATGGAATATGATCTCTAGAGTTCTTAATAGTTACCTAACCTATTCCGTTGGTTGAACTTACAAACTATTCAAAGTAACATAACACCCAATAATTATTCAAACCCCTGAAGCTTGATGTAGCGGGAGCTTCACACATATTAAGTTTAAATATTTAATTCGTTTGGGAAGCCTCCCACAGTTGCGCAAAGGCTGAATACGAGTAACGGCACTAGGAGCAACTCCTGATAACATTTATAATTTAACAGCTTCGAGCTTCGATGTATGATCATCCACTCTCTATCCAAACAACATCAGCTCTTAAGATAAAAGACAATCTTGTGTCTGTATATGTGCGAAGGTCGAAAGTTCATCCCCTTATTGCTCTCATGTTTCCACATGTGTCGAATTAATGGAGTTAATCTTTAGTGGGTTGTCGCGGTTGACTCGGCCGAATGCTTCGATAGATTTAGGAAGATATCAAAGGCACTCGCCTGAAAGTCCACTGCTTGTAAAACCTCATTTGTGAAGCAGTGCGTATTGCTGTCTCGAGCGATTTGTGTTTCTCTAAAACCCACGCTGCGCTCGACTCTGTTAGTAGGGTGGAACCGCTTTTTGCTTGTTCTTGCTAATATGTCGCCCGAAGACCTTTTCTGAATTTTAAAATAAGTAAACACGCACAATATTATTTCTGAAAACGACGCCTATTGCGCATAAAATTTTATTTGGAGAAAAAAAAACCTGGAAAAGTAATAAGATGTGGAATATTATTTCCAAAATCGCATAAAAATTATGTTGACGGAGGAAAACCAATTTAATAAGAAAGGAAATTTGATACGCCTACGCATTGCAGGTATTATATATATATATTTAGGTATGCAGGTATTTACGTATGAGTATACAGTCCTTCACAAATATTACATCAAACTATACACCTCATTGAATCTATAGGTCAGCGACTGAGCGTTATTATTAATTTGTAATAGAATTGCTGTGATGTGGGCTAAAATGAATTGTAACATTCTAATTCTAATTTTATTAAGGAAGTATTTTTCTAACTTAATAATATTTATTTCAATTAACCTTTTTCACTAATTGTAACTCTGGTTATATAAAGGGCACATAAAGGTATTAAAAATATTTAAGAAGATTTTCCATGTGTGGGAAAACCAATCCTAAGAATGTAAGTTTTTATTTGAGTTATTGATCAACACAGGCTATGTGAAAAAAAAAGAAAGTTCAGAACAAGTCTAGTTGCCCTGTCATTTGAAACAACACTAAAATCTGGCCCACGTTGGACCGGCAGTGAAACAAACTAAATACTCACAAACGAAACAAGGCCCCGCGGTTGGGCGCCAGTGAAACAAAGCTTTTTTAGCCACGGTAAAATAACAATAAACTATAAAAATTATATAAAATGATTCATACTTACTGTATCTAAGAAACTCAAAATATCTGCCACAGCTTGAGATTTAAACTCTCTCTTACAAATTAATTATTCAAGTCGTAGGTATTGGTTCCACAGCTGTATAAATTAAGAAAAGGAGTAGATAAAGGTCTCAAAACACAAATAATAACTCAAAAAGGGCGCCATCTGATTATGAAGCTTAAAGTATTGATTATAACCAAGGGCAACCACATGGTTGCTGAATGGGTAGTTAAGCGCACAATTTCGTGTAGTCGCATGTATACCTAACCGTACCGTAACTTACCGTAATTTTATACCTATACATTCGACTACACGAAATTGTGCATTTAACTACCCATTCAGCACCCAGTTGGTTGGGCTTGATTATAACTAACCAATCAATGATGTTAATTGAATAAGCATTAAAAATTATTAAATTCATTAACCAGAAAATGAATAAAATATTTAGTTGAATCAAAAAAGATTTTGTTTATTTAAAATTTTGTAATAAAAATGAAATAAGATGTTCATAACTATATGGTTCCGTTTTCTAGATCCTTGGTTTTGAACTGAAAACATTTATTTAACAGGAAAAACATATGGTTGAGACAAAACAATACATATATATAAAATAAATAAAACACCACTCGTACATTTATTACTAGTCTAATCCATATTCTTTAGATCATAATTATACCAGAGTAAATCAATAAAAAAATTTATCTAAGACCTTTCATTAATTAACAAGCATAACCAAAAAGTTTATTAGATCGACCACAAAAATTATTCAATAAATTTTATTCAGGTAATAAAGTTTAAGTTGACTTGACTTTGTTGACAAAATCTATAAACAAATATCTAAAGGATATTATGCAAATTAGATTAATTCAATTATTATCAATTTGGATGATTTTAAAATACATTAATTTTAAAGATTTCTAAATAAAGCAGAGAGCTCTCTTCCTAAAGAAAAATTGCAACATTCTTCAACTAAAAGATTCTTAATTAACTGCATTATAAAACAATCACTTAAAAAATACGGTACCTTGAATTTCATCCACCAAACTCGTGGAATACAAATACATATAGTCCAGTAGAAATTGGAAATTGGCCTTTATTTCGGAAAATTGTTGTTGAACTTGGCGTTGTATTGAAGTGTTGATTTTCAGTACCAGAAACTCGATTCAATTTAATTCCTGTCATTCGCCCATATGGTTTCATAAACAAACTGGGTCGGGCACAAAAAAACCAAGATTTTAAAATGTTTATACGTAATAACGTATTTACTTTCATTTAGAAAATAACAATAATGTTTCAGGAACTTAAATTGTTTTTAATCACTAGTAGCACTAAATGCGTTTAAATTCTTTAAGCGGAATTTTAATTTATAAAAATACGGGAGTCGATCATTAAATTCTGGATCGATTACAATTGATCTTTCCTGAAGAAAACTGCACTGGTCTTAAAACCAAACGAAACGAAATAATTGTTTTTAATAGTTCTTTACCAAAAAGTGAAACACCTTTGTTTACTCGCGTTACAAAATTATAAATCTTTCTAACACGATTTATCGAGACGGAATTCCTTTTAACTGGCACTTTGCACAAAATAGCACTGCAACGGTACTGTACTGTATTTAGATTTATAGCAAATCTAAAGGGTTTATAACTAACTGTAATTCGGTAGCAGTGATTATAGATCAATCATTATTGATCTGAACTCAAACGAAGAACCCGCACACCCCAAGTTAAAGTGTGTACATTTATAATATCGACCGCAATCGACCGCTTGCTGTAAGGGTTCGGTGGTAAATCTTCTAGCGTCAACACCAGCGAGGGTTTTTATCACGTCGGGTCCCGAATCTCCGCGTGGAAACATATGTTTTTATGCAGCAAGGGCGCTTTTTACTTGACCTTCTATAGGATTCTAGACTCAAATACAAAAAAGTAGAACCGCCAGAAATCGCGCGCCAAACTTATGCGGTGGTACAGCGTCTGGCGTGTAGACAAGATTCCTACGCCGTAAACTGACTTAAATTTAAAACGCAGATCACTAACAAAGGAAATTGTATTTTCGAATCCTGTATTCTCAGAATGTTAACAGAAATATCTCTATAAAATAAGTTGACCAAGCACTTCCCATAGTTTTTGATCAAAGTTTTTCTTGAAGTAATTGATATTATATTAAAATATAAGCAAACAAATACTGAAAAACATCATTCTTGGTGACACCACATTCATTAATTATATCAAATATAAAACAATCCTTTCCTAAAAGTGCTTTCTATAGGAAATGTTTACATGATGAAATGCTGATTTAAATGAAGCGAAGTCCACAGGACCGAACTTAAGATTTTTAATAAGACTAAATGCAAAATTCTGCATACAAAATGCTGTTGGAAAATGTACCCGTTACACATTCGAATTGTATGAAATTTGTGAACCTGAAGGTTTTTTATAATAAATACACCAATAATTAAAATTGTTGAATAATTTGCATCCTGGTCACTCTTTTAGGTAAGTAAATGATGTAAAGATACCTCATTTACTAAATATATTCTTTGTCATGTGAAACAAATAGTCATAAACATTTTGCAAGATTTTGATTGTTAGGGTAGCACATACATTGTTGTAATATTATTTGATTTATATTAACTCTTTTAGACAATTTGAAACAACCCTGTGTACGGCATCCAGATTAGCCCTCAATAAAACATTTCCTCACGACCCTGCGTTCATTTCCTACATACAGCTAACATGCAATCTCAGAACTGCAAGCAAGCATTACCGTAAGCTTTATATAAATAAATATGCACAGCTCTTGCTTGCTTGCTTATTTCATTATAAAACTAATATGTGTGGAGTTATATAATAGTATTTTTAACAATTTTTATAACTCCAAACAGATTATTGTTTCTGTATATATGTTATAAAACTTATGGTGGGCAATTTGGTAACCGATCTTTCCATTATAAATTTGCGTTACTTTTAGTGCCTACAAATTACCCTCGCAAAAACCATATTATGCACTATGTCAGTTTTTTGTTCAGACACAATTGTTAGGGATGGGTGCTTATGCTTACGCTCTAATTTTTTTACGATTTTAAATGAGGTTAGGTTATTTTTACATACGTATCAACTGGTTGCATAACTAAGGATATATAACACCACTTACGGCAATTGTGGCTACTATAATATTTTTAAAATACTTCTGCATACTTTTAAGCTTTATAACAGCACTTTCAGTAACGTTATTACTTAGGATATATAGTGAACAAACAGTTCTGTAATAATATCATATAGTGCTACTTAAATGTTTCTAAGATTACTGTGGATAATATTAAATTTATTGTATTCAGTTATGTCGTCATATACGTCGTCATAAGATAATTTGTTAATGTTTGCAGTAAAAAGTCTCCCGCAAAACTTTGGCCTCTACTTATGCAAAAACTTATACAATTAAAACAGGTAATTATATAATCAAAGGTAATTAATACGACTAGTGGTTGAAATACACAGCAACATAATTACTTGAAAACTCAATGGCGACAGAGAAAGTGATTCTTTGACTTCTTCTTATATCTGAATAAGTTGGCATAATTAATTATGGAGGATATAGTTTAAATAATTATTTTATGTTGAAATACCACAAGCTGAAGAAATCATCTGATGACAGTGAACACTCACTACATGAAACACTCACTACATACGGAAACCGAGCAATGCAACAACCTACCTAACCTGATTTGTAGGTACCTTTACATTCTTTCAGGAGTTGAGCTTTTTAGTTAAAAATAAGTGCTTTTAGGTGACATCTTATGAGTAACTATGGAATGCGCTCCCTTTCACTTCATGACCTAAGCTAAACTATCGTATAGGAATAGTTTTATAAATGTTTATAAAACAGTCTAAAATATGTCCTATAAGATGTTGTATAATTTTGCTTTAAAAACGTCCTTAACACTAGTTTAAATTACATTTTGGTTTCTAAGAACAAAATAGGTACTTGTTTTCGCAATGTAAATGCAGAAAATATGCTTTTGAATAGGGGCACTACGACAACAACAAAATATAATTCTACTACGTAAGAATTATAAAGCTACTGTGCTAACTGGGAAAAGTTATTGCTCACATGTCCTTGTATTAATATACTTGCATATGACTTATTTACTGTTGTAAATTTATCTTCTCATTCGTATTGGACTTTCTACTTAATTAGCCTGTTTCAGTAATCTTCATACAGTTTGGTTTTAATTTTCAGCATTGAAAAGGTTTTTATATACATTTAGTAATATCTATATCTATATATTTAAAACACAATGCTTATTTTTGTTCCAGTTCGTTTGAGAGATCCACCAGGCCGATTTACGCGTTTCTTTTTTTAAATTAAAGCTTTCGCTGTGTAGATTAGTCAACACTACTTAATTCATATATTTCTTTAATGTTTATATTTTTAATTTAAAAAGTCTAAAATGTTTAATTTGAGACGGGCAAATCGGACATTCACTAGAGGCGCCTTCTCACCTTCCACGGTGGTGAGTTTCGTAAGTACTCTTCGCTTATAAATATAAAGGGTGATGCAGCATGCAGCCGTCCACTTCCATCATTAATAAGCGTAGACAAAATCCGCATAGTTGGAAATTATCAACAGACGAATTATACAAATAATAGCTGATGGGAATTGCCTATTCAGAGTAGTTTTATATTAATAAAGTAATAAATTAATTTTCAAGTTGCATAATGACTTGACAAGTCATTATGCAACTTGAAAATTAATTTATTACTTTATTAGTCATTCATATTCAAGTATTCTCAAAACACGTATATAGTTTTATATTGTTTGTATAAAAGGCAGGAAATTGCCAACACTATTATGTCATGTTTTTGAAATATGTACTAATAGACGTTTTCAAGAATATTTTAAGCAAGGTCGATTTTTGATTTTATTGTCACTTCGTAAGGTAGAATTTCCGTATGTATGTAGTTATGTAGAATAAACCGGCAGGGAGGGGTAAGCCAGAGAGGAATATATGTCGGAAGAGAGGAGGGTAAGATGATAGAGAGGAGTGCTTAGAGGCTTAGAATTTTCAACTGGTTATGTTTGGTTGCGTTCATTTAAATAATCACTCACGAAAATCCAAAGGATTGTAATCACACATCGAATGTTGTGTATAGGGAAATCCTTCAATGCTTTTGACCGTCATATCTTGACGAGGTTTCCCTGGTAATTTATATTTGTCGAAGGTTTATAGTAAGAAAAATAGTAAATCTTTTTTAAGGTAATGTAAAACCCGTAATCTGTAAATATAATGTAACCTGTAACCCATGTAAATATAACCTGTAATGTATATCTCCATAACCTTGAAATGAAAGATAACAAGATTTAACAACTTTAATGGCTTGGCTTCATGTTCAATATCAAATTCGTCCTGATAACTACTATGCATTTTTTTCTTCTAAAAACTCTTAACTTAAAGCGTATTGCTCGTAAACTACTGAACCAAATTAAATATATTAAAAAGTACCAAATAGTAAATTTATTTCTAGATATAACAGCACAATATTGTATTTCTGTGCTATACTTTTTTTTTCGGGCGATATATGATAAAAAGTGCCTAGCCATCATCTTCAGTTACTAATTTAAAATTACATCGTTATCTATTACTATTTCCACTATAATGTCTAAGTTTCGTATCCGGTTTCATTTCCGATTTAAAATCGCTTTTGAATTTTCAACATGTCTCTGATAAAATGTCACATAGTATATGTCGGATTTTCATTCTAATGAACAAGATAAACGGATATGACGTGTCAATAAATGTAATGTAGTCTATACACACAAAAGATACCAAAAGTACCATGTAATGTAACTTTCCATCTAGGTAAACGGTGTCTCATATTCTTATTTTTATTTTGGTGAACAAGAATAAAAAAATATATAAAGATAGTAGAAATAAAAAATGAAGCTTGTTCTGAAATTGGAAAGCACGTGCATGTTATTGTTGGATATTTCATAAAAATAAGCCAAAGTAAGATTTTTCCATTTAGACAATTTCTATGATATAAATGATATACAATAGTTAACTAATACAATTATTATAAATAATATAAAGCACAAATAAGGGTTACATGTCTAAATATCACAGTCATAATGTCACACGACAATATATGATGGTCAAAATATCACATGCTAATATATTACATGCAAAAATATCCTAAGGACAGAATATCTTATGAAAAAATATCCTAATAAAAAATATCACTATTATATGTAAAATATAATAATAATTTATTTTATTTAGTAAAAACCTCTATCGACATTTAAATATTCATATACAAATAAATATATATACATCCTTATTTACAACTGTAATTATAGTATGTGTACAAACCATATTGCCTTAAACCTAACCTAACATTGTAATTAAATGTATACCTCGATATTAAATACAGTACCACAGTAGTTCTAACTAACTTTAAGATATTTTTTGAATATCTATAATTATATATTCAAGAATCTATATAGAATAGATAGATACAGAAGAATCTATGATTATAATATATTATTCATATTTTCTTACTAGAATATCTCGTCATGTCATATTTTGTTCTTGAGGTATTTCTTATATCTTATTAAGTGTGTGTAAAGTCTATCATTGTAATAGGTATATCATTGATATTTTCCTATTAGAATATTTTAGAAGTGTTATTTTGTTCTTGAGATATTTTTTATTATAATATTCTATTTTGTGATAATTTAACCGTGGTATTTTGTCGAATGATATTACAACTGTGATATTTAGACGTGATACCATGATATTGTATTACGTGTAAAATATATGATTATATTGTTAATTTTTTCCAGGATATTTTGTTCTTGGGATATTTCTTATTATGTTTTATTATGTGTAAAATTTATGATTATAATATATTATTGATATTTTCTTACTAGGATATCTTTTAATAAATATCATATTAATATTTTTTTATGATATTTTGTTATGTGATATTTTAACCGTGATATTTTGTCGAATGAGATTACGACTGTGATATTTAGACGTGATACCATGATATTGTATTATGTGTAAAATCTATGATTATATTGTTAATTTTTTCCAGGATATTTTGTTCTTGGGATATTTCTTATTATGTTTTATTATGTGTAAAATTTATGATTATAATATATTATTGATATTTTCTTACTAGGATATCTTTTAATAAATATCATATTAATATTTTTTTATAATATTTCGTTATGTGATATTTTAACCGTGATATTTTGTCGAATGATATTACAACTATGATATTTAGACGTGATACCATGATATTGTATTATGTGTAAAATATATTATTACATTATTAATTTTTTCTAGGATATTTTTTATGTGATATTTTGTTCTTGGGATATTTCTTATTATATTTTATTATGTGTAAAATCTATGATTATAATATATTATTGATATTTCTCTACTAGGATATCTTTTAATAAATATCATATTAATATTTTTTTATGATATTTTGTTGTGATATTTTAACAGTGATATTTTGTCGGATGAAATTACGACTGTGATATTTAGACGTGATACCATGATATTGTATTATGTGTAAAATATATAATTATATTATTATTTTCCAGGATATTTTTTCAAGTGATATTTTGTTCTTGGGATATTTCTTATTATATTTTATTATGTGTAAAATGTATGATTATATTATATTATTGATATTTTCTTACTAGGATATCTTTTAATAAATATCATATTAATATTTTTTATGATATTTTGTTATGTGATATTTTAACCGTGATATTTTGTCGAATGATATTACAACTGTGATATTTAGACGAGATACTATGATATTGTATTATGTGTAAAATATATGGTTATATTATTAATATTTTCCAGGATATTTTTTTATTTAATATTTTGTTCTTGGGATATTTCTTATTATATTTTATTATGTGTAAAATCTATGATTATAATATATTAATGATATTTTCTTACTAGGATATCTTTTAATATCATATTTTTTCTTATGATATTTTGTCGGATGATATTACGACTATGATATTTAGACGTGACACTCAATAAGACGCATTCGTATGATTTCAAATGCAAATTAGTCGTAGTTATTCAAATCGGTTTATCAATAAATGATTACGTGCTATTTGCATTACACTCTTTATTCAGACACCATGTTTATTTTCAGTAATCCCCGTACCCTCTTTAAATATTAGTTGAAATGTTTACTGAAATTGTTTCTTGACTGTGATTTAAAACATTTATGTATGGACACGCATTTTTGCGCACTTAAATTTTATCTTGATGAATTATTCAATTACTTAAATAACCACGTTCGTAGGTATTTGCTTAAAAATTCTAAGGTTAATCAAGCACATTTTCACTGAATGATTCTTTGTAATTTTCGTAGTTATTAATTTATGCAGATTTTAGTAATGTTTTGTTGCTCATCCATAACATCAAGCCAGAAGTCAAAGATAGTAAGCGATAGATGATGAGCTTTAACATTGTGTGTGGTGTGTAACCTTTCTAATTTGATTTCTAGATTGTCAGTGATTATTTTGTCCATTTAGGCTCTTTCTATGCGACATTTTAATTATGTCTATTGTAAACATGTTGAGCTGTAAGAGTATGTTTCTACTTGAACAGTTTTTAAGTAGATGTTATTTTTTTTATTCAACATAAATCAGCCATCAGATACTATATACATATTGAATCTGTAAGCTAATGTGCTAACCTAAGATCTACATTAAGGATCTTCTATTCTGACTTGATGAGATCCCTTCCAGCGAAGAGAACTCCTTAACCAATTATAGGTCTGCTGGCCATCTCCTCTTTAATCTTCTTAGTACGTCATTTTGCAGGAGCGGTTGTAGCAATGGATTGAAATGCCTCTTTAGTTTCTCGCGATGATTGACACTTTTTTCATGGATGACATCCTTCAAATAATATAATAATATAATAAAGAATGATGTTATTTAAAGAACTTTGTGTAGCTGTTATGATAATTCTTAAATATTTATGTAGCTTTTGATAACTGCAATTTTAATTGTCGACAGTTTTCAGCATCTGCATTGATTTATATACCATTTTGTTTATTTTGCACTCAGGTTTTCTTACATGGGTTACTACACTAAACTTTAACAACTTTAATGATTTATACAAAAATTAGGTCACAGTGTTATTAACTACTTATAATGCGTTTCGCCTATTTAAACTCTTGATGAACTTTCCATAGATCTCCATCTTAAATTCTGACCTCCATAACTTTTGATTCTTAGGTTGCTTGGTAATTTGAAGGTATTATAATAGACTGTCTTTGGTTGAGCTTTTTGATTCTTCTCGTACCCCGGAGCGTGTTACGTGCCCAAAATTAGGCATTTAGCTTATAGCAAAATCTTTAAATACCCCCCGTAATATTTCGTCTGGTTTAAAAATCAAATCAAACCCCTTTTTATTTTAGTGGCGAACAAGATATTGTTTATAATAAACATTTTATTGAGATAATGTAAGCAGAGAGAAATATAATAATTTTCGATAAGTGTCAAGTTTATGATCTCAGATTTCGGTAGATTTTGATAAGCACCTTTTAAATGTAAAATATTAGTAAAAGAATCTGCATTTTCCTTATTAGATAAAAATGTCGTCAAGTTTATTCTGTTTGGACCGTTTAAAAACCCCTCTCCTAAATTTGTAAAAATGATACTTTTTCGTATCCCCTTTAAGTCGGTCTAACAGCGGGTTTCAGATAGAGTTAGGGACTTTTAGGGTCTACCGAAATTAAGTAATATGTAGAAATTATTATTGCATTTACGAATGATGAATTTAACTAGAGTATGATTTTTGTGTAATATTTTTTCAACATTTATTTTTTTATTCAATGTACAGGGGTCATTCAATGTGAAATCATCAAGTAAGTAAAGTTGCACCATTTTTGATTTTGATGAAAATGGGCTGCTTGTTGACATCTGTCTGTGGATACTGATTGTACTTAATTTCAGTCAATATTTTATTAGTATCACAAATATTTCTATCAACTGTTTTAACTGCAGGACACACCTGGCAATGTGAAAGCATACAACTTTAATTTGAAGGATCACAAACAATCATGACATTGGGGTTTTGAAAGACGCTATCATTAATTTTACGTTTTGATGTATCGAGCAAACACAAACTCTTCATAATTAAAACTGGTTACTATTTATACAGCCCCACATAGTATTTATAAACTTAGAATCAATTAGAGTCCTAAAAATATTATATAAAGATGCCTTGGTTTAACCAACACACGTGTTGGTGTTTTTGCAAAAAAAATGCAAAATGCAAAAAATGTTTTTTTTTGCATTTTCAAAGGACTGTATTAAAGAAAGGAGTAAAAATAACAGAATAAACCCAAGTTCCCAAAACAGGTACCCACAAAGACTACCTATTACAAAAATTTCAACATTTTATTTGGCCTCCCACATAACTTTTTTTGGTTCCAAATTTTAATAATTTTCGTGTTTTGTCAACTTTGAAGCAATTTTTTTTTAAATAAGCAGGGCTTTAAAGAAGATGTATGTAGTTATTATACTAGAGATGTGCTTATTATATGTACAGATAATGTACACAGAAATCAGATCTGTAAATTTAGCCTGGGAACTGCAGAATGGGGTGCAAATCTAGAAAAAATAGCAATTTCAACGGCAAAAGCGCACAGATGCCATCTTGGAAAAATAAGTTACTATTAAATTGTAAATATATAAATTAAATGTACATATCTTAAGCTTTAAGATGGCATAATAATATTTCAAATTGGTCAACTGAACAACAAGCTGTAATCAAATGCATAAAACCTCTGAAATTGGTAAAATTTGTCAACGCCGCTGATGAAAAATGTTCGCCATTATCAAATAGTTGCCAGTAAAAATTAAAAAAAATATTTTCTTTCACCTAGAGGCTAGGGTAACAAGCTAGCCCATTTTCATCAAAATCAAAAATGGTGCAGCAACCAATTTTTTTAAAAACTTCATGATTTTATTTGGAATGACCTACAGATAACTTATATTTTTATTTAAGATTTGTTTAAATCAATTTAATATAAATTTTAAGGAAACACTTTTCCCAGACTGTGGACTTCCCGATTTTTCTTAGTTACATAATAACAACTAATCAGTTTGGGTGACGCCCTCTATTTTTTATTATTTGTTCCTGTATTCAATAAGAAGCTTTTGTGATAACACACACGACGCCTGAGTTATAATTAGAATAATGAAATGTCTCTGCCGGAGCATAGTTTAACGTAAGTATAGTTATAGAAGAATTTTCTGTTTAAGTATTTGATGTATTGATTGATTTTAATGTAATTTACCGAGTAAAAGAAGGTTCTTGCTTCTTACATGTGATGTCTCAGAAAAGTGCTATATAATCCAGTAAAAAAGATGCAAAAAATTTTACCAGAAAATGGAAAGAACAAGAAAAGAAATCAGATAAATCTACCTTAAAGTTTCAGAAACAAGTTAGCTCTTAAGTCTTAAACAGTTTGCTTCAATTTCTTGCGGTTTGACGTGCGTCGTTTTTCAAAAACCTGTAACGAGATACAACGAATTTTTTGCTCACAGAAACTCAAAGTAATTCCAAAAATAGTCGTAAACATGAAATCTATATAAATTGTATTACATTCGTGTAATTTTAAAGCAAAATATTTTCAGCAAAGAAAATTTTAATAAATTGTTCCACTAGCCTAAATCAAAGAGAAGCCGGAAACAGGAAGGACGTTCTTTAAGAGTTAGACAGTTTACCACGACAGTAATATGGAAAGGACCACAAAAACTGTTGGTTAAGCAACCCTGAAAGTTTTATATAATAAATATAATTAACAAAGAGGAAAAACATATTAATCGTTTGCACAATCATAGTACGTTAAATATTTAAGAAGAACAACCAATGCAAATAGAAAAGTTGCAATACAAAGTAATTCGAAGCCGATAAAGATTTACGGAGTAAACAACGATAATGTAGCAATTGTGAGCAGTATAAAGTGTTGTCGTCTACTACCTATATAGGTAGTTTTTCTTGTCTTGGTAACTTACGTTACATCACTGCTATATTGTTAGCAAATCACTAATAGATTTTCTCTACTATTAGATTTGATTAATCAAATTGATGCTTACAACAATCTAATTATTTATGTAACATTGTTCCTATGTGCTTTTATATATAGTATAGTGTTTTACACTACTTGAGTTTTGTGTAAAATATTGAGTTTGCTAGCAACTTCCACAAAAATAGCGATCAAACTCACAAATATATGAAAATTAAGAAAAAAAGCTCCTTATCAGCATGAAATAACCCATTTTCTCATTTTATTTACTTAAAATTTGTATTCATATATTTTAATATATAATAACTGTTGTTTTTCCAGTGTACTGAATCCATAAAACAAACATTTATGATGGAAAATGAAAACACGTAAACTAACTTACAAAATATAATTAAACTTTACACACAACGAAAACAATGAAAAGATGCAAATTATTATACAGATTATTACAGTTTTTATTTCAAGCCAAAACAGCTGTATTTTATTACTGGACTGTGTAAAAGTTTGTTAGCCGAATTTAAAAATTAATCTAGGTAACCCAATTTCGTCTTATACAAGTTCAAAAAAGGTTTCTTTTGTAAATTTCAATTAAAAAAGTTTTTATGTTTTTATGTAAATTGTCCAACGTTTTCATGAAAAAAATTGTTTGTTTTTCAAAGTTTTTGCAGATACATACTCTTATCCTATCCTTACTCCCGCGTTATTTACATTTTGTATTTTATTTCTCTCTTGGGTTAATAGTATTTTATTAGCATAATTATAGGCATAACTAACGGGTTGTATAAAATTATGCAATAACACCGTTCATTCTGGTATTGTTCAATAATAACGAACGTTTATTGTAATGCTTCAGAACCGTTGTGGTTAAACCAACATTTTAATCATAAAACTGGAATAAATGGTGCACACATAATCAGTAATAATTTAAATTCACCGATGCATATGTCATGGGTAACAAAGACAAATTTATTGACGGCGATTCCCATTTTCATCACCAGAATGCTTAAATTATTGATAAATGGAGACCATTTAATTAACAAATGCTGCATCATACTTTATTAATTTACAAAGCTCAACTGTTTTATTAATCTTGGTTCGAATTACATTGCAAATTAATTAGAAAAGTGAACATCATACTCTATATAATTAATTTATATATTGTAACATTGTAACGTGATACCTTAATAGAGCGTATTAATTTTGATACGTATTCGAATTTATTACTACGGGTTTTTAATTCAACTTAATTTAAAGCCAGCTAGAAAGAAATTACCAAATAAATTTATGAATTTAAATTGCTAATACTAATAGTAACTTTTTGGTATACATTAAAAAGTTACCACAATCACAATTTCTTAGCATTTCCACGATTGCGGTAACGTCAGAAAAGTAAAAAAGAAAATCCAATTTAAACTGAGCTAGATTTTGAATATTCTACCAAACTGCAAAACATACAAGACAGAGGTAAAAAAAAACAGTTGGAAATATAGTATGTACTGATTGAACTAAATTAATAAATTAATTAGAAAGTATATTTGTGAGGCATATTCGGTTTATGTAAATTATAATCTTTATTTATTCATGGTTACCTGTTAATGCTTAAGGATACTCTTGATCTGGTGATATCTTGTTTTGTGCGTCGCGTTTCGTCCTCCGACCAGAAGTCCTCGTTTCGTGCGGAATAAAAATGATGGCGTTTATGACTTCTTATTTGGCGTTTTGTTCACCTGCAAATCTTTACCTGCTTATACCTGAATAGCAAGTACATAGTGAATTTAATATTATACACTTCAACCAACCATCATCAATCATGCTAGTTAAAAGTCATGAGAATTCATGGGTTGATTTTGGACAGGTTAGGTTAGGCCAGTAACCCTTACGTTAGATAAATCTATATAAGCACTTAAAAAATTTTGGAAAAATTTAGTTTTCAGGTCTTAATTAACACTTTTGGTGTGAAAAAATATATAAAATAGTGAGTTGTATGTAAAAATGTTATTTTAAGAAATATTCAAAATGAGCAGGTAAATGCTAGATGAGCGCCCAAAACGAAAAGTCATCAGTACCGGATCATATTGTCCATCGGGTTTACTGACGAAACGAGAAGGTTTTACGGCTATGGACGAAATGCTCACAAATCCTTAATATAGCGAATAAAATTACATAAATAATAAGTAAAAACTTATAATTTTTATGTATGTATGTATAAATGTTCATTATTAATTGTATGTAAGCTTAGAATTAATTTTAAGAATAAAGTAACAACCTTTTAATTCTTATCTTAATGCATTGTCACACACAACAGAATTGAGACAACATTGGTGGTATTATGCGAGGATGAACGGTTTCGATCGAAATCGTCTTCAGATGT
This sequence comes from Agrypnus murinus, assembly GCA_929113105.1. NCBI lineage: Eukaryota > Metazoa > Arthropoda > Insecta > Coleoptera > Elateridae > Agrypnus > Agrypnus murinus. Next base: position 140,766,170 of record OV816026.1, read on the forward strand.
TGTTGGTGTGCTACTGTTAAAAGGGGACAAAAGCAGATAATACTATTTGTCTCGTAGGTGATTTTAATATTGTCATGTGAACCTCTTTCTTCCATCGAACAAGAACTGTTACTGGTCGCCATAGTAGAGTTGCTATAGTTACTATGATTATTTTTTATAATAATAATCATTACTATTACCCATTACCTGGATAACCAGGCACCAGAAGCTATGAAGCTTGTGCGAGAAAAAGGGGGGGCGATTATAATTATTTCGCAGACCCATTCTGCAGCTGCAACCGACTTACAGAAGGTATAGCACAAATCCCACATTTGTGTTACAGCTGAGAAAAACTGTAGATAACTTTAAGCAGATCTGCTGGTACCGGGAGTCGATCCCGGGCTGTTTGGGTGAGCGACCAGCACACTAGTCGCTATACTACCAAGGCTCAGCAATAATTTTCTATACTAGTACAAAAACAATTTATACATTATTTATCACGGTAAGTAGAGGATAAGCGTTCACCGTGAGACATTGTACACGGTAAGACAAGCAGGTAATTCTTTTTGAGATCGTAAATTGTGCTACTGCGCCACCTGTTAATGAGTAGTGGAATTCTTTGAAAGCAAGCAAATATATTATAATCCCTGCAATTGTATGTGGTATTGGTGGGGAGAGTGTCATATTTTCGATTGTTAAGTAAAATTACAAAATTAGTAGTATTTTATGATGAAGTAAACGTACATGAAAGTTTTTAATTTAATTTCATAACCAAACGATTATTACGTCCAATTTACTTAACCTCATTAAATGCACATTGAGACATGCCAAAAAGGTGCACATTGAGACATGTTTAACAGTGGATATATGTGACATACCTACTATGCTTATCTTACCTACTTTTTCTAACAGACTATATGATAAAAATGTCTAGGAAAAGTAGACGTAAAACCAACATAGGCACGTTTTCTAGCCAAACTATGAAAGAAGCTGCCAATGAGGTTAAGGAACAAGTATTCGCTCTGTGACCAAAAAATAGAAACTTGTCATTTCAACATTGGCCAGATACGTTGCAAAACTAAAGAATGAAGTTGGCAACCAAAAAATTAGAATGACACATGGATGTATAAGTATTCAGCAATATTCAAGAATTGGAACTATGTGAATACCTAGCTTCAATGAGCTGTTTCAAGATGTCCTCATATTTGAGTGTCGAGAATTAGCTTATGAAGTGACGTCTAAATAGCATTATCATGCCAAATTGCTGAAGTAGAGATGTTATGACTAGCGTAAATTCGCTCAAAGGGTTCATGGGTCGCCATCAAGATACTTTGTCTCTAAGAACTGCTAAGGGATGCAGCCTAAGTTGGGCAACTTCATACAATATTCATAACCCGAAGAGATTCTTTGAAAATGTGTTGACGAAGATCAATTGACAGTTCAAAAGACTTCGAAAGTAATTTCATAAAAACGTATCCAAACAAGTGAGCAAAGTCAATACCGACTAGTAACAACTTATTGTATTATTAGGTAACTCTTTACCTTCGTTGATGGTTTTTCCAAGTGTGCGCTTTAATCCTTTTATGACATCGGTGTCCATACTGGAACTTTAGGGGCTCACAACAAAACAGTGTGAATGACGCGATGAGCTTTTCTGCAAATAATGGTTTTAGTGTATGATAACCATGAAAGCTACTTAACAACAGAACCATTGAATTTGGCCAGAAAATGATGTTACAGTAATAACTTCCCCATCATATTTTACAACCACTTGATGTGGTGTTTACAAACTGCTTACAACCTACTACGAACAATCAGTTGATACTGGGATGGTTCATTTTCTAGGTCGAACATTCAGAATCTAAAATGCGACGGCCTGAGCGAAGCAGGAACACGAAACATAGCAGAACGATTAAATGTGATGAAAATAAATAAGTACCAAAATTAAAGCAGATAGAAAAACAATTATTTAAATGAAGAAGTAATCGGTGTCATTGGTTATATGGAGAGTGACGACTCGATGACTCTTTCTTCTAAACATGAAGACAACGACATCAGTGATGCTAATCGTACACCAGCGGTTAGTAAAGAAAAGTGTTAAACATGTAGCGGGACAAATTTTAGGTGCAGTTAGTGAGTCTGAATTATGTTTCTTAAGAAAGTCTTTCAAATCCAAACATTATTTCATGTTCCCTTTTTTGCCGAAATTGGCATTATTCCTAAAGATGCTATATGGTTCTACAAAAACTCCCAGAAGTTATCATTGAGGTTTTGTGTTGATTTAATGATAGGATTTGACAAACTAGATTTTATTAACCAATCTAGATTGTTTTCGGAATCACTACTAGATAGTTACTTTTTCCAAATATATATGTGGTCGGGTTAGCCACTCTTCAATGTGAATTGACTGTTCCAATCGACCTTCAAACAGTTTGGTTTTGAGATGCATTCCAATCAATCAACTTTGTGCTTTTTCAATTATGTGTAGAAATGAAATTCTGGTGGTCATCAAGAACCGCAATAAAATTAAAACCAGATTGGATGATGTTTTTGTAGATTCGTCATCTTTGTTTTTTGGGTTTTGAGTTTCGGGTTATCTTGAAAAAAGAATATAACCTAACCAAACCTAACCTAACCCAATCTAATCTAACCTAACCTAGCCTAGCCTATCCTAGCCTAGCCTATCCTAACCTAACCTAACCTAACCTAACCTAACCTAACCTAACCTAACCTAACCTTACATTAACTTGTACTCATATTAAATAGAAATAAAACAAAAAAAAATAAAAAGTGACGTGAACACTATTGAATTAGAAACGAAACAAACAAAATCGGCGTCCGTTCTCAGCCAATCAAATGCAGTGTTTTCTTATGGTGGCGCCATGTAGTGAAAAACATGTCTTCATAGATTTTACATGGACGTAGACTTAGCAAGTACCCATATACTTATGTTCCTGTAGATAACATGAACTCATATGCTTAACATGTTCCTAAAGACTTAACACGGGATACAGAAATTGCTGTATCTTTTGAACAAAGGGTCTTAATGTAAACATTACTAAATTAAGTTTGCTAACGTCAGACTGTGACGTACTCTGACTGACGCACTGTGACTGTTGGCAAAAAAATGTTAATAATAACAACTGTCACTGTCAAAAGATTTTGATTATTTTTGGAGTTATAATACACAAGGCGTAAAGATTCCAACGGCACCATTGATGTAGTTACTTTTTTCTTATATGTTATTTTCTATATTTTTTTAAATGTTTTGATCTTTATTATAACTCTTTGTGACTGACCAATTTACATTCAATAGTTGGGTAATAGTGGAGTAACGCTAAGCAAAAAAAGAGCGTTGTCTCGGAACCGGTCCAAACTACTTCGATTTGAATAATTTTTTTTAAAGTCTTGTAAATATAAAATACTAAAACCTTTACAAATTAGAAATTGACGCTCAGAACGGGAAATGTGATAAAACTCGAATAACCTAAAACCATAACCAAGTGGTTCCGCACCGGTTGCTCGACCATCTCAGAACAGGATAATTTTTGGTGTGTTATCACGTCTATGTATTGGTAGTTCGAAGCCACTATTAATTTATTTTTATTCCTTTTGGTTTAAATACGGCAGCCATATTTGTTTCGTGGTGCACGACGTTTCTTGCACTTTTCTATGTAAACGAAAATCTTGATATCTCAAGAACAGTTGGTCGTAGAAAGTCGCGGTAAACACCATTGCATTTTCCACATTTCAAGCTACATTTGTTGTTATTAACATAAATTTCGTTAGATGCTTCCTTATGGGCGCAAATTACGTCCGAAGTTTAACGCTTTTTTTGCAAAATTTCGGCTCTTTAGAGTGTCATATTTCCAGACAATGTCGAAGTATCAGTGCTCATTTTTTTTTAAAAGTACACAGTTAAGGATAGTTTATGTTCAAAATATTTCAAATCTGAAACTTCATTATTTTGGTATTTATGGGCTTTTGAAATTCTCGTTTTCTTCATTTTTGAGCAACTTTGGACCTCAACATCGCTTATGGTCATGGATGGATTTTTTTTATTACGTGCATATGAAGCAGCATATGATGGCAAACTGTGGTAAACATTTTAACTATGTTACTATCGTGAGGACAGAGTTATGCTCAGTTGAAAACTGTAAATGTATACCATTACTATTAGTGTTACTGAGTAAATGTACTTTATTCTGGTGCCAATATTGGTTTGGAAAAGTAAAATTATTATTATTACTATTATTATATATATAGTTATATGCGATTGATAAAAATCCTTGCAGTGATAACTAAAGTTATTAATATAACAAGGATGATTTTTCTTTGTATTTTCTTCCGTGGCCGATTTCCCTATCAATCCGTGTAAATTGAATGATAGCTAACATGAGTATAACTCTGTTCTCAAACTAATATCAAAGTTACCATTTTTACCACAGTTTGCCATCATATGCTGCTTCATATGCACGTAATATAAAAAAATCCATCCATGACCATAAGAGATGTTGAGGTCCAAAGTTGCTCAAAAATGAAGAAAACGAGAATTTCAAAAGCCCATAAATACCAAAATAATGAAGTTTCAGATTTGAAATATTTTGAACATAAACTATCCTTAACTGTGTACTTTCGTAAAAAGAATGAGCGCTGATACTTCGCCATTGTCTGGAAATATGACACTCGAAAAAAACGAAATTTTGCAAAAAAAGCGTTAAACTACGGACGTAATTTGCGCCCATAAGGAAGCATCTAACGAAATTTATGTTTAGAACAACAAATGTAGTTCGAAATGTGAAGAATGCAATGGTGTTTACCGCGACTTTCTAAGACCAACTGTTCTTGAGATATCAAGATTTTCGTTTACATAGAAAAGTGCAAGAAACGTCGTGCACCACGAAACAAATATGGCTGCCTTATTTAAACCAAAAGGAAGAAAAATAAATTAATAGTGGCTTCGAACTACCAATACATAGATGTGATAACACACCAAAAATTATCCTGTTCTGAGATGGTCGAGCAACCGGTGCGGAACCACTTGGTTATGGTTTTAGGTTATTCGAGTTTTACCACATTTCCCGTTCTGAGCGTCAATTATTAATTTGTAAAGGTTTTAGTATTTTATATTTACAAGATTTAAAAAAAAATTATTCAAATCGAAGTAGTTTGGACCGGTTCCGAGATAAAACCGTAAAATTACTCCACTATAAAAAAAACTATAAAATTTAAATACATTTCTGACAGGTGTTCAAATATTATTGTAGGTAACTATAGGTTGGGAATTGCTAACAAATGTTAAATAAAACTTGTGTAGAATACAGCCAAGGCGACAGAAACGGAATGCTTACATTATTGTGGGCCAACATCGTAAGAACCCAGCTAGTCTTTGATGGGGATAAAAATCTATCGATCGGGCACACCGGAATGCTTTCTCCGTCTTTTTTTTGTTTGTAATGATTCTGCTACATCCACCACACCAACGCTAGTGCTAGTTCCTGCCAGATGACTTTGGACATAAGCATCGTGAGTGGCGTAATCTTATACAGCTTGTAGGCCTCTCTCCCAAGATGACAAGGTTATTCCAACTGGGCGCTTACCATCTGATCTTGAGCAACTCTTAGGTTGAAAATCAGGGGCTCTAATAATGATGTCGTTGGCTTTGGAATGTCACGGCTTCCTGCTAGCATTTAGTTTGCAATGAAAACCGTACATTCCAGAAGCAGAAACGACAGTACCACATGGACAAACGTGGGCGTGGCTTATGTTGATTCCTATTTATTTGGAATATGGATATTTGTAAACTTCGATTATCTATGTGGGTGCCCACACAAAATGAAGGTGAGTTGCAAAACCAAGCTCGACTCAAGAGAAGAGCAAGCAAAAAGTTTGGCTTTGGTAGTAGTATTATCATTGGCGTTTGATTCCCAACCCAACCATTCTAATTTGAAAAACTGCCTGACTCCAAGCATCGGATGAGAAATGGCAGGTTAACACATTTTCAAAAGTGGACTTAATGGCGTCATCGAATGACGTTAATGACTCTATTTGCCACCAGCAGTCTTGGATATGTCTTGAGATTAGTTATAATTTGGTGCTCAAGTTTTTATCGCATCATTGATCAAGTGGACTCCAAAAGATTGAAAGTTAGGTTTTAAATGTTGGCAGCTAAGAAACATACGTGATGTCAAAAAAAAACATTTTGTTTTCACTTTATATGCGTCAGAGTTATTTTTTTACGAAACATTTCTAGATTTTATACAAATGGATTTAATGAATAAATCACAGAAAAAACAAACTGAAAAGGCAGAACCATTTTTACTATCGCCACACGAATCCAGTGAAAGCGGTCAATCGAGTTCGGAAGATGAACGTATGCATGTACATAATATTTGTAAATGTCAGGAAAAATATATAAAAATTAAGAAACGAAGTTCAAAACATGTCATAGTTTCCAAAAAGTCTTCTTGTTGGGATGCTGATGAAATAACTTCTAGGCGACATAAATTAGAACTGCAACTATTAAATTCGCAAATGGAAGAATCTGCAAAAACGGATCAACATCATGTCTTTCGCATGCGTTTTGAGAGAATTCAAAGCACTATGGAGGCGCTTTTACATTATTTGGATTGCTTACAATTAGAAGTTAAAGCTTCTTATAGGTTATGCCAACAACTGAATGGTTTAATTGTCAATGAAAAGTCGGTGGTGATAACTGAAGGTTTATCTCAATTAGTGAAAAAGCTTCTATGTAATTCAACTAGCGTAGAAGAAAATTCTTGTAAGGGCAGCATATTAGCTGCATTAGAAGCCAAAAAGGACTTAGACGGATTACTTATAGAATACAATGATAAGAAAAATGATTATCATACGGCTTCACAAAACTTCAAGTTACTTTTACAAAATGCTAATTTAAATTTACCGCAATTAGAGAAGTTGCAACATCAGTTTGATGGCATATTATTAAGTTACCAGCATAGTAGATGTATGTTGGATCAGGAACTTCCAGGAATAATTTCAAATCGCATGCAAGTTTTACTTAATAGCTTTAACGAGCTAAGAGCTGATTTAGAAAAGATTGCTTCAGATAGGACAGATCTGTCTTCATTGCTTGAACATTTAGAATCGTCTTTGCGCACTTGCAATGATTTAGAGGCAATAAAAGGAAATCTACATGAAGTACCACTGGTAGGAGGTGCCATAATGTGCGGTAATTGCTCCCGCTCGCCGGCAATTGCAGGAGATTAATAATTCTCTGAAACGTAAATTAAGAGACTGTTTCATTTTAAGCACCAGATTTCCTAGATTTGCTAGATGATTCTATCTTGATTAAGTTTAAGCCCAACTACGTCGGGGCAACGTTTAGTTTTGTAATTTTATACACGTCGAGTTTCCTTTATATTATATGAGAAAATATACTCAATTTTCCTTAGATAATAAATTTTAATATTGTTTTATTAGGTGTAGCAGATTGTAGCTTATATGTACTTACGTAACAGCCGTGTTTCGCGAATAATTTACTAGATAGAAATGTTTATTACAATTTCAGGTTCTTAGATTAAAATGGAGACGTCAAATAGTAAATTACTGTAACCTCTGAAACCGCGTTTACAAACAACGTACACAATAATTGCAAAGAGGTAAAGGCAAATAATTGTTGAAATCAATCATCTAGTTTCAAACTGGCAGCTGTCAGTTGTGTGGTAACGATGGTAACTATACTCTAGAGTCCTATAAATTCCGAATGTTCGTGTATTTTAGTCTTTGTGCTTTTGCTATAACCTCACGCGCGAGTGTTGACTATTCATGTGCTACTATGTTGTTGATATAAACTCATAATTGGACGAACAAGTTTTATTAACGATTTATGCTGCATAAATATTTATTTTGTTTAATGAGCTGGTTACAGACTTGCGTCATAATGTATGTAGCACTACTTTAATTGTTAAAGTAATATCAACTGTGAAAGCCGTACTTAAAAACAGACTATATATATCGATGAACACAGAGTAGGGCTTAAAAGTTGTTTAGATATGGATTTGTTTTAAGGTTTAGATTTGTCTTAAAAGTGCTCAGTTTTTCATACTTTCTGAACATACTTCTGAAGAATTTTAAAATATTACTTATTGTAGTGCAAAAACGTTGAATGAGATAACATTCCTCTGCTTTGTGGCAGTCCTGAGCGTATTTTGTGGGACATTTATTTTCTGTATGAGAATATAGCATCTTATGTAATATAGTGATTAATTAATAGTAAATGATAATGGGTGATGTCTTAAATAAGTTCCGTTTTGAATTCTTTGTAGGAACCTACAACGTATTTACGAAATACGAAAGAATGTGTAGCCATAAATTAGTCACCCCTCTGACCCTACGTCTTAATAGTTTTTGTAACACCGTCTGAGGCTATAGAAACACATATTTAAAAGTATATAAAATTAGGGGTAGCGGTCGGTTATATGATGTCAGAAGGGACAGTCGCATTATGGTGGTGTAAACGAGCGGGGCTTCGAACATAAGATACCGGAGTGGTGTTCTCGTATGTTTAGCGGACAGTCGGTCGAGGGTAGTTAATGTGTGCATTGGGACCAAAAATGCAGATGCGTAATATATTTACTGTGTTTGTTTTACGGCACTTAGAAGTGCTGGTGCCTGTTTTGTTGTTATCATTTGGCAACGTGAGTTGTTGCTGGAATTATGATTGTTGGCCAATGTGTGATATTGGCTTTATGTTGATGTTAGCAACTGGTGGAATTGCTGTATTATATTGATGTGTTGGTAATTGAAGAATAGCCTGTTGTTGTTTTGTTGTTGTGTTGATTTGTTAGCAATTTGTTGAATTGATGTTGTTAATGCTATGTGAATTGAGCTCTGTAAAAATTAACCGTTGAGCTCTGTCAAAATTAACCGCACAGTGTACTGTTTGCTTGGAGACGGAGAGATGGTTTCACCTCGACCTGGGTAATTAATTAGAATTGCACAGTGACCCCAGCTGATCACTGGGCAGCAATGGGGTGATTATTCCCCTACGTTCCTGTATTGCAATCCAAACGAGGGCCGGACTCGGAGGGAGATGATTACATTGACGGTACCTATGTACAGTTGCGATCATTCGCTCGCATTTGCGAACGATGGCAAAATAGTGATTTTCGGTTTTTCAGTTTTTTAATTATAATTAATTAAAATTAATTATAACGTTAAAAAATGAAACGTTCTTGAACACCATATACTAAACTTGCATTTACATTGTACAAAAAACTAAAAAATCGGCGGTTATGATTTTTACATCGTTCCTTAGCGAATGATCGCAACTGTACGTGTACCTGGTCCTGTTAGCGTTCGGCTAAAAGACGCCCGATGCGGCAATCATCTATTTCAGGTCATCATGATCGTGGTAGTGCACTGAAGGTCTTCACTCCAGAAGGCTCCAATCATCCAGAACCAACGTGAGACGACACGGGGGATCCCCAATTCCCTGTAAGTACTGTTAATTTCCATGTAAAGGGTAAGCGTCAAATGTGTTGCAATTATCTTTTCGTGTGTGCCTTAATCCGACCCTGTGGTATTTTACGTTTTGGTCTCAATGCGGTATGTATCTGAATTGAAGCATAACCAACTGTTCCCGCCCACTCCGGAGCAAGCAGTCACACGATTCGAAAGGACCATAGGCGTAACTAGGGGGGTGGACCCGGCCCCACCTAGAATGGCCATGGCCCCCCTCGGAAAAAGCCAATTGAGCGATTGGATGTTTAAAACTCGCCGCGTTCTATGGGGCCGTCTATAAACCTGGGGCTTGCCCCCCCAGAAAACATTTAGAGTTGGGATTAACTTTGATTTGTGAGAATTAGAATTCTTTAAAATAAATGTACCAAAAGAATGCATCATACTTATTTATTAACGAAGTATTTTATTAAAGACTTCACGTTTGTTTGGTGTATTTTATAAAACAGTTCTAGCATTCAACTGATTATTTTGAAATAGAACGTCAACTGTGGCTGACAACTTATTACGTATTATTAAATATCGGAACTTTTAGCGCTTAGCTACATAGTTGGTACCACCAGTGTGCAGTTGAGAAATGCTAGTATACTACTGCTATACATACAGCGAGATCTATTTACTATGCAATAACTATATGTACTCATAAATTTAATAAAATAAAGTGCTGTATAACTGTTACTGACTATTCAACTCACATGTCATTTATTAAAAATTGACCAATTAAAATGCAGCATTTGATATTTTTAATCCAATGAAAATGAATTGCATTGACAATTTTAATGCGAATACCACTCGTGCTGCGCACTCGTGGTATTTAAATGCAAGCATGATAGACATTCGTGAAACCACCACAAAAATAGTCGACATAACTTTGACTACTAATGGTATTATAAGTGATTATTATTCTGCTTGATTATTTTTAAATGCAACATAGAGAATATTGCACAAATAGCATTTTAATTTTTAATAGCACTATACCTATATGTATCTTTACTATGTAGTGGAGATGCAAATTAGGATACAAAATATATTGTGTTTTGTAAACAACTAAAGAATTTTTGTACCTGTTTCATTCAAGCTAACCCTGCATCTTATGCTGTGTTGCGGTGGCTTAAGCTAAGGTAATATGAGGTAACACAAGAATGACTGCCTCAGCACTATTCCTCGAATGGTATTAATTATAACTTAATAAATTAGACCTTCTTATCCTTTAATTATTTGTGAATATGTTGTTGTTTCTTAATTCTATAAACCTTAACTGAATTTCCTAATTAATCGTACATGAACTTATCGATGCCAGTTTACATTGTTGTACTATTTTATTATCTTACATTTAGGCCTTCTGGTGATTTGGTAAGATATCAGGTGTGATGATGTCATGTGATATCAACTATTCTTATATACCTATCAACCACCACAATCATGTGATTCTGGTAGTTGATAAAATACAAGTTGAACGTAATTTATTAGTTAATTTTGATGCGAGTTGTTTTAACAACAAAGCTCAAGTTGAACCTGACCAGCTTCATTGTAGGCTTGAAAAAGCTTCAGTTATCTACTATAATGCGTTGGTGTAGATTAAATGAAGCTAGGAATTGTTGAACAAACTAACAGCGGTAATGCCTTACATTCGCAGGAGAGGAGTAAGTTCTGATTAGTTCTTGTGGTTTATGGTACATGTTGAGTAGTTAATATGTTCCGTGCCATCCCCACGATCCCATATGATACATCCTGTATTTGATTTTTTATAGCAACCCATAGGAGAACCATATTACACATTAATGAAAGACTTTGTCTTTGACAGATAAAATGACTGGTTTGATAAAAATAGATAGAGATTAAACATCAGGCTGGTAGCTAAGGCTGTTAACATTTCTTATAGATATTCTGCAAAAAGTTTCTTTAGGATTGCTCCAATATGTTATATCGTTAATTTTGACAGTTGCCTGTCGCTTAGCTAAATAGGCTTTCAACCAGTCCAATTCTATTTCGGTTATTCATATGTCCTGTAAGTGGTCTAATATTACATCCTGTTGCGTGTTGAAGTCAATAACGTCGATACCATTAATAACGTTAATAAGGCTAGTACTGTCCAGTAATGTGAATAATGTCTAATAATATAAATAATGTCCAATAATGTTAATAATGTCCAATAATGTTTATAATGTCCCATGATGTTAATAATGTCCGATAATGTTAATAATGTCCGATAACGTTAATAATGTCTAATAAGGGTAATGAAGCCCAATAAAGTTAATAACGTCCAATAATGTTAATAATGTCCAATAATGTTAATACTTCTCAAGAATGTTAATAATGTCCAATAATGCTAGTAATGTCCAGTAATGTTAATAATGTCCAATATTAATAATGTTAATAATGTCCGATAACGTTAATAATGTCTAATAATGTCAATGAAGCCCAATAAAGTTAATAACGTCCAATAATGTTAATAATGTCCAATAATGCTAGTAATGTCCAGTAATGTTAATAATGTCCAATATTAATAATGTTCAATAATGTTAATAATGTCCGATAACGTTAATAATGTCTAATAATGTTAATGAAGCCCAATAAAGTTAATAACGTCCAATAATGTTAATAATGTCCAATAATGTTAATACTTCTCAAGAATGTTAATAATGTCCAATAATGCTAGTAATGTCCAGTAATGTTAATAATGTCCAATATTAATAATGTTCAATACTGTTAATAATGTCCGATAACGTTAATAATGTCGAATAATGTTAATAATGTCCAATATTGTTATTAAAGTCCAAAAATATTAATAATTATAAATATAATAAAACCTAAAAGATTAATTAGAGTTTTACAAGCTTTTAATAAATTCTTAACCTTACAATTGTTTTGACAATAAATGACATTATCAAAGGTACATAAGATTGATATACAAACATGTTGCTAAGGATAAATACGGAAAATAGGTAACTAGATACAATACAGACAAAAAATAAATACCTAACACCTCTAATAAAGGAAAATTACTAAGGTCAGTTTGTTCGTTCATTAAAGGTACTGTGCGTTTATTTTTGTATATTTCAGAAGCTTCTAAAATGTCTAATTTGTGATTGTTATTGCAAAAATGTAAGAATTTGACGTGTCATTAGGTGTTTCTGTTCTAACAGGTGCTTGGCATAATTAGATTTTTCTGGATGTTTATTTCTATAAGAGCGTACGTGTTCTTTGTATCTTATGTCGAAATTCCTAAGTGCTTGTCCAATATAAACTGAGTTACAAAAAGAACAATTCAAACAGTAAGCTTTAATTAATCTTTTGATTTTTATTATATTTTATGATTATGAAGTTCCACAAAGTAAGGCTGGAGACAGTAAAATGTTAATAATGTCCAATAATGTTAATAATAATGTTTATAATAATATTAATAGTGTTAATAATGTCCAATAATGTTAATAATACTGCTACTAATTAATACTGTTAAACATTTGTAAAAATAATCAAAATTTCAATCTGCTACAAAGGAGTGCTTGCGAAAAACACCCAAAAAGAAGCAAGCACTGGTGGTTTTATATCGTTTTCACATTAAGTTGTTAATTAATTAACTAGACGAGAAGCTTGAAGTAAGTACCTTGGCATATTACATTTTCCAATTCAACAAACCGCCACAAATGAAATAATTTAAAATATAAATTCTGAACTGATATGTCTGTATCTAATAAATTTTGAAGGCTCTGCTGTTAGTAAGAAATATTGCAACTCAAATGTAGTACAGATATTAAATAACAACGCAAAAACAGTTCATACGACAGAAAGATTAGCAGAAACAATAGAATCAGTTTTACAGTTCACTTTATATTAAATTTGAACCGCGACAGTTACAAGATGAACCACTGAAAACGATCGTAATATTTTTACAGTCTTTTTTCCCACAGTATGCGCTTTCGTTGTATTTTTTAATAAAGGTTGAAATATTATCCCAGTGACAATTTCTAAATTGGGCAATAAATTTTTCATGCTCAAAAGTAGTAGCTCATTCAGGAAAATCAACACGTCGTCTCAGTTTATAGACGTCATTTATTCCTAATGCCTGCCTAATTTATTTTATTGGATTTGTTTTCGGATTAACGTCGAACTTTCTCACATAAATTTACTTTCAATATTCCAACTTCTCAAACGCATGAAGAGAACTTCATTTTTTGCCCTTTCCTTTAATAAAGAACTTGTTGGTCGCAATTCGCATACATTATGTATATTAGTCGGTTTAGGTTTCATATTCGTACAGTGTGGAAGTGATGCATGCATATAAATAGTCTCTTATGTAGCCTGAAGCGTTGACAATATTATTCAAAGACAAAATTTGCGTTCATGTAGCATGTGCGAGTTTTCGTTCTTATCTAGAAACTCCAGGTATGCATCGTGGTTCATAGAAATGCAATAAAGTCGCTCAAGTTACAAGTTACATAGTATATATGAGAACTTTCTTTTATATACGTACGTCAGAACGAACTACATCGACGTAATTACAGTGAATCCGTAAATCTTGTCTTATCTAAAGGATTTCCGGAAATCCTGACTCGAATTTTCCCACATGCAACTAAGCAAGAAGAAATTGAATTAAATTATTTCATAGTGGATACTTTACCACAAAACCCAGCAAAGCGAATTACATCTAACATTATTGGATTAGGATTCTAACAGAAGGCATGGATCTATCATTTATGTTACATGTAATGCTAAATATATTTTACCTAAACATTAAACCATATTGACTTACTATCATACCACAAATTTTTAATTAACACGCGCATATATAGCAGTTAAGCTATAGATTTTAGACGGTAAGTTGACCGATAAGCTATAGCGATAAAAGATCTCTATCAATTTACAGTACAGAAAACGAAGTAAACAGTTTTATAACAATCAGCTTGGAAACAGAGTAAACGATATAATACCTTCGATATTATTTCCAAAAGCTTAACATAATTATATGTTGTTTAACTGATATCATTAATAAAACGCAGCCCTTACATTCAAGGATGACCGGTTAATATGTCCCCGTAAAAAATATCCCCGCAAAAATAACCCGAGTAAAAAAATCTTCGAATAAAATATCTCGGTCAAAAATATCTCTGACAAAAATATCCCCCAAACGTAGACCGTCATCTGTAAAATTTTAAAATACAAGAAACTTATTACAACTAAGGAATGTCGTTAAAATGAACACATGTTTTTCTATTAATTGCGAAGGTAAGGTAGTAAATACTTGCATACCTCCCCGTTACAATACTCCTAGTCTGTTTTAGGTTAAACCTTATATTAACTTTGGTCTAAACTTCATTTAAATTGAAAAATTATATAATCGTCTCCCATATCGTTAATGAGCATGGAAAATTAACTAGATTTTATGGAAAAACTAGTTTTCCAGATAAGCTTTATCTGACTATAGTGTACCAGTGATGTTAATTATAATTTACCATATTTAACTTCATAAAAGACAATTCACTCAAAATTATAATTTTGAAATTGAGATTATGCAACCCATCGAACTTGTCGCTTTGAAATTTTATAAATAAGCTGATTTAAGATTGTAGAGTGGGTGTGTGGGTGTGGTAGTGTGGGTAGGGTGGAGTGGGGATTGCTTTTTTCGTATGTCAAACATTATTACAATACATTCAGCGACAGTACCAGCTGGTCGTCCGTAGAAAAGTATGCAGGCTTTCACTTTAAATGTTAATCTCCAGTCGGTTACATTTTTTATCTTTTTTGTACGGATAGATCCGTTTATCTAAAAAAGTATTTAAAAGTTAGACGATTACCCGAAGAGTATCTGAGTATCCGATTGGAGCC
The DNA here is from genome assembly GCA_929113105.1 of Agrypnus murinus. Lineage (NCBI taxonomy): Eukaryota > Metazoa > Arthropoda > Insecta > Coleoptera > Elateridae > Agrypnus > Agrypnus murinus. The sequence continues at coordinate 140,781,476 of OV816026.1, forward strand.
TTGGAGTATGCGAAAGTGACACACTTATCTGGAAAGTATTGAATAGTTTGAGTTGAATACATGAGATTTAAAGTCGAAATATTGCATTTGTGTGCATATATTTCACATGGATGCAATTTTACTTTTAGGCATGATTTCAATTTGAAGGTTTTTTGAAGAAGTAATTGGTATAATGTTTTTACTTGGTCTTCACTTTCAGTGGAAAATGACTTCTAGTTACACATTAACGAATTAAACATACCTAAGAAAACAAGAAAAATTGACCACTATATTGAATAATAATATCGCGATAAATAAATATAGATTTGTGTGTTACACGTACAAAATTCGGAAAATGGATAAGTAGAATTTCTAATGATTTAGATACGCATTACTAAATAATTGCATTATTAATTCTTCGAATTAGCGTGTTAACTACATGCACCAAACTCGAAAATGGAAATCAGGCAGAATTTCCAATGAAATAGGTACGCATTTGTAATTATATTTGGATGGCAATTAAAATTATACAATAGATTAAATTTGAATATCGGATGAAAATTGGATATCGAATAAAAATTGGATTCTGGAAACACTAGAGCTTCGGATTATGTTGGTCGTAATCGATTTAATTTCTTCAAATCACACCTGTAATACATTCATACCTAAGGGAGGATCTGATTACTGTCCATGTGATTCTAAGCATGTGATTTCCATCTTTTTTCTATTGACAATGCATTAGAAAAGCAGGGTTGCTTTGCAAAGCCCATTACTAAACCATGGCACGACTTGATTTTCCGAAGGATTAGTTGTGCCTCAGGTTCTACATGGATTGTAATGTAAATATATTTTTTGCATAGCAGGATAGTTTATCGGGCTCGAACAGATCCGTCTATTCTTCACTTGACTCATTGTATCATGCTCAAAAACAAGTTTAAAACATGAATTTTTCGACTTTGAAGCCCTTTATTATAATGAATGAATGCATGAATGATAAAAGTAGCAGCAAACTTGACGGACACTCCAGAAAATCGTATAAAGCCGTTATTAAGTATGTTGCCCTTTATGGGGAATTTCATGTTAAACAGCGTTGCTAACAAGTGTTTCATAAAGCTTGGATCTTAATAATGCAAATCTTGAGCTCCTTAATAACACAGGAACTTGAGTTTGGGGATGGTTGGAGTTTAGCTTGACAGACCCGCCTTTGCACTAAGCCACATTTCTTCAATATTATCTGAGTTCGGTGGTGAGTTTCTAGTGGTAAGTTTTGACTATTACTATCATCAGAACTATATCTTAATAGAAGTATCCTTTTGGCAGTGGTTGCAATGAAAAGAATATTAACTTAGAGGATAATTGAACGTTATGTCAACCGTAAGGATAGACGTAGATATAGTCACAAATTAGGTCAGGTAGAAAAGGTTAGAGAAACACAATATTAAATATTTGTTTGTAACGTTCCTCTATGTTCTCTATGTCCTCTAATTAGTCTTTCTCTATCTGCTGTTGTTGTTTCGTTTATGATTATGTATGTGCACATATGTTCGACGTGTTTAAGGTTAGTTATTTCATCAGTATTCTGCACGAGTTGTATGCATAAAATACCCTTATCTCATAATATCGTATCTATGCATTTTCTTCTCTTTTTGCAATATATACATAGCATAGGTTTTCCATTTTAAAAAAATCATTATATTTTCGTTTTGATTGTAAAGTACATTAAATTAATCTCTTTTACAAATATTTTAACTAATATAATGTTTAAGTCGCTTAAAAACAGCAAGGTTATTTTGAAGTATGATAAATAAGTCTATTTTTGACCGAGACCTCGTTTACGTCCGGTTTTATCGCTAAAGACAGCTGACAGTCAGCTACGGACAATAGAACCTATAAAAAGCAAACTCAACTACAATTCAAAAAGTATGGAGCTTCAAGAAAGGGACGACCATCCACAAGTTGAAGCTACTTCGAAAGGGAAGTGGTTAGTACAAGCAATAGTTGATTATAGTACTTTCCCTAATGATTGAATCTCAACAAGAGAAGACATAAACTGTAGTTAAAGTGTAGATTCTTGCCGATTGTAAATACCTAGTTTGTCGGATTTTAGAATAGTTTGGCAAATTTGTACTTTATCGTAAATAAAGGTACTTCCAATAATGTTGGTCACCGAATCTTTAATTAGTATCTATAACTCACGTGTATAGAAAGTAAAGAAGTAGAAGTAAAAAGGACAGCTTCGATCTATACCCCGTATTATCTATATGGTTTTTTAAAACTTAGAGATCAGTTTGTTAATCTGCTTTTGTTATGACCTACTATAGTAATTATTTTTTGACAAGTTGGACACAACTAGCAATTATTATCATGTTACCTCAAATATAAGGAAAGCGTTAATGAACAGGTAACAAATTGTCCTGCATTAAACTTTTGCTTCGACTGCATTGTAAACTAACAGTATTGCGCTAGATTAGGATTAAAAATAAACAGTGCAACATAAATTAATTGACTCATCTAACTTAATCAAGTTAAATTTTAAATGATTAATCTTAAAAGTAGAGCGAGCAATTTAATAGAAGCTTCAATTTAAAAAGAGAAAAAGTTATCACACGACGTTATCGTTCAAAATAGTAGTTAATTAATTGATAACTTTGATAATATTACAAAAAACCTTAGTTAATTGGAATTACTAATACTCTGCTTAATGAATCATAACAGTATTTTAAAAACACCTATTTTAAGTATTTTCTAACTCTGTTCACTATATAACTACTAGTAATGTAAGAAACTAAAAGCTCATCTTACTAATCTTGAAGTACATGCATTGTGTTTTCATTCATTTATGTGTCTCGGTATATTTTTTAGTAGTATGTATTGGGCAATTAGTTTTTATTTTACTACTAGGACATAATGGATTTCTAAAATAATAAAATCTGATAAAAGCAAATTGTAATCCTATTATCAGTAACGGCATTTTACGAAGATAAAGCGTAGATTGGTTTTTCGTAACTGCAATGTTCATAATAGCTTTAGCACTTCAAATACCGACTATTGTAGCCAATATCGATCGCTTGACTGTATGTATGCACAGGCACACTAATATAACGGATGCAAGCAAGTTTTCAACTTCGTTCTTGGATTATTAGCGTCATGTAGCAGAAGTAGGAACTCAATGTCATGTTAACGGGCCTCAATGGAATAAGTAATACATCCTAATATTACATCAGGCAGGTATGTTGTAGCTAATTGAAGTTTCTTTTAGTGACACATACTGGTCCTTTTTCTACTAGGATTTACTACAGGTAATCTATAGATGAATTTACTGAGTACGAGAAACAAACTGGCTTAAATTGTGAATGTCGGTTTCCACTGTTTAATTATGTTTTATTTACCACACACTACGCTAAGCAGAGTGATCGGTTTTATGCATCTGTTGAGTCAGCATTACCGGACTATTTAGTCCTGTAACGATTTTAGATGACTAGTCCGGTAAAGACTTAACCTGAGTATTCCGATAATAATTTCCTCACTTCTAGGCCAGTTGCTGGGAAGTTGAAATCGGAAATAATTCATGGTAAAGGTTTTAGTGTTTTAATAAAACTTTATTACACTTTAGCTATGGCCCAATATAACTAGGTTTTCCCCCTCCGCCGAGGAGAGCTTCGGCAGCTAGAAGAAAAGGGAGAAAAATGAGGTTGTGGAATCAAAATTGTTTAATATGTATATACAAAGTAAGTCAAGAGATAAGAAAATAAACTGTTCTTAATTAATTAATTTAATTAGTGAAAATGTCGGTTCACTTTTCACTTCTTCAGGTTCATTTGGATCGTCTTCGTCCTCACTCAATTGGAGCATCTGTTCATTGATGTCATCGTCTCCTGTAGTATTTTCTAAATCAGCTTCGGAAGGAGCGCTAATGCGCAAGTCCTTTACAGTCCGCACAAATCGTTGAGCAGTTTATTTCCGATCTTCTGCAACTACAAGCGACTTTACCCCATTTAGTGCATTTGCAAGACATATTCATCAAAAGCGTTCTCAAGGAGCAGGTTCTCTGATGATCGTAACTGGAACCAGACCATATTTGGTAGTTTGCTAAACCCAGCTCAACGGATTCATCTGGTTACCTAACCACATTTGAACTGGCAGATATACTATCAAGCAGTGTTGGCGTGCAGCTTCCAGTGTTAGAGGTAGTGAAGCCATAATTGAAATTAATTTTCATATCAATTTTGAAAACAGCTGAAAGCTTAAGTCATCCAAGGTATCATTACTATTACCTCCATACAGCGCTACCAAAAATGTTTGCATGGGCGCCTTTGCTCATGAAAACTTGAGTGATTTCCAGAAGTTTTTCATCTGAACGAGAAGCTTATCAAACTTCTTCTTTCCTTGCCAGTAAAATGGAGAGGTGGTATCACAACCACTGAAGGCGTGAAGGAATAGAAGAGCGTTTTTGAAGCTTTGAGAATGTTGGATGGTGAAGCTATGATAAGGAGATCCGTGTCTTTCCCTACAAGTACGACACATTTATGCTGTTGGGCAACATTAATATATTGTATTGGTGACGATCAATTGGCCTGCATTCTCCTTGGCTTGCCTAGCTGAAAATCCCTGGTTTTCAAGTTTCTCACTCAGCATGGCTATAAGCATTCGCTTGTTACATCGCATCTTGTTAATAGCTCAAATCCGATCACAAATACGAACACTGATTTACACGTAGTAACACCGCTGGAACTTTTCCAGCTATAGTCACGTGCTCGCCCGCCTACACTTCTAATCGTTATACGATATACGATCTTTGATACTGAGGAGGATGAGGTGATTAAAAAGGAGGGGACGTGCCCAACTGCACTGCAGGTATGCGGGACAATAAACCAGTCATAAAAACTCTTTTTCGATTGTTGCAAGAACGTTACTAAAGAACGCACTAAAGCCTGTACTTTTTCACAAGTTGGAAAATCATTTTAAAAGCAAGTTTAAAAAGAGCTGGTACTGGTACTACTTTTCCAAAATACATCGTATTGTATTCATTTTATACAAAAATTCTAACTTTTATATGAACCACTTTTTGATTTGATGCCTTGTTCTTTGAGTGATTTTAGAAGAACTGGAAAAACGTCTTATTTTGGTTCACTTTTATCTACCTAGCTGTCGAAGCTCACATCTGTAGAGGGGGAAAACCTAGGATAGTCATATTCGGCCATAACTGAAGTGATTAAAATAATAAAACCTTTACCATGAATCATTTCCGAATTATGTTTTTTTTTTGTTACCCATCAACTGGTTGCAACAGTCCCAGAATGAGTTTTTAACACTCGCCTACGGCTTGCCCTAGAATATGCAAATTCGTCTTATAAAGTACCACTTTAATGCCTTGTTACAGAAATAACTTAAATAAATAAGTTAAACACTCTAATAAATACATTAGGAACTAATGTAGTTGTTAAATTACTTTTTCGTATACTGGACTAGAATGTACTGTAAAATAAATGAAACTGATTAGTTAAAAGTTTCACAAATTTATTGTAATTTGCCTAACAATAGTTTCGACGCAAACACGTCGGTAAAGTAAATACAAAAAATTGTTTTTATTTTTTTATCTAGTAATCAATTTTTTGTATTTAGCTTAGCGATGTGTTTGTTTATATTTATAATATCTTTGATAATGTCAGCTTAACTGTCGCAACAATTGTTAGGTAGATAAATTTGTTAAAGTTTTAACTAAAAAGTTTTATTTATTACATGATTATGGAGTTTCGCAAAATAAGGCTCGAAACAATAAACAATAGAATATACTACACCATTAATTTTTTTTTCTAAAATTTTCAGGAAAATTAACACAGTCTATACTTTTTAGAATCTTGGCAGCTTACGACATACATGACTAGCAAGATGATCATCTTCTGGCTGTAATTACCTTACCAATATAATATTAATGACATTTTTTAAGAGTTTCAGAACAGGCAACAGACACATCAGTAAAGTGTCTTAGGCTTATTCAATATTCATCCTGTAATTTAACACATTCCTAACTTGTTAAGTAAATAACTATGATCCAACACCTGTTTATGCCATGTCATGTCGATAGCGGTCATTTCAAATAGCAAAGTAATTGTTTATCTCTTTGTTATACTATAACGAGGGTTATTTCTGAGCAAACTTACTTCTTCGAAGAATCAATCACCAGCTTACATCGCTTAATATTAGTAAAACTCAGTCATCAGGTTAGAGCGTCAAATTTATTGCTATCAAAAACTACAGACGAAATTATACATTTTAAATTCAATATTTAAACTTAAATAGTTAGTCGTTGAATAATACCGAATGACAACTGTAAATAAAGGGCTTTTATTCACTTGGGGATGTTAGACGTATGAGAACTCTCGCCTTCTGTGCTACACTTTCCCTTAATGGATAAAAGCTCTCTTTATTCATTTGCACTATTAACAACTACTTACTGATTGTACAACTACTTACTAGCATTATTGCTTAGATTCACTTTAGTACATAAGGTTTGTCCCATAAGTCTTCATACCAAAAATTAAAAAGTTGCGTAGGTAAGAATCGCAATTACCGCATGCCATTAGGTATATGAATTGCTTTACTATTGTTGGTAATTAATAACATTTCAATTGTTCTCGCTAAGTCTCTCGATCACCCTCTTCCACCCCGCTTACACCGCGCTCGCTAGTTCCCCATAGTTCAATCCTATATAATTATTAATTTAAAAACTGTTTCCGAAGATAATTAAATCAGAAAACGAATTATAGTATTATTAGGTTATATCATTTATGGCAATTTTGTAATACCGCAGTACAAATAAAAATTGTATATCATATTCCATATAGTTTTTATGAACACAACAAGAACTATATACCTAGCCATTGGAAAATGTTTGTGAGTTTATGTGAAAACTGATTGCATTAAACAGTTGATAATTACGTATGTGTAATTAGAATTAAATAGATAACAGCTGTCTTCTTTACATGTATTTACGTATAAATTTGTAGAATTTATAAAATAATTGAGATTGATATGCATTACTGTATTCAAATTTGCGTTGCAATGAATTAGTTTTTTTTGTTGCTAAAGCTAGCATAACAGTTTTTCTGACAATAATTAATTGTGTCATCCACTGCCCCAATACGATTAATAAATTATTTTAATAGTTTACTTGTAGTTCCTTAAACGCACTGCTTGTTTTAAGTATTTAGTGACTTTTAGAATAACCCTTTCGCAATACACCCGTCGATTGTTCACATATTTAACAAATGATTAACTTGCTCTTTTTAAGTTTTATAGCTGATTCCAGCTCACTTTCCGAACTTTTGCTTGCACTGCCACTTTCATTCACAAAAACTAAATTTCAACACTTTTATTAATTATAACAATACTATGAGTGTACTCCTTTCTTACCTATAATAGTATAATAATTAGTATATTTTACAATGTACTAAATTGATAAACTCCAGTGAACTCGTAAAATCACTTTAACTTGCCACTAACTATTACCTTTCGAAACATACTGTTCATACTACACCATTCATTCGTGAAAAATAATTCTTTTTTAACTATTCCTTCAAGTATCCCAAGTAATATTATTTATATACAAAACAAGCATGTGATATATAATTGAATACGCATAGTATATTATAAAGCATATAATAAATATAATATATAACATATTTTGTACTGCCGAATTACAGAATTGTCATAAGTAATATAACGTAAGTTGTATTGTATTTATTTATCATAGTTATAATTATTCGTTTTCTGATTAATTATCTTCGGAAATAGTTTTTAAATTAATAATTATATAGGATTGAACTATGGGGAACTAGCGAGCGCGGGTGTAAACGGAGTAGGAGAGAGTGATCGAGAGATTTAGCGAGTCATTGTGCAACACCTCATGTTTTCTTCATTTTTATCCTTAATATTAACTAAAAAATATTCCGAGGGGACCATCGTTATTCCAGGAGACAAGAAAACTATTTTATTCACAATCATATTGCAATATGTACATTTCATATGTTGTAAAAACCTTGGAAAGTAAGCTATTGCTATAGCAACACCAAAGTGGTTAACAATTTCCTTTACATATCTGTAAAACTGACATGTAAAGTTATGGCCAACTTTTTTTCTGAATAATTTAAAACAGGACGTTTTATCCGATTTAAATTTAAGTTTTTATAAATATATTCAACGCTAAAAACATATCCTTTATTTAATATTAGTTTTATTTTTCCGTATTTTATATTTAATAATTACAACGGAATTAATTAATTTCTAATTTTAAAATACTGAGTGCATACACCGCCATCTAGCGGCGAAGAATGAAACTTTACTTAAAATTTCTTTTGGTCGATAGATGGCTCCGATTGAAATTATGACAGTTTATTAAAAGTTTATTTTAAAATTTAAAATTACTTTTTATTTTGATTATCTTAAGTTTAATTATTGTGAATAAAATAGTATACATGTTTCGTTGGTAAAGTTTCCACGCCTCGCGATATTGTTTGACCTCGACGTACCGTCTCGGTCAAACAATTATCGCTTGGCTTGTAAAGATATCCTTTACCAACTCAACATGTAATATACTATTACGCAAATACAGCTTCACAACTAAATAATCGTTTACCGTATAAATCTGTAATATTTTAAATAATGCCCTTTTGCACAGGACAATCATGAGACGAATTTGGATTTACCAATAATAAGCATAAACTCCAATTTAAAATATGTGTCAACTTTTAGTCTATAAACCCCCAGCAAATCGTTTTCTAGAGGCCTTTTTAGCGTTTGTGCACTCTACGATTGCTAGTTTGCAGTACTATCATTCCTCTAATAAGAAACAGGCAGACCATTCTCGTAATACCATGAACTAAATTTCTGGTCAAATATATATGGTTTAGCAGGCTGTGAGTTCCGATGGAAAGAGTTCAGAGCCTATTATAACACAAGGTACTGTAAATAGGAAAATGTACAAAAGCTCGTGTATACGAAAAAGACTTCTTTCCTTTATAAAAAAAATTACAAGAACAAGAGAATAATACACACGCAGGGTGTGTGCACTATTGGGGAAAGATACGTTTTTAATACCTAATGATAAAAATTCTCCTAATTTTCCACAAGCTACAGGGATTGAAAGATCCTGGGCGCTAGTGAAAACGGTTTATTGTAATGTATACAGTTCTGTAATATGTTAATATGTTCCTACATACAGTGTGTTTCACTTCACAGTTTGACACCTTTGTATTTTTGTTATTTATAATCGAATCAATTTAAAATTTTTATCAGGTATAGAACCGCTTTAATAGTAATTTATTGTATAAGGGTTTTAGATAGCATTTTATTCACGCAAGAATGTTTAAACGCGAGAGCTTGCTCGAGCGTTTAATTTTCTTAAGTGAATAAAATGCATCTAAAACCCGTATGCAATACAATGTTTTATCCACAATCACACTCATTTAGAATCAGAATTGCCGAATTTTATCAAAAAATTATTTGACATTTTACTGCGACGGCGGATGTTACCTTGAAAATCATTATTCGTGTTCCATTTGTCGTAGTACCTTTGCTTTACTGGTTGCTAGTGTGTTCAACAATCATTATAATTCCATGTGTTTTATGTATAGAAACCCTAGAGTTTTATAAACCACATTATACGTTGGCAAGGAGTTCAATTATTACCTTATTATATAGTGATTGTGGATAAATAAATTTATGGGCTATTAAAAACCCCGATTATTATAAACCATCAGCCTTCTACGATCGAAGGTCAATGAAAAAATTGAAAAAACATACTAGGCCTTATTTAATCGGAAAAGTCGTTTTGGAAATTCGATATGGGCCACTTGAAAACCCCAAAACCAAATTTTGGTTAAAAAAATCCTTGACTAATAATTATTTGAAATCTCAGCTCAACAGCCTTGCATTTTTTTTATTTATAGACGAATCAATTCCAAATTTATATCAGGTATAAAACTCCTTAAAATAGATTAGTGTGTAATTAAAAACCCCATATATTACAAAACACCAAACCAGACTTCATAAAAGTACACCAAAGCAATATTTTTATCGGGTGTCTCTGCGCTTTTTTCTCTGTGCTCCATTGGTCAAATAGTTTGTAGGTTTTCTTATTGTTGTTTCTGGACAATAGTTATTTATACAAGTTGCAAAAGTAAGAGTATCTCTTACTAGGCAGATTTATTTTCTGCAATTCTGGAAATAGCAAACAAGTACCTTTTCTTCCGAAGTTGCTGTTTTCTGAAGGAAGTGAATAAATGTACTTTTTGTTACTACTTTAAAAAAGTGAAAAAGGCACACCGTTTTGACACTGAAAAATTTACAATTAATTCTGATGGAGGTTTCACGAGCGGTTTAAATCCTGATCAACGTTCTTAGTCAGATTTGTGGTGTTGTGCATCAAAATAGTTGTCAGAGGATCAAGAAAAATAGATAAAAAGCTAATTTTATCACAATACTTACGCAAGGTGAAATAACCTCATGACGATTTTCAGATATAAAAAGATTCATAGCTCACTAGATATAAGTAAAGGACTAATATATGAGTATTTATTCTGGTAATTATTGGAATAAGTACTATTTATGCTACGTCTGAAATTGGATATGCGATTAAGAGAACAAGTCTTAATTATAAAAATAAATAGTATTTATTTTTAATAAAAGTGAATTTTAAATCTAACGAGGAAAGCAAATAATTTTAGGGTGCTTGATTTCTTGTTCAGCTATGTGCTTAATTGTAAAAATATCCCTCTCGGGTATTTAAGTAGGTGCGAAGGAGTCTCCAGAAACCAATTTGCAAGGTAATAAACACAATCCTATCTTCTCTTTTTTGATGTTAGTGGATCACCAAAGGATTTACTTACTCGTCAAGGAAGATACCAATTCAAAGAAAAGACCATGTCAAAACGTCCATACAAATAACCCAAATAGAAAGGTTAAAATTAAATATATTTTTGTAATTTAGTTACTGGTTCGTTTTTATCAAGATTTTTATCTCGTATTTTTATACCTATCTAACACTACCTTTTGTAACACATTAGTTTTACTCTATAACACAAAAGCCCAAAGATTGGACTGTCAATTGTAACAACAAGATTTTAATCACTGAGAATACAGAATACTTACTCAAACTGCTTACTTCACACTAAGAACTATACTTACGGTACTTTAATACACCGACTTAAGATCTCTAATGACAAATTATCTCACAGGCGTAGGTGCTGGTCTCTATAGCTTATAGATTGTAAAGAAATAATAAGTATATGTGCGCCATTTGCTCTCAAGTCGTTATAATACTTAAAATCTGCAAGCACAAAAGGATTCTGATTATATTGATTGAATTCAATTACTAATCAAAGTTAGTTAAGTTAGTGTTAGGCCGATTAATGTATTTTAATAACTTCCACAAAACGGTCCAATACTATCACAATAATATTTCATTTAAAGATTCACTTATTCGTAGACAAAATAATATTTTATCCAAAATGACAATAATAAGAACAATCGTAATCATGTTCTAATAAGGATCTGTATTGAGGAAAAAATGGTTGCATAATTAACAAACAGATTTCATAGGAATGGTACAAATAAAGTTAACGAAGTGTATAGTTGTTATGTCATACTTGCATTTGCACTAACATTTCCTTAATAAAAATGATGAACCCATATAATTTCAAAAGAAACTTTCATCGATTAAGAAAACTTACCACGTTGACACAAGTTTATTTCTCAGTATGTTGCATTATCATTTCATTAATAATTTTAATCCGACACCAAATTATGCAGTTCCCAATATTAGCGCGGCAAAACAAAACAGAAAAGGTAAATTCTTTATCTTCAAGATTTAATTAACTGATGAATTCGCTTAATAAATCGTAAACTACGGCACACCGGATTAATCTTTATTGTTACTACAACAAGACGTTAGGCTTTTAAATTTCTGTACTGTACTATAAATTCTTTAATTTAATTGTTAAATCTATTAACTCGAAGAACTACACTGAGTATTATAGGATATTAGCATATAATTTTACGATATACAAGACGAGAGGAATGACCGCAAAACAAACTCAAATCTCAACTATTGGCACATAACGGACCACACCAAAATCTTGCGGTACTTGACGAATTCACTTCCAGCCTTCTATATGAGTCTGCATCAAACTGATATCAGCCCTTACGTTCGTTTTGCTTCACACATTATTTCTAACTTTTTATCACTTATCTAATCAACTGACTAGACTACTGTACTGTACTGAACTGAACTGACATTACCAGACCCCTGTACTGTCTTCAACTGAACTTTTCCAACACTCTTTGGGGATGCAAATCTATGTTTGCGTTAATATTTTTAAGAGAGGGAAACATGAATATCCTATCAAAAACTGCACTGACACATTTTAAACCAATCAGAGAATTTCCCCAGAACCTTCGATGTAGAACTTACAGCGACCACATCTTGCTTTGTAGTGAGAAACCTGATATTTACAGAAGATTGCGGACTATTTTTTGTGTGTTTAATTTCAGGGAATCTATTCATCCGAAATGGAAATAGGCACGTAGAAAACACATAAATTTGAATTTAATGCATTTTTAGATATATTATTTCGTCGAAGAATAATTTTATCTCGTATTTTTCTTACAAAAACAAATTTCTTCTGTGTGAGAACGCTTTGGGATGACCTTTCACATTAACGAAAACACCATTTAATTTAAAATAAAATGTGTAATTTTAAACCAACGAAATGTATTGAAATATATAGGGTCGTATTAAGATTATTTACAATAAATGCATTTAAGATTGCATTAAAATTGAATCTGAAATTGTAACACGTTACACTTTGCAGCTTTATTCTTGACTGAAAGGTGTGAAATACACCGTTTACCGTCATCTTCCATACTTCCATAAAACTGATGTGTCCTAGTACTTCAAAAGGAAGTAAGATTACTGTTGCCATGGTAATCCAAAATATTCCATGCCATTTATATGAATATATTACATTTTCTGAATGACTCCGTCAACGAGAATGAGTGACAAAATTTACACGTTTTCAAGAGCCGTGTTCGGTATTTCACATCTGTTTACTCCAAGAGCTCAGTTTCTATGGTATGCATTGTTGTAAATAATTGTAGCTATAGCAATAAAGCTTTCAGAGTAAAAAGAGTTGAAATACCGAACCCAGCAAAGGAAAGGCACACGCAGCAACCGCATAGACATAATATTTGCGTCGGCATGTTGAGAGGCCTATCGGATCTCAATGGCAATACCTAGTTAGAATGTTAGAAACCACCTTACCATCGAACTTCTTATCATTTAATAATTGGAAAATCAGCAAGACACTGGGCAATATGAATTTGAATACAAATTTAATAACTTTTAAGATGGAGTTCCTCACATTGTGTTCTGCCTGTCCGGAATTCTCAAACGACAACTTTCCTAGATAGTGGATTGGAAGGAGAGATATATACCTATTGCTAGAATTGCATACAAGATTTTCAGATTTAACTCCGTTGGGCTTCTGTCTTTCGAATCACTTAATCCGTTTCCAGAAATGTGTTTTGAAATATCACAGCGGAATTCTGAATCCTTTTCATTTAAATCATTTTAAAACAAATCCACAAATTTGAATTTTCTTACGCAGTCGAAAAAGTACTCAATGAGAACATTTCTTTGAGGTATCACTAAGGGAGTAATGCCATTTAAAATTTTAAAAGTTGGGAAAGAGGCGTGTAGGGGATGCTTTTCCTCACGACAGGTATACCGAGATATCCCTCTTACTATTTTATATTTTCTCTAAGCCACTTATTTCCAAGAGACATTCTGTGTTTTTCCAGGAAAGTTCTCAAATTAACACCTTGAATATTGCATGTTCCTATTTGAATCATTTTGGTCATTTTATTAAGCTTCTAGTATGTGTCTCAATTTTGAGAATTGTTAGAATATTTACTTGCGATTCACAAGTAATAGTGAGTCCATACTGCATTCACGTATGATTTAGATAAGACAAAAACAAGGGTCATCTTTTCCAATCTCTTCCAAATTCTAGAAAATATTTTGTATTAAAGACATTCCAATAATTCCATAGATAAAATAATAGTTATTTATATATCAAGGGATGTAAGTAGGATTTTATCAATCGAGACTGCTATTAAGGTAAATTTAAAGTAAATTCTATTTAGTTATTAATACGTACATTATTTCTTATGCAATCATCATAACTTTTTTGAAATAAGGCGAAATGTATTTTCAATAATAGTAATGGAATAAGTAATCCCTTTCTTACATTGTATTGCATTGTATTGATTTCCGTGAGAGGCTTACAGTATGTTTACCACAACAAAACCTTCATCTTCTGAAATTTTTAATCTAGTATATTTTAAAGAACTTTTACTTTAAATATAAGAACTACGAAATGTAATTCGATGTCACATCATTGCTAGGAGTTATTTGCTTCTGTTGTTCGTAATAAAAAAGGAACGCGATAGAAGTCAAACACATGACTGATGATCTGTGTCAGAGAGGGAAATAAAAAGTTTTCCTTTCCTTTTGTGATAAATAACAAACACCCAGATACAACACTGTAATTAAACATTAGACACAATTGATTACATTACAAAAGAACTGGAATGTTTCAACCGTCAGACAAATAGTGCAAAAACGCGCCGAATTTTTAGAAGAAACTGCTAGCGGAAAGTTAGGCGAAAATTGGAAAAAAGATCAGAAAAAAGGTTTATTGGTTCCTCGGGAAATATTACAGTATGGATTTTTCTTTTGTTTATTAAAACACTACATGAGAATCCCACTTAGCATAGCATATACATAACATAACATAAATATATGTTAGTTTGCATTTACCTGAAAATAAATATGGATAAGGAAGGAATGAAACCGAGATCTGAATTTAATGTTTGCCTGTTAAGGGGGAAAATAGTGAGCGCTTTATCTTGGCTAGTAAAGTGCGTCAGTTAGAAAACCCCCACGGGGTAATATTCATAAAAATATTCATATTTACCCAGAGCAGCTGCATATCTGCGTTATTAATTCGAGTAATAACCATAGACAAATTACCCTTAGAGTCGGGCGTATACAATTTTTTAGCTTTTTAGATGGACGTTTATAATTTTAAGTCGTGATCCTCCGGTTTAAGAATAATCGAGAAATTTTTATTTCTCATATTTTTTAAGGGAACATTTTATAAGGAAACAAAGTGGCTCCTCTGCTGTTGACGTAACCCATTTCCCTGACTCATACGACCGGTCAGTACTAAATTGAAGCCAATTTGTCCGGTAGACGGGTGACTACCGAAAAATTAAGCAAACACAGTGGGCGGAAGTGTTTTAAAGCACTAGAGGTTTTTTGGCATCAATTTTTCAGTATGAGTGCTGAAATAAAATTGCCTGAAACCTAACTTCTTTAATTATTTCGATGACGTTAATAATGTATACATTACCGCTGAAATTTGAATTCCACCAATGATGTATGAAACATGACAATTATGTTCTAATATATGTAATTGTCATGAATGCACGACATTAACTAGGTAAATACTGACAAACCTCTAGGCACAAAGGACAATGTATTGATGTATGCATCAAAATTAAGGAATGTATCAGCTTAATACATAGAGGGAAACCAATTGGTTTAGTTTTAAATATCAATTGATTTAAAAGCATGTTTTAGTAAACTGTATGGGCTAACATTTAAATATAAACGTCATATCTCGATCCCTATTACAAACTGCTGCTATTTTGATAAATACCTACCCTAAAATATAATTTTTTAATTTTTATGAACTTACTTTGTTCTAAAATTAGTGCAAAGCTATCATATAATACTCGAGAAACTAGCCCTCACATAAATAAATGAGTCAACTGACCCGTCATACCAGATCGGTTACAAAAGTAGAAAATAAAGCTAACGACTGAAAAATAAAACGTTTTGAAAAACAATCAAAACATGAATTTATTACCGAAATATGATTTATATTTATATAAACACAACATGCAAACACTGTACAGATAGGCCCTTTTAAGTAATAACATTAACATTAAATCAGAAAGTCTTAATCCATAGATATTCTATCTGCATTAGATGCATATTTAAGGACAAGGACGTTGTTTAACTAAATTGAGTATATAATGAAATTCCTGTTTACTTCTACTTCATGGGGTTGCATATACCTTCTCAAAAATAATTAAGTATTTTGTGGTTGCTTCTCAGTTCATTGGGTGTAACACACGTCTCTTCTCTTATCATTTCTTGCCATTGTTTAACCAGTTGGGATAGATAAAGGATATACCTAGCCACGGACATATGCATTATTCGTAGTATTTAAATGCTACTTTACAGTTCGATTTCTTAAAGCCGTATTCGAATCTTCGCTTTTTAGTTATTTTTTATTTACTTTTTGTATTCACCTTTACGTTTAGCTAGGAGTTATTACAACACCTGAATTGTAAGCCATGGATAGCAAAGATACACACCAGTACTAATATTTTGGAAATTGTTTACTGTAGCTTTTTAAAATTCCGCATATACTTTTTAGTCTTAAGCTACATAATCTTTTTTGACTTTTTATGCGATTACAGATGATTAAATAAAAAAGATAATAACGATAATAAACACTAAAAGGAAATTTTAAAATAATAAAAAGGGTACTACCAATTAAGTGCTCCCCATTTACTTGTTGACAATAGGTAAATACATTGAACGAAGAAAAAATATTGACAGTTTCGGTTAATATTTATTTTGACAACTCTTTCTCCTTCCGCAAAAGTATAAAATCTATACATACATCAACCTATCTAGGAAAATTTACATTTTTAAAGGTGTCACGAATGATATTACTGCCATTAGAAAGAAAATTAAACTACATTGAAGTGTAACTAGAGCTTAAAGATACCAATGGCTGCGTAAAATTTTAAGAAGTTGCATTGAGTGAACAGTGTAATGAGCAAAAATTAAGGTTTAATTAAGGGGTATTTACTGTTTTAAAAAATTTAAACAGGGTATAATTCTACGTTTTCCTCTTTGTACCCGTTAAATTAAATTTATCTCTTGGTAAACATATTTATTCTTCTAAAAGACTATATTAAATACAGTGTATACCCTTTTTAGTCAAATACACAAAACACTTTACCATAAAAAGGCACAAAATGAAAGCGAAGTCTTTTAGTAGGCTTATATTTAGTTTTGCTTTGCCTTGCCGTTCTAGGCAGAACATATGTTAGCTTGAGACAAATTTCCTTAATATTATTATTCACACAGAAGAACACATAGAAGTTTTACCACCACCAATGTGGATGGGGGGTAGAAATTTTACCATTGTTTATTTTTCTTTTGACAAGAATTTTAAACTCTATAACTAGGTCAAAATCTCAAGTTTGTACGTCATCTAGAAGTTTTATAACTCAAAAGGGGGTGGGAGGGTTGACATTTTAATATTTTTGATTTTTCTCTTTAGGAAAATTTTAAACACTATACCAAATTTCAAGTTTGTATGTCATCCAGAATTTTTACAACCCCCAAATAAAGTGCGGGGGTTAAAAAAAACTTAATAAAGAAATTGTATTTTTCTTTACGACAGTCTTAAACCCTATAACTATATCAAATTTCAAGTTCCTGTGTCATCTGCAAGTTTAACAATCCTATAAGAGGGTGCGGGGGATGATATAACAACATTTTTTTATATATTTTTTACAATAATCTTAAACTATAACTGTACCAAATTTAAGTTTCTGTGTCATCTAGAAGCTTTACAAACCCTAAAGGGGTTGCGGAGGGTTAACATAATAACATTTTTCTATATCATTCTTTACGAGAACCCTAAACCCTATAACTGAACCAAATTTCAAGTTTTTATGTCATCTAGAAGTCTTACAACCCCCGAACGGGATGCAGAGGTTGACATAATAACATTTTTTAAATATTTTTCTTTACAAGAATCTTAAATCCTATAATTACACCAAATTTCAAATTTGTAAGTCATCTAAGATCTTTACAACCCCTAAAAGGGGGTACGGGGGTTGACATAATAACATATAATCGTCATATTGTAAATCTTATTACGTCGAATTCGATATCAGCGACCTTAGAAACCCCTTTGTACAAAATCTCATCCAAATCCAATAAAATTTCTAATTTTACGACATTTTTATGTTTATGGTACCTTAAAACTTATTTAAAACATTTTAAATAAAATTCAGACCCCAATGAATGGAAGTAAAAGATTTATTAAGTAGCTGTAATAAAACATAATTATTTTTGTCACTTTAAAGGACGCAATCCTTACTGAGAAATACACATAGTACTTTGACAACGCAGAGAGCTATATCATATCCGCTATTTCGATTTACTCCCAGATGTTAAGTTTTATGCAAATAAATCAAATTTTAATTATTATGGCCGCCATATCTCATTTGCCCTTTAAAATTTGCAAACGTTGACATCAAATTTGAAATCAGCGACCTGAAAAACCCCTTTGTAGAAAATTTCATACAAATTCAATAATATTTAGAGTTTTATGATGTTTTTATGCATATAGTATTTTAAATCTGAAAGCCTTTTAAATAAAATTCATACACATACAGAAAAGAAACTAAAAGTATATATTACATAGCGTTAATAGAATAGAATTATTTTTGCCAGTTTAAATGACGCAATCTTTACTCAGAAATGCAGAGAGTAACTCGACACCGCAGACAGGCAAAGGAATTCAAGCAGGCTGGTTAAAACTGAAAAAATAAATGGACGCTGTATAAACATATAGCTTGCATAAAATAAACAAACGCTGAATAAACCTATAGCTTGCAAAAGACGCTGACTGATACCATCATTTATATACACTTATATACGCCGGACGCTGGGCGCTACGCTTTTGGACCGGACGCATGGTAGGCCTTTATAGTTTAACCCTTTTTGTGGAAGTGAATGTTATATTAAGTGAGTTGATTTAACAAAATGAATAAATTATATATCCTAATTTTTGTTGAAGAGCGTGAAAATTTGGCTTTGAATTGTAATTATTACAACGTCTGACGTTTCAAGTTTTGATGAAGGGTTCAGAGTTCAATGAAGCCGTTAGGTTCGGGCAACTTTATATGAAAAGTGTTGTTTAAGTTTTTTATTGGTTATCTGTGATGATTAGTCGTTTGTTTATGATTATTAATAATAATAATAATAATAATAATATATATTTTCCAACAGGTGGGTACCCAATTACAGGAAAAAAATTTAAAAATTACAAAAACACAGTAGTAGTTCGACATAAATAGGAAATACAAATCTAAGTTACCTACAATTAATGTAAAAACGTAAACATGCGTAATACAGTATATAAATAAATAATAACATAATTATTAAAACTAACAACTAACTAAAGTTAGTGTGTATATAACAAACATCTCAAATCAAGGTATATATGTATCAAATTTGGTAATACGAATAAAGTTGTAATAAACTTTCTTAATGTCTGAACATAGTATGTTCTTTAATTAGACATTTATCTCAATAATACAACAATACTATTAATCGAATCAAAGTGAATATCACACTTGCTACATATCTGATTAAAATTATTGCACATGCTTGAAATAGGTGATTTTTTTAGTAAGTTGGTTCTCCTTGCATCCAAGTAGCATGACATATTAGTACGTGCATTGAATCGTGGGACATGAAAGTTAATTTTGTTTAAGAGCCAAATAGAATCAATTCTGTGATTTAAAAGATTACACAAAAACTATACAGAGATAATAATGCGTCTAATACGCAGAGATATAAACTCAAATCTGTTAAGCAGCTCAATTTGACTAACCCCATCTCAGGATAGATACCATCGAAGAAAAAGCTAAAAACTTAAGAAAATATCTTTGAACTCGTTCAATCTCACGAATATGGCATTCATAAAGGGGAGACCAAATTAACGCGCCGTACTCCAGTATAGATCTCACCAAGGCTATGTATAAGGCTCTTAACGTCTGAACAATTGAAACAGTATATGTGCAGCGAAATCTAGCTTAGGATCAAAGATGACACCTAAATCTTTAAAGAAATCCGTCCTTTGTATAGCAGTGTCATTAACGGTGTAGATATAACCATACCCGTTTAGTTTTTTTGTAAAAGACATAGTCTTACATTTAGTGATGTTTAGTGAAAGTCTATTATTGTGTCTATTGACACTAGTTATCTACCGTGTAAAGATTATTTTGTAATTGCATGGCATCATTATAATTGTTAACTTCACGATACAATTTTATGTCATCTGCAAAGAGAAGGCAGTGACAAGATATTTGATCTACTATGTCATTAATAAAAAGTAAGAAAAGTAAAGGTCCAAGATTCGAACCTTGAGGAATTCCCGAAGTAGGAGTAAAATCGCGGGAAATAAAGTTGCAGTATCTGACGCAAGAACTCCTGTTAAAAAGATAACTTTCAAAAAATTTAATCAGATTCTCCGATAGGCCATATTGAGATAGTTTATTTAACAAGATGTATTGATCAATTTGATCAAACGCTTTTTGGAAGTCAAGGTAGATGACATCGACCTGATTGCCTTTATCCATGATCTCTGCAGTGAACTGACTGAAACATGCGAGATTAGTTATAGTGGAACGACTTTCCCTAAAGCCATGTTGATGTGGAGAGATAAGTGATCTTAAAGATGAATACAAATATTTATAAATAATAGACTCAAATGCTTTAACAAAGTTACTAAGAATAGAAATTGGTCTGTAATTTTCAATGAGTGACGGATCGCCCTTCTTAAGAACCGGACATATACATGCATGTTTCCAAATCAACGGAAGACTAGCTGTAGACAAACATAAATTAAATTAGATGTATAGTGGTTTGACAAGAGCAGCAGCGCAATCCCTTAGAATAAATCTTGGTATTTGATCTATACCAGATGTAAAACAGTTGTTGAGCGATGCAAAGCACATAAAATATCGTCCTCATTGATAAAGTCGATGGCAATAACATCTTGAGTTCGAGGTATGACATTAATTGCAATGTTATTCTGAGATTGGATGTATACACTATGAAAATAATTAGCAAATTGATTAACTATAGAATATCCATCATTATATTCAACATTGTTATGTGTGTGTCATTACGCTTGGAATACGCAAAAGCCCTCGCTTATTACTTATAAAAGACCACAACTTTTTTGGATCTGCAGCAAGTGAATTCTCAACTTCAGCAAGATATTCCTTATAACAAGTATTAATTAATCTATTACATTGCAATCTATAATCTTTAAAAATGTTGTAATAGTGTTCATTTTTAAATTGTTTATACTTTTTAAAAGCCAAAGATTTTTGTTTCAGTAGTAATAATATATCATTATTAAACCATGGGGGATAATGAGTTTTCTTTTTAAATTTTATAAAAACTATCACAAGCTTCATTAACATCTGTAAGACCATTAAGTTGCGACCAATCAGCATTTAGTAACATATCATACAACAGGGAAAATTAGCTTTTTTAAAATTGTAGTGAGGCTTATCGTTCATTATAAACCGATCTCGTTTATTACGAATAACATTGATTTCAATATCAAGGGCCGGATGATAAACATCTTCAACGATTAATAAGTCTTTATCTGTGTAATTCCAAAGTGGATTAAAATTCAAACAAATGTACTAGCTTAAAAGGATTACTGACAAACATATTTTTTGTAAGTTATTTGTAATTAAACGTTCTGAAATTTCATTCACGATAGCAAGAAAATATAGTCGTGGACAAAAATACGGCATATCTGTCTACTAGATTTTCTATGACGTTTAATGCAGTTTTTCTTGTTTATTGTAGACAATACAAATTCACGTAGGAAATAAGACACTAACGATAAATATAAATTTTTAATATAAATATTTTTGTCCGTGAGCATATAGTAAATGTTGTTATATAATTTTGCGTTTTTTTCTTGAAATCATTGGGGGGATTTTCTGGCAGCGGTATTTCTTGTACTGAAAGTTATTTTTTAAGTTTATTTCTAGTTTAATTTTCCGGAACTTGTTTAGCTAGAAAGAATTAACTGATAATTCTGCTTCGTGCTACTGTTTAGCTGAGAGTCTTTATAAATGATTATTTGTTCAAAATTTAAATGAAAAGTTCAATTCACAATAATAAATACAGATACTGTTTAAATATATATTTTATAAAAATAATTTAAAATAGCTGAAAATAGAAAATAACGATCTTAAATTATTTTATTCATCAAAACTGTCAATCTTGACCCATACAAAGTTAATATTAAAGAAGTACCAATCCCGACAAAGGTTTATGATTTATATTTAGTTACCAACTACCTCTACAACTCGTCATAGATCCCCAAATGAATGATCGGTAGAACGGGATTGGCTCGGCAAGAAAATAGAACCACCACATTAGATTAATATATCACTACCATACGAAACACCATTGATCAATTTATCAGTAATATCCATAATGGCAAACATAAAAATAAATCGTTAGCAATGCAATCATTATCCATACGGATAAGATGCCGCACCATTCTTTTCCTTATCCTATCTCTTCTAGAGTTGTCCAGTATACTCTTGCAGATATTTCATCTCCGAGTCCGTTATTCTTGATCGATGTTTATCTATCATGGCCCAAGTATCTGATTCTTACAGTAATGAAGGGGTAAATATTGTTTTGTACAGATGCATTTTTACTCTGGTGCTTAGAATCTTTTTTTCTAATAATAGTATCGTTTCTAGCTTTCCTTATTCTGTTGTTAATTTAATTTATTCCGGCCGTATTTTTTTTATATTTTTTTATCGTTCCTGGGTACTCATATTTTTCTACGTATTGGAATGGTGTTCCATCTTGTAGGATGAATACACCCAATTCCCTAGATACCTAATCGAATCCAGCCGTGAGGTACAGGAATGTTAGGAATATTTATCTGTTATTATCTAGTTATCATTTTGTTTATAATTTGTCTTATTATGTATATGTGACCGTGCCCGAAGAAAGGGTGCTTATGCCTAATATCAAGTCAAGTGAGAAAAGCATTTAAAGGCTGACAACAAGGTTCCAACATTATACGCTTTCAAACAGTCAAATCGGTTTTTTAGGCATGAGCAGATGAGCACCCTTTTTCGGGCAGGATCACATATATGTATAGACTTGCGTCTGCTTTCCCAGTCGAAATTCTACTTGTTCGTCTTCTAATTTATCTTCTATTTCCATTCTCAATCTTTTTCCAATTATTCTGGTATATATTTTTAGTACTACTGACTACTATTAATTTCTTTCCCAGTTTGCAGGTATCTGTTCTATCTTGTATGCTTGTTGAAAGATTGATTTTAGCCATTTACCTATTGTTCTCCTTTTTTATTAATTCCGTGGCAGTATCATCTTCGCCTTCGACCTCTACATTTCTCAAAGATTTTATCGCTATCTTGATTGCTTCTTCTCTTGTTTACTCTTCTTTATCTTCACCTTCCTGTTTTGTTTCTATTTTCTGTGTTTCTATATCCACTTCCTAGTCTATATCCAGATTCTCGTCGTTAAATTTATTTTCATATTATATCTTTTCCAGTTTAATATTAACCCTAAAGCAACTCGACCATTGATCAAATGCAACAGAAATTTGGAAATACCTACCTTTGGTGTAGAAAGGCGTGCTGATAAGTAATGGTTTTTCCTAAACAAGTTGGAAATTATTAATGTAGATTAATAGTTGATAGTTGTAAACTAAGATACTTGTAGTTAAGAGTGTACTTAAGATAGTTGTAAATAACAACAAATAGCTCTACTAATAAAATAATCAAAAGATGGGTGAATTGAATTCACTCGCCATTACGTATGAACAGCAAAGCGTAATATGAACAAGTGGAATTACTGCCAAATATTACGCTAAATAATTCATATCACAATGGTCATGTAGGTAGTAATATTTCTCTGTAGACGTAGGTGTAGGCCGACCTTAGGTATCGCTTCATTATGACTAGACTGGTCTTAGGGTCCCATCACTTAGCTTGGGACGATCCCAGAACAAGGCTACACTCCAGTGATACTACCAAGGTTTATCCCAACAGCAACCCCCTGAATTGTTTTAGTGGAAACCATTTCGCCAGGTGTGTATTTAATGACGCAGAGACAACTGTGCGCTCGACCAATAGTTTAAGTCACTTCGGTGGCTTAAGATTAGGTATGACCTTAAGGTTAGGTATGACCGATTTCAGGAAGGTCCGGGAGATCACTTTATAAGAGGTGTTTATGCGAATACTGAGCAAATACGACTCATATAAATTAAGCTGTGGATACCACCTCGTAGAAGTTAAATTTGATCTCCTATGACTCTTTCATCCACCAAGAGGGAGCCTATGGGTCAAACTAAATATATGTAATCGATCTTGGAAACCTTCTCGTCGGGATTAGGTAACGTATCAGAAGTGACATCTATGAGCGGGTGATACTTGCTAGTTTGGCTATTCTGGGGAGTAAAAAATATCGATGTAGTCTATTTTGTGAATTGATCTTTCTGCAGGTCACAGTCCCCACTGTGACTGACCTCTCTAAATTTTTATGATGACTGTGGAAAATATAGAAATGCATGAAGTACAATTGAAAAATGCAAACCACACTATATAAAGTAATGAAAATTCTGAATAATCAACGAATAAGATGGACGGATTGAATCTAAATACATGAAACCAGAATTAAAAACGAAAATTAACCTAAACTCTAATAAATATTTATTACATCATTTAACGTCGTATTTCTGTCGTTGGCTACCCACAGCGACCGTTGTCAATTTAGTGCAATTTATTTCGTTCATACCTTCCAAGTCTATTAAGCTATCTACCTCCAAACTATTAGCAAAATTATTAACTCAACCTCTTAGTAATATAACTTTCGTTGCTTATTTAGTTCCAAGAAAGAAAAAATAAAATTTCTTAACTCAGTGCTTTTCAAGATTTTTCAATTAAATAAAAAATTAGCTTTTAATTTAATCTAGGATAATAATCAGAATATCAAACATAAATTAAATTGAACAAGAAATATACCATCCACCAGGAAAAACAGTAATTCCGGCATAAAATCGCCAGCCTCATTTCATTCTTTATTGCTTGATCTTATCTATCCAATACCAGAAAATAACAGCCTCGTTTAAAATTCGACATTAAAAAATTTATTGGCCGATATTTAGTAATTTCATGGCAGTTCTGAACCATTATTTAAAATTACAAAACGCGTATTAGGTTAGGAAGTTTAAATATTTGCATACAGAACAATTAAGTTAAACAAGAATTTATCTAAATTATTTTATGATTATTATTATTATATATGATATTTTTAATTATTTTTGGTCATTATGTACTTTTATTAATGGTTTATAATAACGTTGCAAGAATATAAATAAAACCTATTTATAAAACGGTAGGTATATTATGTTTATTAATAAATCTACCGCTGAACTTTAAAAATTGTTTGAAAACCTTTATATTACTTAAATGGGAAATAAATTTTAACGTTTATCTGGGGATTATTAATGATCAGTAACAATTAATCTAGAGTAGGTAGGCGCGTATTATGTGAGTACTACTCGTATTACAGAGGTCGTGGGTTCAAATTCCACTATGACGGTAAGATTTTTCTAAATTGTGAAATTTTCTACCCCAATTACGAGTGTGTGTGTGTGTGTTGCATGTTAGATGGCATATGACCTTACATGTGGTACCTCCGTAGTGTGGGTGTAAATAATCAATAACTCCCGCTTGTTCTGTTTCAAAAATGGCTGTAATACGGATTTTTATTAATGATTCAAAAGAAAGAGAAGAGCTTTCTATTACAAAACGTAAACGATATTTATCGGCTACGAGATCGCATATAAAGTCTAGTAAAATCTAAACTAGCTGCTTTCGAATTAAGATGGTTCTTAGAAATACCCACCACCTTGTTTAGGCTTTCGCATTCGTTTCTTGGCTATAACCGTCAGTAAGTTAGCGGTATTAACGTATTATGAATCATAGTTGCAGGAAAGCCTTTAAATATTGTTTTGCTTGACCGGCGGTACAGAAGCAGTTTCTTAAGTTTTTAGTATTTTAGCTAAATACATTTGAAAATCTGTAGTAGCCTAACGGTTCTTGTAAAAATAGCTTATTAATACCAATTATTTTAAGTTGTGTAATTACACATGTTCTTTTCTACGCGATACACTTTTCTTGACATGGGATTTCTCTTCAGGAATGGAAAGTTTAGGTGCCAAATAGCAATTCCCAACGGCATTTTACTAAGTTAGTTAAAATAAGAGAGTTTTTTAATTTTAAAGTTTGAGAACTATCAGGGTATCGGATTCGCTTGAAATATTCGAAAAATTACCTAAAAATATTATTTTTGAGGTGTTTTTGGGCTTGTTTGAAAGGAAATTGAAAGTAGATACAAAACAAACTTAAGTGGAATTCTTGCATCTTCAGGGGTCGTTTAAAAATGCATTTAAAGTGATAATTTAAAAGGTGGATAGGGTAGAGAGGGGGCAGAAGGCGTTTTAGTTCACAGAAACTTTTGTGTGTTTTATATTATAGTGCAAGATTTCAGCCTGATAGCAATATTTCTTATTAGCAAAGTGATTTTTTGAATTGAAGGGGGAATAAATTCATTTTTTTCATTTGTTTTCATTTGCATATTGTAACGACATCAATGGCTTAATGAAGGAAATGGATATAGCTTACATGACAAGCAAATGGCGGTTGTTTATTGACTCTTGACTCTCTTAAAGAACAGTCTTAAAGCCGTGCTATTACATTAAAACAATAGACAACCATCGATACTAATTGCTCATAGTACTGAAACATCAGAAACATACGCTAAAACGGAAACAATATTAAATGCGGTAGGATACGACCACCATCGATGGAGGAATGGTTCTGATTTGAAAGAGTGACATTGATATCAGGCCTTGAATTAGGTTACACAAAGAACATGTGATTTCTTTGTATGTGGGATTCCCGTTTTAAAGGAAATCAACATAAGACAGGTGAATGGCCTCAAAGAGAAGGTTCTGTACATGGGCAGGCAAATGTTGTAAATAATCCTCTGATCCCAAAGAAAAAAATCATATTACCACCGCTTCATATAAAGCTAGGTATTGTGACGAGCTTTATTGAAAACCTAGAATCGGATGGACCAGCATTTGCATGCTTACGGCAACTATTTCCTGGACTTAGCGAAGCAAAAGCTAAAGCAGATACGTACCTTAATATACGTAATCAATACAACTATACCTTATCAAAAAAAATAAATCTCTTTCAATAGGCGTTTTGAATGAGCCTGATATTCGCAAGCTGATGGAAAATTCGGATTTTGACAAGTATCTGAATGAAGACCAGTCGATTGCTTGGAATGCCGTGATTGTTCATTTCTTGGGGACGCATTGGGCAGAAAAATACCGTGACTTGATAGCTGATATGTTACAGGCATTTGAGAAATTGAAGATATTACTGTCTCTCAAAATACGTTTCCTTAATAGTCACCTTGACTACTTTGAGAAGCAGTTAGCTTCAGAGTCTGATGAGCATGGATAGCGGTTCCATCAGGTTGCAATGTCTATGGAAATTCGGCACAGAGGCAAAAAATTGAATGCCATATTAGGGGATTTGTGTTGGTGGCTAAAGAGAGACGCTGAGGATAGCGAAGAAGAAAGGAACGAAGACAAGAATGAAAACAGTGATACCGAAGATGATGTTCACGCATCCAGCTTAGACATACAAATTAGGAAGGAGAGCGAAAAGGAGGAACCAGCGCCTAAAAGGTAGCAAATAGACCAGTAGAGGTAAAGTTAAAATTGTATTTGTTAGACAAAATTAAAACAAAATAAAAAACATGGATTCATCCTTTGGAGTTTAATTCAAAAACTCATTTGTCTATGAAAAAACATTACTCTCAGTCCGGAATTTTGCGGTATAATAGGGGACAATCGGAGAAAAGCTTTTATGAAAAAGGAACGCCCTCTGCCACCTCGCTACCCCATTCCCATTTCAAATTAGCCCTTTAAATGCATTTTAAAACAACCCCTGATGTTTTAAGAATTTCACTTGGTTTTGTGTCTACTTTCAATTTCCTTTCAAACAAGCCCAAAAACACCTCGATAACTATATTTTTAGGTAATTTTCCGAATGTTTCAAGTCATCTGATATCCTGATAATTCTCAAAGTTTAAAATTAAAAAACTCTCTTATTTTAAGTAACCTAGCAAAATACCGTTGAGGAATTGCTATTTGGCACCTAATCTTTCAACTCCTGAAGAGAAGTCCCATGTCATGTTTCAAAAGTGGAAATTTGTCGCACTGTGTTATAAATACGGGTAACTATAATTTAATAAAAATGTGTTTATGGTACATAATTTGTTACTACGTGTAATGAAAGTTAGATTAGTAATAGTAATTGATGTTTAGGCAATCACAGTGATAAAACAGTGACAGCGATTCAAGCAACGGTGAATAGCGATAAATAGCTGATCTTTGCATTCTTGAATGTTTAAATTTAGGTTTTCTGTTTTTACAATCTTATAGTATTATTTAGTTTATTTACTTCTAATCCGTTAATTGTTTTGTAGGCACTTATTTTGCTAGTAAATAATAAACTCGTATTTATTAAACTTTTAATAAACAGATTTTCGAATGGATTTAGTTAAAATACCGAAACACTTAAGAAACTGGTTGAGTACCGTGTACGTGTTTGGTATTTCTAAGAGCCATCTTAATACGAAAGCTGCCGATTCAGGTTTTACTAGACTATGGGTATACTGTTACGCAACCTGAAATCACAACTGATAAATTCTTTTGAAAAACTGTTGATTAGATTATCATTCAAATTCGTTTGAATTTAAATTAAAAAGGTATCGGATTTATACTTTTCTTAAAAATATTTCTTTTAATATATCAAAGTTGTTCTTACCAGTAGACCTTTTTTTATTGTTTAGTTTCACTTAGTTACAGTAGCTAATTTCAGAAACATTATTGTTATCTAGGAATATTAACTTTTGTTAGATATGCTATAAGTTATTTCAAGTGACAAGTTATAAGTGTTCAGTTATTATCTATGGTAGTTAGTCAATTTCAAACTATTCCCACTTTGATATTGGCAAAGTGTAATCGACTATAATATATCAAAGGAGTTGTTAGATACGTAATTAGAACAACTATATTTGTAAGTATCTAAAATCAATAATAAGTTAACTCCAAGATTAAAACGTAACTTTGAAAAATCGTAGAAGTGAAAATGTTAATGCATGGTAGTGGCTCAACACCTTGACTTTTAAAAATAGACACGGATATATTAAAAAACATCAAAATTCAGTTTCGTAAGCTCCTGTAATATATCACTGTTGCCATTCAGTTCCTTTCGTTTTCCTCTTCGTCCTTTAATACATAGCCTAACTGGGTGCTAAAAACCGACAACGCGGGCGATGTAGTGCAGTAACTTTTCTAATTTAAATTTTACCGCACCTCGAGGTATCGCCGGAGACACGCAGTTTAGACGGTGACACTTTGGTGATTTATTAACATCGTATTTTTTTGGCCTAAGTGGAACTATTTAAAAAATTATCTGCTTCAACAGCAAAATTTATGCGTACCATGGTTTAATAAATAACTTCTAAAAGTCGTCTTTTGTTTCACTTTATTAACCTTTAATTAGTCGACTGATATAATTTTTCCACGTTTTTCTTTTAAAAGTGGAACTTTTAAATCGATTTCAGTAACAAGTATCACAGAAAAAGTTTCATTATTGAAAACGGTGGATTTCTGGGAACATTTTCATGTCACATATGACATATAAAGCAAATCTCGTACTTTATGACTTCTGCAGATACAATTTCCCGAGCAAAATACCTTTATAAACTGAAAATCACGTCTTTTTCCTGAAGAGTACTCAAATATTTTATTAAAATATTTACAACTTTTCCTTTTTATATTACTTCTCACTCCAAATTGCCTTTAAATGAAACATTATTTTCTGATGATTATTATTGACAACCTAAATCTCACAAAAAAATATCACATAAGAAGTCCTTTAATTAGAATTGCAACAAAAACTATTTTTGGTAACTATAATAGCTTAACTCCTTTTTTAGCGATGAGAGGGTTTCAAACCAGAAACAAAAAAATACGTTTGTGTTAGACTTTCCCAATTTAAATTACATCCTCCTCGTTTGGGGCGCTACGACGAAGATTAAGCGACTTCTTACGTGCCCCGTCTTGAAATCTATCTCATCACTTTCAGTATTACAGAAAATTGCCATTTATTTGTCTGAGGGAAAAGTACTGAAAAAATGGCATTGCAATTACTCTTGAATGAAGTTTATATTTTCTAGTTAATCTACAAATTTAACGCTTTGCATGGTTTTATTACTTGTTGATATTTCATTTTTTTCTATGTAGTTATACAGAGTTAATTTTAAGGGTTGATAGAAAACATCAAAAGGAACAAAAAAAAGTTCTATACAACTTTGTTCTAGAATGTTCCACACTTTAACATCATTTTGCCGCGTTAATAATATTAGTTTAATTATGGGGATTTATCAGAAAGCCATCATCTAGCATAACGAAAAATCTTAATAACATTTTTGGTATGATCAATCGCTTACGGGTAAAATCGAATTCTTTTTATATTTAAAAATTTATTTTACCCAATTAAAAAAACTTGGCAACCCTGAACGTGTTTAATAAATACGGTACCCTAAACAGTTACATAACTGTGTAAGCAACTTTTAAAGGACTTAAACTTTGGTGAGTAAGGTCTTTTAGTGTCTGTGCGTTTTTCTTGTGTGTTTTGTCATATTTTGTCGTTTATTGTTACGGTTGGTATTATTTTTGTTATTTTCATTATTGTTGACTAGTTTGTTGTTAAGTGTTGAGGATGGCAGATTTTAGCATTCGTGAATATTACATGCACATGATTTATGGGAAAACTCGTTTACTGGAGACTGGAAATGTTCTTCCCCCTAGAACGCCTCGTGTACTTCAACCATGAAAAAGTTCTTGCTATGGAAGAACAGATTTTGGACATAATTTCCAACTATCACGGCCGAAACAAGTACCCAAGGTATCGCACGGAAAATGGAAACAAGTCATTCGATCGTCCATAGAACCTTACGTGACCAGCTCCTCTACCCATGTCACATGCAACTGGTACGAGGTTTAGGTGAGGACGATTTCCATCCAAGACATGATTTTTGTGAGTGGTTTATAAAAGAATGCCGACATAATCCGAAATTTATTCAGACAATTCTTTAAATGAACGAAACTTGTTTCACGAGAAATAGGATTTTCAACTTCATCAACAACAACAATTCTCACTAAATGTGTGGATTAGAATTATCGGTAATTATTTGATTGGGCCATTCGTATTACCCAATCGGCCGACAGGGCAAAACTATTTACAAGTCCTTCAAGACGATCGGTCAGAATTAATGAAGAAAGTGTTATTAGCTTTAAGAGAGGGTATGTGGCTTCTACATGTAATTCTGTCCGTGGCCATCCTAATGAGCGGTTCCCAAATGGATGGATTGGACAAAATAAATCGACAAGATGGCTTCCACGATCTCCCGACTTGAATCCACTGGATTTCTATCTGTGGAACTCCTTGAAAAGTAAGGTGTACGCCGATGGAAAATATGAACTATTGATAAACAATGGTGGTCATTTGGTCAAAACATACAACGACTGTCCATGGTAACTGAATACTAAAGCATTGTTGATTTATTTTGTTTGAGTCCGGTAAACAATCTTACATTCATACTAGACCGTAAAATCGCATTTTCCGGACTGTAATCGTTACCGTAAACGCGGATAATACGATACAGTATAAAATAAAATACTATTACTAGTTTAATAGCATTTGTAACAACCAGTCATTGATTCATAAGATTTTTCTTAAATTGATACTCTGGGATTTTAGCTACTTAAACAGGTTACTGCAAATGCTTTAAGAAAACAGTAAAATCTAACTGTTTATTGAATACACAATAGTTATTTACGTTATAAGTCCTGGAAAGGGAATTTTACAGTCGAGTAAGATGTTACGGACCATGCGCCGAGTCCGGAACATCGACACTAGACTGTAAGAACATTTCCAGGACGTATGACGTAATGCGTTTTATTTCATACTGCAATCATTGGATTATTGGTTTAATTTAAAAACATATATATATATATATATATATATATATATATATATATATATATAAAATAAATTCTCCAATAATGAACAACTAGCACCTCTGGCAACTATTAGTCGAATTCAAAACATAGACATCTATGAAGAACGAGTGTCCATGGTAACTGAATGCTAAAGCATTGCTCAGTTGATTTATTTTATTTGGGTTCGGAAAAAACTTTACAGTCATACTAGACCGTAAAATCGCATTTTGCGGACTGTCATCGCTACCGTAAACGTGGATAATACGATACAGTATGAAATAAAGTATGTTTCCGATACAAGAAATTGGATGTTATATAAACTTTTCTCAAAGTTTTTTTAGTTCCTTTCATTATTTAATAGGTGATAAAAGAGCTGACAGGTTTAAGTTTTTATTATCTTTTCCATACACCACCTTTTAGAGAAGAAGACAATTTCTAGAAGGGCAGAATTTCAAAAGAAAAATAATGATAAATTTATAAAAGTCATAATCCTCAGATTCTAATTCTTTTATACTTAAAAAAATATTAGTAATACAATCGCTAATTTACACTAAAATTAGGGGAACATAGCATTAACATTTTGTTTTTTAAAGTTGTAATAAAAAGCAATAAAACGTGCTTAATTTCGATTGTACAGCAAAGCAAGGGTTGCATGAGTCAACAAGTGTGTTACAAAATCATCAGAGCTGATCGGTTTGTTTAGGCTAAACTATTTGAATTCAGAAACAAGGTCAGAGGCATCAGCTGTAAAATGCGATTCTTTTTAAGTAAGGTTGTCAGATATGACAATAAATGTTTGCCACGTTGTTATTTTATTGTAAATGGAATATCCATATATAACTAAAGTACCAAAAATACTTTTTTTACTTCTATACTCTAATTTAATAATAATAATAATAATAATAATAATAATAATAATAATAATATATATTTTCCAACAGGTGGGCACCCAATTCCAGGAAAAAAATTTAAAAATGACAAAAACACCGTAGTGGTTAGATATTGGTTAAATATTTAATTAAGTATACGCAATTGCGCTTTCATTTTGAGGTTCATAATAAAACGAGCTGTCGGCCAATGAGAGTCAGCAATAACGAGCGTTAATGAGAGTTAACAATATCAAATGGTTGCGTAGGAACGAATTAAAGTTAGTAAATACTAAACTTGATTACGTACTTCATGGTCCTGAAGCACCCGTTTAACGCCAAACGTAAAGATACCACTACGATTGGACCACAAGAAAATGGCGCCATACGTAAAGGCGCCACAACTAAGGTGCTACAGCTGCTACCAAATACTTCCAGCGGCTGAGAAGAAAGGCTACTTCTTTTATTTCACACAATATATCTTGCGCAAGACACACCAGCCATTCAGACATTGTCACTAAGTATAATTCTGATGACGACTTTTCTCGGAATCTACGACAGCTGGTATATCTTGCCATTCTACCTGAGAATGACGTCATAGTCTCTTTTAATGCATTGCAAGACCGTCTATTCTTTACTGAGAATGAAGATATTCTAATTCCACTAATGGAGTATTTCCAAGAAACCTGGCTTAGTCGACTACAACGGTCAGACGATGAGCACCGAAATTTAACTTCGCCTTGAGCAACAATAGTGATTCACGCACCAACAACTCAACTGAGGGCTTACTTCAATATTTCTTCTTCTTCTTCTTCTGATTCTTCTCTGATGGGTGTTGATCACCTTCAATGTGGAAGTTTATTGAACGCTGAGCGAGCACAAACTAAATTTGTTTTACATCACGTAGTTGCTGGTTCCGCCATCACCCTAACTGTCGCAAGTATCGTGATTTTGGAACTCGATTTTTAAACATTGTACATCGGTATGGTACCATTTCTGCTGAGTGGCAGTTGGTAGGGATTGTAATGAACTTAATTTATAACATCTAAATATTTTTCATATGTTTCAAGTTTGAAAGCGCCACGTTGTTCAGTATTTGTTTGGCGGCCATAAATAGTGAACGTTGTCAGTGAATTTGTGAAAATGGAGAAAATTGGTCATCGTTATGTGATACAATACTTTTATTTGAAAGGCCTCAGCCCAATCAATATAAAAGCTGAACTGGTTTCTACTCTGGGTGAGTCTGCTCCTTCGTTTACAACAGTTAAATTTTGGGTAGCTGAGTTTAAACGAGGCCGTACGAGCTGCCAAGACGAGCATCGCAGTGGTCGACCAAATGAGGTGACGACTCCAGAAATGGTGAAGAAAATCCACAAAGCGGTACTTGATGATCGTCGACTGAAAGTGCGCGAGCTAGCAGACATTACGGACATTTCAAAAAGTGCGGTACATCGCATATTATCTGAAAATTTGGACATGAGAAAGCTGTGTGCAAGATGGGTGCCGCGTTTGCTCACACTCGAGCAAAAACAGTGTCGTAAAAATGTTTCAATTGAGTGTTTAGCGAAGTTTCACAGCAACATAACAGAATTTTTGCGCCGTTTCGTAACAATGGATGAAACATGGGTCCATCATTTCACACCCGAGACAAAAGAACAATCGAAACAATGGACTCAAAAGGTAGAACCGGCTCCAAAGAAGGCGAAGACCGTTTCATCTGCAGGCAAGGTTATGGCGTCGGTTTTTTGGGATGCGCGTGGAATAATTTTTATTGGCTATCTCGAAAAAGGAAAAACTATCAACGGCCAGTATTATGCAAACTTATTGCAACGTTTGAGCGAAGAAATCAAGCAAAAACGGTCGCATTTGGCTAAAAAGAAAGTGTTGTTTCATCACGACAACGCGCCAGCTCACGAATCCGTTATTGCAATGGCCAAAATTAATCAATTAAAGTTTGAATTGCTACCTCATGCACCATATTCGCCAGATTTAGCCCTCTCGGATTATTTTCTGTTCCCAAACTTGAAAAGATGGCTCTGTGGTCAAAGATTTTCCAACGATGAAGGAGTGATGTCAGCAGTTAATGGCTATTTTGAGGAGCAAGACAGTTCTTATTATAAAAAGGGTATCGAACTTTTTGAACACCGCTGGGAAAAGTGTATAGAGCTGAAAGGAGATTACGTTGAAAAATAAATAAATCTTTTTCCAAAATTTTTGTTTTCTTTGTTGGGTCGGGTACTTCTGGGACCACCCTCGTATGTACTATGGTTTTTATTTATAGCTACACATTTGGTACCTTTAAATGTATATCTACCTTTGTTATATCGCCTTTAGTTTGACACACTTGTTTTGGTGTCTTTACATGTGGCGCCTTTGTTGTAACCCCCATAACGTTTGGCGCCTTTGTTGTAGCCCCATAACGTTTGGCGCCTTTAAATGTAGCGCTAATTGGGTGGAATCCATCGCAGATATATCGTCACGCAATGAAAAATAAATATGATTGATAATTAATACATTCTAAATCTGTTCTAATAAATTATTATTATTGTTAGTTTTATTAAATATTAATTAAAATAAAAAAAATTTTGATTTTAGTATTTGGTATTTCTATTTATCAATTTTGTAGGTCTACCTTAAGAAGTTCTCCCTCGAAAGGCAATAGCAAACTGCCGATGTATACTATACCTAGAGAATTTCCTTGAAATTAATAAAAAAAATCCAAGTACTATGTAACTTGGGCAGGTTCGGAGTTCACCTTAAGCTGTAGGTCTCCTAGACTTGTGATCACTGGACACGCGCAACACAAATATAGGAGGGAAATGCCAACGCTCTGCAGCAGAGCACGTCATCCGCAGAAGAAAAAGACCTTAAGAAGTAATAATTAAATTCGTTACGATATTTTGTAATTCAATGAGAGAAAATGTAGTAGTTGCGTAAGAAAGTCCTATTTTCAAGTTTGAGTTTACAGCTTATAACAATTTTAGAAGTCCACTTAGGAGTAATAAATCAGTTACGGTCAAAGAAAAAATAGTGCGGGTAACTCGCACGTAATGGTTGTTAAAACACGTATGAATAACTGCGCTCCTGTTGTAAACGTCATACTCGTGTAATAATAACCATCGTTATACAACAAATGCAACAATACTATTGACACACTTACAGCCTTCACAAAAGGATTAGCTATTTCATTTTTTTAAAGATATGTGTTTAACTAGTACATAAAAACAAACACAGAAACACATTTTACATTAATAAAATATGTTTTGATTATTATTTCTATACTTTTAGATTAGTTGGTGTAAAGGTAAGGGTTCAAAGAAATAGCTGTGATTGCGGGTTCGTATTTAGCCAATGTTTCACATTACACGAATTAACCGCATTCTTCAATTATTCCATAGTACATGAGTAACTTTAAAACTCCACCAAAATTAATTCCAGTGATTAATCTGGGTAGTAGTATGGGAATGAGGGCAATTCTATTCCTACTTCCTTTCTTTTCCATTTACTTAATGTATCAGTTGAATATACATACAATGCTATTTATTTACCATGCAATTATATGTAAAGCGTGTAAAAGACAGTGCTGTATAATTCATTGCCTATGTGTGCATAATGCTTTGACTCGATTATTTTCAAATGCAACAAAAGGAAATTGCGCATATTGTAATTTAATTTAAAAGCGCTGTAGGTTACATTACTTGTGTAAAATTTAAAACTGATTAAATAATGTTGATTAAATTAACAATGAATCAATAAATTAATAATGCCGCTAGACTCGGCAACTGTCGAGAACTTGTGCAATTGCAATTTTTTGAGGAAAATCGAAGTTTCTGGGCATGGGGAAGAGAAAGTTTATTGTAAAGAGTCCCGAGTTGTAGAATCGAAACATTACAGTACATAGAAAATAAATTTAATTATAAAAATTATAGTTAATACTAATTGGGCTCCATACATATTCCGTAGATAACATAGGCTAATTTTTAGCTAAAATCTCCACAATATCTAGCAGGAACCACGTAATGAACGTGAAATCATGGTCATGATAAAATTAATCTAGACCTCCGAAGAACTGAAGCTAGAGATGTGAAGGGCAAGCTAAAGGAGACTCATCGAGGTGTAGAACATCTTGCAGAGTCTAGATTGATACTTATCAAGTTGGCAAATTGTATTTTATAAATAAAATACTTTTGGAAATTGTGGTCTTGAAATCAATATTATCACTTGCGAAGCGTTTTATATTAAACAAAGTGGTAGAATCATGATGATAATAATGTTTCCCAGCGTATCCAGGGGAATACTTATTTATGGTACAAGTGAGTTAAATAGGATATTATCCATAAACAAAAAATTGATTTTGCGGTTGTCGACATTGACAAAATATTGACTTTGCAATGTATAGTTTAGTCTGTAGTTTTTGACGATAATAAATTTGATACTCTACTCCGATGACTGGATCCTAATAATAGTATGCAACGTAAGCTGGTGATTGGTTGCTATCGACAATAGCAGTCAATCACCATTCTACAGTGGGTAAACAGCTTGTCTACCCATAAGTAAGTAAAGTTCTAATTTAGTTGCTTAAACAAAACATCAAGATAGCGCCCTTTTTATTTGGAGGTGTTGGATAAAAGTGTTTTAGCCCTAAGTAAAAAATGTGACGTTTTAGAAAATGACAGGAGATGGACAATGTCAATATTTCATTTGGTTATAGAAAAAAAACAAATTTATTAGATATGGAAATGGAAAGTTAAAGGTTAGACCTACTGGAACAACTAAAAATTCAAAATTCGTTAAGTAATACATGTATTATAAATGACCAGACAAATTTCATGAACACTACCATAATGGATTTATTTTCTAGAAGTTTCAAAACAGATCGAAACTTTGAAAACTGTATCACTTTGTCAGCTCTCGATAAAGTGCTCATAAAGCGAAAGACGTACAGAGCTTTCTACTATTAATATTTGGAAGCATTTACATATACCACAGTTTTTATAGTATTTCAGAAAATGCTTCACAAGGAGCCTACCGCAATTTCAATTTCACTATATTAAAAAAAGTTAATATCAGTCATTTTATTGAAAATGCAAAAACAAATATATGAAATCTTTTACGCGAAAAACTAATGTAAATATAGCAACCAAATAGTATAGTGGTAGACGGATAGGATTAACAAGTAAAGCAGGTTAAATACTTTAAAATTTTAATCCATGGTATAAACAATTTAAATAAATAATTAAAAGTAAAAGCAATTTAAAGAAAAGGAATTCATGTTATTTGTATATTTAAAACGCAAGGGTTATTTTTGTTACAGTTCGTTTCAAAGTTCCACTAGGCCGATTTACGTGATCCTTTATTTTAATTTTGATGCTTTCGTTGTGTAGATTAGTCGACACTACTTAATTTTTGTATTTCTTTAAGTTTTATGTTTTTAAATAAATAAATCTAAAACATTTATTTGGATACGCACAAGAATAACCATCCACTTGCAGCGCCCTCTGAATTTCCAGTGTTGTTAACTTTTGGAACTATTCACGATTATAAAAGTTTACTGCACCCAGCACTTGCGTTTTAACGTTTGATTTGTTATTAGGTTGCGTAGACAAACCCGCATTAGTTGAAAACAATGGGAAGCAAACAAATTGTTCAACTATTAGGTGATGACAATTGCTTATTTATAGCTGTTTCATATTGTTTGGACAAAACAAATCGTTGCGAGATACGTTTACAAATTATTACAAAAGTTGTAAATGACCGAGGCGATTATTATAAAGATTTCATTATAGGCGATCAAACTAATCGTGTTCTCATTAACACTGCTTTAGATTGCGAAAATCTTATTTGCTTCGATAGTGAATACACCAGCCTTATTGAACTTTATAGGTCAATTATTATTTACATATTTAAAACACGGCTCATTTTTGTTCCACTTCGTCTACAAGTTCTACAAGACCGATTTGCGTTATTCTTTTTTATATTAAAGCTTTGCCTCTGTAGATTATCAGCACTACTTACCTTTTGTTTTTAGTTAATTTTCAATTATATGCATTTCAATCTGCCCAAGGCCCGCAGATTCGTCACGTTTTGGAACTAAACATCCTTCCTATACCTGCTTACTATGCCA
Organism: Agrypnus murinus; assembly: GCA_929113105.1. NCBI lineage: Eukaryota > Metazoa > Arthropoda > Insecta > Coleoptera > Elateridae > Agrypnus > Agrypnus murinus. The sequence goes on from OV816026.1 coordinate 140,820,622, forward strand.
CCAACAGTTCTTAGTCGAGTTTCACAGTATTTACTGTGGGGCATTTTGACGAAATTCAATATTTCTGTCTGTCTCTGTGAGTGTGTTCGTTCTTTCGAAATTCTTAAATATAACAAATTGGGATATTTGATAAAAAAGTAGAGAAGAAATGTCTAAGAAATAATGTTTTATCTCTGAAGGAACATGAACAAAATAACCGACCAAGTTTCGGAAGCTGGCATATTAAGCATATATGATATATGAATTCGATGTAGAATTTTATGGTAAGAATGGGTACGTAAGTCAGGGGAGGAGCCAGAAGGCGAAGTTAGATGGAGGGGGTGGGTCAGAGAATGCGATAAGTCTGAGGAAGAGTTACGTTGGAGGGATAAATCGGAAAAAGCAGTAAGACGGGGTTAACTAAGGATAAATCTGGATTTGTGGGGGGAGGGTGTAAGTTGGGGGTGTTTGTTAAATAATGCGTTCAAAAGTTCGTATGAGAATGGTAAGTATTTCCAACTATTTTTTTCGATTACCTTTATTTCTTCCTGATGATAACTTTCCAGCTCTCTATAAATTATTATTAAATAGGAAAAATAGTTTCTTGTTCATAAACATCTTACAAAGCTCTTGCTCTTTAATAATATTAACCTACTAGTTACTCTATTAAAAATGATCTTATGGAGATGTAAGATACATAAAAGAGTACAGTCGATATTATTTGATAAATAATAATTACTAACTAAGACCACAGTACCGCATTCAACAAAATAAAGTGACAAATTGGCAATAAGTTTTAATAAGTCTTTTCTTATTCAGTTAACTTGAATATGTGTAAATAAAATACTCACTTATTAAACTTATATCCATCGATGTTACAAGTAACACTGGTGGTATCCATAACAACGCCATAAGGCGCCAGTACTCTGCCAGCATGGCGAGCCTGCAACAAAACAGAAATTATTAAAATATTTACTATTTCATTTTACTGCATATACTTATACAGTATCATTTTTGATACATTAGAATTTACTACATACACATCAACCATCGATATAAAATTGAAATAAATGTCTACAGGTGAGATAACATTATATGTATCTATTTCGGGACACAAACTACACAAAGCTGAGGACTAACCTCAAACGTAATTCCGGCATGTAAATTAATAACAACTATGTTGCGCGTTCCAGATACCATTAAGTTAATCTAAACTAACCGCAGTCCAATTCCAATGCTACTGCAATGCCATGTTATCAAAATTATTTGGAGCAAAAGTAACAATTTAAGGTGTAGAAATATATTATGTTATAAAAGTCATTATCTGTTTATCTGTGTACTCTATAAATAGTCGACTTTTATAAAGAAATTCAGATACGTTAGATAAAGCGGCACACATGTAGCTAACAAGAAATGGCTTTCTGAATTATCGCTGATGCCTTACTTTAACTTCTTAATTTATACGATACTGTTTCATGAAGTTATTTGAATGCTATTCTGTATATCTGAATATGGCAGTAACCTCGAACCAATTTAGTGCCTGTCTAAGGGTGTAAACTTACAATTTTAAGGAGAGACTCAAGTCCTTGATTAATTAATCGTTTAAAAAATCGCTTGTTGATGCAGAACTATATATTACTTCTAGTTTGATTTATATTCATCTTATATTGATTTAAGTTTCACTTGCATATTATTTGGTGATACGAACTATATAAACAACTCCATAACAACCAGGGCATCATAAGCGGTCGTTATAGTCTATAACGCCCGCTCATCGTTTACTTTGCAATCAAAGCCGGCGTTACGTTCATTAGATTAGGCCAAAGAGAATACTGTACTATGTTTGCGTACAAGTGTGTTACAACACAACAAATAACGAGTATTTACAACATAGTTTTGTAATTCTAATTCTTTCGTGCCAAACTTCTGCAGAAATTTCTTAAATAAAATTAACAAATTCTTTAAATAACGTTAGTGCTATTAGGACTTTTTTGCTTTCATGTTGATAACAACAACAAAAACATTTGAATTTAAATTGTGATATCTCTGTTTGACTTTTGTAAATTAGTAAAAGTTGTTACCATCCGAAAACATAAGAATCCATAGCTTTATAAATATATAATCAACGTCCTTGGCAACGCCAATAATTATAAATTAAAACTAATTTTCTACTTGTACGATACTTCTCATGAAAAACAAAATTTTGTATGCACCACAAGCGTTACTAGATGGTCGACGACTTCGATTTCATTTCATCGAGCGACTTCCATTCCTCGGGTCCTTCAGGCCCTCGGGCTGGAACAGCCCTTCTGGCATTATCATCATCCTGACGTCCTTGGTACATAAATAACTATTAAAACAATAGGAAAAAAGCCTCCCCTGTCTTTTAGGGAGTTAGGGAACAAAATTTATGTAGTATTTATATCTATTGATTATAGAAAAAACAATAGAGTCCCAGAAATATTTGAGAAACCCTTTTCGACGTAACTATGTTGTTTTAGTAATTTTAAATGAATATTGCCTTAGACAAATAATTGCTACAACCCATAACCTGTAAACCAGGCCCCAGAAGCTATAAGCTTGTGCGGGAGAGAGGGGGCGATTATTATTATTACGTAGGCCCTATGTGCGGCTGCAGCCGACTTACAGATGGAACAGCGCAAATCCCACATTTGTCTCACAGCTAAGGAAAACTGCAGAAAACCTTTAACCAGATCTGCCGGCACCGGGAATCGACCCCGGGCCGCCTGGGTGAAAGTCCGGCACGCTAGACATTACACTACCGAGTCTGTTATTTCCTTTTTGCCTTTTACAAGAACCGTAAAGCCAATTGTGTAGCCCACACAAAAGCGGCTACCTAAAACCTTGGATTTCTAAAGCGCGGTGAACCAATAAAAGAATAAATTGCATTAAAGGAAAATCCAAGTTTAATTAACATTTACATAAACATATATAACAAACATAATGACCTTAACCATGTATCTCAAGATATGGTTATTATCTTTTACACCTAGTCACTAATGGTATCTAGTTAAAAGTTATTATTTATAACTCGAACTTCTAATTTGGTATAGGGAAAACAATGACCGCCCCAAGCAAGAAGGCCTTTAGAATTGGTGACAGGTACAGGGTACCCTAAAGGTACAATTGACTAGATTTCTCCGCAAAGGAATAAGGCCTCGTGCCTTCGCACTCTAGTAAGTGTAGAACACCAAAGGAAGTTAGGTCAGGTCCGGAAGTTCGAAACCGTCGTAGAACCTAAAGAGCACCCCAAAACCGGAAAACGGTAAACTCGGTAAACTGTGATCAACATCGGAACTTACCTACGACAGAACCGAACCAGATCAACTCCGGCTGGAGGTTATAAAGAAGGGTCGGTTCATTCCAAGTAGTTTCACGCTACGAGGAAACTTTATTCTGTTTTGTCTTGTTTACTAGTGTTAATGCTAGATAAGTTATATGTTAATGAATTATGTTATAGTAACCTCACCTGTCATTCTGGTATATGCGTTAACTGGTAATGCTTTAACCTACGGAGCTAGAAGCAGTAGTCAAATAATTAAGGTTTGTTCAACTGTAACTTGAAGAGAAACAACGACAGTAGCAAATTAAGCTTACATATTCAAATTTACCGGACTTTCTTTGATGTGCTACACTTATCAGAGCGTAAGGGCACAAGGTCTTATTTCTTAGCGTGGAAATCTAGTCAATTGTACGTTTAGGGCTCTCTGACACGAATTCTAAATGCTCTCTTGGTTGTGCAGGAATATTCCCCAATTTCCTAATTGCAAAATAAGCAGAAATTTAATGTTTAAATTTAACTGTGTTTCCATAAATTATGTAGTATGTTCTCTACACGTGTTTCCGTTTATTATACCTTACTCAAGAGAATCTCGTAAGTTTCGAAGTTTCAGTAACTTACGAGATTCTCTTGAGAAAGGTCTAATAAACTGAAACACGTGTAGAGAACATTCTACATAATTTATAGAAACATTTAAATACAACAGTTTTTTAAAACTATTATGTGCAATGTTTCAGAAGGAGCCTACCGCGTCTTCAATCTTACTAACCAGAAATTTAAAATAAAGGGTTCATAATGGAAGAATTTTTAACCTAGCCTTGGTTATAATTTGCAAGGTAATCTTCCTTTGATCAATCTGAAATTTATAAGTCCAAGAAGAGAGACGTTTACCAACCGTAAAAGGTCCGACGTATTTTGGTGATAATTTTGATGTGATATAGTTAATTAGCTGCATCAGACAGTGCAAAATTTCTTCTCCACACTCTATCTCTTACATTATATTGAACATCCATCCCGTCTGCGAAGATTGTAGGTTTTGATGGCTCTGGTCAACGCTTTATTGAGATTCTGTTGGACTACCTTAAATACTTTTCCTAGCGCTTTGGACTTGATTGAACTCTTGGCTAAAGATTTCCTTTCTTTCCCCAGTGAATTGTTTACCATTATCGGACCATAAAATTCTTGGTATACCATAAGCAAGCTTTTGCTGATCGATTTGGAATAAACACACAAAACTTTGTCAAATAATCTTGGACACTGATGATACATCAAAAACCTGTTGAAAATGTAGGTAAAGGTCCAACTAAACCTACCGACACAAATTCCCAGGATCTGGTAATATGAGGACAACCACACATATAACCTACCGGAGCGTTATTTTCATGTTTTTGTATAGGCCTTCCATGTGGGTTGTTAAATAATCCCCTAAAAGTCAACGCCTGTAAATGTCGAGAGATAATGAGGGTAAACCACGCTCCCTAACGGTTTTTGTCGTTTTTCTCCGAAACAGGTTTATCGGCATGATGTAGGTTAGGTAAAATAAAGTTTATTTAATTCCATATCAAAAATGTCCGAATATTTTTTCGTACCTTGTCTTCTTTTCGTGTTATCGAGGAAAGAAGATATGTCATACATGGATGAGCAATTTGCACCTGTAAATTTGCTTAAGGAACTTTCGAACGAAACTATTTGTGGTCTCATATTCGTCATGAAGTAGCTAAGAAAAATTCGTTGAGAGCCAAACGCGATTATCATCCAGTCCTCTTTTCCATTAGCATCTCTTCGGCAAAATCCATCAGGTGATATTAACGTTATTTTTGGTGCCAATCGGATGAGAATATCGTATTGGCAAGTTAATAATTAGGAGAATACACTGTACTAGTCAATTTTTTATCCAACCCAATACGTACAGGGCGTTTCACTTTCTTTGAAATCCTAATTTCCTTTATTTATATAGGACCTTGGTATCCAGTAATTTTTCTTCTGAATGATGTATGCTGTACAATTGAAATACAAAATTTAAAATGAAACTGTTGCCTTGTGGTGCCCCTTACAATTTAAATCAAATAAAGAATTAAATCCTGTATTTCAATTGTACAGCAAAAATCATTCAAGAAAAATCAAGATCTTATAAATAAAGGAAATTAGAATTTCAAAATAGGCGAAATATCCTGCACATATTGAGTTTCATAAAAAATCGCCTAGTGCAGTGTACTTTCGTAAGAATTAACTTGCCAATTTGAAACTTTCATCTGACTGGCACCAAGAATAACGATAATATCGCCTGATGGATTTTGCCGAAGCGGTGCTAAGGTAAAAGGTGATTGGACCACGATCGCGTCCGGCTCCCAACGAATTTTTCTTATGAGACCGCCGAAAGTTATCTTTATCTCGATAAACCTAAAAGTTTCCGAGAAAAACGGCAAAACCGTTAGGGGGCGTGGTTTACCCTCATTATCTCCCCGAGCTCACCACATACAGGTGTTGACTTTTAGGGGGTTAATTAAGAACCCACAAGGAAGGCCTACGCAAAAATCCACGGACTTACCTCAACATTCCTCTATTTATGAGAATTTGTTCTAAATTGACTGGACTAATAAGAATGACCGGATTTCCGAAACATTATTATAACGTATACTTTAATTTTTAGCTTTTTTTTTTAATTGTTAATACCTTGCGAAAACTGGCTTATGAAAAATTTAGGTCCTTGCCCAGCAAATTGTTTTTAGTCAGCATGTCAAAAACATTGTGTATGTGTATGGTTTCACATACAGTGATGATTCCTATACTGGGAATTGCAGAGTGCAGAGGGATATATTGAAGACTAAAAATCAAAAATTTAGGCTGCAGAAGGACAAATGTAATCTGAAAAGATTGCAGTGCTCTCCCTCTATGTTTCTAAGCTATACCTTAGTCATAAACTTTAATTTTAATAAATAATGTTATATAAATAAAAGAGGTTTTAAATGTGTATTTTATTGAGCATACTCAATGTATAGTAAGTAATACACAACGAATATACATACGTAATTAGCATGCAGATAGCAATAATTTAAAAAATAGAAACTGCAGAGAAACAATGTTGGTTTATTTACAACCTTGTAAATGTATCTACTGCAAAATCAGAATTTATTAACAATTCACTTTGCATATACAACTAATTAACATTATTATACTATTTTTACTACATCGCTTACTTCAGCAACTTACATTTACATTTATAGTTAATATTTAAATACGAAAAGTAAATTTTAATGCAAAGCAAAATAACTAATTATGCCGAAGAGTAAAAACGTAATTATTATTGTTTAACATGCAAAATCCAATTCAAGTTATAGTATAATAAATTGATTCATTAAAAAGATATAATGCCGGATCCGGAAGTAGGCCTGGGGGAATAAAAAAAGACCGCCGTAAAAATGTAATAAAATTCAACTATTTCCTGATTTTCATAGTGCTCACAAAAGAACTCATTTGATAGGATCAACTCCTACTAGCAGTTTGAAAGTTTAATTCCTCCTTTTATGTTTTTGATATTACATATTTTATAGTCAATTTGAGTATAAATATTTTTCATTAACTAAGAAATAAATTGCGGAAATATGTGCAAAAACTCCATATGTCATATTTTTGTAGTTTTTGCTCTACGCATAACTAGTATGGAAAAATGAATATATGGTGTTGTAACTAATATTAGTTTATGCAAAAAGTCAAAACTACATAAAAATGTGACAGTAAATGCTTCAATTGCTATTTAGATATTGTTCGTCCAGAATAATTAATTGTTAATTAGTTTACTGTGTCGAGCCCTACTTTGTGGAACTTCATAATTATGAAATAAATAAAGATCCGCAATATTTATTAAATTATAACCTGACAAATGTTTCGACAGCTAAGCTGTCATTATCAAATATAATATGAATATGAACGAATACATCGCTAAGGTAAATACAAAAAATACATAATTAGATAAGAAGATAAAAATAATAAGAATTAAATAACTACCTACCACTTCCAGTATCGGAGAATTACTGAGTTCAATCAGTTCATTTATTAAAGGTGTCCGGAGCTTATGTTTGTATATCTCTAAAGCTTCTAAAATGTCTAATTTACGTTTGTTATTACAAAAATGTCAGAATTTTGGGGAGTCAAATCACATAAACAAACAGCTTATAGATCTTTAGTACACAGAGCTTTAAATATTCCACTCACACAGCCAGATTTTAACAAAGAAATGTAAATTATTATAAACATGATTGACACTTTACTTAAACAAAAACATTATAGATTAGCTATCAAAAATATAGCCCATTGACAAATTACATATCCATACCATATTTTGACAAAATATCAGAGAAAGTTGCACATATGCTACGAAAAACCAACATGAATACTTTTTCATTTTATTTAATGCTAAACACAGAACATAGGATATCATGAAATTGGGTAGTTACTGTTTGAATTGTTCTTTTTGTAGTTCGGTATATATTGGACAACTACTTCGAAATTTTGACATAAGATATAAAGAGCACGTGCGTTGTTACAAAAATAAACGAAAAATCTAATTTCGCCAAACACCTTTTAAAACAGAATCACACAATGACTCCCAAAAATAATATTAAATTTCTACATTTTTGTAATAGCAAACGCAAATCAGACATTTTAAAAACTTTCGAGATATACAAACACAAACTCGGGGTTCCTTTAATAAATGAATATATTGAGTTCAGTAAATCTCCGTTACTAGAAGTGTTAGATATTTAATTTTTATTATTTTTATCTTTTTATGTAGTTATCTATTTTTTGCATTTACTTTAGCGACGTGTTTGTTTATATTCATATTACCTTTGATCATGACAGCTTAGCTGTCGAAGCAATTGTCGCGTTATACTTTAATAAACATTGTGAAACTTTTTATTAATCTTTATTTATTTCATGTTAATTAGTTTTTAAGTAAACTTTCTAAACTAATTATTATTTACATTTAATTTGTGGAAATAGACTATTTAGTTGAGAGTCAGATTCAATTAGTATATAAAATGATTTATAAATAAATGAATTTGGGTAAAACTCAATGGATTTAACTATAAAGTTTTAATTAATACATGATTTCAGTGACGTTAAATTAAATATATAAATGAAATGCAACTGATTAAAATACATGGAAGTTAATTAATGTTGTGTTAAATTACAAATTTAAAATTACCTAGATCTTGCATGTTTTGGTTGAAATTTATAATGAATTTATTGACGATGACATTAAAAGTTTTATTTAAATTATTTAACTTTTATTTCAATACTAGTTGGTTAGATAAATAAGTTGCTTATTGGGTGAAGTTGAGAAATGTAAAATGTGCCTTACAAAGTTTTACGTAAATTAATGAAATAAGAATTTAATTACTGCTTTACTGTTTAAAGCTTTTAAGAAACTTACTTTGTTCTTCTTATTTATTACTTGAAAGTAAAATACTTACACTAAAATAAATACTGAAGATACCAATTAATGCTGTATATTTCATGTAGTAAACCTTAACCTTTTGCTCATTAAGCTAATGCATATCATCCAATGCTTATTGTTATATATTGATTTTTTGAATTTTCATTATTACATTCCAATTTGTAACTACTATCGAACGCAAAAGTTCTAAACCCTGAGTTTGAAAGCGCATATCAAAAAACTAACCGCACAAATTAATTCAAATTAAAACAGTTAGATAGACAATTTATTTTTGTATAAAGTAGTAAATTTATAAAATTATCTGATTTTCAGTTTTTGAATTTTTGCAAATTATGTTATAAAAAGTCCGGTTTTTTGGGAGTTTTGACGTAAAGCGTGTTTTAATAATTAATATTTTAATCACTACTCGGCAGAATTGAATGTAATTTTATTTGCAAGTAGCTAATAGTGTTTTATGTAAGTGGAAATTTTTGTAATTTGATATCTGCCTTATTTCACAAGTTATAATTTGAAATAGAAAATAATGCATCCTGGTGTTCTGTTACATTAACCAAAATCTTGTTTTTACAAAAGATACCATTTTTATTAATAAAACAACAAATACGAGAAGAAATCTTGACATTATTCACAAATTAATTAATTAATAATTATTTAAAAATTATTAAAAAAATTATTTATTAATTAATTCGTGAATATTTTTAAAATTTCTTAAAGTATTTGTTGTTTTATTAAAAAAAATACTATTTTTTGTAAAAAAAGATTTTGATTAAGGCACCAAAAGACCAGAATGCATTACCCCCTATTTCATAGAATAACTTGAGAAATAATACAGATATCAAATTACAAAAAGTTCCACATACATACAACACTATTAGCTACTTGCATATAAAATTGCTTGGATTGTGTCTTTTATGCGAATTATCCCCTTCCACCTGCCGTTGACCAAAGTAAAGATAGTCTAAGCTTATCAGTTTCGTCAGCTGCCGAATTCAATAATTTGTCAACCATATTAATACTTTGCCGTATTTATTTAGGGAAATAGCTGAGTTAGCTATAAACCAGTTGTCGTTCCTGAATGCGATCAATAATTTTCATTTTCAGTTAAGCTCCTGTAATTTTTAATTTTGGGGTTTCTTGGACTAATTTTACCAAATACATTGCTGTCAACTCTGCTTTTTGATTTTTCAAGTTTGTAGCCCCCTGGCAGGCAAATACGAAGCCAAACGTAAAACGTAAGATTAAAAACTAAAAACATTGCAGCGCTAGTACAAGTGGGGGGAGATGGTACGGTAAGACGGAGATGGCTGTGGATGCGTTGGGAATATTTGTTAATTAACACATCCAAGAGTATGTCTGACAATGCTAAGCTAATCATTTGCAACTGGGTTTTGTTTTTCCAATTCAATTATTCTAAGTTTAAAACTTTCAAGAATTAAAAAATTCAAAGTAATAAATCTTTGGAGATATTAATTTTAGAGTGTCAGTTTAGGATTCTACAACTACAGTGACATTCTTTTTAAATTTAAACAATTTTTCAAAATATTGTAAATATAAAAAGAATCTGATTTTACGTGTAAACGATTGGTAATACGAAAAGATTTTATTAAAGTTTTTGTTGTGCTAGATGAGATGCATTTTCTGACAGAGTCCCGTAATTAAACTAATGTTATTAACGTGGCAAAATGATGTTAAAGTGTACAACTTTATTATTTTATTCTGAAGAAGTGATATGCCCTCGAACAAAGCTATATCAGACTTTTTTCTTCTATTACCCCTTAAAATTAACGCATAGTAACCTCTTTCACCCTGTATAAATAACTATTAAGGGCCGGCGTCGTGTACACAATCGTCGAAGTGTCTGTGGTCAGCGGTGTGTCCGGCGTAAAGATGCATACCTGCATGATATATTATGCTTAATGAGCTTAATATTTCCTAATTTTCTATTATTAGATTACTTTTCAACACATTACGTTCCAACAGTCAAATTAACAACAACTAGCGTTATAAAAGAGAAGAGAAAAATTTGAGAAAATTCGAGCCTTTTCTGCTGTTTTTTTCTATTTTGTCAACGTAAGTTAACAACGTTATCATTTTTTACAATTTCCTAATTTTGACATTAATTTTTAGGCAACACGTAAAACCATTTATCCTTAATAAAACTATATCATAGCGACTGTTGTATTGAAAAAAAGGAATTAGAAGCTTTTCATAGCTAAGAAAAGTGTTTGTTGGAGCATCAAATGGTAGTTTGAAATTACTAAGATGGAATATATTTTTATGTATAAAGTAAAGTTTTATCTTTTGCATGCAAATTATCGTCAATTATCATTAAATCTATGTGACTTAGGCACTAAAGCTGTGGAAGCTTGTAAATATATTTCGTTGTACATACATACATATACATGTATTTCGTTGGGGCTTTAGTATTTTTTTTGAGTGGCGCTTTTGTTGCATCTTTGTTATCTGACCAAGCCACTATATCAGTTTTCTTCTGCAACTTAGCCGGCAAAACTGAAGCCATATTCCTTAAGCTAAGCTTATACTACCAAGCCATTTAGTTTTAGCACCTTACTGTGTTTCTTACTTCGTTATAACAAATCTCCGTAAGGTGTAATAAAGCCATTCTACGTTTTTTTCTTTCTATTTACATTGGAATTCTCTCTTGTCTCGACCTTCTACACAGTTTATTATTTGGATACATGACTGAGTCAGAATATACGTAAGGTTTTTCACTAAAAACTCAATTAGAACCTCTGTTCTTCTGGCTACCTTACAGTTTTCGCAATCATATTGATAAAAGATAGATATACGAGGGTCATTCAAATTTAAACAAGAATGATTTTTCAGCTTAATTGAAGAAAACAAAAACGAACAAACAATAGCTCACTTTTCTACATAGTCTCCCTTTTTGTTTGCACATTTTTCCCAACGAATTGGCAGTTTCTGTACGCCATCACTGTGAAAAGAAACAGGGCGGGTGTAAAGCCAATTGCGCACAAACACTTCCACTGCGGCATTACCGTTGAAGTTCTGCCCTCCTAAAGCCTCTTTGAGTGGTCCGTGCATATGGAAATTACACGGCGACAAGTCGGGACTGTATGGTGGGTGTGAAAGTGTCTCCCAGAACATTTCCTCCAAGTTCGAACGTGTTTGGTTTGCCGTATGCGGCCAGGCATTGTCTTTCACCAGGCTTTCACTTGTTCCAAGAGAGTGCAGTAATAAGTTGCATTAACTGTTCTCTGGTCATGCAGAGAATCCAGCAACAGAACACCTTGTGAGTAGATAGGCTAGGACAGTTCTAGCGCAAAATCCCATGTTATTTCTTATGGAGGTCCAAAAACGCCGAAAACGTGACAAATGATAGTGCGCCGACTCGCGACTCGAGGTCATCCGCGGTTCATCCAGACACGCGGCAGTAATTTCATATTACCTTTTTAATAATTATCTGTTATATTAATAATAATAATAAAACATTTAATATTTATTAAAATCCCTAAAAATTAATTCCCCTTCTCTTGGTAGATGTCTCATATAAAATTATTAGATTTTAAAATACATTTTCCGCGACTCGGTCCGGCGCGCGTATTAACAAAAGTGTATATATTCTTTCTAAGTGTTAACAACAAATCAAGGTAACCTTTATCATCAGTTTTATAACTTTCTTTTCTAAATACTATTGCATAACTATTATAAATATTATTTCATCCATAGATCCGAAATATCAAATTATAGAATTATATTAGTTGAAGCGTCTGTAATATTACGTTTTCCATAAATACTAGATATAATTAATCAACTTCATTATAAATTAAGTAGAAAGCATTATATTTTTCAAGTCATTCCTTTTTATGAAAAACAGTTCGTAATAGAGTTTACTTTAAGGATACCTTATAACTACGCTTATCGAAAACAAATATAGACAAGCAGGTAACATTTTAAGAATTTTGATCTAATAAGGTACTAAACTGATTAGGAGTCCTTTAAAAATTTATCAGGCTGAATGTAATTAGAAAATATATTCTATTGCTTACCAATTAGATTATTATATATGATGTTAACATATAATAAAGACACTAAAGTACTTTTACTATTATATAAAATTCGAAAAAAATGAAATGAATTGTATTGAGCAAACATGAATCGCTAGGAAAACGTTTAAAAAATCCCTTTTTCAACCTTTGCAATGTAAAAGCATGCCTTCAAAGCAATAAATAAATAATCTTTCTTTTAAAATAAATTAAAAAATAAAAAACATGTAAATATATGCTAAAATGTTTCAGATATGATTAATTAAAACATTCAAGTTTCATCACGTCTATAAGACATGTGACCCTATGACGTAAGATCATGATATTAGATATACGTTAGATAGCTTAAATATGAGAGTTTTAGAAGGATAAACTATTTAATAAAGCTATAAACGATAAAAATTATCGAAACAATTCTCAGATAGATTGGCATTTACCTGTAGAATTTGCCTGTCAGAACAAGATATTAGGCGGGTCATTAACTCAGTTGTGTATCTAGCATTCAATAATATTATAACAAACGCGCGATATAAACGAACCGCCAGTTTTCTATCTATCTCTACCATTATATGAATTGTATACCTTTTAAAATTTCTAATATAATATTTACGTCGAGAGATTGCTTGATCATATAGTTGATATATTAATTACCTACATATCATTCGCGGGATCGTTTGCATATCCTCCATTTAGAAGGAATTTGAATCGGGTCCTATCACTAATATGCATTATCACCATCTGAATTAACTATTCAAAAGATAAAAACTGGTTCTAATGCAGAAAATATATAGACTTACCCCTTTACGTATTTGTGCCAGTACAAACTAAAACGGGAAAACAATAACTTAATCACCAAGAAGGAATATTACACTAATCATCTTTTTTAAAAATTAAAAACCGGTCATTGTCTATACAGTGCAACGTACCGCGATAAACTGAACTTATTTTCAAATCTACCTTACCCTCGACGACAAAAAGGGAAACACCCTGAGGCAATATACATTCTTTTAAAAAGACACGATTTGACCTGTAAATCACTAGAAATTTGAGGTTTTATACCTGCTTCGAACCCCCAAAACAGGTGATTTTTAATGGATCTTTCTGTAAAAATTCTCCCTTTTCAAACTTCTTTAAAGGATTTTACTGTAATCAATATCATCTTAAAACTCTTTCTTGATATTTGCCACTTGATTTACAAAACATTTGGAGTGTATAAATTTCACATTTTAAATTATTATTTACATATGTTGATTCCGTTTATAAATGAATCGTTGCTTTGGACACCCCGTTGCATTACTTTTTACATTTATTTATGATATGCTATATAATACACCAGTCACATTGAATGCATTATTACCTGTCCAGATAAAAAATTATTAAAGCATAGCATATAACTAAGTAGGGGATATATTTAACTTTTCATTCTAATCAATTTACAACAAATTTCATAAAAGTATATTACAAGCAGCAAAGGGTAGACCAAAAAAAAACTCCAGAGGGCTGACTGAAATATTTGTTAACAGAATAATGATAACAATTAATAAAACATATAGCTACTGACCACGGCCTATTTGATAAGTTAACTAATTCCCAATAGTTTTCTCTCTCTAGTAATTAAGCCTTATCCACAATTAGTTTGTAACAGCTGATACACCATCCATCTTGAGATTTAATAACCTTACATTAAAAAGATTCAACATTTAAAAGTATACAAAAGCAGAATCTATTAGTCATTTCATTTAAATCTACAGCATAATAAACAGTTTCCGCATAGCATTTTAATATATGAACTGAACTGATTTATGTATCGTATTATTTAAATTCCACCTTATTACATCCAGTAACTCGGTAATTTTTCCTAGCTTTTAGCTGTTTTCTCGGCGGTACGTGTAAACGGGATATAGAACGAAATTCTAACTCTAGATTTCAGTCTCAGTGCAGCAACTGAACGAGTAACACTTATCTCTCTTCACATCCATATTTAACCTTTATAATAAAAACATGTCTTTCGCCAGCGAACTTGTTGAAGAGTTAAGGAGACTTGTCTACGACTCACAGATAAATGATGATAGTAATGCTATCCTCAGAGCCTTAAAACAATGTACCATAACAATAAGAAAACTTAATAAGGCACTAGATTCAGCGTCATCATTGGGAGCGAAGAACCATCTATTAGCCTGCTTGGCTCAAGCGAAATCTTATCGAGAGACAGTCAAAGCCTTAAAAACTGCGAGGGATATAACCAGCGAAAAGAGACAGCCTGTAGCCGAGTCAAATGGTCAGACATGAAATCAGCATTTAAGGGACGTATGCGAACTGCTGCAATAACTAACATCAGGCATATTGATCCGAAGACTTTCATGGAAGACTGTTTAGTCATTTTTCAGAGACGTATGCTGAATGCGTTGAAGAAGGATGCGGCGTTAAAGGTGAACACGGCTTTAACAGGCATGTTTGAAGTCAAAAAAGGGGATACTATTATGGAAGAAATAAAATATATAAACACTAAAAATGTAGCCATATACCGATATAGTAATTTAGCCCAATGGTTCAAGATCAATATTCAAGATCCTATCCTTAAGGATCTCGAAGAGTTTCAAGTAAGTATAGACATTGTAGAAAGTTAGAAATAAACTAACATGAGTCTATACATGAGACTAGCATGACTAAGGGTGAAGAGACTAGCATGACTAAGGCTGAAGGATGACGAGACTAGCATGGCTAAGGGCGAAGGGAGGTTACTATATAAAAGGTAGATCGTCATCAGCGAGAGAGAGTACACGAATAAAGCCGAAGATTTCCGACGGCAAACATCCTAAGCTACAGAGCCGGTAAGTAGTCATACTATGAGAGAGAGAAAGAGTTTCAGCTTAGTGAAAGGATCCAACCCCAGAGTTAGCGCTAAAATTTAAAGCTGTCAATTTTGCTATAATTTAAATAAAACATCACGTGTTCTAACCTAACCTATTAAATCTGACAATTTTGCATGTGTCATTTTGAATTTGTCATTTGAAGGAGCCATCTTGGAATTCCCTAGATTTAGCGCTAACTCTGGGATTGGATCCTCCTTTCACTAAGCGGAAACTCTTTCTCTCTCATAGGATGACTACTTACCAGCTTTGTAACCTAGGATGTTCGCCATCGGAAAGATTCGGCTTTATTCGTGTACTCTCTCGCTGATAACGATCACCTTTTATATATAGTCACCCTTCTCCCTTCACCCTTAGCCATGCTAGTCTCGTCACCCTTCACCCTTAGTCATGCTAGTCTCTTCACCCTTAGTCATACTAGTCGCTTCACCCTTCGCCCTTAGTCGTGCTAGTAAATGAAACATCACGTGTTCTAACCTAACCTATCTTGGATCACGCCTACTACGCTGTGATTTGTTGGCAGCCATCTTTGATTACAGGAATCTCATACTGATGGTATTTGGAGTATAAAAAGAAATTTGTATGTGGCGCTATTATGTCTACCCTGAATGTCTGCAAATTCTCGTGTACGAGAATCATGCACTGGTTCTAAACTATGTATCCCTGAATGCTTGTAACTGTCATCTGATGACGTCATGCTCTCCATAGCTCTACCGAAGAGATCTATTGATAAAGTTAGTAGATTAGAGAAACAGACGCATAAACATTATTATTATTATTATTATTACTCATAACCTGGGTTTCTCAGGTATTTATCGAAGCATTGACCCGTGCCAAGGGTGAATTCATGCTTAAGGACGGCTAGCCAGGGTTAATTAGTGATGATAAAGGAAGATTGACCGGGTGATGATAGACGTAGTGCTAGGGTTAATTAAGAGTGACCTGAAGAACATGTTATATAAATAGGAGTTCATGATCAATTATTAGTCGATATGAACCAGCGACGCAAGTGTGACGTATGTTGTATGAGTGTTTTACGCTCAGGGTTTGCTCGCCATTTGAAGATACACCAGGGGTATAAAGTTTAGTGTTCTATTTGTTTAAAGTATTTTACACGCCTTGATAACTATAGAAGTCATTTGAACACAGTTCATAATACCATAGTTGTTGATAATAAGTCGTCACCTAGAAATAATGAAATATTTAAAGACATGAATCTGAAACGTATGCATACCAATGAACCTTGTGACATAAATAAAGAAATAAGGCTCGACGATGATGATGAAGTAATAAACGCTCGTAATGCTATCCGTAAGAAATTAGCCTACTTTCACTGTGATAAAGCAGAACCTCATGATAATCGTGTTATACCGCGATCGGAGACCGTTGCTATCAATCTCTCACCAGAGCTTGAACAATCATCTCTCGCTACATCTGCTTATGATGAAGAAGAAGAATGCGATTCTAGCTTAAAAGATTATCACGAATTCTCTAACCATTATAGAGCATTATTAGTTAACGGAAAAAACAAAAACGTAGACAAAACTAGGAACGCTCTATATAACGACATCGATGAATGGCGATTTGGTTGTTCGCGAGTACAGTTTCAGGGAAAAGATATTTTAATTAAAAACAACCTTTTCAATGGAACATCCGGCCTGTTTAATTTACTAACGCTTAAACGAATAAGCTCTCCTAGTCCAACAGAGGAAGATATCGACAACTATATGAAAATAATCTCACTTACTAATGCTCATAAGAAAGACTATAGGCGCAACGGTCGACTAATAAGCGTTAAACATTGGAAATACGAAAATGTAATCAGACCAAATTTATACAGAATTACAGACTTTGAGGTTAGTCTTCCCAAAAAGTTAAACAAGATGATGAAACCGAATTGGATACATCAGAGTACGCCTGATCAACTAGTGGATCGACTACAATTGTTGTACGCCGCAAAGAAAGCTCATAGCAGCAATCTCGAAAACGACAACGAAATAATTTCAGTCATCACAGAGCTTAAAACGAGAAAAATCATAGAATAAGTAAATATTTAATTTGTACTATGTAAAATGATCTTGTTGTACTGCTAATTATATGTAACATGATATTTTAACACTGATGATAAAATAAACGACATACATTCTATATATGTTTCTTATTTCTTTACCTCTCACAGTAAACGTTCTGGTAGATGATCCTTTTGAGTTACTCCATCATCTTGATACGTTTTTATTTCATAGCATTACCAGAGGCAGCAGCAGCAGGAGTTTTCCGAGACCTGCAGAAGCTTCTATGCCGGCTACTGAGATAGTCATCGTCAATGTTGTCAACATCGTTCTGATGCTTTTGAGCTAGCGGCGAGATCGATCGTTGTTGCTACTATATGAAAATAAAGGGTCTATGCCGTCAATAGTAAAGTTATTTAAGCTTAAACTCGAACTAAAACATAACCTCAAGGAAAAAGATAGTGCTTACCCCTGCATAGTATAATTACTCTGTTAAGACTACGAGGGAGCATAACATAAACCGATTGTACCTACTCCTATCTCCCCGTCACTAGGTCATCGAATGCAATGCATAAGTTGATTACTCGTAGACTTGTAGTAACTTACAGAATAAAACATAAAAATAAAATAAAAGACAATAAAACATTTGTTGAGTTTTATTAATACAGGATAAATATGAGAACAATTATCTAAATTATATACATTTTAAACACTTTTAAACAAGTTTTGTATCTTCGTCAATTTCTTCGGACGCTTGTAGAGGACCTCAAGTACACTCGCTGTATTATGTGATTTATGTTGAGCTTCAGATTTAATAGCATGAGCCGAGCTGTTGGGTATACTTATTGATATTGAGATGGAGGTTAATGATTGATTTAAGCGTCCATCCGCTATCTTTTTGCTAGATAAAGAAATATATGTGTGTTAGTTTATTTCTAACTTTCTACAATGTCTATACTTACTTGAAACTCTTCGAGATCCTTAAGGATAGGATCTTGAATATTGATCTTGAACCATTGGGCTAAATTACTATATCGGTATATGGCTACATTTTTAGTGTTTATATATTTTATTTCTTCCATAATAGTATCCCCTTTTTTGACTTCAAACATGCCTGTTAAAGCCGTGTTCACCTTTAACGCCGCATCCTTCTTCAACGCATTCAGCATACGTCTCTGAAAAATGACTAAACAGTCTTCCATGAAAGTCTTCGGATCAATATGCCTGATGTTAGTTATTGCAGCAGTTCGCATACGTCCCTTAAATGCTGATTTCATGTCTGACCATTTGACTCGGCTACAGGCTGTCTCTTTTCGCTGGTTATATCCCTCGCAGTTTTTAAGGCTTTGACTGTCTCTCGATAAGATTTCGCTTGAGCCAAGCAGGCTAATAGATGGTTCTTCGCTCCCAATGATGACGCTGAATCTAGTGCCTTATTAAGTTTTCTTATTGTTATGGTACATTGTTTTAAGGCTCTGAGGATAGCATTACTATCATCATTTATCTGTGAGTCGTAGACAAGTCTCCTTAACTCTTCAACAAGTTCGCTGGCGAAAGACATGTTTTTATTATAAAGGTTAAATATGGATGTGAAGAGAGATAAGTGTTACTCGTTCAGTTGCTGCACTGAGACTGAAATCTAGAGTTAGAATTTCGTTCTATATCCCGTTTACACGTACCGCCGAGAAAACAGCTAAAAGCTAGGAAAAATTACCGAGTTACTGGATGTAATAAGGTGGAATTTAAATAATACGATACATAAATCAGTTCAGTTCATATATTAAAATGCTATGCGGAAACTGTTTATTATGCTGTAGATTTAAATGAAATGACTAATAGATTCTGCTTTTGTATACTTTTAAATGTTGAATCTTTTTAATGTAAGGTTATTAAATCTCAAGATGGATGGTGTATCAGCTGTTACAAACTAATTGTGGATAAGGCTTAATTACTAGAGAGAGAAAACTATTGGGAATTAGTTAACTTATCAAATAGGCCGTGGTCAGTAGCTATATGTTTTATTAATTGTTATCATTATTCTGTTAACAAATATTTCAGTCAGCCCTCTGGAGTTTTTTTTTGGTCTACCCTTTGCTGCTTGTAATATACTTTTATGAAATTTGTTGTAAATTGATTAGAATGAAAAGTTAAATATATCCCCTACTTAGTTATATGCTATGCTTTAATAATTTTTTATCTGGACAGGTAATAATGCATTCAATGTGACTGGTGTATTATATAGCATATCATAAATAAATGTAAAAAGTAATGCAACGGGGTGTCCAAAGCAACGATTCATTTATAAACGGAATCAACATATGTAAATAATAATTTAAAATGTGAAATTTATACACTCCAAATGTTGTTTTGTAAATCAAGTGGCAAATATCAAGAAAGAGTTTTAAGATGATATTGATTACAGTAAAATCCTTTAAAGAAGTTTGAAAAGGGAGAATTTTTACAGAAAGATCCATTAAAAATCACCTGTTTTGGGGGTTCGAAGCAGGTATAAAACCTCAAATTTCTAGTGATTTACAGGTCAAATCGTGTCTTTTTAAAAGAATGTATATTGCCTCAGGGTGTTTCCCTTTTTGTCGTCGAGGGTAAGGTAGATTTGAAAATAAGTTCAGTTTATCGCGGTACGTTGCACTGTATAGACAATGACCGGTTTTTAATTTTTAAAAAAGATGATTAGTGTAATATTCCTTCTTGGTGATTAAGTTATTGTTTTCCCGTTTTAGTTTGTACTGGCACAAATACGTAAAGGGGTAAGTCTATATATTTTCTGCATTAGAACCAGTTTTTCTCTTTTGAATAGTTAATTCAGATGGTGATAATGCATATTAGTGATAGGACCCGATTCAAATTCCTTCTAAATGGAGGATATGCAAACGATCCCGCGAATGATATGTAGGTAATTAATATATCAACTATATGATCAAGCAATCTCTCGACGTAAATATTATATTAGAAATTTTAAAAGGTATACAATTCATATAATGGTAGAGATAGATAGAAAACTGGCGGTTCGTTTATATCGCGCGTTTGTTATAATATTATTGAATGCTAGATACACAACTGAGTTAATGACCCGCCTAATATCTTGTTCTGACAGGCAAATTCTACAGGTAAATGCCAATCTATCTGAGAATTGTTTCGATAATTTTTATCGTTTATAGCTTTATTAAATAGTTTATCCTTCTAAACTCTCATATTTAAGCTATCTAACGTATATCTAATATCATGATCTTACGTCATAGGGTCACATGTCTTATAGACGTGATGAAACTTGAATGTTTTAATTAATCATATCTGAAACATTTTAGCATATATTTACATGTTTTTTATTTTTTAATTTATTTTAAAAGAAAGATTATTTATTTATTGCTTTGAAGGCATGCTTTTACATTGCAAAGGTTGAAAAAGGGATTTTTTAAACGTTTTCCTAGCGATTCATGTTTGCTCAATACAATTCATTTCATTTTTTTCGAATTTTATATAATAGTAAAAGTACTTTAGTGTCTTTATTATATGTTAACATCATATATAATAATCTAATTGGTAAGCAATAGAATATATTTTCTAATTACATTCAGCCTGATAAATTTTTAAAGGACTCCTAATCAGTTTAGTACCTTATTAGATCAAAATTCTTAAAATGTTACCTGCTTGTCTATATTTGTTTTCGATAAGCGTAGTTATAAGGTATCCTTAAAGTAAACTCTATTACGAACTGTTTTTCATAAAAAGGAATGACTTGAAAAATATAATGCTTTCTACTTAATTTATAATGAAGTTGATTAATTATATCTAGTATTTATGGAAAACGTAATATTACAGACGCTTCAACTAATATAATTCTATAATTTGATATTTCGGATCTATGGATGAAATAATATTTATAATAGTTATGCAATAGTATTTAGAAAAGAAAGTTATAAAACTGATGATAAAGGTTACCTTGATTTGTTGTTAACACTTAGAAAGAATATATACACTTTTGTTAATACGCGCGCCGGACCGAGTCGCGGAAAATGTATTTTAAAATCTAATAATTTTATATGAGACATCTACCAAGAGAAGGGGAATTAATTTTTAGGGATTTTAATAAATATTAAATGTTTTATTATTATTATTAATATAACAGATAATTATTAAAAAGGTAATATGAAATTACTGCCGCGTGTCTGGATGAACCGCGGATGACCTCGAGTCGCGAGTCGGCGCACTATCATTTGTCACGTTTTCGGCGTTTTTGGACCTCCATAAGAAATAACATGGGATTTTGCGCTAGAACTGTCCTAGCCTATCTACTCTTGTGAATCCCAGAAAACCGTCGCGAGAACCTTTCCAGCTGACAACCGCGTTTTGGCTTTCGCTGGTGCAGCCTCTCCTCATGTTCGCCATTCTTTGCTAGCCTGTTTACTCTCAGGGATGTAATGATGCACCCAAGTCTCATCACAGGTCGCAATGCGTCTAAGAAAAGGGTCTCCTTCAGGTCGATATCGAACGAGATGCATTTGGGAAATGTCGAGGCGAACGGTTTTCTGTTCTTCTGTAACAAGACGCGGTACCCAACGAGCCGAAATTTGTTGAAACCAAGCTCACCGTGGATGATGGAATGGATACTTCCAACGCTGATGTTTACCGCAGAAGCAATTTCAGTGACGGTGAGGCGGCGGTCATTTTCACGGATGGATATGTTTCGCGCTCGCTCATCTTCGTTACTGCCACAGCAACGATTTCAGAACCGCGTAGTGACAATTCTCCCCTCCCATAGCCGCGTTAAATTGGAATGTCCCTCGTAGAAAAGACCTATTTAATTACATTTAAGGACAGATTTACATAAGTCAGTGCAGGCTAAAGGCTGTTTAATGCCTTTGTAATTTTTGAATTATTTCTAATAAATAATGATTAGTATCTTTCAGGTTGTGGCTACCAATTCAGTCTATTAATGGTTTGCTTATATAGTCATTCACTTAACACTTTTGTGTCATTGTTTTTCTTTCTCAGCACCCATACCATATCCAATATTATATACGATCAGTGAAAAAAATGCACCCTTTTGAGATACGAAGAGTATATAAATCGTAAGTTAACAAAAACTTTAGGAGCCACACTATTACAGATAAAAAATGTGATTGAATAGTCCCGACACCCTAATAGGCCATAAATAGGGTTATTTGGAAATGATATGTTATGTCAACTAAACTGTCAAAAAGCCTAGTAGGATGACGGGATCATTTGAACACCTGACATCTGAAAATGAGTTTCTTAACTTTTAACTCCTTGTTTCTTATTTTTTTATAAGTATATTCAGTATTATTATTCAAAATTGATAGACACTATAAAGCCTTCAAAAGCTAGCAATAACTTTATTATGTCCAAACAGGATGTTAATTATTAAAAATAAATAATTTAAAGCAAACTAAACTAGAATCTAGTTGCACCTAGTTGGATACAGTATTCAATATAAATTATTATTATGTTCAATTTTATATATTCTTTTTGAAATTGTATTCCAAGAAGTATTAATACATATTTCGTTCAGGAAAAACGTTATTCCCATTTCCTTCCGATACAAATATTTTTATCTTATTTAGAATTGATTTTCGATACGGTACGTGTGAAGCGAAAGTTTAATTTGATGCACCGAGTTAAGAATGGTAACGATTACATTACCCCATTTGATAGAGACGTATTGAGTGAGGTCTATGAGGTTGTAGGAGGGTTTGAAACCCTCTCCTGACCACATCTCGTAATGTCGTTTCACCAATAAACATATTGTCAGGGAAATAGGTCAGAGAATTAATTTCCTTTTCGTACTAAAAAGCAATTTGAATTACGTTAGTGAAAATGAAAATAGTTTCGTAATTTGCGTATACAGAAAAGGAGTAAAATAATTTATTCTTTAATGAATAACGGGTGCTACAAACTACCCATAAAAACAGAACCTACTATTACACTAGTTATGTTATTAAAATAATTATCACTTTATTAAAGTAAATGTAAGGTACATCTACATATACATATACATACGAGGTAAGCGCCATAAATTCTCGAACCGGCAGTCTTCTACAGGTACCAACATGTTCAAACTCGGTTGCGTCATAATTGAACATGTAAGAGGCCTATACTATATGTATATTATATACACCGTGTCCAAGATAAGAATGCACAGCAAAAGAAAAAGATACAGGTTGGCTTAAATTAGGAAAAAGTTGCACTATTTAGAGTATGTTTACATGCCGATCGCAGAAATCCATGATTGTTTATCGTTTTCGAAATTTTCCAAAAAATGCAATTTTTCGGATTTTCGATTTTTCCAATTTTTGTATTTATTTTAAAAGATATTAAAAAACTAATGACACTTTGTCGTTGTCACTTTTTAAGCTCTACAAAATGGCGTCTTCAAATTTTTTATCCGATGTTTCATCTGCGAGAAATCAGTACATACTATGCGTCTTTATTGCAATAATTGAGAAACAATATTCGTAAAAAACGTCGAGGAAAATTGATAAGAAGTGTTCGATTATTACACGACAATGCACCCGTTCATACTGCCGCAATTTCAGAAGCTGCCGTTCGCGAGTGCGGCTTTGAAGCATTGGATCATCCACCGTGCAGTCCGGATATGGCTCCTAGTGACTACTATTTATTTTCCAATTTAAAGACCTTAGGGGACGTCGTATTAAGGACGAGAACGAGTTGTAAGCAGCTGTAATTGAACATTTTGAAGGAAAAACTTCAGATTATTTTTACAAGGGCATTGAATTATTAATTCCACGTTGTAATAAGTCTATTGGCATTAGGGGAGATTATATTGAAAAATAAAATTTATTATATTTTACCAAGTTTATTTTTTCTATACCAGGCCGAAAATTTATGGCGCTTACTAGATATATAGTGTAGAAAGTGTTTTCGTTTATTCGGGTTTCTCTTTGTTTATTTGTTGTTTAGCCAACAACAATATTTAGATTAATCTACAGTTATCGTTATTATTCCATGAATAACTAAATTCAATAACGTATAGTACTATACTTCTAATTATACGCAATTTATGTTTACATTAAAAACATAGGGCATATATATACATTTAGGGCCATTGAAATATAAAAGTATTTACAAAAACTTTTTTTGAGAAATGTACAATTGGTAGTCAAGTAGATTTACAAAACTCAATTTTATCAGACGTAGACATCGTGGGCAGACTTAATAGAGACATAATGAAAGAATGTAGAGTGGGAGAGCTCTGCACGTAATTCACTGCATTTATGCGTTTTTATTACGTTGTTTTATGTTTATTTTATTGCTTTATCTGCCCCTGTACACAACATGCAAAGTTCACTTTTTTTATAATGCTATCTATGATATTTTTAATTACTAACATGAATAATATCTACAATATTACATGACTATAAAACACGATGGTTTTAGCTTATTTTATTATTCAATTGTTTAACAAATAACTTCATTAGTATTCAATTATTTATTAATTGTAGCGTTTTAATGTATCATTAGCTAATTATTTCCGATAATGGAAGCCAAATTCGAATTGAGACTAATACCAACCGAAGTGATTTTTTTAGATAAAATTTTTGTATAAAAGGATGTAGTGTGTCATACTAAAGAATATGCTGCTGCAATGCTTTTCAAAAGAGTAGTAAATAAAACACTTTTCCAGATAAAAATTAGAGTGAGGGTAATGAAGAAGTCTAACGAAGACGCCTAAAAGAGGATTCTGCAATTAATTACAAGGTTATCCCCATAAACAAAGCATACCAAAATATATTGTATACACTTCAAGAATTAAGGTTCGGATAGGTACGAATTGCCTATTGTGTTTTAGGTTTGATTTTTCTACTAAAATAAGGAATTGATAGAAATAAGTCTAATAAAACTTAATAATTTTTAGTCTAGAAGGATCCCTTGTAATGCAATGGTTAAATCTTAATCAAATTAGATTTCTTGTGCGTTAAAAGTAAACCTACATGAAACCAAACTTTAACTTAATTCATCGGAAATATTTAAGCATCCACTTAAAACCTCAAAGAGGGAAATTATACTTAAAATATCACAAGTGAATGGAATGCACACTACTACATGTTTTATTATCTATATTTATTATTATATTATATGTCAAACTTTCCAAACAACAGTGGTAAGCAGATTTTACAAATAGAGATGCTCAAACCTAAGTATTACCAAATAGTATCAAGTGAAATCGAACTGGGGAGAAGCCAATAAAGCTTGTAATAACAAACGTTCTTGTACTAGATTAACTAAAGATTTACGTATAATGGACAAAATAAAATTCTACTTTCTCTAAAGAAAAAATTGGTCGTCGAAAAAAAAGTAGCTGCGGCAATTGTTAAAGAAATATATGATAACAAACTTATTAGGTTCTACTAACGCTACAGTTAGCAACTACAGCAAAGAAGCCTCGGAATTAATGTTGTCTACAGAAACAGGTGATAATGATGAAAAACACATATTGCCTTCAGGAATGCGGACATGCGGAAATGGAGGGCAAGAATTTTGCTGAATGACAAATACAAGCTTAGGCTTTAACAGTGAAAATGCTTCGCAGTCTCTTCATTCTCATTTATGGTTACGTGGAAGAGATTTAGGATTGATGATGGTAGTTCAAGCTTAAACAGTAACTTGTAACTAAAATAACTGAACTCAAAAAAGCCACGCACATAGGCGTCAATTGTAACACATAAAAATGTATAGCCCTAATTTAAACTAACGTCGCGCGATGGACGTCACTGTAGCATCAATAAAATTCAAAATACTGAAAAAACAGAGTACTTACTTAAATTACTTACTTCACTCTAAGAACGATACTTAGTGTACGTTAAGACTTAAGATCTCTAATGTCAAATTATCTCCTAAGCGTAGGTACTGCTTTCTATAGCTTATAGATTGTAAAGAAGAAGAAGGTTTGTAGAAATAATAGTAATATGGGCGCCATCTTCTCGCAAATCAGTATAATACTCAAAATCCGCAAGCTAAAAAGGATTATGGTTATATTGATTGAATTAAATTACTAATCCTAGTTAGTTACGTTAATGTTAGGCCGATTAATGTATTTTAATAACTTCCAGAAGTAAACAGTCCAATACTATCACAATTATGTTTAATTTAAAGATTCATATATACGTAGATAAAATAATCTTTTATTCAAAATGACAATAATCATAACATAATAAACATCAAACTTACTTCTAGTATGCAGTATTCGTTAATCCTTGCCAAATCGGTAGATTTTTACAATCCTTTAAATTTCGCCAATATAATTTTCACAATAATGCCCTTAAACTTACTTAACATTAGGTACAAAGTACCTCATATATTATAGATGTAGAACTTTGAAGTATTGCTGTCGATGCTGAAGTTATAACAATTGTTGATTAACTACAGTTTATGGTAATTATATGTACTTAGGTTTGGAATATCCTTTCATTAATAAAGAATTAAACCATATAATTTCAAAAGAAACTTTCATCATTTAAAAAGTTATCACATTGACACAGTTGTATTCCTCAAAAGGTTGCATTATCCCCAATACAATATTATTTTTTAATCCGGCACAAAGTTTATGCAGTTTTCCCAATACTATCACTGCAATACGGAACAAAAATGTAGTTTCTTTATCTTTAAAATTCAATTAACTATATAGTTCACAAATCTTAAACTAACGGTACACTAGATTAGTTATTAACTTTATGAGAACAACTTTCTAATTTTTGAACAGTAAACTGAACGGGAAAAACTCAATTTTACTTCTTTTGACGGTGC
This sequence comes from Agrypnus murinus, assembly GCA_929113105.1. NCBI lineage: Eukaryota > Metazoa > Arthropoda > Insecta > Coleoptera > Elateridae > Agrypnus > Agrypnus murinus. The sequence goes on from OV816026.1 coordinate 140,848,071, forward strand.
ATAACAGAAGCTTGCGTCTACCGGGCAAATTCTCCAAGACCTTTTGTACGTGCCCTACTAGGCAATAACTCTCACGTGCATTGTGTTTAGTAAAAACCTTACTGACCTCTGTAGACTGTGTTAGACTGCCTGACTTGGAGATGCAAAAATATCTTTGCGCTAATAATTTTAAGAAAGAGAACACAACCACCCTAGACTATCACTTATCAAAAACTAGACTAACACATTACTATAATAGAAAAGTTATACTAGAACCTTTCACACGGTCAACAATCTTGCTTGGTAGCATGAAACCAGATTTTTACAGAATATTCTAGAGTTTTTTTTGTATGTATATTTTCGAAGAATCTATTCATCAAAAAACAAAAACAAGCACGTACAAGGAGACATAAATTTGAATTAAATGACGTTTTTTGACGTATTATTTCATCTCGTATATCCCTCACTAAAACAAATTTCATCTGTGTGAGAACGCTTTCGGATGACCTTTCACATTAACGAAAGCACCATTTGATTTAAAATAAAATCTGTAATTTTAAACCAACGAAAATGTATTGAAATATACAGGGCTGTACTAAAATTATTTACAATCAATGCATTCAACGTTGCATTAAAATTGGATCTAAATTTGTAACACGTTACAAACTGGCTGCTTTTACATTTGAAACATTAATATTTAAAAAATATGTTTATGTTTGACTGTATCATAAAGACCTGGTTTATCAATTTTTTTAGAGTTCATAAATTCCTACTTTATCGAACTAGTTCATACTTATAAAGTAAGTTAGACTCCTGTCACCGACGAAATAAGTTAAGTTATTCATTATTTGTTAAGTTGCATTTTCAATTAGCATGAATGTTCGCCAAGGTTGCATGCATATGTCTTATCTCGTGCGAGATTGCTACTATTAATAACCCAAGGTGACCACCTGCATCCGGTCTTACTCATATGCTACAGAAAGAAGTAATTGGGCACGTGTGACATTAACCCTCGATCGAAGTCCCTCACATTGTAATACTCCTACTTTACAATCTCCCACTCGCCAGTTTTGCAAGGTTACCTTTACAAAATGGTATAAAAAAAACAGTTTTTGCTCCAAAAAGAACAGTTTTCTTCGGGTGCTTACCACCATCATCAGCCTGAGGTAAGCATTGTAATATCTTCTGTGTTTGTGGTGGAGTAAAAGACGGTTTGTGGTTAATAAACTTTATTCTTGTACTTTTAATGGTGAGAAAATAGATGCTTTCTCTTTGGTTTATGAATATTTTTCTGACTCTGTTTACATTTCGTTGCGTTGGATACTACAAATTATCCAAGGATCCGGTGATCATCACAGTGGCTTTTCATGAATTTTATTTTACCTATAGGGAATTTAGAAACTACTACAGCGCATGCAGTGTTTACCTGATTTCCCTACTGCTTACTTAGGAGGTTTAGAACCTGCCAAAGTTTATTTGGTAGTTACCTGACCGTCCCAATGCTTTCGTGATACTTTTTAGTCATTCAATGTTCATTATATTGTTAAATTGAACTTTGCGTTTAATTCTGTTTCTACCCTTAACTATGTCCATAGTTACGACAACTTCTAATCGTGATACTCTACCAACTTACTTTACCATTAAATAGCAGGCGAGACCAATGGCAACAGCAAAAGCACACTTTAAGATATAATTATTAAGTTTCCATTAATGTTAATATATGTACTATTGGTTTGATAATGATCTAGGACAGCAACGCTAATATGATGCTAGTTTGTTAGTTTATGCTATGCATTTACACTGAAAAAAGAGTAAACAGCATTAGGTACATTAGCCTTGTTGTTGTAGATCATTATGAAATCAATAGTACGCACTGCAATAAAAAAATCTTTTGCAAAACAGTCAAATGTAAAAAGTTGTTAGTAAATGCGTACATAGACTTTGTTAAGACTCACTATCTTTATAAGTCTTGATTGCAAGCTCGTTCGCCCATAAACTGGGCTTGTATGTAAAATAAAGTCCTAGTCCTGCATTATTTACTAGTTAGTTACATAAACAGTTATAATAAGAATGTTAAATTTCTATTATACTTATTGCTTGAAAAATTGCTTTTAACGAAAACTAAATAAGGAATGAGCGACATTTTGAAATCAATTTTATTTTACTTGCCAAGCAAAAACAAATTTGGACAATTTTTTCATTATTTTCTTTTTTGAATGAACTGTGCACTAGATTTTGTATTTATTTTTAAAATTGCATATATACAAACTTTGTCTCTTTTTTTAAATTTTGAAATGAATTCTTAATTAGGTACCCAGTGGATAATGTACACCGGCGTATACGTTCTGTAAATGTCCCTAATGAACAATTAAGTGTGTTTCCTTCCTGTAAGTTAATTTATAAAAAATATTATATTTATAAAATAAAAAAAAAACAGTAGAGAGTAAAACAAAAATTCTTTTTAAAGGTTATCCAATGAAAATTACATTTTACATTAAGTTGTACTAATTTAGGTCACAAATGGTTTCTGATGAAGCTTAATGAAGCGTTGTTGGACAATTAGTCCGTATTTATCGGCCAGTGTTGGCCCAAACATAATTAGAACCAATTATTAATGGTTGTTTGAAACTATCTGGCCAGGAAGTCAAAGTTTCTGAATTAATTTGCATCAAAACGTATTTTAGATTAAAATCCATTGGGTGCCGTTATACTCTCCTCCCTTTAATAGGGTACAAATAAAAACGAAAACTTTCTCAGAAATTTAATGATAATATCGCGGAAGGCAATCCCAGTCTCCCATTATCAACAAAAGGGTTAAAAGAGGAACCAAATGAATTTTTCTTAGGAAGTCTTTCGCGACATCAAAGCTATACAAAGTTTTAGTTAGCTAAGACTCGACTGTAGAAACAATAAGGAAGAAAACCCGGACTGAGAATTACTAGGAGCTTTGGAGTTTCCACTCTCCATTCGCGTTCTATCAGAAGCATCTGCATATCAGTTCACGCTCTGTTAGTCCGATTACTTTATGCATTATGTATCGCCTCGTCTAGGCGTCTCTTTCTGCGCTTCTACTATATTGTCTATGAGGACAATGGCCCCATGCGGGCTGATCTATATATATATACCTGCACGTTTTGATCTATTTTCCTTGTCACCTGAATACAGTATTATACATAACACCATACGGGTATTCGAATTAAATATTCTACTTATAATAGAAGCTTCACGGATTTCAGCTTTAGATATTTTTTAGAAAAAGCATTGTAATAACAATTAAATATTGACAACAGAAAGCTCTAAATAATATAATATGTGTAGTATACTTTTTCTACTTAACTCCAGCTTTTCAAATAATATTAACTATAGTTATCCTAAAAAAAGTTTATGTAATTCTAAATTCACGTAATCATCATTAATTAATTATTAATGTGAGCTGAGCGATATGAAAGGGAAGAACATGAATGCATACATATTGTGTTGCTAAATCATTGTTCTGAGTGAGATGTTCCTTAATGGTTGTTAGTTTTAGGAGTAATTTGGTGAATATTTAACACCGACTAATATACTTATGTTAGAATAATTCATCTATAACACCTATACGGTGCTTAGCACGGGGTTATTCGTTTTGTGAGCTGTTGGACATACCTGGAATACATTAAACAAAACTGTTGAAGGATAATTAAATGTAACATTTGTCAAAGCCTTATGAACATATGGGGACAACATTTTTAATCAAATAGTTATTGAACAATCATCTACTTACAAAATAATTAATTTTTATTAATAATAATTCTGAATAACCGTCACCTTAATTACCTCATAATAACCATCAACGTTAATAACCATAACTATACCGAGTGTAATGGGATTAGAGCCAAGCTTATACGAGGGTGGTTTGATAAGTCAGTGACTTTTTGAATCTCCCGCGCAGTAACTTTAAATGCAACACTGCTCTCGTCAACTGCCATCTATGAATAGACTACTGTAAAATTTCGAGAAGGCTGCGCCATTTCGTTTGTGTTTGACAGCCATTGAAAGCAAACAAACTCGTGAATTTTAACAAAAATGAAAAAAGTGAATTTCGTGTGCTGATTAAGCATTATTTCTTGCGTAAAAAAACCATCACCGAAACCAAGGAAAGGCTTGATAAATACTATGGGGACTCTGCACCAACAATTTTAATGGTTAAGAAGTGGTGTACTGAGTTCCGTTGTGGTCGTACCAGCACAAGTGACGCCGAACATTCAGGTCGCCCAAAAGAAGTCGTCACGCCAGAAATCGTCAATAAAATCCATGGAATGATATTGGACGATCGGAGAATGAAAGTGCGCGAGGTGGCTGAGGCTGTAGGCATCTCAACTGCGCGGGTACATCACATTTTACATGAATATTTGGACATGAAAAAGCTATCCTCGCGATGGGTGCCCTGAAATCTCATACTCGACCATAAGCGCAACCATTTGACCACTTCAAAGGAGTGTTTGGCGATGTTCAGCCGCAATCCGAACGAGTTTTTGCGGCGTTTCGTTACCGTAGCCGAAACATGGATACATCACACTACACCAGAGACCAAGGAACAATCAAGACAGTGGGTTTCTCCGGGTGGACGTGCACCAAAGAAGGCCAAGGTGGGTCAGTCGGCCAACAAGGTCATGGCCACAGTTTTTTGGGATGCACGTTGTGTCATTCACATCGATTACCCTGAAAAGGGTAAAGCGATCACCGGCGAATATTATTCAGAGCTTTTGGATAGATTTGATATTGATTTGAAGCAAAAACGACCGCATTTGGCGAAGAAAAAAGTGCTGTTCCATCAAGACAATGCACGGGTGCACACGGGGGTAGTCGCCATGGCAAAAATACATAATTGGGCTACGAACTGCTACCCCATCCAGCATATTCTCCAGATTTAGCCCCCTGTGACTATTTCCTGTACCCAAACATGAAGAAATGGCTGGGCAGTAAGAGATTTGGGTCCAAAAATTCCTTTGTTGTCAACACATAAAATCGTGATGAAGTAAGAATCTAAAGATAGAGACTTGACCAGACACTTTGCACCACCAATTTGATAACTCGAGAAGTTTTCAACCAAATTGAGCGAAATTCATGTTGGAGGAGGGGAGGTTGGAGTCGTTGATTATGAATTCAAGGAAGAAATTAGAAAATCCAGAATGGCGGACCTAAAATGGCGGCTTTTGAGATTGAAAATGCCAATTACGCCGTTCCTACTAATTTAAGAAAGATCAAAGATTCAAAAAGTGTTTAAAATGTGATTTTGCAAAGAAATACACTGCTTAAGTTACCTTATTATGTAACCCCTTCGTTCCCCTCTAGTGTAAAAAACCTATTATGTTCAGTGAAAAATGGAAATTTTGTAATGGTTTATACAGAAAATAAACAGTAAGTTAAATAATATAAAAAATAGGTTATTGATTGATCAATACTCTTGTTTACATTTTGTTTAAATTGTTTCTAAATTTTTATTGTATTTAAAAATATTAGCAAACGGTAGATTAAATCAGAAAAAAATAAACTTTAATCAAACTTTTTTATTTTTTATAAAAATTAAATTCTACTTAATATATAAAAAAAATATATGGATAATTAATAATAATATTGTAACGAATGAGAAAACCCCTGCACGGGCGGCGAGCAGGCTAGAGGATTCCCGACCCATCTACAATGTTCGAGATGATGCATAATATATCAGTCTAATCTAGTACGTTCTAGAAAGATTATAGGGAATATATAAAATGGCCGCCCGCACTAAAGATGCAATTATTCAACCGGTGATTTGTATATGTGCCTTGTGTAATTAGTAGTCAAATATCAGTGAATAAATAAATGTTATAAATATATGTTGTATTAAAAATAAATAGTCCTTAAATAAGTTTGTAAATATTTAACATTTAAGTTCGTTAACAGTTTAAAATTATAGTGTTTGTAATTAGTGTACGTAAACAATATTTCTCTTGTTAATAGACTATTAAACAGCATTTTTGGTATTATTTTAAAAATAATGTAACAATATTAATATTCGTTTTTATTCGCCAAAATTACTATTGTGGATAATAAAAATTTTATTATCCACATTAGTAATTTTGGCGTTATTTGTATGTTCATTCTGTAATACATCTTCATGTATGGGAGCTGTATTGTTTGAGTAATTATTACTATATCAATTTGAACAGGTTGGTATGCACTGAAGGCTACCTTTTCGGCATCCATAGGAAGAAGCACATCCAGTTTTACACGAGCAAAACATAATTTTTAATAAACTCTCAGAATGCATTTTTGGTCATTTTAATTAGAACTAGTAACTCAACTTTACTTTTGCATCCCCATTTGAAAGCTGATAGTGAATTTCATTTTGGGTGTCTTCATTAAAATTACAATCGAAATCGTCTTCTATAACGTCGTTTCAGAAGACATTTTATAGCCGAGGTATATTATTTAATATAGAAATAAGAGTACAAGGTTATAATAGGCCTCCCAACCGTGCTTTATATATTATTTTTTACACTACTAGCACATTTATTTTTATTATTTAGCCATTTTTATGTTCATAACAAAATAAAAAGTTTGATATAAATGTTTGATCTTAAATATCCGTGGAAAACAGATAGACGTTGAATCATTGTTTTAAATAAACTAATAATGAGAATTCACATTTGTTTTTATTATTTACCAGTAGGAGAGAATAATTTATTATTGCTTTAGGTTAAGAATATACATTTTTTAGGATTAGAAACAAGATTACTAAACGGTATATTTCTAAAGCTAATAGTGAAAGATACAGTTGTTTAGCGACGTTGCCATGGTAACTGCTTGTTTAGATGAATAGAGTCAGTGCTCGAAAGGGTCTAAAGTGTTGCTATAACGACTTTTGCGGCGTAGGCCGTAAAAATCTTATTGTGAGAATTGTTTTTAGTCCATAAAACATGTATTTTAGAAAACAAATAAAAAATAGTTTTGTTTCAGTCGCCAAATAATACTTTAATGGCCTGAGAATATTTGCCAGTTGAATCAAGAGGCAATGCTAGTAAAACATTTCAAAATCGAGAAAGTCATCTTGTGATCGTAGTACATACATTTTTTCATAAGTTTGACTGAATTGAATGGAAAAAATAATTCACTTGGGTTTTTTAATTCGATATCAAATTATAATTATGTTTATGACAAATACAGAACTTTTATAGTCGAACAATCAATAATTAGTTTATTTGCAGTACTCAGGTAATAATAACAACTATAGACATGATAGGATACTTGTTTTATTTATTAAAAGGGATACATGCCAGATTACAGATAGAATTATTAGTATAAAACTGAAAAATAGGTGTACGATCTTTTCATGCATACGCAATCTTACTTTAGTAAAAATAAATAAATGTTAAAGAAGGAATGTGAGTCAATTTAGTTGTTATATGATAAAACATTCTTTAGGTAACCTGAATTACAAGATTAGGATAGCATTTCCATTTTATTAAATGTTTATGTTCATGTTAAATTTGAACATTGACGTTAGAAACATAGATGAGAGTTTTCAATTTCCCAGAAAGATAAGTCAGTTTCGGGTAGATGTTTCACTGGAAATAGTTTAACTAAGTCATTATGTTGAAGTCCATTGTGCCACAATTAACTTAGCTATCTCTATATCTGCTTATAGTAACGTTTTATGTAAGAAGACATCGATGCAATGGTTAGTTCATGTTTTTGCCATTATCGATATTTATTTAATGTTGTTCACCATTGTTTTGATTCAGTCACCCAAAGTAGTGTGTTATGGACAAGAATATTTGTAGTTTTGATGAATTTATGTTTTTATTAACGCAGGACTTGCATTAGCATCATTTTGCCATAAGCCGTGATGGTCAGTATTTTAATTTGGAGTTTCTGTTAAGATTCAGTTGTAATGTTTGTAAACTTCATAGGAATAGATTACCTTGAGTAGTAATGTAGCTATTCCGTATTCTAATATAGCTGGAAATTGTACAGTTTAAGATGTAATTAAGTTTAATTAGTTTTGGTGACAGCTAGTGTTTGTTAATTTTCTTTGTAAATATTAATGTTGGACCATAAGTGTCTTATATTGCTTTATTCGCCTTTTTACGAGTTATCTTTTCATCTAATTAGAATTAAGATTAATTCTAATCAATGTTTATTTTTGTGACGTTATGAAAAAAATGCGGTTCACAAATTTCCCTGTTTTTCAATTGTTTTGTCCAAACATATAAAAGGACCTTCGAAAAAAAAATAATTTTAGTTGATCAAAGTTAAAGCTTGAATCTATGCTCGGCTCCGAATTTAAAATCTGTAAAATAAAGTTGGGTTATACTGCCGTGCTTAGCAAGAAAGCAGTATCTCCACAACAGCAACTTAAGAAATATACCATATTTTTATTAGCATTCATTACAATTCCACATAGTATATTTCTAGATAGCAGTTTGTGCAGATACTGCTTTCTTGCTAAGCACGGCAGTATAGTACCCATATGTGTTTTTGTCAACAAACGTCAATCATAATCAAGGAAGATACTTACATTTATCTTTATGGTTTATAGAACAAAGAAGAATTAACTTCACTTTTACATACAATCACAGGGGATTGTGATATGAATTTTTTCATTTAAATTAAAGAAGAAATATTTTTTTCTGTCATCGATTTCAGTTCGATCTTTTCTTAGGGAATCAACACCTGAGTGAAAATTTGTGTGAGTGCGTTTTTACCGATAGTGTTTCCAGCGGAAGATAAAAAGTAAAATCTACATAGTCATAAAGTGTAGCAAATTTACATATAATTTAGATACATTCATGATAACATCTACGTATGTTAAGGTATTTTGTATTTCCTTTGCAATATAATATTTGCAAAAACAAAGCTTCATAGATTTATTTGTAATATTTTCAATCCATTTTGTTTTCCCTGTTTAAATGTAATATTATTGTATAATTATGTATGTATGGTTGTATGTACATATTACTGTAAAGTATCACTTCACCAATTACGTTTCCTAAATCAATAAAGATAATTGTTTATTACACCACACAAGGAAGTCCTTCCAGATAATTATTTTCCGTCGCAAAAACCAATATCTAACAAAAAGATCTCTGACATGCCTATGCCTAATGATTTCTTATTTTTAGACGAAAGTATTTTTATTTCCAGAAAATGAATAATCACTCGAAAGTTTTATAAGCCATCACGGCAAATGCTTTACGTAATGAACTATAAAAAAGGAAGAAAATGTATAAATAATTTATGATCATAACGTTAAAAGGCACTATTTTACAATACAACATTACGTCGGATCTATCAGCTCTTATTTAGATGAATATCAGTCTGCGCGCAAAAGATGTTAATTAAAATAAAGCAGTTAATAAAGAAGTGGGTCGCACTTAATTGCTCCTTATTTAAAGCTTTATAAATTACAAAGCCTCTTCGGTACATGGATGGCGATGGATGCTTTATAATTCATTTTAAAATTTTCATTAATTGCTAAATGTTTAAATTTGTTCAAGGGATGCCATTATTTGACACTTTTAACTGTTATGATTGTTTATTAACACTTTACTGTCAAAAATTAAAGAAACTGTAGTTAAAAGAGTTACTGTTTTATTTTGTAACTAGTATGGATTTTGTTTTAAGTACAGGTACTGGAATTATTGTAGTTGCATATATTTGTACATGGTTTTTTTAACATCGCGGTACTTTGACACTAACAATAAGTTGCCATTTCCTAGCAACACAATGAAAAGGTGTACATGAGATATCTGTGTAACAAGTAGTGTATACTTTCAAGAGATACTCACGATATAGTTTTTTATATTAAGCAATCGCGAGTAAATTGTGTATTCGTAATGAAGTATTCAGTAAAACCATAGAGTAATTATATATAGAGGAATCACGGCAATTACTAGCTTGAAGCACGTATTTGGGTAAAAATTTTGTTCAGAATGTGGTGCTATCTATTGAAAAATATGATACTTTTCTACGTTTAGCTTGTCTACAAACTATGTTACAATTAAATTATGTAGTCGACACGCTTGGATATTTTATCAGTACAAGAGTTTTTTTGTTTGAAGCTTTCAAGATAAAGAATAAATAAATTTATAATTCCTTGTGAATATATTTCTTATTTTTATTTAAACAGTGCAGATGTTTCGAGACGTTTACCCACTCATTATCAAAACTAATAAATAATCATACTTCAATCTAATTACTCTGTCATATTATTTCTAATTAAGTTATATCAAATTACTTGGTAAGCTGTAATTGATTACGAGGTATAAACCATTATTTCCTACTCCGTCGGGAAACTGTAACAAAATGATAGAAACTAGAAAGGGATAAAATGGCAGGAATCAAAAAGAAAATCACATCAATTGTTATATAAAAATCCAGTCAATTTGTGCTCAAAAGAGCCACTAGCGGGAAAGTTGTGGGATAGTTTTGATTTCTTCCATTTTATATGTTTTTCGAGGTGCTGAATCCGAATCTAAGGTTTGCTAACAAAATTTCGTGACGCAAAATTGAAGAAAATGCAAAAAAAGGTAAAAATTCTTATTTTTTGGCGGTTTTTTGCTTATAACTCGGAAACTATCAACTTTTCGTAAATAACATCTTAATTCAAAATGAAAGTACACGAAGTTTCCTACAAACTACACTTTTTAGATTTTTTCTCCGACAAACCATTCGGGCTCAAGCGATAGTTGAAAATTGGCGTAATTTATCTGTCTCCGCAAAAACCCACTTTTTCCACTCCAAAACTCTAATTTATTATTAAAGGCTGTCAATTAGTGAATTGGTCCCACTTCTCTGCATATACCTAATTTAGACCGTATATATGTTAACGTACAGGTAATGTTTTCAAAAATTACATAATGTTCAAGTTATTTAATGAAGTCCGAAATTGTACAAATTTCCGTTACAAAAAAGTTGAAATTCCAACGAAAACTCTTGAAAAATCATTACATTTTATTATATTATATTACAATACATATGATTATATATTACATTATTATATGAGCAAAATTATATAAGCCTGGCTGAGGTTCTTCGAAGGCGGTGAGTCCTGGCACAGGTTCGGGTTGTTTTATCGTCAGCGTAATGAAAGAGGTGGTGAGAAAGCAACAACTTGTGATCATATCTTAAGGAGAGATGAGTGATTACGAAATAGATTGTGAGATTAGACATACCTTCCGCATCGTGTAAGCGTCTTTCTTCAGTCTGTTCTTGGTTTCTTTTATCGGCCTCTTTTTCGTCAATGTCAATGCTGTCTTCCGGGAGCTCGACGTTTTCACACAGCCCGAGGTGTTTTCGCACGATGTGGAGATCGGGGAGCATTGGAAACCAGCGTTCCTGCATCCGCAATTGCGTTGGCAGCCTTTTTTACATTTACAAGAAATGTGCCGGAGTATCGAGTGCGGTACAGGGTTTAGTTGGCACTGGCACGAGACCATTCCTTGTTTTATTCCACGCCCACTCGTTCGGGTCTCTTTGTTGGATAACCACTGCTGCACCTGAAAGTAAACTCTCAGTGAATGCTGTCGTGCAGCAGCTTCGGTGGGGGGTAGTGAGGCAATGTTGGTTTTACTTTTGTAAGATGAACCCTCTACAATCCTCATCTTGCCGCTGACAAAACCCTATCAGACCATATATTGTTCCTGCACTCGATGAGTGGTTGTGACACCACTTCTGCTTTGTTTAATCAGGGGAAATTAAAATTTAAAGTCCTGCAGAGGAACAATGACTTGCAACCAGTCATTGATGCTTTCAAAGACCCTCATGCATACCAGGACGAGATTTCCAAAGCAGGAAACGTGTTTCTCATGGTTCTGTATGGGAAAGGACATAAGACTAGCCTGAACGATTTGAGATACAGGCATAACGTATCTTCATCTTACAAAAGTAAAACCAACATTGCCTCACTACCCCCCACCGAAGCTGCTGCACGACAACATTCACTGAGAGTTTACTTTCAGGAGCAACAGTGGTTATCCGGTCAAACCACACTCGACGAGCAACAAAGAGACCCGAACGAGTAGGGATGAAAAAAACAAGGAATGGTCTCGTGCCAGTGCCAACCACTTTGAACCCTGCACCGGACTTGTGCAGGCTGCTGCCAACGCACTTGTGGATGCAGGAAGGCTGGCGTCCATTGCTCTCCGATCTGCACATCGTGCAAAGGACTGTGTGAAAACGTTGAGCTCCCGGAAGACAGCACTGACATTGACGAAGAAGAATCTGAAGAAAGAGACCAAGAACAGACTGAAGAAAGACGCTAACACGATCCGGAATCTATTTCGTAATCACTCATCTCTCCTTAAGATATAATCACAAGTTGTTGTTTTCTCACCACCTGTTTCATTACGCTGACTATGGAACAACCCGAACCTTTGCCAGGACTCGCCGCCTTCGAAGACCCTCAGCCAAGACCCTCTAAACGACAACAGCTCATATAATTTTTGCTCATATAATAATGTAATATATAATCATATGTATTGTAATATAATATAATAAGACCTAATAATTTTTCAAGATTTTTCGTTGGAATTTCAACTTTTTTGTACAATTTCGGACTTCATTAAATAACTTGAACATTATGTAATTTTTGAAAAAATTACCTGTACCTTAACATATTTACGATCTAAATAAGGTATGTGCAGAGAACTGGGACGAATTCACTAATTGACAGCCTTTAATGATAAATTAGAGTTTTGGAGTGGAAAAAGTGGGTTTTTGCGGCGACAGATAAAATACGCCAATCTTCAACTATCGCTTGAGCCCGAACGGTTTGTCGGAGAAAAAACCTAAAGAGTGAAGTTTGTAGGAAATTTCATGCACTTTCATTTTGAATTGAGATGTTATTTACGAAAAGTTGATAGTTTCCGAGTTATAAGCAAAAAACCGCCAGAAAATGAGAATTTTTACCTTTTTTGCATTTTCTTCAATGTTGCGTCACGAAATTTTGTTAGCAAACCTCAGATTAGGATTCAGCACCCCAAAAACGATATAAAATGGAAGAAATCAAAACTACCCCACAACTTTCCTGGTAAAAACACAATTTGACTGGATTAAAAAAGCTGATGGCAAACAAAAACTTTTACTGTTATCATCTGGCGACTTTTATGAGTTACCAAAGAATTTACATAACGAAAATTTCACAAATTCTGATATTTCTTAAGCGTTTACATTGTTATATATACAGAGTGCGTCTAAAGTCTAAACGCGTGAGGGCTTTAACTTCTAAATTGTTTAGTAGTTTTCTTCCAGATTTTAAGGACATTCATTAGGGAATAAATACTACTTTCCGACACATCTCTAGTCAATTTTTTTTCTAAAATGGCGAAGAAGCGCAATTTTGAAGAAAAAACTTTAAAAGAAAGAGGTTGAGTAATACCTCATTTTAAAGCTCTACCTATTCTTAACATGACCGTAAGGTTTTAAAGATACCAATTAAAAAACAAATGAACTACACGCGAGAGAATGGAAAAAATTATTACGAAATTGTATGTAATTTGAAATAATGATAAGTTCAATTCAAATTCAACATTTTTATTTGAAAAAAAAGGTAATTATCAATAATTATTATTAAAGAAAATCTGAGAATGTTCGTATTTTACCTTTCCATGCACAAGGTCCATAAATGTCTAAAAGCAAGCTTAATTGTAGAAAAGGTAGATCGTCTCATACATTTCCACTATAGCATGAGCCAGAAACCCTACATAATACTTTTATTAAAGTTGAGCCAACGGGAATGTGAATCCGCCATTTTGGATCCAAAAATATACATTGACATTACCTAACTTTACTGTTTTATAAACTATTTTTCTAAGCTTTTTAGACATTTATGGACCTTGTCTATGCAGTTGTGTTAATGTCATCTTCATTCCATTACTGTAAAATTACTGTAAAACAACGCACGTGCTCTTTATACTTTATATCAGTATTTCGAAGTGTTTGTCCAATATATACCGAACTACAAAAAGAGTAATACAAACGGTAAATGTCCGATTTTATGATATAAAATGTGTTCTGCCTTTAGCATTAAATAAAAATGAAAAATGGTTAGTATTGGTTTTAAAGGCCGTTTTATAATTGTTGCTTTTTCTTAGTAAGGTGGAAATTATCTTAGTTTTGTAGGGTAGCCTGAAATCCAGTGTTTATTACGTAACCAGTGGATCTTATCGACTTATGAGAGAGGATAACCAGTGAATGTGCTTCAATAACAAGAAAAGTATTTTACAATGTTCGCAAGGATATTTCGAATAAGTTATTCTACTGGCAAAAGATTCAAGATAGACATTTTCACCAACATCTTTAATAATAATTATTGACAATTATTCTTTTGTTTTAATAAAAATGTCAGATTTGATTGGATTTTTTATTAGTTGAAATTACAATTTTTTAATAAAATGTTTCAATTCTCTCGCATGTAGTTCATTTGTTTGTTAATCGACGACTTTTCAATCATATTCAGAATAACAAGAGCTTTAGACTGGGGTATCACTCGACCACTTCCATTTAAATTTGTTTTTCAAAATGTGTCTCTCTCTCTCTCTCTCTCTCTCTCTCTCTCTCTCTCGCTCCCTCTTTCCTTCTCTTGCTTACAATTGCGGGAGAAACATTGAGGTTCTCTATTACAAAAGTTTTCAGAATTTTAAAATTTAAGATCTTTGGAGCATAACAACTCCGAAACTTATCTCCGTTATTCTCCGTAAGTTATCTCCGTAAAGTTATCTCCAACAGAACAGAAATTGAGGATTGTGCATTTTGTATCTGTAAAACGTTCTTAGCTTCTACAATCTAGAAGCGATGTTTCGTCAGTCAAAATAATAGGCAGAATGGTACATGTGTATTATTGTTATTATGTTATTAATAAATCCAAATATCTAAGAATTCATTTTTGTCTGCCTGAACTTCTAAACCACTTTATGTCAGTGGAAACCATTTTTAAACACCTGGTCCATTGAAAAGCTACATACTTTTGAATTTCAACTATATAAGATACCAAGGTGGCGTTCCCAGTCAATATAAATTTATTAATTTGTTTGGCATAAACTGAATCCCGAATTCAAAAAATTTTGTAAACGGTATACAGAGTGATCCAAATTGATTGAAGACTGTTTGAATTTACCGTCACGTTAAATTATTGTTACGTTGGCAACACAAATATCTTTCAGGCATTTTTTTTACCTTCTTTTATTTTACAGTGGCGTCTCAAAAATAATATAGCTTATAAACTTCATTAATTTTAAATAATAAAATTTCCTGACAATAAAATCGTATAAAAAACTGTAGTTCTAAAAAGAACTGTTTTCTAAAATAAGACAACGAACAAAATAAAGCAAAAATCCAATAAAAACCTGGAACAACGATGTAAACGACAAAGTGACGAGTTGTCGCTGTAATTTGACGCAACACGTTTCAATTGTGCTACACTAACAATGTGAAATACACTAAAACCTACGGCGCGAAATTCAAACAGTCAAAGAGTCAATCAATTTGGATCACCCTGTATTGTAGCTGTTTGGGACACGACGAGAGAAGCAAGGATTGTTCCAATGGAACGAGTGGTACAATACGTCTTATAAAACAAGTTTAATATACTATTTTTTCTACTTTGCATCATTAATTTTATAGTTGTAAATTCAAGCTATTAAAAACGTTGCATTACAACTTTTGCCGGTAATACGTGGTAACGCTATAAAAATGACATTTGACGTTTTGTGAGGTTAAAATGTGTCAAATTTAAGTGTGTTTCACTTCACAGATTGACACCCTGTATTTTTGTTAATTGTAATCGAACCAATTCCAAGTTTTTATCAGGTATAAAACCCCTTAAAATAAATTTGTGGGCAATTAAAAACTTACTTAAAAACGCCTACTACGATCGAAGATATTTGCAAAAAATTGAAAAACATGTTATGACTTATTTATCATTATTTATCAAAAAAGTCGTTACGGAAACTTGTTCTGAGCGACTTGAAAACCTCAAAACAAAATCTTGATTAAAAAAATGTTGACTAATAGTTATTTGAAATTTTAGGTCAACACCCCTGCATTTTTTTTATTTATAATCGAATCAATTCCAAATTTTTATCAAGTATAGAACTTAAGTTAATAACAACTGTCACTGTCAAAGGACTTGTATAATTTATTTTGTATAATTTTCTGGTGTTATAATACACATGAGTTCAAAATCCCAAAGGCACCTTTGATAGAGTTACTTTTTGCTCATACTATACATTATTAGAAATGTATTAAAATCTTTATTTCAGCTTGACACCCTGTATCTTTGTTATTTATAATTGAAACAATTCCAAATTTTTATCAGGTATAAAACCACTTAAAAGAGATTTGTGTGAAATTAAAAGTCTTATTTGATAGAAACCACCAGCACTACGATCAAAAGTAAATGCAGAAAATCGAAAAAAAAAACATAGTAAGCCTTGTTTAATTGTAAAAGTTGTTACGCGATTTTATTCTGAATCATTTGAAAACCATAAATCAAAATTCTGGTTAGAAAATCTTAAAAAATAATTATATGAAATTGTTGTAAATTGCTTTTACAACACGAAAGTCTCCCCAGCCCAATACTAGTAGATTGGTTATTTGTTTGTGGTTGCTAAAGAAGAGATATAAGGAGTCGCTGAAATAGTTATTTATGGTACAAGTGAGTTAAGTAGCGTAAGTAAGCGTGCCATACAAAATTTTATCCAACCCTCTTTATTTAAGTTTAAACATCGAATTTGTAATGTATAGTTAGTCTGTAGCTTTGACGGTAATACTCTAGCACGATGACTGGATTTTAATATTAAGTAAGCTTGAAGGAGTGAGTTTTTTAAAAATTAACCCACGTTGCTAGGGGCAACGTAGGTTATAATGTAACATAAGAGTAAACAATCACTTTCCTTATTTAAAATGACCATAGTAAACATGGTATTTATATAGAGGTGTTGGATAATAGTTATTTATGGTACAAGTGAGTTAAGTAAGATATTATCCACGAACGAAAAATTTACCCTCGAGGGCCGGTAGGCCCAAGAGGGTTAATTTTTCTGAGTGGATAATATCCTTAACTCACGCGTGCCATACAAAATTTTATCCAACGCCTCTTTATTTAAGTTTAAACATCGAATTTACAATTTATAGTTTATGACAGTAATAAATTTAATACTCTAACACGATGACTGGATTTTAATAATATTATGCAATGTAAGCTGGTGATTGGTTGTTATCTTTGAAGGAGTGAGTTTTTTAAAAATAACCCACGTTGCTAGGGGCAACGTAATAATGTAACATAAGAGTAAACATGAAATAAATAAAGATTATTAAAAGTTTCACAGTTTTATTAAAATATACCTGACAATATTGTTTCGACAGCTATGCTGTCATTATCAAAGGTAATATAATTATAAACAAACACGTCGCTAAGGTAGAAGTTTAGAAGCCTTTGAGATATACAAACACAAACTCAGGGTACCTTTAATGAATGAACAACTTGAGCTCAGTAATTCTCCGTTACTGGAAGTATTAGATGTTTAATTATGATTTTTATTATTAATTTTTATTATTATTATTATTATTTTATCTAGTTACCTATTTTGTATCTACCTTAGCGACGTGTTTGTTTATAATTATATTACCTTTGATAATGACAGCATAGCTGTCGAAACAATATTGTCAGGTATATTTTAATAAAACTGTGAAACTTTTAATAATCTTTATTTATTTCATGATTATGGAGTTCCACAAAATAAGGCTAGAAACAATAAACAAAAATAAGAGTAAACAATCACTTTCCTTATTTAAAATGACCATAGTAAACATGGTATTTATATAGAGGTGTTGGATAAATAATGTTTATAGTTACAATAAGAGTTGACAGTTTATTACATTTTTTGCATAATTTTTGTCTAATGCAATTGAAGAAAGAGTCCTAATTCAATACCTTTCCAGTTAAAGTAAAACCTTCCAATCTTGTTAGTGCAAAGGCACAATCTTGTCCTTTCCAAAAAATCGGTTATAAACAATATTTCTTCATACGTGAATTTCAGTGCCAGCGAAAAAGCCCAGTTTTTTAGTAGATCCAGATGTACAGCCATTTATCGAGATAAAAAATGTGGAATTTCATTAAATCTGTAAGTAGATAATAATAGATTCACAAAAACGTCAACAACCAGTGTGGACTTCTACCGATAATTATTATTTAAAGGTGGTTCTTTCGAAGGAAACTTGTAACGTTATCTGTAAATTTCCAATTCCACAAACCCATACCATTAAACTATAAAAATTATGTGTTAGGTTGTTTTTTATTACAACACATCTTACCAGCAACAGTCATATTACATGGAAGAAAACTGTTTAATCAGTTCCTAATGTAAATGAAGGGAAGAACACACCCGGACTTCAACAGAAATAAATTATTAGAATTAAATTAAAATTATTTTATTTTTTGGGATTTTAACCAAAATTTGGTTTTGGGGGTTTTCAGGTGGCCCAAAACAAATTTTCGTAACAACTTTTCCGATTAAACAAGGCCTAATATGTTTTCTCAATTTTTTGCATTTATCTTTGATCGTAGTAGGTTGGTAGTTTATAATAAATGGGGTTTTTATTTACCGAAAAATTTATGTTAAGGGGTTCTATACCTGATAAAAACTTGGAATTGTTTCGATTACAAAAATACAAGGGTGTCAAGCTGTGAAGTGAAACACTCTGTATATGTAATATAAAACAAATGTTACCAATCTTACAAAACAAATAGTTTCCAAAAACGATTTCATAATAGCCTATATTATTAAATTGTTTTCAGAATTACAATGAGCATATTGTTAACGCAAAGAAAAAAAATTACATCGCTATCCCTATGCTTCCGGTTGCAACCAGATTAGTTGCCTTTTGTAAATGGCAATTCCCAATATTTGCAAAATCTAAAATAATTCACATTTTGATTGAAAAATAAAGTTACAAAGATAATGTGATATTGTACGAGGGGAACACTGATAATATATAGAATGCCATGTTTCTAAAAACAAACGAAATTTGTTTTTAGTTGACAGCTACTCTTTTTAATGTTTTGCGAGTTGATTGCCGTTTAGTTTGTTCGATTTGCTGTAATAGTTTTTAAATTATCATAATTTAAATATTGTGTGTTCACCCAAAAATTAATTTGACTAGAGAACATTTCCGGGCTATGATTTTTTACGATTTTAAATCGTCATTAACGCCTAAACAATGTGAAGATCGGCTTAGAAGTGCATTTGGCGAAGAAGCCCCGTCTAAGGCAACAATTTATAATTGGTACAGCGATTTCAAAAGAGACCGTTTTTTTCTTAGTGATGAATTTCGTGAAGGACGCCCAATAACTGCTGTTACTGATGAAAATATTGCCGCTGTTTTAGCAATGCTTGAGGAAGATCGACGGACATCTTAAGAATTTATTCGGGCGACATTGGGCATTGGTATGAGTCAAACACAAAACATTTTACATCAACAGTTAGAAGTGAGAAAACTTTGTTGTCGATGGATTCCACATAAACTGACTCCCGATCAAAAAGAACAACGCATTGAATGGTGCAGAAAAACTATGGAAAAATTCCAAAGCGGCACTTCAAATTTGGTTTGGAATATCGTCACTGGTGACGAATCTTGGATTTATTGTTATGATCCTCAAAAGAAAAGTCAATCGGCTCAATGGGTCTTTCGAACCGAACCTAAGCCTACAAAAGTTCGAAGAATTCGCAGTGCTGGTAAGAAAATGATTGCTAGTTTTTTTTTCTAAAACGGGTCATATTGCTACTATAGCATTAGAAGATAGACGTACCGTTACTGCCGATTGGTACACAAATGTCTGTTTACCACAAACCTTTGAAAAAGTTCGTGAAAACTCCCCAAAGGAAAAATACTCTTACATCATGACAACGCATCGTCGTATAAAGCAAAAAGCAACAACTGAGTATTTGGCTGCCCTAAAAGTCAGCACCATGGACCCTCCACCGTACAGCCCTGATCTAGCACCTTGCGATTCCTTTTTGTTTCCTAAAATTAAAGATAAAATGCGGGGAATCACTTTTTCATCAGATGAAGCAGTGGAACATTACAAAATCCTGGCTTCTGAAGTGTCTCAGGAAGAGTGGCATCATTGCTTTAAGGACTGGCTTCATCGAATGCAAAAATGTATTGATATTAAAAGGGAATACTTTGAAAACAATAAAATCATTTAAATTTTTTTAAAACTAATCCTTGTTTGTTTTTCTAAGAATTTTCAGTGACGTCCTCCTATTATTTTTAGTTTTTAAATTTTCAGAACCACAAATTTTAAATATTATCATCATTTTTGTTAGACTTTAAGACTTATCTAAAATCAAGAGTTTTACGTAAACCACAAACAAATTAGAATGCGTTTTTATTCTTGTACATTTATTTTGCAAATGATTAACAACAGAATAGTTTTTAATCATTTAATCATTCCAGAGTTTTTATTCACTATTCAATGCGTTGTTCTTTTTGATCGGGAGTCAGTTTATGTGAAATCCATCGACAACAAAATTTTCTCACTTCTAACTGTTGATGTAAAATGTTTTGTGTTTGACTCATACCAATGCCCAATGTCGCCCGAATAAATTCATAAGATGTCCGTCGATCTTCCTCAAGCATTCCTAAAACAGCGGCAATATTTTCATCAGTAACAGCAGTTCTTGGGCATCCTTCACGAAATTCATCACTAAGACAAAAACGGTCTCTTTTGAAATGGCTGTACCAATTATAAATTGTTGCCTTAGACGGGGCTTCTTCGCCAAATGCACTTCTAAGCCGATCTTCACATTGTTTAGGCGTTAATGACGATTTAAAATCGTAAAGAATCATAGCCCGGAAATGTTCTCTAGTCAAATTAATTTTTGGGTGAACAAACAATCTTTAAATTATGATAATTAAAAAACTGTTAGAGCAAATCGAACAAATTAAACGGCAATCAACTCGCAAAACATTAAATAGTAGCAGTCAACTAAAAACAAATTTCATTCGTTTTTAGAAACATGGCTATATTAGTGTTAGATATTATCAGTGTTCCCATCGTATAAAGTCGTGCTCGTAAAGCCGAACTATCGTGGCATCCGAACAATTAAACATTAAACACTCACGGCTGATGGAAGTGGTCTATAAGCAATAAGCATGAGGGCGCACCAAGTGGACAGCCTTTTTTGGCCGTATGTAAATAAATAATTTAAATTTATTGCTTTGAAAATAAAACTTAAAAAAATAAAAAATAAGCAGTGTTGGCTAATCTACACTGCGAAATCTGTCTGGTATTTAGGAAAAAATTAACGAGTAGGAAAAGGATAAAACGAGCATTTGAAATAAACAGGCAAAATAAGAAGCATAAACAATTAAACATACAAATAGGTAATGGTAATTAAACGAATAATTGTCGTAGTGTTCTCTCACTTTCACTTACAGGTAGTATTAGGCGTTTCTTTTATGTTCATTAATTGTGCATATGCCAATGAATGACATGATATACTTGTTATTTGAAATAAAATATAATCTTTTTTGTTACTTGTTCATATGTTCATTAACTAAAATATAAACAAAATCATTGATGCTTTTATTTTATCTTCATAGAATAATCAATTTTATATATCCATATTTGATAATAGTTTTCTTTCTTAACTATAGCCTTATATTAATATTTGCAGTAGTTTATGTCAGGTTTCCGCAACCTTTCTTATCTAGTGACCCAAAAATATCATTAAAATTATAATAAATAAAAATAATAAATAGGAATAAAATTCGAGTGAAAGAGGAGGGAGGTAATTAAAATTATAGGACCTGCAACAAAATGTCTGCGTAGGACCTGAATGATATAATGAAAATAAATAATTATGCGACCCATCTTTAAACTTTCGCGACTCAATGGTTGCGGTCCACTGGTTTATGTTACCAGTTTTTACTGTTCGTTTTGTTGTTTATCTATAGCAGTGATGGCGAACCTTTTTGAGAAGTGGGTCAAATTTTGTTCATTATTTTTTTTAATATTAGCCCGTGGGTCACTAAGTTAGTGGCATCACTTGGAAGGAGGAGGGTGTAAAAACGGTATCAATAATTTGGAAACACCGAAAATTTGTTATCAAAAACTTGACAGTTGATCCTTTTTTTGGTTCTCACTTTTAAAATCCACTAGAAAGGTTTACGTTTCCTTTTTGTTTTACAACTTTTACTTTTGCACGTGAAGAGTAAAAAATAAAGATCCATAGGATACCATGAATTACCTAATCAGGTGACACCATTCCCAGTGGCGCCTCTGCACTGAGTATTTGAATGAACAAGGAATAAAGAAAAACACATCTCAGCCAAACAGATCAGCCAAGGTCAGCTTAGAAATATTTTTTACAAATTCGGCATTAGATATTTATACTTTAATTGTTTAATATTTTCGATTGTCTGTGCTCCCTTCTGTGATATAAAAAATAAGTTTATAAAAATCAACGCGTGGGTCATTTAAAAAGCCTTCGTGGGTCAGTGTCTGACCCGCGGGTCATAGGTTCGCCACCACTGATCTATAGTATGCTTCTTAGCTTTAATTTAGTTGGTATTTACTAAAATTTCGCAAAAACACGTTTTCAAGTTCTTCATAAGCAAATGTAGCCAACACATAATCTCGCACGTAGTAGAAAAACATTATAACTGGTTTATAATGCTTTTCTCTACTAAGATGTTCGGAGATCGTAGTTTAACATTTAAATTATTTAGAATCTAAGCAAGCTACGAGTAAACTTTAAATGCAAAAAGTTGTACAGAACAACATTCTGAATAAAATTTCTATACAAAGTTAGCTCATAAAAACACCGCCTACAGATATTTTCAAATAATTTATTTCTAAAACAAAACAACTCGAGAGCTAAGCAAGCCATGGAAAAAAGTTAAATACAAATTGTAGAAAACCTCTTCTGGGCAATATTGCTATAGCACACTATTCCATAGCGTCTCCGCCTTTCGCAGAAATTATTTTTAAAACGTAATAAACAACTCAATTAGTAAATTAAATAGCTCATAATATAAGCAAGCTTGATTTTTTAGATTTTGTGTTCCTTTTGGTCCGCTATACTTCGCTTGTGTTTATGGAAAGCAATAGGGTTCTGTTTAAGTCATTTTTGAAGGAAAATACTAATTCTGGAATTTCTAAATGAATTAGTGTTGTTAATTTATTGAAGAATTTGCTTATATACAACGTTTAATTTTTTAAATAAACGCAAGCAAAGAAAGTTGAAAATGCTAAGTCTAATATTGTCAGACGAACACCTGGACGCGTTATTTAATAAACACTCCCGGCTTACCCATCTACCCCGACCTATTCCTTACCACTACCGCTCGACTTATCCTGTCATTTCCTCACGTACCCCCAGTGACTTACGCCTCCTTCCTCTAGAGATTCCCTTCCCCAACTTATCTTCCTCTTCAACCTTCCCTGATCTGGCTTACTCCCCCTTCACTTACCCACCCATTCTCACCATAAAACTCTACATTGAATTAGTGTATCATATGATTAATATACCAAGTTTCTATACTGTATCCGCTATTTTATCTTTGTTCTTTAAGAGCAAGCACTATAAGTAGATAATCGGCCTGAAGCGTATTGAAATGCATTGATTTCAACTAATTGAAGAATTGCAAAACTAAGAAAAGCTATCAAATCAACAGTGTTAATCTAGTAGGTATAATGGCACTTTATCTGCAAAAATTGATTTATTAAAACAACGTACTACCGCCAAAACCTGCTTCAATGAGAATTTATGAGTTTAATGTATCACACAAATAATTACAAAAATTCAATTTTGCAATATTCAAAGACGCCTAACTTGGCAACGCAGCACTCAAATTTAAAAAATGGCGGACCAAAATGTAGAGAATAAAAAGCCCTTCAAAATGATGTCTCACTCGACCGCCTTTCCCATTTAAGATCTTTGGGGGGTGGCTCTGGGGGGTTAGGGGCGTGAAGGGGGCGATGTAATTTATACGTCAAAATTCTTCCCCCTTGATAACAAATTTGACGTGTCTCAGCGATTTTTGAAATAATTTGCCAGTTTAGCAATACTAGGGGTGGGAAGTTTTCAAATTGACACACTGTATATTTTAGCTTAATAGGTATATTCGTAGATTTGTAGCGGAGTTGTTTTACTGGAACAAAATAAATTGTTGAGTAAAATTTAAACATTTAAATAAAATCCCACCGATGTTTTTGTATAATTGGCCACAAAAAAAAAAGTTTATCTGTCCATACATATTTTTCTGTATATACTGTTATTTTCCATTTTTAAAAACTATTAATCTCTTTTAGTATAATTTATAGAACTTACTATTCTTTTATAAAAAGAGCAATATAATCAACCGCATTTAAAAAATATTTTGATATACTATACATGATTTGATATATCACATTTAATATGCACATATGTATGTAAAATATTTTCTAAAAAAATTTAGATCATTTTTCTTATTAAAATTAAAATTGTCTGCCAAGATTCAACTTCATACTTTCATGTCAGTAGAAAAGGTTCGTTGCTGAGGTCTTCTGCAATAGCCACAACTAGTAACTATCCACAACGACAGAGGGACAAAGTCTTGCCGCCTGGTGTTGCGGATCATTTTTCGGCTTCAAAATTTACTGTATGGTGAATCATCTATATTATATTTAATCTATGGTAAAACGTATTTATTGCTTGATATATTTAACGTTTTTCAAATACAATTAACTACTGTTTGTTAAACTCATATTAACAATATTTAGTCTATAAACGTATATATTTCAGCAGTATCTCGACTCAGTTAGGTTCGTGCCGTAAAAGGTAGGACCCATCTGCATCTACTGTTAGTCGTACCGTATATTTTGCGAGTTTTTCGAGTTTCAGTTTATAGTCGACCCACGTGAGACTTAAAATGGAGCTGATTCCATTAGATTTTATTGCTTCTAACCTTTGATCCTTTTAAGAGCCTTTAGACCAGCTGTCGCAGTCACCGTAGCCGTCATGCTGATCCATCTACTCTACAAGGGCAGCGGAATCTGCAGCGTCACCGTCGCCGTTTTCTGCGCAGGTCTTCATGTCCTTTCATCTGGTATAAGTAACTGCATTTACCTCTTATCTCCCATATAACCAGTTAGGAAGAATTGGCGTCCCCGAAGTCACCATAAGTGGGCATATTTGTCAGAGTAAGGTTGTCTGGCAAACGCCAGTACTTCCCATTACATTCCAAATAAAATTCCGTGCAACACAATCCACCAACTTGCTCAAGGAATACACAGCCTCGTACAACATTTTACCACAGGATACTACAGGCACACAAGAACAGTTCTATTAGATCTTAACAAGACCTTCTAACTTTTAACAATTCAAACGACCATGTAAGGACCCGGAATTTTACAACCAACAACATACGCAATCGCCGTCGCTTCCCAATCACCGGATCTGCAGTTTTCGACTCCACCATCCAAGTTCGACAAGTCTAAAATAGATTTTTCAACAGTAATTCCCTTAATATCGTCCATTGCAAATCATTTAAACTCCTCTCCTAATATGACCTTCAGCATACCCCTGCTCGCCATGACCGCACATTACAACACAATCTCTCAATCTATTAACACAGTTACCGAGACAGTAGCCGCCAGTATTAACGCGCCATCAAGACACACAAAACCAAATATATCAACCAACAATAAGACAACGGAAACTATTTCTAAAAAACGCCCTTAGAAACAACTCCCGAAGTCTCCGCATCCGACGACGGGCAATATGTTTCCAACAAAAAGAATAAACAACCAGCAAAAAGATCCCTCGATATCTCATATAACAACGCTACCTCCGCCAGCCAAGCCACATCAACAACCACCGCTCCCACGCATAAGAATACACACTTCGTCATCGGTCTCTCCAAAAACCAGACTAATCTGATCCATTTCCACACTGCTAAAGAGCATCCCAAATTTCCGAATCCATAACGTTACCACTTACGCAAACGGTGTTGTTGGTATTAAATCATCACAGGACAACCTCTTCTAGCGGTTCGACATCCTGGGTTATTTAGTCGGGGTCTCCATCCGCGCCGAATTGGCAGTTTTAAGGCAACAACAACGATACAGACCAATCCAACCTTTCCCTAGCCATGACCTTTTCCGTTACCAAACTCATACCTTTTCCCGAGTGTGGCGAATTCGGAAAAGGGCTTAGAATATTCCACCATTCTTTCCAAGTCGAGCCTTTCAACCCTACTAAACCACAATTAATACAATGCTCCAAATGCTTAAAGTTTTATCACTACACTATTCAACCAAGCAACCGACCTGCAAGGTCTGCAGTGAAAGTCACCCCATACTTCCAAAATGTACCAACTGTGCCGATAATCGCGTCGCTTTCCAAACAAATCCAATGTAGATCTAAAAATCTTTGGGGAATATAAAATACTGAGATGGGTAACAAATAGTGGAATGTGAGTGCAACTCGACATGACCCATTACCATGGAGTCAGAAACTGGGATCAAAGAAAGAGCGTCCTCACCAACTTTGGAATGAAACTCTTCTAAAACTACTCAACACAGAAAAATGTAAAATACATCAAATTAAAACTTCACCTTGAAGATTGCCCATATATTTTTTCATTTTTATGCGATCTTAGAAAAGATCAAAAGTTGGGATTAATGAAAGGACGGACGGGCAGATAGAATTGTAGGGTTCACGGCTTTCCGATTAGTATCAAATAATGCCTAGAGTTATACAGTGTTAAAAAAAAGATGACATAGGTAGGTTCTAACGTGCATATGTTCCAAACTCCAATATGTGTTACGTTTTATAGGTTGCTAGAAATTCTGATGTCTCATGAATAACTCTGCTACTGTAGTTTTGTTCCTCATCGTGAGATGAATTTCTTATGTCGTGATGAACGGTGGTGGTTCTCAGTTTTTGACTATTTAGTTCATGAAATGTTTCCTTATATTAATTACCATTTGAAATTATTATCAGTTAACGATATTGTGGCTTATTTTTATCTAATGAAATTACTATTATTACTGCGTGTTATAACCTAGCAGCACCTGCAGTGCGTACCTATTTATTTACCATATTCATCGCCCTTTAACAAATACTCCAAGTCCGGAACTCTATCCAGCCTGTAATCTGACCATGAAGACTACAACTGAAAATAGTTGGCGCTTTTTTATTTTAAAAATATCGAATCTACCGGACGCATGCACAAACTCTTTTACTTTATTACTCAACTACTATGTTAGAAGAAAAAAACTACAGTATGACAATCTTAAAGAGGTGCCACTTTTCAAAAAACACATGATCCTCTAAGGAGTAGATCTCTTTAGCGTGTATTTGATAGGATTATAGTTTTACATATATCCAACCCAGTGTAATTGAATCAACACATTTAATATTTGCGTGTAACTCTCGGAAACTTTAAGTTAGGTCCATAACTATCTTGTCTTAAATAAAACGTAGATCAGTAAGGAATGTACGCTTAACCATTTAAATAAGGAAGAGTAAACTGTGTGTGTAATGCAATGTACTTCTAACATCCACGCTTTGCAAGAGCATAAAGTTCGTATCATGAACCTGTTGTTTATTGACCAAAAAATATAGAAACTATTCGTAATTAAAAATCTGTTCACAATCTTTTGTATAAACAGATTCTCTCCCAACTGTATGTGTATGTAGGTACTTTGTATATTAATTGTCAGCCAAAGAGTACTTTCACCTGAAAAAAAAAGCTTCTTCCCATATGATTTTGGCAAATAACAATCAATCGAGCTGTTTTATGCCATATGATACACATCTGAGCACCTTATCGCATAATATCAATGAAATCAGCTTATCATAATCGTGTATAAAGATTTTTTCACGATCAAAAAAGGGAGTAAAGCAATTTTTAACCCCTAGGGAATAAAGTGCTTCTATGACAATAATCCCTAGAGTATGTGATTATATTTGAAGTAATTGTGATATATCCAAAGAAACCTAAAATCTGTTATTCTAAAACTATGTGATTTTGGTGTTTACAGAATTCAAGGACTGTCAGGATGGCATTTTTAACATTTTCGAAAATTTCTAGAATTTTTACGTTTAAGACTTTTAGATCGTTTAAATAACAACGTATATAACGCGGCAGTAAATAAAGTGCCTTTTAATCCCTCGTGTGTTTATTTCCCAACAAAAATCCTTAATAAAATCAATTTCAAGAAAAAGCAAGTCTCTATCTATAAATATATTGTTTTTCCCTACCAACAAACCAAGAAATACTATGAATACAAGAAACACTATAAATGGTGACCCCCACGAAACCCAATTGAATTCTGTCTGTAACAAGAAGCTGCTGTATTTCATATGGCGATCTACTCTTCATCCTGAAAATTTTTCGTCAGTTGCTGACAGCTGTTGGATATCATTCCATCCACATTTGTTGCCCGGAGTATTCTTTTTAATTAATTCAATCAAAACTAAATATTTTGAATTTAAGTAATTGAATAACTTTCAATATGTCAAAGTTACCAGCTGCTTTAATAAAATTTTCCATTTTTGACAGTTCATATGCAAAAATATCATTTGCACTGGTAGACAGGTACTATAAAGTTGTCTCTATTAAAAACATACTTCAAAAATATAACATATTCATTTTCAACTTGCAATGTAGCGTTTTAAAATGCCATTCCAACTTATAATGCCCATAAACAACAATAAACATTCCTTACCGTACACGTCATTAAAAAACGAAATTTAAGACTATTATTTAAGTTCTTCTAGCCAATCTCCATGCTACCCAAAACAAAGTAATTCATATCACCACACATCTCTAATCAATTTCCAACACTAAATACTTCTATGGAACAACAATCTGACACAAGACCAACCACCTCTTTGAAGCCCAAATTCGATTGATAGTGAAATTAGATAATATTCTCGATAAAATTTCTACAATTCAAAACATTCATACAAGAATAGAGAGACTATAGTCAATAACCTCTAACCACCTATAGTTAATCTAAACTCGATCAAACACTTAACTGATTAACAAATACGTTTTAACCACTCCTACCAACGAAATTACAGATTTAGAATATTTCGAAATAACTGAATTAGTTCAAGAAGATATACATTCTACTTCCTCATCAATCAAATCAACACACCAGACCAACCATCAAAGGCTGCACATCAGAATCCTTTATCATCCCATCACTATTCGTTGATCTCTTTCAAAACGTTCCAATCTTAGATACCTTATCACAAACAGATGAGTTAGACATTTCTATTAATTAAACAAGCACCTTTTTTGATGCTCCAACAAACTTGAAAAATCATAACCTTCAAACAGATGGTATCACTAAAACAGTTAATTCTTCGTCACGGACAGACCTGGAAGGTCTTGTTTCTACTGAACTTAACACCAGTAACGAAACGTGTATTACTGACCCTACAATTACTAAAGATAATTTTTCACAGATTAGTAAATCAAGAACAGAACCTAACTAAACCACTCAGCCAAGCCTATTGAATGCTAATCTATTGTGTTTTGATGATCCTATCCCTTATTCTTCTTTCATTCTAGTAAGAATTTCAAGAACCTTTACCAAGTGCTTTCTGCACTCATTAATTTATTATAATTTTAATTAGAGTTAAGTTTTGCCTTCTTTTGCTATCAGTTACCAATTATTTTATTCAGATTATACATACATACATAATCCATTCCCCCTTTTACCGCATTTTACAGTGTCGGGGTTTCACACAAACTCTTATGGGAGTGCAACGGAGGTAATGGAGCTATTGTAGCAAGTACATTACGCTCCCCCATACTTTATCACTTATACAACTTTCATACCTTATCCTAAGGAGCTCAACCACGATTGTACTAAATTTTTAAAATTCAGTCACAACCGAGGTTTGAACCCCTGTCCCTCTGAACGAGAGATAGGATCTCTACCACTCGACCACGGAGGGCCTTTATTCAGATTATAATGAAATACTTACTTAAGTAGGCTCTCATTACCTAGCTTAACTTTAGTTACTTTTCAATTAGTTTAAATTTAAATCTAATTTAAGCATTGATGTACAAAACCCATTGAGAAGCCCAACTAATTCTTAAAGCTTTTTTGCAGCTGGAATTTATTAAAAAGTCTTAATAACTTATTAACGAGCCTAATAAATTCCTTCTTTTTCTTTAAGGAATGTGTTGAACATCTTACGTTATTAACCTTCCTATGTAATTCTTTTTTTTTACTAGGGGTGCAGTTTAGTGATCCCACTACACATCAGGAAGGCATTGAACATAAAAACAGGTTGCCATGCTAATAACAAAAAACCTCAATAAAATTAATTTCAAAAAAAGCCAAATATAGGTATATAACAACTGGATGTATGTTAATAAAATTCCTACAACCACTGAGTAAGATAATGAAAACTTCCGGTATGCGAGACTACTATTTTCATGTTATAATTTTTCAACTTCAAGTTGTTTCATTTTTCTTATTTTTCTATAATAACTACTACCTCGTGATTGTTGAAATCATAATTTAGATATTTTTTAAGACACGAACAACTCAAATTTGGTCTTTAGTAAAAATAAGAAAACGGCTTTAATCAATCATTTGGTAGGCACGATATATATTTATTTTTAAAAACAATCCCAAGTATCAACACGTAACGTATATTTAGGCACGGTCCACTGTACTAAAAAAAATCTACAGGTAGCCATCACGCAAAAGACCTCTATATTTCTCAAGCTGAAAGAATACATAATAAATTGCAGCAATTTGTGAATGAACTGACCCCATTATTTACTTCGTACACATTTACTTTATCAAAATTTTACACGCATGCACTTGAGGTGTTATCTGAGATTACCATATGAATTGAAAAATGTTAGAAAACGTCAGGTTGTTTCAGGGTTTGGTTTTCCCCAAAAGGTTCGAACAGGACGCCATCTATTCATATTTAAAAGACGCATTTCCATTTTTATAGTGTTCTTGTTTAAATTTTATATATGCTATACAAAAATGTTTGCTACGAGAAAGAGTTTTGCATTGAATTCATATTAAAATTTTATATTGTACCTTTAGAATAACAAGGAATTTTTATATTCAATATTCCATTATTCACAACCTTAATATTTACTGTTTACAGATTCCTCAGGAAGAAATTTAATATGAACTTCTTTCTGCATAATATAAAGAAATGTACTCCCATGCAAAGATTTACTTATAAAAGGGTATTATTTTACTTAAGGAATAATAGCAATTACAAATATCGAATATTCCTTTTATTTAAAATTTACATTAGGTACATGGTTTTTAGTTGATAATATTTGTAAACGTGACTAGGATTTACATAATTTTGCTTTTGCTCTCAAATTTGATTTACTTTTATAAGTTGGTTATAATAAAGTATGCATTTAGTGTACAGTTTAGTACTTACCCTGTAATTACTAACTACGTTTTTGTTATTAAGCTTGGGAGTAAGTTCACTAAGTTAGTTAGCGGAATCATACGCGCGCACTGTACCGAATATAATGAAATCTTTGAAACTCCTAACAGCCCATTTTTATTTGTAGTAGTTCTAATATTTTAGTTTATTCAGTAACAAGTAGGATTTGTAAAAGTTTTTTTATTGCACGTTTGAATCTTTGTTTTACAAAAATAAGTGCATATGATAAGTGTCGATTTAGCAAAAAAATATTGCCACTATCTCTATTAATAAACAAAAAAACACAGTTCGCTATTTTTTATAAACCTTCAATAAAACGTTTTTCTTTCCTAAAAATCAATAGCATATGCACCGCAAGGATTTTTTCTAACCCCTACAAAAATTGTACGGCATATATTTTCTGAGAAAGAAAAAACTATTTAACTTACTCTTAATGAAATTGTTCCTAAAAATGGGTATTTTTTATTAAGTATCGTCCGTGTTTATACTAAATCTTTCTTTATGTAGGAGCAGACATTTTCTGTACATTTCTTTATAGTGGCTGTTGCTTTGACGCACAATGGTAAGAAGTTCTACAAGCTAAAATCTAAAAAATAATGATTTTTATGTTTGTGTTTTATTGGTTGTTGAAAGAAAGATATTATCAGCGGGTTTCGTGCTATATCCATGCTCTTCATTAACAAAAGTAATTTTACCATTTGTTATTTATTAGGCAGGTACTATATTATGAAACATTTTATAAATAAATAATACATTATTATAAATTAATGCTCGTAAACTGTTAACAATCTAAAATTTCTTATATGATACTTTAATCAAACACACACGCCCTCTAAACTGAATACCCCTTACAATTAGTGCGGTACATAAACCGCGCTCGTGAAAATCAGTGCTGCTCATAATAATTGTTATTTATAGTTTATAAATTGTAGGTTACGTTTTAAGATGTGGATTGAAAGTTCGGGCAAACGGGAGCCTTTTTTAGGGAGCTATTATAATTTATTAAAAGGTATCACCAAATATGAAATCACAGTCACATACGAAAACTAGTTTTTTGTTTTTTAACATACCTACAATAAAATGTAAAACATAGTTTTTTGTTAGTGGCTAAACAACTTTGCAAAATAGAAGTAGTTTACTTTTGAACGAATTTCAATTTTTTGTGTATGCGAATTTTATGATACATTAGCTTCAAAACATGCAGAACTGTTAGACAACTTTTGTCTAAGAACAATAACAAAAAAATCAAATTTGTCTCCAACTACATAACACGTGTTATTTTTATTATATTTTTATCAAAAGTAATCAAAAGTAAATTAAGGTTAAAAAAACAGTATAAATTTTATTCATGTTCTTCTGAAGTAAACAGGTTTTCATTTTCAATTATTTCGCGATCGTATTTTGATCGATATTGGTCAATAGCAATTACAACAGCTTTTTCATTCTCCCCTATACGAAAGTGTAACTTTCTATCTTGATAAGGCAACCGAAAGCGGAAGTAAAACATACGAGGTGGTTGCTAGGTATGAAAAACTTTCGGTCCCTGGACAACGAAGTAAAACTGTCAATTTTTTTTTAAATATAATATTATAAAGTGCCTTGTTGTCAACATTACCTTGGCAACAATGCTGTTGTATATACAAACATTATTTTATTATAATCACTGAATCATCATTTTATTTATTTATTTACGATGGTTAATAAATGTTAATGGGGAGAATAAAAAGTTTAATACATTACACGCTGCGAAAGCCCTCTCAGGTGCTCGGTGTTTTTAACTAACCTCGGCTACGCTTACGCTTCGCCTCGGCCAATCAAAAACACCTTGCATCTAAAAGTGAACTTTCGCAGATTGTAATGTAAATAACTATTAAAGTGTCACGAGATCATGAACACGCGAAATATTTTTCACATATTTTATTAAAGCAACGCCTCTTTCGGCATTATCATTTACCGCATTTAATTGTGACACGATGCTCTAGCGCTCACAAATTCAGTAGACATGTAGCTGTCCCAACTACTGGCTGATGTTTCTAAAAACTCTTTGTCTATGTCTAACTTTTCAAGCAACAAAATACTTTTCCTGCATACGAAATCAGCGATGTTAAAGCTTGGTATTAATTTAGAATCAAATGGAGCCTTTAACGGGACTAGCTTCATGCACGGAAGTTTCGTTTTGAAAAATATTTCATCTAATTTTTTCTTGGATATCAGATGGAATTTGGTCATCAAACAAACTTAGAACTGCTAGTTCTGGACGTAAATACCTACAAAATAACCAAACCTATAAGGTAAAACGTACTTTGTTGAACGAATTTTGTCAATTGCAGCATTTGCATTTTCAGGATCTATTTTTGTTTTATAATCAAAACAATTTTTCATGAAGTTAAGGTCGTTCCATGGTGCAGTAGTTGGAACAGGAGCTGAAATCCATTTTTCAACATAAACGCTTACAGCAAAGCGACACAAACGACGAATGGCTGGTAGTTCGTTATGCAACATAGGGAAAGATTGTCTGAAGAAGAAATATTTAAAGGATAAATAATTGGAGACATCCAGCGAGCGTTAGATACTGAAGAGGGTTTTTTGAATGGAGATTTTTTTGTAATAAGCATAATTGATAATTCAATTAAATCACGATAGTCTTTACGAATTAATTGATTTTTTAGAAGTGTTAAAAACAGTTAAATTAGAACAATTTAACATTTCAAGATCAGTTGAATCGGTTGAAGATGGTTTAGCTTGATTTGTTTGAATTAGATCCCTTTTAGTTTGAAATCTTTCAAACAATGTGTCGACCGGAGGAACAGTAATACCTATAGCAACTTTGTAAACTGCACTTAAAACAACTTCAATAGCATTGCAATGTTGTTTTCTGTTGTTGATGCTGGATTGCTATCTTTATTCTTCAAAACTTCAACACCAATAACTTCACATTTTTTAGCAAAAGAGGCAGCAACAATAATATGTTCAAAAAAAACGGTGATTGTTTACCATTTACCGTCAAAATGTATAACTCGCTCCATTTTAAAGTTGTTGATGGATTCGATTTCAACTGGTTTAGATGCCAGCTTTCTTCTACGATCTAGTGATTTTGAGTTTGACCCTCTCCCGTCGGAAATAATTTCGGCTACGCGAACGTCGGGAATGGGTCTTTTGTGACTCGTTAATGCTACTAATAAAAGCTTAGACATGATAATATATTCATCGTATTAATGTTTTTCTACAACCATTTGCAATTATTGTAAAACAAACTATAAAAGGTGAAACATTCGACATCCAGAACTAATGGGTTTATTCAGTCAAAATTCTTGTTACAAATAAAGTAAAAATTATTTCTTAGACAATTTGCAAACTTTCTCTACAGTGACCTGTTCTTGTGCCCGTCAAATAAGTTTAAAACAACCATCACGCTTATTACTATATTTGTTACTGTACTCGGAAAACATGGTGTCAAGTCACCCGAGCGGACTTTTCCAGGATAAACCAAGAAATCTTTTCACGAAATTTATTCTAAACCACCTTCATAACTGCTTTGAGGAATACACAAACGCTTAAAGCGGTATTTTGAAATGTAGTCTAATTACTTAAAAATAGAATGAAAATGTTGGTCACTTGAGACCCGGTTTCCGTAGTCCGAGTGTTAAAACATAACGGTTTGAGTCCAGCCGGATTAAGATAAGGTTTCAAGTTAAGTTAGCAGCAGCTTTTGAAGAAATGTTTTTAACATCGCAAATAGCACAAATTTCAGGTGTAGAAAATTGTGTATTTCTTGTCTTTTATGCGGAAGTTGGAACTCATTTTCTGGATCAGAGTGTGAAGAAGAACTTGTTGTAGATATGTAGATGCTGCACCAATTTCTTCTGAAGCTTGATAGAAAACAAACGCGTTTTTTGGGGAAGTTCTAACTCACTAACGACGAGCGTGTTCGCTTTGTTGCTATTCGTGCAAAATTTCATCATGTCGGGCATTATCAATTTGGCTAGTAAGTTGCCCTCTTCTTTCTGGTTGTTTCTGAAGCTTAAAAAATTCTAGATCTTCTCCTAAAACTGCGGAAGAAGATTGATCAGGTTTTTATAAATCGAACAGCTGGTTTAACGAATCTAAAAATGTTTTTCATATCAGTATTACGCCGACCTTTATGAAACGCTGCAGACAACAGCTTCGATGGTAAAATTAAAGCTACAAGGAGAGAGAGCGTAGTTTTGCTCTATATGTCTTTTAATGTATTTTGAAGAGAAATAAGCGTATCATTTTCACTCATTCCTTCAATGAATCTTAGTCGCACAAAGTCGTTAAATAACTCATTTTTCCAAGGAAATTTGCGAGCAAGCATTGATAACCAATAACACCAGTCTCCCTAAAGCTGCCCACGCACCTTTATATACTAAGTCTTTGTTTTCTCCCATCCAGAATGTTATTTCAAGTAGTTTAGGTAATTTTAGAGCTTTTAATAGAAACTATTACTTGATTAAATAAAGCGTATCCTGTATTACAATATTCCTAATGATTAATTTCGTTTTAAGGCAACATGTATTGATTAGGTGTATTTTGGAACATATCATTTAATTATGCCTAAAACAAGATCTATACTCTCTTGTTAACATACCTCAAAATAGATCGTCTTTCTATATAAAAAAGCTTGTTATCTACTCTAATATGTAGATTAAAGCACAATACAGTAAATTAGGTCCCTAGTATATAAACATTTGGGAGTAGGGAGGTACTTTTTATGTTCACATTTATTATGAATGAACACAAAACTTCTGGACAAGAAAGCAAACATTGTTGTTTTTCTGAAAGCTATATTCTAATGCAGGCGTCGGCAACCTATGACCCGCGGGTCATCAAGTGACCCATTTGATAATTTCAAGTGACCCACTTGAGTGCAAATAAAGTATAATAATATAAAAATAAATTATAAAACATAACATGAAACGAACACTTATTAAGAGAAAATATGAATAATAAAATAAACATTTTGGTTTGATTACAAAATTGCAGAAATGAACATAGGCGGAATACAGAGACGTTGTTCGAAATGAAAATACCCATTGACCCGAAACGTCTTAATAGTCATTTTAGTTGGTTTTGACCCACAGCCAAAAAAAATGACCGATGCCCGTTCTAACCTGTAATAAAAGTCTAGGCTTATATGTTTCTGATACTTCGTGGAATGCTTCCCAAGCGTTCTTTCTTTCAGGTTCCCATGCTACTACTTCTTGCATGTTTAAAACTCCTGTATTTGTATGAATACTTAGTTCTTAATTGCATAAAGGTTATGTATATGATATTTCAGACGTTTCTTATGGATAAATAAATACGATTATTCCAATAATTTTTAGTAATTCATGTTATCTCAGACGATAAACAACTTCGTACAACTATGCACAAATATTGTTTCACTCAATGTTAGTTTACGTGTTTAAAACGTTTTATTGGGAAAACCATAGTTTATGTACCTTTTGTTTGAGTTTTCAGTGAAAATTACCATTTTCGTGTTATTTTGCTTCCTAAATATACAAAAGATCTGCAAACTAAATACGTTCCTGAGGCTAATAAACCACGAAAATTGGATATTTGAACCAAAATAATTAATAAACATTTCTGCGAGGGTTAAAAGTTCGATTTAGTGTTTGCCTAATAAATACAGCGAAAAAACTGGAAAAGCTTTCATCTAATTAGGGCCTTCAAATTTCGCAACATAAATATTTATATCCACCCAAAGATTATGAATTCAAAGTTACAGGTCGAGGTCAAAATTACTAAAGTTTATCTAATTAGAATACTTGTACGTTAAATTAAAACCTATACATCTTTCCTTTTCATAAAAAGTGCAAAAATTAACACAACGATTTTCTTTTGGTTGTCAACGCCCACAACGGAAAATCTAAGGAAAGCAGTGCGTGACCAAAGGTAGTGGAAGTCTAACCCCTAATAGCAGAGATCGTGCATTTGATTGTCTGTCCACACGACCTTGGGGGCATTAAAATTATGACCGTTAGGGGGTTGTTTGGATCTCCTAAATATATGGATGGTGGTTACCGGTTTTACACGTCGTTTATCTTGCTAACACTGCGTTTATTCGTACGCGTCATAGGTATCCCCAATGGTTCATTTTATCCTGTTTACCTTACAAACGTGCCGTTTTTTGCTAAATGAGCAGTTTTATGCTTGATTTCATCGAGATATTTGACTATTAAATTTTGACACGTTTCAAAAACAACCCTGTTGAATAATAATTTTAGGTAAAAGCAAATTTGAATATAGAGGTTTGATTTATTGGGCCATCCTTTCAGGCACAAAAATGTGACTGGCTTTAGTAAAAAAAAAATGGAAAGTGGGCTAATATGATGGTATTTAACGAACAGTTGGGGTAGCTATACCTAGCTATAAAATTAAACCGATAGAGAGGTTTTAAATTTTTTATAGCTTTTATATATTAAAGGGAGATTTAAGATGACGTTTTCATTGCCTAAAACAGTTAACGTGGATATTAATGTGAACGTGAATGTTGTAAAATTCTGCAAATAACTAAATACTGAGTTATAAAGCTGTATTCTGTTAAATATTATTCTGTTAAATATTAATATATAAATTATAAATTAACAAAGTAAAACCAAAACACCCTTTGAAGTGATGGCTTGCAGTTATAGTATGCACATAGGAGTATCTATAGTTTATTATTGGAAAATTACTAAAATTCTTAGTGTTACAATTTAATTTTTAAATAAAGATAATAAATGAAAATTGAAAATAGAATGCAGTTAAAAGAAAACATTTATTAAGATATTCAAAGATACAATTAAATAAATAATTCAAATCCAGTTAATCGACGGCAGTAAGCTTTCGTATAAAATAGCAATGTCAGCTCCTGGATTGTCGGCATCTTGAATACTAGAAAGTGGACCTTGTCTTGTTATCTCTTTATAACTGTATTTTTTCTTTGAGCACGTTCGGCTTTAAATTAGACTCTTAAACCACAGCAAGTCTGTATTTATTCTTATTGTAATAATAAGAGTCTTGCTACCATCCCAGGTAGCAAAGGTACGTCATAATGACGTCAATTTCTGGTAATAACTCGTCATAAGACGCCAGTGCAAAAATCGACGACATAATGACGTCCAGTAAATGACATTAAAATGATGTGCCACGTATCACGTCATATTGTCGACTTTTTTTGGGTAATAAAATTTATTTATATATTTTACCGGTTTCCAAAGCCGAAAACTAAATATTGATATACGGCATTCTATATCGTAAGTAATATTAGCATTATTATGTTTAAGATATTTTTTGCAGTTTCTGTTATAGTGTCCATAATAGTATATGTTTCGGTTAGGCTATTTGCAAAAGCTCATTATATTTAAAGCGTGTTATTGCAGCAAAGACAAATATTTATCTATATCATTTTCGTACAAATATTATTTTTAGTGCGTTTATAATATTAGATAAATTCCGATAACCATAATTCATAGTCTGGAATACATTAACTGTGCCGAACGGTTGCCTTTACGATGTCGCTACGTTAAAATTTTCAGCCAATCGTTTGTTTTTGTTTTGACTAGACCTTTCAACCAATTGTTTTGACGTTTATGGGGAGTTTGTCTTCTCCGTCTTCCTCCATTTTGTATTTAAAAGTTTGTGAAAAATCTTAATCATCAAAGAGAAAGCGTCCATGTTCTTCTAGTGAATTAAACATTTTTGTGGTGAAAATGTTGTTTTGGCTTTTAAGGAAAGTTTTGTGGTGTCGCTTATTATTCATAGTATTGGATTTATTCTTGAAGACTTTTGTAAGATTTTAAGGGAAACATTGTAACTTTAGTGATTTATTAGAAATAACGAGACAGTGGTCAATAAAACTAGATTGTGAACTACATATGTTATCTTTAATTTTCATGAGTAGACTCTTGTTTGTAAGTTTAAATATTATTTTAGTATATAACCTTTCAATATATGTCATATTTTTGTATATTTTCTCAATATATAACTTGAAAAAGTACTAGTAGTTTCATGTATTAAAAAATCTGGGGGGAAATACGTCAAATTAACGTGTTTGTAAGACGTGAAATTAACGTCTAGCATATGACAGTCGTTGATCTGAGACATTAGGAAGTCATTACTAGGTCATATTTACGTCATCTAACGATGACAGTCACGTCATTTTCACGTGCATTTGCTACCTGGCATCTCAACAGACCAGTTGTTCGTGTTCTCTTATATTTCAGGCGTTATTATAGGTTCCTAGTAAGAGACAACCAAACTAGTCTAGAATTATCCGATTACATTTAGGGTTTTTGCTGATTACATTTTATGTGCATTACATGAAATGTGCAACATCTAAATGAAGCAGTATATTCAGTTTAAACAATAAAAAAATCAAGGTGCACATTTATAGAGGCCCGACTAGGATAAATCGATCGAAATTTCGAGTATATTCGAAAGTATCCAATCATCTGAAAGCTAGCTGAAAGAATCTAATTTGAAACCGAATATGATCAGTGAAAATAATAAAGTTATAAAGGGATAATAAGACAAGATCGACTTTTCTGCATTTCAGATGCCAACAAACGAAGAGCAGCAGCTGACATGAACCGCTGATTTAAGATGTCCAGTTTTAACAATCAGAAAGATTGCATCTCGTTTTTTGTAAAGCACATTCATTTTGAAATAATCAAATAAAGGCAATTAGTTATGTGAATGAAAAAGTAAACAGTATTCCTTGTTAATGATAGACAGACCATACATGTACATGTTTAGGGTAGGATGTTATTGACTATTGTTAATAAATATATATATTTATCTATTATTACCCATCATTGTAAATTAATTGCTTATAAAATTTATGTAATTTGGATTAGGATTAGTAATTACTGTAAATTCTGGAATTACCACAAAAACATTACTCAGAGCGTTAAACAAAATTTTGTGTTCAATTCGAATGCGATTTTCTCGAAAACTCGCAGGAAGCAACCATGGTCTAAATCATTACAGCTACACCATTACAACATTATTACTAATGTTAGTTACGCCCTGTACAATCATAATGCTTAGATACTGTAGTGCAAATAATGCAAAGCAGAATACAAAAACCACCCTATGTTCTTGCCGTAACTGCATTAATCTAAAATGAGTGACATATCAAATCAGAAAGTAGCAGAAAACGGTTTTGCTTACAAAACATTCCTGGTTTACTTTTTTTTCAACATTTGTTTACCTCAAAAGAAAATGAGAGGTTGCATTGGTTCTTATAGGCTAGACGCTAGAGTAAATACTTGAGCAAGTTTCTTTAAGTTTTTCAAAGAGGCTACTGATTATGTGAGTTTAGGTGAACATGGGACTGTCACAAGCAAAAACGTAAGTGCTGTTCTTCGAGGTTCTAGTATTCTAGGCCTCAAAAAACAGCACGTGTAAGGCAGGTCTTATAACGTTGTTTGCAGAGTTCTGCAAACCGACATGTCATAGCATCACAATTAATATCGAAAGCACCATCCGTAGAATTTTTAAACATCTGTGGTGGCATTAATGCAAAATAAAAATTGAGCAGTAGCTGTCTAGCGTGGATAAGGGCGAGTGGGTTGAAATCTGCGAACAATTTGGAAATTCGTTAAATGAGAGGCTACTAATGTTGATCTTCG
The DNA here is from genome assembly GCA_929113105.1 of Agrypnus murinus. Lineage (NCBI taxonomy): Eukaryota > Metazoa > Arthropoda > Insecta > Coleoptera > Elateridae > Agrypnus > Agrypnus murinus. The sequence goes on from OV816026.1 coordinate 140,889,160, forward strand.
AAGCACAGTGAACTGAAACAGAATTTTCGGTATTGGGGAAGGAATAATCTGCAAGAGCTTCATTAGAAACCATTACACAGTTGGAAAGGCGTCGTCTGGCGTACCGTTCAAATGTCGGGAATTATTGGCCCTTATTCAGTTATTTGAGGATGACAGAGGCACGAGTGCAAGTGATGAAAAGTTTTCGTATTCGTTAGAAATGCACAACCAGGAATGACGACTATATCAAGGACATAATTTAAAAAAAATAGTTTAAGGACATCTGTGTATAATAAATTTTTAAACAACATGAGATTTATAAAAAATTTGGAAGAAATATTGGATCCGTACTGTTATAAATAATTAAATACTGCGTTTGATTTTGTAATGAATCTGTATTGAGTGATTTTATGACGCAGTCTAATGTTGCTTCAGTATTTATTAAAAGTCTTTCCTTAAAAGTCATATTGTCAGATAAACAGATCACAACTAATACGAAATGTCATTTCTATTTCATGTTTTTTTATGGTACAAACTTCTAAGCACTCGAAACTTAGATTTGCTTCTGTCATGAGTGCCCCACTTACCAATGTGACAATATGTAAAACGTCATACCAATATGAAACGTATGGTTTTTGCATGCCATATTGATTTCCTCATAACTTTTAAAAGCTTTTACTAGGTGCTAGGGTAGAATATGAATACTTTAGAAAGTTTGAATATCTTGGCTTCGAATAACAGGTCTTCACAGAAAAGTCTTAAATGTTTTCAATGTCCTCTGTTAAGAAAGTAGTGGTAGATGGTATAATTATAATAATAATATAATTAAAAAAAAAGATCCAGACATTAAATGCTATGCCAGTCTCGGTGGATTAGTGGTTTGCATGTTTGCTTCATAATCCAAAGATCGCAGGTTGGATCTCTGCCCAAGCTGATAATTTTTCATAGCGGAAAAAATTTAAAACATGCCTTATTTTCGTATTGGTAGTAAAACTGTAGGTCCCGTGTCAATGCGATGTTGTATGGCACGATAAAGATCCCTACTGGGAGTGGAATTCCCCCAGATTTGGCTAAATTGTAGTAGGGTCGGCCAAATGATTATAGTAATCGGTGCCGTGAGGTACGAAGGATGCTCCGCCATCCTGATTCCTCGCCCAAAAATAAATAAATTAAATAGATTAAATGCTATGCTCCATATTACTTAACTTTTCTTCGGAGTCCAAGTTACAGAATGAACAGTTTACTGTTAAGTACAATAAGTATTAATTCGTTGTTAATTATACAATATGCACTTGCATAATAACTTAAACACTATACAATTTCAACATTAAACTGGAAATAAACCTCAGAAGACCTAGGTAAAGAACATTTTTGGTCAGTTTCTAAGGCTTCTGAGTTTAGTTCGGAGAGCCAGGTAAATAACATCCCTGGATGCCAGTTTCGAAGCTCCTGAACTCATCGCAACTCGAATTGAAATATCTGACCAGAATACATTATTATTCTAATAGATGCAACCGTTAGTATGCATTAGAATAATATTAAGATAAGGTTCTGACTATATTACCAGCGTTATCTTATAGGCGACGATAAGGTTTATACATCGTTTTATATGACTGGATACAGTTAGAATGTTAACTTCCGTAATCCATTGGATATAAAAACTTTCGGCGTTTTTCCAAAACATTATTACCTAATACAGCGAAAACTGGAAACGAGATTCTAGTCAAATGTAGCCAGGGGCAACGCGGCTTTTCACAGTGATCAGCGTTAAATCATCAAATATCCATACTTTACTTTCTTGACGTGTCCGCACAAAAAGAGAAATAGGTTTCATCACCTATTATAATTTTAAAAATGATCTGGTGACCGTTATCAATATGTAACTGCAAAGTTTGTTGACGGATTTTCAGGCGCCCAGTCTTTTGCTGTTCCGTTCGTTGGAGTACCAAAGGTAGTCTCTATCGTTTGGTACGTTCAGCAGTTGTCGTCGATTATCACTTTGCGGGCACGGGCCACATTTTCTGAAGTAATTGCTGCAGCAGGTGTTCCGTATGTTCGTCGTCGTGTAACGAACTACGGCCTCTGATAAATTCCCTAATTCGCCTAAACACGAAAAGTCAAGTTTAAAATCATAAAAGATCATAGCGGAACTCCATGATTTGTAACATTGAAGTATACCTCACCGATATTAAGATAGAATTATCGGAGTGCAACTGTTCGAGTATTGATAATGAATCGAACTTCAAAGCATGCGCAATAAACAATTATAACAGTCACTGGATTTAGCGTATCTTAAATAATTACACATTGACCCTCATACGCTGTATGAATTTTTTGATACTACTATAGGCTATACCTTGTTCAGCCAACATAAATAGGAGAAAACCATTCCCGAAGTGGTAAGTTCGCTGTATTTAGATAGTTTTTTTTATTAGCCAGTTTTCTGAAACCCGTATCACAAACAAGCCGAATACTTGGTGCGAAAGAGGTTGTATAATTAAATAATCATAATTATTTTATTAATTTAACTTAATATTAACTTATTAATCAATTTCTACTTTTTATAACAACAGTTTAAAATAATTGTAATGATCATTTATTAAAAGAAGATTATTATCATTTATTAAAACTTAAATAATATATAGACTTAAGGGAAATTTTCCCTCCCAATTAGGATCGCAGCGCAGGGGCCGGATGATTCCGTTGATGGTTACAATTGTTATATATTATTTATTTAGTCATTGTTTCGTTTTACTATTATTTTACATAATGTATTTAATTTTTTTAAGACTTAGTGCACATTTGTGTATATTAAAGTATATACTAAAAACGATTAATATCGATTAATTAGTCTAATACATATTAAAATTTTAAATTTGACGTATACATCATGTGATTATTGGTAATGAGTATATGATTCTACGAAAACTTGACATTATATGCATATAAACCAAAGTACTTGCATTAGCAGGAAGGCATATTAATTAATAACTATGCGAAAACATAGGCCAGCTGGACGGAAATGGCTGTAAAATCCCATAGAATTAAGGTTGTTTTGGTTTACTAAATTCCTGGCATTTTCAAGTGAGTATTTTTTCAGGTTTATTAATACAGTGTCTAATTAATTCTTTCAGAACTAAATTATCTGATAATTAGTTTATTTTATAAATTTTATATCAAGTTTTGCTTTTTATAACAACAGACTAAAATAGTTGTTATAACCATTTATTAAACGAAGATTGTTATCATTTATTTAAAAAGAAAAAATACACTGAATGGAAAGTGGGCGCGCTTTTATTTATTTATAAAGGGCTTTGTACTCACTATTCTACGCAAACATAGATTTGTGGGGAGTAGCTGAACTTTTTTATTGTTAATATTATCAATAAAATTTAAGGAAAATTAGTTTTTTTTAAGAATTATTATCTTTTAACAAAGCTCATAGAAAGTGTGTTTAGATATCATTACTAATCGTATTAATAAAGAGAGACCCGTGAACGAATTTTTAATGAGATCCACTTTCGTTGATAAAGTCACGGTGAAGCACTCTTAACCTATCCAGTGGTATTATTTTCAAGTATGTAGGTACTTAAAATTACACTGCTTTGAAATAATTTAATATGACTTTAAAATAAAACAAATCATTACAGGAACAAATAGAACAAGGTCAAGTAATTACTATATTCAGTGCAAGAACAGCTCGTGTTATTTCGAGCTTTAATTGGAAAATATGCAGTACTGCGAAGCAAATAAAATAGAATTTATTCACTTACAAACCGTATTTATTTGTTCTTCCGAAATTTTCATGTAGCCCTGAAACCCTTTTCAAAAAACAGTAATAATAATAATACGGCTTGGTTGATGTAAACCAGTTGCTTTTGTTCCCACGCGCAACTTTTCTCTTTCAGAAAAAAAATCAGCATGTACCTATTACGTATACATATTTCATTTTTGAAATTTATTTAAATCCTAGTTAAAAGAGGAAAATTTTTAAAAATTAGTTTTTTAACAAAACAAAGAAATATGTGATGTTTGTGTAAACAGATTATCATCTATGTACTGGGATCAGTACTTCAAATATATTTTAGACTGAAAAGAAAACATTTTTGAACTACTATTTGCCTTTACTTTGCTTCTTTATGTTTTGAAGATTCCTTAAAATTATTATTAACTCATAAATAAGATAACCTCCGAAATTTTTGATGAATAAAGCTGACCTTTGTAGGGTAGTATAAAAGCTAACTTCATGAAAGCCCCTTTTAAAATATCTCTTTATTATGAAAAAGCTCTGATCATTAGGTTGCTATAGAAACAGTTTTTATATTTTGCTTTGAATATGTTAAGATGGCGAAGTAGAGAAGATAAAGTTTATTAAATACAATTAGGATCTCCCAATAGATGATTTATAATAAGAGTAAGGTAAATGCATTTCATATTTTTAGATTTTTTATAAAGAACATGTCTGTTGCTTACTTTTGCTTTTAAAGCAAAATTATTTTAAGAATTCTTGTTTATGTCTTGGCAGAAAAGTAATCAGATTTTAGATAATACCCATCAAAAGAGATAATCCTACAGTAGGTATATTTTTTACTATTTATTTCAATCAAAGCAAGACTGAGGATGAAACGGATATGATCAACATCATTAGAAACTTGTATGCATAATATATGGGACAGTTTAGATCAAAACGAACTGTTTTCTAAACTACACTAGCAACGATGGAAGATGCGGAAAACAAGCAGAATTTCAGCCTCAAACCGAGAAATTTCGACAATTCCCTTTCCGTATACAGAACCGTTTCCACGGTTTTGTGCATCGTACCTCCATGTGCAGCAGTGAGGTGGAATAAAATTCAGCTAATTAGTTATCGGTTAAGAGACAGCCATTTTGCTGAGTGATCCCTTGAACTCCTTATCTGCACCTTTCAGGTTAGTTTTGTTGCTGAACCAAATTGCCATCTTGATTGAAATACTGTTTCAAATCCATACTGTAAGCACTTCAAGGTGCTCAGCACGAGTTTGGCATGTAAAGAGCCCATTCTAAGGTAAGTGAATGATGTTTTGTTCCTTGTCATTCTTAAATCAGGTAGGAGGATCTTCGTCCATTTTGCTGAGTGATCCTTTGAGCTCCTTATCTGCACCTTTCAGGTTAGTTTTGTTGCTGAGCCAAATTACCATCTTGATTTAAATACTAATTCAAATCCATAATATAAGCACTTCAAGGTGCTCAGTTAGAGTTCGCAGGCATGTAAAGAGCCCATTCTAAGGTAAGTGAATGATCTTTTGCTCCTTGTCATTCTTAAATCAGGTAGGAGGATTTGTGGCAAGACGGGCTCAATTTTCCCAACATACACTTCTGACATCGCTTCCAAGTGCCCTTTATTGCCGAGCTCATGTTTAGCATCCAGTAGCGCTCCGAACTTATCACATACTGCTCCCTGTCTATGACGTCCAGTCTCTGCGTAGTTTTGCATTTTGCCCACTGTTGCTTAGTCACAGCTCGTACTTGACTGCGAGGCGAAGTCGAATGGAATATCACTCAATGACGCCTTTCCCCCGTGGACTGAACTTGGTAACACCAATGGTTATTGTCATGCTCGGGTTTTGGTAATAGAACTTTATTGGAAACATCCGCGACATGTTCCACATCTATATATATAAAAGGGAAAGATTGTCTGTCTGTCTGTCTGTATATATGTATGTATGCGATTTTCTCCGCAACCACTGGACCGATTTGGATGAAATTGGTATCATTGGAAAGGTCTTGGCCCAGAATAGAAAATAAGACCAAATTGGACTCTGATCGGCCATCGTGGTCCGAAATAACAGTGAAAAACCCATATATGGAAGTTAAAAATGGGTACTGAGATTGATGTGACAAGAAAATATATATAGATCTCGCACAGCAAGCTAGCTGCTGCCGCGAGCGGAAAGTAAAAACATGTAATTTCAATAAAGCGCAGCAGAGCGCGCCGGGTATTTGCTAGTGGTATATACATGTTAAAAACGACTCGCTCTCGATTAGCTTGTTGTGGAGGAACGGATAACAGCAAGCCGTAACAAGTGTACGTTATAACTGTTATGTTGTTCAGATCCACCAACTCACCTTACTAAGCTCAATGTAAATTAGAGTGTTACAAAAACCTTTAATGTAACACATTTTTGCATATTCAATCACTACCTTATTATGCATATTATGTGATTACTAACTACATAAATTTCCGCTATTTAATAATTAATCTGTATGTCAAAATATTAACGTTTCGAGAATATATCTCGTCATATGCAAAAAACAAACTTTCCTGTATTCTGTACAATAAACTGTAAAATACACCACCAGCAAAATTGAACCTTTAATTATTATCATGCCGATAAGCACATACATCCGTACTATGTGTACATTACACCAGTGATCTGTGAATTTAAAATCAATAGCCCTGGAAAACTCCCCAGGGTCACATCCATGGAAATTGAATTGAAATTTCCCGAGAAAGTTTTTCATGTAGGTATATGTTGTTACAAGTTACAAATGTGGATTTTGTATAATTTTACGAATGTTGCTGGGGTGGTACACACGGGTGCGTAAATATATTTTAACTTTTTCGTAAACAAGTAAATAAATCATGTGCATATTTAGATGAAGAGTGTTGCTTAGAGCCAAGGCTCCAAAAAATATACAAAGATCAAATCCAAACTTGGTTTTCAGAAGTTTAAGCTTTAACATCTTTATTTGGCTGATAAATAATTCTGACAGTTTATTTTACAAGCAAACTATTTTTCAATTTTGGTCTTGCTGAAAGTTAAACCAATTTCCCACTCCATTGGCCAATAAGGCATCCATTTCACTAAATTTACCGGTAGTTTGCAGACAAGTCTACGGAAACCTTAACATCACCTGAAACATCGAAGCCTCAAGATAAATTCAATCACTTTAGTAGAAAGTTTATGTTGGTACTGTTAAGTAAGGCAACTCGTGGATGCGTATAACTGGCGAATATGGAGGGTAAAACGAGGGCTTCGATTCCCAACTTCCGACAGTCGGATATCCTCCCTAGTTCATTGTGATTCCCCCGTTTCCTCCCGTTGCTAATTTCCTCCCGTATTATGCAAATCGACGAACTGTTAGCTACTTAACAAGTTAATTGGAACCGACTAATAGAAAACGAACAAAAACTCTTGCAAGACGAGCATTACTATGTTTCTGGGATGTTCTATAAATTAAGAACAGTTTCCAAAAAAATTCTTCTCAATTTTGTATTTCACGTTTTGTCGTTGGAGTAAGCGAGCGAGCAGAATTATTTGCATATAAATCCGCTGTTTTTCGTAAAATAACCCTTTCGTTTTAGTTCCTTCCCCAGAGGATTGTGGAAGTGTAGAAGAAGCAACGCGAACAGATAAATGTAAATGTCAATGATTACAAATTAAAATGGTTTTCTAACTCTCCTCTCTGTTCCTATTCACTTTTAAGGGTTATATAGTGGTTGCGATTCAACATTCCTCTTACTGTTAGTCTGAATTTCGTGACTATAAATGGGCGTCATAAAAAGTCAACCTCGTTATTGATTAAACATTTGTGCTTTAGTTTTACGCTCTGCTTTTAAAATAAATAATACGCTGGTCCGTGGTGAACCCGATACCCGAAACCCGAAGAGTTATCGGTTTTTATGTTGTAACCGGATTGAATACTTGTGTTTTCAACGATGTTACGATATGAGTAATTGGAAAATGAAATATTTCGTCGAAAATATTTTTTATTTTTAGTTAGTAAATGGCGACAGAGCGTTCGATGGAAAGCGCCATGGAAAGAATAATTTATTGAGTACGAATTTTTATGTAAATGTATTCGTTTTTGGTGCGGACCGAATTAATGAATTAAATGCTCGATCAACTATAAAAGGAAGCTAATAGAACTTTTTCAATATAATTGCTTTGGCGCTTTTTACTTCTCAAACTAGTTGATGTTACCATTTAAGATGAGAATTAAGATTCCAAATAAATTATTTATGCTTATTTTGTTAATAATTCAATAACTCGTAGTTGTATAATATGCTACGGTCAATGTAGTATACCAGCCAATCTCGAAAATTGCATAGAAGTATATTTACTAGATATCTAAAAAAAATCAACTAACACATAAATAATTAATTATCTATCACTTATTTATTAACTGAGCGGCCTTAATTATTAATTTTCAAGCCGCAAATGAGGTTAGGTTGCTGTGAGTTTGAAGTTCTCCGTTATGCCACATTGTCCGGTTTACTACACTGACCATAACATATAGGTACACTAACAGTACCCCAATGCTTATTTCAGTTGTTTGTTTTATTTTCTTATACTCTTATTGTTCGTAGCGTTATCTTTCTTATTTTTGAATTTTTCGTCGTATTTATACACTTTGCCCAAGACAATTGGTAGTAATACAATTCTAAGCGAGTGACGTTAGCATTTTTAAAAAATAATAAATATCAAATTCCTTAATTGTAATTACATAGTAATATAGTCATAAAATTACAAACAAAATGACATAAGATACTTGTATCTTGAAACAATAAATAAGGCTGTAAATCAATGTCGACCGTAGCTGTCAAATGGATTGCAAAAATGTTAATGTTACATCTTAATTACAAGATTCTAAAGCACATGATACAGCTAAATTACAGCATTTAGAAACTTTCCTAAATAAATTCACATTGTGAACAATTTAATATATGTATAAAGGAAAACCTAACAATAGCTTTGACAATGAAACGTTTTGATGGAGCAACTTTGAATCAAGATCTTTATGTCTCTAACTAACTTAAACTAGGGAAACCCCAAAAAGTTATTGTACTTTGTACAATAATCTAGGAGACTACAATAAAATAATGGACAAAATCCATAAAGTAAAACAAAAATGCTGTTAAGAAGCATAACGCTCAGTAACAAAAGGGTTGACTAAAATAATACAAATCAAATATTAAAAATCAAGTAAGTTAATTCTAACATTATAATTTTGTAGATAATAACTTATATCTATTTTATGATGATTCGCACCCCGGAACTGAGTTTGTTCATTAACAACTGCATAATTCCTACTGCGGAGTGTAGATATTTGCAATGGAAAACCTGTCCACCTAAACTGCTGATACTGTATCCTATACTTAATTAGTTATTAAATTCATGTGTTGAGTCTTTAAGACTAATATGTTTATTTTAATTCTCTGCATTGACATATTAATTAAAAAAGTTACCTCACGTACATTTATAAAAATAGCTAAAATTCGTAACGCCGTTCATTGTAGTTGAACTCCGATGCTAAGTAGACTTAATGTAATTACATTGTTTATTATTTAAAATAAATATCCTACAAATATGCTGGCGCTCTACTACACAGTTGTTCAACCAATTTACCGTTGCTTCAATTCACCCATGACAAAAGATAATTTGAGTAAGCAAAAGATTGTGTCACTGCCACAGTTATACTAAGACAAAATACTAATAATAAGTTTAAGTAAGTGTTATTTGTGGCGTTCTTTATTACTTTGACACCCAATTCAATACTATCGTAACTGTAAATGTTTAATTTTTAGTTATTGAACAGGCACTATTGAACTGGAGGTACAACGTAACGTTTAGTAGGAAATGTTACACGATGTCTGCATTATCTTTATTATATAATAATAGTAATGTACATATTTGACATGTTAGTAAACTTTTATAATCTAAGTATGTATTAATGATGGTAAACTTCCTAAGTTAGGTAATTTTATTATTTCAGCCTAATAATAATAAACCTTTCTAGACAGTAGTAACACTCTCTAAGCTCGCTGCTGTAAGAATTTAAATTCCAGCCCTTGTAACTCTGCCTTTAGAATGTATGGTCACTTACTTTTGGTAAGCAAGAGGGAATTTCTCTTCAATATATATTTTTCTTTTTAAATAAATGATATCAATCTTCTTTTATTAAATGATTATTACAATTAATTTAATATGTTGTTAAAAAAATAAGAATTGATTAGAAAATTATAAGTAAAGTAACTATTAGTTAATTTAGTTGGGCCGGGGGTCAATGACCCTTAATATGACATGACATCTATGTAATTACAATTAGTTTAGGAGATTTAAAAAACAAAAAATTTTCAAAAGAATATGATTATGATTAGGTATAGGATTTCTATGCATTTGCATGTTTTTTTGCTTATAACAAACATATGCAGAGTTATATTTCTACATGTTTAAGTCACATATGAATCACATATGTCAATTTGAAAGTGCATATAAATGCATATTTAGGTGTTTTTTATAAATGCATGCATATTTTAGCATTTTTCAACGAGTGTGCATATTTTAACACTTTTTGAGCGTTTTACATGCTTTAATTATAAAATTTCTAATATTTTTTAAATAATTTTAGCATTTTAGACAAACAACCAAGGGCGGCTTAGTTGAGTCTAGGGGAAACCCATAATTTAAGCTTATTGTTAAATACTAGGCTTTAAAATATTTTACTGCCTTAATCATCTGTGTACTTATTAATATTTTCTAAGAAAGAAAAAGTTTCTACTAAAATTTAAATACTTATATCCTGCGGTATTGTGATGAATAGGTATTAGGAAATTCCAAAGACCCTTTGACAACTTCCTGTTCATAGAAAAATTTGCCTGTACTTTTGTTTACTAATCTTGTAATCTTTCAATTAAGACAGTTCAGAAATTGCAAACTGCATTTCAGTTTGAAATCTTAGAGTGTAAAGATGGGTAAAGAAAAACGGTCTGTGTCTGTTACACTTGGAAGTTATGTTAAGGAATTCAGTGTTCTTACAACTGACGATAAGGTGTTGTGTTGTACAGTGTGCGTCGATAAAGTTACTGCAACGAAACGCTTTCAAGTTACACAACATTTGAACACGGTTCGACATCAAAAGTGTGTTGCCTTGAAATCAAAAAAACAAACATTGTTACCGAGGTACCTTAATAATTCGCGCGGTGAGTCCAGCAAATCGATCGAATTTAATAAAAAACTATGTAGTGCATTAGTGGCTGCAGATATTCCGTTAAGTAAAATTGATCAGTCAGCATTTCGTAATTTTCTGAAAAAAATTTCAAAAATGCCAATACCCGACGAGTCTACACTCAGGAAAAATTATTTACCTCATTTATACGAAGAGACCATAAAATCAATTAGAAAACATGTAGCGAATAACTACATATGGGTTTCCATTGACGAATCTACTAACACTACTGGAAGGTGCATAGAAACTTCATTTCCTTCGTTTTGTTAGTAAAATTTAACTAATTAAACACAGCAGAGCAATTTACGGATGTTTTATTTTCTATTTTGTTAGTTACATATTTAATCACAACAATATTTTTACTTGATTAAAATATAATTTTTTAAATAACTGTTTTGCGCTAATTGATTGTAACCGACTAATTATGTAGTTTGATAAAATAAAAAATTTTGTTTTCAGGTACGTGGCTAACGTTATAATTGGCGTTTTAAATTCGAAGAACAATCCCAAATCCTATCTATTAGCAATGGACGTTTTCAAGAGCACCAATCATTGTTCTGTGGCAAAATTGTTTAATGATTCGATGGCTATTTTGTGGCCGGACGGCATACAGTACAACAAAGTACTCCTGTTCGTCACCGACGCGGCACCGTACATGATCAAGGCTGAAGCAGGCTTACAAGTTCTGTACGAAAAAATGATCCACTTAACTTGTCTTGCCCATGCAATGCATAGAGTTGCGGAAAAAGTGCGGGAAATATATCCTAACGTAAACTCTATAATTTCAGATGTAAAAAAATTGTTTGTAAAGCTCATATCGCATACAAATATTTAGAGAAACTGCTCAAGAAGTGCCTCTCCCACCTGAGCCTGTAATAACAAGGTGGGGGTACTTGGCTTTCTGCAGGAGAATATTATGCAACTTATTTTGATATTATTAAAGCATTTGTAAATAAACTTAATAAACACGATGCACTATGCATACAAAGGCGCACAGGATGCTTTTAATACTAAGGAGGTGAGGGCAGAATTATTGTTTGTTCTGACAAATTTTGTGCGTTTAGCTAAAGTAATTCAGAAATTAGAAAGCCAGGGAAATTCATTAGATGAATCTCTTGAGGTGAAATTGTTAGGTGTTCCTTTGAATAAAGTAAAAGGGCCAAAGGGTTTGACTATAAAACAAAAATTTAAATCCGTTATAGACAAAAATCCTGGTTTTCACTTAATTAAAAGCATAAACGATGCATTATCTGTCCAAGACATTTTAGACGAGCTAAAACATTATTCGCTTGTAGAATTAAACAATTTTAAGTATGCCCCAATTACGTCTTGCGATGAGGAACGGAGTTTCTCAAAATATAAAACAATATTTAGGGATAATAGGCATATGTTTACTTTTGAAAATTTAAAAATATACGTCACTGTGAACTGTAACGCTCTATGTTTAGAAAATATAATTAATTAATTTATTGCATAGGATGTCTAATTAAAATAATTTCTGTAAATAAAATGTAAATAACGCTAAACAGGTGTTTTTTTAATAATGAAAGTGCATATATTTATTAAAAATTTCTAATAAACGCATATTTCGTGATTTTTAAGTGCATATTTCACGTTTTTATAGTGCATAAGTGCATGCATATTTCAGCATTTTTAAGTGCATACAAATCCTATACCTAATTATGATAAAACTTTATGGCACACAGTTCAAGTTTCAATGACAAGTTTCAGCTGAAGTCCTTTAAAACAATAAACTTAAAAGTACACTACAACCTTTACAATATATCTATGACATCAGATCAGAGGGATGTATCCGCCAAATTCGTGATTTTCAATTTTCATGGAGTATTGATTGAATTAAATTCCTTGTATCGACCTGCGTGTTTTCACAAACGGGCGTATGTTTTGTGTAACCAGTTTCATAACAAATAACTAAAATAGATTGGCGTATTAATAAAATGTTCTTTTCTTCAAACGTCAGTGAAATGTGACATTATAATGCTGTATTGACAAAGCTAAAATGTCACTTGGTTGCCACAACATACAAATCACTTTACTGCCGTTCACGAGCGGCAGATAATCATTTTACTGCGCTTGACATACGTATATACGATTTCTTTCCAAATTTAATTTTTATGACAGAAGAACTTTATGGCAACTTGTTCACAATTGTGTTTATAGTGAAACTTTAGTAACGCAATTAAAATAATTCATGAATTTCAATATTCCTTAAGTATTTTTCTATTGTCGATGTTTGAAGAAAAAATAGTATATATTATGCAGAGCTGAAGTGACTTCATGCGGCTCATCTGTAGTTGCTGTAGTCATCAAATCAACAGCTTCACCGCATAGAGTCTTACTTCAACTCTTTATAATATAAAGTACTATTATGATTTCCCGTAAAATCTGCTTTTTGGTTCTCTCTCTAATCCGTAACGTAACGTAACGTAATTCGTAATGTAACAGTAAAACATGCGACGCTGTCGAAAATGACCCTAACGATAAACAATAATATCAATATCGAATTTCGTCTTTGCATGCACGTATTGTGTGGCTGGCTAAAACAACTTCTTTGTTTATGTTACCTAGAAAATGAGTTACTTAAATTCTCTTTGCTGCTTTAGTATTTTTAATTTAAAATGCGTACAACAGGGGCGTACTTAAAATCTAAAATGCCATTTTTTTGGAAGCTAGCAGGAAGCGACCATATGTTTATAAGTAAAATATGTTCTAAATCATTACAGCTGCCCCCATTACAAGGTTTCTAGTTATATTAGTCACACCCTGTACTTGTAGTTCTAGAGGTTTAGAATTTTACATGTTGAATGGTTAGATATATGGTCTTAGCAATTAGTTCGCTTTGTAGCATAAATAATCAATATTAACTTTTATTTTATATTCTATTTATAAAATATTTATAATAAATTATGTTAAGCTAGATATAGCAAGATAAAAACGCTACAAAAGGAAATACAATTTAATGAGATCGTTAGAGCTCATCACGCGTGATAGGTTCCAAATAAAACATTTCATTGCGTATTTCCAAATTATCCCCATTCGTGCATTCACTTAATTTAAATCATTAAATTAAACGAAGGTTCGTAATTCACGTTTGATATTGAGTTTTTTTAATCATATAATCCATGGAAGATAGCAGTGAAACAATTAAATGAAACCAGATGAAGTGATGATTTTTTTAACGTACAACTTCCTAAATATCCCTTTTATGATAATCATTGTCTTTATTGTTATTAAAACCGGAATGTAATTAGAGGCCGATGCTGAGCTTTAAAAATAGCTTAGTAGCTAAGAAACGTTAGGAGTTTAATGCTACTGCGTAAAACACAGATAATTAACCTTTAGAGGCTAATAGAAGTGGTAAATTAACATTTCCAGTTTATATCCCTCAAATCCTATTCCTATTGCCCCTTGGGATTAAATTTGTTCTTGCGGTTGATATAAAATGTTTGCTATAAACTAACGCAAGTAGTTTTGAACTTCATGCTAGCAACTATCTTAAATCATTTAAGTAAAAGGGTCTCTAACGTAAAGACGCATATGTATAGCCCCCAATTTCATTATAACTTGCCTTATTGCCCTATTCAAGTGCTTACACAGACAAATTGTCTAAAACTAACCTTAGCTAATTGATTTAATATTTTTAACTGTTTACTTTCAAATTATTAACAAAGTTTGAATTAAAAATAGTTTATAATAGTTTTTAATATTTTGGATGTTATTATTGAAGTATTTATATACCGGTTGGAAACGCATGGACTTGGTATATGGCTGGTGGGATATAGGGTTTATAAAAGTAGTGAAATGATGCGATAAAGAAGGAGAATCTCGAAAAAACTACAATTGGACGTCTTTGATCACTTAGAAATTCTTATTTGGAGTTACTTCAGTGGAAGTGTAGAATAATGTGGATATCAGCAAGGAATATTTCATATCAAGTGAGAAAAGTAATTTGCACAATAAAAATATAAATACATAAGTACAATTATATTATCTAGAATTTGTTTCTAAGACTGCAAATTCATCTTTTTAATAGCACGGAATAGTCACTGATACATTTATGTCTAATACTAATAATCGAGCGCTAATTAAACGGAATTATTTCGAATTGAATAATTTTATAATTTCTCAACTTGCATTCCGTTTAAGTGTAAATGTTACCAAGGTTACACTCTATGCAGCGGCTGCCCACACGACAAGACCACCTGCAGAAAGCATCGCATGCGAATAGCCATTTATATGATAAGTATGCATCTCATTATAAGTAATATATTCATTTATACAGAATGCATTTATATATGCGTAATTATACTAATATACTCATTATACGTAATATATTAGTTTATACAATAACGGCTTCCGCAATATTCACGAGGATATAGTACATAAACGGCTTGCTTCAAGTTAAACAATCAGTCGTGAATTGACTTCCATCCGACCATGATCTTAAAGCAGACCTAGTAAGAATCTTTTTACTTATTAATTTGTAGGGGATCTAGAAGCCTACGGCCAGAGGCGTTGCTTACCTGACGCCCTACCGCTTAGTATTAGAGATCTAGAAACTGCCATCCATGGGCGTTGCTTACCTGATCTCCTAATGATGCTTAGTTGTAGTATTTTTAGGAGCCTAGAAGCTTCCAGGGGTACCGCTTATCTGGTTTCTTAATGCTTAGTTGTAGGAGATTGTTGCTAATACAGGATGGTTCCGACCACTCTCATGTGTAATGGTAGTTTTAAGAGGATTGGTTCGTCCTCATACTTTGTGTACTATTGTAAACCCAATGTAATCCTCGCAACTTGTTGTTTAGTATATTATTAATTTGTGACCTGTTTACTTTCTATCTCTACCTCTGACTACGTCCCTCAGTTACGAAAACCCCACGTGCCAATATAATATGGTTTGTACCATTTCTGACCGAAAATAAAGTTTCTACAATGCGGGACGCTTTAAATCAAACAGATTGTATGCAATTAAGCTACTTTTTACGATGAAATGGTTTTTTTTATCTGAAAGAAAATAAAGGTCAAAATTTGCAACCTCTATATAGTTAAGTAAATAAAAATCGGACAGTCATCAGCAATAATCCCACCAGGATGAGTAAATGTGTATTGACGTCGGCGTCTTATCTGATTTTTGATTGGTGCTATAACAGGTGTACAATATTTGGAAAGGCGCCTTAACAACTAACTAAACTTTGTTTATTATGAACTTTTTGACAAAATTGGGAAATGTATTATAATACAAAGCAGTGGTATGTTTATGGAGCTGGTGACCCCCCCCAATTCTTTTAACACTCTAGGTCATTTATGTATTGTTACAGTAGTTAAGCTAAACCGAATTTGTGGTTTTCCACAACAACGAATATTTAATAGTAGCCCCACCCAAGAAAAAACTTCTAAATACACCACTGATAGCAAGTAAAACGTACTTTAAATGCTATAATTTAGTATCTATGGGTTTTGGCTAAAGGTAAGTTTATGCGGTTGATTTTGCACAAATCTGTCTTAACTTTAATAGGTTTGGGTTTAAATTTACCTTGTCAGTAGTTACCGTTTTAGTATTACTTAGTATCACTTACAACAATCAAAGTTTCATACAATGTAGCTAACTATCTTCTAGTGGCTGTGGCTATGTCGGTTTCCTGCAGTTATGAAATAAGTATGCATTTGGTTCGACTGGAAAAATATTGTTTTTCACTTTAACTCCTAAAGACTTTAGAAGCTCAATAATTGCGTTGACAAAAAATTCATTGGGACTAGGAGAAAATAAAATCAATTACCAATCAGCATCTAGCCTAATACGTAAGTAGTTTAGAGGGTTCGCAGTGGATCATCCAGTCCGGTGTGAGCCGATTTGGTCGGCCTGTAATTAAGGGTCGGTCTCGCGGGCGCTAATTTGCTATTTTTACCGCAGGCTCAGCTTGGTTAAGCGGATATTGTATAATAAGTAAACGGCTAAATACTCGTAGCCCTTTTGTGTATGCTTCGTGAGATTACTTGGTGTATCGTATTAGGTTTATTATTTTGATTAGCTTGAGCTTTGCCGACCCTTCCGTTTCGAAATAACACTATGGAATATTAAAATAAGGATCAGCATAAAGCTTGTTAGCGTTTGTGTTCTCTATAGTTGCTGTGTAAAGATTGGAGAATATGTTCAGTGAGTTCTAAAGGCAATGTAAACCTTGTAATCATCTCATATAATGAGTCAAACAAAAATCTTAATGGTAATTTTGAAGCAATTATAACGAAATACGAACATTTTCCATCTTTGTAATTAGTGTTTATAAAAGAGGCCTCTGGATCATAATATATCTTCGTTGTTCATATCCAAATGAAGGAAAATTTATTGATGCCTTTATTAAAGGTTATGTAGTAAATTTTCCCGATTAAGACTGTTTCTTTACTTATTTTGTAATAATTTTAATGACTATAACGAATTTTATTAAGAGCTAAATTAAGTATAATTTTCTTAATGCTTTGAGATGGAATAGCATAATTATAAAATTTGACAAATTTGAATAAATTGGCTTTTGTTGAGAAATTATTGTACTACTAATTTTAAATCTGAAGTTTGGAATTTATTAGAAAAACACATTATTACAATATGTGCATAATTGGTCAAGTCCAATATACCTATCTTGCTTGAGTAACATTATTTTATAAGTAGCACGTAAGACATTATTGATAAGTCGGGAAAAATATAATAATAGGAAACGGTTAATTAGCTTTAAAAGTTAAACGGTCTAGGAATGGCACTGGACAGTTCGGCGTAAGGACACTTCGGCGCAGGCACACTAGGGCGCCGGGACACTTAGGCGCAAGCACACTTCAACTAAAAGCAGTTCGGGACATGTACATTTTTCCGAGCAAATTAGGGTAAAACTTTCGGAGATATTTAAATAAAACCCTTTTGGACCATTAGTCTAATTTTTTGGGATAAGCTACCCTATTATCAGATTACATTTATTTAATTGATTTTATAAAACTTTTGATTTTTTAGAATTTATATTAACATGATTATCAAACATGATATTCTTATAAACAAAAAGGGATTTATAATAAACAAATTAAGTTCTTATTACAAATTATTCTCTTATGCAGAGATTTGCAGAAGAATTCTGATTTTAAAGCTTTAACAGCTTAGAAAAATGATTTTTTTCTTAAATATGGTAGTACATACGAGCTTTTGTGATTGGTAAATATTGAATTTTTTTCTCTTCCTACCGTATTTATCGTATAATGTATTTCATCGATCATACTTATTACCTGTAAGAACCTACAGATTTTGTTTATTACAATAATACTAGACCATTTCTTGCGCCGAAGTGTTCCTGCGCCTAAGTGGTCCGCGTCGAAGTGTCCTCGCGCCGAAGTGACCCCCGCCCAAATGTCCGGCTCCGGGAAAATAAAATAAGCATAAGCGAAATTTTGGATGTTGCCGCATTTGGATTCGATGTAATTGCTTTAATTGTTTATATAATCTATGCTATAAAGAAGAAACTGGAAAAGAAAATAAGAAAGGAACTCAGACTTAGCCAAGAATAGGTATAAGGGTGTAAGTACAGAGGCATTTCTTGAGCACCTAATTATGTAGAGAAGTATGAAAAGAAAATGTTATTATGATTTTAAAAATTAGATTAGATTAAGTATTATATTATGTAACTAGTTATTAATTCAGATGAAACCATTAGAGCCGCTAAGATTTATTTATGGGGAATTAAAGGTAGTCCTTAGACATACTAATAAAGATAATCAAGAAAGGTGTACAAATTTAAACGTAAACTGTCAATATACTAAATGAGGAATTAGGGACATAATGGATAATTTTGATTTAAAAGTAGCAACACATCTGTTGCCAGTAATAAATGGTAATGAAAATTGTAGAAAACAATTAATCGATGCTATCAGATTATACGACAGCATGTTAGATGCCGATGAAAAAAAATTGTGAACTAGTTTTGTTTTAAAAACAAACGTATCCCAAGGCCAAAGATTAGGTTAGGAGTGTCATATGCTTCTAATTCTGATTTAATAGATGCTATGAAAAAATATTTATTAATTAAAAAGTCAGCTGCAGCTCTATCTGTGGCTTTGCATGCTTCCAAACAAAATAATAAACATGTTGAAAAATTTGGGAAATATATTGAGGAACTTATGTTATATTTAACTTTAGCACAAGCAGACGGTAAACAAGATTCAATCGAAATTCTTGCTGCAACAAACGAAAAATTTGCTATAAACCATTTAACTAAGAAAGGTGTAGTGCTTGAGTAGCCAAAAATTGGTCAGTCAGAATTTAATGAATTGAAAACTTCATTTAGTGGAGTAACCTTACGTTTTTATCTCGGAACCGGTCAAAACTACTTCGATTTGAATAATTTTTTTTCTAAAGTCTTGTAAATATAAAATACTAAAACCTTTACAAATTAGAAATTGACGCTCAGAACGGGAAATGTGGTGAAACTCGAATAACCTAAAACCATAACCAAGGGATTCCGCACCGGTTGCTCGACCATATCAGAACAGCATAATTTTTGGTGTGTTATTACATCTATGTATTGGTAGTTCGAAGCCGCTATTAATTTATTTTTATTCCTTTTCGTTTAAATAAGGCAGCCATATTTGTTTTGTGGTGCACGACGTTTCTTGCACTTTTCTATGTCAACGAAAATCTTGATATCTCAAGAACGGTTGGTCGTAGAAAGTCTTGGTAAAAACCATTACATTCTTCACATTTCGAACTACATTTCTTATTCTAAACGTAAATTTTATAAGATGCTTCCTTATGGGCGCAAATTAAGTCCGAAGTCTCACGCTTTTTTGCAAAATTTCGGCATTTTAGAG
Organism: Agrypnus murinus; assembly: GCA_929113105.1. NCBI lineage: Eukaryota > Metazoa > Arthropoda > Insecta > Coleoptera > Elateridae > Agrypnus > Agrypnus murinus. Next base: position 140,908,990 of record OV816026.1, read on the forward strand.
TCTCATATTTCCAGATAATGGCGAAGTATCAGTTCTCATTCTTTTTAGAAAAAACTGCACAGTTAAGGCTAGTTTATGTTTAAAATATTTCAAATCTGAAACTTCACTATTTTGGTATTTATGGGCTTTTGAAATTCTCGTTCTCTTCATTTTTCAGCAACTTTGGACCTCAATATCACTGATGGGCATAAATGGATTTTTTTTTATATTATGTGGATATGAAGCAGTATATGATGGTAAACTATGGTGAAAATGGTAACTTTGATATAAGCTTGAGAACAGAGTTATGCTCATGTTAGCTGTCATTCAATTTACACGGATTGATAGGGAAATCGGCCACGGAGAAAAATACAAAACAAAGCACCCTTGTTATATTAATAACTTTAGTTACAAAGACTTTTATCAATAGCATATAACTATATATAATAATAGTAATAATAATAATTTTACTTTTCCAAACCAATATTAGCACCAGAATAAAGTACATTCACTCAGTAATACTAATACTAATACTAATGGAAATGGTATACATTTACAGTTTTCAACTGAGCATAATTCTGTCCTCAAGATAATAACAAAGTTAAAATCCATCCATGACCATAAGAGATGTTGAGGTCCAAAGTTGCTCAAAAATGAAGAAAACGAGAATTTCAAAAGCCCATAAATACCAAAATAGTGAAGTTTCAGATTTGAAATATTTTGAACATAAACTATCCTTAACTGTGTGCTTTTTTAAAAAGAATGAGCTCTGATACTTCAACCATTGTCTGGAAATATGACACTCTAAAAAGCCGAAATTTTGCAAAAAAAGCGTTAAACTTCGGGTTTAATTTGCGCCCATAAGGAAGCATCTTACAAAATTTATGTTTATAACAACAAATGTAGTTCGAAATGTGAAGAATGTTTTTACCGCGACTTTCTACGACCAACTGTTCTTGAGATATCAAGATTTTCGTTTACATAGAAAACTGCATGAAACGTCGTGCACCACGAAACAAATATGGCTGCCGTATTTAAACCAAAAGGAATAAAAATAAGTTAATAGTGGCTCCGAGCTACCAATACATAGATGTGATAACACACCAAAAATTATCCTGTTCTGAGATGGTCGAGCAACCGGTGCGGAACCACTTGGTTATGGTTTTAGGTTATTCGAGTTTCACCACATTTCCCGTTCTGAGCGTCAATTTCTAATTTGTAAAGGTTTTAGTATTTTATATTTACAAGACTTTAGAAAAAAAATTATTCAAATCGAAGTAGTTTGGACCGGTTCCGAGATAACGCTCTTTTTTTGCTTATCGTTACTCCACTAATTAACTAGTCCACCTATTTTACAATATCCAGATTTTTAAAACAATAATGAATTGATATTAAGATAAATTATTATTAAATTCCAATGATAAACCTGTAGCTTATGCGAGTCGAAGTTTAAATAAAGCAAACAAAAAATTATTGTACAATTGAAAAAGAGTTAAGAGCAATAGTCTGGGTAGTAAAACCATTTAGACAATATCTCGTTGGAAGAAAATTCAAATTTTTAACAAACCATAGGCCTTTAGTATACTTATTTGGTATGAAAGATCCATCAAGTAGGTTAACTAAGTTTAGGTTAACATTAGAAGAGTTTGATTTTGTGGTTCAGTACGTTCCAGGCAGAATGAATGTTACGGCAGATGCATTATCGCGTGTTGAAATAGACTCAACCGATGTAACTGTAAACATTTTAACTAGAGCTCAAAGTAAGAGAAATAATCAACATCCTGCCGGTGTTTTTAGAGATTCTTCCTCTGATTGCAGACTTGATCAACCTGTTGTCGTGGAACTTTTAAAACCACCAGTAGGAAGTGTTGAATTAAAACTCGTAAAGGAAATCGATTACAATAAATTATCACATAAAAGTCGCGACTCTAATTATTATATATTAAGAAATGTATGTTATCATAAGAAGTTAAATGTACACGTAAATGTTATTTAATTTAAGATACTCGTCATCGTCAATCTTAAGAGCGTGGTTGAGAGACTTGAAAAATATATGTATATAAAATTCCGGAATTAGTAATAGTAAAAAACGAGAATAACTTATTGTTAATAAGAGAAATAGCTAGGGCTCTTGAGGAAATAAAAGCCATTGGTGTAAGGATATGTATTATTAAATGTGTACAGCGTATACAAAATAAAGAAACACAACTATTGATACAACGACTTTCACATAACTAAATTCACTTACCTAACTGTCATGGTTTCAGAGTTTCAGAGAGGGTTATAGTACTGGCAATTATTTAGCTACTGTTAGAAACGATATCACCCACGCGACCGATCAAAAATGACTACCGCCTAAATATTACTAAACTCCTCGAAAACTTCCGATATCATAGATCAGGCGTCGCCAACCTATGACCCGCGGGTCATCAAGTGACCCATTTGATAATTTTATAGTGACCCACTTAAGTGCAAAAGTATAATATATAAAAATAAACTATAAAGCATATCATGAAACGAACACTTATAAAAGAAAAAAATTAATAATAAGATTAACATTTTTGTTTTATTACAAAATCGCAGAAATCAACATAGGCGGAATACAGCTACATTGTCCGAAATGAAAATACCCATTGAACAGAAACGTCTTCTTAATCGTCACATTTTGGTTGATTTTGACCCACAGTCAAAAAAGGTTATCGACGTTTGCCATAGATCAAGATCTTGCTTCCGCTAAATTATAAGAGATAAGATAAGATAAGAGATAAATTATAAGCTTTGAGATAAATGCAGTTAATTTAATTGAATTTTATTTGTTTGATGGAACTGTAATAAAAAGCGGCAACTAGCTTTCTAACTCTTTCTCCATTACTTTCGGAGTTCCTCAAGTTTTAATTTTACTTTTTTGATATTCTGCAATCTTGAATGCTGATGGTACACACATTTAGAGACTTTTTTTGCTTGTTTGCAACTAAATATTTTGTCTAGGCGTCGGATTTTATAGCTCGGCACCCTATAGAGCTGATAAGCCTTTCTAAAATATTTAATATGATTGGAATTTCGGTTATTATTTGTTTGGACCGTTAAAAAAACCCATCTCTTATTAACAATGTCAAATGTCATAAAAATTCGTTTTCGTTCAGTATTCTGACACCGGCTATTAAGCAGGGGTATTTTGCCTGCTACTCGCTGACCTTTTGTACTAAACGCAGTAAATAGTTGTGTTTGCCAAGTTAATCTAATAGTAGATTAGCGAATATTTTCTTTCCCGTGTTGTTAATAGTGTTTGCTAGTAAGATGCTAATCTGGCGAAGGATTAACATTTCTGTGTTTCGGTATTATTTATCTAGAATAGGGCCTAGTGTTTTGGCTATTCCGTTTGATCTTGATATTTTTTTAAAACATAAGTAAAGCTATTAATCAATGACATTATGTTAAAGATTTAATTACAGCAAACTTCAGTTTATAATTAATGTTAAGAATGTTGCAGTGTTACAGTCTTCAAAGTTCTGCGTTTAAAAGGAGTATTTGGATTGTTATTAGTGAAATAAAGGTACAGTGCTTCAGGTCATTATTGTGTAGTTTTATGTTTTTTAAGGATTAGCAGACAATTAGATGCAATCAGGACTACCAGTTCTCTGTTATAAATTATGTAAGTTAATTGGATGTAAGCCAGTAAAGTTGTCACCTGCTAACATAGGTTCCTTTAGGTTAAGCAATCTATCTTTTATAAACTCTTGAAACATACGTTTTTTAATCAAACTAAATAAACAATAAAAAGGCCCCGCGATTGGGCGACAATTGAAACATACGTTTTTCACATTACTTAAACTAGTTTAAAACACAAAATACGATACTTACTGTATATAAAATGCTCAAAGTTGCCGGCTTGAGATTCAGCTCTTTCTTACAAATTTGAATTTCAGGTCGTAGGTATTGGTTCTGCAGTTGTCTAATTATTTATTAAAGGAATGGATAAAGGTTTCAAAAAACAATAACATACACTAGAAGGGCGCCATCTGATTATGAAGCTTAATAACAATAATCAAATAGATCAAATAGATCAAATAAATCTGTCTGAAATCACTAATCAGAAAATGAAATCAGACAGATATAAATTTAGTGCAAAATATTGGTTTATTTCAACAAAGTCAAAAATTTAATGATGATATGAATAAAAACTTTCATAATTATATGGTTCCGTCTTACTGCTTTTAATTAACTTTAAAATCATATTTATTTTAGAAAACACAAAGAAAAATAAGATATAAGAAAATTATAAATTTTAAACTCAAAAATTCAAGTAATAATTCCCTACCTAAGAGCTCTTGACAATCAAAATTTGTTAATGAATAAAAATTGTATACTAAATTACGTATAAATAAAAAACAAACTGTGGAAATATTACAAAGATCCAAAGAAATTCACATAAATATTTAATATTCAAAAAAATCATAATTCACAGTACCAGTAATTATCGGTAATTCGCAAACCAAGTTAACGCTAAATTGCACAAAAAATGACTTTTGCACACACCAAACAATCACTACTAAACGGAAACTGGAATGTTCGTAGATTTCTGCTTTCACAATATTCAAGGATGCAATGAATTAACCTTCGTAATGCCTGTATGAGGTGAACTATTATTCACCAATTTACCCAAAATAAAGTAACTGAATGCAACCATAAAACTTCGATAAGATTTGGTTATTAAATTAATTTTGAGAACTATCGGCAAATGTTTGTTATTTTTCTTAAAACAACCTATTTATTATTTATATCCGAACTGAATTTATAAAGCACATAACTCGGATTTCATTATTAATCCGAGATTTTGATCACTAAAGATAAAGTCTGTAGTTATTAATTTTTATCGGTATTTTGGTACAAGAACTATTTTTATCGATATACGATACGGTATTTATTTTCATCGGTAAACTGTATTAAAGCTATTACACTTTATATTAGGAAAAACTAGATTTCCCGGTCCTTAAAAACACAAACATCCAGAAAAATATTTAACTATATAACGGTACTTTTATTAACCACAAATTCTTAATTAATATCCGGAAAACTAATTACACAACGGTATTTTTATTAACTGCACATTTTCAATTAATTAGGCACGGGCATCCGACACCGGCCATTTTCTATAAACTGTACTGTATTCAGACCAACGACTGAATTGTTAAACTGCGCTGTCTCGAATCAACCACTGAAGTCGTCTGCTTAAAAAACTGAAGGTTATTTTATCATATACGGAATATTCTGGAGGGTGCAGTTCTGCATACACCAATCAAAAAATGGCATGTTCCGGTCTAAGCAAATCAGGGCTGTACAGTCCACGTGTAGTCAATAGAGGAAGTTTTCTTAATTCCACTACTAGATTTTGACCCTAAAAGACTAGAGATTACGCAGTTTTTGTTTCCGCGAAAGAAAAATGTACACAGATGTTATTTTAAAACAAGTCAGTCCAGCAAGCATATCATGTTATTAGGCGCAAATGTAAATAATCGAAAGAGAATTTTTAACACGTAGCAAACATAATTTAATAGATAAAGGAGAATTTTTTATAGTATTTTCACGGCACACCAAACTACAATATCTATGAGAACTAAATAAAGTCGATTTATCATGCACCATATTTAATAATTTTCAAGGTTTTAACAAAGAAGCCATTTTAATCAATATACACGTGCGTAAATAAAATACAGAAAGGAATAATTTATTGCCCAAATGTTTTTGTAATTCTAAGAAGATTTGAAACACAACCTTTTAAAATAATTTTTATAGGTTTATTTGTACCAAATGCTAACACAAGTTTATATTTTAAGAAGAACGCAAATTTGCAGAACCGGACTTAAGATTTTTCAGTAAATATGCAGACAAAACTACATTTATTCAGGACTGATAAAAATATACCGTGACACTCGACAGTTTTTTTAAAGGGATCAGTCAATTGTTGGGAGTTTTAGGTTTCAGTCAGTTTAATGAAGTGCCAAAATAACAATTTATGACTACGTTATGAAACCAATCAAATCAAACAATATTGGATATCTTGTGGGTCTTTTGTAAACAAAGACAAAACTAAAATCAACACAAGAGAGGGGCGCCCATATTTTTAATTATTCTCATGCCTTGATTCCTTTTGGCAATTTATGATCTTAAGAAACCAGTACCTACAGAACCTGAGTTATAATTTGTTTAATAAGAGATCTCCGCCGCGGCATAAGTACAGTAAATATTTTTTTAATAAAAGTACGAGCGTTTTAATTGCATCATTTGAAGTAAGTACGGACCTGTTCAGTATTTTGTGTTTGAGAAAAAAGCTTTGTTACAGACATCAACAATGAACTTAACAAAATAAAGCAACTATTAGAAAATAATTTACATGTAAATAATACCAAATCACATCTATTATTGTTTGTAAAAGCTGATCATATACTACAGATTGGCAACTACTTTGCTAGGAATTTAGGAATTACATTAGATCAAAATCATGTATAAAAAAATAAAACCAGTCTCTATGCTAGCACGTTAACATTTTAAAGGTACAGTATACTTTTGTTTAGACTAAAATTATACATAGACACAATCCCCAATTTTATAGATGCCACTCGCAAACATTAACATAACCCTAAACACATTATTGATGTAACATGGCGCGTTAGTAGAATGCGGCATTACACAGTAAATGTATGTGTACGATAGTTACAGTAAATGTATATTTTTATACGCCATATTTAAAAAGCAACGGTCGCAACACGCTGCCTTTATTTGAAAATATGTGTAACATGAAAACAGCAAATGTTATATTGTGCGAAAAGGTATACTGCCAAACCATAAAAATAAAAACTTTATTTACAAAAGAAATGTTCTGAAAGCTTGTACGACGAAGCAGCTAAAAACAGAATAATAATTTGGTTTTAGGAAATTTCTTATATTTAAATATAAAGATGATACGTAGGGACACGCTTCATAATATTCTACTAGAAAATCATTTTAGAAAATTCGTATCCATGAAATAAAATATTCAAGGGAAGTGCGAAAGATAAGGTTGAATCGTCCGTGGAAGAAAAGAATTTCAGTTCTATTCCTTGCTTAAAAGTTTCAATATTTTCACAAATGAAAATTGCCCTCTTTCTTAAATTTCCTTGTATATTTCAACTGTAAAAAATTGCTTCGCTTTTGTACAGACAAGAAATCTGTATAAAAATGTACATATATAAATCTGCATTATTTTGCATGCCTACTTTGATCCCAATTCGGAGCACGTACAATTCGTATTCATGAAGAATATGATTAAACCTTTTATCGAGCCTGAATTTTGATGGATATTAAAATTGAATTTGTTATGCAGATGATGGTGCCTAAATTTATTAAAAACTGAATTTTATGAACGTTAATTTTTTTCTGTTACACAAAGAGAAATTTACTACAAAATTATAAATACTTATAAAATATAAACCGGAATTGGTAATAAAATTGATAGGAAGATGAAGACAATTCTTAGATGCAAATAATTTTCTCCAAACAATAATTTTGTCATTTAGCAACTTCAATAAACTTATCGAAATAATAAATTTTTATTTTCAAAATTTCCATTTCCTATTAAATTAAAATGTAATAAAATAAATAAACCCCAAAAGATATTCCCGGCAACCTCATGATAAGTTTCAAGTTTCCAGTTCTTATAAAACTTTTTAATAATTCCGGTCGAAGAGATACTTAGAAATTCATTCGGGGGACTTAATATTCAAGTGTCATTTCGCTTTGATTTAAATAACTTACATTTTAACGTCGAAGAAGCAAAATAAACTCTTTAAAAACTTCACTTTTGAATGGTCGCAACAAATTTTAAACGTGCAAATAAGATTGATTTTCACATGTCAAAAAATTAACCAGTTAGTAAAAATGTACACACAAAATGGAGATTACAACTTTTGGATCGGATGAGCTTAGTTTAGTGTTAGTGTTATGTAATAAATAGGTTACAAAACCGGAGGAAAAGGAAACATGGAAATCCCTACAAAACCAAAGCAATAGGTGACTGTTATATAACCACTAAAACTTGTAATACCCATTTTGGACGACAAAAGCGATGAAGTCATAGAAGACCGGGTTGGTAGTAGACGTAAAATGAAGTACAATACGTTGCAGTATAAGTAACCCAATATGCAGGATAATACTCTGTAATGACCTTATTCTGTGAAAGTCGTTGATCAACAAGGATTATGTCTTACGTTAGTAATGCAATCCTACAAAGTGTTATAACTAGGATTTTGCGGTGATTTTTGGGTCATATTCAACGAGGCCAGTAAAATGCTCTATGAATTTTGCCTAATATTACAGTTATATATGACAGCACTTCTTCCAACTTCCAAAAATCCTTAAAATTTTGCATTTAGTGAATTGATACTCATGTAGGACTTTCCATTTCTTTCCTCATATTCTTTATATCCGAACTGTGTTAGCATTTTTGCAACAATACAGTTTGTGAGGTAAATCTAATTTACATTGGGTAAACTGATAAAGCATTTAGAATTCAATTTATAAGACCACCTACTATTTAAATTAAAAATGTAAATGTGCCAGTATTTCAACACCGCCTAGCCATCGAACAGATTCATCTATAAATCCCAATATTAAGATTGGTTCTGAATTAAGCACAGACTTTTTTCAAAAGTCGCATTTGTGACTCGTCTGACAGGGTAGAACTTTATTTTTTGCCTAAGCATAATATACATAAAAGCTTAATAATTTTATGCCTAGACAGTAAAGGTGTCTCAAGATTGTGTCTGCAGAATTTTATTTATTTGTGAAATTTAAGTTAAGTATACATACCATTATTGAAAATTGTATTTTGAAAATGTTTGACAAAAATAGAATAATTATGCAAGTCAGAGTAAAATTGTCTTTGTGTGTAACGTCCAGGCTTGGCGTCTACACAAAGCGTTAGGTGCCTTTAATCTTAATAAAACAATGTGCTATTATCTCTTTGCAAGTCTTTGATAATTTGTAACTTTATTTAGTACTAAAATGATAGGCGCCCCGCTATATTGTTCCATTAAGGTAAATGGATGATCATCTATTTTAGAGTAACTAGTACTTATTTGAAAAAATAAGTTGAAATGTATTTGTCACGTAATAAAGTAATCATTACAAGCCACAAATTTCAAATACTGTTTAGAAAAACTAATTAAATTGCAGTTGTCTTAAAATCTGATGTTCATTTATTGATTAAATATTTCAAGTACAAATGCAATTTAACTTTCGATGGTGCAGGGGTGGACTTGCATTGAGCTCTGACATCGGTTTTTCATAGGTAAACAAGATATACCTATATAATATTTTCTGTAGATTATTTTCATTGATAAAGTAACTAAATTATAATACGTTGTAAGAAATTACAAACTAAATTAATTAAATAAATTTGATTGATTAACTGTAACTGGTTATTCTGTCTTTCAAATATTTTTTATAATTAGATTTATTTCATGTAACGAGTTCAAAATTGGGTTATTAATTTTATGTCAATTAAATTTTTAATCCCGATATAAAATGAAATGTTTGAAATTTAAGTTGGTATGTAAAAGATAAAATGTTTATTCTGATTATCCAATAGGAAAACCTAGTTGCTTTTAAACAAACAACGAAGAATGCAGACAGTCTTGTCTTATATAAATTTCTTAGTATCAAAATTTACTGAATTCAATTCGGAAAATAGAATCTTTCTCACGGTTGAAACCCTGTTTTGGGCATGTTTTCTTCTCTGAAGGGTATTAATAATCTCTGGTCAAAACAAGATATTGTAATGATCTTTGAAAAATATTACTATCAAGAACGTGTTGTTTAATATATTAGTTACGTTTAATAATAATCTCAGGATCTGGTAAATCGATATTTCATTTTATAAATTTTATTTTTGAGACTGCTAAATTATGACTGAATCCTTAAACTTTATGCGATGGGGTCGCCAGTAGTTTCATTTTAATGAGATCTTATTATGTAAAAGTTTAAAAAATGACAGTTCATAAGTATTTATCAAAGTCGATAGATGAATTTGACTTAACCTCAAATAACTCTATGAATAAATATTATAAAATCAAGTAAGTGTTAGATTTACTTCTTTTGTATTTTTTGTTTCAGAGTATTTAAAAATTCACTTACAGTTTTTACAGTGATTTGAACTTTAAGATAAATATTCACTTTTCTGATAAAACTTCTTTGTAACACCACTATTGTAATTTTCATATAGTAGAACCAAAGCACTAAACCTTTTTCTTTATTTATTTAACACTCTTTTTATAACACAAACCTGATGAACTTAGATGTAGTTTTTTCCTGCGTTCTTTCTCCTGACAGTTCCTTTCTGTGGTGAGTATTGTAGTTGGCCCCCGTTTTACTGTCGCTGCTGACACCTTGCACTCAGCCTCCGGCCTAGATGTCTGGAAGATTCTGGAACGAGTAGGTAATTTCGTCGACAAGTTTGTTTTACCATCCGACGTCAATATTGTTGATTTTAAACTTATTCTCCTTCCTTCCAGTTTACTGGGACATGCGGCACAACGATGGATTTACTTTCAGCTTGCCTCGATGTCTCGCTCTACACAGCACAGGATTATTGGTATGCTTAGAAATATTAGGTATGTTTTCTTCTTTATTTTATTTTCTTCATATATTATGTTAATAATTGAAACTGGAAGACTGTTTATATGATGGTTCAACATTTATTTTTAACTTTTCTAACAAGACTTATAGATACTTAAAAATTACATCTTGAATTTTTTTGTATTTTTTCATAATTTTTAATTACCTTAGAGCCCAATAGGATATATTCTCCTTTGTTATCTGGTCATTATTTGGGTGATTCCCATTGTGCTTATCTTGTGCCACATTAATTTTCATATATAATATAACAAGTGGTCTAATTTTTTCCGACATTTTTGTCATTTCAGATATGAGTAGCTTTCGCAACGAAAACTACACGAGTCGACGCAGGAGACGAGAGTAATTTTCCAAAAGCAAAAGCTATGAATGTCTTAAATGATAAATTTTGCAAGAAAAAATTAGACCACGAGTTGTATTCGGCTTGACAATCCATCGAGCAAATTTTTATTTAGCGTGTGTAGTTAATATTAATTTAATTAAATTTGGCATTTCATTTTGACATAAATCTTTTCACTAAGAAAAAACCACTAGTGGTTTTTTCACTATAAAACTAATTTCATTGGTCCCAATTTGAAAAATTCTGTAATTTGATTGGTGAAAAATGCACGTGGTTAAAATTTAGTTTGGTTCCCGCGTAGTAATTCTGGAAATAATATTTTCTTGTAAGTCTAGACGACAGATGAGTGCTTTCTTGCACCAATTTCTACGTCATTTCTGATTACTATTTTTTAATCCATTAGGTGGAAATTTTCGCAGAATGCTAGCTAAAAACTTCCTTACGGCATAAAAAAATGTATTTCTACGCGTGAGATTAGGGTCGCAGATGATAAAATCTTTCGCGCTGCGATAGGGTAGCGTCACTTGATTCCCGCTTGAGCTTCGAGTCACACCACTTTTCCGTTTGATCTTCCAGTAATGAAGGTCGATATTATTGAATTTTCGTTTTAGTTTAAATAATTAAAAAGACAGTTCGGCTAAAGTTTTTGTGCAATTGTGTGCCCTGACCTCGGCAGGGTACAGCCTTTATAAATTTCATTATGTGAATCAATCAATTAACGTTTAATGACTCTTCCGTTAGAACTTTATGAAAAACCAGTCGACTTGGGTCGATATTATCGATTTACCGTTTGTTAGTGAGTGTTTGGAAATGATGCAATTTCTAAATACAGTTCCGTACCGTTTAGTTCATCTTCGTTGTGAAGTGAAATTTTTGGAAGTCGTTTATGATCTGATAAATCTTGTTCGAAAGATTTGTTATTACCGTATCGCTAATAAATAACTGTAGTTTGTTTTATCGTGAGGAACTATTAAAAACAATTACCTCTCTCTGTTTGTGCTCCGAATTAGTGCAGTTTTGGGTAATAAGAATTTTATAGATTGATCTATTATTTAAAGACAGATTCCCGTTTTTGGGTTATTAAAGACAAATAATTAGTGCTTTAAGGGAATAATTTAAAAGTAGCAAGCGCTACCTATGAATAAAATCAATTAAGTTTTTGAAAGACTTCATTACTATACTTCGATTGTTTAATTTGTGCTTAATGAAGACTGTTCGTGAATTTATATGGGCAATTGACTGTATTTAAAATGCATCTCTTCCTTGGGACCTGCTACCGTAAAGCAACAATTCAAGACCAGTTAGTCAACTACGGTTTTCCAGAATAGAGGCACTTTTCCAATTTCTACGGGATTTGCTCAGCTTGTTTTCGTCAGGTTTAGTTGGATAAAAGTTAAGGTATTGTACTTTATAAGAAACTGTTTATTATTGTAATTTTGTTTACGAATCCTTTATGCAAGGAACTTTGTAATTTTCTTTAGGAAGAGAGCTCTCATTAGCATTTAAAATTTAAATCATTATGGCTAGTGAATTTCAAAACTATTAATCTTGATAATATTTAGATAGGTTTAATTTGCGTAATATCCTTCAGATATTTGTTTGTTGAATTTTCATCGGAGTTATGTTTCCATAATTTTGATCAATTAAGTAGATTTTGCTGAATAATTTTGGTTTGTTAAAAATTAGTAAATATTTTCTTTTTTTGCTAATTAAATTATTTTATGCTAACTTTTTGAATTATACTGGTTCAATTATTTCAATGTGGTTTGATAACTATTTACGAAGGGTGATTTCATGTGTAATTAACTTATGTTGTCTGTGTTTTTATAATTTATTTGTTTTGTTATTTCATTTTATCTCATTTCCTTATTATTTAATAAATGTTTTCAGTTTATATTGAGGATCTAAACGGAACCATATAATTATGAACGTTTTATTTTTTATTTCAAAATTTTAACATAAACAAAATTTTTGTTTTCAATCTTAATTATTTAATTCATTTGCTGATTAGTGAATTTAATATCTTTTAAAGCTTATTCATTTAACATCTTTAAGCTTCATAATCAGATGGCGTCCTTTTAGTGTTTTTATTTGAGTTCTGAAACCCTTATCTACTCCTTTTCATAATTTATACAACTGTACAACATAATTTATAAAACCAATACCTGCGACCTGAATAATAAATTTGTAAGATAGAGCTAAATCTCAAGCTGTGGCAACTATTTTGAGCATCTATGATAATGTAAGTATGATAAGTTTTATTGTTGATTTTGTGTGACAAAACTTAAACGTTTCAATTGACGGTCCAATGTGGGTCAGATCTTAAAGTTTCAACGCAGGGATTGAATTGTGTGACTGTACTTTCTGAGGATAAGGAGAATTTGAGGGATAATTATTAAAAATTTTAGCAAAATTTCAACTTCAAGTTCTTTAGACGACATTCAAGTTTAAAAGTATTTAAGACTAGTGAAACCAGTTAATATTGGAAAATAATAATAAATGTTAATATTGTAGTGTTCGAAAATTCCGTTTAATGAAAAACAGTTCAGTAGTCAGCTGTTTCTGCGGCGTTTCCTTCAGATCACAGTAGTAGTGATATTTTGTGTTGTGTGATCTAAAGGTGATCATTTTAGTGATTTTTAGCATTTATGTGAGGTTGGTGTGTATGAATGTGAATTAATGTAAATGTGTTTTGTGAATGATTTTTAGACAATTTTGTGTTATGGATACTTTTAAAAAATCTTCAGAGAGACTAGCAGCTTTTGAACAAAGCGGAATAGTAATTTGGACCATAATAACGGACTTAAGGTGGAGAAAGTTTATACGGCTTTTTTAAAGCAAATAAATATGAGTCGTATTACAACACCACTTTAAAAACTTTTAATAATATATCAGCGACTTGGCAACATTACATTTTCCGCTAGGATCAATTAACATTCAAGGAATACTTTTTCTTAAGAAAAGATCTTATTGCGATTTGACTGATCATCCATCTAAAATATAAGATTTCTTGTTACAATTTAACGTAATTATTTTTTAAGTACTGATTTTGATTAAAATATATGAAGGTTAGTATATTCGTAAAAAATTTAACTAATAATAGTCTCTTAAGAATATTATCTAATACAAACAGATCTTAGTTGAAATTCCTTCTAATGCATCTTCTAACATTTGACTATTTTAAATATTATTCATTTTAAATTTTTCAGTTAGCAAATAAGTACCTATACAAAAAGCCTTTTTTGTATAGTAAACCCACAAAAGTTATACACTGGGGGTTTAACACTCGCATTTCATGTTTGCGTGTTAAATGTAAAATAAGTAACATTGTCTTGGCGGTTGTGTTCCCCGTGAGTTAACAAAAGGACAGGATAACCTGTTCAAGGGTTCCGTTCAGCTAATTTCATAAACAGCAACAGCACGTACGTAAGTGTACTGGTTTTCAATTTTATGTAATTGCTGTACAAGTAGCATGTACAACAATTCTCAAATGAAAGCATTAAAGTAACTTTACATGCAATTTTCAATTATTTTTTAAAACTGCAAACTGTAAACGAATATTCAGCTTTACTTTTTAGGTTTCAACCACAGTGGTTTTTATTTGCGTCCAATTGTGGTTGAGCTGAGATCGCACTGTGCAGGTTTATACCCATCTTATCACTGCATGCTATTCTGACTCTGGCCCTTTATTTTTCTTTCCACGCTTCTTTTATAAGAGATGTAAATTTTGTTGTAGGGAAAGATGTTGTATTTTCCTTTCGTCAAGGACAAACGGAAATTACGTCAGGACACAATAAAAACCAGTAGTAAAAATTCACCAAAACATTACTACATATTACTGTTAGGTTAGGTTCATTTAATGAAAGCTAAGTTTACTGGACTATATTCTACTAGAATAGAATTGCTCTCGCAACTTCCAAAAGTTAAGGGGGATTATGTATTTCCTAATTTATTAATGTCCAACCTCAATGTCTAAAATTTAGTTTAGAATATTATGTAACGATAGCAATTTGTATAAAGTATACCACTATCCTTATTTACGTACATCCGTCTCAAAATCTAGGTCACCTTTCTAATATCTATCATCAGAGAACCTGGATTTACATATTTGTCAGCTTCATGTTATGACAGGATATAGAAAGGTGTTATTCAAAGAACTGGGACCTTATGAATAATATTAGTATAGGTGCATATTGCAACTATGTGAAAACTTCGTTACAACCTTATAATAGATCTTAGCGAGCTGCAAACTTTGCCACGCTGTTATAAACGCAAATTTGTGTTGGCGGATACTAAATAAAAGTTTCTTGTAACATACACTAAACAATTCCACGAAGGTGAAAATTTGCACCGAATGAGGGGAAAATTGGAATGCACTTAGCAAATTAACATGATTTCGGTATTAAAAGAAATACCATTATATGGTATTTGCATTGGTATTAACGCGTTCGTCAACAAACAAATCAACAATATACAACACGAAAACATAACCAAATCTTATAGATAAAGTAAAGATATATTTATTTATTCAAATTTTTAAGTCAAAGACAGTTTAAAATGGAACAAAAGCGTCTTTTTAATTATTTATTTATTTACTTATTTTTATTTTCTTAACTAACATTAAAAACGACAGTTAAACATTATAAAAATCAATTTAGTAAAAATTGAAACTGTTATCTGACTTAGTACTTGTATTTAAAAAGATATAATGATTTTAATCCATAGCCAACCGACACAAAACATTTAGAAACTTATTATTAACACAAAAAAATGATGAATTGCTGATTCCTATTAATATATGAATTATAACTATACAGGTAATGGTAGTTATACAAACTATGCCTCTAATCTGATTTGATTGTATCATATAAAACCTAATATAACGTAACCCGTTCTAGTCGCTGGTACATTTCTAAAGAAAATCAAGCTTATTTAACCTTAAAAAATAGAACAACACGATATAGCTAGAAAATTCCAAATTAAGAACATTAACAAAACTGGGCGTGAAGTCATGATATTCTAGATTTTGGTTTATCCCAACCAATTAAGTATCTGGCATTTGTCATATTTAGAAATTGTAAAAAGTTTCACAGAAGCATGATGTATTCATGCAACTAAACAATACATACATAATACAAATACATATATGGAATGCTAATAATACTACAATACAAACTAAAGTTAAAATCTGTAAAGCAGCAGTTAAAGCAGTCCTGTTGCATGTTTTAGAGACGTGGATAGTGACAACTACAATAAAGCATAAACTGCATATGAGACACAGAGTGTATGTTCCAAAGTGGCATAAAAATCGAAGCTAAGAGAAGAAAGTACGGTTGTATAGGACATACCTAGCGGGAATGAAATCCGAAATATGTAAAAGAGTACTGTGGAATTAAATCTCCGAGGTAAAAGAGTGAAAAACATCTTAAGACAACACGTAAAAGAACAATCGAAGGAGAAACAGAAAAAACCATAGCACAGTTCGGACCGATGACGGCAGGGGTTAAGGGGCAGCACGACTAATATACAAGCGCCTAGTCGGAGCACGGCCGGATGTCGTGATTGGCCACGCGGTGACGAATCAGATTTAAATTCTCAACGGCGCGCGGCGGCAAATTGGAATGTAAATACCTCTTATATAATTGTGTGTTGTGCATTTTACATGCGAATTGATTGAAATTATTGGAAACATAATGGGCATAATAAATTTGCTCTTCAATAATCCTTTCATTATCTACAATAATTGTAAAATAATTGTAAATGCCCCAAATAGTCATTTAATAATAGGAGGGGGAAATTTTGAAATCAGATTTAAATTGACTAGATTTTGCCCATTTTCCTGGCAGATCTTCATTTACTCAAGGTGATATTTCTAAAAATAACTTCATATTCTTCTAAACCAAGAAGTAAATCCGGACAAACACTCGTAGGAAACAGTGTCTCAATTGAGGACCTTAATCACACTGGACCCACTTGAGCCGCTCGAGAGAGTCAGACGAGTGGCGGGAAAAAAATTAGCATGTATTCTTGCAAGTCCAGCTCATGGTTGACATCACCTCCTGCAGGAGTCGACAAGTGACAAACGATACTTCCAGATCGTGACGCGGGTAAGAATTTTGCATTGTTTTAAATGGGTCTTTTTTCAGAATTGGTTCACTCGATCAGACTCGGAAGGTCATAAATAACGATTATAATGTTATACTTTAATAAGATTCATACAAATGTCTATTAAATGAAAGTGTTTTCCCTCTTTTTTAAGTGTTTCCAAGTTCGGTCCTGATATATTGAGGCAACCCAACAATCACCTGTGAGCGCAGGTGCTTTTCTAACTACCTATACGAGTCTCATTTAATTTGCCTGACAGTTTACATAACTACCCACTTAGCAATATCCGCCTCGCTCTGATAAAAACTATTATCAGATCATCATACGTATATATTTTTAAAACGTTTCTTACATATAACAACAAATATTACTTACATATCAATGTTACGTTATAACCTATGAGTGACTACAAAACATCAAATTAACTTACCATACCCCTAAACAGTACTTCAGCTTAATAAACGTCATGACATCGAACTTACCTGAAAAGAAAAAAATATATAAAATTAGAACCATAAATTATAACAATGGATGATTCTAAGTTTTATATTACTCTATTTTGAGCTAATCGTTGTTATAAAACACGACACGATATAACCAAATATACATCGAACAGACTGACAAAAACGCAGACTAACTTAACACAAAAGTGTGAACAGCTCGAAATCAAAATCGATTGCACTGAGCAGTAATATGTAATTAGCGCATATTTCCAGGTATGTTGTATTATGTTAAGTATTTTTTAGGGATGATACTTTCAGTTTGTACTTGCACCATGGATACTTTAGAAACCCCTTCGTGGAAAAATATCGTATATGTTTTTCGTATTTTCTTTTTATTACCTTGAGTCATTATTTCCAACATGCAAGCTCTGAGCTTAATCAATAAGGCTTGGAGTCTAGTACCAACTCATTGGACCAAGAAAAGGATAACATTTGATTTAGTATATCAGCTGTAGTTTCATACACCTAGAGCTATATCACATTTAAAACAAGATATCTATTCATCTTAATCGCGATGCACATGTTTCCAGTGGCGTGCGGTCCATAGAAGCAAGGGAAGCAATGCTTCCCTTAAGAATCTATTAAAATTAAAAAACAATGCTAACAAAAATAGTTTTATAAAATTATGGTTATCGTTTATTTAAATTTGTAATGTTTAATCAACTTAAAGCTCAATATCAATTCCATACAGCAAAAAGTATAATTATTTAGAGTACTATTTTAAATTAGACTCATTAGACTTGCGCAGAAAGGTAATACCGATTCAAATGTGTTACTTACACTGCATATAAACACTGATTTCGTTGCTTCCTGCACTTCTTGCTTTCCGAAGCGGGCGAGTCGCGGGTGCGTTGTGGGCTACAGTTAACATCGTATAAGGTCGAGTTATTTTTATTAGCGTACTCCGTGATCAGATGTTTATTATAATTTCGTTATTTGTTCGATTTTTCATGTTTGTTAAATGTTACTTAAGCAATGTAAATCCGCGAATGAGACTGTATTTTGGAACATTTTATTATTTCAATTTATATAAGTTCGGATTTTCTTAAAGACAAATAATTCTATTTAGTTTGTTCTGTATGCATAACATTTAAACTTGCTTTATCGTCATGACTGCAAATTCAGCTGCTTTGGTAGAAGGTTCGAGTACCGTTCAATTTGTAAAGTATTATTATTATTTGATAAGAAATTTCCTTCATACAGTTTCGGAGGAAATTATTGAGAAAGGCAGACCAAAACCAGAACTTTTAAATTTAACAACAAAGATTAAAACTTGCACCAGGTATTTTGCTAAAAAAGACCGGAAAATCGAGTTGCAATATAAATAAATAGTAGTACTTTTTTTTAAATAAAGAATAATAGTCAACAAATTCCATAAGTATAAAAGACGTATTCTTTTGCACATTGTGATTAAAACTAAACAATCATAAAAATTTGAAAATGCTTTGTCACAAAAGAACTTTGGCAATAGTTACAAGTTTCGTTTCAGCACCTTTTATGCTTCAATCATGTCAATCACACAATTTCTACGATTCAAAGGGGTAAGGGGATTACCAATCATGCTAAAAATATCTTACTAGGTGGGAGTTAATCAGTATTCAAAAAAACGAGATGTGCTAAAAAATTACCAATCCGATTAATCATTATAGAGTAAAAGAATACTACTGAAGTGTAAAAAATTCCTCCTTAAAAGACTTTTAAGCTTAATAATTATAACACTGTTTTTTATTGCACCTAGGTGTATTAAAATTTAAATCGTGGTTGCTTCCCTAGTCTAAATTGTCACTGCACGCCACTGCATGTTTCACTTTGTGATAATCCATTAAGCGCAGCTGATACTCATCATCCGCCACTGGAAATGACTTTAACCATATTAATCAAATATTACTTTACCATGACTAGTCGTATGAACTTGATTCTTTAAATACCGAATCAGTATAAATAAAATGTATACCTACTATATTGAATAATATAATTTCTGATAAGATTCCTCGACATATAAATACTAATAATAAAAAATATCCAGTTTAGTTTTTTAAAGAATTAATCTACTTAATGAAACAAAAAGATAAAGTTCATAAATAGTAGAATGTTTTATAAGTTAAGAAAAGTAAGGTTTTTCCAGCGAGTATAAATGTTTAATTCCCGAGCGAAAGAAGCGAACGAGTAGATTAAATTTACACGAACATGGAGATATCACTTTTCTAACGCATAGAACAACCTACTATTTCTTCGTGTACTTGGCGAAAATAAGAAAAACTAAAAAATAAAAATTGAAAACTCAACTCTGAAATAATTTTGGTCGAAGTATGTAAGCGTAACGTGTGTCATAACAACAACGTGATAGATAGCAACCAATAAACAAATAAAAACCACAAAGGATGTTGCTAACTGCCACAATGGTTGCTAACTGGGTAAGTGGTTACTAATTAGAAAAGTGTTGCTAAGCGGAAACGTAGAACTTATCTTTGCTGTTTTCTAACAAGCAAAGTGGCTTTTTTCCATTAAGTATACGAAGAAAATATAAAAAATAGAAATCTCCCTTAGATTATACACTTTTTAGTATTATTAGAAAAAAGACAGAAAATATAATTAAAATCTGTTATAAGGACTTTGTTAATGATATAGTAACAAAGATTAGCAAAACATAAAAAGCTATGGACTTATAAACTAAAAACAAAAAAGTTACCAACTAGGCACATTATTGAGAAATTATGTTCTGAGGGAATCGAGATTTGTAACCTTTTTTCTGAATATTTTATTTCAGTTTATATTTCCAGTTCACATAATGTCACTAATAAAAATTCTTTATCAATCGGAAATGATAATTTGTAAAAAGCTCTCATTAAACCTGTGTACAAATCTGGTAATAAAAACGATGTGATAAACTTTAAACCAATTTCTAAATCGTGCGTATTTAATAAAGTATTGGAATAACTATTACATAAAGTAATATATAGCACTTTCCAAAGTAGTGTACTACCACTGGGAACAACCTGGGTTTATTCCTAAAAGATCTGTGGTATCTAATCTTTTAGTTTATACTAATGTTTTTACTATATTTATGAATAAACGATCAGAGGCTCATGCGGTTTACTCCGATTTCAGTAAAGCTTTCGACAAGATTGGTCATTATTTATTAATTAAAAAGTTATAATAGATCGGATTACAAGTTGAGTTTCTTAGATATATTGAATCATATCTTAGTCATCGGTCACAGTTAACGGCTACATATTTGTTAGTTCTAATATAACTCCTGGGATCCCACAAGGTTCTCATGTGGGTCCTTTATTGTTTATTTTGTATATAATGATGTTTCTTCTTGTTTTAAATTTTCAAATGTGCTGTTGACCTAAAAATCTATGCTGAAATTACAAGCTTGAGCGATTTTTACAAACTACAATATGATATTGTTAAATCGATTGGTTCTAAACATCGACAAATGTAGTTTTATAAAGTTTACATGGAATCGCACTTCAATCGAATTCAATTACAATATAAACAATATAGCCTTAAATGAAACAAGTTTTTGATGCTCACACGCATGGTTTACAGTATGATAGGTTTTATTTCTAGATCCTGTAAGAATTTTCAACACATACATACGGTTTAAATTCTATACTTTGCACTTGTAAGGATCATTTTATAATTTGTTTCACCGGTTTGGAATCCTCAAGATTACTGTTACATCGGAAGAATTGATCGAATGCAAGCTAGATTTATTATAAAAAACAAATTTCCTCATACTTCTTTGAAACTTAGTACTCAAACATCAATAAGGTGTCAATCTCTTTGACTACTTGCAGTGTTTTAAAAATTCCATAATCAATATTATATCTTAGTCTTATTTATATGTACTTTGAAACGTTATTAAGTTACACAAACAAAAACCCCACGTTGGGCGCCAATGAAACGTAAAACTGTTTCGTTACTCTACATTATCCTGAATATAAAACAACATAAAATACGCCGCGGGATGGACGCCACTGTAACCTAAAAAAATTCACAATCTGAATACTTACTGCAAAGCTCATAAGAATGATACTTACTGTCATGCTCCGACTTTTAAGATCCCTTAATATCAAATTATAATTCAGGCGTAGATCTGATTTCCATAGCTTACGAATTCTAAAGAAAAATAAGAGGTAATAGACATAATACAAAATATGGGCGCCATCATACTTGCAAGTGTTTTTTGGTTTTTAATATTAATAAATAATATTAGTATCTTATTCAATTAAAAACAAGGTTTTTATAAATTCAAACAAGTTCGTCTTAAAAAACTTGACTAGAGGTCAAATGATGAATATTTTCTTAAATTGGTGCATTTAAACGTTATTTAAGATTATCTAATCTATTTAAATCCAATTTTTAAAGTAATTCAGTTATATAGACTATGTTAAAATGGTAGTGAGCTGTGAAAATCAAACTAAACGATCATCAGGAAATTGTCTCATTTACACATTGTTTAAAGGATCGCATGAATATGTATACCATCACTGACGAAATATAAGAGAAATACATTTGTTTATACTTTGTCTCCTATGTCCAAATACTTGAAAAATAGGCATGGATTTGATAATGCCATTCTTTTCTTAGTTCAATGCTCTGAGATGTTATAAGGCAACGACCAGTTACTTTAAATCAGGATGAAATTAAATTTACATAATATGATTCTGTATCAAAGGATACTATCACATAATTAAATCAACTGAAACATTCCTGCAGGAAAAGCAAAAGAGACTAAATAATTCACCAATTTTTCAAGCTGCTCAGATTCGTAAAACAAAAAATTGAAATTTACAGAATATGTACCTGTATGTCATATCAAAAATTAACAAAGCCCTTTCTCCCGCACAGGAAGACAAATAATGTTTTGTATTTACCAGCCATACTTTTTAATCCGAATGCCGGCGGAAATTCGTGAAAGGACGTATTTAGGACTAACCGGATAAGATTAGAACCTACAAATGAAGTTTATATACAGGGGTAATAAATTACAGGTATAATACAAGCGTAATGATATAAATCTGGATAGTACCCAGAGCTGCCGGGGCAGGCTAAAACGTGCGTACACTGAATTTAAGTAGGCATGAGCATCCGGATCTCTGATTATACATCTAGCCAGGTACCCAATTTATCGAGAATCCGGATAGCCGTCAACGTTTTTGCGTAGATATTTACTAAAACAATAATAATTAAATGAAAAACGAAAAATCTGGATAATCCCTTAATTTATTTTTAATTTTAGTCCACAGAGACAATATTATTGCAATATAAATGAAATCAATCAATTAAAAAAAAAGATTTTAAATTGATTTATTTTATGAACTTTTATCGTAGTTGTTTTAGAAGACAGGTGAGCAATGTGGTGTAAGAGCAGGTCAGCTTTTGAAATATGTCATGGATATGCGAGATCTGATAGCTAAGGAAGACCTTCGGTTTAGGGAATATGATTCTGGAAGTTAGTTTTCCTATGCTGAAGACGTTTAATAAAAAACAGTTATTCTGAATAATGTTTTTTTCAATAAAAGAAATCAGAATACAATTGTATCCGAAAACAAGTCGTTTATTTTTATTTTTAAGGGTAACCTAAAACTGAGCTTTGAAACGTGTAAGAAAACCCAAGCGCAACGTAATCAGTTCTCGTTAGGAATATTCCCCTTAAAATCGAGCATTTGCCCTTTCTGCTTGCTGCGCGTTACGTTGTGTATACACGAGAGGGCGAGCCATGCGATAAACAGCAAGTGGAGCACGGAAGTACTGCTGGTAATTAGAGCGGGTTTGTCATAAAGGCGCTGTAAAACCTCGTCGTTTCGTTTAACAACCGTGTTAGCTTGATTTGTCGCCAACTCTGCCGTAAAATACCCGGATTTATATCATGAACTATATAGATAATAGTGCTCTAGCTCTACTGAAGGGAAAAATAAATACATGAGTATAAATATCTGATGAACGCTTACATAGTTTATAATCAGGGAGTAATTAAGGCACAAATTGTTTCACGTGAACAGGTAAGTTCAGCTTGTGGAAGCTGTTATGTTATGCATACCGGTTGTCGGGTATGTTATATAATAATATCGTACTAAATACATTTATTTACATAATTCAGGCTTTCAGTGACAAAAAAAGCAACCTAGAAAACATAAAAATGAAAATTACCTTTTTGTTTGAATTTTTGCATGTTTTATTACGTTTTTAGCTCTTGTTAAGTAGGAGTATTATAGCGCAACATCAAACTAAACATAGTTGTAGTAAAACTACAGTTTTAGTTGACGCTGTAATTACACATGAAAATGTCAGACATCTTTTAGTACGTTTAAGTACCGGATAGCATAACTAAGAATTTGACAACTAAGTACTTTTGTTTGAAATATAGCGTAACGGTATGCTAAGCTCTGCCGTGATAATCTTTTATATTATATTTAGGAAAAATTCCAATGCGGGGTTCGCTGCATTGAAGTATTCTTTCTATACACAATTAAGAATTTGGTGTACCTAAAATGACTTTTTGACATAATGGCAACGTTATTGGCTAAGTGTCAAATACTTTTTTTTAAACGTAAACATTAAAGTAAGTTATCACACTGAACCACATGGACAGGTAAGAATTTAATAAAGATTTATAAAGGATACTTGATATTATCAATTTTATTATTATTATTCAGGAGGTTTCACACACCAGTAACCTCAAAAATATTATTTACAATTGAATAAGTAATTTTTATAGTAGTAACCTTTTTTATTTTAGTAGCTCTAATGTACCTGCTGTTTATAACATCTCTTCACTGATGCTCTTAGCGAAATTATATAAAGGATAATTAATTTTAACCTTTTTAATGTTAGAGCATGCCCCTCCAACTCACCATGTACCTCATTATTTTAACATTTTTTTATATACACAAACCGTTTTGCGATGACCTTTTATTTAAACTTTGCTTTCAGGTATTACTTCCGGTACGAGTTGACACCTGCCTTCACCTTATTTGTATCAACTAATATTGACTTACACTTATTTATCATTTTTAACTTTTGAAATAACCATCCCTGCTGCCTATACGTTCCAAATCGAGATCATAAGTGAGAAACTTTTGTGAATTTTACGCCTTCTTTTGATTCACTGTCTTATAATAATATTATATTATATATTAAAAATATTTCTTTTGTTTTCTACCAAGATAAATAAACTTATTTATTTTTTACCACCTAGACACCGCCATTATTGGAGAATTAATTTTTTTATTTTAATTTGTCAGTCTGGAGCATATGGATACTGCAATTTAATAATATAAACTAGGATAATGTGCCCTACGGGCCTAAGCACTTAAGTATGATAGAAATAGCATTTATCGATTTTTTTTAAGTAGGTCAGTATTTACATGACCTACATAAATCTCCGAACGATTCCCTATCGATAGAGCACATATTAGTACCAAATAGCACTCAATAGCACTAAATAGTACGATAGAATCAGCATTTATCGATTTTTTAAAACATAACCTAATTTAAAAAATTTTTTAAAACATAACCTAATTTAAAAAATTTTCGTGCAAAATGGTCGTGCATTATCCTCGGCAAATTACGCGTCGAATAAGCCCAAGCCCATCTCTCTAGCCCTTATAGAACGCGAGAATTGGGCTCGGACACACATACAAATCTTTAACTTTAGTAGTATTGGATTTAAACAACATTTATATGTCCAAGCAACGAAATAAACGCTCGAAACTGAATTTAGCTTAGCAAAATATATTAGGTTAAGATAGTTGACTATAATATTAACGTTTGGTGCAGTTACGAATCGTAAATTCCTTGCAGCTGCATCCTAAGGCACTTCAGCTGCAGTGACTTTCTCGATACCAACAAAGTTTTATACACTATCTTTTTCTGTGAATATACATCAAAACAAAAAAGACACAAAATTACGATATATATATATATATATATATATATATATATATATATATATATATATATATATATATTTATATATATATATATATATATATATATATATATATATATATATATATATATATATATATATATATATATATATATATATATATATATATATATATATATATATATATATATATATATATATATATATATATATATATATGTATATATATATACAACAGCTTTGGTAGTGTAATGTCTGGCGTGCCGGACTTTCACCCAAGCGGCCCGGGTTCGACTCCCGGCGCTGGCAGATCTGGTTAAGGTTTTCTG
The DNA here is from genome assembly GCA_929113105.1 of Agrypnus murinus. Classification (NCBI taxonomy): domain Eukaryota; kingdom Metazoa; phylum Arthropoda; class Insecta; order Coleoptera; family Elateridae; genus Agrypnus; species Agrypnus murinus. Next base: position 140,934,817 of record OV816026.1, read on the forward strand.
CAGTTTCCCTTAGCTGTAACACAAATGTGGGATTTGCGCTGTTCCATCTATAAGTCGGCTGCAGCCGCACATTGGGCCTACATAATAATAATAATCGCCCCCTCCCTCCCGCACAAGCTTATAGCTTCTGGGGCCTTGGTTAAGGTTATGGGTTGTAGTAATTATTATTATTATTATTATTATTATTATATGCATGTATATTTAACACAATAATTATAAAAATTAACTAATAAGAATTTGTTACATAAACATAACAGAAGTTTACAAAATATTTAATTTAACTACGTACATTTAATTTTGTTAATTACTTTACACATTTCCTTTTAACTAAATAAAGCAATAACAGTCTAGAGCACAAATAAAACAGTTCTAGGTATAAGTTGATTAAATAAAGAGGTAATAATTTTGTAATCTACTAATTTGTTTATTAATTTTCCTAAAAGGTTTGTTTACTACAACTTTTTGTTTATCTTTGATTATTTAAGTACTGATCTAGATGCTAAGGCTAGGGTTGTGTTGTGCATAGTTAACAACCGAAAAGTTATTTTCTCTACTAAAATATTATTTTATTCTAAATAAGAAACTTGTAATTTCTTAATGATAGATGTATAGTAGAATAAACAGAAACTTATCAATTATGGGTTTTATTATTGTTTTAAAGCACGGTTCTTATATTTCTAGACTAAATTTTTAAAGTGTGAACAAAATTTCTAATGACTGATATGTTTGAATTTAGTTCTATGAAGTAAAAACCTTAAGCTTCACTTTGTTTATTACAGATTGAATGAAGTTATTCCTTTTCTGTCTTAATAACAATAATCATAATTCATATAGCAGTTGCTCAAAGGAAAGGAAATGAGTATATGAATGCTATCGATCGGCTGGTAACAACTCAACAAAAAAATACTTACAATTTATCAAGCAAAAACGAGATGATGCATAGAAATAGATTAATGAAACCTGCTTTCTTATCCTAAAGTTGGGTTTGTAATTGCTGGCAGTTTAGTTCTATGCAAGAAGCAAAACCAGTTTTTCCAATTTGTTTTTTTTTCATTAAAGAAATGAAACAGTTCTACACAATCTTATACTAACATATCAATACTTACATAAAATCAATATCCAAAATGATTTTTGTGTAGCATACTGTACTAACATAGCAACATTAACAAGAAGTAGGCAAAGTTTCCTTGAAAGAAATTTGATTTAAATGTCGAAATTATAATTTGCCAAAGAAAATGTTGTGTCATAAATGGATATGAAAGGGATCAGTTGCAGAAAGTTGCACTGCTTAAGTGCATGGGTCTTCGTTTTCGCAACAAATGTTTTTCTTAAGGCGAGTTGCTACCAAACCTGGTTTCAAAAATTGAAAATTGGAACTAGCTGTCAAGCTCTAATCCCATGCAATAAACTTGTCATAATCGATCCTTAGAAAGTAATTTACAACCCTTTTTATGATACAATAGGTAAATAAACTGTTGAGTTCAGAACTGACTAAAAGTATTTTACTTCTTCTCGCTTTGAAATTCTATTTTTGTTATTGTATTTGTCTATTTGACATAAAAACGTATTTACTTTCATAAACAAATGTGGTTATTCAATCGATTCAACATAATTATTAATTTAATAAGTAGGTATATTAAATGTTTTAATTACTTCTGTATTGAGTAAATATATCATTAAAACAATACATTTATTTTCAGAATTACAACTAAAACAATTTTTAAACAATTAATCATTATTTATTATCTAATTTTGTACATCTGGGCCCATATGCTTGAACTCATATGAACAAGTTTCGCATACGAGGTGATGTCATTCTCTATTACCTTTTAACATTTGATTGGCTAAGCTGCATCTTATGACGTAAAGATTACGTCATCTCGTATTATGCTCTTCGTACGAGTTCAAGAATACGGGCCCTGATCGTCATGTTTCTGGATACCCGTGAATCTATAAGCTCAGGGAGTAAACATTTTTTATAAAATTCGAATAATTATTTTTCGTGTTTTTCTCCCAAAAGTCAGCATCTCTTTTAATTTCTTCAATTTTTTAATTTATTTTTTTAGTTCAGACACACAATAAACAGATTTCCTTATTGGCTATTTCTAGTTGTCGTTGAATTTGGAAATACCAATCATGTTTTTTGTTAATTTCACCTTGCCCATTTTTTAGTTTCCAAAATTTGATTAACTTTTTTCAATTGCTTCATCTGGCAAATACTTTTGTTTGTACGCCGTATAGGGGACCTTTATTTCTACGAGATAATCGTACTCTGGTACAATCTTATCTGGAGAAGCGCCCAGGGATAATGTATTCTTATCTATAAAGAATCCAAACTATAACTATAGAACACACGAAATAAAATTCAGGGAAAACCACGAAAAATAAACTCAAACTCTACGATGATATTTAAATACTCACGGTACGAAAATCCAAGGACAAGTAATTTTTGCAATTCTTCAATTGTGCAATTTGGAAAAAAATTAGATAGGTACATAGTAAGATATTTCCACGTACTTATTGAACTCAAGGATTAGGAGAGTAGATTATAAACGAATAATGCTTTTGAGAGTTCCGTCAAATTGCCCGTGGTTAGCTTTTACATGAGGGTCGTAAATTAACTATTGCAAAACAATATTTACATTGTAAATCTTTCTGCCACTCTGTTATGGTTATTAATAAACTTTTTTTTGTCGGGTTTGAAATAATTGAAACAGGAGGATGAAATCTCCGTTTTTGTCTTGGTATTTTTCGTTGCGCAATGATTTGTAAATATTCCATTTTTCGTCATTTTCTTTGACATTCTTTTATTCGTTACAATAAATATATCGCAATTTTCACAAGTGCAACTTTTCGGGAAAATTCTTCTCTTTCATATGATACCATTTGCATCCAGATATCTATACAGCCTAATATACTACAATGGCAGAGATATACATTAAAAATCCCATAAGAGCCTTTAGGTAGCGACTCGCCTTAAATATTTAGTCACGACATTTTATATAACAAATTTATTCCATTCAAAAAGCCGCCGTGGCTGCTTGCACTAGAAAAGCCAGAAAAAAGATTTTTCGAAAACGCAGGCCCATACACTCAGCAGCTTTCATATTCATTTATGAGCATATATTTCTTTCAAACAAAGCTTGTCTATTCCTTGCAAGTATAATATGGAATAGAAACAAATTAAAATAGCATACCGATCATAATAGGCATATAAAAAGATACGTTTTATTTTATGTTAGGTTACAGATTTCGTTTTATTTTGCAGAGACTCTGCTAAATAATGTTGATAAAGAAACAATAAAACACGGGTCAAATATACTTTTAAACCATTGGGTCATTTTTATTTTGATTTATTGGATAGATGTAATTCAAATTAGTTTATAGATTTTCCTCTTAATATGAATAATGCAATTGAACAGATATGGGAACCTGCAGGATTAATAGTCAAACTTTAACTGTTAGAATACTAAATCAGCTGCATAACAAATACCACACTGATTTCGTATCTACAGTCTAGAAAATATTTATGAAATTATGAAATAATTGGAACAATGCTAATTATTAATTAGCTTGCTGGATTTTAATTCCAAATACTCCATGTTGATTGTAGTTGATTAAAATATTTATGCTTCAGAAACAATAGCATAATAATAAACATTTGAAAGATATAATTATACAGGATTGCAGGTTGTTTATAAAATCTTCCCAGCAACTCACGACCTCTTAAAAAACATTGCATGGAGTACGTCCCTTAGTTTAACAATTCAAACTTTTCAGACTTCTAGACTTTTCTTCGATATAACTTCCGATATACAGTTATTTAAGAAATCAGGATTTTTACTGGTAGTTATGTGTAAAATTACTTTCTGACTATTTTCGAATTTAAAATTTCTCTCTCGACTGCTGTAAAACACAATTCACAAAGGCAATAATTAATTGCCCAAAACTTGATTGAATTATTTAATACATTTCTAGCAAGGTACATAATTAAAAGTAAGAAATGTTGCTATCTACACACTTATCTATACTATCTACGCTTATTAGTCTTGCCGGAAAATAGCCAGTGGTGAACTTAATCGGAACTTCTCACAACATTTCAAATGGATGCTACAATCCATCTAACTAATCACTACACGAACGTATTTTCTAATTGCAGGTTGTACATAATATGCAATATGTTGCGTTATAAATTGCGAATCATCGTATGAAAGAAAAGAAAATTAACACAATCATGTTTCCCAAAAACATTATCCGAGAAGATTTAATAAAAACATGGGCAATAGGTGATTTTACGGTAATTATAATTGAAAAATATAAAATTGATACTACACTAACAGGAGAGTTATAACAAAAGATTTGGAGACCAGAATTTAATAAAGTATTTATTGGTAAATACACAAATATGTCTAAGTCGATAAATTTGACTCTACGTTACAACGCTACACTTTCACTACTCGGTGGTCTAGTACGTTACCGCTTGCTTGATGGATTAGCGCTGGAAAGGTTGTAGCTCGAGGCTGAATTATAGGTTGTGCCTCCAGAGTGTGGCTGGATGAGACTTTGTTTATTTGATGTTGCCCTCCGTTTGACTTCCAAACTGTTCTAGGAAGAACCGTGGTTGCAAATGAGCCATTAGCACGATAAACAGTTCGGACAAGAAATGCATAGCGAACGTGGCCTGATAAAGTTGATATATTCAGCTTGTGCTCGGTTTCAAGGCGAACCTTGGCACTCTATAACTGACTTAGTTTAAATAACATTTGCATTAAGTGGAATATGATTAGAATAAATTATAATATACTATGGAATATAAGTAGAATAAACTACAATATATTAAACTGCATAAAATATATATGTAGTTTATGTAAAAAGTGAATTAATGTACGGAAATAAAAGATATATGTAACTAGCGCTCCCTATAAAATATTTATTTAATTTCGACTATGCGCTCTCAGACCTTGTGCTGACCATGCGAGGGCGACTATAACGGCGTACATGTGTCTGCATGCATAAGATTATGTATAACGCCAATATGCAATCGCAATAAAAATGGACGCCCTAAATACAAATTAGAGTGTTTAAATTGTTAATTAAATTAAATAAAAGTTTCATTTGTCCTTTAACTTTTGCGTTGTTCTTAAACTGAATCTCAATTTGCATAACCAAATCCATACAATTTAACTGAATTCAAGTAATGTATATAACTATTAATGTTTTCTGAAATTAAATTTACTTTTTCCGAAATCAAAACTATCTTCTCTGAAATTCATGTTAGTTTTTCTGAAATTGATGTTAAATCAGCCAGACCACTCTAGCGGGACAGAGTACTATAGCAAACGACGCCATATTAGGTAGCTGAAAGCTTATAACTTAATAATGAACAAATTAAAATTGCATTTTACATATTGGGTGATTTGATTACCAACATGGCGGACCTTTGCCGTACTTTAAATACCTAATAACTTTAATCATATTGAAAATAATTTCAGATACTCAATTATCAAACATATAGTAATAACCAGTTCCGATGTCTACCGAAAAACATTTCGAAAAGTAGAAGACACTTCAGTAAGCTGAAATTATACAGGCGGGTGGGTCTAACCCCATAGGGGCACCTATTTGAGTATATTTGTAATTCTAAAAATCCCAAGGGGGTCGCAAGAGGAGACATTTATTAAAAAATCAGTATGGCTATATATAGCCAGTTCGTTCTGAATCTCGATCGTATGCATTTAACTTTGTATTGAACGTTTTTGGTGATTCCTGCTCGCCAAATTCAACTACAAGAAAGATAATGGTATCAATAGAAAGAGAAAATTATTGGGGCATCAAATGATACTAATAATAATATTAAGAGTGCGATTTCTATTTTAAAATATATAAATGAAAACTGTTAACTGTTGTTAAGTATGACAAGCCATGGGATTCAAATTATGTAATTTTAGCGTATGATTCAATTGAATAACGACTATTTAAACTGTTTAATACTTTAATATGTATTTATTTAGTAGAATTATAGCAAAATACATAAAAGTAAAATACACAATGTTAATTGCCTATAATCGACTTTGATACTGGACACCCGGTATATCAATTGAATGACGTATGCTACAAGCTTCAAATTTTCAAGATTATACTTGAAGTCATTCTTAAGGTAAAAAATGCAGAAATTATAACGATATTGCAGACAGAAAATAGTTTTTCGATAAAATAGTTATTAAAAAAAAATGATTAGTAATCTGTAAGAGATACATATATGATACCCCGGACGTTTTTAGTTTGCGTGTATTTGTTACCGTTTTCGCAGCGTAAGGCATTTTGTGTTTGTTCTGCCCGATTTTCCTGATTATTTCTTTTACATTTTGCTTACCATTCGATTCACAAAAGACTTTTTATATAAAAAAAAACTTTCCTCAAAACAAGATATCGAATGGTGAAAACGGCATTAGAATCTATTCAGTGATTTTCGAAATTCACAATTTGTTACGGAGACATAATAAGTTAATTGTAATTATTTGAATGCGCGTGCACATACGGATGATGCGGGGTGATATGCACGCAGATTTTCGGCGGCGTTACCAACTCAACTTTTGTAAATAAATTTCTTTTCTTACTGACCAACCGTTGATTTTCCAACGGGAGTTATGATAGTAACAGTATAAATATATCTTATCCATGATATCAAAACGTTATTGTTTTCCTATGAATATAATAACCCATTTACACATCTCGTAGCTAGGAACGTAAGGCATATTTACACTGCCGGTAGCAAAAAATTTATTTACATTTTGAGAGTGATAAATATATAGTACTGTATAGAGAGATCTGCTACGTGATCAGGATTATCTGTGATGTTTCCATTAAGTTGGTAATAAAAGAAATTTAATTCTATTAGTAGCACTAATAATTTTTAAATAACAATACAGACAAGTGAACCATTGGCGTACAAATTTTGATGTATAAAATTTCTAGAACACGATTTTTACTGTTCAACACGATACATTTACTATGATGATGGATTTTCGAAGCGACTGACGCACGTTACAAATCAAAATAAAAAAGTGGGTTTATTCATATCAATTCTGTTTTTAATGCAATTTTAAAGGCCATTCAAAGTACACCTGCGATTTTAGAGAATGTGTAATAATAATAATACAAGAAAACAAAGATCGCAGAGAAAATGTCGTGTTAGAAAGCCAGATACGAGAAAGGAAAGATGGAATCCCAAATGGGAATTCGTGGCAGCAGCCTGATTTGACCCTCCAGTAGCACTTGCATTCTAATCAGACTCTGCTACGTATCATCGTAATAAGTCCTCCACGATTAGACAAAAATCCGCAATTGATTGCTAAAAGAGTAGCTTATTAAAGCGGAATCAGCTTTCTAGAAATGTTCGGTTAATTGACGATAAATAAGATTTAAATTTAAAAATTTACTTCGTGATATCAAAGGGATGTAAAGAAGCTATGAAGTAGGATAATTTGTATGAACTAAATTGAAAATCAATGTAATATAATTTGTATGTACTTACTTACGAAATCTACACATATTTATAGATCCAACAGATACCAGAGAAACGAGACCGACCTTGTCTTTAGAACCGAGATCGTCTTTAGTTCCTAATATGCATAACAACTGTGTTTTATAATCTCAAAGCAAAACTACACACATAAAAAGGGATTTAGATATGTATAAATAAAATTTATAGTGCTTTATCAATTCCTTAATATTGCTAGTATGAAATGAAATAAAGTTAAAAAGATTAATTCAAAGTTTCACAAGATTTATTAAATTATAACCTGACAATTGTTTCAACATATAATAATTCATTAAACAAACACGTTGCTAAAGATAAATACGAAAAATAGGTAACTAAATACAATACATACGAAAACTAAATATTTAACACTTATGCCATACATAAGAAATTGATAATTAAACACGGAATTGCTAGTCAGAATGATTGGTTTAATTAAGAAGGTATTAAGCGTCAAGTCATTCCCAACTATGTCAACATCACAACCAAGACTAATAATTTAAAATTTTATCCCTTTCAAAATTTACTATACAACGTCCTAAATCACTTAACTCAAAAACAAAAGCCACACGAACTGGCGTCAATTGTAACATACAAGATTACTGTAACACAAAATAGACGTCACACGATGGACGTCAACTGTAACCTCAATAAAAATTCACCGATAACGAACAATAATACTTACTGTACTTTAATGCACCGACGAGATCTCAAAGATCTCTTATTGACAAATTATCCCGCAGGCGTAGGTACTGGTCTCTATAGCATATAGATTGTAAATAAGCATAGAGTTGATAGAAATAATAAGAATTATAAGCGCCATTTGTTTGCAATTCATTAATACATTCTCAGAATCCGCAAACAAAAAAGGATTCTGTTTATTTTGATTGAATTCAATAACTAATTGTAATTAGTCAAATTAACATTAGGTAGATTAATGTATTTCAATAACTTTTTGTATTTTTAGACATATTCCTTTGTTTAAAAAGAAATTTTATTTCCGTATTTTTATAAAAACCGTTTTCATCTGCGTGAGAACGCCTTAGATGACCTTTCACATTAACGAAAACATTATTTGATTTAAAATAAAATATGCAATTTTAAACCAACGAAAATATACTTAAATATACAGTTGCGATCACTAGCTAAGGAACGATGAAAAAATCATAACCGCCAATTTTACAGTTTTTTGTATAGTGTACAAGTAAGTTTATTAGATTATAGTTAAGAACATTTCATTTTTTAACATTATAATTCCCCAGTTCATAAATTATAGTTATAGAGTACCCCCCCCCGAGTTATAGCGTACATTGTACAAAAAACTCAAAAATCGGCGATCACTATTTTTTCATCGTTCCTTAGCGAATGATCGCAACTGTACAGGGCCGTCCTTAGATTATTTACAATCAATGCATTTAAAATTGCATTAAAATTGAATCTAGAATTTTAACACGTTACAACTAACAAGCTTAAATAAATTTCGGCTGTTGAATGTGAAAGTATATTTAGGAAAGATCACAACAATTACACAAAATTCCAAATCTTGAATCTGTTGAAAGAAAGATCTTTAAAAATGGACAAAACACAAAATAAAACATCTAACCATCTAAATTTGTTAGTTTTTTATTTCTCTTTTTTACTAATGCACATTCATTCTGAAATAATAAATCGGAAGTAGTAATGAACTTAAAAAGTGATAAATTACTATTCGTTATGTTTGCAAATTCATTGCTTATTTTTATGTAATGAGGTATAGGATTTATAATGTAAATAATGGAACAAGTACAAAGGCATTTGAATATTCCCAAAAATAAATATAAGAAAATCGAATTAAATACTATAAACAGTAAAACTAGGCACTAATCTACTAAATTAAAAAAATAAAAACGAAAAGCACTAAACAAGATCTATCTAAAAATAATAAACTAAGTAAAAAAACGATAAAATGACCTACATAGAAACAAAAACTTATCAAAAGACTCAAACGCACAAACGATGATATGAAAGAACTTTACGGCGCAGAGATTAGAGATTGAATGACAGAAGCATGAATCCCTTTAAAAAATAAACTTAAAAGTGCACAGTAACTATAAACAATAACATCAATATCAAATTTCGTCTTTCATGCACGTGTTGACTTATATATAAGTTTTTTTGTTTATTTTAGCCTGAAAATGAGTCCTTATATGCTCCTTTTTTAGTATTTTTAATTTGAAATGCGACAACAGGGGCGTAGATTTAAAATGCCATTTTCTCGGAAACTAGCAGGAAGCGACTACATGTTTATAGGAAAAACATGTTGTAAATTCTTACAGCTATCCCCTTTTATAGGGTTTCCAGTTACATTAGTTACACCCTGTATACGACCAGTGGTGTCATATATTAATGCACCTAATCACACCTTCTCCAAGATACTCAACGATAGTATTAACATCATAGGATACAAATTTAAATACTCTATCAAAAATTCATTACAATTAGTAAAATAAGCTGCAGACATACATTTTTCAATACATTCAAAACTTGTTAGCTTTGACGTATCTAGTATGTTTTCTAAAATATCACCTCACGAGTGTATTCTTTCGTTAGATGAGTTTTTATCTAATATTAATATAGATTTAGTAAAACAGATTATAATTCTATTATTTGATCTTTGTATCGGTCAAAATTATTTTACTTTTACTAACAAAATTAATTTATAACATGGTGGTTTACCTAGAGGTAATTATGCCAGTCCTCTGTTAGTTGACATATTTATGGATAATTTAGAAAACCAAGTATTGAATTCGATATTTCCAAATACATTCTTTTTTGGTATGGTTACGTTGTTGACATTTTACTTTATTTATTAGGAGTTCTTTTGAGGTTATCGATGGTTTTTTTAATTCTTGTTAACAGTCTTCACTCAAAACATCACTTTGCAATTTAAACATACGAAACAAACAATAGCTACGCTGTTATGAAAATAGATACCCAGAAAAATCTAATTACGTCAAACACCTTGTGGAATAGAAGCATTTAATGACACCTCAAAACAACATCAAATTCTTACATTTTTGCAATAATAAACACAAATTAGACATTCTAGAAACTTGTGAAATATACAAATACAAGCGGGCAGTTCCTTTAATGAATGAACAAATTGAGCTTAGTAATTCTCCTTTATTAGAAGTGTTAAATATTTAATTTTCGCATGTGCTGTATCTAGTTACCTATTTTCTGTATTTATCCTTTTAGCAACGTGTTTGTTTATCAACCTTATCTGCCTTTGATAATGACATATTGTATGTTGAAGCAATTGTCAGGTTATAATTTAATAAATCTTGAAAAGCTTTTAATTTTTCGCTGTGATTTCTTACCTGCTATAATAAGGGACAGTAATTTATGAAGTTTTACACTTTTCAAGCAAGTTTAACTTATTTTTTTTCGAGCAAGATTAACTTTATTCTAAATAATAATAATAAAAGGCCATGTCTACTAATTTAACGAATTTCTTGTAATCTGATTTATTTTGCTAACAATAATATTTCCCCTATGTCATTTAATAATAAGTCAGTCTACCCGCCTTTGTTTAAAGCTTAGTAAACTAGATTGCTTTGTTGTTGTTTATTTAAAATAATAATAATTTACCAAAGAGTTTTATCAACAATTTAAACTTTAATAATAATTAGTTGATGTTTATTTAAAATTAACAACATATAATCTTTGTTTTTTAGCAGTTGTTAAGTGCGCAAGTGCGATATTGTTTGTTTTACCCCCCCCCTGTACGAAAATGTCTTCTTTCTACGAAATTATCGATGAGAACGTGTCCACAATAAAGAAGTTTGGTACACAGAAACGTAGAGTGGTATTTAAAGTCAACGATGCACCAGACGGCGAAGTTCATTTGGACTTTTTTTTTCTATAGTCTAATGTAATAATTTGTTTTGGTTTTAGCTCTGACCAAAGTGATGTATTAGACAGCTTTTTAAACAAAACAGAAATGGAATTCCAGATAGTAGATGAAATCACAAAAAGTAGCAAAAAATATAATTTCCAACGGCGTAGTGTCTGCTTCAAACTAAACGAAATTCCTCAAGACGTTATCGATCCAGAAGCGTGGGTGAAGAATAGGCTAAAAGATATCGTAGCGCATATATGCCAAGACGTCGACTCTGAAGATGATTGGTTTCACGTTTGGCTCAGAATGTTTCGCCAAGGGAGACGCATTCATATCCTTTAAAAAGGCCAGGGACGTATCGTTCGAGGAAATATGGGACTTATTGGGAAAAATATATCAGAGCAATTCTGAAGGCTTTCATTCAGATAGCTTTCGACTGACAATGACCCAAGTGAAATCCTACAGAGGCTCTGGACGAGCTAGGACATACAACAGCTATGCAGAAGAATGTACTAAACGAAAGGGTATAGCAGTCATCAACAATAAAGACAACCTATGCCTTCCCCGAGCTCTCGTTGTGGCCAGAGCTTATGCTCTCGAGTATCCTATCGTCAAACAAATCAGAGAAAACCGTGCGAAGATGCAAGATATCGAGACAAATAAGCTGATGCAAGAAGTTGGTATTCAAATTCCTGAGGAAGGCGCTGGTGTTGAAGAACTGAAGCGGTTCCAGACTCATATGAACGGTTTTAAAATAACCGTTTATGCATATGGGTCTAAAGGGCCAACCGTTTTATTTGAAGGTCCTGATGCTCCAGCGAAAATCAGCCTGCTTCACCACAACAATCGCTACAACGTTATTAACAACTTGAAAGCAGCATTTGCATGTATATATTACTGTGAATCTTGCCACATTCCATACAATAACAAGAACGACCACAGATGTGCTGGATCATGCCCATGTTGTCAGCAGACCCCGCCATGCGAGAAAAGCAGGCACGAAATAACGTGCGAAGATTGCCATCGCAAATTTAGAGGTCAAGAGTGTTATAACAAACATAAAACTGTTTGTTTATATGACAAGAAAACCTTATGCCAACATGTTAAGCGATGCCCCGAGTGTCTGAAGACAATAACCGCCGAAAGAGCTCATACTTGTGGTGAAATATACTGCAAGATGTGCGGAAAACATCAACCTGTAGGGCATTACTGTCATATAAAACCCGATAGTAGAGAACCATCTTCAGAAAGCTACCTGTTTATATTTTATGACCTGGAGTCGAGGCAGGATAAACGAGGTCCTGATGGTGAGAAGATACACGTACCCAACCTGTGTGTCTTCCAACAACGCTGTGACAACTGTAGTAATGAGGCTAATACAGTTGCCATATGCGCAAAATGCTGCCTGATACAACAGGTGATAAAATTAAATCCAATACAAGTCTTCCTAAACTATATAATAGGGGTCAAGAAGGCCTTTAAGAGGATTGTTGTGTTGGCCCATAATGGAAAGGCGTAAGATCACCAATTTCTTCTTAAACATGTACTTGAAAACACCGATCTCAAGGTTGAATTAATTATGAGAGGCAGCAGCATTATCATGATGGGTATCGATAACGTTAAGTTTATCGATTCTTTAAACTACTTCCCGATGGCTTTGTCGGCACTTCCAAAAGCCTTCGATTTAGGCGCCGAACTGAAGAAGGGTTATTGCCCACACCACTTTAACACTCAAGCTAATGCCAATTATGATGGACCTCTGCCCGACTTGAAATATTACGATCACGACTACATGAACGAAGACACGCGCCTAAAACTGATGGAATCGTGACCTAGTGGAGTATTGCATCAGTGATGTTGACATTTTGACCAAGGCCTGCCTTAAATTTAGAAAGCTATTCGTAGAAGAGTGCAACGTATGTCCGTTCACCGAAGCAGTAACCATAGCCTCAGCCTGTAACTTGGTTTATCGCAGAAATTTCCTGAAACCAGAAACGATTGGAATTATTCCTCGTAATGGTTGCAGGAATGTCGACAATCAGTCAAAAATAGCCACTCTCTGGTTAATCTATGAAGAGACTCAAAGAGGTATCAACACTAAACATTCAGCCAAGCAGCGAGAGACTACAGTAGATGGCGTCAAGGTTGATGGTTACTGTGACGAAACACGACAAGTATTTGAATTTCACGGCTGTTGCTATCACGGGCACACCTGTCTATCCGTAAGGCGAGATGAACCTGTGCATGAAGATCCCTCGGATACATTGAACAATCGTTTACAAAGAACCAGCAACAAAATCAAAATACTGAGACAGCGAGGCTATGACGTCATCGAAATGTGGGAATGTGAATTTAGGGAAATGCTGCAACGAAACAAAGAACTAAAACAAGAACTTGAAAACAGCCCTCTAATGGCATCGACACCTCTGAACCCTCGTGATGCCGTCTTTGGTGGTCGAACTGGTAATTGCAAAACATATTATCAAGTTGGTCCTGGAGAAAAAATAAAGTATGTTGATGTTTGTTCGCTATATCCTTGGGTGTGTAAGTATGGCAAGTTTCCTATTGGACATCCTAAGGTTTACGTGGGCGATGCTTGCAACTTGATATAGAACATACAGACGGTCTCATCAAATGTAAGGTGTTGCCGCCGCAACAGCTGTACCACCCGGTACTACCACTCAGAATGAACAACAAGTTCATGTTTGTGTTATGCAGAACCTGCGGTTCAGAGCTTAACCAGAACGAATGTAATCATACGGAAGGTGAACGATGATTAACGGGTACTTGGGTAATAGACGAAGTACAAAAAGCCTTGGAGATGGGGTATGTCATGCTGGAAGTTTACGAAGTTTGGCAATACAACATAGAACAGTATACCACTATGAAGAAGACTGGCGGGTTATTTACGGAAATGATGAACAAGTTTATCAAAATGAAGCAACAGGCATCAGGCTGGCCCGGGGATTGCTTGTCCGATGCAGAGAAGAAGGATGCCTATATCGAAGAATTTTTCGAGAAGGAAGGTATACCCATGGAATTCTCGGAAATACTAAAGAACCCCGATTAAGAGCTTTGGCTAAACTAATGTTAAATTCGTTTTGGGGTAAATTTATCACAACTAATTCATTAATTTATATTAATTATTGAATGCATGTTTTCAGGCAAATTTGGCCAGCGTGAGAATCACCCTAAAACAACTATAATTCGTCAACCTTATGAGTTAGAGGAGCTTCTATCAAACCCGGCTATAGAAGTCAACCACATCGAAACTGTTAATGAAGACACTCTGATAGTTGGTTGGCAATACAAAGATGATTCTGCAGACCTTTCGTCGATAGTCAATGTAACAATTGCGACATATACAACAACTCAGGCCCGTCTTAAATTATACAGCTATCTGGAACGTCTTGGAGATAGGGTGTTATATTACGATACGGATTCTATCATTTACATTAGCAGAAAAGGGGAATGGGATGTACCAACGGGTTCCAGCTTGGGAGAAATGACTGATGAGCTAGAAGACTACGGGCCTGGCAGCTATATAGTAGCATTTACCTCTGGAGGTCCTAAGAACTACAGTTACATTATATTCAGTTCCAAATATAACACTTACTTCACTGTGTGTAAAGTAAAAGGTATTAGACTGAACTATGATGTACTGAAGCTCATCAACTTCCACAGTATGAGGCAGATGGTTACAGCCAAAGAGCCTGTTGAACATCTATACATTGCCTATGAATATACACCGTACAAAACACCACCAGGTTATTACCAAGAATGGAACAAAGATCTACAGGCCTAGGTCCGAAAAACGTAAGTTTGACGACAGTTTCGACTCTGTTCCCTATGGACATAAGAAGCCCTGTGTTAGTCAATGACATTCTAAGAGGTTTGTAGTATAATTGTATTTTTTAAGTTTTGTAAAAAAATTAGATATCTTTACTTAAGTAAAAAATATTTGTATAGTAACATATTTTTAACTCTTAAGTATTAGTAAAATAATTTTATAGTAATGTAGTAGCTTCAATAAGTACATTATCTGAAGGACGATGTTTTAAAGATTATTATTATTATTGTATATAATTGAAAAGTTCAATTACTTATGTATGAGTAGCAACATAATCTGTAAAAGTAACTATTGTTTATTTGCTTATAAATATGTTAGGACAACGAAAGTCCTACTGCATCACTATGGGATGGTCACCCTGTTGGACTCTCATTGGAGCTACTGATGTTGTTGGTGGTGATTTTTGTTGTCGTTATAAAACACATAATACGGTTATGTTAATCGACTTCAGCATAGTGTAGTTATAATAATAAGTGAAACTGGCGAGAGTTATAGTTTATGTACCGGAATTGTAATTAATTATTGAAAATTAAAAAAATTTAAAAAAAAAGATGGTGAAACTTGGGAGTGATTGAATGTAAATCACAGCCATCACGGGGATACTCGGGAACATGCTCATAAAATAGATCTCTTACCTGATAAACGCGATTTTGTTCTTTTCAATTGTGTCTGTTAAGTAGTAGTAGTAGATCAAGACATTGTTGAAAAGAATATTTAGCATAACAAATCGTACAAGGCATTCAATAGACCGTTTCATGAAAAACGTGTTACGAGTATGCCTTCATGGTTATTCGAGAACAGATTTCAACCCTAATAATAATTGTTTAGTTATTTAATTATTGTTTAGTTGTTTAATAATTTTTGAAAAAGATTGTCATAGAATAAAATATTAATGTTCTATCATGGTTATCAGAGAACAGATTTTAACCTAATAATTGTTTAGTTATTTAATTATTGTTTTGTTGTTCAATAATTTTGAGAAAGATTGTCATAGAATACCTACCAAATTATTTTATTTCATGGTTATGGAGTTCCACAAAGTAAGGCTTGGAGACAGTAAACGCCCTTATTATTATTACTTAGTGCAGCAAATGTTAACTTTCTTTATGCCAGGAAATAATGAGTTAACAAATATTTCTTTAAAAAAGGCAAGTCTAATAAATCGTAAATAAGAGCCCATTATATTTAGTAGATTTATTGTACTTATTATGTAATCCCCTTCACTCTCTTCTAGTGGGCTTCTCAGTAGGGGAGAGTGCAGGAATTACATAATAAGGTAACCGGAATTATGTATTCCTATGCAGAATCACATTCTAAACAGTTTCTGACCTTTTGCATTTTTCTTTAAAATCAATAGAAACGGCGTAAATCGCATTTCCAATCTCAAACGTCATTTTGTATTTCTTAGTTTTCTCATTGAATTCAAATTCAAAAAACAAATAATCAGAAACTCCGAAAACCCCCCAACATGAATTTCGCTCAAGTTGATGGAAAACTTCCCGAGTTATTAAATTGGGAGTGTAAAATGGGGGTTTCAACCCCCCGAGGGGGCCTGTCCCATTTTAAACATATTACATTTTATATTGGTGTAGTACTGAAGGCATTACAAAAGATTTCAAGTCTCTATCTTTAGACAGTAAAAATAAAAACTTAATGCAAAAATTGACTCTACTACTAGGGCAGAGCGAAGGGGTTACATAATAAGGTAACCAGAATAGTGTATTCCTTTGCAAAATCACATTCTAAACACTTTTGGACTTTTGAGTTTTTCTCTAAAATCAATAGAAACGGCGTAAATCGCATTCTCAATCTGAAATGCCGTTATTTTAGGACCGCCATTTTGGGTCCGCCATTTTGAATTTTTCAATTCTCTTATTGGATTCATAATCAGAAACTCCAAGAACCCCCCACAACATAAATTTCGCTCAATTTTGTTGCGTTATTACATTAGGGGTACAAAATGGGGGTTTCAACCCCCCGAGGGGTCGTGCCCCCATTTTAAACATATAACATTTTATATTGGTCCAGTACTGAAGGCATTACAAAAGATTTCAAGTTTCTATCTTTAGATAGTAAGAAATAAGAACTTAGGCATGTTTTTTGCAAAAATTGACTCTACTAAACGAGGTAAAGATAAAATAACAAAACTGACAGCTACTGAACATACGTTATCATACTGGTTGACGATTTATGTGGATCGATTGTAGCGGTTAAAACATTAAAGTTTCAAAAAAACGCTACAAGAATTGCTTAAAAACTAAATTGCGAGAAAAACACTACTACTATAATCTTTCGTTAAATCCTTTTGGCTGATAAAACATAAAATAGACTCGAAGTCTAGCGATCCAATAATTGATCAAGCTTGTCAGAGGCTCATATCAATAAAAATTAAATAGGGTGTATCAATTGCACGATATAAGCAATTCAATATTAACAAACTTGAAACGTGTTTATATCGAAAAGTTACATTTCGTCAGGTCCCTTTATTCGAGCAGGGTCACATATTGTGTGAAATTGTGCAGTGTATGATATTAGGATTAATCATTTGTATGATTATCTTTGAAAGCAAAATTGCGTATGAAAAGGCAGAAACTTGTCCCTATAAGTACAGGTACAGTAAGAATATATTACCAACAAAGTATAACAATTAAAGAGAGAATATTGCCCATGGTCACGTGTGCAGGTTTTCGTGAAAACATTTTGTTTGCTTTATGTTTTCTTATTTTCCAGTCTTAAATTGAACATTCTCCAATTAAGCTCCAATGTGGTCGAATTTATGAATTACGAAAGCCATTTGATGCATAAACAAGAAATTTCTGGAAATAAAACCTTTCAAAAAAGCGGTATAACAGCTGTTAGTTTAATTAATTGTGTACAGGGTGCTTATTATTAACGTTATAATTTTTATCTTCCAGAAAAAGAAATTAAAAACAGAAACTTCAAGTTTATGACTTTTATCATAATAAAAAAACTTTATGTTCTTCTGTTATGTTCCTTATTATAAGAGGGGTTAATTTTATGAAAACCTTGACCTCACGTGTATACGGTAGCTATTTTGCATAAACAACCCATATTGTAATTAAAACACAATCAATTTTCTCTGGGGGTCTTGCGTTAATGTGACCTTACCTCATTTTAATTACTATGCGTAATCGATATGACAAAGTCATATTTTACTAATTATCTAAAATTGCCCTCTTGTGTTTTCCTGAAAATGGATAATTTATGTCGGTATTGATTTACTTTTACGTAGGATTCTTTTTCCATTAATAGAATGAAATTTATGCTTGGGCATTATGAACTTTTTGCAAAGGAAATTCTGTACTTGCATTGAAGAATACTCTAAGAACATTTTACAGGAAGGACGAAAAAAACAATGCAAAACCAAATAGAGTTTTCTGTAGGTAATACGAGCCAAACAATGTGTGGGATTTAACAAAACACACTTAACAAACAGTGCAATTTTGTGCAAACAAAAAAGGAGATTCGGTGGGAAGGGAAAAACATTAGCTTCCTTTTGCTGTTGTCCAGTACAGAAGGTTCCGCTCCGTGACCGGAACCAGCATGGCACGAAATGAATTTTATGTTTTTCCTGAGTACGCTCACGTAATATTTTATTGTCCCTCTTTAATACTTTGAGTAAAAGTGAGATAAACAGTTGTGGTTTCATAAAAATAAGATGAATTTTTCTTTCTGTGACACTATGCTACGGCTGACAGTTTTCAGAAATAGTCGAGCAAACTAGATTATACATCTTCTATTTTCTAGAATAAATGATGTACTAGAAAATAAAATAAAATTTTGCTTTTTGACGACATGCATCGGTTTCGTTGTGTTCTCTGGGCAAAAATATCAAAATTTTAATATAAAAATGGAATAGTAATTTCCTGCATTTCCTTCAGCATGATTAATTACAAAATCAAACATTTGCTTTAGCTAATTAGAAAAAAATATTTCAACGCTTTAATTTTAATTCGTATATATCCTAAAATAACATTTTATGAAAAAAACCTTCAGTTTAAAACGAAATCAAAACAGAAAAAAAAATGCAATCAATTTACAAATCTGAAATAAAGAATATCCCGTATCGTACGAAAACAAACATAACGCACAAAAAATATATTAGAAAACCCCCCTAAAATGGAAATTCTCTGTGGAATAACAGATGCTAACCGATCTCCATAATTCGCAGATACGAAAACCAACCATCCCTAAAATTTATACACTATTCAACATTTTAAATTGTTTTAAATATATAAATTCACCTTTATGTGCTGTTATAAATTCCAGAAAGGGTGACATTTTTTCACACGCAACATTAAATACCTTTTGTTTGTTTTTATGAAGTCGAACTAACGACGTTTTTTTTGGTGTCCCAACAAATTTAAATTGATGCTGAACTTCCCGAAACAGGAAAGTTTATAAATTTACACTACAGAACAATTTGCATGTTGTAAATTCGAAGCAAATTTAAAATGATTCTGTTATCAATCAGATGATAGTCTTTGGATTTAGAAAATACAATAAGGCTTGAATATTTTTACAGTAGAAACATATCCGTATACTATTTAGGTTTCGCAATAGAAAATTGAATGTAAACATAAAATCACATTTAAAGAAGAAAATGCAAAGCGGGAGGAAGGTTATAAAAGTTTTCCCCAAACGGAACAACTGTTTCATTTCATTTCGCATTTCAAGCGGTTGACAATTTTCAATTTAAATTTTTGATTGGGATTGTCGCTCAAAAAAGAACTACTACATTGCATTTGTCAGATTGTTTTATTGTATATATAATTTTCACTTCCGAAAGAGATGTGATACGCAACGGGTGAAAAATTCTCTTTTCACACTTTTTTGAAGATTTTTTTATATTCATTTATTTCAACACCTACAGACATAAAGCTTTGTAAGAACTATTGTTATTGTAACGACTACAAAATCTCACATGGATGGACTGTCAATTGTAACGTTTATTTTAATTACACAAAAAATTACTATAACAACATTTTTTCAGAATACTGAATGCTTACTGTAAAGCTCATAAACAAACACTTACTATAATGCCCCGACGTTTGAGATCTCTTACATCAAAATTGTAGTTCAGGCGTAGGTCTGATTTTCATAACTTGCTAATTGTAAAGAAAAAGTAACAGGAAATACACACAATAAAAAAATGTTTGGGCGCCATCTGCTTTGATAGTCTTTAACGTCAGCATTCGAAAGCAGAAACGAATACTGGCAATGTCGATTAAATTCACTTAATAGTCATGTTTTGTTACGTTAATGTTAAAAAAGTTGGGATACATTAAAGACTTTCACAAGTGAATGGTCCAATGTTATCATAGTAGTAATAATAATAATAATAATAATAATAATAGTCCCCTTTCACAGGCCATGAAGTCCCAATGGGGTATATCAGGGTAGGCTACTATTCTTGAGCCGTTCGGTACTCAAGGGTGGTAAAGTGGCTAGCTTTCCAGGTACTCATTTTCACAGGCTGAGTCGACCTGGAAGCCTTAGATATTTTTAAAATTCCAATGTATTATTCCTGGGATTCGAACCCAGGACCGTAAGATTGGTAGTCAAGTGCCATACCCACTGAGCTACCATGGCTCATAGTAGTAATTGATTTAAATTCTTATCTATTCGTAGGAAAAAATAATGAATTGTTTTCACATAGAAAAGTCACAAGAACAAAAAATAATACTGTTCTCTTAAGGTATCCTTAGTGAGAAAAAAGTAATTAGGCAATTAGGAAACAAATTACATAATCATAATACACAAGTCATAACATCAACTTATTCCTACTGAACAAAACATCCAATACTCTTTGATACATTAGGAGAATCTAATAATTCTCTAAGCTTTCCACAAAGCTACACTTGAACGATGATAACCTCATTACGTTTATCACTAAAAACAAAACACTCCACAATTCCTAGATGCAGGAAGAAATTGGAAAGTTTTAATTGCAAATACCATTTTCTTTTACTTAAAGTCAACTGAATTTCACTATAATTATCTCGTAGTTCTAATTTCACTATCAGTTCTTTAATAAAAGATATAAAAATTCAACTACAACTTTTGTTAGTAATTTAAAATTATTAAAAATAACACTTGATGATGTATCAGGCTAAAATAGCATTAACATTATTATTAGGTTTAAGTACACCCTTTTGTACCGTATTCTAAATTATTATTACAACCTGGATCGCGACAACTTCAAACTTGATTAACCCTTGTATTTTCTTGAAGGATTTTAAATCATAATTCATCCAAAACTATTCTGTTTATTACTAAAACACTGTAACACTCGTTTTAACTTATTATTTTAAAAATAACTTAACTTGTACTCTGCAAATTTATTTATAGAATTCTTTTAAAATATCTTTGGCCACATTACTAATCGATCGATTAGAAAACTGTACTGCACTAGATTAACGGTAAAGGAAAACTGTATACATCTATTTTGATGTATAATGAATTTAACACAAAAACTAATAAGTTGCCCATCATCGACGACGAATCATACTGTATTTTACGCTAATTTACAGACCGCGTACCGTCTGTCTTGAAGTGCCAGGCCAGACTCTCTGGAGGGTTGTGTGTAGAATATGGTAGCGCCATAATCTTTTTAGAAAATAATTTTAAACTCGCCTATCCAAGAAGAGTTAATATTTCTTCGACCAATGGGAAAATTCGAAGGGAATTATTCTAGAAGAATAAAACACTTTTGAATAACTAAGAATAACACTAAGAATAAAAAACGTTTTGACAAAAACATTATAGGATAACCCCTGACGTTAAAAACATTGTTTGAATTAAACTGAATTCTGCAGATTTTAAACCAACGAAAAATACATTTAAGAATGTAGGACCGTGCCAGATTTCTTTATCATTTATGCATATAAAATTATATTTTTATAAAATTGAGAATTTGAATGCGTTACATTATAAAAGAGTAGAGTTTATTTATATTTGGCAGTAGTGTAGATCTGTGTGGTTTTTTGACATACTAATTTGACAAACTAGCCAGTTTTCCAACCATTTGGTAAGGAGCTGGTTCTTAGCAAAATGACCAACGGATTAGTGC
Organism: Agrypnus murinus; assembly: GCA_929113105.1. Lineage (NCBI taxonomy): Eukaryota > Metazoa > Arthropoda > Insecta > Coleoptera > Elateridae > Agrypnus > Agrypnus murinus. Next base: position 140,957,180 of record OV816026.1, read on the forward strand.
ATTAGGCTACTTAGATTTATTATCGGAATGTCTGTGCTGATCATCATGTTACATCAAAATAGTATTTTAAATTATTGACGCTTTAAAATTACATTAAACTCAGGAAAAAGCTAATCCCGCTATTAAACATTAAAATATAAGCCCTGTCGACAATTGTTGGAATACTGGCGATTTTTTTTCACATTAGTCTTATTACAAAAATAATTCCTCGGTAATGAAATTTATTTTCTTGTTATATTATTAATTAACTATGTATAGATTGAATATTTAATCTAATAGTTTTCTACTCTAAAAATATAAAAACACAAAATATAATTTTAATTTTTTAAGAAAAAAAGCCGTTAAAAAGTTATCTAAATTGGTAAAGATTGTTTTGTTAGTGTTCATGTTACTCTAGTTAGAGTAGATAAAACGAATTGGTACCAATATAGAGTGTTTTGTCATCAGAGGTATTGAGTTTTACACCACTTAGGCAAAACAATACATTCGTCAGTATATTTTTACAAGACAAGTGTGTGCGCAATATAACGATACTAACAAAAAATCGTGAAAAGCTACATTCGACTTCGTTTTTATAATTACAAATAAAACAAATTAAATTCATATTCAGTGTTTTATTTACAAATAATAAACAAACATATTAAAAAACAGGCTAGTAAAAACAATAATTATAATTATATCTAATTCGAAGAACAAAACAGTAATGTTAACTTTGACGGAGTGGTGCGAGGGATTCCCCTAATAGAATTTCATGAAAGTTGGCATGGAGCAGCGGCAGTAGTTCACTCTAGCAACAATTAATATCCATGCAGCGGACATACAACAACAATTAACCGACGGTCCATTAACAAAAATGGAAGTGCCCGAACTATTATGAGCCTGGGCTGGTATATATTTTTTTAATATGTTCTTGTTTTAATTATGTTTTAATTATGTTTGCATCGCAATAAATAAATAAATCACTTATTTTATTATTGACCTTCACTCACAGATTAAAGAACTTTCATTCTTTAGTTTTATTTTCATTCTTTCATTTTAGTACGTTTTAAAATTTCAATCTAAATAGAAAACAAATTATACAAAAATTATATAACAATCCACTCTAAATATGCAATATTTTTCCATGTAGGGAGTTACCATAAATGATTAAAGATATAGTTGTTCTAGAGTGTGACAAATTTACACTACCATTGAATTGAATTGAAGTTAACTCTACCATTGTATTATACTCTATGGTCTACACAAAGGTACACATTAGACACCTATATTTTACTCTAAATGTATGAGACCTATATACATACTTTTTAGAGTACACTAAATACACAAAATTTTTTACTGTGTGGTATCCTCATATCTTAATGTCCAAGATTCAAATTTTGGATAGATTCATAATTATGTTGGATAATAACCGTTTGAAACGAGTAATATAGTCTAAATGCAACTTAACATTTCCGCTAACCGAATTCCTTAATGAGACTTCGGAAATAGCGTTTGGTAAACTTTATGTTGTTGTCGTGTTTAGGAATAAAACAGTACTTAATTTATTATTTGCTCTCACACACTTTATACGAAACTTTCGCAATCAATCCCGGCTGCTATCTTTAGCGTTTGTGGTAATAAGTAATTAAAAATAGTAATTTAGATGTATAATTTATATTCACCATCCAAGAATCAAATAATAACAGGAAAAACAGAAATAAATAACAAAACGGAATAAAAGAAATAATAGCAAATGATTATTGAATATGACTTGATTAAAATTGTAAACGTTCTATGTTTGCACCCTACCTAAACAATTGAATTTCCTTCTCACACTAATTTACATTTACTTCTCTCATATATTACGAGCTTCTCAGTAGCATTTTAACGCTGTTAAAACTACGATAGCTACGTGGTATTAAACTTCTATACTTAATTATATAATGTTTATGAGACAAGATTAGCAAGCTATGCATTGCGATGTTTATAAGATGATACATAAATAATTTAAATTGCCCCCACGTTAGGCGCCAATAAATACTGCGACGTGATTTGCACCAATAATCTTATTGAATTGGCTAGATATATTAAAATAATATTTCGTCTCCCAATAAGCTAACTTAGTCTTTTTTTATTTTATTCCAGCATGCAACAAATTGTTTAACGCAATAGAATGAGCGTATCTATTTATATATTGTTAATTATCATACTCCAAAATCACTTGGATTAAAGCAGCTGGAGTGTTTATATGATCTCTTATCATACAAGTAGCTAAATCAAAATATTTAACACACAATAAAATAAATAAACAAATTGATAAAGGAACAACAAAATTGTATATATTAAACAGAAAAATAGAATGAAATAAATAATAATAGTAATAAGACGGCAAATTAATGAACTCTAAGAAAGTTTATGACTGTTCAGTTGGATTTATAAAAAATTTTATGCAAACAAGCAGATGACTCACATAGAGTCCAAGTAAGCTTGCACAAAGAAAATTTTTAAGAAAGCTATAGTTAATCTGCTTAATAAAAATAATAATAATAATGAGCTATGGCCAGAGGTGGACGAGTAGTGTTAGCGCACTGCTCGTGTTCCGAGGGTCGTGGTTTCGAGTCCCACTTAGGGTGGCGGGATTTTCTAATTGGAAGATTCAGAAAATTGAATAAAAACAAACGAAACCTCTACCACATCCAACGCACGTCATCAACTTTAAACATTAATTCTAAATACATAGAAATATAGCCCATAAAATTACAAACAAAATGACATATGATACCTGTAACTACACAACTCCGAGCTATAACATCAAATGGCACAGCTATTCTGCACCAATTTACAAATTTCCTGAATAAATTTACATGATCTACAATCTATTACATAAAGAAAAACTAAACAATAGTTTTGACGATAGAACGCCACTGTAGAGTAACCTTAACTGAAGATTTTTATGCCTTTTAACAATTTAACCTATGATAATCTTAGACAGTTCTTGTAATTTGTACAATAATCCAGAAGACTATAATAAAACATTGGTCAAAATGTATAAGATAATAGATAATTTCGATTAAAGACCAGGTCGTTTACACAAAGAATAAAAACTTCAAATTAATCAACTTTTACAATCAAGTAAGTTAATTCTATCATTATAAATCTTTTAATAGTAACTCATTTTATTCTGTTTCAGATGAAACGCAGCCTGTAACTGAGATACCGTATTTACTCGAAAATAAGACTCCCTTTTTTTCCTACATTTTTGCTCTAAAATGTGGGAGGGTCTTATATTCGAGTCGGGTCTTATAATCGAGTATAAAAAGATATATTCAATAAAATGTGACAACAATGAGTGTAACTGAGTAATGTTTACTAGTATTTATATTAACCGCCTTGGTAGTGTAATGACTGGCGTGCCGGACTTTCACCCAAGCGGCCCGGGTTCGACTCCCGGCGCTGGCAGATCTGGTTAAGGTTTTCTGCAGTTTCCCTTAGCTGTAACACAAATGTGGGATTTGCGCTGTTCCATCTATAAGTCGGCTGCAGCCGCACATTGGGCCTACATAATAATAATAATCGCCCCCTCCCTCCCGCACAAGCTTATAGCTTCTGGGGCCTTGGTTAAGGTTATGGGTTGTAGTAATTATTATTATTATTATTATTATTATTATTTATAATAAAAATTGTATTACAATAGAATAACATCTAAAATAGCGTTCTGTTGTTTAATAATATAACATCTCGCCAGGTTGTCTACATTTTAGCCAATATTGATGCATGTAAACCTATGACGCCATTGTGAAACCCGCGATAAGCAAAGTTTATTGACTGCAACAACTACAGTAATTACGAAAATTATGAAATCATATACAATTATTGTTAGCTGACAACTTGACAGAGTCGATATTAGTGAAAAAACCCAGTGATGGTGAAAACATTTCTAAGAAATTCAATTAAGCCTTTTATAGTACCGTCCGAAGAATTATAATTTCTTAAGTACCTACCTAACTATTAACAATAATAGCACCTTAATCTTTGCAGTAAGTGTGCAAAATCTTATTATCTATTGGAGTGACATCTGACCACTTTTTGACTGAACTTCCTACAATTTTAGAAGTTTTCCTGGAATTTAGGTAAACTGCTTCCACAAAGGCTTTGTTTTCGCAAAGAGATAAAGGGTAGAATTTTTTCCATGAACATAACTAACGGAATTTGTTAACAAAATAAAACAGAAAAATGTTCAATATCTTATATTACTTATATTTTTAGGGGTCCAATATTCGCATACAAAAGCTTTTTTTTTTAATTCGCTCCAAAATATAGGGGGTCTTATAATCGAGGGATCTTATTTTCGAGTAAATATAATCTGCTAATTTTTAGAATGACATTGCATGTAAAGTGTTTAACTTCATTTTTATTATATATATAATTTGAACTTAATAAATACTATTTTTCTACGTGAATTTGTCATTTTCATATCATCACAGCATCGTCGCATGTAATTTTAAAATAATTGAAAATGCAGACGTAAATACAGTATACGATTATTATCATAGATACGATTTGGAGATTAGGAAGTGGCTAAATATTAGAAAATTTTGCAGCCGGAGTGTACCGCTGACACCTTTGAAACAAACTTTGAAGTGGGCGGTACTACATATGATTATATGACGCAGTTCTATCATGATCCTCGACCTATGCGTTTTCACTTATAGTATATTTTACAGTTGATGTAAAAGCGTTATCAATACTACATATCATAATATGAAAAATCCTCGATAGTTGTGAATGTTGTTTTAAAATCTTTATCAGTTTACAGAATTAAATGAATAAATAACGCATTTTTTTAAACACAGTGAAAATACAAACAGAATATGTTGTGCAGAATGTCGATTTTTAAAATTGCACATTTCTTATCTATCAGCTGTTTAATAGAAAAGGTGGGAAGGCCAGGCTATCTAAAAGTACAGTCAGCGTAAATACTCTATTGCAAATTATGCACCCAAATCCTAAGCCTGATTATTATTTATTAGATTGTTGAATATATCGGCCAATATTAGGCATTGTTGTGTTTTTATGTATTGAACTTTTCATTTATTTGCTTTCTTCAGCAATACGTGCGGCAGCGGAATTGTGCTTTACACTGACAAATTTGTTTCTGTTTAACTGGAGTTTTCCATTACGTATAATTGTTTGGGCTTGAATTTATAATGTTTGTATGTTTGGCATTTTTGCTGAAGCAAAAATGTTTTAAAGTACTGAACTTTCATATAATTATTAAATTTCAATACTACTGCTAAATTTTTAAGGTTTCTAAGTACAGTCACATGAAAATTTAGTACAAATGCATAATTTTAAACCAGTAAATCCAGATAAACTCGATACAATAGGAAATTGAATCTGTGGTTTTATGCATACAGTATAATACGATCCAACGACCTATTTCAGTTACGGTAGTTATAATTAATTAACGGTAATTAAACGTGGAATTAATTATTTATATATCTAATATAAGCTTGTAAATATATACTGAAATACATTCGTCAGATTTATTACACTCGTGGGTGTAATCACTTAGTATACAACTTCTTGATATCAAGTCTCTGAAGTCTCTAGTGTAATTTCAATGTAGTCTTATGCACTTCCGTGCAGTTCCGTGGAGTATTGTAAAGTTATCGGCAGTTAGATATATTAGATACATCGTCACGTTTTACATGCATCCCAGGTGTAATATAAAGAACATTACATCTAGATCATATCTATCATAACCATTGGTGTGTTGTTACTATGCTATAAGTATTAGTAATTGGATGTGCGTGGCAATGAAAAATAATATGAAAAACGACGCACATGGTTACTAAATCGAAAGCAAAAGATACGTACGTGAGTAAAAGGGAGAAGAGCCAGCAAGAGAAATGAGAGTCATAACATTTAATGCATGTAATACATTTTTTTTATTGCCGGGCGTCTTCTATTACTTCTTAATTAAAATCATAAAAACGTTTACAAAAATAATTCTAAGCTCTTCATTCTTCGTGCTTCTACTTGTATTTTTTAAAAAACAATGCAACAATAAAGTATTTTAAAAACGAGCCTCTTCCTTGTATTACAACACCGGAATATCATATGGCAAAACGAGCCCAAATACATGAAGTGAATGTTGATAAGGTCCAGAGCAATCACATTTTTTTGTGACTTATGAGGGGTAATAACCGACGGATAGATGTTAGGATCATTATAGCAATTCCTAGTGGTCAGATGATGTGATGAGAGCAGGGCTTTCCTTAATTAGAGGATATGGCCTCGTCCGTTATCCTCTGGGATCTGCTGTGATGTCCCGGGACTGACATCTCCCATTATCGAACAGAGGTCCTAAATCAGTAAATATATCAAACCATTTATCGATCTCCCTTTAAAGACAGATATACACGATTCCGCGATATTGTTAGGAAAGAAAATAAAAAGGAAGGGAAAATAATAAAAGCTAGTTCGATTTTAAAATACGGGGATAGCAATTTTTACTACCCTTCAGGCGTGAAACTACAAAACAGCAGATTTCGATTTTATCTTGTACTGATGGCAGTAGAATCAGTATAAGGAATTTTTTGCCGTAATCTATAATATATTTGATACCCTTGAGATATAGAGAAGGCCTTCCATTGTGATGATAAGAAATAGGATATAGTTGTGACTGTCACGGCCGATTCACCTCATATCATTGCTTCCATGTTTTATATTCAGACCAAAATGAATATAGGTGGATATGTAAAAACGATAAGGGATTGAATATCTGTAATGCTATACAAAGCTTCTTTTTAATATTCTCGTTTGACGTAGCTTTTCTTTTCACATTTCGTTCAAAGCTTTTGTTAAAATAACATTGAAAATACCAATACAGTTTTTTAAAGGTTACTTATACAATACAAGACGTTGATGTTTGGATTTTATTTGATAGAATCGTTTTTTAATAAGATATCTCTGCCATGTTATTTGTTTTATATTTGAAAATATGTTGTTTATATAATATGAAACGACATATAAATTTTTTGTTTATTTTAAGAACAAATACAAAATTGCTTACAGAAATAATGAAAAGCACAGAAACGTAAACCGTTTTCAAAAAATAATTCTAGCTTAATCGCGATTTTGGTTTTTATACCATCGTCAGAAGACTGAACATTTAAATGAAATTACAAGAAATTACAAGACTAGGGTAGCAACCCGTTATAACTAAATACGTGGTAGGTACAAGGCTAAGAAGGATTAACGGTAGTCTTATTTGCAAGAATTTCCAAAATATCGGAATGAAGAATGTCCGTCTGGTCATTCATAAGTTCCTGATTGCGTTTTACGGCTTTATCTATTTCGTATGCTTCTAGGAAATTCAATTTAGAACCTTTCTTTTCAAGGTGTAAAACTTTTAAGTTTTGTATGGAACAAGTTGTGATTATATGTTAAAAGATGCGCAGTTAAATTAGAGCAAAACTTTTTATTTTTTTCAGGATCTGATATGTTCATTAAACCTAATGAGAAAACTTTTACCAGTTCGACCTATAGGTACATTTATAAACACATTGATCACATTGAATTTCATAAACGCCTGATTCGTTTAGAATATTTTTTGTATTTTGTTATTCACTAATTTTTAAGCCTGTTATTATTGTAGTAAACTGGCCTGGTTTTTGTTTTTTAATATGGCTTTTCAACGGAATAATGGGTATTATGGTGTAAAAACGGAAATCGCAAATGCGTTCGTAAAAATTTTATAGTTTTAATAGAAAAGCTACATAATATCCTAGCAGTGTTTAATAACAAAAGTCCTGAAATAATTAACCACAAAAACCATATACCGAACTTTATTTTCATAATAGCCGATTTATGAAATCTATGCGATCGTTTATTTGCGAATTGTTCATTAACACCATATTTGCATAATTATGGAATCTAATTTGCGTTCAGTTATTGCAATTTAAACGTTGGCACTTGTTTCAAAATTATTCAGGTTATTTTCAAACACCCTCATAACGCTCGGATATCACCTAACCAGAGTCATACAATATTCTGGCTATTAATAAACTGATCTGAACAAATCAACTGAATTATTAATCTCGACAACTCTTGTTGATTATTTATTGCTGACGGCAGTTTAACTGAAGGTGAGTATTTAGAAAATTGTTGTAATTAAAATTATTAATTTATATAAAACAATTGAATAAGCACTGGCACACATCTGCAACATTCTCCCAAATCAACTTTATTATTAGAGTATTACTTTTATTTCAACCAGGGCCGCTTTCGTTCTGAAAATGCATGTTACCCCGTTTAAGGATTACGAATTTTTAACAAAATTGCCAAGTATGTATATAGCTTATAACAGCATAATCCTGTTATCGAGTTGGTGACTATTTCTTTTATTCAAATTTATTTAAAAAAACATTAGTCATCTTTACACTAATATTATGTGAGTGCTGAATTTCTATCGTTAGATCACAACAATTTACAGTTAAGCAAGATCGATAACTTCTTCTTATAATGGTCTCAGCCTAAAAAATACTTATAGAATTGTTGTGTCGCACTAGCGACAAACAAAAGTTCCCCTAGACATATTGATTTCGTCTTATATAAAGAAATTGCAGAACTTATACTAATTTGTTAGAGATTTGCAACAGTAGTTATAAATTTATTATTAATGTTGATATTTTGTTGTACTATCTATTGCTTATAATCTAGGTGCCCTTCATACCCCAAAATGAACATCCGATTTTTGATCTTCTGATTAAAAGCAATTGAGTTTCTAATGAAACACCAATTGTGAAATTTATTTCAATAAATCAAGTCCTAGTAAATCTACTGTATTGAAATATATTTGTTCATAGCGGAAACAAGTAATTAATTAATTAATGGAGATTTTGAATAACAAAGCGCTATCAATCAATAAATAGTATGTGAGGAGGTCCTTAACCCGTTAGATTTCTACTCAGAGAAACTTGGTACAAGCCTGAAAACAAACTTTTTTAAGATTTTTATTCTTCCTGCGATAAGGAACTGCTCAACTGGTTGGAACTGCAGGTTTGTACAAGGATCAAAACTTATTTCTTTTTTGGATTTTTATCATTTTTCCAATAAGGAACTGCAAAGGTGCTCATGTGCATTTGGTGTTTCTGCGCGCTTGATCTTCATACGGTTTTCAAAGTTTAGAAGTTTAAAAATTCAGTTTTAACACCAGTTTGCCTTCAGACAAACTTCAACTTTGCTGTCTCTGGAGTTTATTCTGTGAATCATAGACACTACTAATACGGTCATAGGAAGTGATAGCAGGTAGCATAAGCAGTACATTTCGTTATTTGTTTTAGTTATCTTTGTTTTAGTTTTAACCCACAGTTAGTAGATGTGAGTGCTGGTTACATGTTGCGAATGCTTTGTTGTAGTTATTGATAATTTTGTTAAGTAGATGTTAACTTGCGCTTGTTATGATCTCGTTTTTTGAATTTTAGTATTAATGGAGTACTGACTGCTACTGTAAACATTTTATAAAATCATTAAGTTTTATTCGCATGGACAGTCTTGACTGCATTGAGTTAACTGACATAATTTTGATTTATAGGGAATCTCTAAGATACTCATAGGCCACACGTCGATTGAATCGCGAACACCCTTACGATAGGTCCCAACGGCTAGTACATTTGTAGCAATTGTGCAATATTTAAGAAACCACAGTTCTTAAAAAGTAGACACACATGCATGTGGGTGCGGTGGAGCATTCCGTATTCTTGATTTGGCGCTTGATACTTTAGAACGCGCTAAAGAAGATCCACATACAAGCACTGGTAGATTGGATCCGGATTTAGGGGTTTCGCATTATGTGGTCTGGAGAACACTTCACGAACAAGGTTTGTACCCATATCACCTACAACAAGCACAAGCTTTATAGTCCGACGATGCATCGCGAATACTAGAAAAAGACCCTTGAACGACTCAAAATGTCTTAGGAATTCTACTGAAGTGGTATTATTGGTGAACATCTAATTAAAACCTTTATTTTACCTCCGCGATTAAATGACGATGCCTACGTGCACTTTTATGAGATAAAGAACTTGTGGATAGTATCCCTGTGAATGTGCATCATCTATGTGGTTCTTACATGATAGTGTCCCCCCCCATATGTCGCGCGGAATGTGACAACATGGCTAAATCAGTATGTTCCCGATAAGTAGTTTGATCGGAATGGCCCGGATTTGAACCCTTTTGTTTTATTTTTATGAGGATACATAAAACAATTAGTATATGCATTGTCAGTTAACACCGTAGAAAATCTAACGGAGAGAATTGACAGTACTGTAGAGACGATACGGCAAAATTGTTGAATGCTACAAAGAACGCAATCATCGTTGGCACATCGAGCTCAAGCTTGAGCTTCTACTGTAAAGATTAGATTCTCCAATTTTAAAGAATTGTCTAATTTCAATACCATTTGCATAGGTTTTCTGCAAAGTTATTTTGTATCTCTAGTTACGTGGTATGGTCAGTTGTAAATTGCATAAGTTTCGAAAATTAACACATCAATGTAATTAACTATTTTGCGTACTAGATGATCAAATTCCCAGACAATCAGAATCCAGGATCTTCCGCTATGTAGGTGGCATCTCTATATATGTTTGCTAAATATCCAATTAATATAAAAATTGTCACTCTGCTGATAGTCGTTTCGGGTAGGTTCGAGGTAGAGATGCCGCCTAAATAGCCGAAGATCCTGGATTCGATTCCCAGCAGGTGTATTTATTTACCTTCCAAGAAATATGCTCTGAGAACTGGGGCATAATACGAGTAACTAATAGGTAGGGTTCTATAAGAAACGAAAATGTGTTCCTTATTTAAAATTAGAAGTTCTTAAGATGATTTGGAGCTTTTGAGCGGCTGAGTGCCTTAGTTGTTCTGGTGGGAGTGGCTTTATAATAAAGAGCGTGGTAGATATTTTTTAGCGTCCCTTTATAGATTCCCCATCGCGCTACACAAAATTTGTTTGTCAGTACGTTGGTGCTTATATGAATGGTATACCTATGTATGGTAGACACGAGTGTGACTGGTGGGCGTAGCTTCATATTAGTGGAAGGTTTTTCCGTCCGAACTTAAACCTAGTATATAAATATTTTAAGATAATTTTTATTTATTGATACTTGGCCGCTTGCGGATTTTTACACCTTCCACCTATATGTACTAACAATAGTAACTAGTACTAAAATTGAACCAAGCGGTTTTCTACCTATTATAAAATCACAATTCTCTAAACATTGTAATTTACTTCAAGCTCTCTTTTTATTCCATACTTCTTGCTCAATTTTAGAATTTAAATAATATATAGTTAAATGAAACTTTATTGAAATCCAGGTACGAGGTCTGGCTATTAAATAACGAGACTGCGCGCACAGAAGACGTCCTAGAGGGGTAGGGGGAAAACGAATGCAGCGTTGGATAGCTGGAAGTGTCTACTATGCTAGTACGAAAATACGTTTTTGTCGCTGTAGTAGTATTTTTTCTATAGAGGTTAGAAACGAACGTGTTTTTTTCTCGTGCCGATAAAAATGTATGACGAAAAACACGAGCAACGGATCAATGTGAAATTTCTCGTTAAATAAAAAAAAAACTCCGACTGAGTGCTACAAGTTGTTGAAAGAGGCCTATGGTGAGAATTCCCTATCTCGTGCGCGTGTCTTCGAATGGTATAAACGGTTTTCTGAAGGCCGAGAGAGCACCGAAGATGACAAACGTCCAGGTCCCCCTGTCTTTGTTTCAACTCCGCAAACAGTGACCAAAATCAATGAAATTGTGCGCGGAGATCGTCGTATGAGTATTCGGATGATTGCTGAGACTGTAAACGCCGATAAAGAAACTGTCAGAAAAATTTTACATGACGAATTGAACATGAAGAACGTTTGCGCGAAGTTGGTCCCAAAAAATTTGACACCTGAACAAAAGCTCGTCCGTCAACAGATCTGCTCAGATTTTCTTGAGAGGTTAGATGAAGAGCCTGAATTGATGGAAAACATCTTCACTTGCGATGAAACATGGATATTCCAATACGATGTTGAAACTAAGCGGCAATCCATGCACTGGAAATCTCCTGCATCGCCAAGAATGAAAAAAGGAGGGATGTCGAAATCAAAATTTACAGCCATGCTAATCGTTTTTTTCGACATCAACGGCATCTTGATGACTGAATGGGTGCCACAGGGTCAAACTGTAAACCAAACTTACTATTTGAAAGTTTTGGCAACACTGCGACAGCGAGTTCGTAAGAAACGGCCGGAGCTGTGGATCTTGCACCAGGACAACGCACCTGCCCATAACGCGCTGTCTGTGAAGCGTTATTTAGCCGCTAGAGGCACTCCAGTGCTCGAACACGCGCCGTACTCGCCTGATTTAGCACCCTGTGATTTTTTCCTGTTTCCGAAAATCAAGTCTGCCTTAAAAGGAACCCGGTTCGAGTCGATCGAAGTGGTGAAGCGAAAATCGGCGGAGCTCCTAAATGCTCTTACAAAAGAAGGCTTCCGGCATTGCTTTGACCAATGGAAAAAACGAATGGAACGGTGTGTGGCGAGGGGAGGGGAGTACATTGAAGGGGAGTATTCGATTGTAGAATAATTTTTAAAATAAAACGCTTTTTGATAACCAGTCTCGTTATTTAATAGCCAGACCTCGTATATTATTACACCTGAAGATTGATTATTAAGAATTTTAACAAAATAGTACGAAATTGACCTTTTTAGAAAAATCTTGCGATTAAGAGGCTAAGATATTGCTTTCTAAATAACTGCTCTGCTGTCAATTATCTGATACTAATTGGAAGACTTGAAGAGGTTACATGTCAGAGTGATTGGATGCTAGATTTAATTTTAGTTGAAGTACTTAAAATATTAATGTCCGTTTCAAGCAGTATTTGATTCATTAGAAGAACTCATACGGTATAGTTTAAACAAATAACTATTATTCAAATTGACATACTTTGTCAAATATAATGTAACATGAAGGTTTCATTCTTTACAATAGTTAAAGTACGTTACTTCAAGAAAAAAAATTGCGCATTAGAGAGCCATCTACATCGTTTAAACTCGCTGGGTACAAAGTTATAACTCCTGGAAAGAATGCAAAAGACATCCCCAGAGTGCAATCTTGTACGAATATTCGTACGCGCGTCTTAGGGATTTAACGAAATGAAGTTCGCATTTAGACCGCGGTACTCAGACACTCGAAAGGCAACCAACGTCAGTATATATTCTACAACCCTCTAAAATTATTATGGCGAAGGGTTTACTACGCCTTGGTTTTCAGTAAAAACAGAAACCGACAAAAAAAAACAAGAAGGAAATTTTTGTTAGGTGACATATTTATGTAGTGTGGTAGGTTATTGATTACATTCAGATATGTGAAACAATAAATTTGGCGCGTCCTGTATAATAAATTTACCAATACCATAATGGTTTCACAAAACCGTAAAGCAATATGCAAATTTGACGTTTAATTACAGCTAATAAATAGCTAAATAATCGATACAAAACCGCCTAAGTGTACATATTCATTTCCATTCTCTGATAAAACAGTCCCAAAGTTCTACAATGAACCTTGCATTCGATGGTGTAACGTAGCTCCGTAGTTTATCTCGGGCTACATTACTCAAATGTGCATTATATTATTATCCTACCTTACTAAACTGCAAAACATGCAAACTTGTTTGTATTGTTCTGATACTACATAGAAAATAAAGCAGCTTCTGTTACAAGCGAGCAGAAGGGAAATTTGTTATATAAACCACACGGGTAGCTGATTGCAAGATGAAAATTGTATGTAATCGAAAAGTTTTCATATTAACAGCATGTGGAGTTTAAATTGACCTGAATTAATATAACCACGCGCAGATCAAAAGTTAAATATGGATTTTTTCTTTACGTTCTTTTTTTAGAAGAAAATAAAAAATAATATGAAAATACAGCAACAAAAAAACATAATTATTATGTTATGTCTGGCCGTGGTCTATTGCGATCCCTCAATAATATATTTCTGTGTTTTATCAATAATATATATTGTTAGGTTTTCTGTTGCAGAAGAATGGCGAAAGGCCCAGCCAAAAGATCCTAAAGTTCAACGTAAGCAAATAGATTAACTTAACAGATTATTGAGAATAGCCCCATGTATTTATTAAAGTACTTTAAGGTACCACTCTATACACGCAAATCAGTCATTGAACAGTTCTTCCCACCTTTCATTTGACATAAAACTGCATACTTTTCAAAATCAGCTTCATTGCCCAATGAATTTGCATAATAACCACATTTTGATTTAAGGAAATAATGTAAAGTTGCATGGAAGTAAAGTCGGGGCTGTAAGATAAATGATCCTAAAGTTTTACCCCTGTTGCTTCCCACAACTTGAGCCTTGAGTTTGGACTCATGTTAGAAAGGGTTTCAAGTACCTGAGGCATACCGTCATTTACTTTTCCAGCATTAATATCAATCCTCTATTACTGAAAAAGACGCTTTAGTCATCAAATCCTCGACTTTCTGATCTTCATAGAAACACCATAATACTAAATCCAGATCTCAATCACCTGTGACGAAGATGCCACATCTTAGATTTGCCGGATTATAAGTTATTAAGAATAGAGTGGAACTATTCAACACGATGCTGCAGTTGGTACTCGTTTAAAGAGTGAGGTACTGCTTTTTCCTGCTTCATTATGTCCCTAGTTTAATTCTCCACTTGGTTGCTGTCTTAGTGTGTAATTGTCCTGGGCTGTAGAACAAGAACAAGGACGTACACACTACATAAAATTTAAGGTCAAGTAGAATTAGTATCATTAGTAGCCAGTAATTTTATTCGTCACTCTGACAACTCTGTCAGAGGCATAGTTGAAATTATTAAACTGAGAGGGAAATTGATTTAGTTACATCACTGGCATTGATTCAGGTCTTATAAATACTCCATTGATAACAATCAGATGATTTGGTATACAACGGATTTGATTTTGTTAAGTGCTAAATTAATGTTATCTAACGTAATGTTAGAATTAGCTTTTGTTACCTTCCCAAGATGAATAAAGTTTTGATTATATGATTAATAACAGTTAGGTGAATTTACTATTGTTTATTTATTCCATATCCCTTCTTGTGTATTATTGGGTATTAATATTCAGCTTTTATCTTGCCGATTACATTAGAGTTTTTAAATGATAATATTTGGCACAGATCAATAAATATTTTGTAAATGGTAATAACTATTTTGGGATTTTTTTTTAACAATATGTATATATTTACGTGTGCACATCGGTGTATTATTTAATGTTCTTTGAGCACCAGTGCCTCTTGACTTTTTCTTGTATTTCTTTGAGTTCAGGCAGAGATATAAGCTCACACTTGTAGTGGTAGATATCAGAAGATTGGAACTGGTGGCGTCTTGAAAGTAAAATTCCATCGAATTATCTCCGTCTTAGGGTTTCTTCCTTAGTTTGGGATCTGTCCCAGATCAAGACTGGACCCCAATACGAGAGCGATACTTATCCAGGCAGCCATGCCTTACTGGAAACCGTTTCGCCAGGTGCTTCATCCCGGCATACTTTTTTTCCTTGACATTTTTCAATTCAAATTCGCGAAAAAAATCGTCAACATCGCTAATCAGCAATTAATTGTCATTGTCAATAGCCAACCGTCGAACCAGTAAGACTGTTCCAACTCAATCAGACAGTTTTTTCAGGTTGGTGTATAAGTATACACGTGGAGGAGGGTATCTATTTTCTGGTTGTTGTAGTGTTTTCTGAAAGTTTGTAGAATTTAAGTTGCGACTTTGAAAGAATTTGTAGTGGTATAAAAATTAGATAAAAAATGCCCCACGATCAGGCGCAAATTGTAACGGTATAGAAATTTGAAGCCTCACGATGGACTGTCAGTTGTAACACAGTCATTAATCTCAAACTCAAAATACTTAATACTTACTGAAATTGCTTACTTAAAACCAAGAACGATACTTACTGTATTGATGCACTCATCAGCTAATCCGAAATAGATTGTAAAACTTTTGTAAACACATAAAAATCAAAACACTACATTGCCTTTGTGTAACTTTTAACTACCGACACCAAGTGCCTTACAAATGTTGAACCGGAAGAACTATGAATTCTGGTAAAGAAACTGCAAATAATAACTGACTTCAAGAAAGTTTGCTGGGATGTCGTTAACAACTTCGCAATTGCCTTTTAATAATAAAAGTGTTAAACTCATATGATTCCAATAGTAACGTCACTTGTTTACAAGTTTTTTTTTATTGTCAACACAAATTTGATTGCCAAAAGGGTGCATTTTTCAACACTGTAGTGTTTTGATCTGGTATAAAATTCTGCACGCCCACAGTATATTTATCACAAGGGACAAAGAGAGATGAAGATTATTAGCGAAAAAGTTTAGCTTATTATTGAATTCCTTTCATAAATCGTCAACTAACGGTGCACTCTATTAATTGTTGAATCATTAATACGAATTGCTTAACTTTAAATTTTAAATTAAAATTAAATTTCCTTTAATAAACTTCCACTAACGAAACATCGCACCAAATGTTAATCTTATTAACACGATGGGATAAACTGTACTATAAAGCCTTAAACTTTTATTCGTGGTTGGCCTTTTCTGTTAACGAAAAAACAGTATTAGGTTCGGAATAAAGTCTGCAATTTTAAGCTAACAAAAATATATTCATATATACAGGGCCGTACTAAGATTATTTACAATAAATGCATTTTACAATGTATTAAAATGAATCTGAAATTTAAGTACGTTACAAACTACTAATCAATTTTACAGTACGGGGCATTGACAGTAGCGTTATAGCTTGTTCGGTCTTTTGGCTGAAGCAAGACCGAGCGCTAAGGTATAGAACTAACCATGCTAGCCGCCAATAATAATATAGCATTTAGAAAGAAATTACAAATAGCACATATAATCTGTATAAATAATCTGTAAAAATCTGACTCAGCTCTCTACTTATTCTCACCTTCAAATAAAAGACATACCTTTATAGAAAAGTCCGTGTTCATAATATTTAACCCTTGAAATACAGATCCTTATTGGTTTCCGATTACCAAGCAGACACAAAATTTGAACTGGATTTTGGCTCACCCTGTAGAGACGAGTTGTGTTGATAAATAGGCGTACCACAAAGAGTCACGAGCGAAACCAAACCCCTCTTAGCCTCAGATCCAGCGTTTTTCAAATTCAAATGTTATTTTACAGAATTGGGTATGTTATTGCCTCAAATATGGTTAATAGGTAGGCTTTTATCGGTGAAGATTCATAGAAGCTTTTTTGTAAAGCATATGATACTAATGTGTCATTTTGCCTATTTTTGTAGTTTTATATCTATAGAAATTTTAATTTTAAATTTCCCATCTCTATACCCACGCTACTTTAACGGGAGAAACATGTTCAAACCTATATACCGGTATGTCTGCCGTCCCTAACAAGATACCGAATTTTCTTTCGATATATAGCAAAAAATTTCAGCATACCCGTTTATGTAATAAAATAAGATCTAAAATCTACCTCTGTATTGTAAAATGATGAATCGTTGTCCCTAATAATTAGTGTTGAAAGCGTATATTTGTCGAACGTGTAACGGTATATTTTTACAAGCTCTGAATAATTGTGGTTTCGTCCACATATTTACAAACATCTTAAGTCCGGTTCTGAAAATTTGAATTTTTTTCATAATGTAAACTTGCGTTAGCATTCGATATAAACATCCCTATAAAATTATTTAAAAAAAAGGTTGGTTTCAAATCTTAGAATTATAAAAAATTTCTTTGGTTACTCATATAAGCGTTTGCAGTCTTAGGGCCGATCTATTCACCTCCTTTTAAATTTATCTGGAAGTTAGTTGCTATAGTTACAATTGTTCCCACAATGGTATCCATGACAATTAACTAGCAGATAAAGTTACAAGGAGGAGAATAGATCGGCCCTTAGAGGAAAAATCAATACTTGCTGTTGAGTTGCTGTGCTCTGATTGGTTAAGCCAAAACACGCGTTTAGTTGATTGGGTACTAAGAAAAATCAATACTTGTTCTTGAAGTGAGACTTCGCTATTGGCTAATTTCGATTTGCATCTGGTAATGTATTTCTACGCGAAGAAAGAACCTTGAGTTTTTTAAAGTGGACTTCCGATCGAAATTTCAGAGAAGACAGTTGACTTCGGTCGATATTATAGAATTACCGTTTTACTTTAGTTAATTAGAATTAAAGAAAATTCTAGATCTAGTTCTCGTACAGTTTAGTCGACACTTGCCGTGAAGTGAGTTCTCGTACAGTTTAGTTTTGAATAATTCAGTTTGAAAGACTTGAATATACAGTATCGCTAATAATTATATGTGGCTTGTTTTATTGTAATGGGCCATTAAAACAATCATTTTTACCGCTCGCGCTTTAAAATTATTGCAGTTTTGTTATTAAAAATCTTGCAGACGGACTTATAATTTAAATAATAAATTCCCGTTCTACAAGTAGATAAAGATAAACAATTATCCGTTTTATTGGAAGAATTTAAAGTAGCAAGTGTTATCTGTGTTTAAATTCGTTTAAGCTATTAAAGACATTACTGTTATTTATCGTGTGTAATTTATAAACAAAATTATAATCGAAACCGGATTGTTTAAACTGTGTTTTAACAAAGATTGTTAGTGAAAATCATATGGATTATTTCAATGTTTAGTGTGATTGAACTGAATCTGAAATAAAAATTATTTCTTTAACCTGCTACGTTCAAATAACAATTCATAACCATTAAGGATCAACAACGGTCTTTCAAGGAGAGGCGTTTCCAGTTTCTAGCAGTCAAGAGTAATGTTTTTTGCGATGCAAGTAAACAATGGTTTAATTGGAATTCGATTTATAAGATTTAAGGTATTGTACTTTAAGAAATATCAATTTTTGTAATCTTTTTTTGTGTTTACGGATTATTTGGATAATTGAATTTTTATAGTTTTCTATAAAAAGAGAGCTCTCTAATAGGATTCAATTTTAGTCTGTTACTTTCAGTAAAATTCAAATATTCTAACTTCAATAATATCTAATTAAATTCAATTCCATAATATTTTAACAAAAATATGTTCGTCAAATTTCAAATGATTTTATGTTTAATAAATCTTGATTTTAATAAATTTCTGAATAATTTATGTTCAATAAAATTTAAATAATTTTATGTTATATAAATTTTAACTAAGTTTTGAATCATTCTGTGTTCTATAATTCCTGAGTAACTTGAAAATTAATTACTTAAGTTTAATAAATTTATGTTGTCAATGTTTTTTTATTCTACAGGGTGTTTTGGACAAGATGCCTTTCCCGTTAAAGGGTAATAGAGAAACATGTGTAGAGTAACATCTTACTAACAATTTCCTGAAATACCCCTTTGAAATGACAACCCCCCTTATAAAAATAATAGGCACGCCACTGCAAAGCAGTAGATAAAATTGTATGAGAATTATGCCTATTAAATAGTACATACTTTTAAAAGTCATCAAAAAATAATCATAATAAACCCAAACCGGATAAATGTATTCTTCGAAATTGTCAGCAACACAAAACATTAGGACGTGCTTTTAAAACGTTTTAGCTAAATAATAAACAAGTCATTTTGACCATCTGTAAATAACTGTTATTAATGACTCAGATCTTTGAGCTTGTAATTTGCAGTATGCAGTTTGTTGTCAACTTTCTTTGTGTTATAAAATTATGAGTATCATATGTCTTTAAAACATCAAAATGAAAGAAAGCATTATTGATAATAATCAAGACGTATTTTGAAATAGCTTATGCAATTAACAAAAGTCTTCATAAACGTAATAACCTTGACGTCACCCATCCGTGGAATTACAAATCAATCTTTTATTATGAAACGAAAACTTTAGTTTTCTTTATTTCATTGTTAATTTAGTTCAAAAATGGATATAATTAATTAACGCAGGATTTAGGATTCCGAGTTCCAGTGTGCAAACGATGTACAATTTTCCGAAACCAAAAGGATGATTATCACTTACCAAAGAACAATGGTAAAAATCTGCTGATTTTTATCATATATGTCATCTTTTATTAATAGTAGTAACAGCATTTGCTACATTTTATTCACATGAATCATAATGCTGATTCTGGTAAAATAAATGTTTTGTCACATCTATTAAATACGTCCGTTTACCTTCCAAGGTTATCAGGTTATGACCCATATTGTAAACATGATTTGTAAAATTAAGAATCAGTTTACATCAAATTCGGTTGAATTTATTAAACGGTCTCTACAAATGCAACAAAATATTTATTTTACTAGAATCAGCACATTCTTGATGAACAACACGAACAAAATGATATTTGATACCTAATAATTGGTCCATTGACCTCTCCTATACCAAAATCAGCAGATTTTTACCCCAGTGTTTTTTTACGGAAAGTTCTTTATAGGAAATTATTGTACATCGTTTGCGCACCATAACTCAGAATCCTAAATCCTGCGTTAATTATATCCATTTTTAAACTAAATTAAGAATGAAATAAACAAAAAACAAAAGTTTTCGTTTCCTAATAAAAAGTTGATTTGTAATTCTACCGATGAATATCAATATTATTCCGCTTATGAAAAGTTTTGTTAGTTGCATAAGCTATTTTGAAATACTTTAAAGAGATTCAGTACGCATTTTATTATGCTCAAAAATGCTTTCTTTCAGTTTGATGCATTAAAGAAATAGGATATTCATAATTTTATTGTAACAGTCCAGCTTGGAAGTAGAAGTTGTTTATGCATTAAATTACAGTAAATGTAAACATTATCTCATTATTTCGACCTTGTCCCCGACGTCTTCGCCGACGTTGTCGGGGAAGACCGCGTATGTCCTACATTTAAGTTTTACTCATTTTGTTAAAATGACATTCGTAAAATGAAAAAAAGGCAATGTTTCCATTACAATTAGGTCAACGAACGTATGTTACATTTTATTTACCGACCTCAATAAATGATCAAGTCATCAAGGTAGTGAGTCACTCGGTGATTTTGTATTACGTTTTCAGATAAGGATTCCTGTCGGAATCAATAATATTGTAGGATTTGTGTAAAGAAATTGAACAGCTTAATTACAGTTATCGTTTATTTGTTGCGAAAAGAAAATTTTATTATTACGATATTTTGTCAAAATGGAGGTAAACCATTTGAAGGGTATTGAATTAAAGTTTGAGATTCTCTGTAAAGGTCTAAAGATTGTTAATAATTATCTTCAACGTCGTGTACTTTTGAGAGGAAGTTTAGCTAAAGAAAAAACATTAAAGTCGGCTTCATTTAAACAACCATATGATTTTAAAACTAACGTAACACAGATTAAAGAGTCATTTGCAGATATTGAAAAAATACTTGGGGATTCGGAGAAATTAACGGAGGATTTGTGTAATGCAGTTTATTCTAGGCTATTGCATTTAGAGAACCGTATAAATTTATTAGAAGTAAGTGAGGATGAACAAACTGTTGTAAAAAGTGAGTTTGAAGCACAGTTGTTAGTTTTACAGGGTTTATTGATTAAATTCCGAACGAAGAATAACGAAACAAAAATTAGTGATGCAAACGCGTCATTTTTAGAAAATTCTTTACAAGTACAGCCGACGGTTAAGCCTGTACCTGTTATTAAATGGCACTTGAAGTTTTCTGGCCGGTTAGGACGCGACAGCGTTATGGGATTTTTAGAAAAAATTAATGTGAGGCCAGTCGGATTTCTAAACAAGACGTATTTGTTTCAGCTATAGATTTATTTTCAGATGCGGCTTTATTATGGTATCGAGGTATTAAGAATGAGGTTAGCGATTGGAATGAGTTAGTTAAATGTTTGAAAAGAGACTTTTTACCTATCGATTATCAGTTAGATTTGTTAGATAAAATTAAAAACCGAACGCAGGGACTTAATGAAAATGTTTCGTTGTACATAATGTCAATGGAAGCTTTGTTTAGAAGATTAGAACACCCTAAAGCAGAACTTGAGAAAGTAGAACAGATATATAGGAATTTAAATCCTGATTTTGCAGAACGTATAGGTTTACAGGATATAAAGACCTTATCGTCATTAAAAGATTTTTGTAGATAAATTCAAGAACTTAAATTAAGATATCATCCATCATCATCAGGAAAGGTATCATCCACCACCTTCCAAGCGCAATGGGTTATTAGAAGCAGATTTAGCGTGTCTTTCGTTAAATGAATGTCAGGTAAGAAAACCTGTTGAAAATAAAATTAATATTTCTGAATTATCCAGTACAGATAAACCTTGTTTCAATTGTGGTCAGTCTGGACACTTACATAGACAGTGTTCCGAAAAACGACGTACATTTTGTTATAGGTGTGGTAAAGTTGGTGCATACTCCAATTCTTGTCCTAGTTGCAATCCAAAAAACGTCCAGGGAGGTACCGTTGCGGATCATACAGTAATGAATCGTTCAACCGGAACGGTACCGAAGTTAAAAACCCAACAAATCAATTCACGTTCGCGTGCAACTTAGTTTCTCGAACCAAACAAACAAAAAAGTATAATTTCTCGCCCTCTTCAGACGAATAGAAATCCTGGCTGGGCAAAGTAAAAACTTTTATGTCTTCAAAAATAATTGCACCTCTTTGTGTTAAAATGCCGTATGATAATCGTCCTTTTATACTCATTAGGATCCAACGATCTCCAGTTATTTGTTTGTTAGATAGTGGGGCATCAAATACAATTATAGGTTCTTCTGGTTTATAGTTTCTAAAGGAAAATAAAATTCCTTTTTAAAGAAAGTTAACAGTAGCTCGTGTTACTACGGCTGACGGCGTTATCCAACCTTGCGATGGCGAGATTATTTTGTCGATTACTTTAGATAATGTTACGAAAAATATTAAATGTTTATTAGTTCCTTCCATTACTCAAGCTTTTATTTTAGGAGTAGATTTTGGTCATCTTTTTAAGATAAATTTAAATATGCGTGAAAGAGCGTATGATTTTGCAAGAGAACCTTCTATAAATCATATTTCGTCGGTGGGAAATTCCGTAAATAATATTTCCTCCATGGAAGTTACGAAAACTATCGATCAAGCTTCTCTAAATTCTAAACAGAATGCCGTTTTAAAGAAAACAATTTCCGCTTTTAAAGAATTAGTTTCCGATAAGTTAGGATGTACGAATGTATTGAAGAATTATATTGATACAGGGGATGTTCAGCCCATTAAACAAAGACATTATCTTCTGTCGCCTGCTATGCAAACCCACCTTCATAAAGAAGTTGATGATATGTTAAAACTAGGAGTAATTCGTGAGTCAAATAGTCGTTGGAGTAGTCCAGTGCTGTTAGTTACAATTGGCGCCCAACGTGGGCCTTGATTTTTGTCAGCTACAAACGAAAACGAGCATTAAAGCCTGGTCTTTCAACACGTAGCGTACACACTATTTTTTAATCCTGCAACACAAAGAAGCTTAAAAATAAGAAAGTAACTATTAAATATCCCATCTTAAGGCAGTTTACTAGAATTTTCTTTTAAGAAAGTTCCAAATCTACGGAGTTTTAGCTTTGTTACACTATTGTTCTTGTAGCACGTTGAGTAACATTTATTTTTAAATCATACGAACTACGAATAATAGGACACGCACAAGCATTGTTCCATTTTAATACCATTTGAGGATAGAGCTGCCATTTACTAACCATTTTAACAATTTGTTCGCTAAAATATTAAATCGAGAGGTTTCTAAGGGTTGCGTGTAACAGCAGGTGTACCAACTTTTCCGTCCGTTCTCTGACCTAATGACATTTATTTTCCCATACGCACACACTTTCTACGTTCTCACCTTATAAATATGCATTATCGACGGAACTAGAGACGAATTGTTAATGTAACTCTTTTCTACCTAAAATAATACCAGTTGGACACCTTTTTGTTGATTACATTTTCACTTTGGTAAATTGAAATTTGACTTTATTATGTAGATGGTAAACATTTTAAAATTCACATAACCATATTTTTTTATTAGTTTAGGAGTAGCATACCAGTAAATTTTTCAGAAATGATTTGATTATGTTGGAAATGGAAATTGTTTTTTTAAGATTTTTCTGCTTCTTAAGGGATGAACGACCTCTGCGAAGACTTGTAAGAAGACAAAAGTAACAAAAATTGGCAAAATGTAAATGTATAGTGTCACCTGTTAAAGGAGAGTATATTGCAACGACACATTCATAATATTAAAAAGCAGAATCACTGTAAAAATACTCTAGAAAAAAATCAAAGGTAATACTATTATAATACATAACAATTGGTATCTAATCTCTATAATAATAATACCAGCAGCCTCCAGGATACTGCTTATCACAATTTGGAACTATTAACATTACGGTTTGATAATAAACTAACCTTATCCTTACATCAACTGTATTTCATATTTTCCTTAACGAGTCTCTACTAAGTAGTTTCTAATAATTATAATTTCATTGTAAGAAAAGGTATGGTTTCAAATATTTAATAAAAAGATGGATAATAGGTAATTATAAATAAAAATATAGAGTTCATATTACGCTACCATTAAAACTGCTACATATAGAACTATTATTACAGTAACAAAATTGTCAAACATTAATGAACTTAAATAAAAAGTATTACCATAATTGACGTTTTTATAATTACTATTATTTTATACAAACAATTCCTACATGCAAATGGTATACTATTTTTGTATAATACAGTATCATTAAAGAATAAGATTTTATTCTCCATCACATTAAAGAAAATTATTTGATAATTTGTTACCAAAGATACAATCAAACGGAACGATCTATGACTTGTTTAAAAGGAATTAAATAAACTTGTTATGGTATAAAATGTTCAAAATTCTAGAGGTTCAAGAATACTTGGAATCATCAAAATTATTATGTTATTAAAGCATTTCATTAAAGCGTCTGGAAGTGGTCCTCTGTTTTGAGTAAAGCTAATATCTATAAATAATCAAAGTAGATCATTTGGCCTACCGCAGTTTGTAACATGATACATATTCTAATCCTTGATTTATCCAATTAACTTTACACAGTCTGCATTTGAAGTTTCTTTGTGTATTTATTTGTATTAATAAAATTCCATTTAACAGTTCACTCGTTTGCTATAGAAATCTCACATTTTATTTCGATAAAATTACAACGCTGTATTAAATCGAATCAAACTTCACAACTCAATATATGATAACAAATCGGCATTTCTCCCTAGCAATATAAATATGGGTCATAAATTTTTGTCGCGTGATTTCATGTTTAAAACGCGTTAAGAGATGTACCAATCAGGTTGAGTTTTGCTCAACGACGTTTTTTCAGCACACTCTTCCATATGAATCAGAGACACGAACACGACCATTACTTTCAAAAAGAAGTCAATGCTGCAAGCCAAGCGTCCGTCTTAGTGAATTGTAAGATTAGTGTTTTGTATATTCATTTCTAAATTGCAGAAAGTTTATTGAAAATTTTGAATAGTAATTTTTGTTTTGCACTGACTCATCCTATTTTGCAAAGAGTTTTGTACTAAAAATATAAGTTTCTTTTTAGCTTCTGTTTCAATAAATGGTGCAATAACAGCAACCGATTCTCTCACATTGATTTTAAACCGGTATTAGCTAATCTTCGTTTTGAACACACCAAGTAACTTTGTTCGTTAAAGGTTTTTGGGCCGGAGGCTTTATTTATGTTGAATAATTTGTGCTTTGACCTGGAGTGTTGTTTACCCAAAATACGCTGTTTACGGAATCACCGTTTTGATTCGAGCAGATAAAGTCATTGATTTAAATCGAGATGGACCTGGTGTTCTGTTTAATAGTAGGGTATTCTAGCAAATTACTTGATTTCGAAAAGAAACTTGAAGCTGTGTATAAATTTGTATGGCCCGTGCAACGAATTTTGAAAAGGGGAATTTATTCAAGTATTTAGTGGCACCTCTGCTTGAACATATCAGGGAGTAAGTGATATTCTGTAAGTTGTTTGATCCTATTCAACAAATAACATTTGAAAGATAATTTTGCAATAATAAAACAAGGGTTATGATTATTAAATAGTATAAATCAAAAAGAAAAAATCATAAAATTTAAAGTTAATGTGTCTTAACTTTAAGTACATTTTCAGTTATTTCTATTTCGAATAAAAATTTATACTTTAAACAATTTAGAATATTTTTTTTTAAATTGTGATGCAGTAGAGTATTAAATATCAGAATAACAATTTGTGCGTATAACATTTCCACCAAAGGCTTTCGAAACTAGTTAGATTTGTTAATATAACATCTAAATGTTTACGAATTCATTTTTGATAATTTATTCTATTCCTTCTTTTAACTTAAAATACAATTATGTGGTTATTTAATTTATTTTATAATAATTACTTAAAATACGGTACAATTGTGTGATTAATAATTTATTTTAGGATATTTTGTTTGTGAAATAATGCAATAACTATTGTATCGTTTGTTTACTGCATGTCAAGTATTTAATGTAATTCAATCATTAAAGATTTTATTTAAACTGAATTAAATCTGAGCCAAACAAGCTGGCGCTCAACGGCAAGAACAGTTCTCTTCGAATTTAACATTTAAATTTTCCCATATCCGAAAAGAATCATAATTAAAAATTGTATCAGTCAAACTTTAATTAGATAAACTATGATGGTAAATTGTAGATAAATTGTAGGGCCAACGTGAGTATTACAACTCTTATGATTCAGTACAGTGCTTCGAACGAATTGATTTGGTTTTATTATAGAAAGTAATATTAATCGTTGAAAGCTGCACTTAGAAGACGCACGTGAACACTTGTGCAAGGTGAAAATTTCTGCTTTTTTGCTGTTTTTGCTTTCTTGTATAACTAAATATTACATAACAAAAAATATGTCGTGTTATTTTTTGTCAGCATTAATTTTTAATTCCGAGTTGGTCACAACATAACAATAACAATATTGCGATAAACTGTTTGAAACTATACCTCAACAAACAAATAAAGAACCTGGGTCACCGAAATCACGAGAACGGAAATGTAAAACATATCGCGAATCAAGCGGTGATTACTCGACGATCACGTGGTTGACTCGAGTAACTGATAAGAGAAACAGCAGGTGAGCTGGAATAATTCAGTAGCTTCAGAAACTGATTTTATTTAAGAAGAGCTGATGCTTAAGTAATAAAGTGATGCTTAACGTATATTCAATTATAATCGAATACGTACAAAATGATCACGCATTGATCTAGTTTCTTCATTTTCTTGTTTAAGTCTAAATTTGAATTTTTTGATTTCAAAAGATGTTTTTTTAATATTTTCTTCGCCCACCCATGTCTGAAAAACCCTTGAGAAAGTGAGAAATATCTACAAAGTTGTTAAGTAAGTACCTTATGGATATGAACACTGAAGAAAATTGCGATAGTACTACAGTATTTTCAAATATAGAAACTGTTTATTAAAAGTGAGTTCTGTCTTTCATGTGATCATTGATGATTTCATGTGATGAGTTTCTGCTTGCAGGGCAGTGGCTGCTTTAGACTGATTATGCCTCTGCCGCCTTTTAGAGGTAATTTTTTAAATGTTGGTTTCAAAGGTTTCAGTTCATCTTCAGGTAAAGGTTTCAGAAAAACGGCTGTTCTCAGAACTATTTTCCACTGTGATAACCATTTAGTAAAACCAATTAAATTTATTTAATTCACCTTGTAACGTTACGTTTTTTTGAAACTAACAAATATTAAAGGAATCTCAGTACGGTCCTGGCAGTTTAGTAAAATTTCGATTATGTTGGAACTGCAAATATTACATTAATCTAAATAATGTTTCTTGAAGTACAAAAGAGTCACCTCGTAATATATCCGTAAGCAGTATCTTATATTTTAGCAGAATTTTTACTGATGCAAGCGTTCTCACGTCAAACAAATGCTTATTTTTTCGAGAAATAGAATGCTCCAGAATAAAAAAAAATGTTTTTAATTCCGAGCTTATAAGGGCTAAAATCTAATATTAGCTTTAACACAGATTTCCTTATGGTTAAAATATAATAAACCTTAAATTTAAGTTTTAAAACACATTGCATTGAAATTCTACTAGTAAATAATATACCGACCAAAAGAATTTTCTGGAACAGGCTGTAGACTGCACCTGTAGAGGTTATTTGCATTCCGTTGCGTACGGATTCAAAAGGGAATCCCCTTAAGTTCTCGTTAAGATTGTTCTGGAATAAATGACGTAGGTGCATTTTGTTGACTGATAAAAAATCCCGCTATTTTTCTATTGGTTTGCTTAAAAGTTTCGTCCCCCTCAGGAGATCATACCACCTCGAAATAGTTTTAAGTTTAGAGTCAGTCGAAGATAGTTCGAGACAGGGGCTGGTTGAATACACAGCAGAGCGAAGTGGCGTTTTGCCACGCGGAAAGCCTTGTGCCTTCCCGGTGATCTCGGAGAATTGTACGAGGGTTTATTGTCTTTGGCATTTTCCTATGATTTAGTTGTGTGTTCGAATACACACAAAAGTGTAGAAATTTCAGTGATTAATTTAGAATCGTTTTTAACTTAATCCAGTAGTTACTCCCGTATTAGTTATCGATTCTAATCGTTAATGTTTGACAGGGCATTTCAGTTTTGTTGAATGAACTTGTTGATAAATATACAGCTATTACAGTTTATAGTTGTCTCTACCAAACTTAATTTATCGTAAACCAAGATCTTATCGGATTCCGTTTTAAAATAATTTAAAATCGGAAGATTTAAACTAAATAATATACTTAAGTGTGGTGTTACCTTTATTGAAGAAGCGTGTTTTTAATAAACATTTAATAATTGAACTGTTATGGCTATTTCGGCTATTTTTTATAAGAAAAGGTGAACTTTATTAAACATTAGTTCGAGACCGTTATTGTGAACTTTATTTTCTTTGATCAAATTCAGTAGCAGCGTCAGTAAGGTGTTTTCCAGATTCTTTAATTTCATCGAGCGATCGAGTTTGGTGATAAGTGTTTGTTTTGATGGAAAAGCAATATTGTTTCAATTGGTAAGGTGAAATCAGATTGAACTATCTGAATAAGGTATTGTGACATAATAAATTTTATTTTGTTATTATTGATGTAGGTTGAGTCATTATTTTTGTATCGAATATTTTTGAGCAATTTTTGATGTGTATTGTTTTCCTGTCGTTAATAGTTCTCACGTTGTGTATCATCTTTTTATATATTTAAATTTGTAACGATGTTTTATTTG
The DNA here is from genome assembly GCA_929113105.1 of Agrypnus murinus. Classification (NCBI taxonomy): domain Eukaryota; kingdom Metazoa; phylum Arthropoda; class Insecta; order Coleoptera; family Elateridae; genus Agrypnus; species Agrypnus murinus. Next base: position 140,986,431 of record OV816026.1, read on the forward strand.
GAAAGTTCTTATTTTTTATATTTTCATTTATCAATAAATCTATACTTAAAATCAATTAAACTGAATATTAAGGGACCATATATTTATGAAGGTCTTTAAATATTTTATTCAACCTAACTTTGACATATCGAGTCGATCGAGTCAATATCTTTACAAAAAATTTACTGGACTTTCCTAATCAGATGGCGCCCTAAATATGCATTTTCTTGTGTCTTTAAACCTATAACTCATGTCTTTTATAATTTGTGAGCTGTGGAAACAATACCTGCGACCTGAATTTCAATTTGTAGAAAGATATCTCAAGCCGAGGCACTCTTGAGTCGTACATTAAGTATTAAGTATTTTGTTGTACAGTTTGCGTAAGAATTTTTGAAAATTAATGTAATCTGTTTTGTTTTTGTTCCCGGAAAAATAACTATCGTTTCAAACTAAATATTTAGTTAAATAGACTAAATTTTATTTAATTTAACTAAATATTTAATTGGTCCAACTAAATGGTTTTCTCAGTGCCCCTCCATGCCTATTTCTTACAGTACAACAAGCTGATTTTTGCAGCTTTCCAGGTAAGGGCAATTGAATATGCACCAACATTTACTGTCTAAATTATTATGTATGCGTTCATCTTAACTAATTATTAAGTTCTATACAAATTGACACGAATATAAATTTACGTACGTATGATTGCAAATTGATAACATTTGAAAGAAAACGGAAATAACCCGCCAAACACTTTCTACAGCTTCCTCGTTTAGATATAAAATGTAACGGGTTGTATTTGTTGTTGTAAATGGCCCATATATCCTCTAGTCACTAAAGTGAACCGCTATTCCATTTTCTCCAAATGACGATGCACCTCCCGCAGAGCTGCAGTTGTTCAGAAAACTCTTGCAAACGTTCATTTACTTTTCCAGCTTTATTAAATTTTCCATATGTTTCTGGTTTTGGCCGAGTCCTTTATTTTCTAACGTGAATATGTTGTCGAATATTGAATTCACATCAAACTAATTAAAGCAACTACAAAAATTATTAATAAAAATAGTTATTGGTAACCAACGTTAAAGATTTAAATAGGAATGGTATTTATCCTGATTATACCAATTTTTAATTTTATATTCATTATTCTCCTAGTTATTGTTAGCCTATTCGCAAGTCGAGCAGTCGAGTTTTAAAATGTCGTAAAATCCATACGGTAGTTAAGTTTTGTTAAACAGAACTATAGTATGTCCTTTAGTATACAGTATTTTCTATCTGTCATAAACAAAACTGTTTTGCCGTTTTGTAAAGATTTATTTGTTTGAGGTACGTACTCACGGTGGTCATTTACTAATTTCATCTGTGTTAGAAGTTGGTCGTTTTTCTTCGACAGTATATGTCAAACGGAAGGTGTCTTCTCTAGATTTACTACTCTTGATAAGAAATTCATTGCTGTATTCGAATACAAACTAAAAATCTATTTAGTGTGTTGTATGTCTCGCCATTTAGTATTAAAAGCTTTAATGGTACTGTTGAAGGTAACTCCAGTATTTCCAATGTGACTCTAAGGAGTGCTATCAATTCTCCTTTAAGAAAACTACCTTAAAACTAGATAAAAGCTTCTTAAACGCTACTTCTATACTCAATTGCTATAGTTAATGTGAATTCATAGTGAACTATGAAGTTCTCGAAGACCAAATAATAATATATGCGGCAATGTCATTTTCAATTAAATCTGCATACTTTGACAAATGTAACTAAAACTGAACATCATCTTAAGAACTAATAGACTCTAAAATCTAGTGATTTAAAAAAATAGTTTTTGCGTAGAAAAAAAAGAAAATCTATTATAAAAGATTGCTTTGCTGTAAGAAACTGTTTGTTGTGCTTTCAAAACTCTAGAAAACGTGTAAGTGTACCAGGTATATGCACATACAGGGTACATAGGTTTTAGTACACACAGGGTCATAGGTCAGACGGGATTTATTTTGTTTGCCCTTGATCTGAAGCTAATTTCTCTTTGAAGGTTTATGAATACATATGAACAAGTTCACAATAAAGTTAATTTGGTAGTATTCAATTTAATTAGCAAGTACCCACCCCTTGGCTAACTTGACCAGTTATAGCTATGACTGGCATTTCAAACATTTGAATATATTTTGTGAAATAATCTATTGTACAATAATGAGTTTCGTAGAATTTTAAAAGAATTCGTTTTGAATTTCCACTTTATTACTTCGGCACACCTTTTATAGAATATAAGAGACAAATCTGTTACATTTTGCTACTGGTTAAGTCTTCAAGTCGCATTCAAGTTTAAGTGATTAAATTAAAAAACCCATCTTAAAATATGAGGAAATAAATGCAAAACTTACCCTTCAGGAGAGAATTACGATTTAATTATTGAGATGAATGCCTCGCGTTCCACTATTCCTAAGCTGATTGTCTCTCGTTCACGACGAATTTGCCAGCGTTCCGTCAACAAAGTTAAAATGCGCAGAGTGTTAATATATAGTTCCGTATTGTAATGTAGTACTGTATGTTGAAACCAGTTTTGGTGCAAAGAGTTTATTCGCAGTCTAGATGTGAAAACATCTGATTAAAGGTGTCTCGTATTAAATAATAACAATTTAATACTTTATAAACTATTGTTAATTTTATTTTTTAAAAATGAATTATAGATATTCCTCTTAATATTAAGAGTAAGTACTGTATTAAACATTTTTAATAAATTATGTTATTGTTGACTTTATTTTTAAAATGAATTAAACCAATAAATTATACCTTTGTGCTTATTATTAATTGTATTAATTGTTGTATTAATTGTTGTAATCTAAATAAATTATTATTTATAACTTTTTGTAGATTTTTTTATTATAAGCCAAGAGAGAGAAGGTAGGTATACAGAGAGGCGAGGTAGAGAGGGGGGAGGGGGAGGGGCTTATAAATGGGAGTGGCTTGGAAAGGGGGAAATGGCTTATAAATGGGAGTGGCTTGGAAAGGGGGAAATAGCTTAAAAAGGGGGAGTGGCTTGGAGAGGGGGAAGTGGCTTAAAAAAAGGGGGAGTGGCTTGGAGAGGGGGAAGTGGCTTCTAAATGGGAGTGGCTTGAAAAGTGAAAGGAGGTCAAATGAAAGTTCAAGGTTGTGTGGGGCCACAGTACCCATTCTTTATCTACCGTGTTGTATTGTCGGTTTATGTAGAAACCAGTATTTGATGCAAATTCAGTAAAGTGATCTTTCTCATTGTGTAACTTGAGTGCATTTCAAGGACATGGAGAATTTGTCTTTGCAGGGTTGTATAGTTTGAATATTGTATTATAGAACTTATTTAAAGTATTAAACATTGTAAATACACACAAAGTTACACGTTTTTTAGTATTAAAAAAAATTAACGCCCATCATCACCTTTGAGGCATGGTTATAAAAAATGTTGGCAACGTTTTAAATCATTATTTAAGAGCAGCTCTAGTTTAAAAATATTTAATAATAATGAAAACAGTTAATATTGGAAATTATTATAGCGTGCGAAGATTTCGCTGTTAATATAAAATTGTTCAGAATTCAAGTATTGTTCCCGCAGCGTTTCCTTCAGATTGCAGTGTTGGTAATGTTTTATTTTGTGTGATCACTGGTCTGTTGTTTTAGTTAATTCAGCATCTATTTGTGAGGTTATTGTGAAATAAAGAATTGCTAAGAACAGCTATTACAAAAGAATTATGTCACACATGTTTTTTGTAAGTGTTCACAAATGTTTTCTTAAAATTTCTTTGGTTGATAGTAAAAATTTAGATTGTTTCTAGATTTTAATTTTATTGGAATTTTATGTATTTAGAATGGGATCCCAAAATAAAGCTAGAATGTATGAAATAAATGTGCAAATAGGTTTGCTTATTTATCACCATTATGAATGTTTATATTGTGTAACCGATATTTTTATTCACTTCAATATATTGAGATGATATGGAATCATCTGATTGAGAATTTACTTGACGATTTGATCGTAAACACAAATATAATTATTTCATGCATTAAATAAAATAAAAAGATAGACATGCTAGGATATTAGGTTTATTTAATCTAAAAGCTACATGTTAGGTTACAGATAGATTTATCAATTTTAAATAGAAATTATAAAAGGATGAATTTCATGCAGACGTAACCTCAATTTTTACATAAAAGGTTTGAATTTATAAAAAGGCATATCAATCATTTAGGTGGTTTTATAGTAATACATGTTTTATGCAACCCAAGTCACATGTTAGGATGGTTTTTCCATTTTTCTGGAAGATTTTATTTTCTTGTTAGACCTGAGATTAACGATAAGTAACGTAAAACAAGTCTTTCTGTTTCGCATGCGACTGAATCAGCTTCGGAAAAATATTTTACTGAAAAAATGTAAAACGGGTTATTATTGTAATTCTATAATAGTACATTTAACTCACAATCTCCGATATATTAAAAAAAAGTGTGTTAACCTTTGTGAAGGTATTGGCTTTGCTGATATGCTTCGATTTTTCCAAATATTGATTTAAAAATAACATTTTACACCGTTGTTTGAACACAAGCACTTGGAGGACTGTATGCTGGACAAGTTTGACTATAATTTGATTTCATTTATGTTGATATTTGTGTAGGATCTTGTATAGCATCGTTGAACTCCTAAAAACGCATAAACAGATTTTCATTTGAGTTTTTCTTTTATTGCAAATATTTTCCCATGTAAATTTTATATGTGTGAGTTACCTAGTGTAGCTATATATTCATTATTTGTAAAGGTGTAGCTGGAGTTAATGAGCTTTATTTGTAATTAAGTTTTAATGAGATTTTTTGACCGTTGGTGGTTTTTGTTAATTTTCTCAGTTGATATTAATTTTAGACTATAAGTATTAATGTTGTTTTAATCGTTATTTTGCCAGCTACATTTCTGTCTTTTTAGATTCAAGATTAGCAGAATTATGAACACATGTTTTTCGATAGTGACGTCACGAACGTAGTGATTAGATTTTGTTTGTAGAAATTTGTCATAGTTGTAAATTGTTTTGGTAAAACATATCAAAAAGCCAGGAAAAATTAACAAAGTCAGTCGACAAAATGTATTTAGAAAGTCCTCGTCTACTCGTATAAGGTTATCTAAAAATAAAGTAAGGTTATTTTTTAAACATATGATATGTTTGTAAACAAACGTTAATAATATTCTAAGTGAATTGAGTATGGATTATTCCCCTGTTATATAAATCAAAGAAGATTTATTTCCGTTCTTCAACAATTATATGGAATTGTGAACGATTTTATTAAAATAAATTTAAGAAGATTATTATTGATTTCCATTTTAATAATTTGGTTTTCGACCTTGAATGGAATGAATCAGCTGTTTGGAAGATTCCTATATTACCGGTGGTACTATGAACATTAAAGAATGTGGATATTGACGTATTTTATATACAAGGTTGTTCAAAATAAAATGATTTGGTTCAATTTTTAAAATAACAAAATCATAAAGACAATCTTAATAAATCCAGAATTTATTTTTCTTATTTAAAAAGTTTTTCAATAACAGAGTTTTAACAAATAAACAATTTAAATTTGTTTATAAAAATTTAATTTTGCATTAAATAAATTTTTTTAGCAATTGTAAATATTTTCAACTGATAACCTTATTTAATGTCAGTTTGTTCAAATGGAGACCAGTTATAACCCCTATGTCAGGTTGATAACAAATATTTAACACATTTGAGCAAGCTCAAGGAAGATTTTCCATTTTATTTTAACTTTTCTGTTTAAATAAATTTTTTATTTTCTCCTTTAAATTAGATTTTCTAATTATCATAAATAAAAATAAAGGCTGTGTTTCAATTTATCTATGTGTGTATTGATGTGTATGTAAGCATCTATTTCTTTTTCTCTACACTTATAGAGTTTAGTTTGCTGTTGTCCAGTTGCGGAAGTCCAAATACATTGGTAGTAAGTTCTTTTCTTCCAGGTATAAGAATCAATAAGATTTTTTATTTCATTTATCTCATGCTCTATCGAATTAAACCTGAGTCAGTCTATTGGGAGAAAGAAAAAAATATTGGGGTGTTATATTTTTTTATTTATTAAATTTCATCTCAATATATATTTGAAGATTAATAATAAATGCTAGTTCGGTACGACAAATTGTTGGTGTTCCATTTATAAACTAAATTTTAATATAAAAAGAAAGAATTGTTAAAATGAATTCCACATAAATCTTAAGGAGAGTCCTTTCTAAAATTATGGATTTCTCAATTTTTGCTAACTATTTCATAACATCAAATGATTTAGGTGGCGCTGTCTATCGTATTATTTGTTACTGCGTTCTATTCCTAAACAGTAAGCGTAAACAGTTGTGATTAACACCCAATACGCTTAAGCATAATCTGAATTAATGAAATGTATGTGCCGGGACATAAGCTTTAAAGTAAGTATAGTGTTTTATGATGCATTTGTATTTGGTTTATTATTAATTAATGACGGTTAAAACGCGTGGTTGCAAGATCTAATCAATAATTGATACAAATTTATAAGTTTTTATTTTTCAACAATCCCGATATATAGAATTAAGGTATTGCCACTAATACCTTTGAGTTATATATTAATATGATGAAACTCCAAATATCAAAAAAATAAGCAAGTGGTACTTTTATACATGAAGGAGTAAATATAGAGAAGAAGACGTTTGTAGACATGTTTCCGTAGATCATACACAATAGTTGTGTACAAGAGAAGAAAACATTCTTCCGATTCTGAATTAATGCTTAAAAAAAACTATGCAGTGCTTCAGCACAGTCGGATGCAAGAAAATTGTAATAAGATAAATACTTTAATAATGAAAAATCTCTTGTTTAAATAGCGAAATATATTCATTTTCTGCTTGTGCCTGATAACAATTTTTCGTTTTAGGACACAACAAATTCGATTTATTATTTTTTGTGTTAGTTTTGATGTATGTATAAATGTGGGGTATTAATTTGAAACAAAATGAATTCCTGGTTATAATTTCTAGTGGAAAATTTTAGACAGACATTTCATTTCGAAGCTGCACAAGATTTACATTTTTATGTACAATCATGATAAATTCATTATGTTTGTAAAAATATCCATACATAGTATGCTTTAGGTGTTCAAATTCAATTTCATTACGTACAAATTCAAATAATTGAATTTCTGTTGGTTGTGGTATTGATCCTTTTTTTTACTTTGATTACAAATGGACAAATATAAGTAAATAATGATTTTACATAAAAAGCAATGACAAAAGCAATTTTAATTTCATTATTCAATGTTTTAAATAATTTTGTGAAGAGTAAACCATAATCTTATAACTATGTTCACGTGTACATGATGGTAATTAATTATTATTGGTTAGATCTTCTTTTTTGTTAATTTACTATTAGTAGATATGCTAAGAGAGTTCGAGCGCAAAATCCCATGTATTTTCTTATGGAGGTCCGTTTCGCGTTTCAAGGTCATCCGCGAAATTCGAGGTTCATTTGCATATCATTAGCGGGGTCATTAGCGGATCATTTGCATATCATTCGCGGTGTTATGTATGTATCATTAACGGTATTATTTGCATATCTAATTAATTTAATTCGCGGGGTCATTAGCGGATCATTTTTTATATCTCGCGGGGTCATCTGCATATCTCATCTCTCTCTCCTCATTTCCAACTTGTCATCATTTCCCGCTGAAAGATTTGAATTCCTAGCGCTGCTAATGCCATCTATCGGTGACGTCATATGATCGGTATAGTAGATTTCTATACGCCTGTAGATAGGCAACCCGCTATACTTTTTTTTTACAAAACCAATGGAGCCAACAGGGTTTGAACCGGGGACCGCTCGAATGGTAGCCAGCCAATGCATCCACTACACCAACGAGGTAATCTATTAAAGCACTGTAAACTGGTTATAAAAAAAAAATTGTTGACTAGCGACCACGTACTCATAATATAATACAATTAATTTTAGGTATAAATCTAAACGTGATACATTATTATTACTAAATTAATTTATTAAAATAAAAATAACTCAGAACTAAATTATTAATATCAAGAAATTTATTTAAAAAAAACATTTCAATTCTAAACGTAACTGCTTTCAAATAAATACAAAATAAACAAAACGCGCTAAAATAAATGCGAATCATTATACGTGTTTTAGTTATAAGTTTAAGCGATAACAAAATGATTGGAATTTGTTATTATGTAATTATGCAAGTTAAAAATTCAATTAAAGAATCATTAGATCTTTTACAGCCAAATATGTTTCAATCTTGATCTCAATGCCTAAGACTTTCATTAATTAAACTTTTACTGACGTTTTGTAAAATTGTATATAAAAAAATTGTTGACTAGCGACCACGTACTCATAACATAATACATGTTAGTAATTTCATATTATCAGATATGATATCCATTATCTCAACAAAATCATTAGCAAAGATGTGTTTTAGTTATAAGTTTAAGCGATAACAAAATGATTGTAATTTCTTATTGTCAATACATATATCAGGGTTAGATTTAATAATTCGATATACATTTCACCATTCAAATATAAATTTCATAACAAAAGAATTAGCTTTTCTTGGAAGCGAATTTAAAAAAAAACAAACATGTAAAAGACAATTTTAAAATATCAATATTTGAAACTCTGATTTCTTGTCTAACAGGGTGGACTCAACCATTTTTTTTTGTTTCAAGACTGTTTCTAGCCTAAGGATGTATAGCCCCAGGGTTAATTAATTGAGTTTGACCTGTAGAGCATTATACCTAAAATAAGATACAATATATTTAAAGCAATTTAAAACATTCGATTACACAATAAACAGAATTTGTTTGCTAAAGAATCAATTACAATAAAATTAATTTGTTTAGTTATAAATATTAAAAATTGTTATATTTAGGAATAATAATTTAAAAATTCGATAAAAGAATCATTAGGGTTTTTCTGAACCAGATAATTAAAAAGTTTGTTATTTCTAATAATCAACTAGATTGATTTTATTATTTTTAAACTTTCAACATATAAGCTTATACCTAAAATATTTAGATCTGTTCAGTTCAACTGAAGCTCTCATCATCGATTAATATATGTTTCTTGTTTTATTCTGAAATCCAATTTGGTTCTTTTAAATTACTGCATACGAGTTATTTATAAAAATGCTTTCACGTATATTTGATTAAAACCAATTTATTTAAAAATAATTCCCGGAAAATATTTATAAATATTGTACATTAATAATATTAAATCTTTAGGATTCAAAAATTATGTACTAAATTATCTAAAAGATTACATATGTACAACTAAGTTAAAATCTCATAAAATAAATACACAAATTAAAACTAAAATTACTTCTTTAAATTTTAGAGTTAATTCCATTTTATCTAATAGAGCAGTATCACTTTGTGCAAAACATTCAATTTCATCATCGCTGTCACTGTCGTAATTGACTTGATATTTTACAGTAGACATCTTTCAAACTGTTTTGAAGAACTGATAATATTAAAAAAAAAATGATTGATTTTATATAGTATTTTTCAGGAAAACCTTCTTCAGAAAAACCTAATAATTCTTAATTGAAATGTTTTCAAAATATGATTACATTTATTTATTTTAAATATAGTCATATACATAGTAAGGATTTTGGTTTTTCCTCTATTGTTAATGGTAATAACCGTACTGAGGTCAAGCTTTCACTAGATGAATTAAACATTTTTATGAGAATACAAAATACAGTGATCTTTTCATGTATCATTCGTTTCCTCGCATAACTTTTAGATTATCTGTGAGAAATTCTATTTTATTTATTTAGTACATGATATGATTTTGTTATTTTTAAACTTTCAACATATAAAATAGGTATAAATTATCATATCTAGAAAAAACTGATTTTATTATTTTTAAGAAATTTTTCTTGATACATCTTAAATATAACAATTTGAAAACTATATACAGATATTATTACTACATGAGGCCCGTAACATCAGTAGATCCGCGGCTTTTTATATCAGTATAAAATAATTAGATATAGTTATATTTACTATCTATTCTTTTAAACAGCTGTTATACTTCTACGCTTAGATAAATGTTTACTTCAATCATTATTACTAATGTGTGAATTACGTACAAGACAATTATAAGCCAATTATGATTATTATCATGAGTCATTGAGATGAGACAATTAGTCAGTCTTATATGAGCTAATCGTGAAGAAAGTCCAATTTTCCTTAATGCATCTCAAATCACTTTGAAACAATTATTACGTATGACTAGAGTCAGTTTAAATTAATTATAAATCTAAAAAATACATTTTTAAAATTAGGATGTAACCCCGAGCTGTTAATGAAAAGCAATTAACTCGTTTATACTGTTCCCCAAATTAGATTATTAGAAAAACAACCTTTCTAATTGCTCGGAAATTAACTAAAAATGACATATAAACTGAACGGTTTTTAAAAATAAATCATTGTGAAAGAGTTTTAGGAATCATCAAGACGCTATCCTACCTTCTCGTGTAAGTGTTTTAATTTTTAATTAGCTTATATATTAAAATACTATCTCATTTACGATATGTAATATGTAAATGTTTTAGATTGACTTTATTACAAAACTTTAATATTATAGCAGTATAATCAAAATGGATATCGTGAAACTTTTCAACAGTATAGTAGAAGATAAACCAATTGTATCCACAGAGGTGTTAGAAATCAATAAGGCTTATAAGATTTTAAGTCTGAAGGACATGGACACCAGATATGGAAGATCGATTTTAGTCGAGTTAAATAATTGTAAAATATTTCTACCAAAGAGATATAGCGAAAAAGTCGATAAGACTCTTATAGACGAGATCAATAGATTAGGTAATTTTTCAGTAACTATAACATCATTCAAAACATATGGCAGACATCATCAGAAGACGCCGGTGCTTGAGATGAAACAATTAGAAAAAGGTAATTTTTTTTTTAAATAATTTGATAAAAATATCTAAAAAGTATAAGACTCTAATTACATATTTTATTCTTTTACAGACTAAACAAGCAACCACCTGTAGTAGGATGAACTGGAAGTAGATGACTTTTTAATATTTTTCTATATTTATGTATATTTAAAAAATAAATAAATAAATAAACTTTTTATTGAATCGATGTTTAATTTCTTTGTTTGTAGTTGGAGGTTGAAACTTTTTTTCATCCTATATATCATGCATCTGATCTCTTTAAATTGATTTTTCTCATGTTGATTTGATAATTAATATTTAAATAACTTTTAATTTATAAACAAATCCGCAGTCAAAGGTTCAGATGAAAATAAAAAACAAATATTTTATACAAGAACTTCTATTGAAAGAAGAAGAAAATACATTTCATAGAGATATATTTCAACAGTAGATGATGAATGATAGGTAATCGCTATCTACATGGGGTAAAATTATATACAGTAAGAAGGTATATATAGAAATCGTTTACAAGGGTAGTAGATATAATGAAAAAAGGTTAAAAATCTGTTCAAAATTACATTACTAACGCTGATCAATATCTACATATTACTATTTTTCTGTGTTTCTGTAAGAATTTATTTTCTGTTTTTAATACCGTATGTCTCATTCACCTGTTTCAAAACGTTAATGCCCAGACGCTTGTAAACAATGAAATTAAGCAACATCAACTCAATAAATTAGTTTATTTTTAAATATAATCATATTATATTTTATTTAAAATTAATCGCCTCCTTTTCTATAAACTTACCTGTACAATCCAGACTTCTCTATGATCCAGACGGACGAATAAGTATACATCCCTATACTTATAACCCTCTATATGTATTAAGTCTTCAGCTACAAGACACGCTGTAGCAGCTGGGTAGGGAGGCAGCTTTCCATCACATTTTAGTACATGTATCAAAAACTGCGGCTGATGACATGATGAATGTGGTTGATAGCGTAATTAATGTGGCTGATAGCGTGATGAATGTGGCTGATAGCATGATGAATGTGGCTGATAGCGTAATTAATGTGGCTGATAGCATGCTGAATGTGGCTGATAGCATAATGAATGTGGCTGATAGAATGATGAATGTGGCTGATAACGTAATTAATGTGGCTGATAGCATGCTGAATGTGGCTGATAGCATAATTAATGTGGTTGATAGCGTAATTAATATGTCTGTGAAATATAAATAGAAGTTGTGTTATAATGATGCTAATAGTTGTCTACGGCTATTAAAGATGGACAGACTTGCTTGTAATCTCTGCAACAAAAGAATTCGACAATCTGATTTTGCACGTCATATGAGAATTCATCAGGGATATAAAGTGCAATGTCAGAAATGTTCCAGGGGATTCTCACGGACTGACAGTTATAAGAGACATTTGAAAGCAATGCATAATATGGAAGATGGGGAAGACGATATAATAAATGCTCGTAATGCGAAACATAGAAAAGTTCATCGTGATAAAACAGAATGTAGTTGTGATGACAAACTAAAAGAGATTATATCTCTATTAGAATCTATTGCTAAATCCAATAACAACTCATTAAAAGTTAAAAAACTACCTTCTTATACATCAACTACGTCGACATCATCGGAGTATGAAGAAGAAGAATATAATCAAGGGTCAGAGAAATATCATGATATTTCTGAGTATTACGATACGTTGATAGGAAGAAATATAGATAGAACGAGATATGGTCTCCATAAGGATAACGACGAATTGAGATTTGCTTCAGTTTCGGTAGGAATACAAGGAAAAGATATTCTAATTAAAAACAAACTTTTCAAGGGGACACCTGGACTATTTGATTTACTAACACTTAAACATCTAGGTTCTACACCTACGGAGGAAGATGTTGAAAATTACATGCAGATTATCTCACTAACCAATGCATACAGAAAAGATTATAGGCCAGAGGGTAAAATAATAAGCGTAAAACATTGGAAATGTTTATTTTTAAATATAATCATATTATATTTTATTTAAAATTAATCGCCTCCTTTTCTATAAACTTACCTGTACAATCCAGACTTCTCTATGATCCAGACGGACGAATAAGTATACATCCCTATACTTATAACCCTCTATATGTATTAAGTCTTCAGCTACAAGACACGCTGTAGCAGCTGGGTAGGGAGGCAGCTTTCCATCACATTTTAGTACATGTATCAAAAACTGCGGCTGATGACATGATGAATGTGGTTGATAGCGTAATTAATGTGGCTGATAGCGTGATGAATGTGGCTGATAGCATGATGAATGTGGCTGATAGCGTAATTAATGTGGCTGATAGCATGCTGAATGTGGCTGATAGCATAATGAATGTGGCTGATAGAATGATGAGGTTCGGTATATATTGGACAAACACTTCGAAATTTTGACATAAGATATAAAGAACACGTACGTCATTACAAAAATAAACATCCTGAAAAATCGAATTACGCCAAACACCTTTTAGAACAAAATCACACAATGACTCCTCAAAATAATATTAAATTCCTACATTTTTGTAATAACAAACGAAAATTAGACATTTTAGAAGCCTTTGAGATATACAAACACAAACTCAGGGTACCTTTAATGATTGAACAACTTGAGCTCAGTAATTCTCCGTTACGTTTCACAGTTTTATTAAAATATACCTGACAATATTGTTTCGACAGCTATGCTGTCATTATCAAAGGTAATATAATTATAAACAAACACGTCGCTAAGGTAGATACAAAATAGGTAACTAGATAAAATAATAATAATAATAATAAAAATTAATAATAAAAATCATAATTAAACATCTAATACTTCCAGTAACGGAGAATTACTGAGCTCAAGTTGTTCATTCATTAAAGGTACCCTGAGTTTGTGTTTGTATATCTCAAAGGCTTCTAAAATGTCTAATTTGCGTTTGTTATTACAAAAATGTAGTAATTTAATATTATTTTGAGGAGTCATTGTGTGATTTTGTTCTAAAAGGTGTTTGGCGTAATTCGATTTTTCAGGATGTTTATTTTTGTAATGACGTACGTGTTCTTTATATCTTATGTCAAAATTTCGAAGTGTTTGTCCAATATATACCGAACTACAAAAAGAACAATTTAAACGGTAAATGCCCGATTTCATGATATCATGTGTTCTGTCTTTAGCATTAAATAAAAATGAAAAAGTGTTAGTGTTGGTTTTAAATGTTATTTTATAATTGTTGGTTTTTCTTAGTATATGTGCAATTTTTTCTGATATTTTGCCAAAATATGGTATAGATATGTAATTTGTGTCTTCTGTTTGATTGTCAATGGGATATATTCTTTTGATAGCTAACCTATAATCTTTTTGTTTAATTAAAGTGTCAATCATGTTCGGATTATAATGATTAATCTCATCATTCTATCAGCCACATTCATTATGCTATCAGCCACATTCAGCATGCTATCAGCCACATTAATTACGCTATCAGCCACATTCATCATGCTATCAGCCACATTCATCATGCTATCAGCCACATTCAACACGCTATCAGCCACATTAATTACGCTATCAACCACATTCATCATGTCATCAGCCGCAGTTTTTGATACATGTACTAAAATGTGATGGAAAGCTGCCTCCCTACCCAGCTGCTACAGCGTGTCTTGTAGCTGAAGACTTAATACATATAGAGGGTTATAAGTATAGGGATGTATACTTATTCGTCCGTCTGGATCATAGAGAAGTCTGGATTGTACAGGTAAGTTTATAGAAAAGGAGGCGATTAATTTTAAATAAAATATAATATGATTATATTTAAAAATAAACTAATTTATTGAGTTGATGTTGCTTAATTTCATTGTTTACAAGCGTCTGGGCATTAACGTTTTGAAACAGGTGAATGAGACATACGGTATTAAAAACAGAAAATAAATTCTTACAGAAACACAGAAAAATAGTAATATGTAGGTATTGATCAGCGTTAGTAATGTAATTTTGAACAGATTTTTAACCTTTTTTCATTATATCTACTACCCTTGTAAACGATTTCTATATATACCTTCTTACTGTATATAATTTTACCCCATGTAGATAGCGATTACCTATCATTCATCATCTACTGTTGAAATATATCTCTATGAAATGTATTTTCTTCTTCTTTCAATAGAAGTTCTTGTATAAAATATTTGTTTTTTATTTTCATCTGAACCTTTGACTGCGGATTTGTTTATAAATTAAAAGTTATTTAAATATTAATTATCAAATCAACATGAGAAAAATCAATTTAAAGAGATCAGATGCATGATATATAGGATGAAAAAAAGTTTCAACCTCCAACTACAAACAAAGAAATTAAACATCGATTCAATAAAAAGTTTATTTATTTATTTATTTTTTAAATATACATAAATATAGAAAAATATTAAAAAGTCATCTACTTCCAGTTCATCCTACTACAGGTGGTTGCTTGTTTAGTCTGTAAAAGAATAACATATGTAATTAGAGTCTTATACTTTTTAGATATTTTTATCAAATTATTTAAAAAAAAATACCTTTTTCTAATTGTTTCATCTCAAGCACCGGCGTCTTCTGATGATGTCTGCCATATGTTTTGAATGATGTTATAGTTACTGAAAAATTACCTAATCTATTGATCTCGTCTATAAGAGTCTTATCGACTTTTTCGCTATATCTCTTTGGTAGAAATATTTTACAATTATTTAACTCGACTAAAATCGATCTTCCATATCTGGTGTCCATGTCCTTCAGACTTAAAATCTTATAAGCCTTATTGATTTCTAACACCTCTGTGGATACAATTGGTTTATCTTCTACTATACTGTTGAAAAGTTTCACGATATCCATTTTGATTATACTGCTATAATATTAAAGTTTTGTAATATATATTTAAAAATAAACTAATTTATTGAGTTGATGTTGCTTAATTTCATTGTTTACAAGCGTCTGGGCATTAACGTTTTGAAACAGGTGAATGAGACATACGGTATTAAAAACAGAAAATAAATTCTTACAGAAACACAGAAAAATAGTAATATGTAGGTATTGATCAGCGTTAGTAATGTAATTTTGAACAGATTTTTAACCTTTTTTTTTCATTATATCTACTACCCTTGTAAACGATTTCTATATATACCTTCTTACTGTATATAATTTTACCCCATGTAGATAGCGATTACCTATCATTCATCATCTACTGTTGAAATATATCTCTATGAAATGTATTTTCTTCTTCTTTCAATAGAAGTTCTTGTATAAAATATTTGTTTTTTATTTTCATCTGAACCTTTGACTGCGGATTTGTTTATAAATTAAAAGTTATTTAAATATTAATTATCAAATCAACATGAGAAAAATCAATTTAAAGAGATCAGATGCATGATATATAGGATGAAAAAAAGTTTCAACCTCCAACTACAAACAAAGAAATTAAACATCGATTCAATAAAAAGTTTATTTATTTATTTATTTTTTAAATATACATAAATATAGAAAAATATTAAAAAGTCATCTACTTCCAGTTCATCCTACTACAGGTGGTTGCTTGTTTAGTCTGTAAAAGAATAAAATATGTAATTAGAGTCTTATACTTTTTAGATATTTTTATCAAATTATTTAAAAAAAAATTACCTTTTTCTAATTGTTTCATCTCAAGCACCGGCGTCTTCTGATGATGTCTGCCATATGTTTTGAATGATGTTATAGTTACTGAAAAATTACCTAATCTATTGATCTCGTCTATAAGAGTCTTATCGACTTTTTCGCTATATCTCTTTGGTAGAAATATTTTACAATTATTTAACTCGACTAAAATCGATCTTCCATATCTGGTGTCCATGTCCTTCAGACTTAAAATCTTATAAGCCTTATTGATTTCTAACACCTCTGTGGATACAATTGGTTTATCTTCTACTATACTGTTGAAAAGTTTCACGATATCCATTTTGATTATACTGCTATAATATTAAAGTTTTGTAATAAAGTCAATCTAAAACATTTACATATTACATATCGTAAATGAGATAGTATTTTAATATATAAGCTAATTAAAAATTAAAACACTTACACGAGAAGGTAGGATAGCGTCTTGATGATTCCTAAAACTCTTTCACAATGATTTATTTTTAAAAACCGTTCAGTTTATATGTCATTTTTAGTTAATTTCCGAGCAATTAGAAAGGTTGTTTTTCTAATAATCTAATTTGGGGAACAGTATAAACGAGTTAATTGCTTTTCATTAACAGCTCGGGGTTACATGCTAATTTTAAAAATGTATTTTTTAGATTTATAATTAATTTAAACTGACTCTAGTCATACGTAATAATTGTTTCAAAGTGATTTGAGATGCATTAAGAAAAATTGGACTTTCTTCACGATTAGCTCATATAAGACTGACTAATTGTCTCATCTCAATGACTCATGATAATAATCATAATTGGCTTATAATTGTCTTGTACGTAATTCACACATTAGTAATAATGATTGAAGTAAACATTTATCTAAGCGTAGAAGTATAACAGCTGTTTAAAAGAATAGATAGTAAATATAACTATATCTAATTATTTTATACTGATATAAAAAGCCGCGGATCTACTGATGTTACGGGCCTCATGTAGTAATAATATCTGTATATAGTTTTCAAATTGTTATATTTAAGATGTATCAAGAAAAATTTCTTAAAAATAATAAAATCAGTTTTTTCTAGATATGATAATTTATACCTATTTTATATGTTGAAAGTTTAAAAATAACAAAATCATATCATGTACTAAATAAATAAAATAGAATTTCTCACAGATAATCTAAAAGTTATGCGAGGAAACGAATGATACATGAAAAGATCACTGTATTTTGTATTCTCATAAAAAATGTTTAATTCATCTAGTGAAAGCTTGACCTCAGTACGGCCGCGGATCTACTGATGTTACGGGCCTCATGTAGTAATAATATCTGTATATAGTTTTCAAATTGTTATATTTAAGATGTATCAAGAAAAATTTCTTAAAAATAATAAAATCAGTTTTTTCTAGATATGATAATTTATACCTATTTTATATGTTGAAAGTTTAAAAATAACAAAATCATATCATGTACTAAATAAATAAAATAGAATTTCTCACAGATAATCTAAAAGTTATGCGAGGAAACGAATGATACATGAAAAGATCACTGTATTTTGTATTCTCATAAAAAATGTTTAATTCATCTAGTGAAAGCTTGACCTCAGTACGGTTATTACCATTAACAATAGAGGAAAAACCAAAATCCTTACTATGTATATGACTATATTTAAAATAAATAAATGTAATCATATTTTGAAAACATTTCAATTAAGAATTATTAGGTTTTTCTGAAGAAGGTTTTCCTGAAAAATACTATATAAAATCAATCATTTTTTTTTAATATTATCAGTTCTTCAAAACAGTTTGAAAGATGTCTACTGTAAAATATCAAGTCAATTACGACAGTGACAGCGATGATGAAATTGAATGTTTTGCACAAAGTGATACTGCTCTATTAGATAAAATGGAATTAACTCTAAAATTTAAAGAAGTAATTAACAGGTGTAGTAGCAGTACTAATTATGAAGTAGGTGCAATTATTTCATACGAGGAAGAGATAGAACTCCCTGGGGGTGGTATTCTAATCGATAACCGAAGATACGTCACGTCACCAAGCAGCATCCAACTAAATAATTTCTGTGTAGCATTCGAAAAATGCTATACAGAAATTAAAAATATTAAATATATGCCAGGTGTTTGCATAACATCTATTAATTTTTATGTAAATAAGATTTAGTTTTAATTTGTGTATTTATTTTATGAGATTTTAACTTAGTTGTACATATGTAATCTTTTAGATAATTTAGTACCGGGTCCGCAATAGTGCAATTTATTTTTATTTTATCACATTGATGTTACGGGCCTCATGTAGTAATAATATCTGTATATAGTTTTCAAATTGTTATATTTAAGATGTATCAAGAAAAATTTCTTGAGTTTCTTCACGATTGGCTCATATAAGGTTAATAATTGTCTCATCTCAATGACTCATGATGATAATCATAATTGGCTTATAATTTTTGAATCCTAAAGATTTAATATTATTAATGTACAATATTTATAAATATTTTCTGGGAATTATTTTTAAATAAATTGGTTTTAATCAAATATACGTGAAAGCATTTTTATAAATAACTCGTATGCAGTAATTTAAAAGACAAGCTCCGTAGTCTCGGGGCTAAGCTATGGAGTTCTAATCAGATGGTTGAGCGTTCGAACCCTGGTTACTCCAAAATTGATTTTTATAAAAAGTGTAACAGGTTGCCTATCTACAGGCGTATAGAAGTCTACTATACCGATCACAGGACGTTACCGATAGATGGCAGTTGAGGCATTAGGAATTCAAATCTAATGGTGGGAAATGAAAGATGTCTACTGTAAAATATCAAGTCAATTACGACAGTGACAGCGATGATGAAATTGAATGTTTTGCACTGATTCTTTAGCAAACAAATTCTGTTTATTGTGTAATCGAATGTTTTAAATTGCTTTAAATATATTGTATCTTATTTTAGGTATAATGCTCTACAGGTCAAACTCAATTAATTAACCCTGGGGCTATACATCCTTAGGCTAGAAACAGTCTTGAAACAAAAAAAAATGGTTGAGTCCACCCTGTTAGACAAGAAATCAGAGTTTCAAATATTGATATTTTAAAATTGTCTTTTACATGTTTGTTTTTTTTTTAAATTCGCTTCCAAGAAAAGCTAATTCTTTTGTTATGAAATTTATATTTGAATGGTGAAATGTATATCGAATTATTAAATCTAACCCTGATATATGTATGGACAATAAGAAATTACAATCATTTTGTTATCGCTTAAACTTATAACTAAAACACATCTTTGCTAATGATTTTGTTGAGATAATGGATATCATATCTGATAATATGAAATTACTAACATGTATTATGTTATGAGTACGTGGTCGCTAGTCAACAATTTTTTTATATACAATTTTACAAAACGTCAGTAAAAGTTTAATTAATGAAAGTCTTAGGCATTGAGATCAAGATTGAAACATATTTGGCTGTAAAAGATCTAATGATTCTTTAATTGAATTTTTAACTTGCATAATTACATAATAACAAATTCCAATCATTTTGTTATCGCTTAAACTTATAACTAAAACACGTATAATGATTCGCATTTATTTTAGCGCGTTTTGTTTATTTTGTATTTATTTGAAAGCAGTTACGTTTAGAATTGAAATGTTTTTTTTAAATAAATTTCTTGATATTAATAATTTAGTTCTGAGTTATTTTTATTTTAATAAATTAATTTAGTAATAATAATGTATCACGTTTAGATTTATACCTAAAATTAATTGTATTAT
The DNA here is from genome assembly GCA_929113105.1 of Agrypnus murinus. NCBI lineage: Eukaryota > Metazoa > Arthropoda > Insecta > Coleoptera > Elateridae > Agrypnus > Agrypnus murinus. Next base: position 141,006,791 of record OV816026.1, read on the forward strand.
ATTATGAGTACGTGGTCGCTAGTCAACAATTTTTTTTTATAACCAGTTTACAGTGCTTTAATAGATTACCTCGTTGGTGTAGTGGATGCATTGGCTGGCTACCATTCGAGCGGTCCCCGGTTCAAACCCTGTTGGCTCCATTGGTTTTGTAAAAAAAAGTATAGCGGGTTGCCTATCTACAGGCGTATAGAAATCTACTATACCGATCATATGACGTCACCGATAGATGGCATTAGCAGCGCTAGGAATTCAAATCTTTCAGCGGGAAATGATGACAAGTTGGAAATGAGGAGAGAGAGATGAGATATGCAGATGACCCCGCGAGATATAAAAAATGATCCGCTAATGACCCCGCGAATTAAATTAATTAGATATGCAAATAATACCGTTAATGATACATACATAACACCGCGAATGATATGCAAATGATCCGCTAATGACCCCGCTAATGATATGCAAATGAACCTCGAATTTCGCGGATGACCTTGAAACGCGAAACGGACCTCCATAAGAAAATACATGGGATTTTGCGCTCGAACTCTCTTAGCATATCTACTACTATTGGTATTATCTTTATTATTATTGGTCAGCCAGAATTTTAAAATTATCTTAATTTAAATATCTAAAAAGTATATATCAAAAATTTTTCTGTTACAAATTTTGAATATTACAACACTAACATATGTCAATAATAATTTTGTATCTAGATGATTATTTAAACCAACTTGAACGTTTTGTTTCTCTGGAAAAAATTAATGTTGAGTTCTATGTCCCTGTGTCAATAATATAATTTTCGTTATCAGGAAAATGGTCCACTGGTACCGTATTAACCCTTAACCTGTTAACCAATTAATAAAAGCTTTTGCTCAGTAATTTCCATTAATAGACTAATATTGGAAAGCAATTCTTCTTTCTTTCGCAAATCAAAGGTTCCAAGTGAATGATTTCGAGTCAACTTACGTCACCTCGGCAACCTCACTTTGGGCAACTATGTCTAAACCAAGAAAAAGTTTCAAGTATTACGAAACTTTCTTTAAAAGAAAATGTTATAAATATGAAAAAAATATTTTCCTTAAGCCAGTACTACATTAATTTTAAATTAATTTTAATGCTACCTTCGTTACGGTTTTAAAAATGGCCACCCCTTTTAGATACATACAAATTGCAGTGTCTAACTTGTTACACATAACATTCCTGTTCCCAGTAGTGAAAATCTTATGTTGGTAATCATTTCATTTGATAGTACATTAGCTTGTAAGGTATACCATTTCACGAAGAATAACCACTCCTTCCTACAACGAATCGGTTAAAGTTGAAAATTCTTTTTCCCTTTGCGCTGCTATTGTTATGGTGAAGTAGTTTTTGCTTCAGACAAGAATACCACTCCTGCCCCCCAAACGAATGAACCATTCAATAAAATTATTACGGCATAAACTATCCAGTCTTGGAGGCAGGAACTTTATCTCCCGTGAGGTCGGTTTGGGTAGTTGCTAGGTGGAATGACGTAATAATAATAATAAATATAAGTGAGAAACTCACTGGCAGGACGCTGTCGAAGCATCGGCTCGAGGTACTGTAGTGATCATGCTGTATATATGCTCACGATGTATATTATTATATTCCCAACTTCCATTGGGAGGGCATGGGAATGCATAATGGATTGCCATAACAACAGAGATAAATAAAATATTCAAGAAGTATGCACGTTTTTTATTGAGCTACTAAAATATATAAAGAAATCTTAATGTAACGTATTAATTGTTAAATAAACACAACCGTACGTTATAGTACATTGAGCTGTTAAGGTGTAAGGAAGTTACTTTTCTTTATTTATCAACTTCACTCCAAGAGTTAGTTAGTTTGGAGTTAAACAAAACATTTTGCCATTGCAATCGCTAGCCGCCCGGATAATAGTCTGGATAATAGGTTTCTTCTCTTGGTGTGCGTTCTGCGGGCGCCACTAATGCTTACTCTTACCATTTTCCCCGCGTTCCTTGAATATTTATAAAACAGCGTGGGCTGGCCAGAGTTATACAGTTCTTCTCCTCAACTCCCAGTAAAACTTTATAAGTTATGACCAAAGTTTCCCTCGTTAGACACACTGCTTCGAAAGCCCTGACTGCCCCCCCCGTACTACTTTTTCTTCCGCACAGGCACTCTTGTTAACCGCTATTCTGCATCGCGCTTGTCGTGATAACCGTAACTAGTCATATTACCGCAGGGGTAGGCCTAGTGCTCGCTGGAGCTTCTGTTGGTAATAAAGCTACTTGGCCTCGAGTGTGTTTTATTTATAGGATTAAAGATAACATCTTTCCGTTTTTTGAAGGTCCTTAATAAATCAGGTAGGTCGAATTTTTCAGACTGTATTGGCCTTCAAGACTGCAGCCTCTCCCTTGAGTACTGTTCTCCACTAGCAGCTATTCGAAATCGTGGAGCATGCCATGTTAAAACAACTGTCGTCCGAGAATTGCCACTTCAACAACCAATCGCCCTTCTTAGCAAACTTTCGGCCCCACAAAGGAGTACGGTAAAAATCATTTCATGAATTGATTACTAACAAGATTTTTAAAATTAGTATTTCCATTCCCGAAATATTTTAATACCTTCTTAAACAAAAATATTATAGATGTGCACTCATAATATGCAACTGACAATAATAATAATCATTAAAGAAACATTCGGATTACCTTCGAGTGTTTTTATATCTAGTCATTTCCCTTTTCCCCCTATGTCTGCATGATGGGTTCCATTGGTTGTAATTGGTTCAACAAGTTAAAATAATAAACATCGTAATAATTTTCTCTTTTTTTAAATAATCGACCAATAAAGTTCCTACGTGTGCCAATATATTGAAATTAGTGATTAATCTGTATCTGCTTTTCTAGAAATGAATGTCCTTTCTCATTCATTTGTTTTATTTAGGACTCCCAGAAGCTTAGTAGTAAATGGGTCATTTCATCATAAGTCACAAAATGTTTTACATAATCAGACGTTATTAAACGTGGTAATGCGAACAGTTAAAACATGTACAATTCAGTTTCATCCATGCCAAGTATTTATGACGCCTTCATAGACTTTCTTCATAAAATAACAATGCAATTAGTAAATAGAATGTCTAAGTTGTAGTTTAATAAGTCTCTACAGAAACCTTTTACACATAGACCTTGTAGTTATGCTGTACTAATATAAAGCTCATACTTGTAACGAGTTCATTAAGTTGAAGACAAAATTTAAGCGTAGTATAAAATATACAAGATTTTTGTTTTGGGTACGTAGGCAGCTTTAAATCAGGGGTGATTTGCAACCTCAATTTATTTCAATGAGTAATGCTTGGTAATCATTTTAACAAGATTATCATATGTGTAAACAAAACTGTCTTCTAACATATATCGTATTCCTCTTTTAAGACACATGTAACACATTTCTGCTTACTGTATCATAAAAAGACGAAGGAAATAAAAGCTAATTCTTTTTAAGCATCCTAATAAATTCAGTTTAACAAAAATATGTTGTATTTTAAGGCACTTCTTTCTAGGCAATAGAGTGCTATATTGAGTCAAATTTCTTCAATATAAAAATGTTCACAAAGAAACAAAACAACTTTAGAACTATAAGTCATGTTTTACAAGACCTCATTATAGCGAAGTGGAGTTGCACTTTGATACGTCTGGTATCTCAATATGTCTGAGGTCTCAATGTGAGCGGCTAATACCTAGTACCTTGAAATCTTTGGTTTAGTTTTAAGAAAGTTCTGGTTACAGCATTGTTTCGTTGAGTTTATTTCAATCCTGATTAAAAGTTACGAATTCTACTGCGTTTCTTTGATTGATAATTTGGGTAAATTTAACGCTAAGGGAATAAATGATGTAACCTAGCTTTCTTAGAAAAATTTGAGTCTATCTCGCAAAGGCTCAGCTTAATTCTTAAGTTTGAGTGTCCTTTGTGAGAATTTTCGCTAATATTAGAAAATATTAAATTTGGAAAGACTTACGTTCTAGTAATGGCGAGTTAAGTTTCATAATTTTCTTATAGAAGTCATTGATAAATTCATTGTCATTGTTTTAATATCAGTTCCAATCATCGTACACTAGTCACTAAATAATTAAAATATAAATAATAATAAAGTCAACAAATCACATAGTGGAAATAATTGTTACGTTCGAAAATTAGAAGGCACGAAGAAATTTTTTGTAAAAGGGTTCAGAGTTCAACGATAGCTGTTCAGGTTCCAGCATCTTTAATATGTACAGTATTTGCTTTTTTGGTTATTGTGATTAGTAGTGCTAGTGCCAATGTGGATTAAGTTCTAAACAAACGTACAAAAACCAACGGATTATTGACGAACCACTCATTCAGTAAATTACTTTGTAAATCATTATTTTTGAATTTAATGTAAAATAAATTGGTTCTCGATTTAAGAAATAGCTATTTATAATAGGATAACTAAATGAATTAATGTGTAATGCATTGAAATGTTCTCATATTTCATATTGTAATTAAATGTATCTGTTTTATATTCTAAAATTGGGTAATGCGTATTTTACTAACCGATTTCCATGAATTTGGACTAATAAACGTTAAAAAGTTAAAAATCAATAATAATTCGTTAGAGCTTGATATGACGAATTTTTTGTAGCACATCCAGCAAAAATAAAATAATAACAATAAGAGACAAAGAACTTAACGTACATAACTCAGATAAAAGTCTTCTCCGAAATTGTAGATTTGCATTGTTGCTTTTAGACAATAAAAGCAAACAGTGAGGGCGGCACCCTCTAGATTGTTGATTATTCCTGTGTCCCAACTAAATCAGTAAGCCTTTGTGATTAATACCCACGACGGCTGAATATAATTTTAATAAGTTATAAGTCTCTGTCGGGAGCTATATTTTGGTCTTTGATTTTTTATTGGGATTGTTCATCTCACAAATTGATGTCCATGTGTGGGGCTTTTGTTTATTTGTTGATGAAGAAATTAAGTTACACACATGCCATTAAGTTAAGGATATATTTGTGCAAAGTTAGTGTGTAAAAGTTTAAAAAGTGAGTGGGTTTATTATCGTTCTGGTTTCGAAGCGGTTTTGTCCAAAACTTTAAAATAGTACAAAAGCTACCATTTCAAGCAGAAAATCCACTTAGTTCTACTAGCTCAAAGAAGGCAACCGTTTCTCCTACTTACTGACTTGGATTTTATTGTTTCTGATTTCTGAAAGATTTGATGATACTTGTTTTTCTGTCTTTCATGGTTTAGTTTAAATTGATATAGGTACTTTCATCTACTCTTTGCAATTTCTACCGCGATTCTTGATACCTTCATATCTGTAAAATTCTTAAGAAATCCAAAATCACTTTTTGTAATAAAAGTCAACAACTAATAGCCAACAAGTTCAAATAATGAAAAAGCTTTTGTTTAATTTTTTGCTAAAACATTCCTTTTAGGCCTATTAAAACAGTATAATAGCACACATTAATAGAAACTGTGTGCAATAATAATATATTTACTAATGAATAAGCGCATAATACTTTCTTTGTATACATTGTCAAAAGGAATTTTAATACTGCCTATACAAAAGAAACTTTCTTAACATTGTGGTATCTGGGGGAAAGTAATTAAGAATTTAAATGCTTGACTCTTCCCTTGTTAAAAAGAGATGACTTTGAAACAAGTTTGGTAATATCCTGTTTAACAAGCACAAGCACCGTATTCTGAATTTGAAGTTCTGAATACGGTTTACATTCTGTTCCATGCAAATCGTGAGGGAATAATAAAGAAAATAATGTATTTAACTGCTTAATTGTAATATTATTAGGAAAATAAGTTAATTTTAATTTGATTTTTGAAATAAAAACACTGTTGTGTACATTTGAAGTAAATTTGGCAATTCAAAATATGCACAATCAGATATGTAAACGCTGTGTAAAATGAAAATGTTTAAAAAACACATGTTATCGTTCATAGATGTTTATCTGCTTAAATTATGCAAGCAAGGGGAAAACGAAAATTTAAAATTGCTGTAAAATGCTTTAACTGAAGCGAAAAGCATGTTGGTAATTTAATTAGAGAGTTTAATTTTTTTTTTCGGGAATGTGTAAAGAATTCAGGTCTAATCAGGAAGTTACTGAAAAATTTACAAGCATCATTGACTCAGAAAAATTGTAGGCATTTCAAAAAGAATAGCCCCATTTAAAATGTAATGACAGGGACTACCTGTGTCTAGAGTGTGTATATATATATATATATATATATATATATATATATATATATATATATATATATATATATATATATATTGTTGTGTATCTTACTAAGATTACTGAAATGCGCCGGCTTAGCTACTCAGAACAAGAGACAATAGACTCTTTCAGGGTCTTTTAAAATTATATAGGTTCGAAATAAATAAAATATAGTTAAACTACCGCTCTGCAACACCTCTGTAATAACTTACGAAAAAATATATAAATAACTTCATTGACTTTTCGCTTTGAAAAATAAAATAAAAACAATTATGGTATGGATTATTGATTACTTACACTAATGCTTATCTTGTTATCATCTCTGCACACAATCACCATTGGACGATGATTCCAGAATGATCCCCTACTTCCCTTTTTTATTTGAATGTGGAAAGAAACAGCTTCAAATGTGTATGTTTATGGAGCACCAACTCTGCTTTGTGAGATTTTACAGCAAGAAAAGTCTTACGGGTAAGTACCTTTTTATATTTTACTGTCACTTATTTAGAATTTCTTAATTCCAATAATAAACCTTTTGACAACAGAAATTCATTTTTATTTAACTTTATAATTTACACAAACACAATAACCTTTCATAAAAATTAATCAAAATTTTATAAAAATTATCAATCTTTTAATTTTCATAATTGTGATTTTATAACCCATAACTTAAAATTTAATTATAATAGTTTGATCTAGGAAATAATCATTTATATAATTATCGTTAACTTTTGTAGATTTATCATCCACTAGCACTTTTACTTTTTACTTTTATTAAAGTTTCTCAACTTTTTTTTCTATCACCACATACATAACTTTATCTTATATACACTCCTTTATCTTTGTAGCACAATAATATCTTCTCCACTAAATTACATGTAATTATCTTTACCTAAACTAAAATCAATTTTCATCATAAATTCATTCTTCAAATGCTTTATTACAAATTATACGAGCATGTCTTTTTAACTGACTTGCACCGACTATATTCATTTTTATCCTTTTTAAAACTTCAACATTTTTGATAACAATTTCATATTGTTGCATTTCTATTCTTATCTATCTCTTTTATTTTTGCAGGTCAATAACCAAAATAAAAGGAAGAAATTACACAACTTAACTAAAACAAAGTAGGATTTACATAAAATATATTAATGTAATCAATAACCAGACTGTACAAACTTATTGAAATTAATTATCGTAATTTACTAAAATTTCATTAAAACAAAAATGCTGTCAGAGCTATAATCAAACTATACTTCATCAACACGTATGATTTTGTAATAAACAAACTAATAAATGCATCTTGTTCTGCCACGCTCAGACCAGCTATATAACATTATCATATACCTCTTTTAAATAAACTTTATATTATACGAGGACAACTCAAAAATAAATTACACAAACTATTTTGCTACTCTAATTTATTTGAAAACTGATTTCCTTATATTTAAACATATAATCTCGCTTGAAAAAAGGGAAATAAAATACTTCAGCAAAGTTTATTATTTGTGCAAAACTACCCAAACAAATAATACAACATTTTCCCCTTCACTTTTTCATTTATTTACAAAGTATTAAACATGGAAATTAATTAAAAAGTTCACCATTTGATATGTGATAATTATTTTTCTACTATGTTTTTTTTATGTTTTTAAACCTTATTTAAAATTTTTTTTAACTTATTTTATCTGATTAATCCCTTTTTTTATATACACCTATTTACAAATTATTCTATACGGAAATAAATTAACAAAATCCCTATTTGATAGGTTGTAATTACTTATTATGTTTTTATTCTTATTTAATTTTTTTTTAACTCTTCCTAATAAATTTCCTATCTTGAGTACAAAATTTCTTGCTACCAAGGCTTCATCATTAATTAAATTTTTACATTCCTTTAACATGTTGCAAATATCTTGCTTGTATCTTTCTTGTGTTTCCAACTTATTACTTAATTTTTCCTCCATATCTTGTAATTCTTCTTTCGTTTCATTCTCATACCGTCCATTTCTACTTATCATGTTTAACCCTCTAACTTCCCCTTCAGACTCTTGCAGTATCCAGTTCAATATTTTACCTCTTACCCCAATCACTTTCTTTTCGAAATCTAGTTCCATCTTAAACGCTTCTAATACATCCATACCTTGATCCCCTATTCTTGTTTCTACTTCTACTACCTTGTTTATATTTGTAAATTTTTTATCGTTTGCTTCTATGCCCTGTACTACTTCTCCCTTAACTGTTCCAATTATCTGTTTTATTTCTTCTCCCATATTGTTTCTCATCTCGCTCTCTTTCTTTTTCATTTCATTTTTTTCGTCCTCCTTCATTTCCATCTTCATCATTTCAAATATTCTACTATCTTCTACGTCTTCATTAACTTTTTCTGCTTGTTCTAAAACTTGATTTACTTCTTTCTTATTCTCTTGAATCTTTATATTATTACTTTTTTTAAAATCCTCTCTAGCTCTTTCAAAATTTCCCTGGGTTTCCATATTATTTTCTTTAATTTCCATCGTAACTTCCTCCAGTTCATTTATCACCAAATCACTTTTCTCATCCATTCGTTCGAAACTTTCTTCCATTCGTTTAAAATTTTCATCAATTCTTTTAAAACCTTTTTTCATATCTTCCATCATTTCTTTGAACATTAACATCATTTTATCTTCCATTGATAATTTCTGCTCTAAAATCAGCGTTTTATCCCCTTCTTTGTCTTCGAATCCTTCTACGATCATATCCTCGAATGGAAATTCTTCTGCCATTTTTATTTCTCTCTCTAGCTTCTTTCTGCAACGATTTATTATTTTCTTTTTTCTCCAAATTTTTGCATATGTTCTTTAGTGACGTCATACAACCTATCCCCTTACGTATTTTCCTATCGTATCTATCCCTATTCAATAAACAAAACCTTTTCCCTTTTTTAATTCTACATAAATATTTTATATTCTCAACAAAAGAAATCTAAATATTTTATCATTTGACCTTTGAGTCCCAAAATTTATTTTAAATTCCACAAACAAATTCCTTTCAACTCTTATCTACCAGAACAGAAATTCTTAATAAGGTTAAAATATTATAAGGTTAACTTTGTTTCTAACTATTAATTCCTCTCTTTTCAATAAAATTGTTGCATTAATTAGTCAACTCCAAATTGATGGTAGCCAAAACGGTGTGCAACTAATTAATAAGTCCTACCACGTAAGTCAAAATATGTAGTTGCCAAAAATGTTACATTGCCCAACCACGTTGGAGCGCCAAAAATTTTATTTAAATTTATTAGCCCTGGCCCCACGTTGGGCGCCAAAAATGTTGTGTATCTTACTAAGATTACTGAAATGCGCCGGCTTAGCTACTCAGAACAAGAGACAATAGACTCTTTCAGGGTCTTTTAAAATTATATAGGTTCGAAATAAATAAAATATAGTTAAACTACCGCTCTGCAACACCTCTGTAATAACTTACGAAAAAATATATAAATAACTTCATTGACTTTTCGCTTTGAAAAATAAAATAAAAACAATTATGGTATGGATTATTGATTACTTACACTAATGCTTATCTTGTTATCATCTCTGCACACAATCACCATTGGACGATGATTCCAGAATGATCCCCTACTTCCCTTTTTTATTTGAATGTGGAAAGAAACAGCTTCAAATGTGTATGTTTATGGAGCACCAACTCTGCTTTGTGAGATTTTACAGCAAGAAAAGTCTTACGGGTAAGTACCTTTTTATATTTTACTGTCACTTATTTAGAATTTCTTAATTCCAATAATAAACCTTTTGACAACAGAAATTCATTTTTATTTAACTTTATAATTTACACAAACACAATAACCTTTCATAAAAATTAATCAAAATTTTATAAAAATTATCAATCTTTTAATTTTCATAATTGTGATTTTATAACCCATAACTTAAAATTTAATTATAATAGTTTGATCTAGGAAATAATCATTTATATAATTATCGTTAACTTTTGTAGATTTATCATCCACTAGCACTTTTACTTTTTACTTTTATTAAAGTTTCTCAACTTTTTTTTCTATCACCACATACATAACTTTATCTTATATACACTCCTTTATCTTTGTAGCACAATAATATCTTCTCCACTAAATTACATGTAATTATCTTTACCTAAACTAAAATCAATTTTCATCATAAATTCATTCTTCAAATGCTTTATTACAAATTATACGAGCATGTCTTTTTAACTGACTTGCACCGACTATATTCATTTTTATCCTTTTTAAAACTTCAACATTTTTGATAACAATTTCATATTGTTGCATTTCTATTCTTATCTATCTCTTTTATTTTTGCAGGTCAATAACCAAAATAAAAGGAAGAAATTACACAACTTAACTAAAACAAAGTAGGATTTACATAAAATATATTAATGTAATCAATAACCAGACTGTACAAACTTATTGAAATTAATTATCGTAATTTACTAAAATTTCATTAAAACAAAAATGCTGTCAGAGCTATAATCAAACTATACTTCATCAACACGTATGATTTTGTAATAAACAAACTAATAAATGCATCTTGTTCTGCCACGCTCAGACCAGCTATATAACATTATCATATACCTCTTTTAAATAAACTTTATATTATACGAGGACAACTCAAAAATAAATTACACAAACTATTTTGCTACTCTAATTTATTTGAAAACTGATTTCCTTATATTTAAACATATAATCTCGCTTGAAAAAAGGGAAATAAAATACTTCAGCAAAGTTTATTATTTGTGCAAAACTACCCAAACAAATAATACAACAATATATATATATATATATATATATATCCAGGGAATGGATTTTTATAATATTACGAAACGTGAATTTTTGATATTTCAATTTTTATGTTTCATTCATTTTATGAAAACGAAATTGGTTTGTCTCTGTTAAACTGATATCAGTGTTATTAATTTGAGAAATAAAATGGTTTTAAAAACAAAATATAATACAAAATATTTGTAATATTAAAATTCACAGTGGGAAATTATTTACAAAATAAGTCACTGTGACAAAATTAACACCCACATTTAAAAATGAGATGTGGATAATTTACAGGAGGCACTCTAGGACAGCTGTTTCGATCATTTAGATCTCTTCAGATATCCTCATTATACACATCTCATTTTTAAATGTGGGTTTTAATTTTGCCACACTGACTTAAAATGGTTTTAACCTCTAATCTTTTTTATGTGGTTATAAATATACTAAACTTATAATATTTTGATAGTAGTTTTATTTTTTTAGAACTAGACAAGAATTTGCCAAACTGAGAACCTTGTTATTGGAAGGGTACGATCCCCGACGCATATTAATTCTTGTTGAAAGTTTTAATTTTTGTTAAAAGTCACCCCGAAATCTTTACTCCAAAATTCTCTTCTGATCTAGGAAGTGACTCTTTCTTGTTGCCAAAAGTGAAGTACTGCATCTGCACCTACACCATGCGACGTTTTATAAAATTCTATCAGGTGTTTCCTTACACCGCTTCTTACAACGTTTTGGGTACTTTTGTCAATCTTTTAACTATACTAAATATATTTCGTATGTATAATAGATAAGAAACCCTTGACGCGGTCCTGCATATTATTGTATATTTCTTCTTGATTTAAAACTACGTTGGTATTCTGTATAAATGTAAGTTCTACTAAATATCAAAGGTCACTTTCAAAAGAATTATTCCAGACTAATAAAAAATTTTTCTAGAAAAATCTACATTCGTTTCGACAAATCGACTTCGTTTTAAAATAAAGGTACTGTCCTTGCACGTGTTAGCATCTACCATTTCATGTTCCGATGGACAACAGGGATTGTTCTTGTGGAATAGAATATTCTCGAACAAAATTGTTTTCAGTATTGTATTTATATAGGCAGAAAAAGCATGATTATTCTCCTTATCAAAGGTTTTCACTTCAAAAATCCATTAAGGCTTTTAATTTATAGCTTCAGTAAATGGTGGTTGAACACTTGTTCAAATACCGACAAATAATATTCTCCAAAACATGATGCCTAGGGTGCGCCTGTGAGTGATATTGAGTTATCCGGACGACGCAGATTTTAACATGGGAAAGGTTTGGTAGACTAAAATAATTTGTTCTAGAAAGATGTGACGTGGTCACCCCCTTAAAGATCTTGGATCTCTTTGTTGAGTTGAATTTCCAAGTCAGTCGGACAGCGGGTATCGTACCCTAATGTAGCGTCCGTTCCGACAGTGGTTGTTCTAACCTAAGTTAGCGGGATTGCCCCAGTATTTTGTTTTTCGTGTTATTATTGAGTAAAATTATTGCGCAATTAAAGTTCTAGTTGAAGTTTTTTTTTAATTAAAAGTTTGTAATAGACCACCATCGAGAAGGCTGGTGCCTTAAGGCATCTCCGGGCGCTCTGCACTCCGGTGATGCAAAGAGGGACGTTATAATGATTGTACGCCCTTATCAATAAATATTTAGTTCGGAATTAGTGAATTTGACAAAATATTCCGTACTATGGTTAATGGCTCAATTTAAGTTAGTATTGTATTGTACCGATTCCGTTGTTTGGAAATAGATCCAAAATAAGAATAGTTTCGTAAAGCTTTCTTAGTTTAACGAAGAAAATGATACCGTCTTGTCGTATTTAAAAATTAAGTATAATTCCGTATTACCGATTAAGAATTTATTAAGTAATCTTCAAGTGTACAGTTTTTTAGTACAGTCACCGTTATAATTTTTGAGAATTTGTTCTGTTCGGAAGTTAGTGCTAATAAAATAATTACCGTTCCAGTTATGATAATGCTAATAAAGAATTATTAGTTATTGGAAATTATCGTATGTTAAAGTTTGTCATTAAACGAGAAAAATAGTAATAGTTCAGAATTCAGAAGATTTATTCCCGTATTGCTTTTCCAGGTCAGCAGTTTTGTTGTGAAAATTAAGTTAATGTCAATATTGTGTTTTTAGTGTTTGAAGTTATTTGTGTAAAAAATCTTGAACTTTATGGATTATTGAAAATATTGTAAGGTATTGATTTTTTATTAAATTTTTATGCAAAAAGTCTATTTGGGATCCCGAAATTTAATTAACTTTTAGTATGATAACTTTTTGATTATGATAGTTCTGTGTTTTCATTTTTTAATATTTCAATTTTTTATGTTTTAATATACAGATTTTAAATTGATTTATTGTATGATATGGTTTGGCCCAACAAATTGCTGATGTTTTTTCTTTTTTTATTAAAATTCAGTAGTATCGATTGATACGTGTTTTTGATTAAATTAACGTCAATTTTAATTAAAGAATCTTTCCAAATTGAGATTCTGAGATTTTTTTATCAATTTGGTGGAGCTCAACATGTTTTTTTTATTTGTTCCTGATTCCATTATTTAATTAGAAGCTTTTGGGGTTACCGCCCATACCTGTATTTAAATTTGCACAATAGAAATCTCAACAGCCGGTGCATTTTTGAGTTGTACAGTAAGTAAGTAAGTAAGTAAGTAAGTAAAATAAATATTCTGTGTTTAGAAGAGTTTTGAGTGTTATAAATGACGCCTGATCGTGGGGCGCTTTGTGTTAAAATAACGTTGCTTTAGAATAGAGTAGGTGCTGGAATAATACTTCACACTAGCAATAAGAAACAGCTACTTCATAGACGAAAAGAATTGCGGAGTGACTTTTAACAAAACTGAAAGTAAACGAATTAGTATGCGTCGGGGCTCGTATTCTATATATTTGCATAAATAACATTTAGGTTTTCAGATTTGTTATTGTTACAGGCATAGCTTTTTTTCCATTCGTGTTTTCAGAAACATAACCAAAAAAGTGGTATAGAACTATAGTAGAATTCAGCTAAGAATAAAGCGAAGGAAGGTATAGGCCAAGCTTGATCTTCGCGTTGATTGGCTAAAATACGAGGCACGTTCACACAACTTAAAAAAGTAAATTTGTGCATAAATTATGTGTAAAGCGCCGTTTCAGTTCTACAATAAACGTTACGGCTTACGTTCGCTTAACTACGAAAATATAACTTATTGTGTGTGTAAAAAGAAACCATAATTAATGTACATTCATAATTGACGTGACAAAATGTTCATTAATTAATGTACAAAGTTTTAAATGAAAAGGGAAATCGGAAATTCAGACCTAAAATCTGGCAACTAATCTATATCAAAGATATTAATACTGACAATTTTCGAGGTTATGGTTTATTTCGAGTTTTTCTCAAGTTCTTTATAATTTTTAGTCATTTTATTAAAAAAATAGTTCTTTTAGAACTTACCGGCGCTATTCTTATTACTGTGTAGGTATGATGATTTATGTAACAATCCTAATTGCAGTTTAAATAAACGTAATAGTTAATATTTTAGTATGTACCCAATTTTAATTATGGCTAAACGACAATCCTTCAAAAATACAAGAGGAAAAGTAATTCCTAATGGTCAAAATTGATGAAATGGTGAAAAGTGGCGGAAGAACTATATTAGGATTGCCCCCTTATGTTTGTAATTTAAATCCAATCGAGTTGATATGGGCAAAAGTGAAACATCATGTAGTATTACATGGCAGCTAATAATACATACAATATGTTCACTTACTGGCGTGAAGAAATCCTCCTAATCAAGGGATTTCTACTGTTACTGCAGAATGATGGAAAGATTGCATAGGTATACCACATAATTAATGAAGAAAAACGAAGGTGGGATTTAGACAAAGTAGTAGAGGATATTGTGGAAAAAATATTATAAATTTAGGATCGGAAGGAAAGTTCCAACCCAACGAATTAGATAAAGATGTTGATATTCGTCAATATAAAAGAACTTTTAAGGTTTTTCGAATCATAGTGACATTATAGTATCATAATAGTGTGCATTATTTATTAATTCTATTTATAAATTGTTCATAAGATACACTGGGATCTTGTACAAAATCACAGAAATAAATTTTATATATTTTTCAGTAAATATTTTGAAGACTAAACAATATTATATTTCAAATTTCCCGCTGTTCTAATTCTGCTTCTAATTTTAGGTGTGTAAATGTAACTTGGTTCGAAGCGCCATCTACTTTATTCTTATTTGGTTTTTACTATAAATATATATTTTTTCTAGTATTCATTTCGTCAGATACATAACTAAAACCTGGAATAACAAAATATATAAACTATTTTGCTTATGTATCTAATTTCACAATTTAACCTCAAAATTTACAATCAATTAATATTATTTATAATTTCCTGCAAACGACTACAAAACATGTTAATCAATGGGCTCATTCAGCACCGGTCACACCGGTCTGGGTCACCGGAAGTTGTTTTGCTCACCACATTATAAATACGGTTTGTTTACATACCGTACCGGCACAATTGAAGTGAGGTTACAACACCGCCCCTTGAAGTTTATTTTGTTGTACTTAATAGATATTTTTACAATCTCTACCGAAAAAACTGTTGATATTTACAATTTAGTTTTATTATCATCATCTACTATTAGTTACTCCATTATTATTAGTACAAATATCGAATTAGGTGATGTCACTCTATATTTGACAAGTAAATTTAAATATATTAACCGGTAACTAATTTTTCATAATTCAGTTAAAATTTACCGGTGAGCAGCACCGGTTTATCACCGGTAAGTCTGCTGAATGCGGCCATTATGTGTGCGCTGTCAGTTTTCAGGTTCTTAGTTTTTCAAAACACTCCGATGAAGCGTTGTGTTTTAAATTTAGTCCTCGAGCTTAAAAATTGACGTGCCAGCGCTCTTGTTACGAAAAACTATTTTCGTGTTCTGACCAAGTTTATAATACGGATTCGGACAATGGTTTAGCCAAGCTTTGAATACGATCTTCTGCCTGTATAGAAAAAAATGGCGCCAGTTACTCAGTTGTTATTAAACTGAGAAGAATTAAATAAAGAAGAATAGAATGAGACAACTGCAAAAACAGCTCAATAGTCCATAAATATAAGCGAGAAGGATTTGTATTACACATCATACGCCTTCGACTAGGTATGACCGACTAACAATTGGGATTAAATAAACATTAAACAACTCTGCTAAAAGTGTTTAGCACTTGTTTGTGCATTGTATATTTAGGAATTATGTTTATAATAATGATGAATTGCCAGCCTCGGTGGATTAGTGGTTTGCATGTTTGCTTCATAATCCAAGGGTCGCAGGTTCGATCCCCGGCCGAGCTGGTAATTTTTCATAGCGGAGGAAAATTAAAAAGCATGCCTTCTTCTCGGATAGGAAGTAAAACTGTAGGTACCGTGTCAATGCGATGTTTGGCACGATAAAAATCCCTACTGTAGGTGGAATTCTCCCAGATTCGATTAAATAATAGTAGGGTCAGTCAATTGATCATAGAAATCGGTGCCATACAAAGGATGCTCCGCCATCCTGATTCCTCGCCCAAACATAAATAGATAAAAAATAATGTTGAATTGGAAAGCATTTGAATACTGTCACTTTATGCCAGTCTATAAATGTGGCCCCGGGACTTAATTTGGTAGAATAGATACTTGAATATTAACTCAAAGCGCAATAGAGAAGACTTCAATTCATCTCTACCAGGGAACCTAGCACTTCAGAAATCGAGACGACATTGAAGGCATTTGTATAAAAGAACTATACGACTAAAGGTTGATTCAGACCGGCAGTAGCGGAGCGGTGGCGGAGCAGTTGCGTGTCCGCTCCTAAATAGTTTTCCTTAGTTTTAAATGGGATGATTCTAAGTAAAACCGCACGCAGAGAAAGCCAGGCAGCGGCGAGCGGACGGTCTGAGAGCGGAGCAGTTTCAATCGATCTGGAAGCGATTTTTAGCAAGAAATCGCGTGGTTAGAGAAAGGTAGAATTATTATTTTGTCTGAAGTAGCACAATTCAGTGCAGTACATTGAGACTGCTGGTATTACAAATTCAAAAATAACAAAACCAAACGTAAGTAAGTGTAAATAACACGTAAATATTTCATTGTAATTAATTTTTTATTATTATTTTGAAAAGGATGCTCAATTTTAGTGAATACTTAACTAAACTAGAAAATACTTAATCAACTCAATACCAGTTTTATTATTATTAATTTGTAAAAGCTATTGGTATGATATATGTATGTATGTGTAAGTTTAAAGAGAGTTTATTTGCTAATAAACAATAAAAAACAAAGATATGTATAGAATAGAGAATGTTTTAATAACGTATAGATTACCTTACACAATAATACTGTAACGAGTGCAACGCGTCGTCTGGTCCGGCCGTCAATGGGTCGTGGAACATTCCGGAGCGGCAGCGCAATGCACTCAACCTTCTAGTGTATTCTAGCAATATACCGGTATGTTCGAGCGATTTCTGGAAGATTTGTATGGTGGTATAAAAGCGACTTTGCGGATAAAAAGGGGCAGTCAACAGCAAGTCATTAACTGTGTATTACAAAATAAATAGTGAATATAGTCTGTAAATAATAGTTTTTAATGGTTTATAATCATAGCGTTAATTTATAGTGTATTCATTAGTGTATAGAAATAAATATTTGTGTGTGAATAGACGATTTAAACAGCACTTGTGTTATTATTTTTTTAGAAAGAACGTTACAGTGATGTCAGGTGTGGTGGTCTTAAAATAAATAAAATCGCATAATAATTAAATAAAGTGCTGTGAGAATAAATTTTTAGTGTTAAAATTAATTTCAACAAACAATTGAAATGGTGATGAAACTATTGAAAGATCTCTTAGTAATAGATTTAAAACGGGAATTGGACGAGAGGGACTTGGATAGTAATGGAAAGAAAGAAGTTTTGATAAATCGGCTAAGAGAATGGCTTTTAGAACAGAAGGAAGATCCTGAAAATTACCGCTTCGAAATACCTGGACCCGCAATTGATACTAACGTGTTGTTAAGTAAAATGGAAGAAAATTCTAGAATATTAAAAGAAGAGTTACTGGAAAGTTCTAGAAAGTCCGAAGATAATGTTAGAATGCTAAAAGAAGAAATACTGGAAAAGTCCGAAGAGAATTCTAGAATTTTAAAAGAAGAATTACTGCAAAAGTCCGAAGAAAATTCTAGAAAGTCCGAAGAAAATGTTAGAATGCTTAAACAAGAATTACTTGAAAATACTAAAGCACTGGAAGAAAATGTTAAAATGCTGAAAGGAGAATTGTTGGAAAATGTCAAAACGTTGGAAGATAAAGTTTTCGAAGAATTTTTGGAGAATGCCAGTGCGTTAGGACTATTGGAAGGTAGATTGGCGGAACAAGATAGGGTAATAAAGATGGTAGAAGAGAAAATAGCCCAAATGCAATTACCACCAACAACTAAGAAAGACGATATGATCGAAATGTTGGAAGATAGAATGAGGCAACTACGGTTTCCCTCAACTTCTGAGTGGCCGTTTAATGAAGTAAAGAAACAATTTAAAGAAGAAAAGGTTCCTGCCGTAGGGATAAAAGTAAAACCACCCACGTTCGATGGAAAGATACCTTGGTCCACCTACTACAAACAATTTGAGGCGGCCGCTGGGGCCAACGGATGGACAGGCAAGGAAAAGGCCGTTTCTTTAACTGTGGCTTTGCGTGGAGACGCGTTGAACGTCCTGCAAACAATCCCAGTAGGACAGGAAAATGATTATCAATTGTTAGTGTCTAGATTGGAGATGAGATATGGAGACGCGCATCTTCAACAAGTGTATCACGCGCAAGTGAAGAATCGTATCCAGAAGAATGGAGAAAGCCTGCAGGAGTTTGAAGCCGATGTTGCGCGGCTTGTCCGATTGGCGTACCCTACGGCACCCGATTCATTTTTGGGACAGCTCGCTGTGCAGACCTTCATTGATGGGTTAAGAGACGGGGAAACACAACAATCATTGAGGCTAGCACGACCAAGAACAACTGATGATGCGCTTGCTCACGCTTTAGAATTTGAAGCTGCAAAACAAGCGTCCCGAGGTCACGGGCGTGTTCGGGCCGTTGTGGAGGAAGAAGAAGGTTCTAAAGATCACCTAGAAGAGTTAGTACTGAGAGTTCTTCGGAAGGAAGAAAGTCGTAAGAAGAATCATCAAGAAGTTCGAGGGCCTCGTTGTTGGAACTGCGGCGAACAAGGACATGTAGAACGCCGTTGTCCCAAAATAAGAAAAGTACAACCGTCGGAAAAGTTAAAAAGGGTTGGTAAGAGGGGGCGAACGTTGACTGCGAGTGAAGATGCCCCGGAGATCACGATCCATGCCGTAACATCGAAGAACAGTACCAGCAGTTTGTTCGTAGATGGGAGGATTGCTAACCGAACTGTTCCACTACTTATTGATACGGGGGCGACAAAATCCATCGTACGCCCTGATGTTATACGATCAAGTATTAAGTTGTTACCTACAACTACTCAACTCCGTACAGCAACAGGTGAAGTGATACCAACACGCGGAGTGGTGAAGATGAAGATTGGCATTGGAAGTGAAGAACGTGATCATGAGGTGCTGGTAGCCGATATCACTGATGACTTCATCTTGGGAATGGACCTCCTGAGAAAATTTGGTTTTACGTTGGATTTGAAAGAGGGTGTTTTGAAGGTCGGTAACGAAGAACTTCCTTTGCACCCACGAGAAGATCCGGTTGTAAGGGTTTTGCTGACTGAAGATGTGATATTGCCAGGTCAAAGCGAGATGGTTGTCGAGGCGGGTTTGGATGGAGATCTTCGGGTAGGATGTGTGCGAATGATGGAGCCTGTTTGTGATAAGAAGATCCATAGTGGCATACTGGTGGGAAAAGCGCTGATCAAGGTTGGAAAGAGAGTACCGGTGAGAATTATGAATGTTAATGTGGATCCGGTGACATTGAAGAAGAGTACCCTTGTGGGACAGTGTGTGCCAGTATTCCGAGTAGCCAGGTGTATGGCTGATGTTCCAAAACCAGCGCCCAAAGACCATGGTGGAAAATTAGTGGGCATGGTTACTAGTTCGTGCGAAGACCTTAACAGAACAGAAGTGAAAGAGGTACAGGGTTTGGTTCACCGATACCAAGATATCTTCGCTCTTGACGATAGCCAGAAGGGACGAACAAATATAGTAAAACATAAAATCAATACAGGCAACTCTATGCCTGTCCGTCAGCAGCCGAGGCGTCTACCTCTAGCAAGGCGAGCAGAAGCCGAAAAGATTATTACTGATATGGAAGAACAAGGGGTCATCGAGCCATCCAGCAGTCCATGGGCATCACCGGTGGTCCTGGTCAGTAAGAAGGACGGGTCAACGAGATTTTGTGTGGACTATCGGCAGCTTAATGACGTGACCAAGAAAGACAGCTATCCCTTACCACGCATCGACGACACGTTAGATACCCTGTCTGGTTCACGATGGTTTTCGACTTTGGACTTGAAGAGCGGTTACTGGCAAGTTGAAATGGAACCTGAAGACCGGGAGAAGACCGCGTTCACTATTGGTTCCGGACTATGGCAGTTTACAGTTATGCCTTTCGGTCTATGTAACGCTCCGGCCACCTTTGAGCGTCTAATGGAGACCATCCTGAGAGGGTTGTCGTGGAAGACCTGCCTGGTATACCTAGATGATGTGATTGTAGTCGGAAAATCATTCAACGAACATTTGAAAAATCTAGAGGAAGTGTTCCGAAGACTACGTGGAGCCAATCTGAAACTGAGTCCGAAAAAGTGCCACATATTCAGAAAGGAAGTGAAATATCTCGGGCACGTCGTATCACAAAATGGAGTGGCAGCCGACCCCGATAAGATTCGTGCAGTTCAAGAGTGGCCAACACCGAAAGATAAACACCAAGTTCGTAGTTTTCTTGGGTTATGTACCTACTACAGGCGTTTCGTTCCTGGGTTTGCCAATATAGCGAAACCTCTGACAAGGTTAACTGAAGATGGGCGCGAGTATGTTTGGAGCGGAGAGTGTGAAACAGCTTTCCAACAGCTGAAGCGTGCCCTGACAACCGCACCAATATTGAGCTATCCACGGACAGAAGGGAAATTCATACTTGACACAGATGCAAGTAATCTGGCCATTGGGGGTGTACTTTCTCAGATACAGGATGGACAAGAAAAGGTCATCGGCTATTTTAGTAAGGTTTTGTCTAAAGCCGAAAAGAATTATTGTGTGACCAGAAAAGAACTATTGGCCGTCGTGAAGTCCGTTGAGCACTTTTACAAATACTTGTACGGACGGAAGTTTTTATTGAGGACGGACCATGCAGCGTTGAAATGGCTTCTACAATTCCGTAATCCTGAAGGCCAGGTCGCAAGGTGGATCGAACGATTACAAGGATACGACTTTGACACCGAACATCGAGCGGGCACTAGTCATCGAAATGCCGATGCTCTTTCAAGAAGACCCTGTCCAACGGATTGCCGTCATTGCTCTCGTTTGGAAGAGAGGGTTTGCCAAGTATTAAGGACTACCATCGTCAACGACAATTGGTTGCCGGAAGAATTGCAACGACAGCAGGAGGCTGATCCCGAACTAAAAATGGTACTGGAACGGAAGCGCGTGGGAGAAAGGCCTGCCTGGGAGGCCGTCAGCCCTTTTAACAGAACGCTCAAAGCATATTGGGCCCAATGGGAGTCCTTGAAGGTGGAAGACGATCTCCTGAAGCGAGTACTGGAGAGTGAAGATGGCACCACCATTAGGTCTCAGTTCGTGGTTCCAAGAAGCCGAGTGGCTACAGTATTGCGACATCTCCATGACGGTGCCTCCGGAGGACACTTCGGTGTGAAAAAGACCTTGGAGAAAGTTAAGGAGCGTTTTTATTGGGTCAACTGTAAAGAAGACGTGAAGGAGTGGTGCCGGAAATGTGAACTATGTGCCACTGGCAACGGACCCTTGGGGAAACGAAGAGCACCTATGAGGCAGTACAATGTGGGTAGTCCTCTGGAGAGAATAGCTATAGACATTGCCGGACCATTTCCCGAAACTGACGATGGGAATAAATACATCTTAGTGGCAATGGACTATTTTACCAAATGGCCAGAAGCATATGCCCTACCAAACCAGGAAGCTGCGACTGTTGCTGACGTACTAGTCAAAGAGTTTTTCAGTCGCTTCGGAGTGCCCATGGAGCTGCATTCGGATCAAGGCCGCAATTTCGAGTCTGTACTCTTTGGAGAAGTCTGTCGATTGTTGGGCATTCGCAAGACTCGGACCACACCGTTACATCCGCAGTCCGATGGAATGGTAGAACGCATGAATCGAACAATGGGCAAATATTTGGCCAAGGTCGTCTCCGATCATCAACGAGACTGGGACCAATACCTGCATCTGTTTCTGATGGCTTATCGTGCATCGGTCCACGAAACAACCGGTCAGTCACCAGCGTCTGTGATGTTTGGACGCGAGTTACGGTTACCGTGTGATCTGGAATTTGGGTCTCCACCTATAGAGCAGGAGGTAGCCGGGAATGATTATGTCATCAACTTAAAGAAGAAGTTGGAGGATATTCACGACCGAACCCGAAATAATAGTCGAATCGCGAGTGACCGGATGAAGGCTACGTACGATGTGAGAGCCCAAGAAGGAGGGTTTCAACCTGGAGAGCTTGTCTGGTTATACAACCCGCAAAGGCGTCGTGGCTATTCTCCAAAGTTACAGCGAAATTGGGAGGGTCCATACCAGGTGAAGAAACGAATAAATGACTTGATTTATCGCATCCAGAAATTGCCAAGAGGGAAACCAAAGGTGGTACACTCCAATCGTCTGGCGCACTATGAGGGAAATAATGACGCAGTTCCGGAAGATGAGGCTGAGGTGGCCATCAATACCGTAAGGCCTGGAGATGATCAGCCAACCTTTAGAGAATTTATGGTTGCGTTTTCTGGAACTAGAAAAGCGCGATTCGGAGTCACGACTGAGATGCAACAAGATCTCTTCCGGGTCCCTGGTGATTATTCCATTGCCCACTGTGTCTCCGAGGATCTCCGTATGTCCAGGGGGATCGCAGTGGTGTTTAGAAATAAATTTGGACGGCTGAATGAACTTCGAGAACAAAATCCCTCTGTTGGTAAATCCTTACGCTTGACTGATCATGACCGATCCATTTACTACTTGGTAACCAAGCAGTTTTACTACCAGAAACCGAGTTACGCCGACTTGTGGAGGGCATTATGGAATTTGAGGATCGAGTTGCTTACCAGGGGAATTAACAAATTGGCAGTTCCCAAACTCGGCTGTGGGCGGGACCAGCTGGATTGGAGAATCGTTAGAAACATGCTGGAAGTTGTCTTTAGAGGTACTGACGTCAAGATCTTCTTCTGCAGTTTTGACCCACAGCCCGCATTAAGGCCAACGAAGAGTGTAGACTGTTATTTCTACCGTAATGGAACGTGTAGTCGAGGTGAAGACTGTCGATATCGTCATGACCCATTTTACAGGAACCAGAGCATAAAACCTGTTCTGGGACAGAACAGACTTGAAGAGGGGGGCAGTGTAACGAGTGCAACGCGTCGTCTGGTCCGGCCGTCAATGGGTCGTGGAACATTCCGGAGCGGCAGCGCAATGCACTCAACCTTCTAGTGTATTCTAGCAATATACCGGTATGTTCGAGCGATTTCTGGAAGATTTGTATGGTGGTATAAAAGCGACTTTGCGGATAAAAAGGGGCAGTCAACAGCAAGTCATTAACTGTGTATTACAAAATAAATAGTGAATATAGTCTGTAAATAATAGTTTTTAATGGTTTATAATCATAGCGTTAATTTATAGTGTATTCATTAGTGTATAGAAATAAATATTTGTGTGTGAATAGACGATTTAAACAGCACTTGTGTTATTATTTTTTTAGAAAGAACGTTACAATACATAGGCACATCAACATAAATATTTTACAGCTTTCCATATTCCCAAAAAGACCCATTTACCTTTAATCATCGACAATCCGAATATTCTAAATCATACGAAATATATAACAAAACATTTATTCTAATAAAATGTGATCCAGCTACCTTTGGAATGCTCGCTAATTTTGTTTCTATTTTACTGCCTAGGCATTTTTATGAATAACCAATACTAAGTAAATATTTAAAAATTTAATCCCCAATCCCTTATCCAAAAAAATATTTTGGGAGACTAGACCCCAATTCCTAATCACGAAACATATTTTGAAAAAATCCAATGTTTAGTCCCTTAACAATATTAAAATTGTAAATATTGTTAAAAACTCAATCCTCAACCCTTAAAAGATATTTCTAAGAATTTAATCCCTAAACCTAATAAATTTTTAAAAATTAAAATTCTGATGTCAAAAATATTTAATAATCCCATTTTTTAATTCAGTCCCTAATCCCAGAAAATTTTTAAAAAATAAGTCTGATCCCCAATCACTAATGCCAAAAAATATTTTGAAAATATCTAGTTCCCAATCTCTATTCACGAAATATATTTAAAGAAATTTAATCCATCTTAATCCTATCAAATATTTTTAATAATTTATTTTCTTATTCCAAAATATTTTGATAAATCTAACCCTTTATCTCTTATCCCAACACATTCTGAAAAATTCAATTAAAAAATACTTTAAAAAAAATCTAACCTTTTATTTCTAATAAAAAAATTCTAAAAATTCAATCCCCCCAAACCCAAAAAAGTGTTTAAAAAAATCCAATATCCAATTTCAAACTTTTTTTTAAACTCAGTCGCTAATTCCAGCAATATTTTTAAAAATTCAATTCCCAATCCTAATCCCAACAACTTTTGTTGGAGCTGGTGAAATTAGGCCTTAATGGGTTTATTATAGCTTAAAATATATGTTAATTGTCTCGTGATTTAACGGTTGAACATATTTTCTTGTTACAAATGATTTTTTACCACAGTGTAGGACCCAGAAGGACACGCGACGGAGGGCTCACCGCCAGAATTTGTCGGGTTACCAGGCGGGCCAGTCCAACACTGGTATAAAGCTTCTTATTATCTTTATACTTCGTTATAATTTTCAAGGTGCCTAGCAATTAAAGTTTTCATACCGTGACATATTTCTACTGAGATTTCTGTTACATTTATTAAAATCCTTCTGCGTTGTAATGCATTTTATGGTTCCCCAATCTATTAAACTATTAAACATATATTTAAGTTTTGTAATTAAAAGAAATTATTAGGTCTGTTTTGCGTTTTTTTTTTGTTCCTGTCCCCAATACTGCAGGTTTTTTGAAAAATCTTGCACCACTGTGTATCTGCATTTTTATTTATATAATAGTGACCACAAAGCTACGTTCCTTACATATCGTTAAGTGATTATAACTTTAATTTATAACAATTTAGTAACGATAATATCTTTGTTTCCTTTACCAAACGCTTAGAGAGCTTAAACGCGGCAGTTTATAACGGTTTCGAACAACTTTGTTAAGTAAGGATATATAACTTCAAAGTTTATAAATAATATGTAATAATAGAAACGTTTGCGTTATGACTACATAACCTTAGTGATAAACTGCAGTTTTGTATCTGCTATATCTGTAATATTATACTGTCTCACTTTCTGATTTTCACTCTAATATTGACATGTTACCTTGCTCGTTTAATAAAATAAAAATAATAGACCTGTAATATGTACATAATTAGCTATTGTAATTGTAAGATTTTCGTACTATACCAGAACAAACAAATGAATAATCTAGGTCAACGCGTGAT
This sequence comes from Agrypnus murinus, assembly GCA_929113105.1. Taxonomy (NCBI): domain Eukaryota; kingdom Metazoa; phylum Arthropoda; class Insecta; order Coleoptera; family Elateridae; genus Agrypnus; species Agrypnus murinus. The sequence continues at coordinate 141,032,637 of OV816026.1, forward strand.
CAACAGCTGTGAAATACATTAAGCTTCCGGCTTTGAATAAATCTGTATCAGATCTATTTCGAGTTTATTGTACTCTCATTATTTGGAACTAACCTTTGTAAATCTCACACACTATCCACGTTTATATATAAGCCGTGAAATAACATTTCCCTTAAAGGGTGACTAATCTCTAAGGGTTTGTCATATGTTGTTTTGTTTATTTTCTGCCTCTGGTAATGATATATTTTATATTGAAACAGTTTCCACGTAATAAATACTTAACTAGTTATGCAGCTTCACGAAATAATGCTAAACTGCTGCACGTAATAGATTTTATTAATATTTTTAATTAAACATTTATTTTAATTGCAATATGATACCAACCAAAACAAAAGCGAAGTCCGCAGAATAATATGCAATTCAAAAATGAAAACCAGTTCTTCCGAATTATGGTGCTTTCCTGCGGCATATCGCAAAATGCAAAGATTTAATACATATATATTAAATTAAACAAAACCATTTAAAACTTGTTAAATTTAACATTATTTTTAGTACTATATACTGTTTAGAGTCGTTGAGAACAGCCTCCTTCATTGACAAAAAAAATGTGCATCCTCTAATAACAATATATAGCGCCGCCTATAAGTGAGGTCAAGATTCTATTGCGGTTTTGTTTTTCAAAAATGAACAATTTATCTTCTAAAACTAAAGGGGCACCTTACCTTACAGATTTTAAAATTGTATTTTATGGATTTTTTTGAACGTTCATTCTAAAGAGTTCGATAAAAGTATTGCCCTATAGACTAGTTAGACAAATGATAATTCTAAGCTCAAATTTGTCATACAACTTAATAATGCACGCGTAAAGCATCTCATTTATTCTGGCATATACCGCCCTGGTGTAAGGCAACAAATACTCTTATAAACGAACTTGTTGTTTTTTTAGTGTAGCTGTTGCAACAGCTATATATAGCGATTTTATAGCGAACCAACATTTTGGTTCGCTATATAATCTTTAAGCGACATAAAGTTACTAAAAGTGTTAAAGTTGTTTAAAATTTGAAAGTCTCCAGAACCATTTTAAAAATATTATAGCAACCGAGATTAGCCTAAGTGATGACCAGTGAAACATAGAAAAATGACCCAACCTTAATAAATTATAGTTTTTCGTTTTTTGTGCAACCTTTTGATAGACTCATTTAAAATTGTAAAGACGAAACAACCGAGGCGTAAGCTCCCATCCTTAACGATTTCGCCTTTGACGTGGGAAACGGAGGGTGCACTGTTTTGACCTCCTGTAAGAAAGAAAAGTGGATATTTTTTGAAACTGTCCGTTGAAATGTGCTACTGTAACTGTGAATTAAAATGTAACAACATTCAACAAATATTTAAGCTTATTAACTAAGAAATAGACATATTGCTTTCATTTTGTATATACGAAAAAAAGCATGACTCATAACATGACTTAGAAGGATAATTTGTAGACACTAATAGTAACATACGTTTATAAAGAAAATACTGGTTACCAAATTGCTCACGAAAAATTTCATATGGTATATATTGCTGTGGATTTTAGTTCCAAAATTTTGTAAAATTCTAAAATCTTTGCTAAAAACTAACGCTTTAGAAATATTTTAGCAACTTTTCAAATTAAAAATATTTCTAAGTTATTTACTTGTATATCATTGATTGTACAACCAATGTGTACTTTTTAATAAGGTTAAATAATTCATGTTTCTGTATTTATTATCAAACAGTTTACTCACCAAGTCCTTAAGAATACGTAACATCCAGTTGTGCAAAGTTATTGTTATTATGTAATTCTTTTTAATTTCAAATGAGTAATATCAACGGGAAATAAGATTCTCTAAAGGATTTTGTTTATGTAAATAGATCATTATTATTACGTAAAGTGTTGTGTAATAATCTATAATAGATATGTGTCAGTTTTACAAACAATGTTAATCTGCTATTATGTATTTTATATGAGTATACAGTCATTGTATTAGATAGTAAGGTGACGTCAGATTAGGTAATGTGATGATGTAAATAGTTAGTATTTAAGCTTAGGAAACAATAATTTTAATACACTTCCTGATATACGACGAACGAGAACGTATGTAAAGTTCAGTCCAGTAAATAAAGCGACAGAGTAAAAGTCGTGAAAAATAATATTGTACTAACGCAAATAATTAGTCTTGCATAGACAAGTCAAGTTGGTTGGTGTATTAATATACGGCGAAAGTGTATAGTTGTTATAAATTGTAAAAGTGTTTATAAGGTTATAAAGAACCACCTACAGTATTTCATTAAAGTAATTACTAGCTAAAGTAAAGTTTAGCTAATGTGAATAAATCTTCGTTAAAACTATAAATTGGTGTTTTGTTTTTAAATAAACAGTTATAAATAATATTTTTCGAATAAGGGAAATATTACCCGCTCTTTAATTAAACAAAAGTGTATTATCAAAAGTGTTATTCCGTTGTGGAAAGTTTTGAATGGTGTTAGATGGGAAGTCCATGCAAAAATCAATAAACCGGAAATGGAAACCAGCTTTGGAGCAGTGTACAGGGACATACGCTGCCAATGACTTGGAGATGGATATGCAGAAGAAAGTTGCAACGATAATAGGAACTGGAAAAAACCAACTAGATAAAAAGGTAGGAAAGTTATTTACTTTCTGTAACTGGCACCTGCAAAAGAAAAGACAATTATTGTGAGGCGTAATTAAGTGAATTGAACAATTTAGTAATAATTAAGCTTAATTAAGATTTCAATTTTAAAAGTTATTTCAATTCCAATTTGTATATTTTTTTAACCACGAGAATCCACATTCGCCCTGATATGAGTCTTTCTTAATAATTTAATTCAGTTATTTTAAGTTATTTAATTGGTGCCTAACTTATCTTACGTAATCTTGAGTTAGTTAGTACTCACGTAACACTTTTATTGAACTATTGCATTATATAAATCTATTAAAAAGTATTTTTAATTCATATAAGAATTTATAAAAGAGGGAAGTTGTAAAGTATTTCCATAGTTCACTGCCATTCTGAATCTCAAATTAATTATACAATACATCTACGATCTAACAGCAATTATTCGCAATTTTAAAATATATGATGAAATTGTATAAAAGTAATTTTCTTATTCTTAATTAGCCAATATCTCCGCTTATATTTATTTTGCTAGCCATCGTGAGGAAAAAAGTCAAATTTTTCAATTTATGCAAATTCATCGCAATATATATAAAAACACTATTATCTCCGATGATTTATAAAAGTAATTAAGAATACCACTATATAACTTCAGGGATGTTAACTTTATATATGATAATGGCAAACATTATATTTTGTTAATATATGCTATGGTAAAGGTTACACTAACTTTTGTAGAATGGCGATGGAAATATTTATATAATTTCAGTATATACCTAGATCTTACAGAAATCTTATAAAACTCTAATAAAGCTGTACCTTCTTATATACCTTTCGTATAGTCTTTGTATAACCGTAAAAATGTTGATTGGACAACCAAATAGTTTGCGAATTGGAAGTGGTAGCATGTTCTCTACTGATTATGCCTAGTCCATATATCTGCACTTAAAGATCGCGAGATGACTCAAGTATCATGGAAAGCTACCGACGACTTTACATGTAGCAACTCCTTCCGCCCAATATTTTCAAAAAATAAACAATAGTAAGGTAGGAACATTCGGACATTTTAACGTAGGGAAAAATCACCAAGGTAGTTCATCAACCTTCCCTTAAGGCAGATAAAACTTGAGCCACTAGCCTTTATATATGAAATGAAACTGTAACGAAATGGAAACTCTTACTCGAATAGGTAACTATAAAACCTAACCCATTTCAATTCATTTTGCTATTTTGCATGAAACCTTCCTTGTCAAACCCATAATAACTTTTGATTTACTTCAGTCGCTAAACGTTTCTGCTAATTTAATATAAGGAAAGTTATTTAATAACAAACTGAAACAAAATAGCCTTTTAAAAATATAAATCTTGTTCCAGCAAAGAACGAGGGAAGTTACGTTACGCATATTTACGCAGAGGAAACAAATTCCTGCTCGGGTTTAATATAACCGGGGGGAGTAAATAAATAGAGCGTAGACAAAAGGAATAGTGTATTTCAGAGAGGAACAGCGTGTAGAGGATTCATTCTGATTTATTTAAGAACGCATACGACGTCGCGAAACATGATTTATGTACCTTCTGTGCCGCGACGGATGGAACAAAAAGACAAACCATTGTCGTCGGGAGAAGTTGAATAATTCCGTCGTTGCCCTAAAGACAATGCTTACCAATTCTGTACTACCGAAGAAGATCACATAATTGAGCACTAAAGCTAAATACAAAACAGTTCCGGAAGGATGAATTTGGGAAGACCGCAACAAAGAGAATGATGAAAGACTGGGGGAATTTTCGTTTTTGAATGTTTAACGTAGCGCGCAGTAAATATTCGCATTGTGTGTATTTTGAACAAATTTAATAATCAGAGGAGAGATATTTCTATCTATATTAAGTAGCACCAGAGAAACAGGTTACCGTTAAAAGTCTTATCAAGTAAAAAATTAATAACAACCCAGAAAATGTAATTATACTCTTTTCTTATTTCGCCGGCATCTCAATAAGAAGCTTTTATCAAATAAAATTTCCTTTTCTACAAAGAGCCCAAAGTTCATTTAAAGTACATAGTAGGCACTCTTTTCATTTCGGAACCCCTATTAAATAAAGCGACCAGGAGTTTCTTTATCAAAATAAGACCACTTCCTGATGCTAATTACTTTTTGCTTGATGGTTATTAATTAGGTGATGGAAAATAGGGATCAGTAATAAAACGTTTTAATTGATATGCATCTATGAACACTTAATGGTCTTCTCGAATGCTCTTCGCGTTTCCGCTTGAATATAAGAGGTTTTTTCCTAAGTGTTCATCAGATGGTTAAGAATTTTAATAACAAAGATCATTACTCATTATAAAATGACAGTAATTAAGGATAACTTCAATTCATAAATTCAATTAAAACTTCATTAGAGCAATTTTCTTGTCCTTTTTTCCAAACTCCGCATTTAAGTAGAAGTTTATTTAGATTTTCTCAATATAAAAGAAAATGGTATAATGAATTTGTCCGAAGTTTTCAACTTTCAAAGAATAAAAATAGAAATAAAAGTGTAACAAAGTTCGTGCAATTCAAAAAATAAACCTCGTTCTCAAAACTGTAATGGCGCCGTTACAATCGTTTTTTCTTGCCTATTTGGTTCATCAATAGCGCATCGGAAATCCTCAGATGTAGTTTTCTAGACCTTAAAAACATGTTTAAACGAACCGGGGGGAAATACGAAATAGCTTTTTAATCGCCTGCTTCGACGCACTTGTATCGATAATCTTTCGTTTCCATTTAAATCTAAATTTCCTTTTTGAATTTCTCCACGTCCTAGCATTTCCTACTGTTTTTAAGCATCGATAGGACACGGATGTAAATGAAGTGCCCTCGAAGAGGGAATATCAAATTGCAATCAGTGAGCTTTAGCAGGTTTTGGCTCTGTTAGAAGTTGTTTTTCCGGAAAAACTAATCAACAATATAAAGAAGAAAATAAAACCTCCGATCTAACCCTTTTAAGAATTCTGATAAACGATAAAATGGAAATTTCCTCGGGGGAAATTGATGAGGAACGTCGAATACTTCGATAGTTTATTACGAAATGTCTCGTATAAAATAATGAAAAAACGCTCTCCCTTTTATTCCAACAAATTATGATGTTATAACGTCTTATTTTTCATACAGTCAACAATATTAGCTAATATAACAAAGATAAAATTTGGTGTTGGAACTAACGGTAATACTTATTTGGTTGTTCCTACCTTAAATAATTGTCTGACGATTTAGAAAGAAAGATTAGTTCAGTTAACAATTAATGACAACTTTAAATCAGTGTTAATTAGCAATTATAGGCAAGTTAAGGAGTCATTCAGTAAATTAAAGTAATCTCGTTGATCGATGTGATAATTGTAGTAGAAATTTTCCCGAATTAGAACGGCTGTGGGAGATTTTCGCGACCGTTATTAAAGTTTAATTTGTAAGCCGGGAAATATTTTATTTTTGAAGCTGCAAACTTTTATAAGCGTTAATTTCTTTCATGAAAATATATTACATATTTATTCAAAATGAAAAAACAAATAAAACCAAGTACGTACAAGTTAAAGAATGGAAGATGTTTAATTTACTTCGGTTGTTATAACTTCACACATTTCATTGCTATTTAAATTAATATTTGTAAGGTAAGTTAGGTATTTATTTATTTATTGTCTTACAAGAGAAATACCCGAAATATTTCCATCAGATAATTAAAATAGATTTTAAATGTTGTTAGCCTCCACACTTTTTGATTTCAATTTTATATACATTTTGAAACCCGATTTGGTTATACTGTCACGTGGGGTTTGCGTGACTGGGGAACGTAGTCAGAGGTAGAAAGGAATCAAACACAAGTCGTAACAACAACTATATACTAAGACAATAAACAAAGAACAAAAGGTTTACATGTTGACAATAAACAGAGTACAAAAGGTTTACAACGGTTACAAAGGGATTACATGTTGACATATGGTGAGGACGTATATGTCCTCCTAAACTACTACAATACAGGGAAGGTCGGAACCAACCCTGTTCAGCACTAGGTCTACAGACTAAGCATGTAGGAGATAACCTCCTGGTAACTAAGCCGGGGAAGCCTGGACACAACTCCCCATAATTCTGCATAGAGTGGGCGATTAAGCGCCGCCCACTCAAATTAGGCACTAAGCATTTATATAATTAAAAGAGTACTCACCAGCTTGCTAGTAGATGTAGTGTCGGAGTCATGGAAACTGACTGGTTTGAATAGCTCAAGCAAGCTGGTTATATACTGCCGAATGAGGAAGTAATTCGTATCGTAGTTGGAATCCGTAGGCAGAAGTTCTCGGTAAGTTTGTGGGTTGATTGCATGCGCGCTGTCGGTGCCTGGTACGACGCTGCAGCTGGACGGAAGTGTTGGTGAATTCACTGGAAGGAATGCACATCTGCAGGCACATCGTGTGGGAAGCCTCGCCTCGACAGAGTAAGTAGGCGTAGATATCGCATACCAGTGGATGCGACGGTGGGCGAAGCGGGCGCGCTACTGAGAAGACCTTGCACATGCCGGTTGTGAGACGGCAGCTGCTGAACTAGCGTAGGCAACTGAATGTGGCCTTGCATGCTTTATGTTGTCCAAACGGAAGAGAAGTTTAGTTGTAAATAAAATTTTTAAGTGTAAATATTTCCGTTTGTGACAATACGCATTGGACCACTTGCTATCAAGTGGCCCAATAGAATAAAGTTAGTACACTGTATGTGGTATACTATTTGACTCTCTATAATCTAACAAGTTTAAAAACATTACCCAGTACAATCATCTTGCACAAAATTCTTTTTCCTCACTTCCAGTAGGCTCTACAAAACAAAATTGCAAAGTTCTCATATATAGTATATCATTATAATCCTCATGACCCATGGAGTCCTTGGAAGTTGTTTTATCGTACTTCTGTAGTGATTTGGAATCAAATTACATGTAACATTTCATTGTGCTTTTAACGAATATTTAAGGAGTCTTGGAGCAATGAGAGATGGGTATGTGGAAAGTGGTTGTCTTGAGTGGTGTTTTGCAATTTCTTAGTTCATGGGGAGTCTAATGGTATACCACATGTGAGGATTTTTTTCAATCGTTCTTGGGGGTTTAGAAGACTGAAAGTTGGATGTGGGGGGGGGTTAGTTGTTTTGGGTGGTGTTTTTGGAATTCTTAGGTTATTAGGAATTTAATCGTGTATCACTTGTTGACACACCTTGAAGTATTTTTAATTGGGACTTGGAGGATGAATAAAATGGAGAATTAAAGTTTTCCGAGTCGTGTTTCTGAAGAGTCATGAGGAGTCTAGTGTACACCACATGGTGGGACTTTGAATATTTATTTTTCAAGAGACTTTGGGGTTGGAGAGGGTGGCTGTTTTAGGTAGTGTTTTTGAACTCTTTAGGTCATGGGGAGTCTAATAGAAGTTCCCCATATGTGGGGATCTTCTTAACTTTCTTTTACTAAGCCGCTTGCACGGTATAACAAAATCGGGTTCAGCTGCTTAATTTAAGAATGAAGTACCTATAATATAAAATTAAAATCAACAAGCGTGGGGATAAAAATGGGTTATTTTATATGAAGTAAGTAAAAGCTTTACGAGATGCTTTCTGGAAAAATCCCATGAGGTTTCCTCGGACACTTCCCTTGTTAGTATTAATTATTATGTTTCAATCCTTTAGACCGCCTATAAAAGTCTTACGTAAGGTTAATTTTGCATTACAGTTAAAAAATAAATGCAAGGTAGTTTATAATTATCCGCGCCGTGCGTATATAAGTACCTATTATAAGGCGCCATACCTCCACATTTATGGTTGTATAAAGAAATAAAAAACAATAAAACATACCTATGCGTACAAAAAAATTACTTGTGCATGAGTGGTGTACAAATAATCATATATTACATTGTATTACATTACATTACATATTGTATTAATTGCTTTGTAAGGTGATGTTGGAGTGAATTAATCGACGAAGGTATTGTGACTTTATGAATTTTATTTTGTCAATGTTAATATAAGAAAATTATCATTGTGTATTAAATATTTTTGACCTTTTATTTTTATTATTGTTTACTACAATGCTTTATATGAAAGTTTTTTAATTTTGTTGGTTTTAACTTATAATTAAATCTAATTAATCTGAATATTACAGGACCATATATTTACGAAAGTCTTTAAATATTTGACTCAACCTAACTTTGACACAACCGATTACGACTAAATAAAAAGAATCAAATTAAATTTATTAGATCTGATTCCAGTTTCTGGTTACTGGTATCCAGTCAATACTTTTATAAAAATTACTGGACTTTCCTAATCAGATGGCGCCCTAATAATATGTATTTTTTATTTCTTAAACCTTTATCTATTCTTTTACAATTTGAAGCTATTGAAAACAATACCTGCGACCTGAAATTAAATTTGCAACGATAAGTTCTCAAGCCGAGGCAATCTTGAGTTGTGCATTAAGTATGAAAAATTTTGTGTTGTACAGTTTGCGTAAGAACTTTTGAAAGTTAAAGTAATTTGCTTTGGTTTTGTTCCGGTAAAAATGCTTTGTTTCAATTGTTTCGTGCTAAACAGCCCTCCTTGGCTAGTTTGCTAGTCAAAAGTGGTTGAAGAAATAGTACTATGCTTAATTCATACAAAAAATGCGCTATTGGGACTCATAAGATTGACTTAGCGGACTTTTTTATTCGTCCCAAAATTGTGAATTTTTTTACTAATTAAACTAATTCCATTCTTGGAAGAGATGATCCGAACACCATTTGCACCTACAGTTATGGGTCAAATAAGAATTCCTCCATTACACGGTCAAGAAAGAATCTTGTTAGTAGTTAATAATTTTACATAGGGTAGTGAATAATGACATTATTAAATTTGTGAAAATTGCTGACTGGTTATAATTTCTACCTGTGTATTGCGCTTAAAGATCAGTAGAGCATATTCTTTTTATTCTATTGTTCTTCTTGTTATTCTACTGTTATAGTAACTGTGATTTTATCAATATCTGATTATTGTGTTACTAGATAAAAATTGTTCTTTTTTTTATTTGACGCCTACACTACGGGGGAACCAAGATCTAAGGTCATTTGTCCCCCATCTAACTTGCAACACGAATACACACATCCATAGTTGAGGTGACGGAATTCTCCAATTAGAAAAATCCCGCTGCCCCAAGTGATATTCGAACCCACGACCCTTGGAACACGAGTGATGCACTAACACCACTCGTCCACCGCCGGCCCTAAAAAAATTGTTCTTATTTTCTAGATAAATCTGACTTAATCTTAGGAAAGCTGTAAATATGTTGCGATATATGTATAGACATATTATTTATTGTTAAACTTAAATGAACTCGAGATGAGACAGTTATGTAAGATATTTTATATGACAACACACATAAATTAATTAAAAAATTGAATTAATTCGGCCTATACTTGATGGAGATCCATATTAAATGAATTACTACTTGCTAGTTATGTGTACTTTAATACAACTTAAAATAAGAAAATCTAATACAGTTCGTGTACGCCACACAATATTTAACAAAGCTCCAAGCTCCATGTACCCTACACTAGGTTTTATAGCTATTAAGTGCATGTACTCAATCTTTAGAACTAAATGTTTCGCTAAAAAATCCAAATCAATAAATCAATTTGTAGAAGTGAGGTTAAATATTCTCGGTAGATCGGGGAGCAAACTTTTTGGTTGTGATAATTTAAAATTAACATTGTATGTAAAGTAATTCAAAATAATAAACTAGATCCAAAGCATGTTTTTCTACTAACATTTAATTATTTCAAGTTAATAACATTGTAATCAATCAAATTATTTCCTATATTAAAAAAGCTCAATTTAATAATTCCTACCGTTAGGAAATTATACCATTATCATATCATCACAATATATTTGTAACTAATTTTATCAACTGCCGTGGAGAAGTTTTTATATAAGGATTATATACCTTTTGGCACTAAAGGAGAATTTCGTTGTGCTGTTTTTAATAACTAAGTCATTTTTTCGTTCGTTTGTTTTTAAGCTACTATTATTTTAAACGTACATAATAAAACTGCGTTCACGTGTCTTGTATAAAGCGACACCATTTGATGAAAATACAAGTCTTTTCCACATTTCCCGTTTTAAATGTTGCTTTGTGATCTAAAACCTTTCAATACATAGGTCAACACCAGACATCAAATAACTACCAGTCAAAGGGTGCACTCCGTGTCGGTATTTTTAGAACGATGGCAAGCTCAAGTAAACTGAAGTAAATTGTTCAGAAAGAGCTCCACCACAAAAGCAGCGAACTTTATAAAGTTGGAATGCAGTTTTTATTATTGCTTTCTATTATAGCTTTCAACTATTGTGGGAAAGCACAGAAATTTATTATGTTCTTTGGATAGAACATAAATTTATTTTTTTAATTAAAATCTAATATTTTAAATCCTCAGCTGGTGTTACGCATATTAAAGATTAATTAATCAATCTCGTTTTGTACACTTCAGTTTAATAAAAATAATAAAGAATAATGACGAGAGAAAGGAAGAAGATTCCGAAAATTCCTGGCGCTGTAGAAATTAATAATGCTTTAGGCATTTTAGTTTCGACATAAATTTCCTTAAAGACGTGTAACATTTCATTTTTACAAAAGCTACACAACAGATGCGATTTATTTTTATTAACGACTATTACGGCGACTGCTAATAAAAGCTTGGCGAGTAGCATTTTCCAGATTGTTTCTGTGTAAAGAATGCTCAGCTTTAGTTCTTTCATTGGTAGAATTTTAATCATCTTCCGCTGTTTAGGAAAATTAAAAAAGGCTTTTAATTACCACGTTTTTAATCTCCTTGTAACTTTGTCTAAATTAACATGAAAATTGCGAAATACACGCTTGGACGGCTGAACTTACTTCGCGACGGGTCCTCTATTTATATTAATCCCTGCCAACGTCAGAAATTTAAAATTAACGATAACTTGAACGTTTTTTGGTGCTCTTAAACGATTTTACAATTAAAAGAACGCGGAAATTAAAAAATGGACTGACAATTACCTTGATTGCCGATTCAGACGCTTTAATCGAGAAAGAATTGAATACGCCCCGCTCGTTATTATTCTTTTTTTTTACTCTAGGACTCGTTATTTTTATTACCGCTTAATTTAACACCGAAAGGTAAAAACCCAGCTTTTGTTGTATTTTTCTACTCCAAAACGTTAATGTAAAGAGATTTCACTGCAAACAAACGATAATCAAGACTCGTTTCGAAAACCTTTCAGCCTTTGTTTTTTGTGCCGTAAACCAAAACCTAGGGTACAATTAAAAATCTACAAAGCCCCATTTGTAACTTCAATCACCGGAAAAGAAATTAAGCACAAGGCGCTCCATCCTATGTGTTAGTGTGGATTGGGCAAAAACAGAATACATGAATATCTGAGTAAAGTGCTTAGGCTTTTGTATGTTTAAAACTACTGAAAATTAGTTTTCAAAACCCAAGTTAATAATTTCCTCACATTTAAAGTTTGCCTCTTTCATTTCCTTTCAACTTTTTCTCCACCACTTGTTTTGGCTATTTTTAATATTTATTGTAGATTAGTTTATTTTTAGGAGAAATAATAAATACATTTTTATGGAGGTACCTAATTTTAAAAACAGGTAGCATGTGCGGATCTTTCCATTTTAGTGATTGTTAAGAATAATAATAATAAAACTAAAACTAAACAATAAAGAAATAGACCACAATCACCTTAACGTTAATTATTGCTCCCAGCAGAGACTTATTCTTCTAATTATTTTCAGCGGTATCGTTAACACACACTAATCCTAAAGGTTTACTGATTGTAAATAGGACTAGCAACAAATGAAGGACGTACCGGGCGCCACTTAAATCTTTTTGGCGGGCGACACCCCAGAAACAAAAATGGAAATCTACAATTCGGGAAAAAATTTCCAGTTGAGTTATGTTAAATTCTTTATCTCTGATTAATTTAATTTTGTTAAAAGGACCAAAAACAATTTGTCGAGCCTAATTACAAATTTCGTTATTAATAAAAGTAAAAAAAAATCGTTAGCACCATTGCAAAGACAATTCGTGATCAATGACAATCAATGATATTTAATTATAACATGAAATCTGAAAACTACAAGGTTATTTTAAACTCAAGTTATTATGGTTGCCAATCGAAATGCATATCTGCTTTATTATCATCGTGTACAAATCTTCAAAATATTTAATTACAAAATAACTTACTGAAAGAATGTTTGTCAGTAATCCTTTTATTATAATACATTTGTTTTAACCCCAATTAATCGTGGCACTAACACTTGTAAAACTAATCATCACCTTACTAAATGTATAGTTGATGTTGTTTTGTGCGGCCACAATTATCGAATTTCGAAGAGCGACCATCACTTGGCATAATTTTATAGACATGACCTCACGGGATAGTGTACATCTGTACATCCCTACCCATTGAGTAAAGTCTGTCTCGCTCTGTTAATGACTTTTCTCAGAAATTTATAAAACTTAAAAACACAAAACTCAAAATCTTATTTTGTTTATTATTTGCATAAATTCCCCCAAATGGCATTCAAAGTACGTGTCATTGCTTCTAATTATTAAGCAGAACGCACAACGGATTTTGGCAACTATAAATTTTTACAGTAAGGTTTAAACTGTAAGCCCAACTAGACACCGCAACCAGAACTTTCTTGAAACCAGAAAAAGAAGATGGCCAGATAATACATATGTATGTATTATCCGCACGCATATTAATAGCTAAGAACCGTAGACAAACTCAATAACTGTCAGTTGGCCGGCAAAAGCCGCCCAGACAGGCCATCGTCTACGGACACATCAAGCACCCCTTTGAAACATTGTCTATACTCTACGAAGATTTTAGTGTGTTTTGTGTTTGTTCCAACCAACCGGACAATATTCTTGACGACCATGATGAACTACCAATGATCAATTTGGACGAATGTTTCTCTTATATTTTATAAAAATAGTGAAAAATCCATTAAACTGAAAAATCAGGACAAGTTTATCAGAATCCCATCCAATTACAGAACTATAAAAATATCTGGCAAAATATGAATTACGTTAACTTTAGACTTCGTTCCTTATACCGCATAATAAATCAGAAATCTTCTTTACACATATGCACATATTTGCACATATGTAGAATGTGCGTTACTCAGATATCCTTCTTTCATCCTTCGACCTATTCTAACATATGCTTACTGTATCTGTGACAATACATCACAAATAAAGTCCATTACCAGTCCAAAATAAAGTTTTAAGGGTCGTAATAATAATAACAGTAATAATTAACATACATTGTTTAAAAAATACATGATGCAATAGTATTACGAACAAGGGGGGTCAAGCCCTTCATTCGTTAATGGATTAATGGATTAAGATCTAAGCTGCATTGCTACTGTTAATACGTTGTAAATAGTATAAGAGGTTGCTAGTGAGATGTTTGTAGTTATATCACTAAAATTATCTGCTTCAGGTATTATAGTTCGCAGAAAGCGTTGTCTTGATGTCGAATACAGTTTAAGAAATCTTTACCACAATTTAATCTTCCTTTAACCTAACCCAACTTTGTTTCGAATGTAATTATTGCTTGTCCTTTATAACACGAAACAAACTATAACTATTATACAACGGTCTAGGATATTTGGGAGCGGCAGTTTCAGCGCGAGGACAGTTTGGTGCCGTACAGTTCGGCGTAAGGACACTTCGGAGCCGGGACACTTAGGCGCAAGCACACTTCGACTAAAAGCAGTTCGTGACATGTACAGCTTTCCGCGGCAAATTAGGGTAAAACTTTCTGAGATTTTTAAATAAAACGTAGCTACCCTATTATCAGAGTAACCTTTTTTTATTTTTATGTACACACATACACCTTCTTAGTTCCAGAATTTTGCTTAGATTGGTTAAATTGTGTTATTCCAGTGCTTTTTGTCTTTAAGCGCTGGACTATAAGCACTAATCCATTAGCACCATCCATTTATAGGTGTTACCTACTAAGACAAAACTCGTGAAGTGGAACACGTATTTATCATTGGTACGATATTCAATGTTAATTTCAATTTTCCTATTTCGTTTAATTGATTTTATACGAGTAGAATTGTTGAGTTTTTAAAATTTATATTAACATGTTTATCAAACATGATTATGAACAACACGATTATCATGTTTGATAAACTGATTATAAACAATAAGGGATTTATAATAATAATCAAATTAAGTTCTTATTACAAATTATTCCTTTATGCAGAGATTTGCAGAAGAATTTTAATTTTATTGCTTTAGCAGCTTAGAAAAATGATTATTTCTTAAATCTGGCAGTACATACAAGCTTTTGTGATTGGCAAATATTGAGTTGTTTTTTTTTCATCAGTTTCATCATACCGAATTTATCGAATATTGTATTTCATCGATCATACTGTATTTATTACCTGTAAGTACCTACTGATTTTGTTCATTACAATTATACTAGGCAACTTCTCACGCCGAAGTGTTCCTGCACCTAAGTGGTCTGCGCCGAAGTGTCCCTGCGCCGAAGTGTCCTCGCGCCGAAGTGTCCCGCGCCGAAACGGCCACGCCCAAATGTCCGGCTCCGATTATACAAAACGCGAACTTATACTAGCACTACAGCTATCTCCCAAGAATGGCATGTTTTAACTTGAGATCTTCATACATTATGGAGAATCTATTTCCTGTCCTTATCATTGTAATAAAATTTCAACTTGGTATCTCAATAAAATTGGAAGTTGAGACATTTTATCTATAGTTGTGCGAATACACTGTACACACTGCATCAAGAATTATCCGAAGTCCACGGGACGCAGTTGCAAGCAAACCTATTTATTGTAGGTATATATTATATGATAATACAAGAATTATAATTATTACCACTTTTGTTTTAACAAATCAAACTCGAAACAATCATTTGAAAATCGTAAGTTTTCGCTACAACTTTTGCGATACGAAAGATCAATCAAATGTTGATAAATTTAATATTAAAAAAAGGTAGGTTTTGTTAAAAATTATAATTGTATTTGAAGCACATGAAGAATTTTTGACCTAGCGATTTATCAGCTCCAGAATGCTTCCTGGAACTCTAAAGTTCCAGTCTACTCTTCCTGTTGGTATCGAAATTCTTATTCATTTTCAAATGATTGTTTCGAGTTTGATTTGTTAAAGCAAAAGTAGTAATAATGATAATTCGTTTTATTATCATATAATCAGGGGCGGATCCAGAGAATTATTGGGGGGGGGGGGAATTTTTGAAAAATAATTATTTTAATACATAATAATTAAACAAACATTATTTGATTCTATCCTATGTATATTTATTTTTAAATTTTGAGGGGGGGGGAGAATTTTCCCCACCCCCTGCCGTTAATCAGCGCCTGATAATATATACCTACTATAGGTTTGCTTACAACTGCGTCCCGTGGACTAATTCTTCTTGTAATGTGTAAAGTGTATACGCACGACTACAGAAGCAATTTCTCAACTTCCGATTCTATTGAGATACCAAGTTGAAATTTTACTACAATGATAAGAACATATCATGAAATAGTTGTGATTTTCTTGGAGAATATTAATGGAACATTTTGAGTTACATTCGCTGTTCATAATACAAGTACATGTCGTTTCAGAACATTTTGTTCGCACGACTATAGAAGAAAATTCATAACTTCTGATTCCATAGAGATACCAAATTGAAAGTTTAAGGCAATTATAAGAACATTGCATACAATAGTTGTAATTTTTTTAAAAAAGATTAGTGGAATCGATTTTGAGGAAAGTCAAAATTTGTTAAAAACTCAGATAATATACTATGTTATAAATATTGTAAAAACGAACAAAAATTACCGTAGATAGTCCAATTTCATTCTCTTTCAAATGCAGAAAACCCGACCTTCCTAACTAGTACGAAAGCCGAGTAAATAGCATTTGAGTATGTGCATGTACGCTTAAAACTGAAAAAAACAAACCTCTATATCTCGCGAACGGTGTATTTATGGGCAGTAATATTTGAACTTTATATAAGGCTTGGAAAGGGTATTACGTGAACAAAATATAAAAAAAATGTATGAGGGTACCGCGCCCACTTTGGTACCGGGTCGAATCGGTCGTACACTTTGGTCGAATCGGCGTGGAATGTATCTATTAACGTAGCAAGTAAAATTTCTTTTTGGTCTTGGTCTCTTGGTGCGTTCCCGAGTAGTCATGGACGAACTAACCTAACAAATATTGTGTTGGGTATGTATATTACTACAATTAGTTATACAATTGGGAGATGGAGGACTCTTCCATTAAAAATAGCTGGAATACCCAATTAAATTAGGTTAATTAATTTCTTACTTAAGAACAATTCCATGGTCCACTTATTGATATTCAGGTTATGAATGAAACCAGTTTTCTTGCCTAAATCATACAAATGCTTTAGTAAGAAGGTATTATTAATAAAAATACTTTGTTTACAGCTTGTACAGTGGTGCAGTGGATAAAGGAGGTATTTTAAATCGACTGTTTCTCATGGAAGGGATAGAATTTTTTCTTGGCCGTAAATGATTTTGTCCTTCATTTTCTACCGACTATACAATGAACAAGCTAACAGTATCTTGCCTACCTGTCCATGTTATTTGTCTATTTATAAACAAAGATTGGATCAGATCTTCTAGTCCAAGATTGTTTGCTGTAGTTGCCATCGTTTTGAGGGATACAGAAGGATTTTGCCTAAATATTTCAATTGTTTAAGAATGTTCTCCTCTAATTCTACATTGCGCTCTTAGGCATCCTTTAAGAATTAGGAATACTTCCTGCCGAATATCAGTTAGGGAAACGTCCTTATATTATGATTTATTATAAATTCTTGCACTAGTAACTGTGTTGCTGTGCTTTCTATACTTTAACATCGAAATTGTGTGAAGTTGATGGAGATTTTCGATTCCGAACGCAGTGAAGTAAACTAAATCTAGTATAAACAGCACAGGTGCAGACATTTGTAAAGGTTACGTTTAAAGATGCGTGTAATATCTGTAACACAAAGACAAATCACTAAGAGAATATGAGAACTGGTAGCTCTATAAAAAGTGGTATTTCAAAAATTCGTCTGTGATCGGTAATTAGATAGCTTCTTTCCAAAACCACAACAAATCTCTTGAGCCTTGAACGTTTTAAACAGCTTCCATCGTCTAACACTGTAACAAAGGGAAAGATACTGTTACATAAAATGTCACGAAAGGTTGGGGAGAAAATCAATTTAATGTATCTGAGAAAAACTGTATCTGAACGAAGTAACAAAAAGGTATCAGATAACATCCGGCATTCAGTTACAAAATTCAGTGTTTTCTTGCGGATTCTGCAGAATTTATATCGAAACTTCGAAACAAGAGGTAGATTTTTATGGATTCATTCCTTTACAACCGCGAGGAAAAGGGTTAAAGTGGAAACTTTTGTGTGCCGAATTAGGACTCCTTTTTTCTGAGTTGCCGCAAAGAGATCTATAACTGAGAAAGGAATATTAATGAATGACCATCAAAGGAAAGAATGTGAGAAAATTTGTTTTGTATAAAATAGGTTACTCGGTTTCTATGCATATGTATAAATATAATTTAAATATCACAGGTTTCACTTTTCTTGGTATTCAAAGAATGTCTGCAAAACTGAGAACATAATTAACGCTTTTTGTGTCATGTTACAAAACTAGAGTTGACGAAATTCGTAAAAACTGACTCACCGTGATAACATTACCAAAAAGTTCTATTAAAAACTTACTTATGCTGACCTACTTCCCCACTTCTAAAGCATCAAGAATATTTTTGTTTTATTTTATTTTATAGCTTTAGTTTGTTGGCATCAAAATTAAATTTTTAATAAAATCTTTAAAAGAAAAAACATTTAGCATGACATTAAAAGCATTTAGCTCACATAAAATTTAAAAAACGACAAATCTAGCGTCGCTCTACATATGCTTGAATAAAATCATAAGGTAAAAGATGCAGAATTAATTAGAAACTTAAATAACCCAACAGAACTAAACTGTTTTGAAAGTTTATTAAGAATAAAATATGCTAATAAGCTCTGATTTAGGCCTAATAATTCCATTCTTTTAGAATTGCTCCAGTAATTAGTCAAGCTTGACCGGTTAGCCAAACTTTGGGCGATTACTGGCGAACCATGAAGTTATGTAGGTATATAAGATTAGATATTTGATTTTAGCTTAGTTTTTCAGTGTCTGCTCAAGATGACAGCCTAGCTGTTAAAACACGTGTCCAGAGTTATTATAAGTGTGTAAAGTGAGGGTGAAGTACAGTTTTAGAATCCTCAGGAGCAATGAGAAATTTCTTTTATTTTTTGGGGTCTGGTTCTGCAGGTAATGGGTAGTAGTAATTACTATTTAACCCAATAACATGTACACATGCAATTTGTTGCTTCAGTTTGAAACTAGTTTAGTCTAGAAAGGCTACTGACGATTCTCATAATCAGGATATTCAAACCAGCGTTATAAACAAAACCACAACTTGGCTAAGATAAAAACTGTAAATGAACTTTCCATCAAAGTCCCATTTTAACCAAGCAAAGAACCGTTTTTAGACCAGCTATTCGAGAAGCCCGTTTTTAGAAACAATCAATCTAAAGTTCGCAAATCTGCATAAGTGTAGTTGTGCAAAAGTATTATAGATGGTGTCCATTTTGTACTCCGTTATTCCATCATAACACTATTGTTACACAGACAAAAAATGCGATTGGGTAATGCCAATGAAGTGAATCTCCCTTGAAATACATTTTAAAATTAGTATGACATATTGTGTTATAAAGCTTGGTGCATAAAAGTGTGTTTTTTTTAATGAAACTGAAGTCCTGGTAAGCGAGATCAATGCTAGTGCGCCAACTTTGTACGGGCCGTTGCGGTAACGGAGTGCTTAAATGTATGTGTCGTTCGTTGTTCAGCTGCCATGTTGCTTACGAAGGGTGCTTGGTAGTTTTGCTATTTTAACGTGGTATGCTCCACGGATGCGAGTAACTGGTAGCGGTGAAACGGTAATCAAGGAAATTGCCTGGGTCTAAAGGTCAGTTCTGTCTGTATCATTTCGTGTGTGTCTGTCTGTTTCCCTAAAGTGCTTATAAAAGAATGGGAGTTAATTCTAGCAATAAAACACGCAATCTTTAAACTCAATGATTTTCAAATCACCAAAGCTCCAACAAGCGTTCTATCTAGTCTTAAACGCATACGGTTAACTACGGTAGCCACAGCAAGCGGTGTACGATGCAGCGTACGGAAACAAGTAAACGTGCGGTAGGTTAAGGACACGGGGGAAGCAAGCAGGGTGTTGGATAGATACAAGAGGACAGGGTAGTTCTTTTGTTAAGGATAATGAGGGAAGAGAGAGATGAGATCGCCAAACACACACAGTGAGGTTTCTGAAACGGTAAGGGGTGGAAGGATAAGACCCCAGGCTGGTTGGTCTGGTTGCTGGAGTCCTGGAAACGGACTGAATAAAACGACCAGAGCAGTTATATAGGTGATCGCGGAGCGTGGGGGAAATGGTAAGAATGTGACAGAGCAACGCACGCAAAATAAACGCTTAGGAAAGGAATACGTGCTCTTGCTTGAGTCGGCGGCTTATCCTAGCGGCTATAGATAGCAAAGGGTGATAAGTTATTTACTCTTACACAAATAAAAAATAAAATAAAGGAACTTCGTTACAGTGCCAATCATTGTTTATTCCTAATAATAGTTTTGAAAAAATTGTGGCCCAAGGAAGAACGAGACCTTCGTTGCCCTTTACTAGCATGGAAGTGGATATATTCTTTTTATGAGATTTTGTCCTTTTATGTTGTATTTAAAAATATTTTAGCTTAAGAAGGTAGTCTTCAGTGAAAACTAAGTAATTTCCTTCTTAGTTTTGTTAGTAAAATAGTCAGTAAGAATTTGAAATGTGCCTTTTTACCTCATTGTTACCTCAGTTGTTGAACTCTTCCTTACAACCCTTGAGTATTGATATCTAAATGTGGAATCTATGTCTAAATCTATTTAGGTGTGTATCGACAAAAAAAATTAAACAGCAGTTTTATGAAGCGTACAGTTGAAGTCAACGATAAAAGTACTAATCAGAAGGTTATGTAATTCCTGACGAAGCGTTCCTGTTTTTATTTTTCGGTTATCTTTCGTGAAACCTTTGGCTTTCGTGTCGGGCGAATCCATAATTTGAAAAAGAATGACCGTTCGTCACAGCAGTTTAATGACACTAAAATGAATAGCTAATGATTAGATTCAGTTTTAAAACTGTCGGTAGCGTAAGAGAGGCATCGTGTAAGAGCCCTACTTCATAGGGCCCATCGAAGTAGCATTCCGGTATGTACCCGTTAGTGTGAAGTTGTCTTGGACGTGAAAGGCTATACATTGACATCAACGCCCCTTATGTGTAGGTCTCTATACTGTTTCTAGGAATCCGACTACTGTAACTGCACAGCCAAAGTCGGACCCCCATACTGTCATCTCCGAGACTCTACCTGGTGGCATGCAGTTTCCCATAGTTCAGCGAGCGAACTCCCTGACAAGGATAAACCTCACTTTAATTCTCCTCCATTTGTCTTAAGCGATGTACAGTTGCGATCATTCGCTAAGGAACGATAACAAAATTATGAAGGCCGATTTTCCATTTTTTTGAACAATGTACGCTGTAACTCCACCTGATTTATAAACTAGGCAATTAAAATGTTAAAGAATGAAATGCTCTTGAATGCCATATAATTAATTTTTATTTACATTGTACAAAAAACTAGAAAATCGGCGGTTATAATTTTGTCATCGTTCCTTAGCGAATGATCGCAACTGTACAGTGCGAAATTTATATCTCTGAACTAATTAATGTAATAATTGAACTGTTCAATTATTAGAATAACACGTTAAATGCATTGAAACTCCTAAAAGTTTTGCAGCCAATCTAGTCTGTCTGTACAGGTGATAATTTAATAACCTCATTCACAAAAATTCGCAATATTTTGTTACATAATTTTAATTAATAATAGGAAGGAAAATTCGAACTTTTACATTGGTATTTTGCCAAAAATACAAAAACAAACAGGTGAACAGTTTGAACAACTCTTGTAAATTGTTTTTATTCACAATCATATTGCAATATGTACATTTCATATATTGTAAAAACCTTGGAAAGTAAGCTATTGCTATAGCAACACCAAAGTGGTTAACAATTTCCTTTACATGTCTGTAAAACTGACATGTAAAGTTATGGCCAACTTTTTTTACTGAATAATTTAAAACAGGACGTTTTATCCGATTTAAGTTTAAGTTTTTATAAATATATTTAACGCTAAATACATATTTTTTATTTAATATTAGTTTTATTTTTATTTTTCCGTATTTTATATTTAATAATTATAATGGAATTAATTAATTTCTAATTTTAAAATACTGAGCGCATACATCGCCATCTAGCGGCGAAGAATGAAACTTTACTTAAAATTTCTTTTGGCCGATAGATGGCTCTGATTGAAATTATGACAGTTTATAAAAAAATTTATTTTAAAATTTAAAATTACTTTTATTGTGAATAAAATAGTATACATGTTTCGTTGGTAAAGTTTCCACGCCTCGCGATATTGTTTGACCTCGACGTACCGTCTCGGTCAAACAATTATCGCTTGGCTTGTAAAGATATCCTTTACCAACTCAACATGTAATATACTATTGTTCTTGTTCATCATCATTATTCATATTTATTAATATTGTGTTGACTTTGTTAAATAATGTTTTTGCCTATTACAGTGTAAGAAAAATCCTACTATATTAAAACGCCAATGTCTGTTGGTTATTGTGATCTCGGGAACGAAAGATCAAATTTACGCGGCGACCTAGATATAAGCTAGGGGCACCGAGAGAAGCAAAATAACACCAAAATTATGGTTCCTACTTTTATGGTTTCTGAGATACAGAATTTCTAAAAGTGCAAAAAATATCGTCGAGGCTGGGATTCGAATAATGGAGTCAATGACAGGCGCACAACCAACTGCGTTAATCTGGCATCTCAAACATGGTGAATCGAAAATGATTATTAGATAACCTATTTTATAATAATTCATAAATTATCGCGCGCCGTATGCGCTCGGGCCCCCGGTTCTAATTTTAATTATTTAATAATATTATTATTAAAATACTTTTCATTAATAAAATACTTAATTTTTATCGTTACGTAACACACAACAACCACACATCATGTGCATTAACAGCAAATGAGCAAACGCTGTAACTCATGTATAAGGTTGGTTTCATGATTGTCAGGAGTGTCATTGGGTTTGACGTGTTACCTTAATAAATTGAACATACACGGAGGCAATTTGCATGTTCATAGATGTAAAATTCGCAAGTACCTACGAAAACACGTTGCAATAGGGAATTATTTCATTTTAAAAATTAGAAGAAACAAAAAAATTACTAGCACTTGCAAAGAGATCGATATATTTAGAACATTTAAGTGAAACAGCTATTAGTTTCATGATAAATATAGGTTCGAATCTTTTATTCTAACTAGTAACACTTTTTAATTTCTACTGAACTAATGAATTTACAGGTATGATGGAAGATTTTGCAAATAACAACGAGTACGTCCGTGCCGGAGCGTACCAGATCAATATTGCCTCTGAGTATATGTACATACGCTGGCAAGTAAAATTGAGTAAAGTCTACAAAGCCATCATTTTAATAGAAATGCATTACTAACGGGATTAATTGAAGAAAGAATGAGTGCATAGCAGCAATTTAATTACAATTAAATATTTACACATAACTGCATGTTAAAAATAACAAATATTAAACGTATTTTAATATTTTCCTTTAGCATATATGGAAACGGTAAGCCATGTGTATTCACCTATGAGAACCAAAAGACCCGTTTTGTTTAATTTCATATAGAAATAATTACCGGGAGGCATGCTTTCCGAAAAGGTTTTTTATTTACTACGTGCAAAGTTGTTTAAACTTTATTTTCGAAGTGTTTAGTAGTATCAGCTCTGACATCGACAACTACGAGAAAGCCTGTAAAATCAAGTTTCTGTATAAATCATCATTGAAAGACTTTCGCTTTACTAATCAAGCAAGTCGTTTCAAACTAATGGAGGTACGGTTAACGAGACGATTTGAAAATGGATTTTCAAAAAGAAATTTATACAAACTTGTCCTTGCCGTAAGTATATTGCTACAAGAAATACACAATCAAAGTCAGTAATATAAACTTGGGGCAGACCACCTCTATCAACCTGAGTTTCAGTATGTCAATTGACTCGAGTGTTTTACGATTTCAAATAGGATGCGTTTCTTATCCACCTGTATAGTTCATCCTGCCGTACCCTGGGGTAATCGAAAACGGATTAGCTTGTATTGCTCTGGAATAAAACATCACATCAGAAATCCTTAGATTGGTTTTGTTTTTTGTTTAACTAAACATGTTATTTTATTTGTCTTTTAAACATATATTTGTTCAAAAAGGTGCACGGATCAATGTGGGGTTCGTTTCTAATAATCAATATATTTTACGGGTAGATTAAGCTTTACAGAAGTTATTATTAATTTCAAAACAGAAATACATAATCGCCGTAGCAAGAAGCAGCTAATTACTCTTAATAAAAAATGGGAAAGAAACTCTACTAAATCTAAGTAATATATAACACATAGTCTTTCACGCGGAATTTACAAGTTGTCATATTTCATGTTTAAGTTTTACAATAAATACGCTTTCATCATTAGTTATAATAAACATATACTAGGCCTAGGCAATAGGCTGGGTCGAAATTTCTCCTTTTTAAAATTCTTTGGTCCTGGTATGGAAAGCTAAATTTAACACACATTCAAAAATGCAGTCCCGTAACTATATTTAACCGGGCTCACCCGCCGGCACCATTCCGTCATCTTGCATACAGGGCCAAGTGCTTCGTCCAGCATTAGGTCTATTCCCCCAACGTAGTTCAGTACGTCGGAACCCTAAAGTTCCTTTACCGAGCCCGAGTTGGGGCCACTGCCCGATCGAATCCAACCTCAAATGTGGCGGGACTTGGTTTTTAAATGGTTTTGCCACCCCGATCTGCCAGTTATAGGGCCCATCAAAGTAGCAACTCGGTGTGTACTTGTTAAGGTGGGGTTGTCTTGAACGTGTGAAGCTATGTATCTTCACATCAACGTCCTTTAAGTGTAGGTCTCTAGACGATTTGTGGGAATCCGACGCTGGAGCTGATAGCATATACCAGACCATGTACTGTCACCTCCGAAACGCTACCTAGAGGCTTGCAGTTTCTCATGGGTTAGTGAGCGAACTCCCTAACCGAGATAAACCTCACTTGAATCTCCTCCATTCGTCTAGGCCAGACAAGATATTGTCATTGTTTTACTTGGGGTTCCTATATAAACATACCCCCACGTTCCTTCCACGAGGAGGTGATTGAGATACGCCCAATCAGCGCACAATTGTGAACAATTGCTCCCAGTAACTCACTGGTCGGAGCGAGGTTGCCTATCCACCCCCTACTAGCTACCCAGGCTAGTACCGGAGCGATTGACTTAACACGTGCTCACCCGTCGGTACCCTCCCGTCCTCTTTCATATGGGGCTAAGTACCTCGTCCAGGAATAGGACTATTCCCCCAACTTAACTCAGTTGAATAGAGAGAGCCCTCCAGTCCTCTTTCATACCTTCATAAGCTCCTCCCCTAAGACAGTGGTTGGGGCCACTGCCCGATCGAATCCAACCTCAATTGTGGCGGGACTTGGTTTTTTAATGGTTTTGCCACCCCGATCTACCAATATATAGGCTTGGTGGGCCCTCGACAGAGCTTCGTTTAAGTCTACACGTTATAGACTCCCAGTGTGTACCCGTTAAGGTGAAGTTGTCTTGATTGTTAGAGGCTATGTATTCTCATCAACTATCCTTAAGTGTAATGGCTTTCAGAGCTTCTCGCAATCACTGTACCCGGCTGCAGTCCGGATCATAGGGTGGTCGGGATAACTCCTAAGCACATTTACCTGGCGGAATGCAGTTTCCCATATGCCAAACAGCGGGATAAACCTCACTTCGATTCTCCGCACTTAAGATTCAGTCAAACAGCAGGTACCTTTGGTGACCATAAATAACCTCGGTCAAACAGCGGGTTCCGTCGGTGACCATAAATGACCTTGTCCAAGGCGAGATTCGAATCCGCCCACACCGGTCTCATATACCAGGGCTCCCACTGATCGGTGTGATCTAGGTCAGACAGTGTGATACTTAGCTCCATAAAAGACCCTGACGTCAGGTAAGATTCAATCCACCCACACCGGACCCTCTTGTTAGCAGAGCTACCTCCGCAACGTTTTAAAGTCATTGTCGAGAAACACTTCGTTGAAACGTAAACGAAACACCTCGGCATAACTCTACCACACATTTCATTCTGCGAGCAGTTTTAAGGGTGAACGCCGTGTGGTCTGCCCACAAGCTAGTCTCGAACCCTAGTGCTTCTGGACACCTCTAGCAACTGTTCGTACAACAGGTCAAACTCTCGGATAGGTATTCTGACTAGCAGGT
Source organism: Agrypnus murinus (assembly GCA_929113105.1). Taxonomy (NCBI): domain Eukaryota; kingdom Metazoa; phylum Arthropoda; class Insecta; order Coleoptera; family Elateridae; genus Agrypnus; species Agrypnus murinus. The sequence goes on from OV816026.1 coordinate 141,058,876, forward strand.
TATGACGCACAGTATACCGCAACGGTCGATATTGGAACCACTCTTATTCGCAGTTTACACATTTTGTCTCGGAAACCAAATTAGCAATTGTAAAATCCATATGTATCCCGACGGCACTCAATATCGCCAGGAATTAAATGAAGTTAAAACAAACTTATTACAGATAAAATATTAACCATTGCCTCATAACAGTTGGTATTATTTTCGGTTTCAAAGTTACCTTATTTTATTTAATTATTGTGGGTGTAAGAGTAAGTAAGCTTATCATCCGTTACGATCTACAGCCGCTCGGATACGCCTCCAACTCAAGCAAGAGCACGCGTCCATTCCCTAACCGTTTATTTGGCGTGTGCCGCTTTGTACTATATTCGCCAGGCTCTGCGAGTACCTATGTAAATGAGTGCACTAGCCGATTTAATCAGTCCGTCTCCAGGTCTTGAAGCCAACAGGACTAACCAGCCGAGCAGCCGCCAGGGAACCTAAGAGTAAGTCCGTTCATCCCTTACCGTACCTTATTCAAGACCTTGTGATTCTTATCGGAGGGACATGGGTTCAAATCTCGATTGTGATTGCATTTTAAGAATTCAGTACAATTGTCTTTGAGCTTCTTAGGAAAAGGATTGAAATTTATATTAGTGATAAAGTGTGGGGGAGCGTAATATACACCATTATCTCCTTTACACTTACATAAGGGTTTGTGTGGAACCCCGACATTGCAAATGCAGTAAAAGGGGAATGGACTATGTTATGTATGTTACATTGCTACTTCAAGGCTTTTGCTATTGAAGTAATTGAATTCCAAAATTATAAAGAAATAAATACTACTGATTTATTTTATGTAGTTGACAATTTGTCAACACTCTAAAAAATACCGGTAAATTTACTTTAAAAAATGGAGGCAACTATGTTACCTCCATTTTTTGGGTAAATTTACTTCCAAGTGTAATTTTCATAGGAAGTGGGAAATTTCAATATTAGGTCAATATTAGGTAAAGTTATAGCTTTACGCAGGTGTTTTAATGTTAAAATGTAAGATTGCATTGAGATCGTAATTTTAATCTGTAAATTTATTTAAAAAGGAAACATGACATACAAATTTAACCTAATATTGAAATTTCCCACTTCCTATGAAAATTACACTTTGAAGTAAATTTACCCCAAAAAATGGTGGTAACATAGTTGCCTCCATTTTTTAGGGTAAATTGAAGGGGAATTTTTTAGAGTGAATGCTTAGTTCTTGTTATAACATCATATCATATCGAATTATGGAACCACTAAACACAAAAGAACTCTTTCAATTAATAAAGTTTCAAATTAATGACTTCGGCAAAATAAAATCTCAATTTTACTGGAATTGAGGTGTAACACGTAATTCACCAGGGAGCGAAAATGCTACTTCCTTGATAGTATGTAGTGATGTGTTTTTCTCTGCTGGCAAGCAAAAGTTTATCTCTATAACCTTTAAATATACCTTTTAACTATGATGTTTAAAAATAGAACAAGCTGCAGTTACAACTTCAGAAACCTGCATTAGTGGGCTTTAGTATCTTTTAGAACAATATTGTCGACATTTTAAGCTTGTTTTAAAATAGCAACGGCCTAGCAAATGAATTAGAATGGATGTATTTTTTATCTACAAAGAAGCTACAAAACAGGCATTTTAACAAGCAGGAATGTAAATGTAAAATGTTCGAAAATACCCTCACCGATAAAACCTCGTAATTTTGTACGGTCTACAAAAGGAACAAAGTATAAGCAACAATATAAATGTTAAGTGGTTTAAATGAATGCAGCCCCATGTTTTACTTTGCATTGATTCACAGTTTGAGGCCGCATTAACAGGCCGCAGAATCAGTCCAGTGAGATTACAAAACACTTCAGACATTTCCCGCCATTGTTGCGTGTTTCTCATGTGCTTACATTTGTAGTATATATACGTTTCAAGTGTTTCAAAATATCCAAAAAGAAAAGAATCACTTGTGAAACACACACATTTATTTATCATTGCGATTGCAACAAATATTTTTTAGGAAAATGGTATCCACTGGTTTCAGATTGGCATAAAGGAATGAAATTAGCTACGTCTACCCGGACCCATTCAGCGTGAAGTTAGATATCGCACTGGGAGCAGAATAATGATAAGCTGCAGCAATACAGCCAGATATAGCGATTAATATTCTGCCGCTGTACGAACCGGTTAATTCCATTCAATACCTCGAGTATTGATCAGCTTATGTAATGTTCATTTGCTAAGATTCCTATTTGATCCAATTTCTGAATTATTATTATGTTCTACCATTGATATACATTTACGGTAAGTAGAATATGCAGTTATTATACGTATACATCTAGTGTGACCTAATTCCTTTAATGATACAGCAGAATTACCAAATTGTTTTTCTTGTAACAAATGCTTTTCTACTAGTTACTTACATTAGGAAATAGCACTTTATTGATGAAAGAAAAATAATCAGAAATTCCAGAAGGATATTTCAAGTATAAGGTTTTCTTTTAAGCTTTTCTTGTATGAAACTTTATTAAGCAGTAACATGATCTGATTTGATGATTTGTTCGAGAAAATAATTTTTAAAGCTTTATCATTGTTTTAACCTCCATAATTCTATAGTGAGTAGGTATAATTCAGAGATTGTCGAAACAACTGTTCTATGTACTTTAAGGATTTACATAAAAATTAGAATTGTCGATTTTTACCATTAATAGCAGGTAGAGTATATGCACAGCTTGTTAGAATCATGTTCGTACACGACGTTTTTGAGTCAATTAAGCCATTTCTGTATAAAGTGTGTACTTATGGGATTTAAAAGGAATCGATGAGTCACAATAGTAGGTACTATGTAATTATGGTCGATACGCACAAAAAGAGAATGTGTCGTAACTCAAATTTCCCCAGTTTTGCAGATTCTTAGAAACAAAATTCTTCCGAAAAGAAATGAAACGGGAAGAAGATCCGTTATAATCATACATATATTTATTAAAAACGGTACCATCAAGTAATGTAGTTGGATGGAAAATCCTTACATAATATTTTTCCAATGATTTCAATAAATGGAAAAATTTGCAGTTAATAATATAATAATAAGTGAAGACCAAGTTGCCTAAAAATGTAATTTTCAACTCTGACAACAAACCTCAAAAGTTTTACTTTTATTAGAGTTTATGTAAAAAACATATTTTATGATAGTTTGAATTGAAAGACTTTCATGTGACTAAGGTTTAGTTCATTTTAATGTAACGTTAGTAAACCACCAAATACTCGAACAAACGTTGTCAATTAGAACCCGTTTGTACTGTACACGGAGAAAATTATACCTATAAGTATTGGAAAAGTTACATTGAAGAAATAGTTATTACAAGATAACATTAATTTATGAAAAATATTCTAAATTTTGTGGTGAGAAATTCTTCGTGTACTAGGTACAAACGCGATAATACGTACTTATTTAGTAATAAATACCACCTAAGGCTAACTCCTACGAATTATAAAAGTTATATACGAGTTATAAAACAATAGTTGGCTACAAATGTACAGAAGAATTTCTCGACTTCTTCAAAAGTATATGCTTTTCCATTTTCGGCTGTTATAATAGCATACCATATGTGTAGATTGCTTTTTTCTCTATGCCACTTGTGTGCATAATCAAGATAAGTTCATAATAGCATGGACAATAAAGGGGCCATTTATTTGTATTCCAGGTTTAGGCTATAAATATCTTAACTTTTTATAAAAATTTATTGTGATATTGTGAAAACTTATACTCTCTTAGTTAGAACGGTCGAAAATTTTTTAGAATATTTTAAAATTTTTAGAATTCTATAGGTGGCTAAATGAAAAAAATTGTGGCTTAGGTGTGTCATAGCCGACACACACACTAAAAAATATTTAGCCGGGCCCCAAAAATCTTAAATTCTTAATCTTTTAAAATTTAGTTAAAAGGACCAGTTAAAAAATGTTAATAGACTATTCCTTTATTGCAGAAAAAATCTTTTTAAATCTTAATACAATATAATATTATCACAGCTAAAAGATTTAAAGACGTAGCCCACCGCGTCGGTTTTATTATGTCTACTGTTTAGTCAAGATTATTTTGTGCAATTGCTTATTGTAGAATCAGTTAGTTTTTATTAGCTAGTATTCGCAATCGTCTTGTAGGTGTGATAGGTTGTGTTTTAACTGGATACCAAATATAGAATGGAGCTTCATAAAAGATAAAAAAAAAGTGAAAGGGAAATGACGCTTGGTAACATCGGTAGAGAAGTTACGGCTAAACTGAAAAATAGAATTGACAGAAGATAAGTTAAAGAATCTCAAAGAAGTTAATTGGTAATACAAACCCAGGTTTTAGAGAGCCTGTAGTTGAATCCAGTGGACTTTATGATAATAGGGTAACTGTACACGAGAATGACCATGATAGAGGAACTTCATTAAGTACAGCTGATACAGCAAGTGATAAAAATTTGACGTGGCATGCTCTCCTGAAAAGTAACCAAAATTTAAAGAGCAAGTAGTCCAAATAGGACTTTCCTTTGTACACACCACGAAAGTTGCAGATGTGCAGGTGTGTCTAGTCGCACAGTAACCAAAATTGTAAACGCAGCTTTAGAAGACATAAACCTGATTTCGAAAGACGACACGACAAAGGCCATAGGCAAAAATAAGATTAGAAGAGAAATAAAGAAAACTAGACGTCAATTAATGGCCTTTATTATAATGGAAGAAAAGACAAACATACGTTGCAAGAAAGGAATCACCGTGTAATTAGAGTTGGAGAGCACATAGCTTTAGTCGAAAAACCGAAAGTTTATTTTTCGGGCATGTAGCACGAGCGATGGATATTGCCGAAAGAATTATAGGCTACATGGAATCTCATAGTGCTGACTTGTCGAAACTAATGATTATAGGATGTGATGGAACTAAAAATAAAGCTATTACATTATAGTGCCCTTTGTAGGTTTACAATTATCTAGTGCGTATAGAAAAATTATCACCTGACTGGAAGCCACCCGGTAGCTCAGTTGGTAGAGTTTCTGCCCGGAAAGCGGAAGATCCTGGGTTCTTCTGTGATTTATTTAAAAATATTTTGTGTACTTGTTGTGAATATTGAATTAAACTAAAAGCTGCACAAAAACTAAAAAAATTAAAGCAGGATGTTTTTTCAATAGCGGGGCAGGTTTAAAAATTAAAATATTTAAACAACTTTTTATGCACATTTTTTTAAAGCAATAAAAATTTATTTTATAACTAGCCCCGATTAATTTTCTAAAAATATAAAACAAATTTTTGATGCCTTAGGGGAACGGGTAGATATTTTTTTAGAAATTTTGTTTTTTATAGCGGATGTGAGGCACACAAAGTCACAACTTTTTCATTGTAGCCCATCTTGAGTTTCGAAAAAAGTTTTTTTTTTGTAATTTTCGGCACACCCTAATATTAGTATACAATTATACTAAATATCATAGTCACAGTAGCTACTCCCGGAATATGTTTTTCAAAATGAAACTTTTTTAAAACCAGTTCAATGGGATCAACGAGTAAAGCTGGTTACAAAAACAGACAATCCAACAATCTAGAAAAATGAGCCAGACTGCCTGTTTGGATTCGGTTATATTATTCGCAAAACTTATAATTATTTCAATATGCATGTTAAAATTATGTCACTTACAGTATAACTTGTTTTAACTTCAATGAAAACCATGTACAAGGTGTAAAGGTAAGCAATTCATTTAAACAAGGGGTAAAACTAAAAACTCTGAAAAAATTCCTAATTTTCTTGGATTAATAAAATACATGTTATAGCTCATGGGAAATAGTCTAGAAGTAATACTAATTACTGTAACTTACTTTTAAACTAGCGAACTCTATTCTCTTCGAACGTTTAAAAAATTAAATTCACTTATTGCCGGTATTATAAAATGTACTTTGAGAATAAATAAATTTATTCTCAAAGTAATTTTATTTAGGAAATAAAAAGTTTTATAATACCGGCCATTAATATAATAATATCTAATGAGGGTACGAACCTTGAAATTGTTTTCATAGAAAAAGAAAGCTGTTTTTATGTCGGGTTTTTCTTCGCTTAAACTAGCAATCTGCACTGCGTAGTGGCGCTACCTATCAGAATATAACTCTGTAGGATATAAACCCCGGACAAGCTTGTTATATTATATATGAATCTTTTCCCTCCGGGCTTTCTAGACATGATGTGGTTGAGTTGCAAATATCTTAAATAACTTGCATATGTCAATTTATATCAATTTGATTAGCAAACGAGTAATTTTATTTCTATGATATGTACTACTAAGCAGTAAATTTTAAAATGCCCACTTCGATTTTGTGAATAACTAATAAGCACCTTTCGTGTTAGCTGTATTGTGTAGTCTAAACATAGAACCATATTATCTCCACATACATTTAGTAAGGAGGTAACTTTATTTGTATTACCAAACAAAGTACATATTCAGAACATTACTGTGAAGTTACTTCCTGGAAGTAGCGACAAACACGTTTAAATTTTGCAAACATTTCTATTGACACTGAGTCAACGTCAAAACAAAATGAAGTATGAATTGACCGACCCCATAAAGCTGTATCAATCCCATTTTAAAAATGTAGTATAGGTACTTACAATAAAATCTTTGATTTTTACAAACTCGCTTTTTATAAACAATAATTTCTTGCTTATTATAAAAGATACGCACTAATACATAATGGTATAAAGCTGTTTTATTGCATTTTATGCGTGTTTACGGACTCGCCAGTGTTAGACTAGGCATGTGGTTGATTGAGCTCCCTAGTTGCTCCAATATTCCATTATCTTTTCAGATGCATGTACACTATGTAATATAAATAAAAATGTCTAATTTGTATTTTACCGCAAATTAAAGATGTAGCTTACATTTTAACAAAACTGTAAAAATTACAACAGAAAGATAATTGTAATGTTAAAACTTAATGTTATAATTTATAAAGTAAAAATAACAGTTATAAGCAACACTGTTATTCAATTCAGAAGGCGCGTGTTTGGTTACCTTATAATAAAAAGAAAAATGTTAGATTGTTTACAATTTATAAGTATCAATTAGAGACTCATATATAATAATTTATTATTCATTTATAAAACGTTAAATAAATACATGATAAAATTACTTTTGTTAATGAATTGCATGGATATAACACAAGAACCGCTGATAATTTCCGTATCTCAACAGTCAATAACACACAAACGTGTAAATAATCAAAATTCTAGAGGTTTTAGCTTGTACAACTCCTTACCATTGTGCATTAAACCAGCAGCCACTTTAAAGGAATTTTAAAAAAATGTTTGCTCTTATATAAAGGATAATTTTGTATAAACACATACCTATTGCATTACATTACATTGCATTAGTTGCTAATTGTGTTTATTTAGTATTTTGGTTATTTTAATACGATTTATTTATGTTGTTAATTACTTATTTTGCACAAACAAATTGCTTTTTTGTAGTAATAATGCTAATAAATTCTACTATTATTAATAATAATAAATTGTAATTAATAAAATTACTTAACTTAATTGTTGTATACGTACTACGAAATTCAGACATGGAATATTCGAAAATATATCAATATCATTGTTTAACTTGTGCTGTGTCATGTTTGTCAAAAGCTTAATTTTCCATGACTATAGTTGATGTCCGAAAATAAATTTATATATTTATACAGCATACACATTTTATATTATTTTTAAAGTTTTGCATAAAAGCTCATTAAAAGTTGCGATACGGATATTAAATTTTTTTTACTGTGATGTGTTTTTTATGTAAAAGCTTTTAGAAGTTTAAAGTATTTTGCAGTCGGTCAATTGACCTGCTTTCATTTAATTAACTAATTCGATTTAGGTAAATTGAAAATCGGAAATAACGTAAAAACCATCAATTAAAACGCATAAGATATCAAAGTTTTCAACGTCAATGATATTATGCATTTAATATCATACAAATATTGCACTTCTGATTTATTTATCAATTTTATCTAGGAGCGAATGCAGAAGGTGAACAATTATTTTATATTAAATCCAATAAAAAATTCATTTGAGATCTGCATTATTTCAGGCAAAATTATCATCGCTATCAGTAGTTGCTATACAAAGTGACAACGACGAAACGTATGAGGATGTTTAATTTTTAAATGTTTTTGTACCTTAGATCAAATATAGAATATATTTATTTTGAAATTTTATTTTTCTTCCACTTCCTGAAATTCTCTATTAAATCGGTTTTCGTAGGCTCTAATACGCCATATGCCCCGTCCGGTCTAATGGTCGTCTCACGTTGGGACTACAGTGTGTGTTCTTATGAACAACGGGGTTGCCAAACATCTTGCAAGCAACTTTTAAAAACACTTTCTAAATATTGTAGTTGTAACTGCATAAACCTTTATAATCTCTATTGTTCGAGCAAGTTATATTGCAGGTAGTCGCTCCCTATGATAGCGGTAGCAAAACAAAATTTCAAAACTTTCTGTTTAGATGAATTAACGCAAGTACTATTACAAAACTAATAATTTTGAGTATAATTAAAATTCAAACGCTTCATTTCGAGTTTTTGAATTTTAAGTAAATAAAAAAGTACAACACAAGTTATAGTTATTTGGTTTTTATTAAATAAAGAAACATTAAAACTAATAAATTATTTTATATTATCAAACTACGCTTTTTTAATTGTGCAGCTTTCATATAAAACAGTAATAGATTGAAAACATAAATAAATAATAAGAGTATAAAAGAATGTAAATGAAAGAGTAGTTTCACGAAGTAAAAGTAGAAAAATCAGAAGGGTTTATTGTTTACTAAAATTCTTTGAATTTGCTGCTAATCCTAAATTTCCATTTTTGCAAGTTTCTTTTTAAACAAATTGAACAAATGAATGATTTTATCATGATGAATCATTTTACCGTTAAAAATTGCGTTTGGGACTGGGCTTTCTTTATTTAACTGTGGATTAAAAAGATCATACAAAAGCTAACCAGCCGTTTATTTTCAATTTAGAAGAGTTTGAAGATGAAAGAATTAAACAAAAAAGTATAAGTAATAAAATATCGAATATTTAGATACTTACGATGTAAGAATCCCAAGTAATGATTGAATAAAATAACAAATACATGTTAATAAGACTTTCTTTTAAATGCTTCTTTTGTATGGTTACGATTACACTTTTTCGGTTACTGTTTTCAAAGGTTTAGAACTTCTGGAATCTTAATCCACATTTCTATATATTTATACAGTGAAATAGGCGGCAACACCGAAGCACAAACTCCCATAAGAAATACATTGGCTATCTTTCCTTCGCTGTAGTCCCAACGTGAGACAGACAATAGAACGTTTCGTTTTCGGCGACAGAACATTTCGGTAACGGTCTTTTCGGCGCCAACAATCATAATATCAGTGTTAACAGTGACATATTATTAGATGTATCAAATAACTAATAATGTTTTCATTTTTTTATTGTTTTCCTTAAACATTTAGGAAAACCTTATATTTTAAGAATTTTATAATTCCAAAGATCAAAGCTATCAAAATTTTCATCACCTAACGGAAAAAAAAATTAAAATTATTTTATAAGTAGGGCAGTATAATAGTTTGTAGTTTGTACAACGAGTACAAGTTTGGTGATATGGGCATGCCGCTTAAGTTATTCAGCATATTTTTCTTGGTCTAAGCCAACAATTATAAAATAAAAATCCTTCAGAAATCGAATACAGGGATTAATCTACGCTTTTAAAATATGGTTTGTAAAATCTCCCCGTAATTGTGCAATTATTAACAGAATTATTAAAGCGTATTGAACATTCTTGAAGAGAATTATTATTTTAAATTTTGTTTTATAAAAAATCTTTAATTTAATCTAAATTTAAATCTTTAAATTTTAGATTTTTAGGATTTTGGGGAAATTAAAATAGTCGATTTGGGTGGGGTTGACTACAAACTATGTAAAGGCGTGTAGAGGCGTATAATTAAGAATTAAGAAGTTATTGAAGCATAACTTATAGCTTCTAATCAGTCGATAGTGAAACTAAAGGTACCTTCATCAAGAAAAAAACAATTTGTTATTGTTTTAGAATGGTATAACTATAGAAAGTATAAGAATTCAATTACTATCCTAAAAAACGCATATTTACGATTATGTAAAAATATTTTATCAGCAACACAAAAATTTTAAAAATTAAACAACTGAGATTAATTTAAAGAAGTTAAAAATCACATTTTTCACGGCTAGAATAGGTGCCTAACACAAATGTTACATCATCATCAAATTAATTCTATTTTTCTAATTATTTCACAAAATAAATACATACATAGAAATAACGCGAACAACAGAATTGGCACCGAAACATACTTTAGCCGAAAACGCCATCGCCGAAACAGTCTGTCGCCGAAATGGCGGCGCCAAATCGGTAGCGTGGAAAGGTTACATACCGCTATGCTCAGAGAGCCTAATATATAAGGTGACCCTTAATAGTATAGTATATTCAATAACATAAAAACTCTAGTCGTCTATGGTACGTTAGTACATTATTTAAGTTGGTTATTAAATAATCTCATGAAACACGTGTCTGTATGTCTAGTGACTAGACATACTAGTCACTATGTCAACTACTAAAATTTGATGAGAACTACTAACATTTATTTTAGAAGGTATTCTATAACACGTCACTTAACACCCCATTTAGACAAAACTTCTATTTTAGCAATTATAATAAGAATAACAATTAAATACATTTATATTATAATAATATCGACTTACCGGAAAAAGTTATCTCATCACATACTATATTTCCATCTGACTTTCTTTGCGCTTTGAAACTTTCCATTTTACTAAAATATCGAGAAATTTAGTTTAAACTGTCAGCATTTAAATTACGAAATATACATTTTCAAGGTTCTTATAGAACAAAACCTGCAATTCGTTAGATACTTAATTTGGCGAATCTGCGAGCAGAAACTTTTAAAACAAACTCTTCCACCAGGGATGAATTGAAAGTTTTCTTTTGTAATAATGGAGTTTGGTTATAAAAGCACGTTCTTGGGAGCTTTTAGAATTAAAAGCGCTGTCTGTATATTATTACAAAATTTGTAGCGAAAATTTGATTCAAAGCTTATTTAAGGAGATATATTTGCACAAAGTTTTCTACATAGAACCCGATGATAAAAAAAAGCCGAAAGTCACTTCAGAAAGACCAACTTTTTTTTTAAATCTCCTCTCTTCTCCTTTTTTAGGGGACTTTGTAAACAAGAAGCTTTACTTCTGAATTAATATTGATGAAGATAAAAAGAAACGCGAAACAAGGAAAAACTTTTAAAATACAAGAAGGTCTTTGAATACTTAGATTAAAATTATTCAAATTAAAGGTTTGGGTTCAGTCTTATTGTTTTTTCGTTTTATCATTAGAAGTGTAAACTAATTAATTTCTATAGACACAATAGAATATGCATCTCAAGAGATTGACTTGATAATGCTCGAGTTTCATATTTTTATTGGAACAGTACCGGAAGGGTTGATGGTTATTGAATAATTAATGTTTTAATTTAGTAGCGTTTGGAACAGTTAGAAAGTGATTACTAACTTAACAAAAGCAATTTGCAAAAATGCTGTTATTGTAAAAGTCTAGTTTTCCTAGTTTTAAATAAAGACAGGAACAATACATTTAACATAAATGCAGAAATTGCGGAACGTAATCTCTGGAATAAATTCCAGTGGTTTTGAAACTACTAGCAAAAATAAAGCATTAAACATTGAATTGATAAAGTTGTTATTTACAATTTAAGATTGCCCGTCTTTTAAGCTCTCTTTTTGTGGTTTGGCATCATTTATTGTTAAACATTCTATTCTGTTTTTGATCTGTACTTAAATATTATATAAGAAAACAGGCGTATAACTACTAGTGCCTTTGATCCGGAAAATTTCCGGGATACAAGTCTCGGGAATTACTTATTATTTAGTTGTCTCGAGTCTCGAGAAAAATAATTCCAGACACGGGACTTTTGTATACAAGGTATTCAATTAAAACTCTTACTTTAGAATTTAGGTTTTATTTGTTTCAATTTCTGAAATTATTAGTTAAGAAATGTAGTAAACAATCAATAAAAAGAAAGGGTTTAGTTCTAGTAAGCAAGTAGCGTTGGGTATGATGGCTAATCACACCGTTCATTAAGTAAACTTGTACTTTCTATTTATTTATATTGAAAAAGAGTCTCCATCCGAAATTTACTATCGTAATTTAACGTTCTGGCGCCGAAACGTTGTCCTAAACCGCTTCGGGAATACCTGTCAAGTGTAATTAAGTAATTAATTCTTGCATAAAAATCGTAGAATAAAATTACATAGATTAAGTAGTATGAGGGTAAACAAATGAGAAAAACAAAAGTTTATTCGACAATATTATACATATTAAAACAAAGATGTTTCAAACACTTTTACATGAAAATTGATTTTGTTTAATAGTTTAATCGGATTGCACCGCTATTCCATTAAACATTAATTAAACTTGCAGTATTAGTAAACTAACAGCGAAGTCGCTGTTTAATAGGAGAGATGTAATTCCTTTCTTTAAACGGAACAACTACACTCTTGATGAAAAGAATAAAAAGGCACAGAATCCTATTATTGCTTTAATCAGATTATAAGATTTAATAGAACTACACTAAAGTAAACTAAAAAATATGTTATACTTATTACGCGATCTTAATGTTCTTTAAGTAAGGATAATTTAGTTTAAAACTGTGAAAGCAAAAGTCCGATGAAAATTAAACATGCACTTAGCAATACGCACGTAAAATGTAATGTATTGCTACGAATTTTGGGTTGGTTAAAAATAAAAAATTATAATTGTTTTATATGACAGTACAAACAAACTAGACAGCAACCGACTTGGGTCACCAAATAATAAACAGACTGCGGTAGAGGAACAGTAATGATACATACAAAATATAAACCCCTTGCCTTTACTCTTTAAAAAATACTCCGGCTAGTTACAATTGTTATGAAAATTCAAACATCCACCACACTGAGACCTTCAGGCGGGTCGTTTGAATAGGATACTAAATAAATATAGATCTAGAAACACAAGCAATATACACAAAGAAATATAAACAAAATTTTTTTTACATTTTAAATGACAAAAAATTTATTTAAAAATGAACAACAAAAATATTAAAATATAAATATGAAAAGGAACTTTTCATACCACTAACAATTAAAAAACCATCAACAATTACCATACCATCAACCATTAAATATCATCAACATTAAAAAATCAATCCCAAGACAGTTAGATGCCTTTTACCCGAGGAGTAATAGTTCTGGCGTCATCAGAATCTTAATTACTAAATTTTATTTAAAATGGATTAAATACCTTAAATTTTTAAAAGAATCTAATATTTGGCGACAACAGTTTGCCAACTATAATTGTTCCAAAACAGCAATCCTCCAATGTTTTTAACATGGTTTAAATAATAAAATGGCGGAAGAACAACCATCTACCTCTCTTTCAAATTGTGTTAAAATAAATGGTACGAGGGAAGATCAATATTTAGGGTCCCTGATATAGAAAGAGAAAGAATTTTTAAAACATTATTTATTTATTTCTCAACATAATCTCCCTGGACTTCAATGCACTTGGTCCACCGATGTTCCAATGCTTCAATGCCTTTCAGGAAGAAGTTTTCCGGTTGCTCCTCAAACCAGCCATTTACTGCGGTCATAACTGCATTATCGTCTCCATATTTTTTTCCACGCAGGTTTTCCTTTAATTTTGGAAATAGATGGTAATCACTCTTGTGGACTGGAGCGTTGTCCTGATGGAACAAAATTTTGTGTGCCAACTTTCCTGGTCTTTTTCGGTCGATGCTTTCGCGCAATTTTGGAATTAACCCTGCATAATAAGAACCCGTTATTGTGTGTCCACGCTGCAAATAATCGATAATCAAAATTCCTTCTGCATCCCAGAACACTGTGGCCATAATCTTTCCAGCCGCCCGTTGAACTCGAAATTTGCGTGGAGGTGGAGAACCTCTGTGATGCCACTCCATACTTTGTCTTTTCGTCTCAGGATCAAAATGGTGCACCCATGTTTCATCCACAGTCACAAAGCGAGTGAGAAATTGCTTCCGATTGGCCTTCAGGTACTCCAAATTGGCTTCCGAATGCAGCACTCTAGAGCGTTTCTGATCGACGGTCAGCATCTTTGGAACCCAACGCGCCGAAATTTTTCTGAGATCAAGAACAATTCTTAAAATATTTTCAACTGACCCATAAGAGATGTTCGTTATTTCCGCGATATGGCGAATAGTCAGTCTTCTATCTGCTATTACCATATCATGGATCAAATTGATGTTTTTGTCAACGGTGACACAGACTGGACATCCCGCACCTTTCGCATGTTCGCAAGTTGTTCTGCCTAATCTAAACTCACGAGACATATTTTTCACCACTTGGTAAGAAGGGGCAGAGTCCCCTAAAACGTCTGTCATATCCTTGTGAATTTCAGTAGGTGTTAATCCTTTTTTTTGCAAATACTTTATCACCTCTCTGACTTCACTTTTTTCCATTTTTAAAAATTGTCTGTTATCGACCAGCTTAATTATTAATAACTTTCAAAGAACAACACGCACCTACGCAAAACTTGACACAACAAATAATTAGTAATGACAGTTCTCATAGAAAAATGAGTGACGATATCATGCAAAGCCTACTATGTCAGGGACCGTAAATACTGATCTACCCTCGTATTATTAAATTTAAATTAAAATCCAATATGGTAAGTCCATGTAATGATTATATTTTTAAATTCCCTTCCAACATCCAAATTATAATGAAGGTTAAAAATTCCATTATCCAAATAAAATTTTCTTCTCGTATTTATAAAAAAAAATATTTCACAAATAATAATAATTCACAACACTAATTATTATGTTAATTAAATGTGATTATTATTAAAAACATTCATATTCAAGACCTTCAATGATTCACTCTGACATTCAACAAAATATAATCTAACACTTTTGACGTTTAGTTTGTTTACATTTTTCACAACATAACCTTAAAATTTTAAATGTTTGCTCTCAACATGTGTGCACTGTTAGGTAGTTCTAAAAAACTGCTAAGAAACTGCTTAATAAAACAGCATTAAAACACTTTAGCCACGAGCTGTATACTCTAGCTAATGAAGAAAAATTTAACTATATCAAAATCTCGTTAACTTGAAACATTATTTTTTCATACCAATAATTCAGGTAAGGTAGCAAATACTTGCATACATCATCACTACCATACATCTTGTCTGTTTTAGGTCAAAACTTACCTTAATTTGGCTTCTACTTTATTTTAATTGCCTAATTAGGTCACGATTTAAACATCGTTAGCTGAATAATGAAAAATTACCGAGATTCTAAGAGAAATCAACTTTAAAATTTATCTTTTTACTGCCTATATTTTATTTACATGAGAAGTTAATCGTACTTTAGTACGAAAGAACTATTCTCGTGAATGGTGCATTTTCTATAACTATTAATAACTTCTTTTACGTAGTAGAGATGGAGATATTCTATAGAAACTAGATCAAATAATTGACACGAAGAAAAAATATCGAGGATTTATTGAATTTTCCGAATATAGCGTAGAGAAATCGAACTTTTCAGTCGAGTATGTGAATTTCACTAACCATTAAGATTACCAACCAAGTAACTCAATCTTAGTCAGATATTGTACTTCTTTCTACTGCATGATAGATCAAATATGACTGAATAATCACAAGAGCTTAGACAGCCTGTAAGATTTTTTATAACACCTTCACTAAAAGCGATGTAGTAACATTGCAATAAATATAAACCATATCAAGGGCAAACCACATACCCCGATTTTTATGTTGAGAAGCAACAACTCCACTTTGGTTAGAGCTGGATCAAAACTTATTTTCATGTCTTCCAACTACTGATTTTCTTTCCAATTTGCTGTTTCATTCTATTCAATTCTTCGAGAATGATATCATGCATTATCGATTATAACAAGGCTAAGCGTTTCTAATTTCTCTAATAAATTCTTTTTTAACCACTTTTTAAATAGCTCCGCATTCATATGGCGGTAGTCCAGTGACTTGTTTTTTCTGGAAAATAGTAAACCTGCATCTTCAATAAATCCATTGGTACTACCAGCGTGCATAATAATGAAGAGTTTTCCTGCAGAAGCCTTCTTAATTTGTAAAGTACCCTTGCCATTATCATCCTGCCATGATTTTTTGGAAAGCTATTAGCAACTATCCAAGCTTCACCCAAGAATACGATCTGATGTGGATCTTTACTGTTTTACTGTGGAAATTTTTACGTAGAGACGTAGAAATTCATTTCGCTTTGTTCACTCCACATCAATTAGTTCACATACAATAAATTTGTTACTCCACGATTTATAGCGAAATTCTAGGTACTTTAACAGATTATAAAGTGACGGTGTGCTAATTTTCCATATTTAGTTGCCAATCGTAAATTCTCTAGAGCACTGTTTCAAAGGAGACACGTATTTTATTTGCATGTAATAAATAAGTCTTCTAATTTTATTTTTAAGCCTTTTTGGCATGTCCTTACATTTTGGGTAAGAGCATATCACACACTCGTCTAACAGCACGTGTTTGGTGTAAGCTTTTGAACAGAATCAACACTGTGTAGAGGTCAGCAGTTTTTCTTCAAGTTGAATTAATCTACAACATTTAATAACAACTCCCATCCTACTTTATGCAAATCCCTTTTGCTTGGTTCCATTGTACTGAACAAACACTAGTAAAATCAAAAGATACTAACAGAATAAAATCGAAGTTTACTTCATCAGAAGACATCTGATAGTGTTGTAAAAAAGTATCGACGTATTGACTGTATAAATAAAAAATTACTAATGACAGCAATTGCAATTATGCGGAAAATGATACGAGCACTTGTTGTAATTACATGATAAGCACCAAACAAATTATCGTTGTCTTACTGAAGTAAACAGGCTCTTAACAATCAGTTACTATTACTAATTTAACTTTCAAACACATTGTAACGTGTTAAAATTATAACTATTTTAATACTTTGGAGAATGAATTTATAGAAATAATCTTAGTAAGGCCCCTGTATATTAGGAGTATATTTCGTCGCGTCAAGATATTAAATGTTTTCTCTTTGCATTTTTAAATGAGCAAATGAAATTCTCATTGATAGAAATCATTTTGGATGTAGTTTTTAGTTGAAAAAGCAGTCTACAGTTTCGTATCTTGGTAATAACAAATACTTATTACATATTATTTTTAAATTTTCTAACCCTCTTTAATTAAAGATTTTACACTTGCTTCAGACACACTTCCAAAATCCGGCTATCGCTAATGGAGGATTTTTTTTGCTTTTCGCTTACACCTTGCCTATTGTTTCACCAACGCTCAATAACCTTGCGATTAACCTTGCAGCTAGAACACAGGAGGATTCCTCCTTTTGGTACCAAATAAATAGCTTTTCTGAGCAGAATATCCAGAGCTAACCTGGTGTAATGAGAGATAGCTTTGTCTGATCAGAATATTATATCTTCTATTTTATAATACTTTTTTGAGAAGGAAATCAGTCTGATTTTAATGCATTGTTTTAAATAAATGCTACTGTTAATAGTGTCGATGCTGATAAATGAATCTGAAAGCCTACCATCCCTGTTCAGATCCTGACACTAAGCACTTTTTGAGAATTTTTTCTTTGGGTTCGACTTTCATTTCTTGTTTACAGCCTGTTTTGTCTGAGGAGTAATAGGACTTTAATAGGGATTTTAACGAACGGAGAGTTCTTATCAAAAACTTTGCTCCACTTTCAACTTTCAGTAACTGCTTTTCGATATATTTTAGGACAGATATTTTTCATAGAGTTCGTATGGCTAAGATGTCTTTGTTAATCCTACCCTCAGCGACTTTTGAAATTCCTAATTTTTTGGCAGCACAACGATCCGAATACTTATCTAAATTTTCAAACATTGCCTTAACGATACAAATTCTTTGAATGGGATTGAAGAGCGAGGGTGCCCTGTGTGTTTCTTTTCTGCAATAGGACTAGTACTCAAATAACAGTTGATTATTCCTGTAGTAGTAGTTCTGGGAATTCCCATTCTTATAAAGTACTTCCAGCACTCACATTTATATTCACCACCTTCACTTACATGCGTTTCTTTTCCCATGATTTATTTCACAATAAAAATAAATCATTTGTATTTTGACAAGAATCAACTAAATATATCAAGCAACAAAATACAGAAAGCTTTTTTATTACAATGCTGCTCGTTTTCCAGATATAAAATTAAAAGAAAAGTGACGAAAAATTATGGGACATTCTCTAGTTAGGAAAGATAATTTTTTATCTAAAATGGTTCTTGTGTACTATTTTCAACCTTTTATCTTTCAATATACAGATTTAAAATTTATTTATCGTTTGATATAGTTAGGTTCAAAGAACTGCTGATGTTTCTGTCAACTAAGATTTTTGATTAAAGATTAATGTGTTTGATTAAATTAATGTCAATTTTAAATGGGAAGTCATCTCCTAAACTGAGGACTTCTCGCATTTTCCTAAAGATAAACATCATATAGATTGGTGGCGCTCACTTTTTTTTATTTGTTCTTGACTTGCTTTTGGAGTTAATATCCACACCTGTATTCGAATCTGCAGAATTAGAGATCTCAGCCGGTGCATAAAGTACAGTAAGTATTGTTCTTTTTCAGTAAATTACTATTGATGTTCTAGTTGACGCCCATGCGTGGAACTTTTGAGTAAGTTTGTTTTCAGTGTTTAAACGTTACAACATAACAACAAATTATCAGAACACATTTTTTATTAAAGTAATCAGTGAAGAAGAAATTACAGTTACCCGTATTTAATGTACGTGCATGTCAGAAAGTATTCCGCGAATTATTTTAAACAGAAGATTAAGTAGAAGCAATTGCAAATAAGTTTGCCAGAGAAAATTGTTAATTTTTCGAAAGAGGCGGGTTATCAGTAGACTAAAAATGCAGAGTTATGTACGGATGATATTTGGTCGGAAGCCTTTAAATCAGTATCTGGAGTTCGGCAAGGGTGTCTACTGCCACCTCTACTATTGTAATGATAAATAAAATTTTATGGACTGAAAACAAAGGTAGAAGGGATTTTATAGAATTTTAATAACTTGATTATGTGTCTAGTTACAAATGCGCCGTAATTCTTGTCATAACAATTACTAATTTCAGCGCAGTGTTACGACAAAACAATGTGACGGTAACAGTTTATCGGGTTTAAAAGATGTTAAATTGTTCGTCTATATTTCTAAAATATTTGCGAATGTATTTGTTTTCATAGAGGAATATTTCAGACAAATTTGAAATTCATTACAGTATTAGCACGGGAGTAATAAATTAAATCAAAACTTACCGGTTTTGAATCTTCTCTATTCAAATAATTACCATATGGTCAAAGTTGACACCTGAAACAAATTAATCACAATTAATTTACTAAAACACAGCTTAAGTCAAGTTATCAAGCATGGTTGGAAATTATATTACAGGTAGAAGTAACACCAACGAGAGCATACTATGAAAAACATAAATTAGAAAACAAAATAAAAAGCTGAAAACTTTTGTAAATGAATTAAAACTTAAAATTCAGGTAATTATGTGGCCGTTTAAAAGCGCCACAAGAGAGAAACGAGGCAAATCAAGCGAGAGCAAACTACCTTAAAATGAATAATTAAAACGTTTTTTCTGGCAACTTCTTCTCTTGAAAAAATGGTTAATGGTATAAAATTATCTTTTGTTATTTATTTTTCCAATGCCGCGTTGTGGTTGGAATATTGAAGAAAAAAAGAAGCGGAGCTCTTATTGTTATTACAATTGTGAAAACGTTACATAACCGAACGAGAAAAGTATAATACGTTCAAAAACAACGTTCGTTCTGTTTGGTTCGGAAAATACGATATTATTATGCATATTATTATATGCCCGGCAGTATTAATAATACATAATACATATGAAAACGAGAAAACAAAGGCAAATATCCCATCTTATAGTCATTAGAAACAAACAAATCCAGAAAAACAGAAACCCGAGTGTTTTGTTTTCCTTAGGGGGGTAAAGCGTATTAATATTGACATAAAAGAACCCCCGACTGGCCAACTCTGTCCGAACTTCAGGATAAACATTACTTGTCTGCTTTATGTGCGCAAATATTCTCAGAGATAAGCCAAAGCTAGAGCTTTCCGTGAATCGCTACATTGTTGTTCCCGTTGTGGTAGCACGGAAAGCATTAACTTAGCGAATCTGAACCACAGAAAAAACGTCACGACTTTCGCTTTTGATAAATTTTAACCTCGGAATTTAAACTATTTCTAGAAAATTGAAAACCACTAGGGGAAAGTATTACGGTAAAATGATTATTTCTAGAATTTAGGTATTTCACCCAGTGATTACATATTTATGTAGACTGCTACATGACTGAACGATATTCTTCGTTTTATTGCACTTAAAAGGAGCCCATCGTTTCTTCTGTGTGAGAACACTGTAATTATTGTTGGTGAGTACTTGAATTTTATTTGTTTGATCCATTCAGTACAGATTCAGGCAAAAATAATAAGTTAATCCCTTTTAAGTTTTTAAAAGGCTGTCTCCGAGAAACTGCACAAAATTGGACACAAAGAATTTTATGTTCTCCAATTTGCGTCAAACTTTCAGGTATGATTCTTTAACCCATAAAGGCCGTACTGTCACTTATATTGATAAGCTGCACGTAGCAGGGTGGTAAAGGTCAAAATTCTAATTTTGCGTAGAAGCATCGTATATTCACATACTGTAGGGCTCGGCGAGTAGAACAACTTTTGTCTGTTCGTGCATTTGGAAATTTCTACTGTGCGCAAAGTTAAGCCAAGAAAACTACTGAAAAATGGTACATCTTGGAGGTTTTAACCATTTTCTCATGAATTCAGAAGGTTTGCCACCATAAGCTGCATATCTTCAGAATCTACGTCAAATTTCGCTCCAGATACCTTACATGTATGCACTGAGTCTGGGTCGCCTGGAAGAACTAGTTCAAAATGTACCTCAACAAATATTACTCTAAACTATGCACTGTTATATGTCATTCGAAGCGTCTCGACTAGAGCTACACCATGGGATACAAAGGGATTATGGTTTTTAGATTTTGCCATAATATGGTAACTAGTAGTGGAAAATGTTTTTTGATAAATGACTGACGGCTATAGCTTAATTCTAAGGGTAACCATGACATATTATACATTTTCAGAATCCTCTCGTTTAGGTGAATAACTTTCTCTTTGCACCATCTTGATCCAAGCATTCCCTGAAAAGTTCAACGGCATTTGTAGACATGCTCATGCTCATGTACAACAATGGAGAAAATTACAATTAAATAACAGATATCTAGGAGATTTTGTTGTACTTTTGTACCGTACATTTTGATCTAGTTCTCCCAGGCGACCCGGACTCACTGCATACATGTAAGTGTATCTGGAGCGAAATTTGACGTAGATTCTGAAGATATGCAGCTTATGTTGGGAAACCTTCTGAATCCATGAGAAAATGGTTAAAACCACCAAGACGCAAGTACCAGTTTTCAGTAGTATTCTTGGCATAACTTTGCGCACAGTAGGAATTTCCAAACGCACCAACAGACAAAAGTTGTTCTACTCTGCGAGCCCGTCAAAATGAGCTACAGTGTGTGAGTAGCATTAGCATTTTGAGATCAAAATGCTAATGCTAAGCAGGGCGGTAAAGGTTTAGCTCCCTGCTACGCCCAGCTTATCAATATAAGTAATGCCTTGTTTGGTCAATACGGCCTTTATGGGTTAAAGAATCATCCTTGAAAGTCTGAAGCAAATTGGAGAACACAAAACTTTTTTTGTTTCCATTCAAATTTCCAGGCAAATTTTATTTGAAAATTGAAAATGACTGATTCAATATAGTGGCCACAATTATTAAAATCCGATTTATTGGTATAAAACCTGGCATCTGAAGACTTTTGAGGTTGCCGTATGATTTTAGATCCTATATAGAACCTAATATATTTCTGTGTGCTTTCTTAGTGACTTTTCCTTGCATCTTACATTGCAGGGTGCTTTCTGAGTGAGTTCCCTTAGCTTCTTGCTTGTCAAGGTGTTCACACGTTTCAAAACTAAATGCTCAGTTGCCAGATATCTTAGAAACATATAAGACCTTAAACAGCTAATATTTATAGTCGAGATCGAAAAGCACGGAAAATATTAAATATTTTAAAAAAGCTTAATATTTAAAGAAATCGTTCGAATCTATCGATTTTATTTTTTAAAACTTATAAAACAACTTTGAGTTTTTAAATGGTAACCACATTTTTTCTGACAATTTCGAATTCCCTGTAAAACTCTAAACATTTTATATCGTATATTATACCCTATAACTAAAATTGATTGTTTATGAGTTACTGACACTTGCAATATGTTCAAAAAGAAGCCGTATCCAACTTTTTTAAATGCGAAACGTATTTATTTTTAATTTTTTTACACGAAAGTACATCAAAGATGATTCATCACACTCATTTAGTATACCATGAAATCTCTACCGGGTCAAGAATTGCTTGGCACTTTCTTGGCAAACTCGCTACTAGTTTTTTTTGCGTTTCGTTGAAACGCCAGATTTTCCAAATTTCAAATCAAACGCACTATTACGTACGAGTTGACACTTCATATAGCCCCACGTTTTTGATGAGATTAGCATCCGGGGATTGGAATGGCGAATCTATCGTGATGCCATTTTCCGTGTACCACGCGCAATAGAATCGGCGTCGACGTTTTGTACTCTTACAAGGCCCAATTTGTATTCCCAGGTCCCAACATCTTGTTGACAGACTCAATTTTTGAGCATTCAAATTTTCAGTGAATAGCTCTAAACAGCCAAAACCGTGCTCGGAGAGCTTGCACCGGATATTTAACTGTACGCCGTACAAAATGTGCTCCAGAAGAAAACCAACCACAATCAGTTTAGAGGAATCCATGTACAAAAAGCCGCTTCATCGGAAAACACGACATTAGCCCAATCGCTATTGATATTGACAGCTCAGTCCCGGCATTTTTCCATGTGGTATTGTGAGATTGCAGGTTTTAAGCTAGCTTCCTCTCTTCGTCCTGGCAGGTAATCGACGTTTTTACTCTCTGAATGTTGCTGCACGTACTTTATAACAAAGTTTTCTTGAGTTTTTCATAACATTACCCGCAGAATCGTATGTTACTGTTGGTTCTTTTGGATGAATGAACTAGAAGACCACTTCCAAGCGCTTAACGTACGCTGTGCTCATTTTTGTTAACATGTGCTCTCTACGACGCACGCTTTGACCAATACTAACACGAATCAGTGTTGGCGACGTAGCCCTCGGATGGTATAATCACGTCGAGAAAGATAGAAAGAAATGTCATTTAATTCCTAAAAAAATGAGCACACTTTCTTGTCGAATAGATTGCATACTCTGACAGGTAGATAATAGAATTGTCAATTTTTAATGTTTTAGAGACTATTTTACTTTTGAAAAATAGAGGCTATTATTATTTTTATTCGAGACTATTTGTTTTTGGAAACTATTTGTTGATAAACCTGATTTTCCGTTCAAAATGAACTTTTAAGCCCTTTATATCTGTAGACTTTGTCTTGTACATTTTACCTTTCGGGTATCTCCAGAAAAAATTATAGGTTGTTAACTCAGATGATCTGGACGGCTACTCAATAAACCTCTTTCTTCCAATCAATCTGTTTTGAAAGATATCAGTTAAATACGCAAGAACTGCAGCAGCTTAACGAGGCAGAGTTCCTTCCTGTTGAAACCAGATATTTTCATGGGATAAACCCGGACTTTTTTGCTGAAAACAGTATGGAAAGTGCTGGGACAAGATTTTCTTATAAAAATCGTAAATAACTTTCACCACTCAAGCTTTCTTCAAAAAATAATAGTCATATCACAATATTTCTTACAATGGCAGCTCACATATCTATTTTTTTATTATACTGACTTAGTATGACCCTTCCTCATTCAATGATGATTTATGTGAGACCAGTATCGATACTTCTGAGTATGTACATCGCCATTTAGACAAAAAGTATACTCGCCAGAAGAAAACCTGCATGACAAATACCTTGTAAACGCTCACAAAATTCAAGACGTCTTTCGAAATCGTCTCAGAATGCTACTGAGGGATTTACATTTTATATAGGTAGTACTATTTCTATGTAATATCTTTAATACTATTGATTTTCCGAATTGTATTTGCTGACTCGCCAAGTGTTGAATACGTAGTGTCTACGGTAGGCCAAGTATCCACCGTTTGCGGTCGGCGTAGTGTCCACAATCGACAAACCGTCCAGTAACAAAATTTATTTTAACGGTCGGCAAAGTGTCTAAAACCGCTAGTCCTAATATCCGTGGTCGGCGAAGTGTCTCACCACCCACTGATCCGCGTCACCCACTCAAAACTCGCCAGCGCTTAGAATATGTATATCTTTCAGAATAATCTAATTACACATCCGAATAGTTAACAAATTCATACCAACGAAAAATAATTTAGTATTCCAGAGTTAGTGTTACCATAGGTGTAACGTATTCAGTGTTCAGCAGCAAAAACGACAAATTATTTTGCTCAATGAACAGAGCGCAAAGTTAATTGTATTCTGTTTCTGATTTAAACATTTACTAATTGCATTGCATGATAGTGTACCCGAACGGCTACATTGATTTATTATAATTAGCTAACCTGATTAGTTAATTAGTTTGTATCATTTATTCTTAAACTTTTTTAGCTAAAATTCATATTTACTTAGTTTTGCAAATCATAATTGCATTTATAATAATATATTTATTTAGGGTTGAATAAACTCAAAGATACAACTTATTAAAATCCAAAATTTAGTTTTTGCATACCTAATATGAAGAAATTGCAAAATTTAGTTTCCCACGGGAAATGGAAATTCTAAAACGTAAAACATTTCCCTTTTGCTAAAACTTTGAAATTCTATATTTTATTCAAAATGATGATTCTTTCATATGTGATAAGGCGAATTCCTGCAAGGCGTCCAGAGTTGCATTTTTCTAATACTAATCAAAAGAAAGTAAGTTTTGTCTTAGGGTTTATTAAACACACGTACACTGTTAATTTAATTAAGTTTGTTTTGTCATCTATACTGTTTTCCAAATGTTTTCATTTTTACATATGGTTTTAGTTTTAGGCAGTTCTGATTAGGTCCTCAAGAAAGAAGGAACTCACTTTCGGTTTAAGTTTGATAATTTTTCAATTTTCAATTATTTAAATTCAATATATTACTTCTTTCTACGTGAAAGTAATAAAACTTCAATAATTTATGTTGGTTGTGAATAATGTTATAAATTGATTTACTAATTTAATTAACAATAATGAATAAACTCGTCTTTAATTAATAATTATAAACTGTGTTTATATTATTTGGATTACCTCTCTCCCTTTCTGTAAGAAAGCGAAATTATAAGGTAAGTGCACTCTTTTATTATCTAGCATAGCACTTCAACCCCTGGCCTCTGACGACGACGCTATCAACCATAATTTATAATTAAGTTTTCAACTTAGGGGTACGTGCGAGAGTGTTACAATAGTGTGGTAATAGTTTCGGAGTTTCAGCATTTCCAATTAGTAAATTAAATACATGTAAGCTTTATTTTGAATATTTTAATCAATGATATGATAATGGATATATTTTGACTTTTGTGAACACAAACTATCTACCTAATTTGTGTACAAGGAATAATAATGATAATTCTAATTTGGCTATATGAGTATTCTGCTAAATAATAAGACCCTCTTGTTTAGTTTGTAACCACAAAATTTCAAATTCGTACAAGCAATCCAATATCACTAGCCAAGTATGGTTACTTCAACCTGATTTGAAATCATTATTGCTAGTGAAATGTATGCGTTGCATTTTTATACCGTTTGCATAGTTTAGACTTGAATTGACGCTAAGTTTGGTTTACCGTGGGTATCTGCTCTGTAAAACAGTTACAGTGTCTCAATCTGGTATATTTAAGTCCCTTATATGGATTCCTTGTTAACGAAACCGTCTTTATTTTCAAAATGAAATAGCTTAAACTTTTTAAGCGCAATACACTTGTTAAATTGAATTTCTAGATGTAGGTAAATTGGTATATTATGTTAAAAGTAAGGGAAATTCAAACGCATGGACGCCGTTATATAAGGTCAAGGGGAGTGGTCATCTCTCCATACATTTTTGTGAAAAAAATCTACATTGATCACCATAGGCGCCCGCAAGGGGGGCAAGGAGTGGCACTAGCCCCATCTCCCTGGAAGTTGAACAGTCTGAATGTTATTGAAATTTTTTGTGTAACATGCCGTTTATTCTAGGCTTGCCACCCCCGCCTATACAAATTTCTGCGTGCGCCTATGCTGATCACTAAACTTGCTCGCCAGGGCATGCTCGTATATTTGTATTTTCTGTGCATCTTTGTGTATTGTGTAATCACAGTGTGTGATGATGTTGTTTTGATATTTTCATAATTTAAGTTTAAATCAATAATATAGATTTACAAAAAGCCAAACAATCGCCGAAACTCGCGTTGTTATCTCCCAGACTCCCACTATCCATAGTACTCGCATGAACCAGAAATTTATGATAAATTGAAACTGTAACTCAGACATCGATTAAACTAAGACCAATATATTAATGTTATTTTCTAAATCTTAGAAACGTTTCATTAGTTAGGAATATCATTAGAATTATATTATAAAGAAACTTACACAATCTGAAAAAAATTCCAATTAGTTTGCTCATGCAGCCTTCATCATATAAAAAAACATAGAAACCACCCTAAAAATCTCCTCCATCAGCGCCCATAGTCGAACGCATAAAATATTTTTTTCCTGTTTAAAATTAAAAGTGATTTACTTAACAAAATTAAATATTAGCTAACTTACTAGAATTAAAG
Organism: Agrypnus murinus; assembly: GCA_929113105.1. Taxonomy (NCBI): domain Eukaryota; kingdom Metazoa; phylum Arthropoda; class Insecta; order Coleoptera; family Elateridae; genus Agrypnus; species Agrypnus murinus. Next base: position 141,085,905 of record OV816026.1, read on the forward strand.
TAAGAAATTTGAATTTATTTAATAATTACACAGGCCCACAAAAAAAAGTTTTATAGTTAAAAGGTGAGGTACCATACCGTATGTCTTTTGATGTGCTGAAAACGAATCACCCAAGGATTTTTTTTAGATGCATTTTTATATGTCGAAATCCTTGGGTGATGGGTCAATTCTGACCCCGAATTCGTTTTCAACACATCAACATACCTCACCTTTCAATTACAAAACTTTTTTTGTGGGCCTGGTCATCATCATGTGAAATAAAAATACAGCAAAATGGCACTCAATATAAGACAATTCGTTTATGGTGAGCATATGAACTTGGTTTATGTGAGCATACAAAAGAGTTGGAAACCTTTTTGTTTTTTTTTATTTTAATGACAAGGCTTTTGCAAGTTAAGCTATGCATGCTTATATGCCGTTAGTAACTTGGTTTTTGGGACTACCTACGGTATGAGTTACACGCAGTTTTGACCAATTTATGTCAATCATGTCACTGAGAAAACGGAGAAAGAGAGATATTTATTAAATTTAAGTAATTGTAAATAATAACAACGTGTCTGATAAGCAATCATGCAATCTAATTCATATCATGAGATGTCAAACGCACCAGATTCGATCTCACCACAAAATCTTCTCCCACCTGGCTGAAGAGGCATAACAATATTATGACAACCACTGTCATGCTTCGTATGGTAGAAATCAACGTTAATAGTGATGATATAGTATTGCAACAAGACTGAAACAATATGAGACGATGCTTGGCTTAGAAACCTCAACGGAGGATATCTGTCACGTAAATGGCTTGATGGGGTGTACGTTACCTTACTCTAAGGAAATATCAACAATGGTAAAACTGTTTATTGCTTCGAACTTTATTTGGTAAAATTCCGTCCTCGTGAAATAAATAAATCGATAAAAAGTGTATATCTATAATTTCAACACATCTAAATTAAGCACAAATATTTTATCAGCTGACCGTTTTAAAATAATTTTGTTTTTAAACCATGTTTATTATCATGTTTATTATTTTTGTAAATAAATCGAAGTAACAAAAAATTTCCTAAAATAAACAGATTGAGTTCAGTAATTCTCCGTTACTGAAAGTGATATTTAATTTCGATTATTTTTATCTAAATTACGACCTTAGTCACCTTAGCGACGTGCTTGTTAATATTTACTAGGTGCCAACTGCTTACCCTAACGGGTAAGCTTTAGTAACTTGTTGCTTTTGTTGAAATACAAAAAAAGAATTCAAGCTCGGATCCTCCCTCTCTTACATCTTAGTTCAATAGGGTTTGGGTCATCCAGCGCTAGCTGTCTCGCCGAATACCGACACATACACATGAATGAAAACACAATTACACTTAATAATTTAAGGATTATATTGTTTGTATGGGCTTGTTTATATAGCTGGAATCACAAAAAATAAATATATTTTGTGAAACTTTTTATTAATCCGCTTTATTTACTGGTAAAACGTATTATCTATTAATACAAAAAAATGACTAAAACAAAGGGAGAGTAACTATTTATACTAACAAACACATCCACAATTACTCATTTAATAATTTTAAAAAATATTGCATTGTGTTGTTCACATGCCCAACATCTCACCGTGCCAATTAAAGGTTAAAGTACCGTTCAAAGCATAATTTAAACAAAATATTTTGGAGTTTTTCAATATTTTTCTTATTTTTCAATTTAGATCAGACACGTACTTGGAAAGAACACATAAAAGCCAAAAAATTCAACTAAATCTAAATGTAAACAAATACACTAATGGCTTGGTAAAAACGCTCAATTATTGCTCGAAAATAAATTAATCATTTACAAAACTATCCTAAAGCCCATTTGGACATGTGGGATTGAGCGCTGTGGATGTAGCAAACCATCCAACACAAAAATTTTACTGCATCTGTATATACACCATGCAACGTTCCATTCTTACGCCACTTCTTCCAAGGTTTTTGGGCACTTTTGTCTATCTCAAGACGCGAAGAAGCGGTGTGACGAAACTTCCCTGCAGACTTCCATGAAACTTGGCATAGAGTAAGTGAAGGAGTAATACTTCACTCTAGCAATAGGAAACATTCACTTCAAAGAACAAACGAAAAATGCTGGAAAAAGATTGCTGGATACAAAATATAAAAAAATACCCCACAAAATATATAGTATAATGTACATAGGCATTTTATAATTAATACATTAAATGATTGCATCTGTATACTAAAATGTGATGTTAGGTTAAGAACTATCCTATATTGCAAAATATATTCATTAGCTTATATATTTTGCCATGTATTTATTTTTCATATTTTAAACCAATGGACGCTCCGCTATTTTTACCCCGAAATGTTCCTTCTGGTCCACGAAGTAGTTGCTAGTGTGAAGTATTACTCCTCCACCTACACCATGACAAGTCTCATGAAATTCTGTAAAGTTTCCTCACACTGTCTCGAGACTGGCGAAAATACCCTAAACCCCACAAGACGCGGTGTAAGGAAACCCCTTGATAGAATTTTATGAAACGTCGAAAGGGTCACTTTCTATACTAGAAGAGAATTTCAGAGTAAAGATCGTGGGGTGACTCTTAATAAAAATGAAAGTAGAGAAATTAATATGCATCGGGGCTCGTATTAAAAAACGTTTGTTATCTATAAAGTTTCCAAGTTTTCAGCTCTTATTCTATTTACTTGAACATGGTTTAATTATGAATCTATTACCTGCTTAGCTACTACTCAATAAGTATATTAGTGTAGCATAGGTTAGAGCATGTTAATTTTGTCCTACAAGGCTATAGCATTAGCTGTTCTCAATATAGGGTGATTAAGCAAGAATTCTTATTAACCCTATTTTCATTCTAGCACATAAAAACACATATCTACAATATTTTCCTTAGATTTCAGCAATTTGCAACTTATTCATCTTCATAAATAGCTTAATTTATAATTCAACCTGTAATAGATGCTTTTTCTGCAAATCTGATATGTATTACTTCTTACCGATTAATTACTGCTATATTATGTAATAACCAGACACATTAACATTAAACACTAATCTTCAATAGTTGTCGTTTTATTTTAATAGTGTAAAGTTAACAACCTAAGTAAACAACTTAAAACTACGAGCCACTAGATAATTATTACCAATCACTAAATCAATACCAACCACTTTGGCCCGTTTATCAATTAAAATTCACAAGAATAAGCGCTGAGCTGAAAAAGTTGTTAATAAACGTGGTAACCGACAATAAATCACAGACCAGACCAAACAACTTAAAACTACCAGCCACTGCCTGCTACCAGTATTTTCGGAATTAGTGTTCGAAAAAATGCCTCTATAGAAGCTATCTGCTCTACTTTTAGGCAAACTTATTATACCAGACGACCAATTCGATTTTCGAAAAAAATCACGCATCTGAGCAGGTTCACAGAGTAGTAGCTAAAATCACCAAATATTTCGTAGAGCAAAAGTAGTGTGATGCAGTATTTTTGGATGTTAAACTAAGCCTTCGATAAGGTCAAGACTGCTCTGCAAAATTAAGAAAACGCTAATCACAGATTACTTCGACATCTTGAAATCATACCTAACCAACAGGCACTTCTATATTAGATACGGTAACGTAGTTCTACCCCTATATACAATATACTTAATGCTCCGGCAGAGACATTTTATTAAATGTCATACTCAGGCATCGTAGGTGTTAATCACAAAAGCTTCTGATTAGAAATTAGAACACAGTAACAAGTAGAAAGATAAAGGGCGCCACTCAAACTGATTGGATGTTCATTATTTTAAATAAAAACCGGGAGGTCCACAGTCTAAGAAAAGACTTCGCTTTAAAATTGATCTAGACAAATTAAAAAAAAAAGTTCTCATCAGCGTACTCTGTAATACGAAGCATTCAAATAGATAAAGAGTGTGTACGAAAAAATCTGGCTACAGAAACATCAAAAAAGTAGGGTCGTCGGAAATTATTTATGACTTAAAACTATTATTAACTTTTAACATATATGTTCCTTCTGAAACGTATTTACATATATTGTACATTATTACTGTCTATAACTAAAATTTTTAGCTTTTCGTTTTACATCAGACATCAAAGTTTGGACAGCCGTGGTAGTAATTTTTTTGTCGCGTTATTTCACTTTTTCTGAAAGTCTTGTTTGACATGGTGACATATGACCAAATCAGGCCAAAATAGAATAGAAATATTATGACTTATAAATGGTAACAGGTGTTTTTTTAAATGTTCTAAATAGATTTCAGTGTTGATGGTGCTTTTCGTTACAAAAATTGAACTTCTTTTCGCCCGCAAGTGCAAGAGTGCAAGTCGCTTGCCAGACCAAATATTTTCTAGAAGATTCCGAAATTTTATTTTGTTTGTATTGGTCCTCAACTCCACAAAGTTGTTTGCAAGTAAGAAATTATTGACCGGGAAGCTGTTGAATGTCATTCTTGATGTACGTCTCGTCGTCCATTGTTACACAATCTGCTTTTATTAAAAAATTGGTGTGCAGTTTTTTTGCGAGGGCCTTCGCATTGGAATTTTGTTTTGCATCCCGATCCGGAGCGTTGCGCACCTTGAATGTTTTCAGTCCACTCCTATTTTTTACTTTTTGAACATGTAATGAAGATGTTCCAACCATTTGGGCCACATCCCCCACTGACAAGTTCGGATTCTGCGTGAAAGCTTGCATCACTTTCTTTCAGTTTTTTTATATATTGCACCCGATATCCTACCGGGACCTGGCTCCCTATCTATTGTTAGCGAGAAATTGTTTAAAACATTTTCTACGGCCAATTTTGATATTTTTGACATTTTCCGATCGCGCAATATGACATTGCAGGATTTGCACAATGTTTGCGCAATATTTTTTGACGACGTTCGTATACTTTTGGAATTTTTTGAAATCTACACATCGAAAACACTTTGAAATTGTCATTTACAGTAAGATATTGTCACGTGGGGTTTTCGTGACTGGAGGACGTAGTCAGAGGTAGAAAGAAATCAAACACAAGTTGTAAAAACAACTATATACTAAGACAATAAATAGAGTACAAAAGGTTTACATGTTGACATATTGTGAGGACGAATATGTCCTCCTAAACTAATACAATAACTAATACAATCCAGGGGAGGTTGGAACCAACCCTGTTTAGCACTAGGTCTACAGACTAAGCATAGGAGTTAACCTCCTGGTAACTAAGCCGGGTAGCCTGGACACAACTACCCATAATTTGCATAGAGTGGGCGATTAGCGCCGCCCACTCAACTAGGCACTAAGCATAAGATAATTAAAAGAGTACTCACCAGCTTGCTTGTTGTGTTGGAGCCATGGACACTGACTGGTTTGAATAGCTCAAGCAAACTGGTTATATACTGCCGAACGAGGAAGTAATTAGTATCAGTAGGCGGAAGTTCTCAGTAAGCAGGCTTGTGGGTAGATTGCATGCGCGCTGCTGGTGCCTGGCACGAACCTGCAGCTGTGCGGAAGTGTTGGAGAATTTTCTGAAGGAATGTGCACCTGCATGCACAGCGCATAGGCTGCCTCGCATATACGGAGTAAGTAGGCGTAGATATTGCATGCCAACGGACGTAATGGTGGGCGAAGCGAGCGCGCTTCTGAGAAGACCTTGCAGGTGTCACCAAGTTGTTTGTGGCGAGCCCGCAGCTGCTGAACTAGCGTAGGCAACTGAATGTGGCCTTGCACGCTTTATGTTGTACAAACGGAAGAGAAGTTGAGTTTTGAATAAAATATTTAAGTGTAAATATTTCCGTTTGTGACAATATCAATTCAAAGGAGCTATTGCTGCAATTCCACTTTAGTACCTGCAGTGTAGGGGCTCCTGATGTCATATTTAAGTGGCCAGATTTTTTCGTGCACACCCTTTACATGCAATTTTATAGTAACTGTATGACAATAAGAACAAACAGCCACATCGGTCAATGGTAAACGTGTTCCGCCCCAAGACCCGCTTTTAGACCGACTTGAAAAGTATGGAAAGTTACAAGATTTATACAAATTTAGGAGAGGGTTTTTTAAACGATCCAAACAGACTTTTTATCCAATAAGGATAGCAGAATTACTTATTATATTTTGCATTTAAAAAGTGCTTATCGATACCTACCACAATTCTGAGATTATAAACTTGACACTTTAAGGAAATTCATTATATTTTTCTCTGCTTAAATTCTCTGAATAAAATGTTTTACTGTAAACAATGTTTTGTTTGCCACTAAAATACAAAGAAATATGTAACAAAAATATTACAGACAATTAATTTATATTTATATGAGATTTATACGTGCTTTTCGACCAAAAGAAGATCAATATCATTATTATTTACTAAAATTGGCATGAATTTTGTATGCAAGAACTACCTTAAACATAAAAAACGATATGCAAACTATATTAATTTTAAATATTTGAAATTTCGAAGGTTTATTAAAAAACAGCTCTCCTTTTTAAAAAGAACGCATATTGAACGTGGGAATTGAATGCCAACTTAACTCAAACGAAATATTTCACTATACACAGGGGCGTACCAAGAAATTTTAGTATAAGATGAATACTCAAATTTTTAGCACGTTGCATATTCACGGCGGACTTCCCAAAAATAACAAGAAACAGGGTGCTACATCTCTGGTTTCGCATACTGACCCAAACCTAGTATCTAAACAACTACAAATACACTTTGACGAAATACAGAGCTGGTGTAAAAACGGCGCATTCAAACATATAAAATCACTGCATGTAACGTACACATTACCTAGGTACCTGTCCGCCGATAACGTTAAATAACCGACAAATCCCACAAACTGATGAGCAAAGTTTCTCGGCATTTACTTGATTAAAAACTGACCTGGAGGACATAAAATCGGCAAAGCGTATACAATTGGGAATAATGTTACAAAAAAAGTATTGGCTGATAGGGCGTAACTCCCAGCTCTCGGTTGGTCTTATAGCCCCTTTCTAGTAAGCACTATACTAAGATATAAGGGTGAAGACTAATTCGATCTGGGTAACGCCCATTAAAAATTTCTATATTTCGAAGTTGGAAGTTTTAGCTCACTAGATAAACTAAATCACTAAATCACTAGATTTACTAAACAAATTAGGGCTACAGTGATAATGTACCAGCATAATTTATTTAGTCGGTTAGCATACTATTTAATGACAGTTGATACCATTTGTTTAATCTGGCTTATTACTACTTACTCCCACCACACACTAACATAATAGAGACCAGTGGCGTGCGGTCCATGGAAGCAAGGGAAGCAATGCTTTCCTGGAGAATTTATTAAAAATAAAAACCAATGCTAACAAAATATTTTTACAAAATTATGGTAATCGTTTATTTAAATTTGTAATATTTAATCAACTTAAAGCTCAATATCAATTCCGTACAGCAAGAAGTATAATTATTTAGAGTACTATTTTAAATTAGGCTCATTAAACTTGCACGGAAAGGTAATACCGATTCAAATGTGTTACATACACTGCATATAAGCACTGCTTATAACTGCTCTTCTCTTAGCCTTGGCGTGAATCAGCAGGCGTGGTTATATAATAGACGATGCTGTTAGCATTGCTTGGCTGTTATTTTTAGTGTGCTTCATGCCCAAATGTTTATTATTATTGGGTTATTTGTTCGATTTAGTGTTTGTTAGATTTAATGTTACTTAAGTAATGTAAATCTGCGAATGAGACTGTATTTTGTCGCATTTTATTATTTCAATTTATATAAGTTGGATATTTTTTAAAGACAAATAATTCTATTTAGTTTGCCTGTATGCAAATTTAAAATTGCATTATCGTCACGACTGCAAATTCAACTGCTTCGGTGAAAGGGACGAGTACTTTCGATACATCCGAATCGGGACAATTTTTTTGTGCAGTTTGTAAATCATTAATACCGAATTTTCCGCATACAGTTTTGGAGAGAAATTACAAATTATTAAGAAAGGCAGATCAAAACCAGAACTTTCAAATTTAACAACAAAGATTAATATAATACATATAAATACATAGTAGTAGTTTTTTAAAATAAAGAATAACAGTGAACAAATTCTATAAGCATAAAGTGTAAAAGTTTTTCTTTGAAAAACTTTTAAGCTTAATAATTATAACACTGTTTTTTATTGTACCTAGCAGGGGCGGATCCAGAGAAGTATTTTGAGTGGCAATCTTTGGAAAAATAATTGTTTTAATAAATAATAATTAAACAAACATTATTTGTTTCTATTCTATGTATACTTATTTCTAAATTGGGGGGGGGATTATTCCCTCCCCGTTAATTCGCGCCTGTACCTAGGGTGTATTATGATTAAAATCGTGGTTGCTTCCCTAGCCTAAATTCTCATCGTACGCCACTGATAGAGACGCTTTGAGTCTGACTGTAATCTAGGAAAATCAACGCACTACTAAAGGACAAAACACTAATTTCAAAGAAATAGAAAAAAAATCAGCTCTCGTACTGTTTTCTAGCTTGTACTTGCAGATAATGCTATGCATCTCATTCCTTATTCATTAATTTTGCATTAACCAGTGGCAGATTTACAGTCAGTATGTAAGTTATACAGTTTGATGTAAAAATAAATTTGAATGAAACTCATTTCGAGATTTTCATTTATTGAATGAAATAAATCCTGACTGCCTACTAAAAAGGTAACGAAATAGTAGATTCATTTTTAAAAGTGATCTTCAAAGCTTTTACCGACCGACAAATTATAAAGTACTTTAAATACATCTTTGATGAGGCTAATTTGTCTACTTGTCCACAAGCTTGATTTTAAATTTAAATATTTTATGCTTGTCAGATTTGCTTAATCAGCTTAAATTGTTTATGGTTCTTCAGTAAATAGAGCCGGTTTTTATAAATATAGTATTCTTCTTCTGTTCAACAAAATTGCAGATTTGACAAAAAATAAGTACTTAAATGAATTTGCAATCCATGTACTATATTCAAGCATGAATAATTAGCTGAGATATAAACGAAAATTAGCGAATTAAGATCTAGTGGTAAAAAATATATCAAAGTCTGTACCAGAGGATTTTGTTACAGAGTAGTTACGTAGTTATTACATCAAACTTTAACAAATTCTGCTTAGCTGTAACCTTTGAAAGTTACCGTTACTAATTACAGTAGACGTTGCTACTCAGTTTTTAATGATACTTATCCTCACTTCATTAGTTTGCTTTGTCTACAATGTTAATCCCTTTTCCAATATTGTAATATCAGTTTAGTAACTTCAGTTATTTTCTCAACACTTCGTTGTTGCCATCTATCTACAGGAATAATCATCAATTCTGTTTTGTGAAAGTACAAATGTAAAATGTACACAATATTTTCATGCATCAAAATAACTTGAGATCAAAGAACTCTTCAGTCGCGGGCGGCTATAAATCGAAAACATATGTCTTATTAAACTTTGTTATACCAATATTTAAAAAAATTCCCCTGATGTTCTTGCTTGTAACTAATCAAAAGTACCTATGTTGTGATCGTTAGTTCTTTTAAATAGGTACTTTTTTTTTGGCTTAGACTAATTGTCATTCAACCAGTTTCTGTTATAACTAACAATCTCATGAGAAATGTATAAAGATACCTAAAGGGATACCGCCTCAGAAAAAACAATTTCGTTACCTTTAAATGTTATATAATTAATGAAAGAAAAACACCCTTTCAAATTTTCATTCTTAAAAATGGTTATACGGGCTGTAAGTCAACCACTGCTATATGCAAAATTAATGAATAGAAAAGAAACGCATAATACTTCCAGGAAGTAAAAGCGAGAACACAGTACAAGCACTACTCGTTTGTTTACCATTACTTATTTGTGTATTTCTTGTTGGCTTATTTATTTCAAGTTAGTGTTTTGTCGTTTCCCACACATTTATCTTTCTAAATACTAGGCAAGTTTACAGCTCCTTTTTTATGTGTGGGTGTGGTAGTGTAATAACACGCCAAGTTTACAAAGTTAATGTCAATTACCACCAAATATAATTAATTTTTAAATTTTATTAAATTATGTAATTTGAAACAGTTCAGTACTTTAATGTTCTATAAATTAAAGTTTGACAGACTGTATTGAGATGATATGGGATCATCGATTGAAAATTTAAAACGTTAATAAAACATAAAAATTATTTAAAGGCTAAGATCAGGCTCCGAAAATACAAAAATAATCATTTCATGCATTAAATAAAAGATAGACATGCTAAGATACTAGTTTTATTCATCTAAAGGCTACATGCTAGGTTACAGATAGATTTATCAATTTTAAATAGAATTTATAGAAGGAAGAGAATCATGTAGACATAACCTCAATTTTTACAAAAAAGGTTTTGAATTTATAAAAAGGATGTAAATCAATTATGCTGTTTTATAGTAAAACATGTATGTAACCCAAGTTACATGTTAGGATAGTTTTCCTAAAAGGTTTTATCTTTTCATTATATTTGAGTTTGACGATTGTTGAACGCAGAACAGAATTCTCTTTCTCCCATTTAGCTGAATCAGTTGCGGGGACATATTTCACTAGAAATAGTAGGAATCAGATCACTGCTTTGATATTTATGATATTACAATTTACTTACGGGATCCTGAATTTGGAAGAATTGAATTTAAATAAATGAAGGTATCAGATGTGCTGATATTCTTTGGTTTTGTCAATTATAAATTTATTTTAATATTTTGCACAATCGTTTGGATAGAGGCATCTGGAGTGCTGTACTCTGGACGAGAATGTTGATGTTTGAGTTCATTTATGTTGATATTTAGTCGAATCTTGCAAAAGTATCGTTTGATGTCTAAAACGTAAGGTCATGTTTTTTAAGCCAAGTTTTTCTTTATTATTTTGTTATACTCTGAGTGAACTCCATGTGAGTAAGTTACCTTGTGTGGCTGTATAAATATCTTTCTGTACATGAACAGAAAGAGTTGGAGAAGATGCATTGTAAATGTAATTTAGTTTTGTAAGTATTGTAATTTTATAATAACTGTGTTATATTGTTTTGATGGTCGTTTTGCCAGCTATCTTTCTATGTTTTCAGAATTGAGATTAGCATTAATTGTTATCATTTTCATCATTAATTGTGTTTATTGTCTGTGACGTCCTGACAATTCTGATGTTCAATTTTTTGAAAAATTTGGTTGTTTCTTCAAATGTTTTTCGTAAAGATATCAAAGGGCTTTTAAAATTTTACAAAGCCAGTCGATAAAAGTTTGTGGTTAGGTCCAAATTGGCTCGTAATCAAAAATCCTAAAATAAAAGGTAGGTTATAAAGTTTTAACTCATATGTTTTGGTTGTAAACCAACATTTGTCATATGGATTTGGATATTTACATGGTATATAAATCGAAGAAATTTATTTTCGTTTTTCGAAACAAATATTGAAATTGTAACCGAATTATTTTAATTAAAATCGGAGATTTTAATATTGGAAAATCTTTCTATCGATGTGTATGGATTTGGTTATCGACTGCTATGGATTTACAAGAGCAGCTGATGGAAGCTGTATTACCGATTATGTAGAGCAATCTAAAATAAAATTTTGGATTGATTGACATTTGGAGTGTCAATTCTTTTATATACAAGGTTAGTCGAAATAAAAATTGTTACCCATTGGTAACAATTTATAAAACAATTTTCATTTAATTTTTGTCAAAATCGACAGGTTCTTTGTAAACAAGGTTTGTTGTTTTAACAACAACTTTTAAGTTGATTATTCATTTGTAAACATTTTTTTTGTTTGTTCGTTGAATTTAATTTATTTGATGACAGTCTGTTTAAATGAATACGGCTGCAACCCCCATGCCAGGTTGACAACCACCCAAAATGTCATTTAAACAAACTAAAGGATGATTTTCTTTTTACGATTTTTAAGAAACTTGTTTTTCCGTTTTGATAAAATTTTTATTTAATTTTAATAAAAATAAATATTTGTGGTTTTTAATTGGTAAATGTGTTTTATTTTTATTTTTTATTTTGATGTGGATGCAAGTATAAAATTGTTTATACAGAGTTTAAGACTACTGCTTGTCTAGGTGCGGGATTCCAAGTGCAGTGGTAGCAAGTTTCTCTTTCCAGAGTAATAATAAGATTAGCATTTAACATCTCAGTATATCAGATTATACTCAGAAAGTGCGTTCTTGTCTTTTTAATGTTTTTATTCTCTAATTTGTGTTTTATAGCAGTATACCGGGTGACAATGATCATATGTTACACGAATAATTTCTTTATTTTTCAATCGATTCCTATCAAATTTAGAATAATTAATACAGTCATAAATAGGCATCTTTCTGTAATACAAACTTCCGATTTTACCCTAAGCGACGTCAACTTTAGAATTTCAACTGAAACACCGTATATCTATACATATTTGGAATTTACTTTCAATTGTGATTTCAATTTTTTTCGAAAAGTTTTGTTTTTTCAAATTTTTGGGTGCAGTTGGTTGCGGTGCATATTAGATCACTTTTTTAGACGTGTTTTTGTTTATTTAGTGTTCTTAGATTGGATAAAAAATGCCTAAGCACCTATTTATAACATAAACTTTAAATTTTACGTGTGACATCAATTTTGTATTCTATAGATTTAATCTATTGATTCGTTAAAAAAATGAGTATACCCAGAGTGGCCGACGATAAGCATTCACTACACCTCAACATCTTCTTTAGCAAATTATTAGTTAGAAAAGGTAATTTTGTTAACCAGCTTTTTTTTTAAAGAAACCACGAAACAGCTATTTTAAATACATCAAAATTGTTTACAATCTGTCTAGAAATAATTAATGCAGGAAAAGGGATTCGTTTCAGTAAGAAACTACCGTTAGATACGATACCTGACAAAGCCATTCATTAAAAATACTTCTACTTTTTAGTCAATTATATTTAAAAAGGGTTTTCATTCGAAATCTTCTATCTTATTTATAAGCAGGTACTATTATATTTCAATAGGAGTCCTCCTAACGACCTAAACAGAATGTTTTTACATAAAAAGTCATAGTGAAGCATGGTGTTCATAACGTTAACAAGTAGTCAATTTCAAGAGGTAAACGGTTCCAAGAAAGTGGTTCAAGAAAGTCTTGACAGATTTTGTAAAGACAATAGTTAGCGTACTTTTATAATTATTATTGTTTTTATTATAGCCTTGGTAGTATAAAGACTAGCGTGCTCGTCTCTCACCCAAGCGGCCTGGGGTCGACTCCCGATAACGGCAGATCTGGTTAAGGCTTTCTTCAGCTTTCCTTAGCTGTAACACAAATGTGGGCTTTATGCTATACTATCTGTTAAGTCGGCTGCAGCCGCACGTTGAATCTGCGTAATAGTAACAATCGCCCTTCCCTCCCATACAAGCCTCATAGCTTCTGAGCCTGGTTCGCCATACAATGGGTAGCAACCATTATTATAGTGTGTTTTTACCACATCTTTAAATTTATTCCATTTGAGAGAGGGAATCTATATTGAAAATAGGCACCAACAAAATTCTAAATTATTAATTTGTAAATTCTGAAGTTCTATTTGACCAAATTTCGAGTTGAAAGCATCGTTTTTTCACTCGTTTGACTTATGTGTTTTCCGGTTTAAACTTCGAGCTTATGAAAGACGTAGTTCTTTATTTAGGTGTTGTACAAATAATTCTATAATAGTCTTGATTATCATACATGTTCTCTTAATGGCAGTAATGTTTTAATAATCTAGCCCTAAATAATAGAAAACAGCGCTCAGCGTTGAGCATCCGTCAACATTTTTAATTTAAGAATATTTCATTTGTGATAATAGTTATTGTAAAAAATTTTATAGTTATTAAAAAAATATACCCCATACCTATTGGCATCAAAACTAGATACAGACTTGTTAGGGTACTGTACCTAGGTTCTTCTACCTAAGTTTCAACACAGCATACTAGTATACTGCAGTAATATTTGTTATTTTGTCTGTCTGTTAAAAGCTATAATGAACTTTTTACAAATATTGTGCCTATAATGTAATTAAGTTAAACAGACATGTTTGTAATAACATCGTTAATGACTTATTAATTTGCGATGTTCTAGATATACCTTCTCTATACTGCAACAGTTCATGTTTACACCTATAGCGCTAGTTAAGTGTATTACACAATTTCAACAATATTGACTATAAACTGGCTTCCCTAGCCAATTATTAGCGTTGTAATGATATACAAATGGTGTACAACGGTAAGGCAATACTGAATTTTTTTATTTGTAGTGAACATAAACACGTTTATATTAGTTTTCGTTTAGTAAACCACCTTTTATGAAAACAATAATGGAAGCAAATAACTGCAAGATGAATTCTTTCTTTTACCTGCCCTAGTAGTGTAATCTTGTTTTAATAGTGCAACGGTTTAAATTTTTTTTCTATTTATTGTGCTGACTGGTAATAATAATAACCAGTCCCGTACATATTAGTTTCAAATAGTTTCGGGTAGAAATCATTCACCAGAGATTTTTAAAAATTATACAAATGAATAAGGCAGTGTGTAAACCATCCCTGTAATTTACATATACTGAAAATTCAACATATTTGAGGTAATAATGTAAACATAGGAGCTGGCCAGCTAATGACGCCATTATTACAACTGCATGGAATGTACTTACTGAATAAACAAGAGTTAATTTTCTGCTAAAAAAAACTCGGTTTTTCTACTTGTGAATGTTAATTCACATTTGCTGTTAAAAAAGGCCCTTCTTTAAATATCTTACTTAAGAAACATATCTGTGTATCTATGCCTTCAAGGACTGCTGTAAATAAAAACCTTTGATGGTACAGAATTGCACGTTAGCATTTCATGTTCATAATTACATAACTACTAGGACTAATCGAGGAGAGATGTCTTCAAAAAGGGGCCATTTCATGCCAAATCATCACAGCTCACAAACCGACCATCCCAGATTTTCGTCAAATTATTTGGTAGGATGATAAATGACATAAAATCACTTACGTATGTAAAGTTATAGTCCTCAGTGATTCATGGTATTCATACAGCAGGTTTGCAAACATAATAAAAGACTGCACTAGAACAATTATATGCGAAGGATAAGCTGGATTATCTACACAGGAGGAACCGAAATAAATACATGGTTAATTATTTTACCTACAAAGATACTCTGGCATGTGAAGTGGATCGAAATGATTAGCATTGCCCAGATTTGTGTGCAGAAAGTTATGTATCTACGATTCAAAAGAGTTATCCACCTCCATATTCCTATCCAATACAAAGATTTGGATTACCTAAGGCTCAAAATTTACAAAATAGAAAACATAAGTGGACTCAAGATCCAGCTTTGGCCGAACAAAAATTCTGGGATGGCGATTTCCTGAATGAGATTAAAACAAATGCTTACAAGGCGAACACAATAATTCGTAACTCCGCTTCTAATTATTGTAGAACTTTCATCTTGTGCTTGTTTTAAAGCTAAAAGAGCATAGTTTAAAAAAAATTGTTTATAATAAAATATTGAGTTTTTCATTCCATGGTCACCTGAAATGACCTTTGACCTTGAATATCTAAGAAAGCGTACCTTCAATTTTTTTAGGAATCCAATATGTTATACAGCTAGTTGTAAATTTGGTGTAAATTTCATTTTGGGAAGCTTTTACATACATAAGTTAATTTATGTCCTCTACCATCCTACCAAATTTCACGAAATTCTAAGATGATTGGGTTGAAAACTTAATTTTTTTGTTATGATTTGGAATGGAATGACTCTAAGTTATAATTGGTTTGAACCATACTTATACAACACAGAGAAGGACAATGTGGCGATAGTTTCTTTTTGTAACCTTCCGTTAAATTTCCTCCCCCCCAAAATGTATAAATAAGTATACATAGGATAGAAACAAATAATGTTTGGTTAATTATTATGTATTAAAACAATTATTTTTCCAAAAATTCCCCCCCCTAAATAATTCTCTGGATCCGCCCCTGCTTACGGTAATGTTATTACTGTAGTTTATCAACTGAATGTTCCCACAACCTGCAGTACAGTTAGGCAGCGTTCAAGTGTTACGTAAGCATCATTTTGTCGATTTTAAAGCCCCATTTGTAAGGAAAAATAAGAAAACCACATAGCTGCCCCCCAAAGGGTAAGACGTATGGAGTTTTTTTGTGTTTTTTTATTAGATGTCAAAATTAAAACAAAAATCATAGAAATCAAATTTCTAAGGTTAATGAACTACTTATTTATTAAAAAAAAAGAAGGAAGAAATCAAAAGAAAATCTTACAACAAATGACATTTGACTCATATTCGTTTGTTTCAATTTGTTTTGTGTTGATATATCGGGGATTCCCCGAACGCGTGTTTCGCTTATAATGAATTATAAATAAATTTGTTATAAATATAGAAAAAGTAATTTTATTGATTCCAAGTAAGTATTTGATTATTATTATTTAAAAAAATTAATCATTTTGTGATTTCCTTAGAATATAAAACTATAGGAAGGAACACAATCATCTACCACATACGACCGCGATGAGGTCTCAATATGGCGGAGTAGGTGTTTCGGGTTTTGTAATGAGATATTTTAATTGGCAGTTCTCACCGTCACGAAATGCGCACATAAACTACATAACCTCAATTTTAAAACATAGTATTTTGAAATTAATCTTAGAATATAAATTTTATATTTAATATTTTAAACAAACGAATACTTATGAAATGTAATTCCCTTCTCCGTATTTGACGAAATTTCAGAGAACAGCAGATTTAGGTGGTGTCTAATGGCAGCCAGTGTGACGTCATATCCGTCGCTTTTAAAGCTCATTGCGCCGGATAGTTACGATCCTTTCTACAGTTTTATATTCTAAGGTAATTTCTATCTTACGTAAGAATCTTTTGTATCCCGTCCATTCTCTTTGTCAGCAAAAATAAGGAACTTACCCCCCCCCAATCCCTAAGCCTGCTTACGTAATACTTAAACGCCCCCTAAATCGTAGATTTTAAATATGCCGAAACCAGACTTCTTGCGTCACCTTGCATCACTTTAAAATGATTAAATACAGAGCGATCACGAAAAGTAGGTTTTCCAAAACTCAAAAAAAACAAACAAAAAAAAATTAATTACTACTTATTATTTTAAGAAATATTTTAATTTTATAGCAGAAGAGCTAAAATAAAAAAATAACATAGTGTATTTCCATCATCTCCACATAAAATTTGCACGAGGAAAACTTATATTATTGATGTTATAACAAGCAGTCGTTTTTTATACATAATTATTGTCATTTGTATGTTAACATGGAGTTAATTACTATAATAATAATAGTTTATTTGTAACAGAATCATAAACAACAACAAAATAGTTTGAAATTTAACTGTAGAGGGAACATACAATTTACAAAGTCGAAAGTTAACAAACATAATAATATATAATTGTAGGTTGTAATCCAACACTTTTTAATTAAATAAATTAATTAATTAAAAGCAACATGATCACATCAGAAATCCAAACAATACAATTTACGCGCAATACAATCTAGAGGATAGTATATCTAATTACCTCTACAAATAAATAAAAATAATTTATTTTACATGATGATATATGATGGACAAGAAAAAATTGGATTTCCGTGTGTTTTATTAAACGTTTAAAATATAAAAAAATTTCCACTTTCTTTACTTTTAATTTCAATTTTTTAATATTTTAAATTTTTATTATTAGAAAGGTTGTTGTATCTATACGCGACGCAATGTCGCTAAAGTTCCTTTATATTGTACAGCTTTATATTGTTCGGTACCAGTAATTTAGTAGATGAAAAGAGTTATTACTTTTAATACGCACATATGTATTATTACTATGTCCATTTCGACGATCCTGTTACAATTTTTTTAACTTTTCCCCAGATAAATTTCACTTCAGGGATTAACCTAAAACTTTATTCTTAAATGGCGTTTCCTCATTGTGTAATTATCAATTTTGTTACTCCTAATTTGGTCGAGTTTTTGAGCAGACATTTTTATCGGTTATTCCTTATTTGGTTATGTTTCAGTTTAGGATTCTTCATTGATAAATTCTGCTTATTACTGTTTTTTAAATCTTTTCAAAAGATAATTATCCACTTTTAAAAGTTCAGTTGTAAATTGTCCCATAACAAGTAGTGTTCACTTTCATTACTTTCGTTACAAAGCATAATTATTTCCTACGGTTTTCGTTTGTTTTTCACGTAAGTGAAGTTTCTAATCACAGGAAATCCAATTTGATTACAATTTAATCACTACATTTCCAAGGTATACTTCCAACATAATTTATTCATTATCGTTATTTCTAACAAATCCTTGTAGGAATACAAAACAACTATATAAATACAAGAGGCAATTCATATCTCTCCGGACCTCTGTGTTCAAGCCGATAATAATATCACCTATTTCGGTATGCTGTAGTTTATGAAATAACTTTGAGTTAACAGATTTATCTTTTAGGGTTTTTTTACGCTACGTTTTTAGAAGTCTTTACATTACATCTCTTATTACCTTACCGGAAAGTTTCCCTTTGGAACTTTGGCTTTTGTTATCTACTACCCTTGGAGTCTCATCTAAAATATCAAGTGTTTTTATCGAATACATTCTCCACACAATGTACTCCACACGATACATTCATTCTCCAAAACACAAAATTTTTGCTTATCTTTCAAACTCTATAAGAATTCTTCTCTCCTCTTTTTAGGTTATGTATTAAACATAAGCTATTTTAGATTTAATTCTTTTGGTAGCGTTTACACAGGTGTCAGATTTAATTTAAAATTACTTTTTCTCCGGAAATCATAAGTAATATAATTTTCTGTTTAGCTCTAAAATAAATTTGATTGGCTGATACTTTTTGTTTCAGTATTTAAGAGCAATTTGCTTATTGTTGTAAAATACCGATTTATTTGATTCTAATTTGAATGCTTTAAAATATTGATTTTAGTATTTTAAGACATGAAGAACTATTGTTTATATTGAATTTGATTTTTCTGTGATCTATTATAATTTTAATTTGATTCATTGATGTTGATATTTACCTTTTTTTGCTGTTTACTATTTATTTGGAAGAAATCGTTTTTTGTTGCTTTTGTGCCCTTTATTATTGCTATTATTGGTGATGCTGAGTTTAAACGTTAATATTTTATAAATGTTAATATAGCAGGAGTTCTCATTAACATCGCCAACTAGACGGTTAGGAAGTTTCCATTATAACCCTACTTGAATTTAGCGGAATCTGAAAAATGCACCCCAAGTAGATTTTAGAATGATTTCCCTCTTCATCCTATAATTCCATATCCAGTTGAGATACAATTAACGCAAAATACATCCTTTTTAGTATGTTCAGTAAGTACCTGCCAGCGCTGATAACATTTATAAAACAGTGATCTAATTTTCCGCTTCAAGTTCACATGAATATCGTATCCCAAAAAGGAATTAATGAACAGGAACAAATGACGTCATTTCTATATATTCTTTATTTAGTTTAACTGTGTTTCGATGTGGTAAGGATGACTCATATAATGGAAAGAAAATATTTTTGTTTTGTTAACATTAACATTACGTAGATTGCTTTTGAACCATTTGCTATATTCCCAAGGTCCTTTTCTGAAATATCTAATTACTTTATTTCTTATATTCCTAGTATATAATATTCGGTGTCGCCGATAAACGAGGTTACTATCCACTAGGAACTCTTCTTAAAATATTGTATTAATGTATACTATAAGTAATAAAGGTCCTAAGACCGATCCTTGCGGAACGCCACAGCAAGTGACCTCCTCAGAGCTTACAACTTCATTACTCTTGACATACTGGTAATGATTTCGATTTTTTCTATATCAACATCAATGCAAATTAGCTTTTGTAATAAAACAAACCGACACGGTCTTTCTCTATACTTTAGTGTATTAAGTGTAAATCAAATTTTCTTTCTGTTTTCATTTATCTCAGCATTTTCAAGTTTTACAGGGTCTTCTTTTCCTTTGGTTGATGGATTAAAACATTTAAATCAATATTTAGTTTCATCTCCTCTATTTTTACTCTTGACTTCTGATGAATTGTATCGTCAACTATGAATTAGAAACAGGCTCCGCAGAGATATCTTGACTGAACAAGATTCTATTGGTGACATTTTTCGGAGTTATTTCTGAACAACACAACATATAATTCTCACCACATAATCAGTCTACTGGTGCATTCGCATATTTTTCTGATTGATTTAAAAAAAATTAGAAAATCATGGATTTCTGGAAAGAAAATCATACTAACATCACTTAAAAGTAATTTTAACCACTCCTGATTTTATCATTCATCCCAACAATTGTTTTTATTTGTATCCAAAATAAAAGGTAATTGGAACAACGTCAGTTGGAACAACAAGATGTCCGATTGATCCGAGTGTCCAATTCGGCATATCGTCGGTCTAATTCTCGTCTAATACCTCGTAACCCACTTTTTGCGATTTTGGGGTTATGAGCTATTCCCATGGTAAAAAGTGCGCTGAGTAGATTAGTAAACTCCTCGTAAACCACAGGGCTTCCAGTTTTATTCTATAGCGATTAAAAAAATACCTAGTATCCGAACCTGGCACAGTTTTTGGGATATGGGTAACCCACTTTTTAATAATGTATGCATGCTTAATCGCGCGATAAATTAATTTGTCTGTTTAAATTTAATTAACAAAATTTCAGGAATTCAAACCATTTAAAAAAGTTTTGTTTTACATTTGGTGACATTTTCTTTTTCTCCTGAATAATTGAGAATTGGGGTTACGAGGTATTAGAATTAGACCGACGATATGATACCTAGATATACCAAAAACACGTAATAATGGTATAATTTAATACCTATGATTGTGTTTTCTTTGGTGTCTCATTCTGCATTCAAATGTCATGTCAATACCATTAGAATGCATTTATATTGAAAAGATCTCAACTTAAAAAGTGTATGTCATCAATTGTACGTCTCTACAACCAATAAAACAAACAAAAATACTGTAAAAACCCTTTTCAACTGGTAACACGTTTTCTGTGTTAGAAATGTTATCTCAAGAATGTCTTAGTTTGCTTAAAGTGGATATCTAAACAAATTATTGATTTTATGTTTTGAACAATTTTATTGTTGCGATAAAATCCACACTGATACTTTTAAACCTTGATATTATCCTAGCACAATTCACCGTCTTTGAGAAATAATTCTGACGATACGATGTAACATAAATGGATCTTAAAAAATGAACACGTTTATATATGTAAATATCATAAAGAAAAGATGACATAAATTTTAAGTAATTTTAAGAAACACTGTTTTCGTTCTTGCTAATCTTATTTTTTTCTGTTATGACTTGTATTTGGAAAAATAAAGTTTAACAAAACAGATTTAAAAAAACATTTTCAAAAAAAAAGAAACATTTTTTGTTAAAGCAGTCAAGACGAGAACTTTTCGGTGTGTTCACTGGAAGAATGAAAAGGCAAAAAGATATATTTTAGAACCCTGTCACTTCTGAGCAAATTCAATATCGTAAACACGTAGTAATCTGACCAGTCAGTCTCCACATCTCTATGCATGGCGCATTGCGCCCTGCACATGTCAAGCATTTCGATTTTCTGGGATGTAATTCAACATCTGCTAAACTTCTCTCGTTTAGCATTATCCAGAAAAACGTCCTTCAACACTTTTTGCATTTTGTTACACTGCTAAAGTTCACCCATAGCATTATTTATTTACGGTACGTGTTCAATCTCGTCCCTCATCAGACAACATAAAATCCTGATTAAATTAAAAACTCGTAGCATGTTAAGGGCGTTGGAAGAGAAAAGCGTAAAATTCACACAAACTTCGTTAAAACGTTAAGTGCTGCCCTCTTGTTTAGTCGAGTTAATCAGTAACAAAAAGGGGAAACGGAAATTGGGGTAAATCCCGAATATCCAGCGTCCTACAAATGCTAATATATCAATCACTATCAACGGGTTTTTTAAAGATGTCCATTTTTAAAATGGACTGCTATTGTGAAAATAAATTGAATATTCTTATATCAATCTCGACGTTGAAAAATTTAATTAAATTGGTAGCTTTTTTGGAAATACTGTTTCTGCACGCCATATTAGTAAAAACTTACAGAATGCGATCGGTGTAACTACGATTAATTGCCTTTTCCGTTCAGTAACAAGTTCCTTAAATTGTTTTAAGTATTTAGTATTTTCAGATGTTGAATACACTTTGTGGATTTTTTGTCAACAGTCAACATTTTTCTATATGTGGCAACACCTAGATTATTTTATAATATTGAGATGATACGGAATCATCGATTGAAAATGTATAAAGCATTAATAAAACATTAAAATAAAACATGAGGGCCACGATTAGGCTCCGAAAACACAAAAATAATTAGTTAATGCATAAAATAAAGGATTTAAATGATACATGCAATAATTAGTAGTGCAAAACAGATACATAGGAGTACCATGGTCATTAGTAGGACTTAACCTCAATTTTTATAAAAAGTATTGTATCATAAAAAGGGTATAAATCACTTATGCTATTTTATAGTAGAACATGTTGTATGTAACCCAGGTTACATGTTTTGAATGCTTCATTCACGTTCCTAGAAGGTTCTATCTTCTGGTTAGATTTGAAGTTTGTCGTTGTGTAACGCAAAACAAGTTTTCTTTCTCAAATAAGGGTCCGCTTCGGTTACATATTTTGCTGGAAATAGTTGAAATGAATCATTACTTTGATGGTTTAAAAGTTATAATTAACTTACTAATTTCAGCATTTGGGAAATTTGAAGTCAAGAATATGGAGATAAAAGCTGTGCTGATATTCTCTGTTTTTTTCCAAATTTTGAGTTTATTGTAATATTTTGCACTATTGTTTAGATGCAGGCACCTGGAGTACTGTACTCTGGACAAGATTAATTCATATTTGAATTCATTTATGTTTACTGGATTTGCTGATGCATCGGTTGATGTCTAAAACGTAAGGCCATGTTTTTAAGTTAAGTTTTTATTTGTTAATTTGTTAGAATTTACGTAAACTCCATGTGTTGGGGTTACTTTGTGTAATTATATAAATAGTTGATGTAAAGGGATAGCTGGAGAGTGATGGGTTTTCAATGTTTTTCTTTGTTATTGTTCAGTTTAGACCACAAGTGTGTTATGTCAATTTATTCATCTCTTTGTCAGCTACACCTTTCTGTCTTTAGAATTAAGATTACTGTTAATTTTGATCATGTGTGTATTTTTTGTGACGTCATGACAGATTGTGATGTTCCGTTGTTTTTGTAAAATTTCGCTGTATTTTTTAACTGTTTTGTGAAATCATATAAATGGACCCCGAAAAAAGAACAATTTCAGTCGATAAAACGCATTGGAAAATCCAAACTCGGCTCACATTTAATTTTCTAAAAAAATAAGTTAGGTTATTGTTTAACCATGTTTTTTGTAAACAAACGTCAAGTCTATTAAAGTGACTTTGTGAAATGAATATATACCTGCATGTATAAATCAATGAAGATTTATTTTTACTTTCGAACAATATTATTTTGAACGCTGTTCGATTGTTTTTATAAACCAAGGAATATGGATTTATATAATTACATATCATCGATATGTATATTGACATTTTATGTATGGAATATTATTTGAATCAGCTAATTTGAATGGAAGCTGCTTTACCGATACAACAAAATTTTCTTATACACATGGTTGGTCGTAATAAAAATTGTTACCCATTGGGAACAATTTATAAAACTATTTTTTTTCACTTAATTAAAAAGGTTCTTTATGAACAAAGTTTGTTGTTTTGACAACGAGCTGAAAATTCGTTTATCAATTGTAAATAATGTATTTGGTTGAATTACATTTATTTGATGCTAGTTTGTTTAAATGAATGGCTGCAACCCATATGTCAGGTTGACAACTACCCGAGTTTCATTTAAGCAAACTGACGGAAGATATTCCTGTTTATTTCTTTTTAAGCAACTTTTCTTTTAATAAATTTATTTAACGTTAATAAAATAAAGATCTATGGTTCTTAATTTGTAAAAGTGTTTATTATTTTTATTTGATGTGGATGCAAGTATTCATTTTATTTATACAGAGATTAAGAGTACTGCTTGTCCAGTTGCGGGATTCCAAGTGCAGTGGTAGTAACTTCTTTTCTCCAGGTACAGTAATTAATAAAATCTATAATTTGTCTCATGTTCTATCAAAATTAAACCTGAGTTAGCCTATTGGGTAAAAGAAAAGCTTTCGGTTGTTATATTTTCATTTTTTATTGATGCTAGCCAAATCTTCTTCTTTTAAAATCATAAATATTATTTATTTTGAATATAGCATCTCAATATGAAAGGGTGTCTTGTTACTAGTAGGTACATGCTCATCATCCGCGCAGAGCTGTTCGGGACTTCCACAATTCCGATTACGGTGCGTGATATTTGATTATTCAAATTCTAACAAAGATTTAAATTAAATAGATTAAAATTTTAAGAATTTTAAGAAATCTAACTTT
Organism: Agrypnus murinus; assembly: GCA_929113105.1. Classification (NCBI taxonomy): domain Eukaryota; kingdom Metazoa; phylum Arthropoda; class Insecta; order Coleoptera; family Elateridae; genus Agrypnus; species Agrypnus murinus. The sequence continues at coordinate 141,110,412 of OV816026.1, forward strand.
CATACTAACTTTCATCCCCGTTTCAGCCATAGACAATGAGTTAATCACGAAAAATCCATTTTCCGCGACCTTTGACCTCGAATATCAAGCGACGCAGACAATGTAGCGTAGCGTAACTTTGATGCGTTTATCATAACATCCAAAGACTTTAAAACAAGAAATCCCACTGAGGGCGTTTTTTTCTAAGTCTAAAATAACTGAATGCGTACCATATTGCGTAATTGCACAATATAAATCGGCCTTAATTATGTTAATCACTGTATTAAACTAATCGAAAATGTCGAATTTGCAATTTTCATCGAAAACTCAGGCAGAGCAAATAAAGGGAAGACGCCGGTGAGACATTATTATAAAAGCAATTAAACAAAGCTTATTACCAAACCACCTTATTACCTACAATATTGGATTAAACCGAACACATGGAACCCACTTAACTAACTGCAGTTTATTAACTTAACTAATTTACCAACCAGCATACCACGTCTATATGTTGTGTTGTAGTAAATAGTAAAAGGTATTGCTTTAATATACATTTTTTACCTTTTCTAATGCAGCATCTTAGATTAGATCAAAAACATCGGAAATGAGTTAGTTTACAGTAGTTAAAAGTTTTTTTGTAGAATACACATTATACTTTAAGCGATAACTGCACTCTTATAAATAATTGAATCAAAAACATGATTGTAATGTAACCGTTTTTTTTCTGTTTAGGAGCTTGACTTATGTACAGCACAAAGAAGTGTGCCAATTGTATCTCTATTGTCAAGAAGGTAAACAAAATAACGAAGTGTTTACTTACCTTTGATAGACATTTCACATCAAAATATAATGTTTGACAAACGTCACTGACTATAAGAAAAAAACCATAATTTACTTAACTTGATGAAAATTGAGCTGGTAGCTCTTTAAATATTCTATATCATACAGGTGTAATAATTTTTCGCTTTTCCAATAGACATTTTTCTGTATTTTTTGGTAACACCTGGTTATATTAAGGATATATAAAAGTATTGAAAGTATATAATAAGATTCACAGGTTTAATAAAACTTACACTTTTATAAATCTTAAGAGATAATAGTATTTCCATATACATGTTATAAAACTTTTGGTGACCAATGTGGTAGCCAATACTTCATTTATAAACTTATGTTAATTTTAGTGTCTTTGTTAATATTACCCTTATAAATCATGTTATGAATCACATCTTTTTTTATACATTCCTAAAGATGGCTGCAATATGTCAGTTTTTGTGCATAAGCTTAATTATTTGTTAAATGTTACCATTTAAATATCGATAGTGGCTTATTAAAAACTTGGAATAAAGGTCAATACAGTAGTGCTTTGTAGTGCTTTCCAACAGAAAGTTTCAAAAACATTTTTCTTTTTTTGTAGGCGTGACAATTGTTAAGGATGGGAGTTACGCCCAGATTCTTTCGTTTGTACAATTTTAAATGCATAAAATATGAGAGACTAAAATTTATTGAAGTTAGGTCATTTTTTATTATAACCAGTTGCTTAACTAAGGTTTTATATCAACACTTTCAGTAACGTTATGTCACTTAAAAATATTACAGTTAACCAACACTTCTGTAATAACATCAAGTGGATTTACTTGTATTTATATAAGATTACTATGCATGATATTACAGTTTCCAGTGTTTGTAAAAATATGCATTGCTTTTTACTATGACCAAACCGAAAGAGACGCTTTTCTAGGGCATTAATTAAAATTGAATATTTAGCTCATTATAACAATTTGAGTTCAAAATTAGCATTTTTTAGCATGGTCTCATAGGGCAACACTTTTAGCGAACTTTATTTATGAAATTTGGGTAAATTAAAATTTATTATTTTAGGATATTTTAAGGGCCACTTTGATGTTTAACTTGCTCCTTGCTCAAGGAGTGAGACACAGATAAGTACAATAATTTAATAACAACGACTTCAGAGAAAAATCATGACGATAGGATATTAATGGGAAAAGTAGGAATTGCGAGACGACGACAATAAAATGTTTGTATATAGGTATAAAATTGTAAAATTAAGTAAGAAATAAATAAATATAAATATGTGTATAAAATAAATAAATATCAGGACTCTGTATCACAGGCAAAATATCACAGTAAAAGGAGACTCTTCTATTTGGTTTATTACAAGCTATATCTTGCAATACAAATTTGCTGTTTTTAAGAACAGAATTAGTTTTCTAATAGACTCGAGATTATTGATATTCTGTTATATTATGCGAGAGTTGGAGGTTTACACGGTGATTCGCATATTGTGGACAGTCTATGAGCACATGACGTACATCAAGGTGTCACAGACTGTCGGTTGCCTACTTGCTAGTAAATGTATATTGGTTAGGCGCATGTGTCCTATTCTTAACCTGCAGACTACCACCTGTTCTCGTCTTGTTAACTCCGGTGGGTATCGCAACCTTCCCACTCTCGGTTTAACCACTTTTAGTCTTGAGTGGTTGTCAGACCACACATTTTGCCATAGAGAAATAATTTGTCATAATAATCACTATAGCAGATGAGAATACCCTGATCCGCCGTACCACTATCTGCAGCCTGACGGGCTGCCTCGTCGGATTTTTCATTACCAATAATGCCTATATGGCTGGGTATCCACACAAAAGCAACCTTTCTCCCATACTTTTCTAGCCACTTTATAACATTGATAATGTTCTGTACCAAGGGATCAGTGGAAAAGCTATCAATTACACCATCCATGGAACTTTTCGAGCCTGTACATTAGGGTGGAGCGTTTTTATATCAAAAAATAGTTTTTCTTTCAAATGAGATTCGCTTGGTGCGGAATTGGTGCTCTAGTGTGTTAATAATGTTGTTCAAAATACCAGAAAAAAATATTGATATTAATATTGCCCCAGGTTATTAAAAGTTATGAAAATGTCGGGGTTTTTATATAAAAAAATATGTTTTCCTTTATATTAAATTCGCTTGGCGCGGACTTGGTGCTCTAGTGTATTAGTAATATTGTGTTAAAAGATTAGGTAGAAATATTGGTATTTAGTACTGCCACCGAATGACTAAAAGTTCTGAAAATGTGGGAAAAATACAAAATTATCATAACTCCTATTTAGTTAAATGTTTTTAATTTTAAATTTAGTTGGTATTGGAAAGTCTAATAAATCAAAAATTAAAGTTATCAAAAATTAGAGTCATCGAAAATGCCGATCCAGCACTATTTGTCGACGTCAGACCGGAAACATGTCGTGTCAAGTTTCTCAATTGACATTTACATGTGCAACGCCCAAGTGTCCGAAAAATCCCTACCAAGGAATGTACTTTTTTAAATGACCAAAGAAGCGGAATAAAAATGATGATAGGTTGTGTTCATGTGGTTACTAGTCGGAAGCAATTGTCATTGACTGAAAAGAAACGGAAACGACAAGAGCACGAAATCAAGCTTGCAATTTCTAAACAATCTGAACCGTCATTTAGTACTGCTTTAGAGTTTGTTGATGTTAAAAACTTATGTATTCTTTTATTTCTATTCTTGCTCTTATTATTTTTATTAATTTATTTTTTTACTCTCTCTTACTCTTTTCCAGAAGTCTTGTCAAGTTCCATTTCAGAAGAATCATTTGTTTGCATTCCTGAGAAAATGCACGTCTCTAAGAAAACAGTGCAAAATGAAGAAGAAAGCGTTAAAACAAAATATCCTGTTGTGGCAAGATTATTAGATCGATATAGAATATTAAATAGAGCTGCGGCTGCAGTCGCCTCTGTTAAATTACAGGACATTGGAGTGATAAAAGAAGACAACTATTCTAATGTAGTAGATAGAAGTAGACTTCGTCGAGCTTGTGCAAATACAAGAAAGAATTTATTATGTCAGTCCTCATCCACATTTACTGACTGCAATATGTTTGCGTATATTTTGATGGCCGCAGAGACAAGACTTTTACTGAGAGACGGTCGACGTAAAGTTTTAACGGAAGAACATTTATCATTAGTAATGGAGCCTGGTTTGTTATATATGGGACATGTTTCTCTAGCATCTGGAACAGTTCGGGCAATTAAACAAGGTATATTAGACTTTCTGTAAAATCAGGTGATCTCCATAAACTCGTAGCAGTTGGTTGTGACGGTACAGTTACAAATACTGGTCAAAAAGGCGGTACGATTAGACTTTTGAAACTGGAGCTTAGAAGGCCCATTCAGTGGTTTATTTGCCAGTTACATGCTAATGAACTACCATTACGACACCTTTTTGAACCTTTTGATGGAACAACAAGTGGCCCAAAAGGTTTTGTAGATGCTATTGTAGAACACCTTGCAAAAAACAAAGATCTCCCAATTTCCCAGTTCGAAAGAATGGACTGTAACCTACCAGAAGCTATTTCAGATTTAAGTATCAACCAACAATATTTTTGTCAAGCAATTAACTCAGGAATTTGTTCCCCTAGTTTGGCAAAGCGCAACCCAGGAACAAACGTGCACTCCCGGTGGTTAACTACAGGGAACAGAATTTTAAGATTATATGTTTCGTCCGCTCAACCTTCATCTAATCTAATTACCTTGGTGTAATTTATAATAAGAGTATCTGCCCCAATGTGGTTTAAAATAAAGACACAATCATCTTGCATTAATGGGCCAAATAATCTCTGTCAAACCATCTTTCTATCACGATACTTAGCTCAAGATTTGAAAAATATAATTGATCCGGTGATCTAGAGAAATGGCTTCTTCGGCCATCCTAAAAATACTTTGTTGACAATGCTATATAATGATCGGCAACATATCAGAGAGTTGATTTTAAGGCGGATTATTCGATCATGGACATTAGGAAATACCTCACAAAAATTTTTAATTTGTCATTTAATTATTCCACAACAGATTATATTGACCTAATTGTTTGGTACAACAATGAAGTCACAGAACCACCTCTGACTAAATCGTTGAGTGAAGAATCAATCCCAAATGTCGTTGAAATAAAAAATATAGACGCAAGTGAATGTGGTTCTTCAAATAGAGATGGTTCTATAAGGGCCAGAATTGAAGCCCGCAAAATAATTCCTGTTTTCAATACAAAAAAGAATATGCTATACAATAATGCATAATTTCTTAATTTTTTTTTATTTACTAACACAGTCTTATTTTTTATTTTTTGTGCAGTAAATATTTCTTGAGTTTTTTTCTGAATTGTATCATTACTATACTACATTGGATACAAATAAAAAGTGTTATTCCATATATTCCCATTTTTTTAATTTCCGCAATTTTTATTCGCGTTGGGGCAGTACAAAGCATCGTGATATAGTTCTCAAATTGTACCTCAAGCAACAAACTACCATAGAGCATCAATCCCGTATCAAGCCGAGTATAAACTACAACTTTCGTATTTTCACTCCACCCTACTGTACATATTAATACCTCCGTGTATGCTGACATTTCAAAACATCTCAAGGCCTGCCAGATGGCATATAGTTCAGCACTGTAAAAGCTGGAAGCTTCAGATAGTGACCAGGAGTAGGAATTACCCTGAACGTAAATGGCAGATCCTATTCCCAGATTTGTTTTTGATCCATCTGTATATACTGCTAGGCCTTGAGAATATTTGTTAAGAACCGACATAAAAGTTGAAATATAAAAGTCACGATTAATTTCGCCTTTTCTAAACGTCGTGCATTCCATACTGCTAGGCCTTGAGGATATTTGTTAAGAACCGACAGAAAAGTTGAAATATAAAAGTCACGATTAATTTCGCCTTTTCTAAAAGTCGTGCATTCCATGTGACACATTGGTTTTTGAAGGCTCCATGGAGGCTCTTCGCACGGACTTAATTCGTACACAGAAGGCAGATTAAATTTTATATTATTTAAAAGTTCCCAAAACTTGGAGCCCTGCTGGTCGTGTTATAGTACGACGCGAGGAGTAGACCGTGTGCAACTCATCACAGAGAAAGGCTTTGTGATTAGGGTGGTGAGGTTGTGCCCAAGTTCTTACAGCATACTGAGCGAGGAGATGCGTTCATCTTTCTTCTAATGTAAGAAATCCCGATTCACAATACAGGGACATAGAGGGGCTGGTCCGAAATGGTCCCCAGTTGCTAACCTGAGTCCCATGTTTTGTATCGGTTCTAATATATTTAAAACTGATTTTCGTGAGGAAGCATATAAATTATAAAAGATCCGTAGTCCAGCTTAAAGAGTACTGTTGATCGACATATATTAAGCAGTATTTCTCTGTCACTTCCCCAGTTAATATTTGACAGAACTCTCATTATATTTAGGGATTTTTGACATTTTGCACTTAGACTGACAATATGTTCTTTCCAATTCAGCTTGTAATCAAATGTAATAGACCAAGAGCCAGCAACGTATTTCGAGTTGTCATTTCAACAGTCGTGAATATTTTGTTACTAAATCTTATATACCTGCTGAACACTAAAAGTCAATTCTGGCAGCACTCTGTGGCCGAGTTATGCTGCCCCAAAATTACTAAGAGGGTGAAAAATAAGTTTCTCTCTCTAACACGCAGGCGGCTATATATCTGTCTCGCTCGCACTAACATGTGAACCTACATATACTATTTTATTTATTGTGTGAAAATTTCAAGACTTTTAAAATAACAAAAATGGCACTTTTTTTAATCAGCATTTACAGCGTTCTGGCAACATTTAGAAGGAGGGAAATGTTCTGGCAATATTTTTTATAAATAAAGAATACTATCGAAAGTAACCTCCTAAAATATATTTCGATTCAGTAAGAATAATTCAGGAACTTTGGAAAACCATTTAGATTAATTTAAATCTAAGGAAGATTCAGTCATATGAAATCGCGTTATTCTCACTGTATAATATTGCAAGCGAACATGCATACGGCCACCTCTTGAAAGATACCACTTTGAAGTAAAACTTTTTTAAAAGAGTTAAATAAGAGTTGAAGCCAACTTCCATAGGAACTTTTCCTGACTGGTTAAATATGTTAACTCTTAGGGTGATCGCTGGACACTGCACGCAATTGCTATGTAATAAAAGATTAGTATTTGTGTTATAGTAATCTACACAACAGAAATCCGAAGTCAACCAAGAGAATTTACAACTGCGCGAAAAGCATGCTATTTTTGGTTCCAGGGTCACCAACTACTACCATCGAAACTGACACTGGTCAGCAACTAAATAAGTTTGGGGGTTCTTCTGTGCAAAACTTTACTTCAACGGAAGATTCCAATAGTTACAGCTTACTTTCGCAGTTTCTTCTATCACCAATATTAACGTATTACATTGTCTGCTGACTCTAACAACACCATCTGATCCACTACTACCGGTTACTTTGAATAAGCTCCATTGGTAGGCATTCTGCCAGCTCTCGTTGCCGTCAACTACTGCCACACCGCAATTTGAAATGTTCTGACGACCGTGCAACCAGAAATACCACCGATATTATTCTTACCGTTCATCCAACAACGTGTGCAACAACCATCAGCCAATCAGTACAGACAAGTGACTCTAGGCCAATGCATATAATAAGGAGGGAAGAAAAGAGCTGCATGAAATATAATAGAAGTGAAAGTTGTAGACTCTATTAGTGTATTGTTCAAATCTACCGTACCTAGAGTTTCCACTCTACCTAAAGTAGATTCCAGTAGTTTAAGAGTAGGTTCGTTGCGCATGTACTGTTACGTTTTCTACAGGTTAGCATGAGTGAGAGTAGCGTCTTTCGCTAAAAAAAAACTGATTTCATATCAGTTTTCAAAAGTATTATTATGTGCAGATTTCTCTATTAAAATATAAAGCAAAATATAACAACAAAGCTAATACTACCAACAGAAATATTTATTCTTTGAAGGTTACTGATGGTTATATACGGCTTACACAGATTAATTGTTTGTTGGAATAAAAGTTTACTGCGTAAAAGAATAAAATAAACCAATAAGGTAAAAATCAGATACGTATAACAAGAGAGTTTTTAATAGCTTTGATAGAGTAATTTTCACATCATCAAATAAGTAGTTTGGCATGAGGATTAGAATAAATTAGAAGTAGATTGGTAATAAAATCTATAGATTTACAATCAACATAAGGTAAAATCGGAACTAAACAGTTTTATGTGTTCAAAACTAGTTAGGTAGATGTTAACCTAAAATTTCTATCTAGAAATATTCAAATAAATATTCAGATCTTCTCTATTATCCTTGAATGAGTATAAAGAATCAGCGTCAGGTTTTAAATATTTTTTTATGGTTCTAGTATTAGATGTTATAAGTATTATCCGACAGAGAGCGGCTAAGGATATCTTTAAAAAAATATCAAATATTCCCTGCAGTTAAAAGAAAGAATCAGAAATCCAGATACTTTTTGTTAAATGTTTAGAAAACCGTACAAGAAAACTGTGTATTCAGAAACCGACAATACCAATAATGGCAAACCAGAAACCCAATCAATTTAATCTCCATAAATTTATCTTTCGGTTACTCAAATCCTAAAACCACACAGAATTTTATATATATTTATGTTAAAAGGTCAGAGGCATCAAAGGGAAAACTAACCGCAATTTCCAGAGCATATTTTAGCTTTCACGTCCCCTAGTTTAAATATCTAAACTCAAACAAGATAAGTTCATATTGCCAAAGGGAGTAAAAGGAAAACGTTTCCGGGGGGACCTAAAAACGAATATAAAAAAAGAACCTAGACCGGAATGCCAAACGTCATTAGGTAGCCGGGTTTGGTTTGCTTCAAATAAGATTGCTCGTGTTTTTGTAACATCGTGATTACTCGTGCTTCTGCAGATGCAGTATCACAGAACCTCGTTTTCTTGTTACAGACTGATATATCTTTCATGAATTCATATTTACTGGGTTTTAAACAGAAAGCCTGGTAGTTCTTTGAGGATAACAAGAATACATTTTAATGCATCATTCCAGTTGGAATTTGTTTTCTTTTTTTGAAGGAATTATGGTTAGGTTACTCTTGCCTATTTTTAAGGTTCATTTAGTAAATAGAAGCAGCTTTCAATTTGAGAGGAAGATTTCCACGCAATTAGGTATGTTCATGTAGCTTGTTTGTTAGAACCCCTAAAGTCATTAGTTGAAGATGCAAAAAATCGTTGTAATTTCTCAGCAATTAAGATTAAATCTTGGCTTTCCTTGTTGTACACTAAAAAATTACTTCAAAAATTAGATAAACTCAATTGCAAATTACTGCCAGAATGGTGAAATCTTTAATAACGAAATTCCACCGCAAAAATAAGTTAGTAGTTAAGAATTTTTCGCAAAATGTTGAAAATGCTCGACATGGCAAACAATTAATAAGAGTGTAAAACTATAAATGATGCATTACAGAGAAGCTGATACTTGAGTGTTATAGTCGTCATAGTTAGTCACATTCATCCATATTTACAATAATTTTAAACAACAAGTTATTTCTTACCCACTAAGTGAACCCTGCTCTTCTAATGTAGAATACTACAGCTACTACATTCGTGGAGCCAGGTTTAAGAGCTCAAATATACTTTTCTAATGTATCTTTCCATAAAATCCATAGGTTTATGATACATGTCAAATAATAATATGTATAGGTTAACATTGAAGTGGCAAAACTTAGATGAACAGCTTAAACCTCAAGAGACATGCAGTCTCTGAACGGTGTCTATCTGTGATAAAGTCAATGAAGAAGCTACTGTAAATAGGGTAGTACGTAACACTGCTTTCTTCGAAATGCAGGCTCCCCAAAAATCATCATGTCACAGACAAAATTATTCAAAATTAAATAATTCGCTATTTCTCAAGTTGGATTCCTAACTCCTTCTCCCTGAACTAGGATAAATATTGTCCAAGGTTATACCAATCTTTGCAACCTCATACAGATCTGGTTGGTATTAATATCACAAGCAAGCCACCTGCTCCCGTCGTTCGGCAAACTCGAGATAAGAACACATGCGATCGTCACCTACGTCCAGCTTCAACCATATGCTAGACGAAGAGGTACTGACAACACAGGTAACAATGCCACGAGCTGCAGCTACGTCGTTGCCCACACTGTCAAATCTCTGACATTGCAGCCTCCACATTCACGACTTCCGCGATATAAATATGCTTGTGTAGTTTGTAGTAATCTTGTTACCTATTATATTGTTAAATTAAACCTTGCGTTTCATTATCTACCCTTAGCTATGACCCTAGTCACGACAAATCTTGACAATCTCCACCCATTCATTTATAACAGCTTCAAATCACGTTCTAGCCATGAGGTCAATAAGATTCATAAGATAAGGAAATATTTACTTATACATTACATACAAGATTTAGTGTCTGATTAAGATTAACGCCTTTAAAAAGATGTTTGGTTTTCAGACTTCTTTTTTATTCCTTTAGTAATATCTAAGACACAAAGAGTCCGCATTACACAACACACCAAATAAATGTCTTCGCATCATATTGTTTCAACAATAGTTCTATTGATTATCGGGTGTTTTTTGCCTTGTAATCAAATTGTTCAGAATTCCTCGTTGACCACTTTACTCCATTCCCATATGTGTTCGGTGGCTACATCTTTATCTTTGTATGGCGAAGTCACCACCTTTAGAGCACAGAAAACGACTTAGACGGTGGTTCCAACCACCCCATTACATTAGCTAATTATTATTGCTGATACTGATGTTCTTATTTATCATTTGTTTAGTATGTAAGAATAAATAATTTTTGCAAAACAGTGTTTTTTGTTATCAATATAGTGGTACGCAATTCAGTTATTACTAGAAGAAATGCATATAATTAAAAAAGACCGTTACACATATTTATTTTTTAAATTTAATATTACTTGCTAAACAAAATCAACCTCAAAAGTAAGTAGGTGTGAATATTCAGGATAAATTTTCTAAAACCCTAAAATAATGAAGAAAATTCTTTGCGATTTTCATCTCTCGTTTGTTTCTTGGTCGAGTTCAAGACCCTACGAAAAACATCATAACTCCTAGAAGGAGTAAGCACAACCATAATACGTTACCTTGCGTTGAAAAGCAAATATTAATTTGTTAATAAAGTAATAAATAAATAGGTTGTTCATAGAGGAAATATGTATATAAAACAGCAACTTTCCAGCAGTTATTGTTACTGTGCAAATTTATATTTATATGTAACTTAAAAATAGGACTACTTAACGGACACTTTTTCAATTACTTCAAATAGTCCAGTCAAACTGTACGAAAAACGGGCTTAACTTGGAAAATGGAAGTACATGGGATTTTTTCTTCCAGCATGTAGGGGGGGGGGTCTAGAAAAGCTTAACTTGAAGTTTTCGACCTCAAATTCATATGAGCTTTTTCCGCCATTTTGAAAAGAAGTGAACTTGAAAGTTGATGAAAGTTTGAACTTTTTCATTTTTTATATTACGCGAAAAAGTTTCAAATAAAAGTTGTAGACAATCGTATTTCCGACAAAAATGCTTTATACAAATTTTTTGGCGGACCTACTGTTACAGAGATAATTTCAAAATAACACTTCACCCTTCTTTTCAAAATGGCGGAAAAAGCTCATATGAATTTGAAGTCGAAAACATCAAGTTAAGCTTTTCTAGACCCCCCGTGCATCCTGGAAGAAAAAAATCTTTTCAAAGACCATAAATGTAATGTGTTCTCCAGGAAACCGGCGAAAGGTAAACCGGGCACCACAATTTTTATTTTTGTTTTCCCTCACAACTTTTTCATTTTTTATATTACGCAAAAAAGTTTCAAATAAAAGTTGTAGACGATCGTATTTCCGACAAAAATGCTTTATACAAATTTTTTGTCGGACCTACTGTTACAGAGATAATTTCAAAATTACACTTCACCCGTCTTTTCAAGATGGCGGAAAAAGCTCATATGAATTTGAGGTCGAAAACTTCAAGTTAAGCTTTTCTAGACCCCCCGTGCATCCTGGAAGAAAAAAATCTTTTCAAAGACCATAAATGTAATGTGTTCTCCAGGAAACCGGCGAAAGGTAAACCGGGCACCACAATTTTTATTTTTGTTTTCCCTCACAACTTTTTCATTTTTTATATTACGCAAAAAAGTTTCAAATAAAAGTTGTAGACGATCGTATTTCCGACAAAAATGCTTTATACAAATTTTTTGTCGGACCTACTGTTACAGAGATAATTTCAAAATTACACTTCACCCGTCTTTTCAAGATGGCGGAAAAAGCTCATATGAATTTGAGGTCGAAAACTTCAAGTTAAGCTTTTCTAGACCCCCCCTACATGCTGGAAGAAAAAAATCCCATGTACTTCCATTTTCCAAGTTAAATGTTTAGTTTGATTGGACTAAAAATGAATCAAAATCTTAAATAACTACAGCTTCTGCATCGATAGTTTCTTTGAAACTTATGCCACGACAGAGGCGTCTCATTAAATCAAATTATACTCAAGCGTCGTGAGTGTTAATCTTTTGATTAGAAATAGAACAAATGAACAAATAATAAAATAGAGGGCGCCACCCAAACTGTATGTTATAATTAAACAAAATTGGGAAATGCACAGTCTGGGGAAGGATTTCCCTTAAAAGGTTAAATTGATCTGAACAAATATTTCTTATACTAAAATGTTGGTTATGAAAAAAACATCGACAGTTTGTCGTATCGAACTATTCTTTAACATTTACATTAGCAGGTGTGATTTATCTATTGTAATAGCCATCCTTAGCAATTCTTGATTTCATCAAAACTTCACATATTGTTGCTAAAACCATTAAAACAAAAACCTAATGACCACACAAAACACAAAATTTCACTAATACTGGAAGCTGAACAGACGCTGCGGGAACAAACTTGAATTCTGAACTATATTTCATAAAACGAAATCTTTAAACATCCCGGCGAAAAAAAAAGTGGGGTGATTGCAAACAACCATACAAGCATGACAGTATTTCATCCAATACGAAGATTGCAGAAATTCTTACTAATATTCTCATTTTAACAGTGCTGATCACAATGAAACGGAAATATCAAGCTATAAAGCTTGACAACTTAAAACATAATTACTATTTTTTTGCATACTTACATAAATTTCCTTAATTGGGATCTTAATATAAACATAATTTGTTGTTTAACTAAAGACACAAAGAAGTTTGAACGAATAAAATGCGATTTTAGCTGATGCACACTCATAAATCAAATTGCACTTAGTTTTGTTATTGAAAAAGGGGCATACTTTTATCAAAGGTAATTTGAAGAAAAACTTGCTTACAAGCTAGATTTTTAGCTGTAGGAACTGCATAATTATTAAACATTAGGCCAGACTATTTATATTTTTAAATAATTATCGGCGTACAGCTGTCTTTTATATTCGATAAGAAAGTATTTTTATGTTGAATTGACATTTAATTTTAACCAAGACTTAGTAGCATTGAAATTATTTTCTGCAAAATGAATGCCCCAATTTTTAGCATGTTACAAAACATGTGTTTATTCATACAAGCAAATATATGAAGTGATGTAAATTCATTAACTGATTACAATATCAGAGGTATTAGTTTAATAATTAAATTACATACTAATTTATTCGAAAGCACTGATCTTTCGAATAAATAAATTTACCCTACTTAAGAAGAAAGCACTTTTTAGTTTTAAAGTAGAAAGTTTTCGACACTTTTATAACGTGTTTATTTGTTTAGCTCCTTTTCTTCCTGTACCTTCCTTATAAGTAAAAGTACGAAAACTGAGAATTTTAAAAGTGTTGCAAATTTAATTTCTTAGAATTTTTAAGCTGCTATAAAGAACAGAATTGCTCAATCTTACTTTTAAAACAATATATATTAAAAAAGTTTCCTTGTAACCAAATTTACCATAATCAGGATTAAAAAATTATTACAAAATTTATGCATAAGAAATTTCAAAAGAAACTTTAAAAAAGGATTTAAAAAAGAATAAATTAAATACCCTTAGATATTTAAAAGTTTGTGTAATAGAAATGATTTACAATAAGAAGAATTAAAAATTCTAATTTCATGTGAATTAATATTCACCATTTTCAACGAGCGTTGTATTTATGTTGTAAACGTACAGTGAATTTAGTCGTAAATATACAGCCAGAATAAACAACACTAACCAGAAAACACAACTTAGGGCGTTTATGTTTTTATTCGCTGGAAATTCAATTAAATTGGAACAACGTTAGTTAACGGTGACGCCGCTGTTTTGAATACAAAAGCAACCATTGCAACTGCCTTGTTTATGCCTCTGGATTGTGCCAGGGATTATTCCTTAATCTGCATTTCAAACGCAGATTTACAAACTACATCTAAATATGGGGAACGAGTACAGAGAAAGTTGATATATTTGACGTATACATTCTATATTAACATTGGAAGTTGACGTTCGAAGTGTATGAACGTTGAAATAATCATTAACCGCTACACGCATTGGTATATTGACTAACAGAAACAGTTTTACCTCTTCTCTAATTAGGTACATACTATGTATAATTAATAGTTGTTGGTTTTATTAACTAAATTCGATTTAGTACCAAGTCAGTTTTGTTTTGTAGTGTCAACAAATTGCAATGCAGACCTATGAGAATAAATCTTCTGTTCATGATGTCTGCACATTAATTGAATGTGATCCATTACAACAGCTTATCAGATTTAATCTTGTTCCCAGTAGTATCTCAGGTCCGTTCAAAAACTGGTTAATTCTTTATTGTTTCGAGTCTCGGAAAAATTAATCCCGGGACTTTTCTATACAAGGTATTCAATTTGTGGGGTACTGGTTAAATGACACCCACTTCTCAACAGTGGACAGATAGATGGAACTGTATCGTTAAAATTGGAAGATATTAATTTTGCTGCAAATTGGAATCTGGTTGAATATTAGTAAGTATAATGACGGCCTTTAAGAAATTACCTTGTATTGGAATCTTGTTTCATTCTTGCCAGTGACTCCAGTCAACTGGTAGTAGATTCGCAGTGTGGTCTAGAACATTCAGGAAAATCTGTAACTTGTTATAAATTCGAGATCCATTTTAATACATTTAAAAATGTATTTATTGCAATTAATCTTACTACGGGCCTGTATATATAAATATATTTTTGTTAGTTTAAAATTGCAGACTTTATTCCGAACCTAATAATGTTTTGCGTTAACAGAAAAGGCTGCCTAGGCGTTCTCACGTATAAAGATCTGTTTTTTTGTAATGAAAATACTAAGATAAGAATTATTTTCTAAATAAAATGACATGTATAAATGCATTTAAGCTAAATTTATTATCCTCTACGTGCTTATTTTCGTTTCTGTTGAATAGATTCTTCGAAAATATACATACAATAAAATGGTCTGCAATATTCTATTAAATATCAGATTTTAATTCTGGTTGCTGTAAATACCTGTGAAATGTTCCAGAAAGATGTCTTCTGATTGGCGTGAAATGCGTCATCTTGGTGCCTGATTGGATGTTTATATATTTCCTTCTCTTAGTTTAAAATAAGTAGAGATAGTTTTGCATCCCTAAGTAGTTAAAAAACAAAAGTCAAAGACAGTAAGCCTTGGATAATTCGTCAAGCCGACCCGAGCCGTTGTTACGGGCCACCAAATAAAATTTGAGTTTTTCCGTTCCGTTTACCGAAAAGAAATTACAGGGCTTTAGATTAAAGTTTAGTACTTTGTTCTAGTAAAATTAATAAGTATGCGTTAGATTATGATTTGTGAAGTTTATTCAATTACGAATTGAAACTTAAAGTTTAGCAATACGTATTAATGATACAACGATTTAACATTCATTAATACAGTGCGTCGTTAGTCAGCGATTTATGAAGGGAAATCAATAAAAAGTTGAATTTTTACGCTAATAATCTTTAGCTCTCTTTGTCTTTTGCAATAAATATATTGTGGGCGTGCAGAATTTTGTACCGGATCAAGACACTACAGTGATGAAAAATGCAACCTTTTGGCAATCAAATTTTTGTTAACAGTACAAAACTTGTATACGTGTGACGTTACTGTTAGAGTTATATGAGTTTAAAACTTTTATTATTGAAAAGCAATAGCAAAGTTATTAAAGACATTGTTCCAGCAAACATCAGTTTCTGAATTCAGTTACTATCTTTAGCACCTTTACCATTGTTCACAATTCTACTTTCAGCAAAAAGTGTTGAGGTACTTTGTACCTAAAGTTAAGTGAAAACAACAAAAAAAGGCAATATAGTGTTGTGAATTTGATGTGTTTAAAATGGTTTTATAATTTATTTCGGATTAGCTGATGGACATTTTCTTAAGTAAGTTGTTTTAGTTACTAAGATGTTTATACTTATCTATGACACTAAAGCTGTTGTTATGACCGATTAATCTTCATAGTAAAAGGGATCCCTCTTAGCATATTAAATAAATTATGGTTCTATTATTTTATAAAAACAATATTTTTATTTATGGATAAATGAGAATTAAAACTATTGATAATGTTGGCTCAAGCATTTGTTGAAGTGATTAAATTACATTAACTTGCTTATCGTTAACCTGACTAATCACGAGTAGTTATTGAATTCAATCAATTTAATCAGAATCCTTTTTCACTTATGTTATAGATCCTGATCAAGTATTGTAATGACTTTATATCAAGTATTGTAATGACTTTATTATCAAATGAATGGCGCTCATATTCCTTATTATTTCTAAAACCTTAATTTTTCTTTACAATCTATGAGCTTAAGAAACTAGTACCTACCCCCTGAATGATAATTTGTCAACGAAAATAGATCTTTCGCCGGTGCATCAAGACAGTAAGTATGTCTTTGGTTTTCAGTAAGTAATGTTTAAATATTTTATGTTTAGCATTTTCAGTAGAGTAAGTAAAAACTCTGTTACATGTCTCGCTGGAGATAATGGTGGGCACCAAGCAAAGTGTCCGTTGGACTTAAAAGCTTCTCAAATGGAAGTAGGTATAAGGTAAGTTTGTTATAATTATTATTATTCTACTTGATATATTGAATTATCTTCTTGTTGTATGGAAAAGGATATCTCGCCAGTTGGTTCTAATGAAGCCCAGCAACGTTAGATGTATATTTAGCAGGCTCCATCAAATTAATAGACATTCCAATAAGTGTTTAATGATGGTTTATTAATATTAAATATTAATAACAATTTATGCATTTTTTGATCTAATTTAACATTAGGTTTTAAATTAAATATAATTTTTTATTGACACTTTTTTGAGCGCTTTTTGTATCAAAAACAAAAACAAAGCTTAGTAACTAGATCACTTTGTTATTCGCGATCTTGCAGGATCAAACCTTAAAAGCATCTTACTAAGTTCAAATGTGTGATCACAATCTATTGTTAATGTGATCTGGACACAACAATCAATGATATGAATGAATATGTGGACGAAACACGATTACAACTCTTACTTTAGAATTAAGGCTTTACTTGTTTCAGTTTCTTAGGCAAACTATTAGTTAAAACAGGCAGCTCTGAGCAAAAGTGTCGCCTTACACAGGTGGTTCTCTTAGCCAGTTTTCTTTAAGAAATCACTAAACAACCAATTTAAATACGTACAAATTATTTATAACCTGTTTACAAGTTTCAGAAAGAAACTACAGTTAGATACCATATTTAGTAAGGCCATTCATTAAATAAACTTGTACTTTCTATTTAATTTTCAAATGTCTTATCTTATGTATAAATAAATACTATTATTTTTAAATATTAGTCTTCTTAAAGGACTCAACGGAATGCTTTTACATAAATATTCATATTGAAGTATGGTCTTGATCACGTTAACAAGCAACTGTTTTCAAGAGGTAAAGAGTTTCAAGAAAGTTTTGATAGTTTTTGTAAAGACAAAATGAGCTTGTAGAAAATTCAAAAACTTTAAAATAAAAAAGCTGATAATGACATCGAAGAATATTTAGGGACACTCAATAAACCTGAAATAATCAATGTTGTAGGTGCAATACCAGGCACTTCTTATAGGAATTAGCAAATTTGTTTACAAGGATGAATATGCTTAAAACTTTGTTTAGTTTGAAGCTCCAAATGAATCCTTGAAATAATACTTGCTGGTAAACTTGTAAATTTTTATAAACTACAAAGTATTAATACTTTGTCAGATTTATTTCGTATTAAAATCGTATAATTCTTAGAAGACCTCGGTTACTAATAAGTCAAAAACTATTCGATATGTCTTAGTTTATTGTGAAAACCTGTTAGCCTTAGTTTATTGTGAAAATAATCTTTTGTAGAATGTCCTTTTAGACTTTTTTACCATTTCTTTTTACTCTATCCTTTGCATTTCTGGCACTTGACTGTTCCCTATGAAGATGACAGACGGAGCATCTAAAACAACAAACCTTTTTAAACAGTTCAAGTTGACATCAGGATGAGAACATTTGTACATCTAAAACTTTGGTTTATGTTATATTAACTTTCTTGCACAGCCTTGGTACTGTAATGCCTAGAGTGCTGGACTTTCACCCAAGCGGCCCGAGGTCGATTCCCGGTGCCGGCAGATCTGGTTAAGGTTTTCTGCAGTTTTCCTTAGCTGTGACACAAATGTGGGATTTGCACTGTTCCATTTGTAAGTCGGCTGCAGACGCACTTAGGGCCTACGTAATAATAATAATAATAATCGCCCCCTCCCTCCCGTACAAGCTTATGGTTTCCAGGCTATGGGTTGTAGAAATTATTATTATTATTATTATTATTATTATTATTATTATTATTATTATATACTTTGATGCCACTCTTTCTGCAGAAAAAACATCTTCATAAGTACAGTTATATCTTTTGTTTGATTTTAAAAATAGGTACAGCTTAATTTTTAGTAATTTAAGAAATTAAGAAAATTAATTATTGTTTCTGATAAAAGTTGACAATAATAATGAAAATTAAAATTTATTTAATTTTGATTATTTACGTACTCTTATATTTTTAACTTGATATTATTTATAATGTATTGATTGATTTATCTTTTGACTGGTAAACTTATCTAACTTATGCTGAGTTTGCATGACAGCTATTTACTTTGTAGCAGATGCTTGCCGGGCCAAGAATTATTGAATATTTTCAGGTTATTTCGCTTCATTTTATAAACCTAAATATAGCCAGAATTGCTATTAATGCCGCGAGCTAGCCGGCCAGGATAATTCCTGTTATAGCTTAAAAAACCATAAGTACTTCTAAAAGACTTTTTAAAGCATTAACGTTAATAAAATTTAAAACATCTGGACGTTACTGTCATACTATTTTGGTAGTCACAGAACCATTCTCAGATTTTTTTTCAGCAACAATGTTCATTGTTAGAACTCCACAGTTGTGTTAGATTTATTTCAATATTTGTTGCTATTACTCGATATCCTTTACATGAAGGCAGAAACTATTATTATTTTTTTATTATTATAACACATGACAAACTGGGCTGATACAAGAGACAAAGGCCACTAGGTACTTTTGTAAAGGTCCGAATTCAATATATAATGAAGAGTAGTAAAAACAATTGTATTTTACAATCTACACGATTGTGGCTTTAGCGAACTATTACAATATCATCACTCTTGTTCAACAAAGCGGCGATAATCTCACCATAAGAAATAGTTAAACCAGCTTGTAGTTAAACCAGCTTGCTGAACAGAATCTGGTCAGATTCTGAACAAGTACGATGTTCTTATAGCCGCGTCATGTAGAATTTTTAATGTATATGGTGCTCCATTAAGCAATACTCAGAGTCAGAGTTTGC
Organism: Agrypnus murinus; assembly: GCA_929113105.1. Lineage (NCBI taxonomy): Eukaryota > Metazoa > Arthropoda > Insecta > Coleoptera > Elateridae > Agrypnus > Agrypnus murinus. Next base: position 141,130,081 of record OV816026.1, read on the forward strand.
CAATGGTTAAATAATCATTAAAGGAAGAAAATTCCTCTATACCATTTTTCTCGTACTTTTATACTTTTGGAGTAGCAGGTAGTAAAATATAAATCAGCAACGTATCGTTTTGTTATTATTATTTCAATGAACACAGATGCAGCTGCGAACTTTCTTTGTCAGATATGTTACAAATCATTCAGTTACAATTTCTTGGAATTTAAAATTTAATCTTTACTTTATTATCTACAATCCATACGAATTGTTAAACTATAAAAAAAGTTTTCCAACTCATTTTTGCACTTTTGTAGTTAGTTACAATTCTTTTAATTAATAATTATAAAATATCTATTTTCATAAAGAACATATCTGTGTAGAGATGGCCGACGGGAATATTCCCGGTGAGGAATATCCCCCACCGCGAATTTATTTTGGGAATTTATAAAAATCACTGATAAATTCCCGAAAAATGGAAACTTATTTTTTATACTCCAGTAAGTGAAACGCAAGTAAATGCACGTCAAAGCCTACACTGCCTAATACAATTTTGCAAGGTAAGACCTGTTAAAAGCCATGGTAGCTCAGTGGGTATGGCACTTGACTATCAATCTTGAGGTCCTGGGTTCGAATCCCAGGAGTGATACATTGGAATTTTTACATATTTAACACTTCCAGGTCGACTCAGTCTGTGAAAATGAGTACTTGGGAAATCATTTCTTGGGGTAATAATAGGCAGTCGCACGTAAAGCTAGCCATTTTACCACCCTTGAGTACCGAATGGCCGTAAAAGGGGACTATTATTATAAGACCTGTTACCAACACGTGCCCGGTCCTAGCATTAATTTAACGTGTTTAATGTAAATTTATCTTTGATGTATATTGACGTGTAATGACTTGAACTTTTTTTCGAACAATTTCTCTATGTTGGACCTTTTTAAATCAAAATATAAATTCCCGATAAAGTCGGAAGTTCGGGAATATTTCCAGATATATTTCTAGGAATATTCCCCAAAAAATAAATTCCGGGAATTTACCCATCCCTATATCTGTGTACTGTTAAGTATTCATAAAAATTGTGCGGGCGCAGCATCATTATAATAAGATAACCAAAACAACCCAAAGTATTATGTTTTTAGGGGTAGGGTCTAACAAATTACAAACCCCTTACACTGCAGTTTTTATTAAAACAGTAACAGTAATTATTTTTTATGCATCCGTTCTGCATTGTTTTTATACTATGTAGTTATTTTCTATGTAAACAAGTTACCACCCATCAGGGTCGCTCTATCAAACCATAAAAAACAATAAAGGTTTTACTAAAGGAACTTTGTACTGCAATATTTAGAATTTCAATAAAAAATAACAATACCTATTGATAGATAGAATAAATGATTTCAATATGTTTTTACTTAATTAACTATTTATTAAAGAATAATAAATGAAACTACTTATAATTAGATGAGTCAGTATCAGAATGATATCATTTCTGCCCGCGTTCCACGCTAGAACACAGGATTGTGGAACTTTGTTTCGACTACACTATTCTTAAAAAGTGTTAAGTTGTTCCAACAACATCAGAAATGGAATGTGCGCATCTGCATGATTAGGTCACAATTTTTGTTGTGCTTATTCAACAGATGTCACGTTTTATACTGATGGTGTCAATTTCTAAAGAGTTTGCATTTAATCATATTATACTTAACACTAACCTGCATCTATCGTATTTACTTTTCTAAAAACGTCGTGCAAAATTTGGAAAGTTGTAAGTTCATCTAATCAAAAAGTGTTACTAAGATTTTGTGTTTCTAATGTCCTAAGAAGCTTATCCTAAAAGCCCTATCGTTGGCCATTAAATCACCGTGTTTGAACAACTGAGGCAAAAACAATTTTGTATATTCGCGTGTCTTAATGGCTTCATTAGGGCACGCATTTTGAGTGTCCTAATGAAAATTTTTTAGAATACTGTAAACAGTAACATTTAATTTTTTAAAGATGATATCACTGTTAGACAGCTGTTCTTAGCATTTCAAACTTATGTTATTTACGCAGTGAACTCTTATAATTGGAATGCAACGCTTGCAAAACTAGTCTTGCAGGCCACATAAATGCGCCGAATAGTAAATAGCCCTGTCAAGGGTGTAACGGTTTTTACTTCATTATTAACGAAATTGTAAATTTTGATACTGTCATCATATGGGATGCATTGTGTTGTGTATGTGCAATAGCTCACGATAAACTTAACGTAATAAAATTCAGTTTTATAAAATTATATATCTTTACCTTATAAGTTATAATATCCAAAAGATCCAATGAATAATTATTTTTGTTAACAAAAATCATTCTTTGCTGAAAATACTATTGAATGTATACCTCATTAATTTCTTTAACAAATAAGGTATTTATTCTATGAAATGAAATATAATTATTCTTATTTCATCCAAGTGTTTAATTATTCATTAAGTAGCAATTATTTATGTCACAAATATACTGGCATACATTCTACTTTTAATTTATAATAATTTTCAACAGTACGTATGATACACCTGGCAAGTTTGAACGAGGTCCTGCTGCTTAGTAGCGGCCCGCTACTAGCGGGCTTTGTCTGTATGAGATAAGAATGAGAATTTCTATGTCGGGCGGATTAAGCGAGGTTATATAAAAAACAATTGCATAATTTCTAGTGTTGCTAACTGTTATGCTACTTACCAAAATATCCCTAACAAATTTTATTTAACACTAAGTAATTTTTTTAATTATTTAATAACAAACTAACGCAAACAGAAAAAATAGTATAAAGTATTCGTTTCATAAGACGTTTTAGCGCCCTTGTCCTCTTTAGAAAACTCCCCCCTACGCGGGTCGTTATCTAAACCCGGACGCGTGCGCTAAAAACGTATCTTATGAAACTAATACTTTAATATACTATTGTAGACTCCCATCACGCACACATATGTCTAAGGTTAACCGGTAGGGTTAACCCAAAGCGCCACGGAAGTAAATAGTATCAGGTCATTTTATTTATTTCCTGGTATTTTTTTGCAACGCTTTAATGCTTTCTGTGGTAGTGAATGAAGTCAATAGGTACGCCTATCACTGTAAAGCAATGTAAAGCGCTACAGAATAATATACGGCTGACACTTTTGTAACTGTGGTGTTGATATTGATTTTCTGCAACGCTTTAAAGTGCTTCATATTCAACATACCCAATATATTGTTTAAACTATTTCATTCTAAAAAGCATTGTTTTCTACCTTCATCTATAAGACTACATCGTAATGTGTTCTTCACATTACGTGTTCTTCACAGACTACATCTTCAATATTATTATATTAATATCTCGACAGAACCACTCATTTTGTTACATTCGTTCTATAACAACAGGCACAAATCTTAAAATAAATAAAAATAATTTTATAAATTGTTGTATAATTAGATGATAAAATAAATGGTAAAATAAACTCCAAAGATTATGCATTAGGTAACCGTGTGTTTAAAATTATGCGCTTTGCTTTGAAACATTATTCCTGCGATTATAATGTTCTCATGAATACATTTTTCTCTAATCATAATCTTCAATGTCGAATTTAATTCGACATTGAAAATATATTTGAAGAAAAGCGGTAGGTTTTACATTTTGTAGACTTATTTACTTTAGTTAATGCTTTTTCTTTTAAATTAGTTAGTTTAGTTGATCTTTTTAAATCAGAAAATTTTTATTAATTTAAAATTATGACATTTAGAAGTTTGCTGAACATTTCGAAGTTAACCTGCATAACATAAAAGATGCGAAATTCACATAAGGGTAAATCATAACTTTACTAACATATGAACTATAACTTACTAGCATATCATACACAGTTTAAGACAATTTGATGGTTACCTTCAGTAATACTGACTTCTCTTTACTTTGTTGGAGACGCCTCTAAGACTGACATCCTGATTTCTGAACTAACGAGAAATCAGAACCATTGCCGTGTGACTTTGTTGAGAATAAATTACTAAGAGAAACAACCTATCAACAAAGCTCATGAATACTGAAAATGAACTGAATCAAGTTACGACGTAGGTTCAGACCTCATAGATGTGTTTAGAAGACGCGATTATTCAGAGTAAATAAAATTAAGATACAATTAAAATATAATTGTTAAAATTTTGTATATAAATATGTACCTAAAATGTTATTTTAAGGTTTTTAATTATTTAGTTGAATAAAAACGTTTAAATAAAAAACGAAGCCCACAAATGTAAAACAATGTTTTGATTTATTCATTTATCTAGACCGTTCAGTTTTAAATTAATATTCACTTTACTCTTTACACACAAAGCAATAAAAAACGGAAAACAGATTTTCAACCTCTTTTTCATTTTCATTCTCCTTTCAAACCCATAAAAGTTGTGCCACATATTTTAACGAAAAAGTTATAAAATCCATTCATAGAGCATTTACCTACCCATCATAGTCTAAAAATACCTTAGCGTGCAGGAGGACGAACGTTAATGTAGGACGTGTTCCTGTTATTTCAATTTATCTGCCTCCAACACGGAAAAAACATTTTTTAGCACTTATAAAGATTTTAAAGCCCGACCGAGAGAGGTGAATCTGAGCAAGCACAGATTTCCCATGAGGTTGAAAACGGACCGCTCTATATTTGTATCCCAGGGAAAATGGACTTCAGAAAGTGGAAAACAATCAGGGGCTACGCGACAAGTTAATTATTTATCTTTACTTCTTGTTTTGTTTCGAAACCCACCCAAAACTTGCAAGTTTTCACTTAACATGGATTTAAAATTTTAACGATACCATTAACTACTTAGTTAGATTGGTTTAAGTTTCTTAGTGGACACTAAAACAAACTTTTAGGTTCAACTGTAACAAATTAATATTTAAATCGAAAGAAGACTTATCGGTTCCTTAACATTAAGTTTCTTAGTACTGATTTTAACTGAAGACCCTTAGTAACGTACCATGAAACCTCAGTCCATTGTTTAGTAAAATCTACGTTATTATAAACCACATTTTCCACCTGTTTATCTCTATTATCCCTAGCTTAAGAAGATCCTCGTTCTTTTTATTATCATGCCTCACTAGGGCTGTATTTTGATTTCTGAAACAAAACTATTTACAACAGGTATATTTCGCAAAGAAATCTTGTTCAAAACAAACTTGATATTGCGTCAGTGTCGAAGCTGATGGCTTTTCCAATTACTAAATTTGCATGCAGAGGTCGCATCGGAGAGTTTGGAGGTTATTGGAGAGAGACTTGCTTAGCACCCAAAGACGTGCCTCGACGTCTAAAAATCATTGACAAAACTCAACATACCGTGAAATAAACGAATAATTAACTTTGAACTTTTATGTAAAATTGAAATAATACGGAACCAAATTAACTTATGAATTGCTTAATCAATATAGTTTCTTTCCCAAATGGCTTCTTATTAAGTTCATTGCGTGCATGGAATTATTAAAACATGATTACACCATTAAAAATCGCCCCGAAGGAAGATATATTTTATAGAAAATGAAAATGCTTTTAGACATGTAAAAGAATAGAATTTAAAATTTCGTTACAGGAATTTTTTTTACACACGTGGAGGAATTCCAAACTACGCATAAATTACGAGACCTGACTCACATGAATTGGACCAAGAGCTATATTTTGTTTTATCTGTGTTTGACATTTTATAGTTCAGCTAGCATTAAAATGATTTACTTGCTGCTAATATCGTGCAAAAACATAATCGTTTAATCACTGATAAATATTTGTTGAATAATAAATGTTAATTACAGTAACATACAGTGGTTCAATTCACGTGGGTCAGGACTCGTATATTAACCGAAAACATGGTTTAAAATATTTAAAATCAGGGATAGTCCACTTCGGTCTTTTTCGGACTCTTGTTTTGGTAAGCAGAATATTTCATTCAGACATGATGAATGTATTATGATATAAAGATTTCTTATGAAAGTAGGACTGCTAACTCACGTTATGCAACAAGGTACCAAAGATGGCCTCAAGAGCAGCCAATAGAACTTAAATTTAAATATTTTATAAAGAGATTTAAATAGGTCTATGTTGTTAATGACGATAACGTAAGAAATAGGCGTATCGTTCACTAACAATACAATCATCGACTATATTTTCTACTTTCTCTTATTTTTGTTTCATTTATTTTTAAGATATATTTTCAAAGATGGTTCCGTTATTTCTCCCAAGATTTATTGAAATCTAATCGAAATAATCTTAATTTTAAATTTGCATAGTGTTGCCATCAACGGTAACAAAAAATGCCACTAGTATTGAAATGTGATTATTTTCTACCGCCAGGTCAGAAAGCACGCTTTTATTTGCTCATTTTAGACAAAAAATCCTCCTAAGGATAAAAGTAATTTTCTAACCCGCCATTTGTGTTACATTTTTAGATTATAATTTATGAACACTTTTACTGACTCTTGGTGAAAAAAAATATAACACAACTCGGGAAGAAAGTTGCTTTTCTCATTTGTGTGCTTGCTTTCCCCTACTTTCACTTCCACTTTTTGTCCGTATATTACGAATAAGTATTAAAATCTGAGATACTGTTTATAATCTTTATAATAATTATAACCTTTAGTACCACAATCATTGTTAAGGAAAAATGCAAATAAACATTGGGAATAAGAAAGCAAATTGTAAATCTGACATCTAAGATCTAAGCCACTGACAGTTTGTATCAGTATTAACTCTATCATTCAGTACCATGTTCATTTTCTGGTGTGTGGGTAAACAATACACAGAAGAATAATAATAGTTTGCATTTTAATGACATCATGGAAATTCTTATAAATAAATATTGAGATACAAATGGGATTTATTTGGATTAGAAGAGAAAGACAAGAAGATGCTAATACAAGTATTTTGGTGTATAAGTATAAACTGTCAAATTTTTGTTGAATCGTACTGTTAAATGTATATGTATAGTTGTATTTATGAAAACAAAAAATATAGAGAATATAATTGTCACATTAGAAATTATAATATGTATTTAAGACTAATTAACTGACTATAATTCGGACGAAAAAGAGTCGTCTTCCTACCTAATGATCGTTAAGTAACAGTAAAGCAAAACAACGATTTAAATAACGATAATAAATGTTACCACAAGACGAACTAATCTGGCCAACGCGCAATCTGAGCACTGCCATGCTAATTGGCAGAGAAATTTCCTTCTATTTTTTCTAACAATAATGACAACAATTTTCTCTTAAAAACTGATTATTACAATTGTTTTAATCTGTTATAAAAAGTAAAAATTGATAAAAAATTATAAAATATAGTAATTATAAGATAACTTATTTAGGCAACCTCTTTCACACCTCGTATCACTGGGAGCTCTCTAAACAGTCTATTGGTCGTCTCACGTTGGGACTACAGCGGAGGAAAGATAGCCAATGTATTTCTTATGAGAGTTTGTGCTTCGTTGTTGCCACCTATTTCACTGTATGAATCTATAGAAATGTGGATTAAGATTCCAGAAGTTCTAAACCTTTGAAAACAGTAACCGAAAAAGTGTAATTGTAACCATACAAAAGGAGAATTTAAAAGAAAGTTAATAACATGTATTTGTTATTTTATAAAACATTATTTGGGATTGTCACATCGTACATGTATCTAAAAATTCGATATTTTATTACTTATACGTTTTTGTCTAATTCTTTCGTCTTCAAATCCTTTCAAAATAAAAATAACGGCTGGTTAGCTTCTGTATGATCTTTTTAATCTTTTAATTCACATTTAAATAAAGGAAGTCCCCAACGCAATTTTAACGGTAAAATTATTCATCATGATAAAATTATTCATTTGTTCAACTTGTTTCAAAAGAAACTTGCGAAAACGAAAATTTAGGATTAGCAGCAAATGCAAAGGATTTTAGTAAACAATAAACCCTTCTGGTTTTTTCTAATTTTACTTCGTGGAACTACATAATACAGTTTGTACTTACTGAAATTATAGTATAACGTTTTTTTTTGTCTGCACTATTTATTTGTCACCGAACGCATATAAGCAAATTTCTTAATACAGAAATAATTATTTGGTTTAAAATTTTGATAGCTTGTGCGTCTATAGATCTTCGCTTAGTTGTTTGGGTTTTATCGTTTGTAATTATTGTTAACATTGTCGTGTTGTTTGTTGTAACTATTCGTATTGTAGTATTACATAACGCACATAGTACATTATACATAAGTATGGCGGATATTGTTAAAAACAGAATGGGTTTGTGTACTAAAGGTTGGTGAAAAACAGATTTTGTCAAATTTGATAAAATATCGTCTTACTGAGACCCGGCAGTCATTATCAGTAATTATTCGACAATTTTCTAAAGAAACAGGCATTAGTGAAAAAACTTTGTTCTCAGTAGGTCAAGAAAGTATTTCACCTGATGGAATAAAATCTCCAAGAAAAAGAGCGAAGAATAAAAAATACTTATAATCGCATTGCATTATCTTTCCAAATCCATCATAAAAAATTAGGGTTTCTATTTAAAAACATTTTCGTTATCGCCACAACTCGGAAACAAAAGACAATCTACAAATAACGAATACACTAAAATATGTCTCCTTTAAGATAAAAATCGACATATTCTAGGATTTTTTTTAAATAAAAGATTTATTTCGATAGTTCCAGATTTTATACGCGCACTATATGAACAGCAAGTTTTGAAATTTTGTTTTACTACCGCTGTTAGAAGAAGTGACTACCTGCAGTATAACTTAAGGTTTATGCAGTTACAACTACAATATTTAAAAAGTGTTTTTAAAAGTTGCTTGCAAGATGTTTGGCTACCCCGTTGTCCATAAGAACACACACCGTAGTCTCAACGTGAGACGACCAATAGTATGCGCTTGATTGTGATAGGCGTTTTAGAAATACGTACAATAGAAAAATTCTATTCAAATATTGCGCACTGTCGTAGGAAGTGGCTTAATTATTTCTGATCTTGGGCGAACAAAGTATAGTACAGCTACAGAAATAAGTAATGCCTCGCCTCCTACGTCCGCCTATTCAGTATGTAACACACGTTATACATTCAAATAAAAGGAACATAACTTTCTATTATTAAAAATAATTAATTTTTAAAGCCTAAATAATGTGAAACTTATGTATAAAATAACATCAAAAAGGAATGTAAAATCTGCTAAACAAGAATAAAAACCAAATTTAAAGAAATAATAATTTTAGGAATTGCTATAAAGAAAAAACTTCCATTCGTATTTCTAGTAAGTTATCTTTGTGGTCTGTTTCTTGTATGTTGATATTAATCTGTTGATTGCATTATTTCATCAGATATATTTATCGGATATTTCTAAACATAATATTTAGACTGCCAACATAAATTTTACAAAACGGCTTAAACAAGGGAATCCTCTCCGAACTGACAAATTATACTGCATTTAATAAGAATATTCTTTTTATCTCTCTTTAAATAATAGGTTTTTACAATTATTAGTCTAGTCGTGAGTATGTAAAACTTTTAAAAATAATTAATGTTTAATGCATAGGTAGTATGAGAATTATGTATAAAAATAATAACATGAAAAAGGAATGAAAAACCTGCTAAAAAAGAATAAAAGACAAATTTAAAAAAGAATAATTTTAAGGGTTACTAGAAAGAAAAGACATTTGTGTTTCTACTTACTCGACTAGAATAGATAGATAAAAACACGAAATGTGTAATAAAAGTAACTTCATTCATTTGTATTTACACTTATTGACAAAAACCCAGGCAGCAATATAATTTGTCAGTTCGAAGAACTAGTTAACGAGGATTCCTTTGTTACGCTCGTTTTGTAAAATTGCTTTCTTGCAGTTTAAAATTTATATATATAAATATCCAGGTATTTACTGTCTCTAGAAATTACATTCCAATGAAAAGTCTCTTTAAATAATGTAATCAACAGATTAATAATAACATCATACAAAAATATAATTTAAAAAACTTATGGGTGGTACCGGTGCTCGATGCGAAGCTCAAATCGCCCTACTACCCTAGTTTCATTTCGTATAATTAATTATTTATCGATTAGACCAATACCTTGCACTTCCATCCATATGCTCCCTTTCGTGATATCAGTATGGGGGAATGCTTTACGTAAAACTTGAATTACTGATACCTCGAAATCCTTTTTAAATTACTTGGGATTGCCAAAGTGGACAATGTTTTTTAAGTAAACCTAAATAGTCTCATATAAATTGCTTGCTTTTACAGATATTTAACAGCATATATTAGCGGCGTTATGTTGGTATTTTCTAGTGAACTATCAAAATCGCCAGGGATGTCGAGAATTGTTGAAACAGTTTAGGATAACTTTGAAATTCTGCCAAATTCGCTATAAGAATTATTCTGGTTTCGTTAATTAATGTAATTTTTTGTAATTAACTTTTCTTTGCTGTGATTCGACTGATACATTTAAATTTCAATGTAATAGAACCCTACGATTCCTATCAAAATCAAAACTACCTAGAATTTTTTAATGACACATGAATTATAGTTGAAATGAAAGTTAGAAATTTTTAAGCAAATTAAACTAAGCTACGTGTGAATAAAACATAAGACACACCTTGTATGTCATAAGAATTCTTTTGGAAGGTTGCGCAGTAGCAAATCTCTATCGCGCCAATGTTCTTAGGATTAACAGTGGCGTAGTAGACAATCAAAATTATATTAACAATGTCAATAAAATTAGTTTCTTCTCGTTTATGTATGTATGTATTGAATGTATATCCATTCAAAACAGCATCACCCCTTGGCCGCATACCATCATTAGTACCAGACTTTCTATCTCAGTATGACACCTTTAACTGTTATTTCTGAAACACTAAACCTGCCTACCGTTTCGCTGGAAGCTACATGGAACCATGCTCCTTGGAAATTACAGTCACGTCTGATAGATTTAGAGTATCTTTAACGTGGTAATTATTGATTTTTATGATCAATTTTGTTTTACTCTTTAATATTGTTCGCAATTATTACCTTCTATAAATATATTGTCTAAGATAAAATTCATAATCACTACAGATTTAAGGATTAAAAAGGCACTTATATATAATTTAAGTTCTTTTAATACGCTTGTAATTAAGTGAGGTTAACCTATTTAGTAATTGTTGTTAAAAATATACTTGATATCTGATAGCATACACCCGTCAGTATGAAAAGTATAGTCAATTTTATTATCCTTATTATATCCTATATACTATGATGTTATAACCTATAATATTGTGAAATATTTAAGATTACGTCAAGGCCTTTACGAAATTCTTTTTTTATAACGCGACCGGATTTCTTTTTTTGTATAGTTAGTAAGGTATTTTGAACAAGAATGCAAAGTAGGGAGACGACTTCGCTGAATAATCTAGATTTGTTTACTGCATGTAATATAAGCATTCTCCTGTAAAATTTTAGAAATATTGCATATGCCCCACCAGTTCTCACTTAATATATAATAATTAATTGGTATTTATCATACTGTAATGAATTTTTAATGTTATAATTTTCTAATAAGTAATGAGAGTTGGTACGGAGATCAATGACTTTGACTTTGAAATATATCTAATTACGTATAACTGTTCATACTGATGATTTTCTTATTTTTATTAAGAGTAGTCTTTAACTATGTTTTGTTTTAATTTTTGGAATTTTAGTAAAGTCTATGTACTTAAGCATTGGTTCTTTAGTTTTATTGTCGCCTAGTAATAGATTAGCAAAGGATATCCTTGTACGTAAGTTGGTTGCGGGTTGTCTTGAGGAATTAATTATCTTGGAACTACGTAGTAGCAATTTTCTCTCCAAGTACTTAAGTGACAAGCCGAAGCACTTATTCTTATAACACCTTCACAAAACCAGCATCATTCCAACTATTTTGAAAACTTGGCAAATAAAAACCAATATAACCGTAGTTACTCTTCATAAAACAGCAGAAAAGAGAATCAAGTATGCAACTCAATGCTGCACTACCCTTGTATGACCCGCTCGCAGTGGTTGATACGCATGTGATCTCGGATACCCACGACTACTTCAAGCACGTGATTTGTGATGACTAATCTCTTAATTTACTTGTCGGGGTTTATTTTAGAAATATACGTGCGTTTTAAATGAAAACGTAACATCTTCATCTGTTGATAGATTCTAGAAACTTTTGTGACCGATTACATTTTTTACTGATTGAACTATGTCATTTACAGTTTACTTAGTTAAGTAAAGTACTGGCTTACTTTACTTAAGCCTAGTCTTTTGTTTTAACTATTAAGGTTTTTCGAAAACTTTTAGAAGCGCACCCGTCGTATTCGTCTAGATACCTACACTCATATTCAAAGTTAAAATTTAAATTACCGTAGGTTTGAATCATATTTCTGTAGCAGAAGCAGCGTCAGTATCAGTGGCTTAAGCTTTTTTCAGGGATGACTGCTGCGACTAGGCCTTTAAGTTTAACTTTTTGTTTTTTTAGAATTATCTACTGAGACTATACTCTATTTTTATTTACTGCCCCTAGCTTAATTCTAAGACCTTACAACAACAAAAGTACAGCACTGTAAAAGTACAAGCTATTAAATAATAATATCTTCTAATAGTCATTAATATGTGTTCTTATTCAAATGACAATCACGAACTGGAAAGCAGAATGCATTGGATTGTTTAATTTAAAACACATTTTCACCGGAAGACTTAACCGCTGATGATATTAAAAGAACATGAATTTTCCATAAAAGCTGTATAAGCTTAACATACGGTGTCATGCTTTGCATTCTGTAAAGATGAAAGACGATTTTAAATTTCTTGAAATAATAATCACAGTTACTTCGATACTATTTTGTATTCGTGTCCACATCGTGAAAATGTTTTAAGAATCCTTATATATCCAGGGTAGAGTAGTTTCTTCATTAAAATGATTCTAACGTACAGCATGAATTCTAAATTCTAAATTCACAACTAGGTCGCATACAAAATAGATATGCAGTTTTGCAGAGTTTCCACGAGAAGAAGTTTCAGCGAATGTTTCAACACAGAACATAAGGAAAACTTATTGTAAATGTATTAAATTTCGAGTAGGTGAAGCAGAAAACGTGGAGTTTTATAAAATATTAAAGAAGCGCCTGATGCTCTTCGATAAAACTACTAAAAGCTATAATACGAATCCATTTTTTCTCATCATTATTTAATATATCATTTTATGACGGTTTATATTCTCCATCTGATGATAACTACCTCATCTCCTCCTATTCAGCCAAACCTAACTTTAAATTGCATTTACATTGCTGAACTTTCCAAAGTCACTTTCCGTCTGCCAAATAGACCGAGTCCCGCTGATATTTATTGGTTTTCCTTACGCAAACATCCCTGTCCGTTACCTTCTCTCTTTCTTTCCACCTCTTTCGCTCTAAATGCTGCCTTCTAAACATCATTAATCTGTTTCTCCTGTATCTCATCCTGCTCCGCCCCATACCAAAGTTGACAACGAAAATGCATTTACTTCATTTTCATAAATTTTCTTATATTTTAGTTTCCACTCTTACTTCATTTTAGGATCTTACTTATGAGAGCTTGTTTTTATTCATAAATTCTTCTCTCAAAAGATTATAAATTGTTACTTGAGAAAATTTTAAAAAATTGTTGAAAAACAAGAAATTAAGAAATTGTACTTTCTACTATCCATTTTTTTTTCAGTCCTCTGACTTTGAAAGCGTATTGCTCGTAAAGTACTGAACCAAATTAAATATTTAAAAAACGAGCTAATAGTAAATTTATTTCTACATACAACAGTGAAATATTATATTTCTAAGCCGTATACTTTTGTTTTTATCGGACGATACGTAATAAAAGGTACCCATTTTTAGCGACAATTTCATTAAAAGTAAGTTAAATATTTTTTTCTCAGAAAGTATGTACCATATATCTATGAGATTTTTGTAGGGGTTAGAAAGAAACCTTATAGTTCTTGTGCTATAACTTACACTATTTGCAGACAAAAAAGTGTTTTATTTAAGATTTATATGAAAAAATAGCAAATTATGTTTTCTTGTTTATTAATAGAGACAGCGTCAAACTCTTTTCGCTAAATTAACGTTTTCATGTGCCTAATCATATAATTTTTTAACATTATGTAAGAATTGCAAAATCTGAAGGAGTTAATTTAAGTAGGTTAACTATTTTAGGAACGTGATATAAAAATTAAGATAAATGATATGAAATAATTATCAGTTTTTATGTAGTGCCTTTTATGATTACGAAAACAGCCTGAAGCTCGAAGTGGTTTCAATCCTTGTTTCCAAAAGGGTAAAGTTAGTTTGTACCAATAGACTGAAACTGACTCGAGTTTCACTGAAGAAATTTCGCCAATTGACATGTTATAGATAATTTACCTGACAATTCAAAGATTGTCCAAAAAAATCCGAAATAAAGTATGGGATATTTTTAAATGTTATTATTATAAGCCAGAAAGTAACAACGTTTGTATTTTAACCCAAGATCTGTCATTCAGTTAAAGGACAATATCCTCTGACATAATTGATGATTATTAGCCCCCGGTATAATTCGACCAAGGAATTCAGAATTTCATAGTCCTACTGTCAGTAATACTAAGCAGCAAATCAGAACAGCTTAAATAATAGCCTGCAGCTTATTTAGATACCCAAATCTAGATAAAATGACTTTAAGCAATTTCTCGATACCAAGGAAAAGATGATCAAATGTTAAATTAAACGAAAGGTCCATGTTATATTACCTTTTGAATTATCCAGTTGACCATATTTTCTTATGGTTCACTAACATGGCCCTACAGGAAGATCCTAATCAAGACGCTGAATGTCAAAGAGAATTTAGGGATTTTCAAAGAAGTACTTCTGATTATGGTTAATGACCAATGGAACTCAAATTTGCAAAATATGGCTTTAACAACGAAGACAGATTACCATTCAATTTCAATTTTGTTCAAATTGCATAGTTTTGGTCTCATACCATATGTGAAAGAAATGTGTACAAAATGTATACAATCTAATGAAATCTAACTCAGAATTTACGTTGAATAATAGAAGATTGAGAAGTTTCAATATTTTAAAAGATTTGTTGATTTCTGAACCGGTTTCGCGAACTTCTCCTCCTGTAGAAACTAACTGTAAGTTGCATTGCGATGCTAGTACTCAGGAATTCGGTTCTGTCCTCTTACAATGGCAAGAAAATAATAAATTCCATTCTGTTTGATATTAAAGACAATGTACTATTGTAAAAAGCAGATTTCACGGTCAGATAAGTAGAGGTTATATGGCTATTCAGACTTCACGGAATTAACGTGACTATGTGTATTTCAAACGTGTAGATTGCTTTCCAGATATGAAGAGTCTCAACTCTAGCAGTAAGAACTGGCTCTACCTTGCGGTAAGGTTAAAAGGCAATTATACTATTCAAATAAAAATATTCCTATTATATGTATGTAAGCTAAAACAGAAGATGTTAGACAGAGAACGAAAGCAATTGACATTCTAGAATACATAACATCACTGAAATGGAGAAAAGAGTAATTTATGTTAATTCTCAATTCGGACAAAAATAAAATTTATTTTTTCTGGCTGAATTAACCTATAGCGTAATAGCAATGGAGTCGTGAGTTAATTGTAATACTTTCACCCAAAATTCCGGAGGTTAATATTTTAAGGATGGTCAACCAATTATTCGGTCAGATTATTTCTAAGTTCAAAGAGGAATCTAATGAGGAACACATTGGAATTGTTTTTTTTTGTTTTTTTACGAATAAGCTCGGCGGGTGTTTAACTTTTGGAGTTATACTTTACAGTTCTTTTTAATTTAGGATTTTTTTGAACCTTAGGTACTACATTATGAAGGTAGTATTCCTTGGAAGATACACTCTAAAAAATTCCCCTTGAAGTTGCCTCCATTTCTTGGGGTAAATTTACTTCAAAGTGTAATTTTCATAGGAAGTGGGAAATTTCAATATTATATATGCATGGCATATAATACCGAATTTGTTGAACATATGCATTCTATACGCAATTAAACAATGATTCAATAATAATTACATAGAATGTACCCTATTTTTAAATATTTATATTTATTGGACTTGACCTTATAGTGAAATTGTGCTCTAGAACAAGCACAAGCTTTTATAAAGTATACTTTGTTACCTCCATTTTTTGGGGTAAATTTACTTCCAATGTAATTTTCATAGGAAGTGGAAATTTCAATATTAGGTCAATATTAGGTAAAGTTATAACTTTACGCAGGTGTTTTAATGTTAAAATGAAATGTAAGATTGCATTGAGATCGTAATTTTAATCTGTAAATTTATTTAAAAAGGAAACATGACAATGCAAATTTAACCTAATATTGAAATTCTGAAATAAATAAAGATTATTAAAAGTTTCACAGTTTTATTAAAATATACCTGACAATATTGTTTCGACAGCTATGCTGTCATTATCAAAGGTAATATAATTATAAACAAACACGTCGCTAAGGTAGATACAAAATAGGTAACTAGATAAAATAATAATAATAATAATAAAAATTAATAATAAAAATCATAATTAAACATCTAATACTTCCAGTAACGGAGAATTACTGAGCTCAAGTTGTTCATTCATTAAAGGTACCCTGAGTTTGTGTTTGTATATCTCAAAGGCTTCTAAAATGTCTAATTTGCGTTTGTTATTACAAAAATGTAGGAATTTAATATTATTTTGAGGAGTCATTGTGTGATTTTGTTCTAAAAGGTGTTTGGCGTAATTCGATTTTTCAGGATGTTTATTTATTATGTTAAATATTGAAATTTCCCACTTCCTATGAAAATTACACTTTGAAGTAAATTTACCCCAAGAAATGGAGGCAACTTCAAGGGGAATTTTTTAGAGTGTAACTAAGGTAAATAGTTATGATGGAATATCTACTTTAGTAGTTATTCTTCGTTTATATTTGTGTGGATCGTCAAAACAAGTTTAACTACTCTAAAATTCAAAAACTACTACAATCACGCAAACTCACACGAACTCACAACTAGGCACACTGTACCGGTGTAACGTGCGCTACTGAGCACCGCATAATGGTTTATGTAGGTAAGGTTAAAACGCTGCTCTACGTTTTTACGGTCCAAGTTGTTCTTTAAGTGGAAAATTGTATGTTCCATCATGCCAGACAAGATTTAACAAAACATAAATTTTTAAGTAAAAAACTTAAAATTGAGCCCGTTTGCGTTATCTTTTATGTATAAAGTCTGAAATAACCTCCTGTAATTTCTCTAAAGAGGCATTTATTATTTTTGTGGTGTCTGCATATTATACAGAGCATGTTAGATAAGCCGGGTTCACCACTACACGCAAACAGTTTTAACGGTGAGGGTAGAGAAAGCATAACGTTTTGTGTTAATTTAGTAGTGAAATTAACTATGATTTAATAACGACGTTGAGGTTCTTATAAGGGTGGGTCTGAAATTTACAATAAAGTGCTGTAAAATTCGCTGAACAAATCGTGCATTAAATAAACTGGGTTGTACTACAAACAAAATGAAAAAAGTGTATATAGACCAGCTAGTGTTTATACCCTCGTAAAATGCAAATGGTTTCACGTGACCTTTCTTTTTAGGTTATGAATCCCATATGACTGAAGCGTGCGTTAGCTTGGGCCTTTATAAGGGATGATATGACAGTGTCCCGACCTCCCTAGTAGTCCGTACAAAATGTTTTTTAACCTATTCTGTAGTTCAGCTGAAGGAAAATGTAGTAGGAAAACGTCTTAAAGCCTGACCCAAATTTTCTTGAACGTAGTGTGCAGGTCCACTCGCTAAATTGCCCATTAAGACACAGTTCATTGCGCCAGTTTTGAGCAAAGTTTCATTTCTTCGTGTTCCTGATGTTTGGTGTTTTTACTTTTTCCGGTTATTTCGTTTGATGTTTGCCGCACGTTCTAAATGTAATGTGGCTGCTACAACATAGAAAGTTAGTTTTATTTAATTTTAGAAGTTGCAGTTTTCGATAAAAAAAAACTTGTTTTGTTTTTCTTTTTGTAATAAAATGTATAATATAAAAAAATTAAAGAACTTTTCATAAATGCAGACAGAAGTTTTTTAGCATTTACAGAAAAAGAGTGGGAATTTACATTTTCCTTTATTAGAAGAATTTGTTGATGTTCATTGCGGGGGCGCTTTTTATATGAACTGAATGGCTGTAATGGCTGTTGCTGTTCAGCGTCAGCAGAAAATTAAAACGAAGTTCAAAACTCAGTTTTTAAAAATTATTAGACGGGTTTCTCTGTTTGTTTTTTGTTTTAAAAGAAAATGTAATGTTAAATAAACTAAAGTAAAATCATATTTTTAGTATTATACTGTACTAATATAATACATTGGATCCCAAATTATTTTGCATTGTAAACTGATGTATTGAAGCCATATTGCTATTATTTTGTATTCTATAAAAATTAAGTGACGTACTTTGTCTATTAAATTATTTATTTAAAAAAATTAAATGTTAAATCTGGATTTTAATAAACTAATAAAACTTACTCCAGCTATTTCAAAATTATTTTATTAGAGAGAGAGACTATAAATACTCAAGAGTTATAAGTTAAAGACATTTTAATTATTAACCTCTGTTAATTGTAAATGGCCTTTATGAAAGGAAAGGTTAGATTGGAAATGAAGGTTCTTTCTCCACAGTCCCCAGTGTATGAAATTTAAATTTGCCACTTAGTTAAGAAATGTCAGAATTACCTTTCACATACCTCTTTTTTATACTAGAAATCTGTTTTATCTGTCAACAAAATAAATAATGATATAATCGTATGTTATGGTATTTTGGTATGTGCAGATTTTTTAGATTTTTTAAATTCTTGTGAGTTGACTTTTATTCTAATAATTATATTAAACTGACTTGGTTTCAATAATGCAATTTCATTTCATTCTAGCTACAGTTATTATTTAACAAACCGAACTTACAACCAAGATGCAAGACGAATCTTACGATGAATCAGTTAATTAATTTCGATTTAGTAACAGATACCAGAAAACAACTTTGAGCTGGTACATATACGTAAATGTACTTGCTATTCTATTACTTTTTGTTTCTTGCATAGTAATAAATTATTTTCTTTGGTCCAGTTGTACAATTACCAGCATTACAGCAAGAAATATTTTCTAGGCAATAGTTATTTATTTTAAAACACAAAGCTCATTTTTATTGTACTTCATTTACGAGTTCTACAAGACCGACTTGCATTATTCTAATAAAAATTCGTCAGATTCTTCCTCTTGAGACTAAATAATTAGCTAAAATATATTTTTTTGTTAAACAGCACCAGGCCAATTCAATATTCAAGCGACACGATCATCTGTAAAGATGGCTTTGATGGCAGCCTCCAGAAGACAGGGAAATGTATAGCTTAAAATCCCGTGTTCAGGGTACACTACGTTCCACACCCCAAACAAAAAAACCTTTTAAAAACGAAACGTACTTAGCATGTTACAAAATCATAGACCAACTGACAACTTCTCAAAGTAAATTAAAGAACATTATTTTAAAAAAACACTTACCTCAAATAGATAAAAAATGAGGTTTTGATTTATTATTGTACCATACTTCGAAATCAAGGGGAACACAGAAACTTTCCTTTCACCACAGAATTTTTCACCAAAATACTAGAAATCACTTCAAAACAAAAGACCACTATTACACGAAAGAAGTTTTCATTAAATTTTCCGCTATTAAATGATGGGCAAACAAATAACTGCTTTCACAGTTGACCAAGATGGACGTTTTGCTTGTATCTTTTAATGGCAACGAAATAATGATGCTAAATGCCCCAGCAGGAGAGTATTAGTGTCTTCGTAAACGACGCTTTAGCGAAATACACTCTCCTACGAAAGATTTATCGAAAATAGTTAATTGACCCATAACAATTAGAGACAGGAGTTTAACCCGTTACAATAAATAAGTACCAACACGCTTCAAATGCAGGCTATGTGCAATTGAATAGATAAATCAACCATTACAAGCTCATCCCATTACAAAGTGAACGTACAAAACAGTCATTATAGGTCACGTATGATGATGACAACCATATATTAGGTAAGTGCTAGTGTAAATCAAAGTTATTAGTGTAATGATATCTCTTTTTGAAGTATGATTTATCAGTATGTTAAAAATTTAATTCTTAATCTTCTATCTTTAGTCGTTACAAAATATATTGATCAATTTCCTTGTTGAGGTAAAGTAATTTTGAATGATGCGGGATAGTTTTGAAAGATTTTTTCAGAATAATTTATAGTTAATGACTTATTTTACAAAAAGGGATTGCATAGTATAACTTTAATATGCTCTAGCGGCTGAGCTAAAGATCATACATAATTGGTACCAAATTCATCCAAACCGTTTCAGATATAGGAAATCGAAGAGATTGTACACCTCGTAACTTTGACTATTCGGTGCTAAATAAACGACAGACGTTGTAGACAAGGAATTCTGTTGAACCATTTGTGATGAGTTTGAAGAAAAGAAGAACTCTAAAGAAGAATTATAAATGTAAATAATTGCAGTTATGTTTACAAGATATGCTATAATAGATATTATGATGATGTTTTGAGAGCTAGAGAAAATCTGAACATATTTATTACAAGGACCAAAACGAACACCAAGATAAAAGGCATTCGTCCAAAAATATTTACTTTGAGTTAAGTCTATGTTTATCTACTTTTTTTTGAAAGAAGTCCCTGCTGCAGTAAACAATTTTCTCTTCTGGAATTCTTCGACAAAATGAAGCAAATGGTATGCAGTAGGACTGATCTAATCGGTATGAACTATCAATATTTACTGCCAAATTTAAAATTATATTTGAAGAAAACCAAGCTTTAGATTATTATCCAGCACGTTATCCTTTCTGTGGACTCAACTAGATAATATTTAATCAATATGTTCTAGCAATCTGGGTAAGCAGATAGATTTTACCTAAGAAAATATCCTTATTTTTAATTGGTGAACCCATTTTAAAACGTGTATAGATAGAATATTAACGTGTTCTAAATAGTTTCTAGCAATTAGCATAAAATTATTTTAAAAGCTTTTAAAAGGTGTACTCTGCTTAAGAATATCACTGAAGTACCGTTGGCAATTTAAAATTTCAACTTCCACTAGTAACCACGTATTTACTTCATGTTCCATTAATGCCACTGCAATTTTGCGGTAGCTGCTACAAACATAACCGTTAATAAGATTACGAAATAATTATCCTACAATAATGACACATTCTTCGGTTGTAATAAAACGTAAGAGGAATTCAAAAAGTCTGACGCTTCTCATACAAACCAACAACCCGGGCGCAAAAATTCAATAACGTTTAGTGGCGTTTAACTCGTAAAACTACCCGAAAAATCATATAAAAATAAAAAGAGTTCCCCATCATCTTTATTTTTGGGTTAATAACAGCAAACTCATACGAGGGCGTGCAGATCATGACGATAATGTTTGGTCGTGCTCTGCTAATAACGCGATGGACCCCGAGACTCTGATGCCATAGATGGTTGGATAAGGTCTTCCCCCTTCATACGTAAGCCGATTAGGGTATATTGTATGACCTTACATTCCATTTCGTGTTTTTTCTTTTCAGAGTACTTTAGTCCCGTTCTTAGAACGTTCGCTTTAGTAGCCTTATGGGGGTATAAAATTCCTTTAGCCGAAATGTGAGCTGGTTGGGCAGTCCCATTTTTCGTAATGGCATACATGGTATTATACTTAAATGGCCGATTGAAGTGAAAGTGCACCCTAAAAAATAATTTTAGATTGTATTTAAAGCTGTACTTTTTCTTTACTTTGAAATTCTTTTAAACACAATACTATTAAAATAATTTGTATTTGTGTTATAACGTTATAAAGAAGCGTTAATTCTTAACTGCTTTGTTTCAATGGCGTGGACACTTCGATTATTAAGTAAGGAAAATGTAAATTAAAAATCGATTCATTACATGTTTTTAATGCAGAAACTACGTTGAAATTAAGTTAACTATAAGTTTAACCAAAGTTGATTAAATTTGAATTTAAAATAAAATTTAGTATAAAACGTTAATTAAATAAAATAAATGAACCTTTATCTAAAACGTATAACTTTTATAAATTTCAAATAATTAATAATATTATAATATCGCATGTGCTGATAACTATGGCTTTTAATAAAACTACTGATCGTGCGATATCATTTCCCACGGTCTTTTCCATTCAGTTTAGAGATTGTGAGCAATGACTCGTTTTCGTGGTTACTAGACTGTGCGGAATGTGTAATTTTCTATAGTGGCCGTAGATAAAATATTTTTCTTTACAATTAATCCCATCTTCTTTAGTTAGATTAGAATTATTTTTGTATTTTAAGTTTTGAGAAAATACTTTCTTCTTTTTTCTTAGTTCATACTATCGCATTGGAGGGTGTTTTGGACCAGATAATTTTATGAACGTTTCAAGACCGTCATTAAACTCCCCCAGTCTCGATAAATTTGAAAATGTCTTTAACTATATTTCTTATTCGCAGTTTTTTATATCTTCAACTGGTTTTTGAAATTAACAGTTTTCTTTAATGAGATTGTTAATTAGCATATCTCGTTTTCTGGCACTCTTTTCTTAATAATCAATTTTTTTATGTAACTTCATATGCACATTGCTTAAAGTAGATGTCTCAGTATTGACTCTATCGATTTATTGAAATTATAAATGCTACTTACACTAACCATAATTTTACTTGCAAACTACATTACATCTGCCGATATTGTACGAATTGTAAATAATCGAGTTTGTTATAAAAATCGCTAGAATGTTATTGTTTATAACTATTTTCTTTTAATTATATCAAGCTGTGTGGCTAGGTAGCGCTATTGCAATATCTTTACCTTTCTTAATGTAACAATCCGCCGATAATAATCATTTAATTATCGTACCAAAATATTAGGACACCAGGTATATCTAATTAAATTGTTTAATATTTATTAATTCATAAATTACTTACATAAAATGTGAGGTGTTGCTGACACTGTGTTTCATAGGAAATATACTTTTTGAACTTTGATAAACTTAAGACAGGAACACTAAGCTGCATCAACTTAATAAAAACAATTTAATAAAATGTAACTGTGCTAAATAGGCACTTCACACAAAATATAATAGTTGGGTTATCGCAAGACAGGAAACGATGATGCAAATTTCACTCGTAGCGTTATCATAAGCAAAACAATGCACGGGTTCAGTTTTGCAATTTGGCATAACCAGTTGGAAAACTACTAAAGTTTTGAAACATCAGCTTTTCGGCGAGATGCTCGAAAAGCTTGACTTCTAAGTCAGTTCCGATAGATTCTTCACTTGAACGGTTTGGCACTACATAATTATCTCTAACAAAAAGAGCAAACATTAGGGACTCATTTAGTTAATTGTAAACTTAAGAATTTTAATATAATTTAAACATATATATATTCCATATAATATAAATATTCCAAATTATAACTCATACAAAAAATAACAATAATAATTACGTATACTTTACAATCGGGCGACTGAAAGTGTTAATTAACTAATTCCAGACAGAGAAATTGGATTAATTTATTATAAACGCAAAGGGTAAGAATTTTGCACAATCGTACCTTACTTCAAATCTTGGAGATATACTATAGTTGAATTTACTTGTATTTAACCTCATCAGGAAAATAGTCAGATATCTCCCTTTCACTCATTAATTACCTAAGTAACGATTTTATTGTTTTTATTATAACTATCATTTTTCATTTTTATGTTTTATTTTTAATATATGGTTTATTTGATTAAATCTGTAGTATCATTGTGTCTTTCCCCCAACATACCCCATTCTACACATTGGCGGTATGTTATATTAATTAAATGTACCTTTAGGGGGTTATTAGATCGTACTTTATTTTAGTAACCTCTTCTTGTATATGTTACAAGTTACAATATTGATTGAGAGGCGAACTGTACCTGTAAAATCACAAATATATAATTTAAGGTGAAAGTGAAAGTTAAGTTAAGTGAAATATATAATTAATTTTACTAATTAATGTTTAACTTAAATCATATTCTGAACGCAAATCCATATAGAAAGCTAATTACCCCGACTGAAAAATCGAACCCAGGACTTTTCGTTTTCTGGGCGGGTGCTCTACTTCTGAGGTACCTAAGGTGATTATCATAAGAATGACCATTTTTCTATACGAACTAGATAATTGCAAACATACAAAGTTTAGCAGACATGTACTGTATAAATTTACATTCAGACTATGATTCTGCCTTGAATTATAATATTAATTTTCTTGTAGGATTATTTAAACAAATCTAGATTAGCTTTGATAGTTGATTTGTCGTCGGCGAATTGTCGATCAATTAACTTAATGAAGCAAACTACGAGGGTCGTTTTTTTTCAACCTCCGATAGGCTATAAATAATAGACAAATGTATATAAAAAAATCATTTTAATACTAAAAGTTCTGTATACTTATGGCTACTTTTCGACATACTCACCATAAAGATTGAGGCATTTGTAGTATCTGTGGACAAGCTTTCCAATACCGTCTTCATAAAATGTTGCCGCCAACGCATTTAAATGAGTTTTGACTTTGCCTTGAAGATTCTCGGTAGTTTATTGTGAAACTTGTGAAGAGAAGAGGAATGCTGACTTCTGGAATTTGTTCTGATCCATAACAAGCCCGTCCATACAGTGCTGTTGCAACCCAACGGCTCCTTGAGCAATTTCAGTGGGACATTGTCGATCATCCGAAATACAGTCCCGACCTAGCACCGAGTGAATTTCATCTTTTCCCTGAACTGAAGACGTGGCTAGGAGGACAGCGCTTCCAAACTACTGGGGATCTTCAAGAAAACGTCAAGACTCATTTAAATGCGCTGGCGGTAACATTTTACGAAGACAGTATTGGAAAGCTTGTCCACAGGTACGACAAATGCCTCAATCTTTATGGTGAGTATGTCGAAAGGTAACCATAAGTATACCGAACTTTTAGTAATAAAATGATTTTTTTATATACATTTGTCTTTTATTTATAGCCAATCGGAGGTTGAAAAAAACGACCCTCGTATATACAGTGTACTTTGTGTGTTTACAATTATCTGGTACGTATGGAAAATTTGTCATTTTGATGGTAATCGCCTTATAGGTAGCTCAGCTGTATAGTGTTAATTTTTTACACTCATGTTAATTTTTTATTGAGAAAACTTCTGCAAAATACACAGTTCTACAGTTTAATTAATTACATCAAACAGAGAGAGTATTTATTTCTAATAAAAAATATTTATTTTCTATTTTAACCACTAGGTCTCTCTATGTAAAAAGAATAAATGGTGAATTATAGACATATAATAATTTTTCAGATTTAGGTCTAGGTAAATAATAACTGCTCTATTAGGTTGTATTTGTAAACTGAAAAAAAACTGAAAATTAAGTTATTTTGATTAAATCATTTGAACAAAATATTTGTTTCAACATAACAAACATAAAATTCAGTTCAAACGAAAAATATGTACCTTCAGATTATAACAAATATTTGTCTTTTTAGCTGAATTTAATATTGATATTACGTACTTTACATAGAATCACGTGTAGCTTATATGTTTTAATAATTTCTTTTATTAAAGGCATTCATTTTATATACAAACTCAAAAGCAGACCCTTTTGTAAAAAAAATTTTGTTCAGTCACACTAGCTTCATTAACAAGAACAAATGTACAACAAATTCATCAAAAGCTTAAATTTGTTTCAGACACCAAGTTTGTTATTCCAAAATTATACTAATTGTATTTTAGGGCTATAAAAAGATCCTCCTCTTCCTTTAGTTCCTGCCGGTGTCCTCTGAAAACGTTAACCTTGGCGACATACATAAGCAAAACGAAAAGGACTGTGACCGACGAAAACCAGGACGGGGGATGGACGAGTGGGCGTCGCCCGAGGTCCTGCGGTAACGGCATACCGCAACCCGCTTAAAGGGATCGCTAGTGTATCCTAGCGGTAAAATACCGGTTGGAAGAGCCTCATCGACAATATACACTCTCTGTTTGTTAGATGTTTTGCGGTATTAAACAGGTTGAGCTCTTTTACGCCAATACACGATTCTCTCTAAAGAAACGTGACATTGTAGAATTATTTTGTAATTAATTTCAGGAAAGTAATTTAATAAAAAGGGGATTATTAAAACAAAAGATAACAAGGGTTCTGGAAAAGGTTATTTTATGATTCGTTTTTGATGGTGTTAATTTGGTGAATAACGTATTGGGTTTTATTTGAACCCACACATTCATTATATGTGGTACTACAACAAACCTTTAAATAATTATTATAATTCATTAGTTTATATTTATCTTTGCGGTACAACAACCCCAACCATAATTTATATTGTGGTTTATCATTTCACAACTGCTTGCTTAGTAGAAGGCGGCAGAGGAAACTAATGTTAGATAAATGTGCAGAGAATTTTGCATGAAGGTACGGTACCGTAAACCAATTTGAACGGTTGTCTTAATTTATTAATAGAGTAGGACCGCAGGCGTACGCACGTTATCTTGCTAAGGGGGAAGTGAATCATGGGATTCATTTTGACCCCATTTTCAAACTATACACCCTTTGTATTGTACACAGACCCTTGGCGAGATTTTACCCATTTATAAGTTCAAATACCAAAATTAAACTGTCCTTCTCCCAACGCATCTAAACAACAATGTCTTAGACAAAAGGTGTTTTGGTAGGTGCTCCTTACAACTAATATTTACAGTAACGAAGTTTGAAAAATCTCGCATGTGGGCAACTTTTTATTTGAATTTGGTTGAAGAGCGTAGTCCCACATACATCAGTTATGTTTTTACTTTAAATCTTATTGTCTATTCTGAGACACGAACAAGATGTCCGCAACTGAAAAGTTTGAACGGAAAATACAAGATTATAAACCATGACGAAATAGTCTTCATTACAAACCGTAAAACTGCTATAATAATGAAATCCTCTTGTAAATTAATGTTTGAAAATAATAAAATACAAGTTTTAATTTAAACTTATCCGTCTTAAGCTGTTAGTACTGACAATTTAGTGCTGTTATCATCTAATTTATTGTGAAAACCTGTCGACTTCTTACAGCATTTTTGCGCGACCTAATTCTGGTGCAGCAGAACATTTATTTTAAAGTTTGTTATTGCTTACTTGCAGTTGCATGTCAGTTGAAGTTGTATTAATTTTCGTCTGACATTTAAAGCTTTGCTGTTGGCTTTTTCTTAATCGTTTGTTTTTATTGTAAAAATAATCTAATAAAAGTCCTGGTTATATTCACGCAAGTTCAAGTTAAACTTTAGATTTATAGACTCCAGTGGAAACTGCACGTATACACAAAATATTCTTTGCCTTTAAGTTTCTGAAAATAAACTGTTTTCTAGTAGGTCATTCTTTCATGCATGACTATTAATAGAATTTAGCTGGTTGTACGATAATTTTACTTATTTCACGAGAAAACTGAACAACTTCAAAAGGCTGTGACACTTGAGGTTTTTATATTTCATCATTCTGGGCAGTATTAACTATTATTATAATATTTAATAGGCAGATTATATGCATTTTAATAACTACCCGATTTAAATAATAAATTTTGAAAAGATTCACTTAATAAAAATAAAGTTTGTTAATTAAGACTAACATGCACCCAAAAATTCTTTAAGCAGATAAAGGATATGTGAAAACACAGATTTTTATAGAATTTCTTTCTCATAACTTAACGGTTTGGGGATCGTTTATGCATTTTTTCAACTTAATAAAGGGCTAATTTTATGCCAAATCACATAATTTAAAAACATAATCTTGCTTCGATGCTTGTTCAGTTTTTTTCCTTGCATACATACTATACTGTTATTGATGCGCAGATACTGAGAAATAATTTTTAATAATCATATAAATTCCAACTCATTGAATTTTTAATTTTGTTGTTAATTCTTATTTTATTTCATGTTTATGAAGTACAATGATTAAAAGAAATTTCTCATGAAAAAACGGGGTTCTTTCCTTTCATGAATGATTTCAATCCCAATGGTTATTAAATGGAATATGAAGTTATTAGCTCCCTTCTGATATTAACAAGCAACATAAAAATATTAAAACCATCTAACCTAATTTTTTTGACAGGTAAGTATTGAATTTTTTTAAGTATTATCTTTATAAAATTTTATATTTAATGATTTTTCTTGTAGAAAATTTTATGAAACAGTTTTATGAACATTTTATGAAACAGAAACTTACCTAACAAACCTTTTTATTACTATTAACACTACAACCTACGCCTCCAAAAGGATTATTAGTAAGTAAAATTTTCTTCTTTCTTAATTTGTTTATAATTTCTTCTGACAATTTTTAATTAATAACATTCATAAACACTTGTACTCGGCTATGTATCACCCACTTACTTTCACTAAAATTTACCTTTCTATGTATTTTTATTGCTTATAGCTCATTCTTTTTCTTCTCTTTTATTTTTATTTTAGGTTTGACTTCTCTTCTATAAATTTTATAGACGAGTAATTATTTTTATCATTAGTAACAATTCACCACTATAATGCTGCTTCTTGTTCTTTAAATAAATAACGTGGAGACACTTTATGGGGCAAGTTATTCTATTTTTTTATTTTTTTTTTCATTATACACTTCAAATGTTATTCATAATCTGTACATTAAATTTTCCAGATGTGTATTTATTCAATGTTATTACTAATTTATTATCATCAAATTTATCAAGATAAAATTTTTATGAAATATTTATTCTCTCTATATTTTGTTATTATTTTTTTTGTTAAGGGAGACGATTATTAATATCAACTTATCATCATTTGATTATTTTAAAAAATATTAGTGTTATCAATAATCGCCTACCTCCATGGTATCAAATCTTACTTTATATCTACTGACATTCATGTATGACGTCTTATAATCATCATTTTTAAATTACTAAACTAATACATTTTCCCTTTTTTTTAGTTCGCGCAAACATAAATGAAGATGTAGATAACATTCATAAAGAAAACTTCATCTATAAGAAAACTCATAACCTGTCTTATAAAATACAATCACCCCTTTTTTATTTAAAAATCTTCATGTATCCTAATCTTAATTTTTGATTATATTTTAACCCTTGAAGATTTATTTTATTCGAAAATATCATCACAATACATATGAAATAATATTAAATTATTTTTTCAGATTTTTTGGATAAAAATGGACGAAGTAGAAATTTTGAAAAATTTCGATTTAGATGCAAATTCTGCTATACGACCTTTATTTATCTAAAATGGTCACAACTCCCTTATTTCTTGAGTTATCGGGCTCACCCAGTTGTCCGATTAAAGCTAGATTTTGGTATTTCTGAACTGGCAATTCGTTTTACCTTGAACACTTTGTTTTGATATCATACCCTTGGGTAAATATTGACCGCATAGTGCTACAGTTGAAATTGATTTGATGTTCAATCAATGGATGAATTAGGAAACTATATGACTTAAAAATAAATTTGAAGATTTAAAACAAGTTTTTTAGTGGCTTGTTCAACGAACTGTTTCAATAAGTAATTAGTCAAGTGGCTATTATTATTGGCTGAGCAATAAGAAAAGTAGGTGATAGCCTTTAAGTTGTTTGAAACTATTGCGCAAAAAACTAAAATGATTTTGCAATAATTAAAGTATTGAGATTTGTAAAATAGGAAAATTAAAAAAATCATAAAATTAAAGGTTAATATGTTTTAATTGTAAGGTAAACTTTCAGTTTATTAACTTAAAGTAAATTTGTTTGCATTTTCATTAGTTTTGAAACAAAGAGAATTTAATATTAGTAAAATCAGTTTGATCGTTGAATATTTCTTCCGAAAACCCCCAAAGCATTTTTTATTTCTATTATTTTATAAAATCTAGTTGCTTAAGAAATTAAAATAGACTATTTAACTTATATCATTAACAATATTTATAAATAAAACATTCTGATTAATAATTTACCTTAAGATTTCTAGTTTGCTTATTTGATTCGAAATCAATCGTCTAAAATTGTGTTCTTATGTTGGGGGAAAATTTAATGACAAAAGAACTTTTTAAAATTATTTAAATTTAATCTCAAACAAGCTGGCGGTCATTGGCAACCATAGCTCTTAAACAAACCAGACAACAACCAGACAACCTTTCAATTATCCCATGACCGGCAGGAGTAATTATAAAAACTTGTTTATATCAGCCGTAGTAAACAAATTTGAGTGTATTGTTATTATTAAAATTGTATGTCCATTTGTAGGATTTGACCATCCCACAAACTAAAGATACTCCGAAAACGATACAAGAACAACTGGCAGAAAAACGTCGACTGAGAAAGCGTTGGCAGTTTACCAGATCGGACATAGATAAGCGGGTGCTGAATAGGGCCACCAAAAAGTTAAAAGACGACCGTAATCAACATAAAAATCAAGAAATACAGAATTACTTTGAAAACCTTACTGCAACTGAGCTACTCGCTATGGAAGGCGACGCGCAAAATAAAAAGACCAATAATACACATACTTCCCATCACAAAAGAAGACGGAACTTGGGCTCGAAGTAATAAAAAAAAAACGGAAGTCTTTGCTAAACACCTTAGTACCATATTTACACCGTTCCCTTGTCAATGCCCTCGAGAAGAAGCTGAAATCAAGACATTTCTGGTAGCACCGTTCCAAATGAGTTTACCCATTGAACCTATAAACATTCATGAGGTAGAAGATGAAATCAAACAGATAAACCGTAAAAAAGCTCTAGGATATGATCTGATTACTGGAATGCTCATCAAACAATTACCAAGGAAAGTTCTCGAAGCTCTCACACACCTGTACAATGCAATACTCACGACAAGACACTATCCAAGTATAGGAAAACGGCAGAGATTATCATGATACCAAAGCCTGGTAAACCACCCAAGGACCCTACATCGTACAGACCCATAAGCTTACTACCCATACTGTGAAAGATTTTCGAAAAACTTCTATTCCGCAAAATACTAACAGTATTGGAAGCCGACGAAATTCTTCCTAAACACCAATTCGGTTTTCGAAGTCACCACGGTACTATCGAGCAAGTGCACAGGCTTATCGATAAAATACATAAAGATTTTGAAGGTCAACGGTATTGCTCTGCGGTATTCTTGGACGTAAAGCAAGCATTTGATAAGGTATGGGGCGAAGGACTTTGCTATAAACAAAAAAAGTATCTACTGTCTCAGCTGTACGGTTGAAATCCTACCTCACAAATCGTCATTATCTAGTAAAATGCAAAGATGAAACCACGAATCTTCACCCTACTTTATCTGGTGTACCTCAGGGAAGCGTTCTGGGTCCAGTACTATACATGATTTACACAGCCAACCTACCAACCTACAGATTAACAACATCAGCTACTTATGCAGATGATATGGCCATCCTAGCTTCCCATGTAAACGCAAACTCTGCATTGAGACACCTTCAAGCTCATCTTAATAAAATACAACGCTGGACACGAATCTGAAGAATTGGAGTAAATGAATCCAAGTCTCAACACATCACGTTTACAACAAAACGGGCAAACTGTCCACCAGTAACTCTCAATGGACACCAACTGCCTACTACAGACTCAATCCGATACCTAGGGCTACACCTTGACAGACGACTAACTTGGAAAACCCACATATTCACCAAACGTAAACAATTTGGTCTTCAGTTTCTTAAATTCTATTGGCTTCTAGGAAGAACTTCTAAACTATCTCTAGCAAATAAGCTAGAATAAGCTTATCTATAAAATAGCCCTGAAACCAATATGGACGTATGGAATTCCGCTATGGGGAACTGCGGCGATGTGCAATGTTGAGATACTTGAGAGATTCCAAAGTAAGGTACTAATAACGATCGTGAACGCCCCGTAGTACGTCCCCAAAAAAGTAATCT
Organism: Agrypnus murinus; assembly: GCA_929113105.1. NCBI lineage: Eukaryota > Metazoa > Arthropoda > Insecta > Coleoptera > Elateridae > Agrypnus > Agrypnus murinus. The sequence goes on from OV816026.1 coordinate 141,162,038, forward strand.
CCAATGACCTGAGTGTACCTACAGTGAAAAGTGAAGTGAAAAAATTTAGTGAGAATTACAAAACCCGACTAACTGTTCTTCCAAATGACTTTGTGCATCACTTAATGGACGATACTCACGAACCTAAAAGGCTAAAAAGGTTTAAGCCATCCGAACTAATTACACGATTTACACACAACTAACTTAACACTTTACTGTTGTACGTGGGGAACTTTATCCCACACGTCAATTTGTAGTTTGCAGTTAAGTTATACTACTTCTCACATGGTTACTGTAAAATACTTACTGCCCTCAGGGGCAGATTGTATGAAAATCTGGAGTTAATAAAAATAAAAATTGTAGGATTTTGAACGCATTCAATTTATTATTTTATTATATAACTAAATTTTGATTGTTACGCTTTGATGCCTAGTCAGTCGCAGTGAAAAAATTTACACTAGGTTACACTATGGGTTTTCAATTGTGAGGCATCAGATACCTATAGTGATACCTACAATGTCTATTATTTGATACTAATTTTCTAGCATACAAAATTTAGAGATTTAAGGGCCTATACCATGCAGGAGCACTTATCGTTTTTGACATAACCTCGAAAAAATTATCTTAAATATGGGTGGATTCGTTTGCTAAAATTACACGCCCATATTGAGTAGTAAAAACCATGCGTCTCTCTCCTACTCATTTCCCCTCTTTGTTATAGAATTTCAACTAAATTTATATTTAGTAAGCATAAATCTTACATGCGTAGATGAAATAATATTAATTGTTGATTAGTTAATGTTAATCAGTTGATAAGTAAATGTACTGTAATTAGTAATATTGTAAAAAAGAATTAAAAAGCAAGTAATAATAAAAAAGAAAACCAAAAAGGTATAATAAATGGACATTCATTAAAGTAGAAATGTATGACAACAGCTTCATAGTCGAATGCTGCATTCGATTATGCTTACTAGTTTCGAATACACGAACGAGAGTTCAAATCTCAGCTAATGCAAAATATTTTTTAATTATTATTTAATATATTTTATAAATAAACTTTTTTTTGTAAATACTATAACATTTACAAAAAAATAATTCCATAAAATGCATAAAATTATCCCTTTTAGTCATTGTTCATCAAGGGGAGCTGACATGACATCGATTTCAATATACGATTAAAAATTTTATTGAATTAAATTTACAAAATAATCCAATTGTAAACAGAATGTAGTTTTATTAAAAATAATCTAAAAAAAAATTATGCAGCTGGCGGGAATAGAACCCGCGGAAATCTGTAAAGGCGGTTCTGTACTTTTCAGCCTTTTCAGCCTTTCCCTTAGGCGAATGCTTTTATAGGTACCAAGTTAATACCTTGCATCTTGTATGCGTTAATTTGTGTCGCATTATATTAAATGCAGAAACACATATTCCGTTGTTTTGAATTTACTTTCATTTAAAAAAGAAATTTTTGAATTCGCCGTCACGTCATTTAATATTTAATTGTAAAGCATAAATAAATAAAATCTAATATTAACTCTAATGGTTTACAATGTACGTGAGCGCATTCAACAATTATCCCCTATGCTTCGAAGGTCGCAGGAGCGATTCCTGTCCGGTAGGTTTTTTATAAGAACAATAATAATAAAAAACAAATAACATTAAAAAATATAATTTAAATAATTAAGTAAATAATTATTCTTTTTAAGAACTAACAAGTTCAAATTAAAAAAAAAACTACCCGAGTAGGGATCGAACCTGCGATACATGAATTGCAATGCAAGCACCTTTGACATCAAGCCACAAGGTTTAGTTGCTCGTGAAGCTAACGCGCATTTTAGAGTACCATTAGAGCTGATGTTAGATTTTATTTATGCTTTACAGTTTACAATTAAATATATCATAGTACTTTTACTTCTATGAATAAAGAATAAAGGATGAAACATACGATATTTAATTAGTAAAGCAGTAATAAAGTATAAGTATTTAATTAGCTACATATGTAATAAAAGCATTTGCTACACTTTGTTCATATGGTCTATTATCGCACACGTCTCTAAAGTAGGCGGAACCACGTTTAGTGTTTACAGTATTTAGAAAATGTAGTGGCCTCTTTTGACACCAATAATAACTAAAAACTTCAAAGAAAATTGATTTCCAATTATTCGTCTCCTGATCTTATTAAGTGATCTATTAAAATGAAACAAAAAGCAAAGTGAAGTACGATTAATAAGCTACACCAGCGCTTTGATTTTTCAGAATTACCCTTGGTTAATATTTTAGGACTTTTTTAAACATCAATTAATTTTTCTGTGTTTTTCTTGTAAACTTTGTACAACAAAAAATTTTTTTCTTAAATCCGAAAAAGCACCTCTGTAGAATGAACTTTCCTTTTTATCTTGGTTCAAGTAGGGTGTAAAGATTTTATGAAATAACTGAATGAGAAGTATAGAGCGAAAAGCATTTTAGCTATCATAAATTCCCACGTACTGTAGACCCTTAATAAAGCAAGAGGATGCCTCACAATTGAAAACCCATAGTGTAACCTAGTGTAAATTTATTCACTGCGACTGACTGGGCATCAAAGAGTAACAATCAAAATTTAGTTATATAATAAAATAATTATCTTCGGTTTGCATCAATCTAAAATTTTAACAGTCTATCCTTAATTGTAATGGCCAAAAAGAAGCTTTCTAACATTATTGGTAATGATTACTTACTGAAATTATAGTAAACAAATACTTCAACAGAATTTTCTGAACAAGCAAGGTGCTGAAGTCGAAATAATGCTGCATAAAAGATAAATGGTTTTTGGTATAGATTTAATATTTTTGTTAAAGTTTTCGTCATAAACAATGGGACGAGGAACAAATTAGTGAAAAAATGATTTAAGCTCATATTAATTTTTTAACTGCGCCTTTTTCAGCTGCAGTTTATATTTGTTCTACATGACATTATTAATAATATAAACCTTTTTTAACGTTTTAAGGAAATAATTTAATGCATTTAATGATTCGGTTGTTGAGATTAGTAGATTTAAAGTAATTTCAGATATTTTAACAGTTGTTTTGGTGAAGGAATTTTATTTATTTCCGTTGAATATAGACCAAGTAGGCGTTGAAATAAGCAGCTATCATATCAGCAAGAATCGGGTTAGCTAGGAACCGCTGACAAGGGTTAACCCACCCAAAATTCAGTCCTGTTCTGCTGACACACGAATGCTTGCTTTTATACCTTACATATTTTAAAGGAATATTCGGCCATTAATATTAATTTTTATAATACCAACAATCCCACTATAAGAAGCCTATTTTTGGCTTATACATTGTGGGAAGACTTATAACAATACGAGCTATTTTTAAGGCAATAAGTGGAATTAATTCCTAAGGTATGGCAGTAAAAATAATATCTCCTGATATTATTGTAGCTTATAAGAGAACGTCGTCTCTAATTTAATAAGTTATTTTTAGTAAGTCTGCAACCAAAATATTATTATTATTTATTAATAACGATACAGCACTGGATGTCCCAGTTTCATTCCGATTTCAGAAGCTAAATTTAATATTTTCTAATACTGCCCTATTCATCGTGCAGTCACCACTTGAAAATCAAACAACACACCACAATACAAACAAAATAACAGACTTACCAGCACAAAGCATACTAGCTAATACATCAATTAGATGCCTTTGTACCAATTTTTAGTAGTTGGTATATTAGGATCAAAACTTGCCCAAGCAACAAGAATTTGCAGATTAAACACTATTAAATAATCTTAGTGTATTAAACTTCTAATTCCGAATCAGCCATTAGTTAGTTCTTATTTTTAGTACAATTTTCTTAAAATTCTTGTAATTACTTCAAAGGCAGAGCACCGTTTTATATAATAAATAACTGTCATTACGAGGATCGTTAGGTTTAATCTTGAGAAATTAATAATTCAATTAAAGCGGAGACCGGAATGTACAAGAAAACAATTTCCTGGATTCGAACGCAACGTAATGGAATGACAGATACAACAGTAGCCGTCAAACCGTCAACAGTCCTAAGAGCGTTTGAAAACACATATCAATCGAACCGTATTCTTCCACCCAATTTTAGATGAGAAAACCCTCAAGCTCCGCCACCGCTACCGTCCGCCGCAATCGAAACAGCATCCCGCTCGACCAATATCGTGAAAAGTTCAGTGGGAAATTGGTGTTTCGATAACAAAGCTTACTGTGATTTCTTATCCCAAACATGCACAAAACAAAAGCTGTTGATCCTGGCTGTACAAGGGCTGCTTTTTTCTAAGCAAGATAAAGCTTCTGCCATGATTTCGACGTTTTTGCGAGCTTCCTTAGTAACGCCCGCTCTGCACGATTTCTGAACAAACTGTGGGCTCACATTCGTGACAGAACAGCAAGCAACGAACGCAATTAATGCCAGAAAATAAATTAAAGACGTTTCTTCTTCCTGTCAAATGATTACAATAAAAAATTTATTGTTTGTGCTCATTAAAACGAAAGCTGTAATAAAACATTAAATATTTTAAAGAGGATTGATTGTTTGTGGAAAGGAACAGCGCTCGAGTTATTTGTAATGGTTTCAGTTAAAAATCATTTCCGTTCAGTGCTATTATTTAGGTTTTTGCTTTCCTCGTGATTTCTGTTTTTACTTAAGTTCCAGGATTTCTCTTTTGGGTAGCTCTTATTTATGGGTTCTTTACATGATGTTGATTTTGTGTTAATTACGTTATTTTCGTTTCTATCAGTTTTTAGTGCCTTTTCTCTCACTTATTTCGTGATAAATCGCTTTTTCTATTACAATCATTAGAAAATATAGTACAATTAAAATTGAATTTATTAATATTCTCTTAATAAGGGTAATAATCTAAAAACAATGTATCTTTCCCACCCTTAAGGTATTTTCAACTCAAATACAGATTATCGTGTAATACAAAAACGATATAAAATAATAGGTCACCTTTCCATCAAATGCCATAAGCAGTTGTTACAATGATGTTAGGATTCAGTCAACAAAAACGTAAATGTAAGATTAGCCGTCGGGTATTGAAGACTTTTTAAGACTCTGATAAAACATAATGTGACCTAGCGATTTAAAAAAAGTGTCATAAAACGGTTCATACTAAGTTCAGGGCTATGTATCTTGATTCCCAAGCATCCTCGTCTACCTGTTTTTCACAAGAAAGTTAATTTTTATCATTTCGGTATCTCCAATTCGTATCTTCTCAACTAACTTTTGAGTTCATTAAGACCCATTGAGATTTTTCGAGGTCTTTACTGAATTATATAAACAATTAAACATAAATGGTGAGTACAGGTGTACACTGATTGTTAATACTTCACAATATCCGAAATTTAGTTAGCGGTCCAAATCATAGAAAACGTTTACATTATTCCTACAAATTATTGTCTAGAAAGTATTTCATAATATTGTAAAATTAAAGAAAATGTATGATGGGGGTGGGGATGTTCAAGAGCTACTGTGGAGGTCTAACAGATCCTATCTCTTCAACTTTGACATGGCTTATTTTAATTATTTTAAAAAAGCAGATGTGATCGCCCCATAAAGTTTTTTTCCAATCTGAATATAAAAGTAATTTCTGATATGGATACAACTTTATAGAACACACTGTATAAATATCTTTATTTGTTAGTTCTTGGCTCTGATTAATTATTTTTGCTCGATGATTTTTCTCCGTGATTATCCGTCATTATATCCTATCATACATGTGGTAGACCAATTTTTCCAAATGTTACCGACATTAGATTAGATAGATGTCCATCATATCTGATTAGTCTTCCACTTTGTGGGTAGAAAATTTCAATATGTTTTACGGTTAAAATACTTTAAACAAATCATTACTTGAACAGATTTTATTTCATTGTTAAATCATTGAACAGTTATGTATGTTTCGCCACTGAGTTTGGCTGTCAAAAACAAAAAGAGCGTGGTGCTATACACGAGGAAGGCAGTTGGTCTCGAGCCTCAGGCAATGCGGTTGAATACAACTTGGTCACTGATAAGGATTGTAACGTCACGTTTTTATCGATTCTCAAATAATGCAATTTTATATGTATATTTACTAAAAAAAATCTTAAATGCGGTCCTGTATATTTACAGTCTTCTTTCAATTTAAAATTACCGTTGGTATTCTGTATAAATAAACCTCATAAAAATATATTAAAGGATATCTTTCAAAACCTTCGCAGACTAGTGTAGCCGTTTTTACAATAAATTATAGTCTCCGTCATAAATAGGGGTATTGTTTTCACACATGTTGGCCTCCACAGTTTTTGTTGTCACCAAAGAGGAGCATTTTCGAATGATTCTGTTTTTAAAATCTAAAAGGCTAGCGATTTTAGTCCATATAATTTTCCCATATATATTCAAGTTCATAGTGTCAAAAAATATCATTATAATCTATCTTGCTTTTATTTATAACTTCCTGTACGTGCCTATTGGTAAGTTTTATGAAAACATATTTGCGCCTCGAAAGACATCATGTCTGCAGATTTTGTTGTGAAACTTTGGGTTCCGAATTTCCTTTGTGTAAATAATATTAACTTTGATTGGCCTAGATAAAGTCACGCGATTCTCTTATTGGTCTATGTAAAAGTGCACCCCTCGTAAAATCCCATTTAACGTCGAAATATTTGAATCAGATGTGACATGTTTGACATACCATTGCTTTTACAAGAATATGACTTTAAAATTGAGTATTGCCCGGGAAAAGATAATATAGTAGTTGGCGTGAGGTCGTGTTATCCAGTAATGCACGACGTCAAGACCGATGAAAAAATACATCACATTGAGTTGGATAGGTTTAAGATTAAAGTTGGCTTAAAAAACAATTATAAACCAATTATTAGTGAACAAAAGTTGAATGGATATTTGACAAAAATAATAAAAAAAGTAGAAGACGGAGATGATAAAATGAAGCAATGGTATCTGATTAAAAATGACGTTTTGTGTAAAAAAGAAATCAAGCGATTATAAAATTCGTATTTCTCATAAACAAGTCGAAGACTTAATAGTTCAAGAACATGTAGAAAACGGTCACTTTGGCTCAGAAATATGAATAAAAGCTGTCCAAAGATGGTATATGTTCCAAAAATTGAGAAAGTAGATTATAAATGTTTTTCGAGCCTGCCACTTATGTCAGTCAAAAGTCTGTGAGAGATCCAGTGGAAAGTATTATTCTGGATAAACCTAGCCAATTAGTTTGTTTGGTTTTGATGGGACCGCTTCCCATTTCAGTCGGTGATGAAGTTTTAATGAAAACTCAGCTGCAGTCTTCAGCAATGAAACATGAAATTAAGAAGTTCTTCCTATTGTATGAGAAGCTTTACACTGTTCAAAAATGTGCGGATCTAATTCAGGCAAACAAAAGGATCTAGACACTGAACGAGTCGTTGGTGTACACAACGTATATAATTTAAATAAGTACATTAGACGTTCGTGCAAAGAAACTAGTTGGAGTAGTTCAAGATTCCTCAGGTTTCTTTTCAGAATTTGCACTAGGTTGGTGTGGCTATCAAAAACAAACGTTTTTGAAAAACTACTTTTATACGTTAAAGTTTTACAGTTTAAACTATGTGGGAACTTTCATATTACATTACATTTTTAACTACCACCTGTATACAAAATTAATTTGCCTACAAACATTAATTATTAGAGAGACATGCATATTTAAGAAACACACGCATTGTGAACATTTGTTGTTATACCAATTTTCATAATAAATTATTTTTTTTATAAAAACGAACTATATAACAAATTATATGTCAGAAATGTTTTATACAAATCAATATTTTTTTTTATAACCATTTATTGTGTGACAAAAATGACACCATTTCTTATCAGGCATTTTATTCTATTTTAGGTCAGCCATATTAAATAATAAATAATTACTAATAATAATTAAATAATAAATGTGGAAATGTATTAAAATTGATGTATGAGAAAATTTATCTACTAATATACATCTATATTGACAGTAAAATTGACTTGACAGGAAAAATTCGCCGTAGATGAAGGTTTTACGATGTCTTTTTATATTAGGAATAGGCCCATTAGTATAGATTTCCATACCGCCATTGTTAAATAACATTTTAGTCAACAGCATATCAGAGATAAATTTGTTTTGAAGACATACAGCTTAGAATATGTAACTGCATTCTATGTTACATCTAAGAAATTTTATACCTCCAACAAAACCATCTTAGTTAACACAAGTAGACTTATATTAAAATATTTTTCAGATTGTAATCAAATAGTTTTTAAAATAACACGTAATAGATACTTTGAAAAGCGGTAATGAAATGTCTCACATGGCACATGCTTGTTATAAAACTACATCCCGTTTAACTTATAAAACTTTTATAAAACTGATATATAATGATTTTATAAAGTACTTACAACCTTCTAAACCAAACACAAAACTGTTAAATGTGTAATCTTAACCTTTTAACAGATATAAATATTTTATTAAGTTTTGGTGTCTATAGGTGTCACCGAAGAGTTTACAAAATAATTTTAGAATAGAAAAGTTATTTTACAAATCGTTATGTAGCAGTTTTATAACTGTTATAAACATATTTGTGCTAGTTAGGATGTGACTAAATACAAAAACATGTATGTTTGATTAAGCAGTATATTTAGTAACATCGCAGTTCTTGTTACGCATCTTGTAATCCACAGATTCTTAGATACGATAAGATATCCAAACAATAAATTTTTGAAGAATTCATTATTGTTAATTACAGAACTAACCTCACTTTTATTCGAATTTTACGACAGATTCAGCAGTGGTCAAGTAGAATGTATCAGTTTATCGGGTATTCATCAAAAAACGTTTAATATTTTAAAAAGAGAAGAATATGTGTAACTAAAAAACTAACAATAAGTTAAAAGTTTTAAGATTATTAATGAGAATAAGTTATATAGTGTAAGTACTTTATACTCAAAATACTATACTATAGAGTGACCAGATCTCATATAGGTATGTATTTAATATGAGACTTTTCTACAGGGTGTTTTACTTAAAATTCGTATCCTCTGGACAGTTAATAGTAGACATAAAATGCAACAAAAAAAGCTTATGATTAATAAAAGCTTACCAATGATATTGGTGTCTATTTAAAAAAAAATTGTTTTTGAAAAGTGGACTGGTGGTCACTGGTTTAAGAATAGCAGTTGGAGCTGGATGTACCTAACTGCATTTTGAACGTGATATTTGATACATTGATGCAGCATATGCTAGATGATGTCACAGTTTGTTTTGACTATTATTTCCAGCAGTTCCCCAAAGTTGACCTTTTTAGCAAAATATTTTTGAATGTGCGTAAAGTAAAAAATGGCATAAGAAATTTTTGTTCCTATCGCCTGTGCAGAGGGCACGAATCTTAAGTGAAACACCCTGTATATTTGATATTCTTCTCATTTATTATATCGAATACTTCATATATTAATCAAATTTTCCATATTTGCAATAATATTACCTCTAGAAGGAATTAATTTAAAATATAGTAAATATTAATTCTCCTTCAAATTTTATTTTCTTGCAATTTGGGTTTATTAAAGAAATAGAAGGGATAAAAGTCGTATTCAGAGAACATAAAGGCGTCGACTTAAAATGTTTGAATAATTCTTCCTTTGACTTTAACATTAATTATAATTTCACCTTGTTAGCTGAAAACTCTAGCAACGTTGTTATTAAAAAGGAGAGAGGTAGAAAAATTGAAAAGTCAGAAACAAAAAGCATATTTATTCGTAAAGGTGTTAATTAAGTCTTTTCATAAGTTTGCCTTTCTATATAAATTTATCAAGCCGCGTGTTTTAAATTTCAATAATATCGTTTACTGTCTAAAGCAGGAAAATTCATTGCGCAGCTCATTTATATTTATTTAAATGTTTTTGGCGAGCGTTATTTTGTGCTCATGAAATGGAAACTCGACACCTTGAATCTAATCTCAAATCCAAGTAGTATATATAAGCAAATGGTGTTAAAGGGGGCATCGGTAGACTTTACGGAAACGACGAATTCGTCTTGAATGGAAATGAAATGACGCATAATATTGGATTTCCCATTTCCCAATTCAATTAAGGAAATAAATGATGATATATGGTCCGGATAAATTCAATTAAAAGTTTCCTGTGTTTACGATTAATGTAGTTGGATGATAAAAAATTGATATAATTAATAAAAATAATTAATTGAGCTACCGTGACGCACTTGTCAATTCTGATGATTTAATTGATTGCTGGGGCTTATATATATTCAGATTTACGAATTGTAATTATTAACAGAAAAATAATTTACTCTTGCGTGAACTGTTTTGTTAATATTGAGCGAAATGATGTTTCTGGTCAAGTTTGGCTTGACTCTGTCTTGATATCCTATTTAGTTATAGAGAGCGAAGAGTCGATTCCAAAGTGTGTAAATCCGTATGCTCCGTTGCATGTCCCTACGCCTTTTGCGCTCATTAATGCTATTTGTACAGAATGACTTACGGAAGAGGACCCTATACCTTATCTTGAAAACTGTAAGGGTTACAAAAACAATAAATGCCGAAGTTACTTGGTATAAAACAAATATTAATTTTAGTTTCGCTATGCTACTTTTTTACTTTAAATGTTATACCCCATAATCAACAAGAAATCCACGTTGAAAATCCCAAGTGGAATACTAATCTACAAATCTTTAATTAGACCTATAATCACCTATGGATGCAGCGTATGTAGTGCCACGTCCAAGACAAACAAACAAACTCCAAGTCTTACAAAATAAAATACTACGCATCATCACCCTGGCAGAATGGTTCATCAGGAACTCACAAATTCACAGGGAAACCAACACTCCCACAGTAGAAGAATATATAGCAAAAGTACGTAAAAAATTTTACGCAAATATTAATCAATGCGAAGGCGCAACTTACTTCAATCTCGGGCGTACATCAATCCACAACAGGCTTAAACGGAGACTACCGGCTGACCTCATAGTTAGTGACAGTGATTAACCCACTCTTTTAACCATAGTGTCCATATAAAGTGTCTCTAAAAATTAATCCGTGAAGTTAACTGCTACCATAAAACCAGTGATTAGGTAATACGGCGTTAACAACTATTCATGAACAATGCCATGAAAGATCAGTAATGCTGAACTGGCAGACAATTAAAAAAACTAATTTTAATACTACATAACGCTTATAAAAAGTTAAGTCAACATTTTTCATAAATAATTATATTGTTGAATACTATACAGGGTGTTCAATCCACTAGACTAAAGGTACAAATTTTTGATCGTAAAAATCTCAGTTTTTTAAATTTGGAAACCCTGTATATTTATGTTATATTATTCAGCTTTTCAGTCTACCAATTAATATAGTGTGATGAAAGAGGTTTTACACCTCCACCACCATCCGTTTTGAATAACTTATGAGTATAGTGATACACTCAACTCTTTTGTAAATAAATTAATTATGCGTCTCGTCTCATAGTCCAGTCAGTAGGTGTTTTTACTTATGATTAAGTGCGGTACTTCTGGAGAAATGCTGAAAATGGAATTTTTACGTCCAGAACAAGAATTAAAAAAATGCCACCTCACCATTATGCCTCCGGCGCCATCTTGGAAGAATGGCACCAAAATTGGGTTTTTCCTAAATATCTCATTTTATCCCAAAATTTCCTATTATCAAAAATAAAGTTCATAAAATTTCCTACAATTTATGTCCTTCGCATTTTTTTTCGCAAAATCTTTAATTTTAGAGATGTAGCCAGCAGAAAATGGGGCATTTTTATTTTTATCTCAAAAAAAGTATTTCTTCGTCCGTTCCAAAAAAAATTAAAAATATATGTCTCTCATATATGGCACATATACAGCCTGTTCGTTAGCCTCAAACTCAAAAATATGCATTTAACATTTTATTGGACGTTTTTGGTGATTCCTGCTCGAAATTCAACTACAAGAAAGACAATGGTATCAATAGAAAGAGAAAATTATTGCGCATCAAATGATGCTAATAATAACTATAAGAGTGCGATTTTTATTTTAAAATACTAGTTTAAAGGATGACTGTCTGTTGTTAAGTATGACAAGCCATGCTTTTCAAATTATTTCATTTGAATAACGACTATTTAAACTGTTCAATATTTTCAATATGTATTGATTTCGTAGAAGTACAGCAAAATACATAAAAGTAAAATGCACAATGTTAATTGCCTATGGTCGACTTTGAAAGTGCACACTCGGTATAAATCTTTACATGGAGTATGTCATTTATTATTATCAATAGTTTTGTATCATTTGTCACTGTTTTATTTTAACCTTACAGTTAAACGAAAATGCGAAAAAACGAACATTTCCACCACCTCTGAGATATAGTACATGGCGCGTTTCTTTACGTGGTTTTCCGGTAGGCCTAGTCTATGGAAAAACTTAGTTTGTAGCATTTGCACATACACATGAAAATAGTCGTTCTAAAAAATTATGTTTTTTTAGAACGACTGTACCTGGGATGATCATGGTACAGCATCGTTATTGCTTTATACCTCGGTTGTTGGTAATACAGGTTTGATAGTATTGTTTTCGATATCAGTTTCATCACTGCTGGATTCAACATCGCGGATGTCTGACTGAACTGCATTATTTTATCGAGTTAGATTCTAACATCTCGGTCGGTGATTCCAGGCCGTCCTCCTTGCCAGAATTATTGAGAACTTACATATGTACCTTACAGTGCAAGCAAATCAGTAAACACTTTAAATTAACTTTCTTGCAACCATATGCTGTCCTTCACCCTGTCTTGTATTGACAAGATATACATTTAAATAACATTTCGAAAGGAGAGTTCAACAATTGGATCATTTCAATTGAGTTCAATTTTACTCCTATTCCAACCACAATGCACAGGATATTTTTTAATCCCACACCACCATTGAACTTGATAAGTTCCTAATGAATTCTGACATCCGGCAGAAGTTGTTGGTGGATATGATTCGTCGAGAAAGATCCTTTTGTTTTTTTTTGTAACAGTATAGTACAAGAAGGAAACGTTCTCCACCATTATCAATCTCATCCGGTTCAGCTTGTTCCTTCATAAACGTTTGAGGGTATTCATTAAAATCATTTAAATAAAGTTTCTCTATCAAATTGTTGGGAATTTTCCGCGATTCAACAAGGCAGAGATTGTGTCAGAAACGCTGAAAGCATGGAGAAAAAGTATGTTGTCTTGAATTATTTCCTCCTTGTAAACTGCGACAGCAATAGACTCTTTGTAAAGTTGCACCTTTCCTGGTTTTAGGAAGTAAATGTTTTGGTGGACTGCTCCTAAGGCTGCTAAAAAATTAGGAGATCCACATTTTCTCCCACAATCATTGCATTTTCAAATCATGAAGATGACATCTCAACGGCAATATCTACAAGGAGCAGTATGCTACTGCATCTTCCATGGCTTGTTTAACCTGGTATCCTGCGTGCCCAATTTTTTTAACATTGAAATCAATCGAGATTTATTTGTCTCGTTAGGTAAGAATTTTGCTTGTAAAACTGTCGGAATCATTAATTCACCAAATAAAACGTCTACTTTTTTAAGATAAAAATAAAAATGTCCACTAAGGCATGTTACAAAAGTCTTTTCTTGTAATCAGCCTCTAATTTCTTTTTTGTACTGTCTTCTGGTGCCCAAATTTTGCCAGGGAATTTTGTAAACTAATATAGATTATTTATTTGGTACTAAATACAGTATCTAATTAATCAAAAATCGAAATTATATTACAAGATTCCGTGTAGCAACTGTGATTTTTGTAATGTACGCTAGACATCTCAGAAATTGCAGAGCAGACCCAATCAAGACAAAAATGACATCAAAATTTTAAAGATTCTACTGCTTTGGCTGCTTATGTTAAAGAAGAATTTCGTAAAATTAAATGGTGATACAACAATTTTGGCAAATGAAAACAATACAAAAAAGAGATAGTAGTCAGTTAATAAAAAGTATAACTCTAAGAGGTTACTACTGAATTACAGCTGTCCTAGTGACAATAATTATTTTCCTTATGTTACGGACGTAACCCATGACGTTACCATGACAATATTTTAAAATATTTTGTATAATAATAAGCTAATATAATGCTACTATATAATAGTAAATAATAATAAATAAGCTTTTCGGCACTTACTGTCATGGGATATTCAAAACACTGCAGTACGACTTACCTGTAAAAAAAGAAAACAATTATTATTAGTGTTTATGATATATTGAGTTTATTGTTTCATTCAATTAAATAATAAAATTTTCTAGATTATTTATGGAGTCTTTATTTGGAAATTTGGTCACAGAGGGGCAGGGCAATTGGATGTTGCAAATGTGTTGACGAGTTGGATTCTCTTTGTATGATAAAGGTGACATGTTTATTAGTATTTGCAGAAAAATACCTTTTGCAAAAACGAACACAGCATTTAAGAAAGTGGTTTGACCCCAAATAATTAAGTTATAATTACTATAATAATAATAATTAATAATAGGGAGGGGCGATTATTATTATTATTACGCAGGCTCATCGTGCGGTTGCAGCCAACTGAGGGATGGTATAGCACAAACCCCACATTTGTGTTACAGCTAAGGAAAACAGCCGAAAACCTGTTACTACATCTACCGGCACCGGGATTCGATTCCGGTCCGCTAGGGTGAGAGTCTAGCACGGTAGTCGCTACACTACCAAGGCATTCAAAGGAAACAAGAAAAAAATGATATGGGTCGATAGTTCTCAATATTAATGGCATCGCCCTATTTTAGTACTGGAACAATTAATGCTTGTTTTAAACGTCAGGAAATTGGCCTAGCTGAAATCAAGCATTTATGATATTAGTTAAGAATGGGGCTAACTCTGCTCTACAATAAATAATAACACTAATAGGAATTTGATCATACCCACAGCTTATCTAAACACTTATTAGGTTATTTATTTATAATATAATTTCTGAAACACCTATTTGATCATCTACCTTAGTACATCCACTCGATAAAGAAGATTTAAAGTGGCTATTCAATTTATCTACTACAATTGTTGAGAAAAACTGTCCAAAGGCTTAGCAGACTTGAACTTCCATAATTAATTGATTACAACTATTATTTTTATTTCCACATCCTAAATTAAAATTGACCAGATTTCAAACAGTTTTTGTCTTATTTTCTGAGCGATTTATAACATTGACGACATTGGTCATGCTTGAGACTTCAAAAAGTCAATCAAATACTTCAACACATAATATATCTGCAACTACTTACTTTAAAACTTATAAACCGACAGAGGCGTCTCATTAAATCTAATTATACTCGCTTCTAATTAGGAATAGAATACAGGAGCAAACAATAAAATAAAAGGTACCACCCAATCTGTAAAAATATTATCACGTAATTAAGGAAAGGTGGGAAACCCACACTATGGGAACGGATTTCTTTTTAAAAGTTAATTTAATTTGAACAAATCTTTCTTATGGTTAAATGGTTCTGGAAGGAACATCAACAGTTTGCCGTGCCGAACTATATCAATAATTATTAAATTTGAAATCTGTATATTGAATAAGAATAACAAATAGCAAATCGTTTACACATAAATCCCATAACTGTAAATTCATTAAAATATGATTGCGATATTAAACCATACATTTTAACTTATCTTCGGGATCCCAATCTAAGTACATTTTCCAAACAAACGTGACCTACTGACGATCTAGAATATTGTTATTAACCAAAAACAATTTCACAAAATATAATCCATCATAAAAGCCAGCTATTTTTAGCAATTTTTTATTTCACAAAAACTTGACATATCATTGCTAAAGCCTTTCACTAAATTTGTTTCTAACTAAACATACATTACTGAAAGAGAATTTATAGAAAATACTCTGCTATTACATTTTAATTTTGTAGGTAAACACGAGCAGATTTTGCTGCATTTGATCCATCACGGACCTGCTCCACAACACCTGATCGGTGTAAACATCAGGCTAATTGGCCACTTATTGCTCCAATTTGAAACTCTCACTGGACCTCAAATTATTTGAAGAAACGCGGCATAAATGTTGCGCTCGAACGACGCAAAGTTCCTCAAGCTGAAGCGCTTGAGTTAGGTCCTGTACGGGAACTGACTCTGAAGAGATGCATTCGTACATGACTTTTTAAACTTAAAAAGAGGAGCGATCTCAAGCAATCGTACAAAGGAATCATGACGATATTTCATCCAATACGAAAAATGCAGAAAACCTTACTAATATTCACATTTTATCAATACTTATCGAATTGAAACAAAAATCTGAGGCTGTAAAACTTGACAATTTAAAAAAGAATTATTATCTATTTGCCTACTTAAATTTCCTATTAATTATAGCCATCTTAATATGAACACAATTTTGTTGACTAACTAAAAATACAAAGGTGTTTGAACGAATGAAATGCAGTTTTAACTGGTGCAGACTCATAAATTAAATTGCACTTAGTTTTATTGCTGAAAAAGGCGGTTTTAGCATGTAAAGCAAGTTTAATAGCCTTGGTAGTGCAGCGACTAGCTACTTTATTTTATATTAGACCAACTGTTTCTATTTTTAAATGAATATATGAGTACAGCAGCGGTTTCCTTTTTTGTTGAATTATTTTATGAAATAATCAGACTCCCTTTTTTCCTTTTTATACAGTGCTTTAATTTCCCCAATGCCAAATATTTTCTTTAAATCGACCAACTTATTTTTTAGGCTGTTTGAAAAATTAATTTTTTAGTAGGATGTTTAACCGCTCTTTTATTGGTTTGGTTTATTGGAATATATTGAGGACGGAATTTTACATTAAAACTTTGGAAACAAATAATGAGAGGTAGCAACATGAATTATTATTGTAACTTAATCACTCTGTGAAGATTAACTTACGTACGTACTAAGCAGTTAATTCTTTATTTTTTTGCTTGCTTTGAAAATTCTTTTCCTTACTCATTAATAATATTTTGTTAGCAATAGTTTAAAAAGAAACTGATACAGTTTTATAGAATTCCTGAAACTAAACCGTCGCAAGAAATGTCGAAACAAAAATTATCGAAGACAAAATATCGAAAAAATATATTGAAAAAGCAAAATTTCGTATTACGAACGAACTGGACAAACTATAAAATATCGCAAACAAAAATAATGAAAAGAAATATTAATTTGTGTATTTAGTACATGAAATGCTACTTTGGTGGTCAAGAAGAAGTGCTGAAGAAGAAGTGGTCAAGAGGCGTAGCCTAGTCAAAATCTCGTTCGAGACACCAAAGTCATTTCGAGCACGAATTACATACAACGTTTTTTCTACAGCGTTATTGAAATAACCGAAAAAGTAGAAAAAAATTGTTTGTGTTTGGTGATGTGTTTATACGCCCTTATTGCAATCAGGCTTTGAATTGGAGTTTGGTCATTTTTCTTTTAAAGTCAAAAAACAAGCAATTAATGTTAGCTACGTTACTAAATTGTTTACTTTGATATTCTTTATTCGATAATATTCTTTGAAATACATTTTGCATTTAAATCCTTTAAGTTCATACACACCTATAGTCAAAGAGATCATTAATATTCGACTGAATGTTTAGGATAATTTATTAAGGACCAAGAACTGTGGATACATTTTACCGGGATTTAACGAGAGCTATGTCAACATGTTAATTGTTTAAAGCAGCAACCAAATCAAATACATTTGACAACCACTAATGTAGCATGTATCTGTCTGTAGTATAATTGTTCCACCTCGAATAACAATTATGTAATTTGTCAAGCAAAAGTGAAACACCATTAAAAACAGGATCGATACAGGAAATTGCATTACAATTAGACTGTAAAATTATTTGGGATTGTTCTAATTTCTTCTGTTAGAAGAGTGTTGTAGTTGTATTTTATTTGAAAATAATCTTCTGTCTTTGGTGTTATGACCACATTTTATGTTCAATAGATATTTCTTTAGTGTATTTTAAATATTAAATGTTTTTTAACATTGAAATTATTCATTAAATCTTTGTTTTACAACAAATAAGTTATATTTGGATCTTCATATTTTTAGTTATATTATATTTTATGAAAAATATATATTACATTTTATTATAGTATTAGAAAATTAATATTAAAAGGTATATTGCATTTGATTTTAAATATATAAATAATTTTAAATAAAATTTATCACTATTAGAAGTAATCACTAAATGTTATAACTAAATTATCACTCATATTATTAATCAATTATTAATCACTAAATTATTTTGAACAAGAAATTTACATTTATCTTCATATTATATAAATACATATTTAACATTCATTGTAGAAAAATACTTCTAATTTAGAATTGTATTATACATCGCGATGATATGATTACCTTTTATTACGTTACTTTACTTTACTATTAATTATCTTACAATAACGTAGGAGATTTATTCATTATAATCATTTTACATTATTTTTAATCTTTTTTTTCAGAAAATAATAGAAAGCCTCTTTGAAAATGGAAATAAATAACCTTTTATAGTTATTAATTCATTATCAACATGAATTTAATTAATGGGATTTCACCAAACGTCTCACAAAAGAATACCAATTATATCAACAAGGTAGATTATTATCTAATAAAAAACTTAGAATAATATTAAATATTGTAGTTGTTAAAAAGCATGTTTGAACAAACACAAAATGGAATTTTAATGACTTACCAATATAATTTAAAAAACAAACAAAAATCTTTTTATGTAATTGTTACAAATCATCATTATCTAAGTGTTATTTGAAAAAGCTTCCTTTGAGAAGCGAATCGTAATAAATAATATTTTATACTTTCGACATCGGTATTTTTAAAAAAGGTTGCTAGTCCTCAAATACAATATATAAAAGAAATATTAACAATAGCCTACTAAAAATACAATTACAAAAATTTTTTTTAAACAATAAAAAAATAGTTGTAAGGTTTCTCTTATGTATTCAGGTGTACACCATAAATGATGTTGAGGCTTATGATCTGATATTTGAAATATAATTAACGTTTTATAAATACATTTAACAGTTATCATTAACATTGATTTACAGTCTTATTTGTTAATATAAGTGATTAAGTGTCATATATCTTTGTGTTCACTATTTGATATGTGCTATCAAATCATCAAATGCATAAACATCTAAAATTCGTAAAATTTTTAGACGCCGCTGATGGAAAATTATCAAATAGTTGCCAGTAATTTTTTTTTTATTTGTAAATGTGCTATCTACTCTACAAGAAGTATGATGCAAAAACGATAACATGATAATTTTATGATCGTTATAGTTGTTTTTACAGTTTTCATTATTTTTATTTATTTATTGAGAGTATTTATGTAATTTATGTAACACACAAGAAGAATAACAATTTAGTGTAAATATTTGTTTTTTCCATTCGATCGTAGAATTTTGTTGAAATTTGTTGCAAAAACAATGTTTCGTTATAGTTGTTTTCACAGTTTTCGTTATATTTATTTATTTATTGATAGCATTTATATAACGTATTACACATAAAAAGAATAACAATTTAATGTAAATATTTACTTTTCAATAGACCGTAGACTTTTGTTTAAATTTGTTGCAAAATGAATGTAGTTTCGAGCTTCAGATGTAAACTTTCCACACTATCCTATGTATGAAAAATGCAGAACAGAAATAATAACCTGCCTTTTTTAATTTGTAAAGATAGAATATTTTTCAAATCTTAAGGAAAAAATTAGAATTGACTAATTGCATTACAAAAAATTCCAGATGTGTGACTCTGATCTTTACGAACCACCAGAAAATGTCTGGGGTGCGAGATTTTTACTTTGACTTTTTTGGAACATGCTACTGCCTACTTTCTACGCTTCGGTCGTATATGTGCTTGTGTAGTTAATTTCAAGTTAGTCCATAATTTATTAGTTCTTGTACTTATTTATACTGTGCAGTATACTTAATTCCAAATTGTAATTTAATTACAACACGACAGTATTTAGTTGTTATTCTGTAATACGCGATTGACTACTTGGTTTCAATTGTAAAAGAACACTACAAGCCTTCAATGCTTACACTTAGTACATAGTATAGATCTGTTATAGTATATTACATGTTGAGTTGGTAAAGGATATCTTTACAAGCCAAGCGCATTAGAGCGATAATTGTTTGACCGAGACGGTACGTCGAGGTCAAACAATATCGCGAGGCGTGGAAACTTTACCAACGAAACATGTATACTATTTTATTCACAATAATTAGACTTAAGTCGTAATCAAAATAAAAAGTAATTTTAAATTTCAAAGTAATTTTTTTATAAACTGTCATAATTTCAATCAGACCCATGTATCGACCAAAAGAAATTTTAAGTAAGGTTTCATTCATCGTCGCTAGATGGCAATGTATGCGCTCAGTATTTTAAAATTAGAAAATAATTAATTCCATTGCAATTATTAAATATAAAATACGAAAAAATAAAAATAAAACTAATATTAAATAAAAAATATGTTTTTAGCGTTAAATATATTTATAAGAACTTAAATTTAAATCGGATAAAACGTACTGTTTTAAATTATTCAGAAAAATAAGTTGGCCATAACATTACATGTCAGTTTTAGAGACATGTAATAGTATATTAAGTATCAAGAACAGTAAGGACAGTTTACCGATCGACGACAATGTTTGGCGACTGAGCGAAGCGAAGTCGCCAATATTGGAGGAGATCGGTAAACTCCTTACTGTTTGAGATGCTTATACTATTTTTTGTACGACGATTATGAATACAAAGGTATTAACTAGGAAATATCCCCGAAAAAATAGATTTAAGATAATTTATTTTTGCCCTGTATATCCACCAAACATTAAGTAGGTTTTGTCGTTACCATGGAGACGTTTGTAATTACTATTATTTTTGAATGTCACGATATTTGTCAAACTCGTGAGAATGAGTGAATCTGAAAACGAATATAGTTGGGATATTGAAGAGGCCTGAGCAAATTTAAATAAACAACATACATTTTTTTAAATAGTCCAATTATTTAGACAATAAATGATTTCTCGCGAAAGAGACATCTAAAAATCATGCATTTATTTTATAATAAATTACATATAATTTACTTACCGTTCTGTTTTTGACAGAACTGAACGGTAAGTAATTACTTACCGACGCGTTTTTGCTTAGCAACCAGTAAATATAACCTACTGTTCTAAAACCAAGTATGGTAAACAATCCGAAATAGCATGGTCGTACAAAAAGGAAATTGTTAACCACTTTGGTGGTGCTATAGCAATAGCTTACTTTCCAAGGTTTTTACAACATATGAAATGTACATATTGCAATATGATTGCAATGTGAATAAAATATTAAACAATTCAACATTAGCAGGAAAGATTACTAAATAACAAAAATTGGTCAGTTAGTGACTTTGAATTAAAAATAGATTTTGATTCTGTAACAATTTCAAGTTCCGTCAAACTGACATAAATTTTGAACTGTCAAGAGTGCCAAAATTGTTATATATTTGCTACGACAGAGCGATTATTGTGATCATTTTTTACAATCAAATTTTTATAATAATGCTACGACAAACCATGTGCTGAACTTCCGTCCTGTATCCGAGGAAGACGCACTACAACATATATGGTGAAATTGTGTTTACCCCATCTTCTCCACGTCGTGACTGACGTAATTAATTATTGTATAATACATTCAGTTTATTAATCTAGTTATGGAAAAAGGGCATGTGTGTCCTTTAAATAAAATTCCTAACCATACAGATTTTAAGGATCTCTATATCTATTCTAGATGTTTCATGTAAGATATTAGAGATGACTATAAAAAACAACTAAAGGCTTTTTTGGAAGAAAATAAATATTACCTGAAATACAATCGGGGTTTAGACGAGGTCATAGTTGCACAAGTGCTTTAGGTACTTAAAGTAGCAGATGACATAACTGCTCTTGACAAAAAACTAGCTACATCTCGTATATGAATAGATTTCGCAAAAGCGTTTGATACTAGTAAAATGAACTATTGCTCTCCATACTGCACTAATGTGAACTCATCAAATCGACAACGAGCAGTTGTATATAATAACAACAAAATCTAGTTATCTGGTTTCACACTCAGGTGTACCGCAGGGTTCTATACTTCCGAAGAGTCCGACTCCGTTTGCCATCTATCCATCAAACTTCCAGGAACAACTCCAATATGCAAGCTCCCATTTTTACACAGACAACACGCAACTGTACCTATCGTTCCCTTGGTCAAAAGTGGTAAATCAAGCGTGCCAAAAGATAAGTAGCGATCTAGATTTAATTTCGAAAACCTCTTCAAAGCATCACCTCAAATTTAACACTAACAAAACTAAAGCTATCTTAGTATTTAGTTCATATGTATACGGTACAAATACATACAAATCGGAGGCGTGGGAGAGAAGGTTTGCAAGGAGGTGAAGAGTCTAGGCTTGACAATAAATACAGACCTATGGTTTAAATCTCATGCAAACAACGTTATTAAGAAAGGGTTCTATTATAGGGTTCGAACCATTTATCAGAATCAAGAATTTTTAGACACACACAGACAGAAAGAATGCTTTGTGAAGCCTTAATTATTGCGATGTTGTTTATGGACTATGTTTAGATCAATATAAAATAAACAAAATTCAGTGACTACAAAATGCTCGACTTCCACTAATCTATGGCGTGCCTGGGACAGTGTACTGCATATCAGATAGGTTGGCTCCAGCAAAACGGTTGAACATGTCAAATAGACGCCATGTACATGCTATAACCTTCCTTCATAAATTTTAAATAAATATTAGTCTCCGATAACTAGCAAACAAAATTAGCTATTGCACAGATGTTCATCATTTAAATTTAAGATTTAGAGGTCTTATAACTGTTCCATCCTACAGAACAAGTGTATACAAAAGATCCCTCTCGTATAACAT
The DNA here is from genome assembly GCA_929113105.1 of Agrypnus murinus. Classification (NCBI taxonomy): domain Eukaryota; kingdom Metazoa; phylum Arthropoda; class Insecta; order Coleoptera; family Elateridae; genus Agrypnus; species Agrypnus murinus. The sequence continues at coordinate 141,184,982 of OV816026.1, forward strand.
CGGGTCGTACATCAATCGACTACCATACTCATATACTCAAATACTGTGTGATCATTTAAATTTCAGATCTAGTAACCCTTGGAAGTTTTAGTCATGTCTTTTATTAATCAGAAAATACCAAATGATTGTTCACATTTATACTCTATACGCCTACTTTAATCTAAAATTTAAATGATCACACTGTATAACGCTCTCCAGGCATCATTTTTAGAAAACAACAATAAGTTGCAGAGCAGTGCGATGCAGCACTTTGCCCTTTTAGTACGTAGTACATAGTATTTACTTGTATTTTTTTCTTTCTTTTTGAATAAAGACATTTATTATTATTATTATTATTATTATTATTATTATTATTATATCCTGAAACGTAAAACGAGGTGTACTTTTATTGCGCCAGCTTTACAATTTAGAAAAATTGTGTTTTAAGTACAATTTCATACTTAGATATTACCATGAGTATATGGGGTTTATTAAAAGAATAAAATACAGACAAAACACGATTTACATTAAAATGCGACATGGACTACAACTTCTTAGATTAGAAATCTTTGTATAATGCTTGGACTTTTCAGATGTATTGCAGGTAATGAGTAACATTATTCCACTACAGTGAGACTCTCTCAGGTTTGGGTCGCTGATGTAGATTATTCTTATTTACATAAATGCTGATTATTATCAAATAAGAAATAACAAAATACAAAATAAAGAGCACAAAGTTTTTAATTATTTATACCATCTTAACTAAACACGTATAAAAGAAAAAAGCACAAAATTGATACCAATATAAATTTTGAAAAGAATCCAAAAATAAATTATTAATTACTAATGGTAACAAACCATATTGAATTTAATTCAAAAACAAATGAAAAATATTTAAATGGATAATAATCTATTCATTTATTATTGTTTTGAAATATCTGTATAAAAATTACTTAAATTTAAAAATATTATCTGTACCACAAATCTAATTTCTATTAAATATATAATTGCAGGTATTTAAATTAAATTAATCAAATTTTGATTTAAAAATTCTTCCTTTTTATATTTGGTGACATATGAATCCTATCTTTATTCAGGTTCGAGTTGCTTGACAAACTCTTTAATATGCTTCTATCTCTATTTCAAACAATTCTGTTAAAAGTTATTCTGATATTTCTATACGTCAATCGAATTCCAATAATATTTGATCAATCTAAATATAATTTTCATTCAAACTGAAAACCAAATTATTGTTGTTTATTAAAGAATGGGATCTTCTTTCCATTAAACAGGTAATTACAGTAAAAACTGTAAATCTGACCACCTGTTTAAACTGACCCTCTGGTCATATTGACCACTTTTTTCAGTCCCTGTAAAAATCCCATTACTTTAATGTCATTTATACTGTATAAACTGACCGTTTAGAAATGTTTGTGTAATGTGACCATTAGCCAAGGGATTACTTTACTTACAGTTATAACTAATCTTCTAAAAGTTTAAATAGGCATGTACATGTAAATTGCATTCAAATATTTTCTAAGAATGCATCATAATCCCTTAATAGTGACCAGTTGGGTTCAGGTATTTCCAAGTTTTAAGACTTATTTCTGCTTCTGAGAAATTCATTACCTGTAAACTTTCACATTAGTAACCCTTGGATATTTTTAAAATTGTTTTATAAAATCAGTCTTGTTTCATTTGTTGATTGAAACCATTGTGTTAATTAGTGCGATCAAGATGACTTCAAAGAAAGTTTACAAAGAACTAAATTTGCAAGAAAAACAAAAGGTGTTAGAGTTTTTAGAAAACCAGAGTGAAAGAAAAACAACGGAACATTTTGGTAATAGCAAAACAACAGTAAATAATATTTAAAAAAAGAAAATTAGAATATCAACAACGTTACGAAGATGCTTTAAACTCCCTTAGAAAAAGACGTTTAATAGAATTTGAAGTGGTTAATCGATTAACTTAAAATTGGTTTTTAAAAATGCACAGTGTAAATGCAAGACTTTCTGGACCAATGTTACAAAAAGTAGCATTAAAATTTGCTCATCAGTCAAATTTATCTAATTTTAAAGCATTATTGGGTTGGTTCGAATCATTTAAGAAACGAAACAACATTTCCCAGAAAAGTTTAGTTGGTGATGCAAATGAAATTGATCCAGCAACAGTAAGTGATTTTCGTATTCGTTTTACAGAAATTGCAAAGGGCTTTTAATCAGAGGATATTTTTAATGCTGACGAGTGTGGGCTGTTTTGGGCAAGTTGTAGTGTATAAAGAATTCACACTTTTACAAAGTGACCACCTGCATTTTGTGTCAGTCCCAAAGGTGGTCACTTTAGGCAGTTTCTACAGTACTTCCTTTTTTCTATTTCCATTTGTAATTTGACTTACTTAACTGTAATTGTGTTTTGATACGGCTAAATAAAATTATGATTTTAATTTATAATTTTTTAATAGTTTAATAAATACTGTATTATTTTTGATAAAAAACTTTTTATTCAAACATACTTCACACAAAATTATCAATTATTGATGTTTCGCATAACCTTATTTTTTATTATACATACTCAGTTGACTTCTAACCTTACGAAATTAACGTTTGAGGCAGCTAGAAACACACTTTGTTCCTCTGATCGAATATTGCTACTTAATTATTAAAAATGAATTCCCTTGATATACTTTTTTAGGAAACAAATTAATAATACCCCCAATTTTAATGTCGACGAAAAAACATTCTGTTTGTCAGCGCATAAGAGAAACTTTGATTTCGTGGACTGTATTTGAAAGTAAATAAGATTATACGCCAACATTTATAAACACACACAAATTGTAATCGCTATAAGTTCACTAAGGGCACTTACCATGAGCGTACTCCGTTGGTCTTTTCTAAACTGCTGATGGTGGGGATCCCCTTATTTCATACTATGCACCAATTGCCAATATATTCTTGTTCTTGTGGTCTCACAATTGTTAGTTTTAAGAAAACTTAGGAAAACGAGTCTCAGAACTAGTAGAAACTAAATCTTTTTATCTTTTTATGTTGACTGACAACTCACGCACTTGATCAAAAATGAGCGCGCACTTCCAACGTGCCCTGATAAGTACATAAATGTGTGTGTTGCGAAAATAATAATTAATTCGAAATTAAAAGGAAACAATTATGCGCTAACATAAGCCGGCCGCCAAAACACCTTGTGTTTTAAAATAACAAAAATAAAAGAAAAACTATAGAAAGAAAACTATTATTATTAAACATTTGGAAGTGGACACAGTTTTATCACTGGTCTTCGAAATTGCCCATTTGCCGTTTTGACAGTGACAACTCTCGTATGTTTGTCTTCACCAGAATGTAGTTCTATAACTCGGCCAAGTGGCCATTTTAGAGGAGGTTTGACTTCATTTTTAATCAGTACTAAGTCATTTAATTTAATTTCTTTTACAGGAATAGACCATTTTAAGCGCTGTTGTAAGGAATTCAAATACTCCATAGAATAACGTTTCCAAAAATCCGTATGTAATTTTTTTATAAGTTGCCAGCGAGAAAGACGGTTAATATTTAATGTAGACAAGTCAGGTTCGGGTATTACAGAGTTTAAAGGTTCTAATGTTAAGAAGTGACCCGGTGTAAGCGGTATCAGATCGTTAGGATCCGAACTCTGCGCACATAAAGGACTCGAATTAAGTAAAGATTCAATTTTACATAATAATGTTGTCAATTCTTCATAGGATAAACGTTGGTCGCCTACTACACGAAGTAGATGCGATTTTACCATTTTTACCCCGGCTTGTTATCAGGTTTGTTCCATTATCGCTATAACAGGCAATTAAGTTTCCTCTTCTAGCGACTAAACGTCGAAAGGCTGAGACAAAACTGTCAGTAGAAAGCTCTTGCGTAAGCTCTAGGTGTACGGCTTTCGTGGCCGTGCATACAAAAACACATACATAGGATTTAAACACCTTAGCACCTCGCGCTCTATACATAGTCACAAAGAATGGACCACAAAAGTCGATAGCAACATGTGAAAAAGGCTTTAGTTGTGAAATTATATGTACAGGTAAATCTCCCATTGTAGGAGGGGCATAAAATTTTGGACGAACTCTGAAACAACGTAAACAACCTGAAAGGGTTTTTTGAATAGCTTTCCGTGCAGACAAAATCCAAAATTGTAAAATTAAATTATGTAATGTTTTTAAACCTGGGTGCAAGTATGTTTTGTGTGTATGTTCAATAATCAGTATAGTTAAACGATGCAAACTTGGTAACAGTAAAGGGTGTTTAACTGAAAAGGCTAAGTTGGATTTCCTTAGACGGCCGCCCGCCCTAAGAAAACCATCAGAATCGAGAAAAAGCGCTAGTTTCCTGAATGGTTTAGGCAGTAATTGATTTTTATTTATTTTTGAAATAATATCAGAAAAAACTGAATACTGTACATACTTTACAAGACACATTAAAGTCTTATGTACCTCATCAGAAGTGGGATTTCCAAATCGTTTGTTAGAAGATGGTTTGAAATTAATAGAAACCCGAAAACCGTAGGATAATATTCTTTGAATTTTTGAAAGTGAGGAATGTTTATCAAGGATTAAATCCAATATATTACATTCGACACTTACATTTAGGACAGTTTGCTTTTCCTCTTTGATAACTTCGAAGTCATCATCAGTTAAATGAGTAAAATTATCGTCACGCCATTGTTTACGTGGCAAATATAAAAAAGAAGGTCCATTCCACCACATGTCATGGGATAGTAATTGAGAACGGGTCATTCCCCTGGAAGCACAGTCAGCTGGATTCTTAACAGAAGGAACATATCGCCATGATGTGGAAGGAATAATTTCTTGAATGTGACTCACTCTATTAGCCACAAAAGCTTTCCACCTACTTGGGGAAGAATTTAACCATGAAAGGACAACCTGCGAGTCTGACCAAGCGAGAGTATCGTCAAAAATAATTTCAGAATAAGTGTCTTTTACAAAACAAATTAAATCGGACAGGAGTTTGGCAGCTGTCAGTTCGAGTTTCGGTAAAGTAAAAGATTTGAGTGGCGCGATTCTACTTTTAGCATAAATTAAGAAAACAGAAACTTTGTTCTTTACTTCGAAACGAAAATAAACGGATGCACCATAACCAATTATTGAAGCATCACAGAATCCGTGAATTTCGCACCTTTGGTAATTATCTAACATAATACGTCGTGGAACTATAAGCTCAGAAAGCTTGGGAAGTTCAGTTTTGTGCTGGGTCCACGAAGAAACAATATTTTGTGTTGGGGTTTCATCCCAATCCGTTTTAGAGCTCCATAAGCATTGCGTTATGTATTTCGCAGAAAGGAGAACGGGACATAAAAATCCCAAGGGGTCAAAAATTCTGCCAATATCGGAAAGAATCGTACGTTTTGTACATGGGTTTTCAGTGCTTCGGCATTGATAAGAAAATGAATCATTATAAGGGTGCCATTGAAGACCTAAGACTTAGAAATTGCGGTTCCTGTTTATCAAATGATAAAAGCATTTGTCGATCCGAATTTGGAACAGTAACCAATAGCTCTGGTGAGTTGCTAGCCCATTTCCGAAGTTCGAATCCTCCAAGTTTTAGTAAATCGATTAATTCATTTTGTAATGAAAGGGCAGACGATACTGAAGGGCTGGAACCTAGTATATCGTCAATATAGAATTGTGTCTTTAGTAGCTGGCTAGCTCGAGGAAAACGAGCTTGCTCTAAATCTGCAAGTTCATTTAAAGTTCGCATGGCTAAGAATGGACTACAACTTAGACCAAACGTAACTGTATTTAAGTTCCATTCGGATAAGGGTTCTTGTGGCGAGAATCTCCACAAGATTTTTCGAAAGTTTCTATGGGAAGGTGTAACGAAGACTTGGCGAAACATCTGTTTGATGTCAGCTATAAAAACTACAGGCTGCATGCGAAAAATAAGAAGAAGTGAATAAATGTCCTTTTGGAGTTTCGGTCCCGAAAGCAATGTATCATTTAAGCTTAGACCTTTGGGCCCTCTTGCCGAGCCATCCCATACTACTCGTGCTAACACTCTCCGGCTTTAAAACACAATGATGTGGTAAATAGCAAGATAAGGAAGGTTTCGGACTATTTGGTAGAACAAGGGTCATGTGGCCGCTTTCAACATAATCTCTCATAAAGTCAGAATATGCAGAATATAGTTCAGGATTTTTCAGTAATCGAGATTCAAGCATGGAAAACCTGCGAAAGGCCTGAGGGTAAGTATCGCCCAAGTCTGGTTCGGAGTTTTTAAAAGGAAGTGAGACAATGAATTTTCCGAAAGAGTCTCGAGTAACGGTTTGTCGAAAAATGTCTTCACATTTAATATCTTCTGGAGAAGAAAACGTTTTTGAGGGGATTTGTTCGATTTCCCAGAATTTTGGGATACTTATTTCCAGTGGAGTCTCTGGTGACGTGAAAAAAGAATTAATCTGTTGTGAATTTGTTGAATTATTTACTTTTCCTAGTAAAACCCAACCAAAGACCGTCTCAAGAGCTGTAGGTTGACCTAGGGCGCCAACAATTCGCCCCTCTCGCAGTATTTGAGTAAATATCTCTGCACCGACAAGTAAATCAACAGGGCTTGACGTAAAAAATTGCTCATCGGCAAGTTTCAACCCTTGTAAATGATTCCATTTATTTGTTTGTAAATCGAAGGATGGCATATTACAGCAAAGTTTTGTTACAACTATTGCATCAAAAGAAAAAATAGGTTCTGAATCATTTTTCGGTTTTATAACACAATGAGTCAGACCTTTGGAAGAGAAAGAAGACATCTGGTTTAGTCCGTAAATCGAAGCAGAAAATTGAGGCCTAGTTAAGCTCAGACGGCGTAGACATTTTTCACTAATTAAATTAGATTGGCTACCAGAATCTATTAAAATACGAATAGATTGATAAGTACCTTTACCATGGCAAATTTCGACAACAGCAGTAGCTAGAAGAACAGTGCTCTGTGAAGCGAAAGTGTTTCCCGAAATCGTAGTCGAAATATTGTTTAGATTAGTAGGAGAAGTAGTGTTATCCTGCGAAACATTATTCAAAAGTGGTGCAGAGGTAACTTGCGTTGAGGTTTTAGAAATATGTAAGACAGAATGATGCCGATAGTGACACGTGCGACATCGAAAGGATGAAGTGCAGTTTTGGACGTTGTGCGAATGATGCAAACAATTGGTACATAGACGATTTTGTTTTACATAAGCATTTCTGTCACTTGGAGATTTTTCTAGAAACTGTGCACATTTTGAAAGTACGTGAGCTTCTTTACACAGATAGCATCTTATTTTCGAAGAAGGCGAATCGTTTGGCACTTTGTTTAAAAAAGTAACTGATGGAACAGATTTGCTATAACCTTTTGAAACATTAGGATTTTTTTGATTTAGTAAACTAGGTTTATTTAATTTATTACTTGTAAAATGTTAAACAGATTCGAGAGCCTTACATTTATTTTCAAGAAACTGATACAAATTGTCATACTCCGGTATTTGCACCGTGCTAAATTGAATTTCAAAACTAGTACGTGTGCTAACGTCTAATTTTTCTAAAAGTAAATGAAAAAACATAAAATCCCACTGATCTGTTTTGAAACGAAGGGCATTTAAGGCTGCTAGTTATTCAGAAAATGTATTTAAAAGTGACCTTAATTCTTTTGCACTATCGTTTTTTAATGAAACTGCCATAATGGCATTTAATGCATTGGATGCCAGGAGACGCTTATTTTGGTAACGATTAACCAACTTAGTATAAGCAATATTATAATTATCGTTAGTAATTGAAATACCACTAAGTAGTCTTAAAGGCTCGTCCTCCAGATAGGAGAAAAGATACTGCAATTTTTCGACATCTGACAAATTCGAATTTTCGTGTATTAGTTTTTTATATAAGTCGAAAAAAGTAAGCCAAAGTTTTTGATCTCCTTTAAAGATAGGTATAGTGATCATGGGAAGCTTTACGCTGGCTTCAACTTTAACCTGACTAGTGTCACTACTGACAGGAGTGTCAGATTTAAAAAGCGTATAGTAAATTGTTTTAGAATTGTAATAAAATTGATCAACATCTTTCCGCACCTTATCCTGTGCTTCAAAATCTGAATCTTCTTCGAGTTTCATGATAATTTCATTATGAATTTCTTCAAAATTGTCATAAACCTCTTTCAAGTCCCTATATCTAACTTGAAACTGTCCAAGAACAGAAATATCTTTTTGAGCCTGCATAGCAAACCGGTATACCTCTGTAATTCGACTCGCATAAATACTTCTTTTAGCTTCTAGTCGTTTTATATCAGCCATTGTCAAGTTAATTTAGGTAAGAAAACTGTTGCAACTTAATACTTAAATGCAATTATTATATCAATATTTTTTCTGTAAATTGGTTTTGATCGAAGTCTAACAACTTTGCAGCTTTAAGTATAAAACGCTTGAAATGGTCTAAGGCTCTGCCAATGCGCCTAATGGAGTTTTGGAAAAACACAAATAGTAGTCCGGTAGATGAACTGATACCGTGACGGATTGCTGTAATTGAACGTTTTACGTGCGAAAGACAATCCGTTGTAACCTACGAGATTATCGAAACGGCAAATGATGGCTGCAGATGGAAATTTTAGAAATGTAATTATCAATTTATGCTGTTTGAATTATTTAAACTGATGTAGATCCGGCTCGAAGGACCAAAAATGTCAGCGCATAAGAGAAACTTTGATTTCGTGGACTGTATTTGAAAGTAAATAAGATTATACGCCAACATTTATAAACACACACAAATTGTAATCGCTATAAGTTCACTAAGGGCACTTACCGTGAGCGTACTCCGTTGGTCTTTTCTAAACTGCTGATGGTGGGGATCCCCTTATTTCATACTATGCACCAATTGCCAATATATTCTTGTTCTTGTGGTCTCACAATTGTTAGTTTTAAGAAAACTTAGGTAAACGAGTCTCAGAACTAGTAGAAACTAAATCTTTTTATCTTTTTATATTGACTGACAACTCACGCACTTGATCAAAAATGAGCGCGCACTTCCAACGTGCCCTGATAAGTACATAAATGTGTGTGTTGCGAAAATAATAATTAATTCGAAATTAAAAGGAAACAATTATGCGCTAACACTGTTAATACTAATAATTGGCTTAAATTTATAAACATTATTTCCTTTTTCAGAAATCTAAACATTAAATAATTAGTAATTTTATCTGAATGTTTTTAGATGCCAAAAACTTTGACATACAAGCCAAATTGCACAATTCAATTGAATGTTAGAAAAGGGCAGCTTGTCAAACATTTTTAAGTGATTCCATCAGCAAGATCAATTATGTGGTTATTATGTGACTGTACTTATTTCTACTAAAACAACTTAGCAAACAGCTTTAAGAATCTGAAAATTCAATAAGACTACAAAATTAACATATCTCGTTAGCATTAATTTTATGTTACAATTATATTTTAACAGATACGGTGCTATACATTCGCATACATCTTTAACATATTCTGTCTGTTGAAAGTTAAGCCTTAAGTTGAACAAAATGCATCAACAACTTTTTCGGAGAAAATCAGGATTCCCACATATTCTTTATATGCTTAGATTTTCTGTACATGTTAGTCTTAATTAATGAATTTATTTTCATTATGAAAAACTTTTTAAAAATGTATTATTGTAAAAGTGATGTTATGCAACCGGGTAGTTATATAATTGCATAAAATCTGCCTCTATTAAATATATATATATATATATATATATATATATATATATATATATATATATATATATATATATATATATATATCGCGAGAGTAAATTCTCCCTATTTAGTATGATCTAATGTCATGACAATATGTAGATGCCAGTATAGTTAGTAGAGGTAGTTACAATTTTGGTGTAATGTAGTAAATTTAGTATGTAGAATGAAAAAGTCTCTGAAACGGCTTCAGAACTGCAACAGTGTCTGGTATGACAACCTCAATTAATTTTACAATAAATTTTAATTTCCCTTGAGGGTTTGTACAGTTTTGACTGGGATATAGAAACATCTTCAGTAAAAAACCAATATCTTGCTTGTCTATACTTTAATCTTTTTATGTACTCCATTGGGAATTATTCAAGATTTACTTCTTGAATAAACACTCTTATAACACATTATTTATTTTGTCAAATTGCTACAAAATATATATATAGATTTTTTGAAAAAGCTGGTAAGTACCTAGATATCAATCATTCCTCTTACTTCTTAATAATAATAATATAATAAAATTGTTAGTATTGACAACGAAATTACTGACGTTAAACGCTGGTTTAAATTAATGAATTTAATAAAAAATAGGTTACTTACATAATAAAAAGGAAAGATATAATTAATTATACTGAAAAACTAAAGTAACATTTAATAGAGATTGCTTTTCGATAATTTAACAAAACTCCTTGAAACTCAGCAATTTGAAACAAAATATTATTTGACAAACACGTTTAATAACTACAAACTGTAACAAATGGGTTATAAACATTACAATTAATATTTTCCATAAACAGTACATGAAATGTTTCAGAACATTTGTAGTTCTCTTTCAGTAATGTCAAGATGAATATGAATTGCTTTTATGCAAGTGACTAAAGAGGTTGTTCAGACGTTCGTGTGATGACACTACTTGACATGGGGTTCTATTCGCTAAGATCAAGGCACTTCACATCCAAGAATATGATACATACTGTTAATAAGGTTAGTAAGTTTATTATTTTGTAATGTAAAGAAACAAACTGTTAAGAGTTAATTATAATATCGTACAGAAAATAGATATCAATTTAAGTGATTGGGTTTTGCTTCTGAAATTTTAAAGGCAAAACTTAACCCTAAGTTTGCCATGTAATACAAACAGAATCACAATAAACGGCTTATAACTTCGTCGTTATCAAATTATTGGAAAGTAAATGCATCCACCCCAAAGATCGGATTATAACAATCTAATCCCTATTGAATTATGCAAAGACCAAATAATCTAGAAATTTAATTAAATAAAGATATTTTCTCAACGATCACAAAACAAGTAGTAATTACAAAATCGTTCTAAAACTTCCGAGCTAACTTTATATAGTGTTTGGTCATTGAGCTATATATTAAGAATCAAACAAGCTCCAACCTCATATTTCTCTTGTCACCCATTTTCAGCGAGCATCAAAGTGTAAGACCTGGAAGTCTTTTATGGTGTCAGCAAATTTTACGGCTGAACTTTTAAATCTAGAAAAGTTAGCGTTGTAACATGTGTTTCCGTACTATTAGTTCATTTGCACGAAACGTTTCAACTTGTCCGCGTTACTGGGTTGTTTCAAAAACAAAATTTATATCATTCTGGTTTCGTGTGAATATTGACAATTTGTGGATAATGACGTCTTTTGATTGGGAAAAAAATTACGATAAGCATTTACATATTTGGCACTGCTTTGGATAGTATCACATATTTTTTATGAACATTCTAGAGTGTACAATTGTACATAAGAAAGTGAGATGATAATTATAAGAACAAAACGCCTTACCTGTTCCTAATTACATGAAAATATTCGTCTAGTTAGAAGTACATTTTATAACAAGAAATGGAACTTGTTTTTTTTTTTGGTGATGTGAGAATTTGGCCTTGAGCCGCGTAGCCACGGATGAGCAATTTCGCGTAAAAAATAGCAAATTTCACCTGGAGTCGTAAATACTATTTTTTTCCTTCATTATAATTAGTGCCTCGGTGTAAGAACGGCTAATGTTACTTTTCGGAAAAATATATTTTTTTGGTAAGTATTTTACATGTTTTTCCTTACGTAATAAGGGCCACTCTCTCAGATGCAAGCTGTATCACATAAATCTGGAAAAATAAACTTTATGTTTATTTTTTATGTGTCTATGTTGAGTAGCCAGGTATTTGACAATGCAAGAATGACCAAACTAATATTGGTTCTAATACCTTCAAGTTTATTCTGTGTTAGGGAGGTTTAATTTGAGATTGGTCACTTATCATTAAAGCTGTTGATGCATAGCTAACTTCACTAACCTCATTTGTATCATAAAAAATTATCAGTAAAGTGCTGTTTTTCAATTGTTTGTAGTAAAATCTAAATACTTGATATATAAATGTGTTCCGACCATTAGATGTATAGGCGATGCGCTGCAAAACAAATGGTGCTGCAAATTTAAAATTTTGTGCCAATCAGCAAGAAACCACCATGATTAGATTAAAAATGAAGCCCAAGCAGCATCTAAGTAGCGGTAACTGAGATCGGAACTTTGATTGAGTAGCTGTTACGTAACTACAACTAAATTTTTGACTTTATAGGTTTAATTACTTCAATTTGGAATATTTTAGTAATTTTTTTTAAGGTCGCCCATCTCCCCTCCGAGCAACTCTTCAGAGAATAGCACTGACCAGTTGCTCGAGCCTTTCCCTTACCTCCATACGCCCATCCTACGAAGCCTTGAAGACCTATTTGTGGAAAAGTTTGATTTATAACTAATTTTTAACGGAAAGCTAGGAGAACATTTAACATGCGGTAGATCGCATACAAGTGGACTAAAATTAACAAGGATCAGTTCCTGGCAGCGATCAAAAAGTAATCAAAGCCGACTAGGAACTAAGATCCCAGTTCAAACCCATCAACCTCCAAGCAACCCACTCACAATATAGTACTAAACAAACATAGTCTAGAACACACGTTATGTAGTTGGATTCCAACTTTTAATTTTATTTTTAATTTCAGAAACCGAAGTAAGTTCTTTAAACGGAAATTTATTTAAGATGTTGGGGATGTAATAACTAGACTGAGCCATACCGTAATGATTCTTTATACGAGGAGTTAAATACAATCTTGTTTGAGATCTGTTGTGATAACCATGTTGAGAATGAATTAAATAATTTCTATCAAAATAAAATTGTAGAATAACTATCGAGTTTCTAAGTTTAAAGAACTGTAGTACATCTACTGTACTATAGCAGTTATTCATAATTAGATTAAATGATTCAGGATTTTCGACATCAATTATGTAGCTACTTCTACTATTTATTAGAACTATGTAGTTCCATTACTTCTAAGCAGCTTTTTAAAATATGTGGAACGGTATTGCTACGTAGTATATTTACTTTACTGTTGTTGCAACTTCAAGTGCTATTATATTATGATTGTAGCAGTAACTTGCCCGAAGCTACTTTAAAGTTTTTAAAACTTTAAAGTAGCACCGAAAGTTCCTGCCACCGATCTGAAACCATTGCTTAACCTTTAAAGTAACTGAACTATACAGTAGTATTGAAAGTAAAACTTACGTTTATGATACCCAGTAGAATCACTTGAAAGTAATTTTCACTACTTATTTTGCATCAGAATTACTAGAAAGTTCCAGCTACTATTAAAAAATTACAATGAAGTGACAGTAACTTCTAAAGAGGCATATCTCCTGTAGGTTAGTTTGGAATTTGGAGGTTAATTATATTTTTGTAGTGGTAGTAGTTTTGCAAGTTTTTAATAAAAATGTCAAAGGCAAATGCAATAAGAAAAAAGAAGAATTTTAAATATACGAGGGTAGATCAGTATTTACGGTCCCTGACATAGTAGGCTTTGCATGATATCGTCACTCATTTTTCTATGAGAACTGTCATTACTAATTATTTGGTGTGTCAAGTTTTGCGTAGGTGCGTGTTGTTCTTTGAAAGTTATTAATAATTAAGCTGGTCGATAACAGACAATTTTTAAAAATGGAAAAAAGTGAAGTCAGAGCGGTGATAAAGTATTTGCAAAAAAAAGGATTAACACCTACTGAAATTCACAAGGATATGACAGACGTTTTAGGGGACTCTGCCCCTTCTTACCAAGTGGTGAAAAATATGTCTCGTGAGTTTAGATTAGGCAGAACAACTTGCGAACATGCGAAAGGTGCGGGACGTCCAGTCTGTGTCACCGTTGACAAAAACATCAATTTGATCCATGATATGGTAATGGCAGATAGAAGACTGACTATTCGCCATATCGCGGAAATAACGAACATCTCTTATGGGTCAGTTGAAAATATTTTAAGAAATGTTCTTGATCTCAAAAAAATTTCGGCGCGTTGGGTTCGAAAGATGCTGACCGTCGATCAGAAACGCTCTAGAGTGCTGCATTCGGAAGCCAATTTGGAGTACCTGAAGGCCAATCGGAAGCAATTTCTCACTCGCTTTGTGACTGTGGATGAAACATGGGTGCACCATTTTGATCCTGAGACGAAAAGACAAAGTATGGAGTGGCATCACAGAGGTTCTCCACCTCCACGCAAATTTCGAGTTCAACGGGCGGCTGGAAAGATTATGGCCACAGTGTTCTAGGATGCAGAAGGAATTTTGATGATCGATTATTTGCAGCGTGGACACACAATAACGGGTTCTTATTATGCAGGGTTAATTCTAAAATTGCGCGAAAGCATCGACCGAAAAAGACCAGGAAAGTTGGCACACAAAATTTTGTTCCATCAGGACAACACTCCAGTCCACAAGAGCTGCATTGTCATGGCTGCCATACAGAACGCTGGCTTTGAAATCCTAGAACACCCTCCATATCCACCAGACCTGGCACCCAGTGATTACCATCTATTTCCAAAATTAAAGGAAAACCTGCGTGAAAAAAAATATGGAGACGATAATGAAGTTATGACCGCAGTAAATGGCTGGTTTGAGGAGCAACCGGAAAACTTCTTCCTGAAAGGCATTGAAGCATTGGAACATCGGTGGACCAAGTGCATTGAAGTCCAGGGAGATTATGTTGAGAAATAAATAAATAATGTTTTAAAAATTCTTTCTCTTTCTATATCAGGGACCGTAAATATTGATCTTCCCTCGTACGTCCACCTTTTATAGAAAATTAAAACAGCAGTTAGGTGAAATCAGTGGAAACAAAATCAACTGTTTACAATACAAAATAGAAAAAAATAGAGATGGGATCACTGGTAAACCATCGTGTAGTAAACAAGGGTGAAATATATTCCCCTTTTTTCTTTCGTCGCTACAACTTTAAAATAAGCTATAATTAAATAATAATTGTTATTAAGTAGCAATCAGTATAAAAATATTGGTTGTTTGTTCACGATTTACGTTTAAATTTGAGGTTAAGTCCCAAAGGCAATTTTGCGGTGACATTAGGAGCTAGAAAGTGGACTACGGAAACGTTGACGTCGTTTTATAGTAAGAGTCACTTGAAAGTTCCAGAATGTTTTAACTTATTTTATACTTCGTGGTAACAACAATCTAGAAGTAGAAATTGCTTAGTTCCCGTTACTGTTTATAAAATGGCACAAACTTTAGACACACATTTTACAGTGAATACTACTTTAAGGTGACTTTTACAAAACTACTCCATGTTTACTTGTAAACTGTTGCAGGCTATTAATCAATTTGCAATTTGTTGCAGTTGTTAAAAAGTGTTTTACTATAACTCTCAATAAAGATAACAAATCGATGCCAAATTGTGCCTTAGGAATAAAATAAAATGGTTTCTATCATGTTTATCAATTTATAAGTATTTTTGTCATATTTTATTTGAGACATTTTTTATTAAAAAATATATTTAAAGAAGGCGCGTTGTTATTTTTCGATCTATCATCATCGCATTTAACAGAAAAGTTGCGATGGTTTATAATTTTGGTATGCTAGATTGACAAAATAACGAAACATTCCATCTCTTTATGTATTATGTACGTATTACAAATAAAATAGTAATCCATTTTGTAACACGACTGCAGCATTAGTAGAGAAAGAGAATGAATATTTGTTAAGTTGCTAAAGTAAGAGAGAGCAACTACGAGACACGATGTGCCAAGGGAAAAAAAGTTCCACGAAAGTAGCAGTTACTACGCCGCCACGTTCTCGCTACGTAGTCTAAAGGTAGCTGGACAAGTTCCGGAGAGGTTACTGCAACGTATCTGCTACCCGAGAATTGTTCCCCATTTTGGTTCCGGGCACGTAACAATACCGTAGCAATTACGTTCTTGTGACTAACCGCAAAGACTTTATAGTTCCACCGGTGGTTGCCGGTACGTAGCGGTTACTAAAAATGCTGCTTGAATCCTTGATGTTTTTTATTCTCGACAATTTTTCTATTCCGGGGACTCGAGACTTTCTTCAAGTCCCGGGAATTCCCGGGATTCTAGTAATTTACATAGGTACCTAACACAAAAATCCAAAAATTTGTTTTTAAAATCGCTTTACGTAATAGTCTAATAACTTCCCACCAAAAGTCCTGAAACTATCTCTAATGAAAAGGACAGCAATACCTAAATATATATTCACCTATTATAAACTTCAATATTATTTAAAAATAGTAGTTCCATGTGATACTTTTTTTTGACTATAAATCAATAGAAACTACAATTTTACTTAATGAATGACCTGGATAAGTTTCTTATCTAACGGTAATTTCTTACTGAATCTAATCCTTTTCCTTTCATTGATTATTTATAAACAGGTTCTAAATAATTTGTATGTATTAGAAGTGGCTGTTTACGGAATTATTTAAAAAAACGCAGTATTTATTTATCTTAGATTATTAATTATTATTATATATTATTATTTTATTGGAATTCGAGACAACAAAGATTCATCAATTCCTGGAACTTAATTTTTTGGGTCAAGGCTACTAATTATAACTAAACAGTTCCAAGAAAGTCTAATTAATTACAGATGAAGAACTTAATGAATATCTTCCAAATGAGAAATCGAAAGAGTGAAAAAAATTGCTTTCATAGGTATTGATATTACAATATCCTTTTTATTTTTTATTTAACGCCTACTCTAATAACTAACATCTAAGTAAGGAAGTAAGTAAGTAACTAAGTAAGTAAGGAACTAACATCTCAGTTCGTATTTCCCCCATCTAACACGCAAAACAATCCCACAAACCCATAGTTGAGGCAGTCGAACATTCTAATTAGAAAAACTCTGCCGCCCCAAGTGAGACTCGAACCCACGATCCGTTTGGAAGTAAAAAGTATTGTTTTCTTTTTTATTATATTTAACTTTTTGTTTAGTAAATATATTTTTCTAAAAGTATTCTCATTTCTATATTTTCTCGCTTTTAGAAGATCCTTTTAAAAGTGGGAAAATTGACCAAACGTGATTATTTTTCAGTTATTAAGAAATTTTTCTAATAAAATAGATCTCCACGGGTTAATTAAGAGAATGGGCCATTTGCAAAATTTTAGATACCTAAATATCTTGAATGTTTGTAAACATGATTTTCGCTTAAATTTGTTCAAATCGGTGATTTGCTTATACTCGAAAGTTGACTATTATGACATTAAACTGTTTTTGTGGTATTTGTTGTAATAGTATCTATTTTCAAGATAGTTTCCATTTACTTTGATCCACTTAACCCAGTAATGTTTAAAGGCGATTAAGCAATTATTTAAAACGATCCAAAATGGTCTTCAAACTGTTTTGAAAATCTTGTTTCCTTCGAATTATTGTTTTATATTTGGGAACAAATGGAAACCACTCAGGGCTAAATCTAGCGAGTAGCACGAATGCCGCAACAATTCAAATCTGAACTCATAAATCTTGACAAAGTAATGACTGATGTGCAGCATTGTCTTAACGAGAAACGTTGCTATAAGCGTTATACTCACTGATGATTTTTCTTCTTTTTGCAAGACACTTAACGAAAATCATACCATATGATTGCGGCCAAAACCTTTCTTTCTGATAAAGGTTGTATGTGCCTTCTTTGGTGTAGGATCACCTTTGTCAGTTTATGTTATTGGCTGTTGCTTGATTTCAGGTGTGTAGTGGTGAAACCAAGCCTACGAATTAGCGCAGATACCCTTTTGCATTACGCCTAAACCAATGAAGTTATTGCTTCAACGTGAACTAACACGGCACCCAGTCGCGCACGTCACCTTCATACCCAAATGTGCACGTAGGATATTGTGTAGCCTTGGTTCTTTCCGCCCTTTTTGGTTATTTAGATCAGTATAATATAAATAAAATTCAGAGAATACAAAATGTTATTAGTGTCGAATGGCGCACGTTATCTTCATACCCAAATGTGCGGCGTAGGATATTGTGTACACGTTCAGTATAGACGCCTACGATATCTGCTATCTTGCGTGCTTTAAGTCTACGTTCTTCAATACAATTTTGTGAATTTTTCCTGTCATTTCTGAAGTCATAATCTCATTTGGTTGTCCTATGATTGACCTTGTCCTTGGCCGACTACGATGTTCGTCCTCATAGCTCGTTCGATCACGCTTGCATTCAAGAACTCATATTTTAAGAAGATTCCTCAAGTATCGCGTCCAACATAACGTTGATTTGGGAAGTTATTTTACCTTTCAGATGATACCACCTTGTGATGGGATGAATTTCCCTTTTTTTCCTGTTTACAAAGATCGCCGAATAGGATACCGTCCGATTTACGCAATTTTAGATTTGTTCATAGCTAACCCTTTGCTAGACTAGTACAACGTTTCGGTTTTTGACTAATAAGAGCTAAGTTAAACGTTTGAAGTTTAGTTTTTTTGGATTTTAGGGTCCGCTACAAACTTCTCTAGGATCTGACCTTAGGTTGACTTCTTCACAAACAAGAGTAAACACCATATATACAAAGTACACTAGGGTTTAGCGGAAAAGCAATGGTGTTTTGTATTCTGGTACTTGTATCTACCAGTAAATTCCAATATAAATTATTTCTATCTAAGTGGGGCTGAGAGAAATTAAACTCTAAGGCCCAAAGTCCGCAATCTGCTCTCTTCAAATACTTTGTACTAATAAAAGTGTACTTTATTTCTTGATAGGAGGTTCCAAAGTATTTTAGCACATTCTCAGACCTATTGATGCCTAATTATTGAGTATCAAGTTAGTAACCTTATGGTCACGTATGCATAAGTTATCTTGGTCTTGGCTTGAGGTGAAAATGTAAAGATTTACAGACAGGAATTGGGTTGTTCTCTCTTCAGTAGGGACTAAGCTAGAACGAGTTAAATATCAGTTCCTTTAAAACTCTTTCTTTCCCAAAGGCTGGATTCGATGCTATTTGTATAAACCTTAGCTTACATAACATGAAAGTAATGCAAAATCAAGTAGAGAATATTACTAGGGACTTAATGTTATTTGAATCATCATAAATAAAAAACGACTAGCAATTAGTTAAGTTTGCTAAAAGCGATATAGTGCTACGCTACACTACTGAGCTACACTTTGAGCCCTGAAATGTATAGTAGTCGCATTCGAACAAGGTACAGTTAGATGAACTGTAGAGTTAGATAAAAAAGAAATGTATCTGAGTTTTTTAAATAATTCTATCTGTTAGTAGCTGCATGTTTGAGGTACTAGACGTTAATATGCAATTCTCTGGCTTTTGACAAGCTGTAGCTTTATCTCTACAAAAGTAGGAGCGACCAAACTTGTCAGAGTATCAGGAAGTGTTACAACCTTTTTGTGAGTGTGATTGCACCTTTTAAGGTCAAAAGTCAAGAGACCTTAGTCGTCAGTAATCTCAAGGTCACGAAACTTGATACAAAGGACTTGCTAGCAGTAGGATTAGGGACTTGCAGAAATTGTGCTTACATACTCACTTACTAATGGCCAGAATTATAAACACATTTACACATGATCACAGAGTGATTGCACAGTTAGAACTACCACCTTTTGAGAGCGGCTAATCTTTGCAATTGTTCTTGTTGTAGCGGGTTGTAGATTAAAATAATAAACTAACATTTTTGTAGCTTTTCCATATACTAAATAAAAATATTTAGAAATTTTCTCTACAAATAACACAATTTTCTTAAATTTTCTTTAAAAAAGCATTGTTTATCTTTTATCTTTTAGGAAAGACGGTAAGTCCTTATTCTTATAATAAATAACAAATATATAACACCGGTCTGATCAACTGACGTTATATACTTTAGCACTTTCCTTTCTCTGAAAGGCGATATTAAAATGTACGGCGTCGTACATAAAGGGAAAACCTTACCAGGAAGTATTAATTTAGCATGCATTAACTTCATTCAACCATTCTAAGCGGATAGGTACACAACTTTGCACTAGAAGATGACAAACGTGTAGTTTAAGTAGCTCAGGTAGTTACTTCATCCGCGTTAATAAATCTTAGTCTAAACAAATCCAACAAGTAGCAACTTTCAGGCTTAGAAGTTCTGATTTACAACACTTTCTAACGGAAGGTACATTAAAGAACAGTTAAATCTAAATACACATCACAATCCAAAAGCAGTAGATTAACTTAGACAGTAGAGCCAGGGAGTTTAGGCAGTTAGTAAATGCACTACTTACTTGTCGAGCTCTCTAACAGCATAATTCAGGGCTCCCGCTAATTTTCAAGATTCTACAAGACCCGCCGGTAATTAACTGTGACAGGGGATGTTTGCTGCTCGGCATCATACATTTTCAAGGAAAACTACGTCTAAACTGTTGAGAGAAGTTACGAGTCCAAATACTGCTAAAAATCTTGATAAACCTAAAACATTAACTACATACTGCTGCGATGTCTGTTAAAAGTTTATCAGATTTCGTGTATCACGAAGCTTCAGAAAGTGTGATATCAGTTTAGCTTTAGGCCCTTTCATGAACTAAACCACGAATGGATGATGTAAAACCTACATGTTTTCCGACGTTATCATTAATATGTCGTCGAAAACTTAATTAGGTCTCTATTCAAAGTGAAAGTACTTTTACAACTGAAAAGTCAAAGACCTTAGGTTATTTAATTCCCATGCGAGAGAGCTTTCATCTTTTATATTATAGAATTGGAGGTAAGCGGTAAGTCATTTATCATCGTGAATACTGGAAAATTCATCTTTTACTTTAACATTTATATTATCTCCAAGGAATATGCTAATTCTAATTTTAGGTTTACTGGCGTTAAGGCGTTAAAACATAAAACTGGGATATATTAAGGGAAAGTTCAAATTTGCCCTATAGAAAGGAGCTTGCTCTAATTAACAGATTCTAATCTCAAAAATTGTCAAAGTAGTAAAAAAGATAGTCTCGTATATTTCCTGAAAATATATTAAAAGAGCTTTTAAATTGCATTGAAGAGGAAAGAGCGAATAAATACTAGTTAAAAGAAAAACACGATGTCCCAGACCTAATAGCTTCGATAACAGATATATCACACGATGCACGGGCAGCTCAACGCTATTCATTCGTTTGTACCAGAATCGACGGACGATAACCACGTACAACATGAAACTCGGCAACACGCGTTTTCACATACACATATGTACAGTACATTAATGAAGAACAAAGCTAACTGCGATAAAGGTAAATGAATGGTCTATAGTATTAAACGAGATGACATCGATGCTACCAGTTTCAATAAATAGTACTTCTGGGTGGGGGGTATAACGAATCATAAATAAAGTTTTGCAAAAATGGCCATATGTACTACAGTAGTAACAGCCCTATATAACGGTTCTCGTGGTTAAAGAATTACAAAAAATATACTACATAGTACACCTATACAGGGTGTTCAAATTGAAGTCGGCACTATTGCCAACTTTGTTACTTCTGAATATACGATGTTGGTTAACTTACCAAAGTAGTAGCGTTTTTTCTTCCGATTACGATGGTAAAATTTTAAAAACAATTGAACTTCGCGTTTTCGAGATATTAAAAAAACAATATTTTCTTAAATGGAATACCCTGTATATTTTTGCACATTTTAAACGATACTTTAATTCTAAACAAAATTTTGTTTAAAATTAAATTATTGTTTAAAATGTGCAAAATATACAGGGTATTCCATTAATAAAATGTTGTTTTTTTAATATTTCGAAAACGCTAAGTTCAATTGTTTTTAAAATTTTACCATCGTAATCGGAAGAAAAAACGCTACTACTTTGGTAATTTAATCAACATCGTATTTTTAGTAGTAACAAAGTTGGCAATAGTGCCGACTTCAATTTGAACCCCCTGTGTATATATGTACTAAATAATATACAGTGCTATTAAATTAAAATGTAATATATTCTACATTGCATTTAAGAATAACTAATTAAAAGCATTAGGTTAAGTTGTGTGGTTGTTGCAAGTATGCATTCTGCACCGAACATTTTTAATAAACTCAATTAGTGTTAAATTAACATGAAAGATGTTAAACTTCTAGCGTATTATAAACTTTTATGTATTGTCGGTTGCATAACGCACTGTAAGTGCATGGTTTGAAATGATTATTTTAATTCGCAATATATGATTTTTATTGTATAGAAAATAAATAGCACTGTTCTATATGATATTATGTACATATTTATTCAAATGCAGTCTTGCATTTATTATTTGTGTGAATTACAAATTTAATTACAATTAAACAAATTGTTTATTTACACACTTCTTACTTACGTCTTAAATGTAGTTCACTCATTGTGGAAACGACTATCAGCCAGTTAACGTTTGCGGCTGATGACGCAAAGTTTGCATTTACTGTAATTTATTCAAGTAAACAAGTTCTGCGTTGATATGATTTGCAATTAGTGTATTTATTTAAATTCTGTTTATCAAGATGAAATGAATATTATGAATTTATATTTTCAAACAGGAATTTATTTGTTAAACTAGAAGTAATTAGGTATTTTGAAATAGTAAAATACAATTAAGAGAAACTAAAATGCCCTAGATAAAATGCGTTTTAAATAAAATATTTAAATGCTTAAAATATTTCATTATTAGAAAATTTGCAGTAACTTTATTGTTTGTTTAAGACTTTTCTGCAAGAATATCCAATGTAACCATGAAAATGAAAGCTTACAAATTGCAATACCTTAACAAAACAAAAATAAAAATGTGTACATTACTAAATTTATTTTCATTATATTTAGCAGAAGTTCATTGTTACGTGCTAATTTCGTAGTGCTATGCTTTTGTGTTATATTGTATAGCGTTAGGGATTTTCGCATTCTCTTTATGTTTAGTTGCCATTTTGGTCGGAATTAACTTCCTGTTTATAAGAGAACTATCACTTCGTTTTATTTGATCGTGAAGCAATTTCTTTAAAAGAATGTTTTACTGGCATCGCCGTTAAATTGATTTTCTGTTTATGTTGTGAAATGGGAATTGCTTTTGTGCAGATCTATAATTAATTCTTGGTGCAGATTTGCAGATTTCCAATTTTATTGGTACCGTATGGAATTTACCGCCAGTTCTTTTGGAGGTTAGAAGCACGTTCAAGAGGTTCGTATTGTTTAGCTTTTCTTTACGTTCAGTCTCTTATACTGTAATTTTTTGACAGGATTCGATATATAATCGCCGTTAGCCGCACTTTATTACTAGGTCGCCTTTCATCTAAGGTACTTATCCGAACTTTGCTGGGTGCATTCTGGTAATTTATTTTGCTTGTTACAGACCTTTTTGTATTATTCTTTTTATTCTACCTTAACTTCACACACTTCGTTGTATTTTTGGGTTGTTAAAACATCTTTACGTTGAGCTTCTCGCCCACGTACAGTTACTTGGTTGCTGGTTGTCTCCTTGGATCACGCTACGTTCAACCTGGTTGGTGCCGTTCCTATTCAGATTGAAGAACACATACCTGTATCGTGAGTCACTTATATTGTAGCAACTATTTATGTCATCAGTAACGTTTGGTAACCTTTATTGTAAATAAAACATTACTGTATACTTGTATATTAAAATTTCTGTGTGTCATACCTGAAGACTTATTTATATGAGTGTTACTATATGAGTGTATCTGGGGTTTATATTTACAGTTTTCGAGATATCTAAATTGGGAAAAGTGGACCACATTGGTAGTAGTCGCAAATGTATTGTTCTTTTCACACTTTGTTGGCAAATACTGGAGCTGTTTTAGATAATTCTTGGCGCCCATTACAGAAGACCTCTTGTGAGACCCACAACCTCACACTAGTTATCTGGCAGCCGACAGATTTAACTGCAGTTGAAAGTTGTTACCGTTTCCTAATTAGCAATCCCCATTTTGTGGGTAACACCATCTTTTAATTTTTATTAAAAATTA
The DNA here is from genome assembly GCA_929113105.1 of Agrypnus murinus. Taxonomy (NCBI): domain Eukaryota; kingdom Metazoa; phylum Arthropoda; class Insecta; order Coleoptera; family Elateridae; genus Agrypnus; species Agrypnus murinus. Next base: position 141,208,947 of record OV816026.1, read on the forward strand.
GACAAATGTAAATCGTGTAATTTCAAGTTTATGAAAGATATTGCTAGGTCTTTTTTATAATAAACCCCTTTTGTTTATGGCATTTAAATTTTTCTTTGTTGCATAAGTACTTTTCCATTATTTCCGAATGCTTATAATTAAGCAAATACACATTATGACGCTAATATTATTTCATTGTATAATAAAAAAGAATTTAACGTCTATCTTATGTTTTTTTATTTTTTATTTAAATAAATTGCTTAATATTCGATAATTAATAAACATAGAAATATACAAAATTTTTTAAAATACGTATGATTTCCTGATTACCTTTAAAAATAAACTACAATTTCCCTTTCTCTGTATTTCTTAAATGATTTAGAAATACCTCTTACAAAGATTTAATTAATCATTACTCATGCAAATAAGTTACGTAAATTCTTCAACAACTTCAAGGTTACGCAATTAAGTTGGTCGCCATATAAAAAACATCTAAGGAAACAAAGTAAAAAGTAAAAAGTTAGCTGCCATATATGTATAAAACATCTAAAGAAACAATTTACAAAGTAAAAATATTCATGAAAAACTTATCTCAGGCCGTTGGATTTTCGAGGTTGTTAACTGATATAGATAAATTTAAAATTAACTGACTATTAATTATATCCAATAAATAAATCTAATTAAGCAAATTGTTAATTATGAAATAAATAAAGATTATTAAAAGTTTCACAGTTTTATTAAAATCCAACCTGACAATATTGTTTCGACAGCTATGTCATTATCAAAGGTAATATAATTATAAACAAACACGTCGCTAAGGTAGATACAAAAATAAGTAACTAGATAAAATAATAATAATAATCAGAATTAAATATCTAATACTTCCAATAACGGAGAATTACTGAGCTCAAGTTGTTCATTCATTAAAGGTACCCTGAGTTAGTGTTTGTATATCTCAAAGGCTTCTAAAATGTCTAGACATTTTAGAAGCCTTTCAGATTTATTATTATTAGATATTTAATTCTGATTATTATTATTATTTTATCTAGTTACCTATTTTTGTATCTACCTTAGCGAAGTGTTTGTTTATAATTATGTTACCTTTGATAATGACAGCATAGCTGTCGAAACAATATTGTCAGGTTGTATTTTAATAAAACTGTGAAACTTTTAATAATCTTTATTTATTTCATGATTATGGAGTTCCACAAAGTAAGGCTGGAAACAATAAACAAAATTGTTAATTAATTAATTTTCAGTTCACAATGTCCAAGCTTCTTTTCCACGAGATCCCAAGTAATATAAAAGAGATAGTATTGTCCTGCCTTTTCTTCATAGAACCAGTCCTTTCCGTTTTGTGTTGATTGTTCGTGAAAGTCAGAGAATAGATAATTTAATTAAAACCATTACCATTTCTAATACCTAAATAAATCACAATTGAAATTAGGATGATCCAGTTTTAGAGTTTTATACAATTTTTGTTTTAAGTCTATGAATGCCTGGTTTGTTCATTTTACTATCTCATTTCCACTTAACATGTTTTCTAAGTAACGCATAAAGGGAAGTTCAGTTTTTTGTTAAATTTGGGATGAATTTTTTCACAAATTCACATTTTTCTATATTGAGTTTTAGTCTTGCTTCATTTAATAATACTAGAGAAAAGTACAAAATAAGTCTGATATAAATGAACCATTATTTCAGTAAGTGGACAGATAATTCAAATAAACATATAACTGTTAGGAATGCTACTAATGTTAATTTTTTTTATACCATTCCTAACAGTTACATTGTTATTTGAATTATGTGTTCACTTACTGAAAAAATATTAATTTACTTTTATATAGGAACTTTCTCTAATATTAAGCGTTAGCTTTGTTAATGCAAATGTCATGAACCCCGTAAATAATAATCTATTTGTCTAACAAAGAGCATAAGCAAATCCTCTGCCTTATTTACTCCTTGAGTATTGTATAAACAGGTATTTTCAGTAAGCAGTTTTTCGTTTAACGTGAATATGTATGCGCATATTTTAGAAGTATTGAACTACTTTTCTCTGCTTATACATAGTGGGTAAAATATCTTAAAGTTATTTAAATATATCGCTCAACTGAAGTGAATACTTTTAGTAAGTGAAAACATAAATTTATATTTTGTGGTAAAGAGAAGAATAGATATTTTAAATCGTTAGAGTTTTATGAAACGTGAAATGCTTTTTTAAAATTAGTTTATTTTGATAGTGCAAAGATCGTCAAGATCCACAATTTTGGAGTTTAATGAGGTACTTAACTTATCCATATCCGTCAACCCCGCCACGAATTTGCACCTTTTTGCAAATGCCATGAAGACTCCATAATGTGGCTCAGCAGCAAAGTCCCTATCGCTCTACTTTTAAAACTTCCGAGTCAATATTTACTTTTATTTTGTGTACTGCAAATATGAAGGGTTTTTAAAAACAACTGCAAGATTTTATGTTACCACACTGTAATTTTTGCAAAGGGTGTCAATCTGTCAAAATTTAGTCAATTTTAGGTGTCGATAAATTCCTATAAAACAGTTATAATGGTTTCCAGAATATCTTCAAGATCTATGAAGGTTTAAAAAGACTCCTAATTAATAATAACACCTTAAATTGCATAAATAAGTTGTACAGAGTGCTATGTCACTTCTTCATACGTGCTTACTACAGTAGTTATTACGTAAGCTCCTTCAACAATTTATATATGAATGTTACTGTTACCACTTTATCGTTTAAAGGTAGATAAATATCTTGATAGTAACCATTACATCTCCCTAAAACGTTTTTAGTGACAACAAACACCTTTATAGGCCATTTGTTGCTGGTACTGCTTTTATAACACGTAATTTAGAATTGTGATCTATATACCCTTTTATATAACTATAAGATATATAACACGATTACAGTTTCTAACGGTACTCAAGCCCTATAAGAGTTTTATAAGAACGTTGTAGGTGCTCAACCAATTCTTCCTTAGTAAGTTATAATAGTGAACTCTATTTTAGAACAATCTATGGCTTTTACAAGCTTTTATATAAAAAATATCATTTTTTACATTTACTTAATACTACTTATCAAGATTTCTTTTAAAATCGAGTAAACAATATTTCTTTTCATTCCGATAAATTTTGCAATGAGTATTTTAATTATTTTCAAGACGCTTTAATTCTTTCAGCCTAAAACATCCACTTCCACAGTGAAAATAATATTTGCAAGAGCATTAGAACATTATAGTTTTATTTGTCCATTGGTAAAAATTTAAAGAAGTTCAGACATCAACAGTATCTATTTATAAAAGAGAACGATAAAGCATAGCACAATCATGTTCAAAAAACTCGGGAGAGATAAGTTTATTGTAGAAGTAACTAAATGCAGTGGCGGCTCGTGCCAATGTTGAGTGGTAGGGCCAACCTCGGCCCAACGTCCTAATATTCCCCACCCCTTTTCAATTAAAAGTAAAAATTCATTAAACTCACCAAAGTCTGAAGTTAGGTGGCAGGTTGCACAAATTCAGTTTTAAATAGCACGCACACAAAAACATGAATGTTAAAGTATTAAAAACTTATAAACTGAAACTGTTAGGTATGTCAAATACCTAAAGTTTTAAATAAAAAGTTACATGGCACTATAATTAAAGTCCATTCTCCGTTCTTTTCGATTTGCAAATCGGCCAATAACTTTTTGATTGAAGTTTTCAATATTATTTATGAAAGCTTTTTCTGCCGATAACATTCCTAATGCACTTAATCGCTCTTCTTTCATCGAATTTCGTAGAAATGTCTTGATTCGCTTTAACATCGAGAAACATCGTTCTGCTTCGGCCGTTGACATTGGCGTTGTTATTAATACTTCCAAAAGTTTACGCGTTTCTTGAAAAGTATCACGCATTTCTTCTTGCGAAATCAATGATAAAAGAGAAAGAGCCCCTGAAACACATTGCAGTTCTTCTCTTTCGTAAATAACCTGAAGTTCAGTTTTTAACCTATTTTTTTCCAAAAAAGAATAAGCACCGACTACTTCGGAAAAAAGGTTTCCGGGAAATTTTTTGCCGTAATCTCCAAACTTTTCTAATAAAAATAAATTTGTTGCTAACAGATGTCCAGTAAAACTAAATCTAGTTCTTATTTGTTGTATAATAACATCGCATATTTCAATTGCTTCTCTTTTTTTCTCTAACGGAAACGGTACAAGAGTGCGAGATTTCTTTCGGGGAAGTGTTTCATTGACTGAAAACTCTAAATCAATAGTTTCAACGATCTGGTTCATTTGATCTCGTATTTTTTGAATTTCATTTTCAAAATATTGTAAATCTTGTTTAATTTTAACTGAGTCGGTATTTTTTTTCTGCAATTGTTTAAAAATTATTTCCACATGTGGCATTATTTTATGAAAAACTGTTAACCAAAAAATAAAGTCTTTGTTCTGCAGTCGAAGTTTGTAGGCACCAGCTTGTTCAATTGTGGAATCAAACTTAATATGTTCACTGTTTTCTAATGTTTCCATGACATCTATCAGTTCTTTTCTGTATTCATAAACAGTATTAACTCCTCGAGAATGAAAATTCCATCTGGTCTGTGAGGAACGTGGCAATCGCCTGTGAACAATTTCATCTAGTACTTTAATTCTTTGAGTTGAAGTTGAGAAAAATGAACAAAGTCCAGATAAATGTGCGAAGAATACTCGAACTGATTTATTCACTGATGCTGCACTGCTCAGTATGAGATTCATTTGATGAGCGTAACAATGAACGTAGTTAGCTGATGCGTACTTATCTCTTATAATTTTTTGAACACCATTTAAACCTCCGCTCATAACGGATGCTCCATCATAACTCTGAGCTATTAATTTGTTCGGAGTACCAATAATTAATGGATCAATTTCTTTTAAAATACAATCCGAAATTGAAGCCGCATCATGCCCTGAAGGATTTACAAAATTCCAAAACCTTTCCACTGGATTTCCACCAACAATATATCGTAAAATAATAACAAGTTGAAATTCTCCAAATACGTCGGTAGTTTCATCAGCAATAACTGCAACAAATTCGACTGCTTCAATTTCTTTAGCCACTTCTTTATGATAAACGTCAAGCATACATTCTAACAACTCATTTTGAATCATTTTTGAGGTTCCTTTAAACACTGTTGACTTGTTAAAATGATCTTTTAAATCTTTGTATAAGTGAGAGCTAAAATTCACTAATTCCCGAAATACTCCCTTATTTTCCGATTCATCGGATTCATCGTGTCCTCTCAAAGCTAATTCCAGTGCACCGCAAAATCGAATACAGTTTATAATTCTGTTTAAAACATACCTGTTTTTATCAACTTTTTTGTTGTGTTCTATAATTGAGGCGTTGATATCAAAAACAACATATGTCCAAAATTGACGAAATCGAGATACTAGCGGCATCTTGTAGAGTTTTTTGCAGGCTATATGTTGGTGTTATTTGTTCCTTTAAAAACCTCACATATACAGATTTACAGCGCTTGGAATTTTGGCTAATTCGGCAAAAACAGCATAAGTCCAAATCGGTTCAGTTAAAAACAGCACATGTCCAGGACATGTGATGTTTTTGTTGGAAACAGCAATCTAACCTAAATGGTGCCTAAAATTTATTATTACACTGTCACTGATGCAACCGGTGTTTTAAAATGAACGCAGTTAATAATAATGATGGCAATGACAATAATAATCAAACCAACTGGCCTAGAAGAAAAGAAAAGATAGTTAAAAAAGCCGTGCAAATACGGGATGCTAAAGTAAAAGGTTTGGAACATACCAATCATAAAAATCAAGCAGTAGCTGCCCGAGCAACAGGTGCTGATTGCAGGTAAGTGCTTTCTTAAAATGTAACTGAGCTTTAATATTAACTTACCTTTGTAGATGCAAAATGTTACAGTGCTACGAGAAGATCAATATAGAGTCCAGACAAATTATTTTGCAGAATTTTAATAATATGGATACAAAAAACGACCAGGATTCCCATTTAGCAGGATTGATCACTATGAAACACATTTCCAGGCGGAGACCAAGAGGTACTCAAGAAGAAAGGCAAAAACGTCACGCAGCGTCCTATTTATTTAAGATTAGACATGAAGGAACCGAAATCATGGTTTGCAAAACTACATTCATTAATCTACATGGTATAACATCAGCTAGATTACGAAGAATCCAGACAAGTTTGCTGATGACTGGTGCATCACCAAAAGATTTAAGAGGGAGTCATAAAAATCGACCGGCTGAATATCCAACTGAATTGCTTAATCTAATCGAAATACATATTAACAGTTTTCAACCAAGACAATCGCATTATACAAGACGCAAGAACCCAGAGCGTATGTATTTGTCAGAATCTCTGACAATCAAAGACATGTATAGAATGTTTGTAGCAGAATACTTTTTGAACATTCCTTATAAAGCATATTGGCATATTTTTAGAACTAAGTTTAACATAAAATTTGGATATCCGAGATCTGATACCTGTGCTGAATGTGATTCGTTGTTGCATAAACTTAACGCTAAAGATATAACAGATGAAGAAAAGGGCAGGCTGTTAATGCAAAAAGAGTTACACTTAAGGAAAACTGAAGCATTTAGGACCATAAAAAGGAACTACAAAGCTAAAGCTCAAGCTGGAGAAGTTGTATGTTTAAGTTTTGATTTCATGCAAAATCTTCCGCTGCCTCATATTCCAACAAATCCGGTATTCTTTTCTGGGCAGTTATGGTATTACATATTTCGAATACATGATCTAGCAACAAATGAGGCTGCCATGTATACTTACCATGAAGGCCTAGCTAAAAAAGGCGCGAATGAAGTCACGTCTATGCTTCTACATTATTTGAATAATAGAGACTTACCTTCGCGGAATTTAGTACTAATCAGCGATGGTTGTCCGGGTCAGAACAAGAATTATGTAATGCTACGTTTCCTGTACATGTTAGTACACTGCTTAAAAATCTTTGACACGGTAAACTACATTTTTCCTATGAGAGGACACTCGTACCTACCAAATGATCAAGACTTTTCCCTGATCGAAAAAAAGAAACGGAAAGTGGGAAAGGCTGAAGTGCCTCACGACTGGGACAAGCTTATCCTTAATGCTCGAGCCAATCCTACACCTTTTGACTTGGTAAAAGTAGATTCTAGCTATATATATGATATTAAAGCAGCTACGGATCCATTTTTTCTAAAAACTGCCAAACCACCAGTAAAAATAAAAGATGTTAGAATGATAAAAATCGAAAAAAACTCAGCGCTAATTTATGTGAGAGATTCTTACCATGGCCCGTGGAGATCCAGCATTGTACGCAACAAGCTGGGTATGCCCATAGGATTAGACCTAAAAGTTGTGTATGATAAACCTAACGAAATAGCCCCAGTAAAAATCCAAAATCTCAAATCCCTGATGGGATATCTGGAATATCCAGAAAACACGCAATTTTATGAACAAATCTTTTCACAGAACAATGGTTGCACCGACAGAAGTGGAGAACCAGAAGTAGAAAAAGAAGATAATAGCAGTGGGTGTGACGAATAGGTGAAGCATTAGGTCACTTTTCATTTAAGTTCAGAGTTTTTTTTTTTTTGAGTGAAAATATTAGTTTTTTTAAAGTATTTATATTACGTGTTATCTTTTCAGTTATTAAACTTTATTTAGTTGTAGTGCATACAAAAATATAAACGAGTTTATTGCAAAAACTTTTTTTTTCAGTTAAAAACAACACATGTCCAACAATTTTTATTTTTTTGTACTTAACACAGTAAATTGACAAAGAAGTTTGCCACATATTTCTATTAGAAACTTATTATAGGGTAAAAAGAAAAAAATTGGAAACTATTAGACGAACGATTACGAAGATAAAATAGTTTTTATCGATTTTCTCAAAACTTCATTTTTGGACATATGCTGTTTTTAAAATCAACAAGCATAGAAAAACTAAAAACATTGTTCATATGTACCTTCGATTTCTCATGTGCCTTTATCTTTTCCCAGATGTGCACTAAGTCTGTAACACCATTCTTCGTCCATGTTATTTCTCCTCCGAATAAAACGCAAGGAAAACAAAAAACGGTTTGCTTTTCATCGCAACCACAAATCCAACTATTTTTCAAGTAGATGTTCCGATTAAATTTACGCGTACGAGTTTTAAAACCAGAGACAGCAGAGACAGAAACATTTTGAGTTTTTGAAAGGTTCAAATCCGGCATGGGCCTTCCTAATTGCTTTATTTCGAGTTTTTCCTCGAAGGAATGCGAAGAAAATTGTTTTTTCGAAAGGTTACTGATGCTGTTCATTTTTTGTAACACAAAAAATACACTCAATAACACAATAACTCGATACAGTAAAAACAGTACATGAAAGTTTAAAAATAACAACTGCCGACGAAACGTAAACAAACGCACCACGCTAAACTAGTAAACTGTCGACAAATACGAACGCGTGCACTGACACGTCTGGCCCGAACGTTGATGAAAATCGCTCGCATTTCTAATCGTCCCCGCTTACCGCCAGACACCCGCAAAGACCAACTGTATCACTGTATGACCGTCTATATTGTGCCGGGCCAGATAAAACTGGCCCGGCACTCGGAGGCAAAAGTATTGGAAAGTAGAAATTCATGAATATCTTCGTTTTACGAAGTAAATTAATAGTTACAATGCTAAAAAAGAATATATTATTTAAAAAAAAGAGGAATTTTTACTAATAATTGTGACTGAAATAGAAAATAACAAATAATATGGAAAAATCTTATGTAAAAACCATTGATTTTCGGTTTGTTTATATTTCTTTTTTTAACAATCGTTTAGTGAATGTTTATGAAACTGCAAATCGGTTCTATGGACTTCAAGTTACCTAATTGAAAAATTTGGGTAGCTTTTTTTCCTGTAATTGAAATGACTTTATTCTATTATGAGAGCGAATCTCCATAAGATCACATGTAAAATTACAGTTGCTTTAAATTGCAATAACTTTTAAACGGCTTAATTAGTCAATCGGATTGAAATTTCCACTGTAGTTTTAGCAATAAATGAGGAACATTCTACTAAATTTTTGTTCGTTTTGTTTTTTTGAAAAACTAAGACTTGTCAATGATTGATTTGTGATATTGTTGCCATAATTTGTAATGGTAGGGCCATGGCCCCTTGGCTCTTTATGAGGAGCCGCCACTGACTAAATGACTGATTTCGAAAAGCGTTAAAACATTGTTGTAAAAGTGTTATAGAGGTAACCAAAACATTTTATTAACTTCTATATAAGAATCTTTATTGATTCTATTCTGATATATTATAAATGCAAACAAATTGTTTATAGTTTATTATCATTCTAAAAAAAGTATAAAATATAATAAAATAAGTAAAATATCGTTTCTTTAAATTTTATAATAGAAAGGATATAGTAGTACATGCAGACAATAATCCAAAGCTAATTAAACAAGTAGTCATTACTACACGTGCCAAACAGAAACAATTTAAAATTTTGCTAATTATATTTAGAAAGGGCAATTAAAAAGTTCTAATTAAAATCTGTAATATTTATATAAAAGTTTGTAAAATTCCAATATGAAAAGAAAACAGCCAAAAGTTCAATTCAAAGGAAATAATAATAATTATAATTACTTTTTATTATATTTATCTAGAGCACTAAGTTAACATTTTGTAAAATAAATTTAAGGGAAAAACTCAATTAAAAATTTTAAAAAATCTGAAAAATCGGAGTTTCGTTTTGCTGTCATAAACGTTTTATTAGTATAAATCTTATTGTCTTACGTTGGCGATACATACTACGTACGTATGTATATCCTTAAATGTAATTGTTGTTAATGTATTAATTGTAATTAAATGTTTATTGAACAAAGCCATTCGGACCAGCATGGAATCAGCCTATATTCGGAAAATATTTTTTGGCTCCGGAATAGATCTTATGGTGCTGTGTGGTCCTACATAAATTGTTGGTGCCCGTAATCAAATTAAAATAGCTATTTGTGTATTAAGAGCTGCAAGTGAGAAATTGTCGATAGAGAGAGCGATAGAAGCAGAACGCGGTTATATCTTTCGAGAGCGGCAATACACACGAAATATCTTCTCAGTCAGCTAGAATATTAAAGAAGTATCAATTTTATATCTATGTACTTGAAAAGCAATCAGTAGTAAAATAAACCTACGTTACCTTGACGGAACAATAAAAATTGTTATTGTTTGTTTTGGGCAAGCGACAATTCTCAGTTTTTAAATACCTCTCTGTACAGTTTTGTTAGAAATGCATTCTTATTAAATGCACATCGATCGCATATCGACATTATTTTTTGCACAACAGTGCAAGTGCACTCACTCACTGAAAATTGTTGGATTGACTTTCTTGTTCTTTTTGATGTTCTCTATCATCTGTTTTTATACTGGCACTTATGCTTCTAACACTCTGTATAACACGCTACAAGCTGATAAGGACTAACGCGCTCACTTTGAGCTGTATCATGAGCTGGGAAGCTGATGAGTGCCTACTTATTTGAAAATCTACTATCTTTTCTTTTCTGTTTATGTACGGTTTGCAAATTTTTTTAGTGTTTTACTGTTCTAAACTATTTTAATTCTGCTATAAAACGTTTGTTAATTTGAGGTTTGCCTGTACGTATTCGCCCCATCACTAAATGTTCCTTTACCCTGTTTATTGTTTCATTTTATAAGCCACTTCCTCTGTTCTCGTTCATTTATTTTTCTAGTGGGACCTATTGTAATATATTTCAAAAAAAGACAGAGGTAAGTTTGTAAAGTTTAGAACTGGAATAACATAAGAGCGTTATTATTACCATACTGCGCTTTGAACGTCGGTCAAACCGGTACTACCACATTGGGTATCATCTATATATTTAAAACACAAGGCTTATTTTTGTTCAAATTCATTTAAAAGTTCCGCTGAGCAGATTTACGTGATTCTTTTCTTATAATGAAGCCCCCCCTGTGTAGATTAGTCAACAGTACTTCATTCCAGTGGTGGTAAGTTTCAGAACTATTCACAATTATAAAAGTTTTCTCAGTTTGCTGCAACCCACCACTTAAATCATTAAAGTGTTTAACGTTTGATCTGTTATTAAGTTGCGTAGACAAACCCGCATAGTCGAAAACCATAGAAAGCAGACAAATTAAATAAATATTTGGCAATGGCAATTGCTTACTTATAGCTGTTTCAAATTGTTTGGAGTTTTGGACAAAACAAATCATCGTGAAATACGTTTACAAGTTGTAATAAATGACTGGGGCGATTATTATAAATATTCCATTATTGGCGATCACAGTTATTATCGTGTTCCCATTAACACTGCTTTAGATTACAAAAATCGTATGCCCTTCGATAGTCAATACACCGGTTATATTGAACTTTATTGTATAGGCTATTTATTATTTATTAATCCATATATTTAAAACACACTAAAACTCATTTTTGTTCCACTTCGTCTACGAGTTCTACAAAACCGATATGCTTTATCCTTTTTTGTATTAATGTTTTAACTCTGTAGATTAGTCAACACCGCTTACTTTTTATTTTATTTAATTTTTATATTTTTAAGACCGTTCTTTATGTAGTCTGCGGTGTTTTAGTTTTGCGATTTTTTAATTATTTACATTTTTAATTTAAAATAATTATTTGTAATCGTTGGATTTCAATATTCCCCAGGCCGTCCACTTACAGCGCTTGCTTGGTCACGTTTAGGAATTTAACATTCTATACCTGATTACTTTTCCACCAATAATTCTTAGTCGAGATTCATAGTATTTGCTGTGGAGTATTTTCACAAAATTCGATATCTCCTTCTGTCTCTGTAATTGATACAAATAATAAGATACATTAATTCAATGTAGAATTCATACATAAGGGAGGAGTCCGAAGGGGAAGGTAAGCCAGGAGAGTGGAGTTAAGTCTGAGGAAGAGATAAGTTGGGTGGGTAAGCTGGAGAAAAAGGAGTAAGACGGAGGTAACTAAGGGAGTATAAGTGGAGGTTTGTAGCGAGGGTGTTAGTCGGAGGTGTTAAATAACGCGTTCAAAAGTTTGTCTGAAAATGGTAAGCTTAGTATTTTCAACTGTTTTTGTTTGATTGCGCTTATTTAATAAATATTAATATTAAATAATTCCTTTTGGAAAGGATTGTAATAATACATGAACGTTGTATATATATATATAAGGAAATCCTTCAATAAATTAGCGTTTTGATCGTCATGTTTTGATGGGGCTTCCCTAGCATATGTAGATACTCTTGAGGTATCAACATGTTACTAGAAATAATATTAATGCAAGGTGATTCTTCACTTCGAAGATACAAGTACGCTGCATGTACTCCTGGAAAATTAATTTGGTTTTCTAATTTAAAGAACAACACGTAGATAAATATTTTTTATATTTATTATTTAAACTATAAAAAATTAATTCTAGAAAATTTTGAAAATTTAAGTGTTTATGAAGTAATAAATGTCGCCTTTTGGTGATTCATACCAACTCTGGTACGTTTGTGAACTACGTAGTTGACTTTTATTGTATGAAGTAAATCTGCAATTAAAACTTTTAATATCTCGTCTCCTGCTCAAAAGGAAATAGAGAAAACGAGAATTATTTTTTTAACATACTAATTTATTTTGTTATACATAAGCATCATTTGCGTATTATTGAAATTTTTTTGTTTAAGTTATGATAAAAAATATACCAAATAACGCCTCATCACAGCGTAGCGAATATAAAATTTGCACTCGTTTTTATACCTAAGCATAAATGCAAATTAGAAGGATAAAAATTGCATTAGCTTTTAAATCTGTACAAAAGTGGCTTAATTTTCCTAAGAAGACAAATTAACTTCCAGGACTTAGAAAAATTAAATTCTTAACCCGATTAGAAAATTTTCAAGTTGTTGAAGTAAACAACTTTGTTAGTTATACTCCCTGAAGGAAGAAACGAAAAAAATATATATCATTTCAGAGAACTTTTCCGAATAGACAAAGCGTAGTGGGAATTTTCCATCTTTACAACAGCTTTTATTTGTTTTTTTTTAAATGATTGATATAAATGGTTAATAAAATAAATAAATTGGATTTAAAGAAATAGACAAATTTATTTTAATCTACCTGACAATTGCTTCGTTTATCAAAGGTAATGTAAATATCAACAAACACGTTGATAAAGCTAATACAATAAATGGATAACTAGATCAAAAAATAGAGATTGAATATCTAGCATTTCCAGTAAGGAAGAATTACCGCACTCAATCTGTTCGTTCATTAAAAGTATCCTGAGTTTGTGCCTGTATATCTCAAAAGCTTGTGAAATGACTAAGTATCGTTTTTTACAAAAATATAGGAATTTGATGTTATTTTGGCGTGCGCGTTCCATTGGTGATTGTGTTGTAAAAGGTGTTTGGCGTAATTAAATTTTTCTGGATGTTTCTTTCTGCAACAGTGCGCGTGTTCTTTATATTTTATGTCGAAGTATTTGTCCAATACATACCGAACTACAAAAAGAACAATTTAAGCGGTAAGTGCACGATTTCATGATATCATGTGTCTTTAGCAATATACACACTTTAGATAAAAATTTTTAGAGAAGGTTTTGAAGGTTTTTCGTAGTTTATTTGGAACTTTTTCTATTTTGGCAAACTGATATAGGCACGAATAAAAGAAAAAATAATTACCGTGAAACATTGAACAAAACAGTTAAATTAAACCCAAAGCCATTTACAATTTAAAAATTTAAAAATACGGATTGTATTCGAAAAAAATCAAATAATCTTTCTTGGCAGAAATGGTGGTAATTGTTTTATTTTCTTCGCAGTTTTCGCATGGTATAAACAGTATACACACGAATATGTTGATCTTTCAGTTTTTTATAATGTTGATTATTTTCTATATTGCTTTTAACAGGATACTGTTAGTTTAGAAGGTTCATAGTTATTTTTTTAGTACGTTATGTCTGTCATTTTCAATTTAACATTTTATATTTTTTATGTTGTAATGTACACAAATGTTTAATTGTCATCTACAATGTTTACATTTAATTTTTGTAATTGTCTTGTACAATGCTTTACGGTAATATAAATTAATTTATCTTTCTTTCGCCATTGAGCAAACACATTATATATTGAGTATAATTGATATTCTAGTTAGTTTTTACTATTACAGTTGCATAATTGAGAAATATGTCTCTTATTGAAGCTCTTTTATTATCTATGCATTTAAAACACAAGGCTTATCTTTGTGAGTTCCAATGGGCCAATTTACGTGATTCCTTTCTTATTTGAAGCTTTTGTTCTGTAGATTAGTCAACACTACCTAATTTATTTACATTTTTGAATTAATTGAATATAAAATGTTTAATTAATACTTTTACTTCGAGATACTCGAGATCGGCCATCCACTTGCAGCGAATTCTTAGTTCCCAGCGTTGGAATTGTCGATATACATAATAATGTTACGGAGTAGGGGGGTATAAGCTTTCTTATCTTGTAATTTAATGCTCCGGCTAATTAAAAATTAATAACTCTTTACCCAAATTGATACTCTCTGTAGGGTCGCCTCAATAGGGTACTAAATAAATATATAACTCTAGGAACCACTAATATGCAACAAATATTACATTTTTTTAACGCAACACAAATTTGTATAAAGAACTAAAGAAACACAAACAAATAATAAAAATAACACAAAATTTAAACTTTGATCTGTATTGTTATAAAATCTGCAATTCTCTGCTCTCTGCTTTCATTCGGTTGAACAATAAAATGAAAAAAGAAGGTCCTTGCCTATTTCAAATATTTCCATAAATAATGGTTTCAATAGATCGAATTCCAAATCCAGTTGCTTATTTAAATTGTGGTAAGTCATGTGTTTAATAATTATATTTGATATCTATTTACAATTTACAATCGGAACGAAATATGATAATTCTATCATCAAATAAAAAAAATCCATTTCTAAATAAATTGTCACTTGAGTAACTTTAATGCACATTATTAAAAGAAGTATACTTACTTTCACAGAACTTTGATAAATATTTACGCACTTCAACGTTTTTCGAACATTATAGCCTATAAATTCTGGCGTCTTTGTTTACATGTTTTTTTTAACGCAAACATAAGCTTAAAATTAAATTTTGCTCTACAAAGGTGTGCATTTGTCCATAGATGTAAATTAAAAGAGAACTTATTAAAAAAACTGGCCGGGCGTTTATACTTTTATGGCACTCAGATGAACTCTACTGGAAATTTTAATCTAAACAAAAGAACTCTGACATTTGGTTTATAACATAATCAAATTATTGTTTATAAATCTTAACTAATCCTGAAATTATCTAATGGTATATTACATTCATGTTTTTATTACAAAACAGGGCCTTCTTGAAAGTCGACAGAACCCAATCTTTACGTAACTATTTATTAACTTATTTACATAAAAATACCTTTTCGCGCCTTCATATTTTCACAAAATTAAACTTTATGTGCTAACAAACATTATTTACATAATTTCAGATATCAACAAAATGAAAATTCAAGTCAATTACTTTATTTCTAGTGTACGATGTATATCCGCACATAATTGTATGTGCGGTATAACCCCCTACATTCAAGATATTTTCAATTCAGTGCTAAAGAATCAACTTCACAATCCTCCATTAAAACTCTATTTATCCAAGAACTGCTAACATTTTTTAATAAGAAATTTAATGAAATCAAAGCCTCGTTAACTTGTAAACGTAATTCTTTCTTATACAATGCTCAGGTAAGGTAGCAAATAGTTGTATACCTTCCTATTACATTAGCTATGGCCTTAACTTAATTTAATGCAATATTCGATGATCAACTCTTACATAGTTAGATAAGAAAAATTAACTAAATTCTATGGAAAATCAGCTTTACAGATATCCTTTATCTGATTATTGTGTACTAGTGCCCATATTAATTATAATAAACCAAATTCTAGCTTCATAAAAGATAAATTTCTCAAATTTATAATTTAAAAAGTGAGGTTAGACAACCAATCTAACATGTTTGAAGATTCATATCTAAGTTTGATTAAAACTTTTGAGTGAGTGTATTCTTTATTTTGTATGCCAAAATAACATGGCAATATGTTGTAGCTAGCTTTAGCAGTTGTAATTTTATACTTCAGTAGTTATAATACTCAAAAAATAAAAAATCTTAAAATAATAGACAAAAAAATTCAAAATAGGAAAAATAGTTATTTCTGTATTAACCCTTAACTACCCGGGTGCTGTAAGAGCAACACAAATGCCCGGGACCGGTCACGGTGACCGCTGATCTCTAAACCGCTATAAAATTAAAAAAAAATTGCAAAATAAGTCATTTAAATTTGTTGTTATAGTCCTTGAGTAGTGTGAATTCCCATTTAAAGATTTTTTTTAAATTTTTATAATCAGAAATTAATATAACTAAAAAAAATGATTTAACGGTGAAAATTACAAAAAACAGCCTAGTTGATTCTAATATAAAAAAATTTATTACAGACAGAAAACAAACAATTTTCTTACAAAACAGGATAAACTAAGTTACAATAGATATATCTAGCAATGATTTTTCGAAATCCTTATTACCAAAGCGAACATTCAGTGAATCCGTCGAAGTGCTAGCCATAACGTAAATACCCGGGTCCGGTCACTATGACCGCACGAAATATTTAAATTTAAATAATAACACAATGCGTGAAAACAGATCGATGTGCAGCGGGCTACTAACTGAAAATGATGCTATATAGGAATACCTAACGGCACAAATCTTAATTCTTCCTAGAAATAGGAAAAACCACAAGTTACACAGGTACCTGCGGTCACCGAGGCCGCACCTGGGTAGTTAAGGGTTAAGGCATTAAAGTTCTACTTCTTATCACGAATACTTAAATTAAAAAATAATGATAATAATAATAATAATAATAATATATTTATTCTGAGTAATAATGATATGGAAACATAATATTATACAGACATACAAATATATGTATAAATAATTACACAGAATCGCAAGTAGATGATTCAGCGTAGCTGTTCTCCCATCATCCCCTTGGAGTTTGCAAACTAATATTTACAGGTTTTTACTATAATATTCATAAGTAATTACATTTATAAAAATCATTTACAGAAGAAATCAATTACATAGACTATTTACAAGCTGGTGTATCAATCGGTTTATAGCAACTTTATGAACAGAGCTTTTTCAAATTGTTTAATATTAAGCGATTTAATGGAGAACGGTATCTCGTTATAAATTTTAGCGACATTATAGGTAAAAGAACGTTGTAAAAAGTAGTATTATGTCTGGGGATAGTCAACAGACCTCTATGTAGCAGATTTATATTGTGCACATCTGTCCTGTATCTTATTTTATTATATAAATACGGAGGCTGCTTGTCAAATATTATCTTATGGTAGAAAGCGGCTGTTTGTAAATAAAACCGATTTTTTCATATGAAGCCAACCGGTATCAATTAATTTATGGGAAATGTGTTCATATTTCGGAATTCCATAAATAAGACGCAAGCAAGAATTTTGAACACGTTGAATACGACGAGTTGTCTCATAATCCATGCAAGGGGCATATACAGGAACACAATAATTAAATTGTGATAAAACAATAGATGCAGATAGTAAAATCTTCGATTCTTTACTTAAGTAATCTTTATGAGGATAAATAAGTTTTAGGTTATAGTCAGCTTGTTGTATGTATTTAGAGATTTGCTTACTGAACCGAAATGTTTTGTCAAAAATGACTCCCAAATTCTTTGTATTTTCTACTATAGGTACCTCAATTTCACCAATTTTAATAGGTGGCTGAATAATAGAGCACCCAATTTCGTGGGATTTAACATTAATGCGTGATGTAATGAAAATTTAGAAACAGCTTTGAGATCGTTGTTTAAAATTTCAGTTGCTTCTTTGATATCATTTGACTTAAAAGAAAGGTAAATTTGAGTATCATCAGCATACATGTGAACCTTACAGGCCCCCACACAACCACATACTTTTTATAAGTCTTGTTTTTGAAATACTAACAAGAGATATTCAAGAATTTTTTAAACAAAATCGATTCTAGATATTATTCATCATTTCTTAATTTCTACGCGTGCAGTATTTAAAAATACTATAGTACATTGATTACAAATGCTAGAAATAGCTATAGCGCATGTTGGAGGCTGCAACCCCTACAGTCTAGCCTTTCATAATTGAGTGTTTAGCAGTCGAATTGTTCTGACGTATAGAGAATTGCATATGACCTTGCATGCACCATAGGTAACTTTTAAGAGTTTTACAAATCCGATCTGCTGATTGTTTTTTATAAGCTTTGACTTTAGTCTTATCTTCTTTAATCTTTAAAACTATCAATTCAAAATACTACGTAAATATTTAAAACACTAGGTTTATTTTTACTACGCTTTGTTTGAATGTTCTATTGGCTGATCTAGGCAATTCCAAGTTAAAGGTTTTACACTGTAGATTTGCCAGCTCTTCTTAGTTGATTTGAAAAGTTATTTGTAATTGATACATTTCTATACGCTCGAGACCGATTGTTAACGTACAGTGCCTTGCTTCTAGGGATGGCTAGTGCAGTTAGAATACATATATTTAAGTGCTCCTAAGATTTTTTCGAGTTTTGCTGCTGTCCTCTTTAAGATTAAATTAGGTCACATGCGTTTGAAAAGTAGCACTTTTTTCTATCTTTTCTAATTTTAGGTTAATTTTAGAAGAGTAGAAAAGACACCTTTTAAAAAAACTTTTATCCGAATTTTCGTTGTGCGATTTTCTAATATTCCCGTATTCGATAATACATCATCCCTTTAAAACAAAACAACTTGGTTATATGGGAAAAATCTACAAAATTCTGAAAAGGGAGATAGTAATCTAAAAATATGTATTTATTTAAGGACCATTTTGTTTCTAAAAAATAAAAGCTAACATCGTGCTTTAATGGTCCTTTTAACAATTTTATCTGATTTTCCCCTGACCTACATGCATTTTTTCCTGATGCGAAGCTCAATATTTAAAGGTTCACCCATAACTCACTTACGCTTTTACAGTTTATCATAGCACTTTAAATGGTAGATTGATTAGAACAGTTCCAAACAAGCTTTTATAACGTAAACATTATTTTTAAAATTTGTTATGAAACTTTTTTTTCTAGTCAAAAAAATATCTGCGTAGTTCTACTTAATAAATGCAAATAAAAAGCTTTTACAGTCATCTATAGTTAATAAAGTCTATTGTTGTTTCCGTAATGGAAAGTGTAAAATAAACGTGGACAGAGAGAACATTTCGCGCATTCACAATAGAATGGGTCCGATGCGATTTAAAATATTTAAAGTGAGGCAAATTGTGTTTTAAAGCAGGAGTAAAATTCTTGCAACAAAACTAAAACAGCCATGTAGAAATGAAAAAGATTTCAGACAGTACTACTGCATTGTTTCATTTTTTTGCAACCAGTTCTAAGATGATGTTATGCAAAAAGAGAACGATTCAATCCTTTTACAAGAAGTTCAGAATGCATTAAGAAAAGTTGTCACAGAAGAACTCTCGGATATTGCGGGAAATTGCGAGAGATTAATTAAAAATAAGTTACAATATCTAAATAATTGCGATCCCTTTATTCAGTGGAGGCACGGTATGAATTTTGTAAAGTTAATTGTTATTTCAGTAGAATGAGATGTGCGAATTAAAATTATTTACCAGATACACCCTTATTTTGTGCTACAGCGCCATTTCAAATTTTCACAATCCTTATTTTAGCGCTTTCCATTTTGCTCGTAATATTTTTGTTTCAGTTGAAGTATATAAACAATTTTCTGTTGCTACGTTTTATGCGTAACAACTTAACAAAAAATTGATTCTGTTTGTGTGTCGCGATAATAAAAACGGAATGGATTCGAAAAAATGTTTTAATTTTGTACTAAAATGAACTCTGATACCCAGGGAAAGCAAAAACAAACTTGTTGGAGCAGCATTGTTTGCTTTAACTGAATCGAAATAATTTGGTACATAGAGTAAGGTATACTAATTAAAAAGTTGAAAACTCACTAAAAAGTAGATTTAATATTAATAGGGCTTGTAATGTACCATAAGGTTTGTTAAGCAAGTTGAGTTGGGATAGTTTGAGCCAAAATTTATAAAGCTGTGCTATTTCCACAAATAGAAATAATTACATACTTACTATTGCTTCCAACAATGGCTCTAACAATATTAGTTTTAATAGAATGCATGTGAAAGCAGTTTAGTTATTATTTATATATGTTTTTAAGTAATTATTAGTTTTTTTAAAGTCAGAGATTCAGTTTTGACTGTCTAGTCCAAACTCAAGAACGTGGAGGACTGCCGGAAAAAACAACTCTTCTAACCAGAAATCTTATTCAAGTTTACTTTTTTTATTAGAAAAAATAAAATAATATTACTATGTAAACATTAAAAAATATAGAAATCTCTCTATAATATAAAGAAATTATACGCTTCTAGAGTAGTGAAAAAGTGACAATGTTACCTTAACTTGGCACCAGTACTTCGTTTGTTATTCTGATGAAAACAAATCAATGCATCAAATGACGTTGACTCAAGTTTTAAGGTTATCTTTGGAATTAACAGCCTTGGTAGTGAGATGTCTAGAGTGCTGGACTTTCACCCAAGCGGTCTGCGGCCGATTCCCGGTGCCGGCAGATCTGGTTAAGGTTTTCTGCAGTTTTCCTTAGCTGTGACACATGTGGGATTTGCGCTGTTCCATCTGTAAGTCGGCTGCAGCCGCACTTAGGGCCTACGTAATAATAATAATAATCGCCCCCTCCCTCCCGCACAAGCTTATAGCTTCTGGGGCCTGGTTTCCAGGCTATGGGTTGTAGCAATTATTATTATTATTATAAATATATGTATTTAAAACGATAGATAAAACACTATTTATTCAAGTTCATTTAAAACGTAGCAGTAAAAAAATTCCGAGCTATGTATCTTTTTATTTAATACAACTGATTTTGGTTTCGAGATGTAAATTACGAGCTGCCAGTGGTGCTGCATGTAGCTATATAATGCATTTAAGTTTCCCGCTCGTTTGTCGCAATGCGACGTTGTTAATTTGCGAGCTATAGCAAGCGTTCAATCAACAATTTTTTGCAAAATACTTTCGTAAGAAATTTTAAACTTTACGCCATAATCTTTTACTCACAACGGTTTTACTTGAAAAGTTTTGGTGTCAAATTGTTTTCATCATTTTTATTTAGGTCTTCCTGGAGTAGTGTTCGCAGTCTTCTAGTTAGGCGATTGTAGTTGAGTTTATCAGCAGCATTATGACTTCGTTGCCATCTCGCTCTAGCCCTACGTTTTTCTGAAATTAGTTCCCTGATATCGAGAGGTATAGTAACGGCGAGTTGTGTACCGTTTGATACGTTGGGCGTAGATTCCCACGCAGCTTCTTGAATGAGAGTGGTTAGATAATTACTAGCCTCATCTATGTCTCGGGTTTCTTTAATGCGTAATTGCAAATTTATGTTGTCATTTAGGTATTATTGGAATCGATCCCAGTTTGTTAGTTTCGAAGCAAGTCGAGGACTAGTTTCTGTATTAAGAGCTGTGGTGCTTAATGTTGCATGACAGGTGAATGTCCGGAGAACAAATCATAGTTGGATTCAATTGTAAATAAGGTATTAGCAATTCCGGGTGATATAAAGTAATCGATTAAGTCCGGCAGTTTAGTCGGGTCAGCCGGCCAATGTGTAGGTTCGCCAGTAGAGTGATGATGGTAGTTGTTTTGTGTAAGTGATCGGACTGATCGGAGTAAGTTTCGTCCTTTTGTTAACGTAATCCGTGATCCCCAGTGGGTATTTTTGGCATTCCAATCACCTCCCGCTATGAACCTACTTCCTAGAGTCCAGAAGAAGGTGTTCTACTGGTCAGTGGAGATGGAGTGTCTTGGAGGACTATAAATAGCCGAAATCGTAAATGCCCAAGAGGTTGTACTGACGTGAACATTTATAGCCTGGATATACTCGGTTTGAAATTTATCAAG
The DNA here is from genome assembly GCA_929113105.1 of Agrypnus murinus. Lineage (NCBI taxonomy): Eukaryota > Metazoa > Arthropoda > Insecta > Coleoptera > Elateridae > Agrypnus > Agrypnus murinus. The sequence goes on from OV816026.1 coordinate 141,230,970, forward strand.
CTCATGATGCATTATAGAGTTTTTTATTAGTACAGCCGAGCCCGCATGTGCAGTGTTATCAGGATGATTGGTGCAATAGGTTGTATAATGAGGAATGCGAAACACGGTTCTATTGCGCCCTTTACACCAGTAGAGGTACTGTTTCAGATAAATAAATTGAATCTACATAAAGCACCAGGATATGACCATGAATATCACTGCCAGATATATTAAGTTTTTCGAGAAGTAAAGAAGTCTTGCTTTTCAAAATTTCTATGTGTATGTTCAATATATATGTTCTAACCCGGCAGTGCGGTTAGATCAATCGTAAATGTTTGTAGGACATCTACTTGGTAGGAACCTTCTTGGTTCGAAAGATAAAATGTAAAATCCAGCGTGAAGACTTTACTGGTAAAGTTGTAAATGCGTGTAGAACATTTACTAGACAGAATCCTTCTCGGCCCGAAAAACCAAATGTAAAGTTGTTGATGGTTGCTTGAATCTTGGTTCACGGGCACTTGGATATGTTACCGCACAAAGGACCAAATGTAGAATTTTAGATGATTAGTTGGATGTCCTGAGGATGATTATGGTACCAGGAATTGTTGAAATTAGCATTTTTTGTGGAACAATAACAAATTAGAATTATCAACAAAACCAAAGAACAACATAATAATTTCTTCGTTAACAAGTGATGCTTGTATACTTGCGTTACGAATTTTCGCAGAAGAAACGGTGATCGATCTCCTTAAAACGTCGACTCTGGGAAGCTGTTCCAACTTCTATTAATTAGGCTCTTCAAGAATTCCGAAGGACAATTGGTAATTGACGATAATTGACTAACCGTTTCAAAAAATTCCAGGAGGGTAGGCTGTAGCTGTCGCTATACAGGAGAACCAAGTGGCAGGAATTGTAGAAATTGACGTGTAATTATCTTAGTCGGGTTCTACTTGTTTGCGTCGTGGGTCACCATTATAGCGTTTGGGTTGTGTGTTTACTTGTGTACGCTATTTTTATGTATGTGTATCTTATAGAATCTTTATTTTTTACTGATTATTTATTATTGTTGCTATGACAATCCTTGTATCTGTTTAATGCCTAGATCATTACAGTGCTGTGCTGATAAAGATAGAAAATGACGATAAAAATTAATTACACCTAGAACATCTATTTGTTCAAGAACAAATAGCATCTTTATTTTAAATAGAATCCGACACTACCAAGAAAAATACGTGTCATCTTATGAAGTTATACTAGTTTTAGTTTCAACAGACGCAGACGTCGCAACCACCTCACGTAGAGATTTTCTGAGTTGCAGTAGAACATACGTGAAATCTGGATTAGTAAGAGAAACTAAATAAGATATCCAAGTATGACTGGTTGACGTACAGCATGACAATAAGGGTTTTTGAACATTCTTGAACGGTTAAAGAATAAGAATGAAATAACAAGTTGTATGTAATGTCACTACATCATTTTTGACTGCATGGTGCTGATGTCATAATAGCTTAATAGATATCCATTTGAATGTTAACTAATGGGTTGCAACTAAAAATTTGCACAAACTTTTTGAAATTGTTATTAATTACAGATTCAAATAATAATCTAAAAGAGTGTGATTTGGCTAATTACTGCAAAAGAAAAATAGGTAAGCTCTCAAATTTATTATAGGCACTAAGTCATAATGCTATTCAATTCAATTCAATTAAATGCTATTAAATTGATGCTCAAACCTTTTTGTTCTTTTTCGTCATTATTGTTTCCTTGCGTCTAGATCACCCACTTTTCTTAATTACACTACCTCTCATGATAATATTTTGATAAAACCCTTCTAAGATAAAATAGTCAACAACATAGTATTTTTCATGAAAATTTACAATGGCTTTCCGTATCCTGTTTTATTTATAATAAATTTGAGAGATCATCTACTTATCTTTGCAGCAAATAACTTTAGCACACTATTTTAAAATATCACTGGAAAATTGAAAATCATGATCTATGATTAATTACAACATAAAGCAAATTTTTGTAACCTTTTATATGTAATCACGGAATTTATACTTGTATGTGATTTATTAACCGAAGATAGGTACGTAGGTGTAAAATACATTTTACGAAATGTTTAAACTGCCTGCATTTCCCATTCATTATTGTTTATACAATATGCAGATGCATATAGTCTACATGGTATATTATTATTAAACACTTAAATAGTTTTGTTGAGTTACATTTAGCATCATATCTTTTTTTTTTATTAATATTATCACTATACACAAAGACACACACTACAAAGTTCAAAACTTTAACATCATTTTGCCGCGTTAATAATAGTACTTTAATTATGGCGCTCTGTCGGCAGATGCATCTCATCTATCACAACAAACCTTAATGACATTTTATCGTATCGTATGTCGTTTCCGCGTAAAATTGAATTCTTTTTACAATTAAAAATTCATTTTACTCGATTAAGAAACGTGACAACCCTGTTTGTAAGTTTGTAAGTTTGTAATAAAATTTGCTCCACATCCGCACAAAATGCTGATCTGGACGTTTTTGACATTGAAATAAAGCACGTTTTGCTTACAACCTTGCAATTTAAGAATATTTGGGTCAATGCCTGATTACAGCTTTGTAAATAAATACCCTTGAGATGATTTGTCAATAACACAATTCGCAACTTGCTGTTTATTTAATAACAGTTTTTAATGATGTTATAAGAGAATACATTTTAAAAAGAAGATTTATCTAATTTAAATGAGATAATTAGGTTCAGGGATTTTGTTGACACCTTGTTTTGGCTACATTAAAAAATCTTTAATTTTATGATAATTATGCCTTAATCACATTTTTTTACATAAGATGGTATTTTTTAATAAAAAAACAAATACGTCAAGAAATTTTGAAAATATTCCGGAAACTAATAAATATAAAATGTAGGTCATTTATTGTTTTTTTTTACAGTTGGTTTGTTATGAATCACCGTGTTTTTAACGTACAAATTTTGTTTACGGAAAAACAGTCCGGATTACAATTTTCGTAGAATTAGTCACCCGACTAATCTCCTTTGGATATTTATTATTTTTAAACAACGACCGCCATCATCAGTTTGTTTGTTTGATTTTCTAAAAGAAGGTCAATACCCAGCTGCGATTATACTTAAGCAAGGTTGCCAGATATGGCAATGGTTTTTTCTGAATTACTCGAAAGCTTATTAACATAGAAAAAAATGTATTCAGACTTTTTTGTTCCTTTTAATGTCTTCTACCACCCATTAAAATTAATGCGTTCTAACTCAGGACAACCTGTATATTAGCCTAAAAACTGAATATGTACAAGAGTTACTACTGTAATAGAACTCTGATAACCACGAAAATCGAAAGTAGCATTATAAAAATTAAAAACTTTACTTACTTAGAAAAGCTCCATCAGATCTCTATTAGTACCCGATTAAATCAGCAACTTCCTGACCGGTTAGCTCTCGGAGCTAATAAAAAGTCCTGGTGTATTAAAATTTATAAAACAAAACATTAAGCAATGATAGAAATAAAAAACACGAGATACAAGAGAAACTGAAAGAAATTTACTCACAAATAATAAAAACACTAAACAGTAAAGAAAAGGTAAATATCAAAATCAAAGAATCTAGTTAAAATTATAATATTTCACACAAAAATCAGATTACAATGATTTCACATATAACCCGCAGTTTAAAAGTCAACATACACAATAATTCTATATAAACTATAATTATTTAGTTCTTATAAATCTAAAATAAATATTTTAAGATCAATTAAATTAAAATCAAATAAATGAGTATTTTATGACAATAAACAAACAGTTCTTAAATACGAAAATAAAACAGTATCAATCAATCAAATGTATTTCAGAGCTAAACACAAAATTATGTTACTCACGGTTTCTGTAAAAATAGTAGTTTTAGATTAAATCTTGCAACTCTGTAATCGCAACAAATATTTGCCAGTCAAAAATTACATATTACAATTAATTAATTACACAAATTGATAGATGAGCAATGATTTGTGTGTAGAAGGATTTAAAGTATTTAGGTATGTATCATAGACTCGATAAAAACACTAGATGCATTAGATGCGGCTCCAAGAGTAGTAGATAAGCAAAACCCAAGGTTCCAGAAGGAAATTTACAGCAGTAAGGATAAGGGTAAAAACAGAGCATAAAAAAAGTCTAAAAAAATTTTGTAATTAATTAAAAAGTTGGCACTATAAACTAAAGCATACCACAATAAATGGCAGCTTTAAAACAAAAGGTCTAGAGAGATAAAAATTGTCTCTTGTATGATTAAATTCCAATCAAATTGGATTTCCTGTGTTGGCAAACTTATCTACGTGAAACAAGCTAGATCCCCCTAAGAAATAATTAATCTTCCACCCACATAAAAACCTCAAACAGGGACATTATAGTTCAAACTTCACAAGTAAGGAAAGCACAACACTATTAGATCTAAGAAAAATACTAAACTGGTAAAAAGAAAAAATTATCTTTTTCAAAATTTAAAAGTAAACAGCGATAAGCAGACTTTAACAATGAAGAATATCACACTGAAGCATAACCAAATGTGGAATAGCCAATAAAAATGTCTAGTCCAAAACGTGACTAGATTAGGAGCCACAAGATTCATAATAACACAAAATGAGGAAGAGCCTTTTAAGAAGAATATTTTAGGTTAAACACGTTCTTTTCAACACTAAACAACATAGAGAAGTCCAAGCTATAAAATCCTTATAAGTTCCAACAAGGGTAGCCTGAGGTCATTTTGCAATTAAATAACTTACGAAAGGTGTCTCGGTAAAGTTCTTAGAAAGAAATTGGATTATGTGGTGCTACAAGGTCCTCGGAAAGTATCCTGAGGGTCATTTTCACGGGGTCTTTTTAAGGGCCTTATTTAAATTACCATACATCATAATAATAATCACAATAAAGTAAATTAATATTTCTAAAAACATTAGGCATTAAGCTATTACATCCACACTTAACAATTAACAATAATTTATGCAGCCCAGCTATGTTCTTCTAAGGCAATAAAAAGCAAACTGTAAGCTATTTGTTCTTTTCCTTTATTTTCTGCTTACACCTATAGTTGTTATATTGTGCTCTAATGCTTGATGTATTGACAATAATACTTACCTACTAATAATTACTTATTTATTAAAATTAATTCGTTTATAAACAAAAAAATAATTTAAAATTAAAAAATAAAATAAAATAAAAAAATAAAATAATAAGCGCACATTTTATATTAGTTTTGAGAGAGTTGTTACGCGTGAATATGAAAATGATACTACTTTCTTAGGAATATAGTGTAACGAATAGTAAACCCACATATGATGTTATCAAACATTCTAGATCTATGAGTCATCAACTGTATGACTCATCAATCAGTATGACTCATCGACACGCCTCATTGACGTATGACTCATCAACACGTCATCGAATATTCTAGATGTATGAGTCATCGTATGAAAGATATAAATGGAGATCGCGAGTAGAAGGGAGGCAGTTAATGTTTAACCGGCGTCGTGTTAAAATTTACTCTGAATAATTAGTTAATACATAAATAGTTTTTATATAAATAAGTCCTTAAATAAATCTGTAAATACCTAGCATTTATTTAAATGCTTTAGTTTGTTAAATAGTTTATAGTTATAGTGTTTTTAATTTAAAAAAAATACAATAGTATCCAGATACAGATACAGTTACATATCTCATCGATATGAACGTATTGCCACAGTATATATAACAATCAGTAGATTCACTTGCATGCGACACCATTCATTTATTAATCCACCTTCGAATATCACGCCCATAAACGAAGTAGTGGACCGACGTTTATCGGTCGGGATCGCCGGTAAATAAAACGCAGAGCCGCATTCAATAAAATGTCTCGAACAAATATGTAAACAAAATCTCTTGTTATATAATAGTATAGTAAAATATGAAGTAGAATTATGTGTAGTGAACTATTTGATTGAAGTTGTTTTACCTATAGAATCTAATAAATAAAACGATAATCAATTTAGATATTTAAAACATTTATTAAACTAAGTTAGAAGAGTTGTTTCTTGTTACATCGTTAATTACCAACTAAAGTTACATTATTCTTTCAAGCCATTAACCATATTCTTGCGCTGCAATAGTCATTTCATTTTATTTAGAAATTATTACGAACAAACGCATAGCTGTATACAATTTGAATACCTGTTCAACAAACAAATGGAGACTCTAGGTCACCGAAATCACATACGTACAAAATAGGGGAGATAAAAGCAATTTACACTATAATAATAATAATTAATAATAATAAAATTTATTTTCATTCATATTAAATTAAAGACACAATGACAAACGAAATGCTAAAAAGTAGAATCCTAACTCACGCTAGTTAACATTTAGTCATTACTCAAGCGAAGTGTGACCTAATTATAAATGTATGCGAGATAAACGCCTCGAGCGGAGCGCCCACGATTACAGGTGCAGTATCAAACCCACGGCCACGTGTGTGCATAGCCAGCAGCTGCAGTACGCAGAACTCTATAAGGAAGTTACGTAGGCACACGGCCACGTGCGGTCAACTGAAGGATTTCACACCCACAGAAGGAGTATATAAAGACCAGCACTTTATGGGACAGTTCAGTCTGAGTTACAACGAAGCTTGAAAGATAGAAACTGTCTATCAGGATAGATGTTTACCTTCTTTTAAGCAATACTCACCCAGAAAGCCGTAGAAACTGGTGGCCATGGTTACTGTTTACCTCGGTCTTTCTGAACATTATAATTACCAGCTTTAAATTAAAATTGTATAATAGTATTTAAGTGATTATGCAAGTGCATACTGTGTAAATTCACGACGAATAAATATTTTATTGTACTTAAACAATAAACTGTGTTCATTTTGTAACTTCGGCTCCGTCTTTTGCGTTTTTAAAATAAAGTACCATTTTTAAAAACGCCTTTCTTCGTCAAGAAACGTTAATTCGCTTTGACTTTTTTTAGACAGTTGAGAGTAACAAAAGACGCTGTAGTTCACACCTGTTGATAAGGCGTTGACCTAGATTGTTGAACTCTTAATAAATCAGCATAAAAAATTTTATTATGTAGGATTTCGTAATCGCTTATTTGTTCTATTACGTGTTAGTAATTCAATTTTAGGCAATTGGTAAATATATACAAAAGTTTATTAAAAAAATAAAAGTATGTAGGAAAAAATAACCTGAAAAAACTAATTGTAGTTCGTTCCGAGGTATTTTTACAGCCTTTGGCGGCACAACGACTATGCACTATGCATTGTTTTGTAACGGTATAATTTCTAACGGCTTCAAATACGTAGAATTTTACAGTTATATTTACAAAAATCTTAGGTTCGGCTCTGTAAATTTCCATTCTTTTTAAAATATAAGTGTTTAACAAAAATGGGGGTCGAGGCTTTCGCAGTTTTAGAGGAAAAATCAATATTTGCTTTTTAGATGCTGTGCCATGATTAGTTAAGCCAAAACACGCGACTCGTTGTTGATTGGATATTTAAAAAAAATCGATATTTATTCGTGAGTGAGACCTCGTTATTGGCTGATCTGGTAATGTATTTCTACACGGAAATAAAAATGTGTTCCTACGCGGAGATTGGGGTTGTAGCGTCGCTTCACTTACAGACTGGCTTCCGGCCTGTGTCTCGAGTTAGACGATTCTCCCTTGACCCACCAGTAAAGAGGGTCGATATTAGTGATTTTCCACTCAAGCCCAAGAGTGTGAAAGTTTATCGATTGAGTATCGATCTATAGTGATTGATTTTGAATTAATGTTACCTGATTACAGTTTATAAACCCTTTAGATTTGATATAAATCTAAATACAGTACAGTTTCAGTGCTATTTTGTGCAAAGTGCAAGTTTTAAAAGGAATTCCGTCTCGCTAAATCGTGTTGGAAAAATTTATAATTTGGTAACGCGAGTAAACAAAGTTTTGTTTCACTTTATGGTGAAGAACTATTAAAAAACAATTATTTCGTTTCGTTTGGTTTTAAGATCAGTGCAGTTTTCATAAAGAAAAATCATTTACTATTGATCCAGAATTTAAAGACAGATTCTCGTTCGTTTATAAATTAAAACTACGTGCGAAGAATTAAACGTATGAAGTGCCACTTGTGGTTAAAAATTAGTTAAAATCTTTGAGAAACATTATCGCTTTAATTTTCAAATAAAAGTAAATCCATTACTACGTATGAACATTTTTAAATATTGGATTCTTTTTAATGGTGCTCGATCAAATTCGTTTATGAAATCATATGTGCAAATGACAGTAATTAAATCTCATTTCTGGTGTTCGTTACTGAAAATCAACACTTCAAGACAGCGTAGAGGTCAGCTACGATCTTTCGAAATAGAGGCCAGTTTCAAATTTCTACTAAGACTGCTTTTGGTTGTATTCTACGAGTTTAGTTGGATAAACAATTTTTAGGTACCGTATTTTTTAAGTGATTGTTTAGTATTGCAGTTAGTTAAGAATGTTTTAGTCAAGGAATGTTGCAGTTTTTATTAGGAAGAAAGCTCTCTACATTATCTAGAAACCTTCAATATTAATGAACTTCAAAATAATCAATATTAATAATATTTGGATTATTCTAAACTGCATAATATCCTTTAGATATCTGTTTGTAGATTCTTTTAACGAAGTCGAGTCAACATAAATTTTAATACTTGAGTAAATTTTATTGAATAATTTTTTAGTCAATCTAATAAACTTTTTTTGGTTATTTTTTGGTGATTAAAAGAAAGATCTTATGTAAATCTCTCCTGATTTACTTTGGTATAATTAATTTAGAGAGGTTAGTTACTATTTAAAGAATATTGATTATGCTTGTAAAAAATTTATGAGTGTGTGTTTTATTATTCATATGTATTGTTTTGTCTTATCCATTCTCTTCCTGTTAAATAAATGTTTTCAATTTATATTAAGGAGCTAAAAACGGAACCATATAATTATGAACATCTCATTCAATTTTTATTCCAAAATTTCATATAAACAAAATCTTTTTGATTTAATTTAATATTGTATTTATTTTCTGGTTAATGAATTCAATAAATTTTAAAGCTTATTCAATTAACATCTTTGATTGGTTATTTATAATCAATACTTTAAGCTTCATAATCAGATGGCGCTCTTTTTGAGTTATTATTTGTGTTTTGAGACCTTTATCTACTCCTTTTCACAATTTATACGGCTGTGGAACCAATACCTACGACTTGAATAATAAATTTGTAAGAGAGAGTTTAAATCTCAAGCTGTGGCAAATATTTTGAGTTTCTTTGATAAAGTAAGTATGAATCATTTTATATAATTTTATTGTTATTTTACCGTGGCTAAAAAGCTTTGTTTCACTGCCGGTCCAACGTGGGCCAGATTTTAGTGTCGTTTCAGTTTACTGGCACTAATACTGCACGATTGTGGGTTTATCCGGCTCTGGTAATTTAGATACGTTCTGTTGCGTGTTTGAAACAGAACTGATGTCTGCATGCTGCCGACTCGCGCCAGCATGTAGTGTGGTGGATAGAAATTATTTGCGACAGTCACATTACTGTATGTTATATATACTGTGGTATTGCGGAGTTACATTACCAGTAGTAGAAAGGTATAATAATACTAATAATAACGTTTATTGCTCAACAGAAAGAAAAAATTCCAATTACAGAGCAATTGAACAAAATACAAATATACATAAGCAAAATAATATGATATAAACTCAACTAAACTTTAAAATAACAGAAATTATAGCGAGAACGTTTTGCAATTTATTCTAAAAATAATAATTTATAACTCTTAATTTAGTAATGGAAAAATGATAATATTCTAGGTAGATCTTGGAGAACATCAAACTTACTATGCCAGTTTATACAAAAAAGGTTAATTGGTTAATTAGATACACAACAATTTTTTAGATAAAGCCATTCTGAAGGCATACAGATTTAAGTGAAAGATATCGATATTATTACAATATAAATTAAAATTATGCATCATTGAAATTACAGGAGAATTTGATATATAGTTAGTCCTGGGACAATTGTAAGTAAATATAAATGTATTTCTAGCGTTAACGCGTGGAACTAAAAAGTTGAGTTGTTCTAAAGTGTTAATGTCGTCAATTAAGCCATTCACAATTTTGTAAAGTATCATAATATTATGAAATATCCTACGACGTGATGATAATTCATTACAGTTATATATCACAAGTAAATCAGTGTAAGGTAAATCTGTAAACATTCTATTTTCAAAGTAATAACAATATTTTAAGAATTTCTTTTGAATATTCTCAATTTGTAATTTATGTATAGTATAAAAGTATAGTATGTAATAATGTATTATTACATAGAGAGAATACTTAAGTCAGTGCCGATGTTTGGTTAACCCCCCCCCCCCCCCAATCGGTTAGATTTGTTCCGCTAAAGTCTATCCAATATCGACCGTACGCTGTCTTACTTTACCTATACGATCATAATGCAAGCGGGGGCTCCACTAAACTACCTACCAGCTTGGTTATAATGGGACTAAACTACAACAAAACATAAACTTCTATATTACGGTATAATGTTAAAACGTTTTGAAAGACGAACCCTAAACGCATGCAAGGTATCTTTTATTTGATTGATAAAATATTTAAGTAGATATAAATCAAAACATAATATTAAAGAATTAAGTAAATTGTAGTAACTATGCGATAATCCTTTAAAATTTGATAGTCTTGTTCCGATTGTATTATAATAAAAAGTATTATGTAATAGTTGTATAAGGACAAAAGAATTCCATCAAAATAGTGTGTACACAAATAAAACGAGTTTTTATATTAAATTGGTAAAAAAGGTGTGTATAATCTTTAGCAGATTACTTGATTCGAGTAGGCAACACTTTAAAAAATCAGGTAAAAGAAACGACGTACGTATCTGAGCATAGTTTCTGTTTTCACTGTTTACAAACAACACAGCAGATATAACCAGTTTTAAAGGTAATGCTACCATACCTAGTGGCTAGCGGCTTTGTATAACAACAATAAAATAATAAAAACTTTTATTTTCAATTGAGTTTCTAATTTTATTTGAGTACAAAAGATAATTAAACGGCTCTTTACTTCTACTATCCTTTATTCTAATTTATTTATAGCAAGTCTAATTTGTTTATTTACATTTTTACATATACATTTTTGTTTATTACAAGTTTAATTATTTTGTAAACACCAGGAACTAAATTTTTACAATGAGTTTTTTTTGTAAAAATAATAAATAACTAAAATTAGTAAATCGTTACAAAGATGAGAACAAATAAATTAATATAAAAATAATACAATAGGGGAGAATGGTTGTTAAAGTCGCTTACATGATTATTGCTTACGTAATAAATTATTTTTAAATTTTCAAAAATGCTTTGTTATTTCATTTACTAAAAAATTTACGACATTTAATTTTCCTTACCACCTATCTAATAATAGAATAGCATCAGTTAATAATATAAAAGATTTAGGCATTATCATAGATACTAAATTGACTTTTGGTAAACATATTAACTACACTGTATGTAAAGCATTTAAAAATTTGGGATTTTTGAGAAGGGTTTCTAGATTATTCACAAATATAGCAAGTATTAAAAGTCTATATTTCGCCTATGTATATAGTGTTATTAATTACGCCAGCGTAGTGTGGAATCCCCAGTACGATACGTACATCTCCATTCTGGAATCTATTCAGAAGAAATTTGTGAAGTATGTCAACTTTAAGTTTCATATGCCCATTATTAATTATAATCAGTCGTGTCTTGAAGTAGGCCTAACTCCATTAGTTAAAATAAGAGAAGTAACCGATTGTGTTTTTTTATTTAAAATATTATCGGGTTTAATTGATTGCCCTCAGATTTTGGAAACTATTTCATTTAATGTTCCGATTCGTTCAACAAGATGTAATCAACTTTTTTCATGTAGTTTTTCCCGAACAAATTTATATCGCAATTCTCCATCGCTCAGAATTATGAATACCTATAATAAAAAATATAGCTCTATTGATATTCTTTCCAATTCTTTAATTATGTTAAAAAAACAATTAAAATTATGCCGAACTTAGTGATATATTGCGTTTTTCTTTCATTACATTACATTGTATTTTTTATTTGTATTATATCATACTCTCATTCTATTGTAATTGTTAAATATAATTAGCATGCTTTTAATTTTTTATATATATTTTTAATTTGCAAATATTGCACATAGTTATTTTAATTACTTGCCACTTTTTTGTACTTTATTTTTCTTATGATAAACATTTCTCATTTAGATTATTAAGTAAAGAGAACACTCATATTTAATTTATGGTATGTTATACTGTGTAGTATTTAAGAAGTATTTGTATTGGGTTTGTCCTGTAAATACTTTTTCTGTTTAAATAAATAAAAGAGTGCCATGAAAAGAAAAAAAAAAAAAAAGAAAAAAAGGTAAAGATTGAAAGAAATACCCTATCCAACATTGAGTATCTATTTAGTTGATGCCTCCATTTAAAAGTGCATTTACAAGCATATCTTGTCTGATAGTAGTCCGCCTCTATCTAATTCAATCTATTTCGTACACAGGATAAGGGGCTTTTCGATTCTTAAAGCAGCAGTGCCCTTACTCGAGTCAAGACATTTGCTAAAGATTGTACCTGCGCAAAAATTATACTGTGTCGCTGAAGCACAAATTGCTAGATATTTGTATATATAAATCATGAGATTAAAAGAGATAATGAAAAACTAAAACTAAACGGATTTAATACAGACGTGAAAGTGTGTTTCTCGCTTTAAAAATAACAGGGAAATGTAATTTTATGTTAACCTGATCTACTAGATTGTCCCTCATTCATCAATACATTTCAATTTCACATTACATCACGTCAGGATGTTTCGCTGGGAATAGAAATTCCTGCTACAACTTTTATCTAAACCACCGCTTCCGGTAGTGAAAGAATATTTATGCAGGTCGATATAGGAAATCATCAGAAGCTGGAAATTGTCAAAAATTATCAAGACAGGACATGACCTTGCTGGTGAAAATTACTACATGTTGAATTGCTCTTTGTAATTTTATATGTACAACTACACGAAATTGTGTACTTAACTATACAATCGGTATAACGCAGTTTCAGCCAAGCCAGTTCCAAATATGTGGTTATGATCGGCTTCACTTGTAGGTATGTTGAGTGTTTTGAAGAACTTTTCAATAAAGTCTCTATCGTTAGAATGCACTTTATAAAGATTAATTCTTCTGCTCCTAACCTAACATATTAAACAAAAAACAATTTCAATCACGTGGGAGGTCCCTATTTCTTACCCCCGCTCCCGCATTGCAGTTTACTGTTACGCCATTACTTCACATGGAGAATGATAAATTCATAGCACTGCGCTTTCACCAGACCCTATATAATTACTTGAAAACCTGAATTCAAAAATAACTCTTTTGAATTGCAAACTTCTCCTTCTACGTCTTTTCTTTTTATTTAACTGAAAGCTATTTTGTATATTATCGCAGGTTAAAATGCTTGTACTGAGTACCTCGGGGAGCGTGGGCTCAAATTAACAGTGGTAAAAAGTAAATTTTTGTCAACAACTTTTGCACCTTTGGAAATTCAAAGAGAGATCATATGGTAATGGCAGTCTATTCTTTGCACTTATTATCACCGCATTTATTCATTTATTTAAGACTGCCTTTTTATTTCTAACATTCTATAACTTTAAATGGCATATAATTAGCTATTTACTTTAATTACACACATAATTGTTACGTACTGATGTACCATCCTCTTAAGTACTGTAGTACTGTAGTGTTGAGTTTGTAGCATCTTGTATGATTTTCTTGATAATTGATAATTTGCATTTTTACTATTTTGGTTGGTTAATATTTTAAAATGATTCTGATTAAAATAAGTTAACTTTTGGTGTATTATTTTGAAAATTTTCCTGGTACCATCACAGTTTGTAATAGTTATTTAAGTAATAAGGGCGGTAATGGGGTAATAGGGCGGTCTCGGCTAATGTGGAGACCTCCGCTACGCGTCGGTCTCCACACTATTAGCCTCGACTGGCAAAACGTACCTAACGCCCATAATGCTTACACTATTTTTTGCCCGATCAGATCTATGAGTGAATTTTAAATATATAGAGTAAACATTAAACACATCACACTGAAAATGTGAATTTTATAAAGTTGGTTAATGTGCCTGGTTGTTATGGAGTTGAATAAACAAAAACATTTTTTGTCTCAATCTGGACAAATTTTAGAATGATAGTGAGTGTTTTTAGACTTAAATGACGAGGTACTTTATTACCGAGCCTTGGGCGGTAAGTTGAACTTACCGCCCTGAGAGCAGAGCTTGTAAATTAACCAAAACGTCCGATCGGGCAAAAAATTTGGTTTTCCTTTTAGTTTAGTTAGTTTTTCCTAAGTTCCTTAGTTCAGATTATTGTATGAAAAATCTTTAAGCAAATATTTCGTAATTTAGCCGCGTATCGATCCAGTTTATTGAGGGTTCCTTTGGAAATTTTATACTAGTCTTTTTTAGGGGTTATGAACCACGTTTTTAAATTATTAGGCAGTTATCATTGATCCGTGTTAACTAAGTGTTTAGTTGACATTTTCTTCTTAAATGGTTTTTGTCTATTACGACGATTATTATAACTTCTTGGAATATTTATATTTATACTTTGCTAGATTTTCCATGGGAGTAAGAATGTTTCTTTTGTAATCCTATAGTCTTTACCATTTTATAATCTATTGCAACATTTGGAGTTGGCGAATATTTATCAACCCGTAAAACGCTACTACGTTTTTCTAATCGAAGATTAGATATTTTTTTAGATAATTACCGAGCTTGCATTGATTCAATAACTTACACATAAGTAAATCATTGATTATGCTGATTGAACTACATTATTTAATTCAGTTAGCTACTGTTTGCTATCGTTGAATAATCCAGTTAATATTATATTTTGGCTATTATTTACAGAGGTTTTGTTTTGGCACGGAAGGCTTTTAGGTTTACAAGTACTGTTTGCGTTGGATTCATGTGCGATTGAAGTCGACTATTGGCACCCATTAAAAAAGACACCTCGTGAGAACTACGACCGAATGTTTGTTAGCAGACAGCCGACAAAATTAACAGCGTTAACCGCTGTTAAATTTAGTTGTTTACCGCCCTCCTGAGGGGGATATAATTTGTACTCGTTTAAGAGCATAAACTACAAATAAGAAATATTGCTCTTCAAAAATAAAGCCGAAAAAGGAATTATTCCAAGAAAGAAATAAAATAAGATTTTGTCTTTCACAAAGCAATACACAACAACGTAATTAGTTCATCAGTGAATGTTTATCAAAGGAAAATATGACAACATACCCTAATTAAGCAAGGTTATTCCGAATCATACTATTTAATAATCAAATATTTAATATTAAAAACAAAATAATTACTAAAGTTAAAATAATACTTAAGTACGTGTAAAATTACTACTAGAGTCACTACATCTAGTCACCTAGGCCGCACCGCGCTGGTCGATCAGAGTACCGCAAACGCCGCCATATTGGGGCCGAGGAAGCACGAAATTGTACATTATTTGTATCTGCGTTGCATTTAATCAAATCCACGTTTACTTGAAAAGGTTTTTCTTATTCTGAAAGATCAAACCTCTAATATGTCAAATTTGTAAAACGTGGTTTTCATTTGTCCATTACTAAAAAACTCTCTATAACCTACAGAAACACAAAGGCTATTTTTATATAAATACGTACCTAACCTACACAAAATATAGCTGTGCTGGAAGTATCAGCTTGATCCAAATAACACTGCTTTAGTTTTTGCCAGCTAACCCCAATAAGTCGGAGAGGGGCGGGGTAATACAAGATATAAAAGATAAAAAAACAAGCGCCACTTCGTTTAAAAACAATGCTTATTACTAAAGCTTCAAGCTTATCAGACAAACGAAGAAATAGATCTTCTACTAAAATATTGGCAACTTCCACAATTTTGGTCGTACCGTACATATATACTTACAAATGAGCTGGAAAGCAATATTAAAATCATACAAATAAATAAATAATAAATAAATAAAGCACACGTAGTGAAATGTAAACTTTCTAAGTAGGGCTTTATTTTAATTGTAACTATTGTGCAGATTTTAAATGTTAAATTTAAATGCAATTTTAATGTTTAATAAAAAAAAAGGTGAATGGTGATTTGTATCACAGTTGGTTGTACTTAAAACTACCCTACAACAATTCCACTACACGAGATCTCGTGTTGCTCTTAAAATTAACATGCATGAATACATTGTACACACATTGTAAATTGTAAATATATATATAAACACAAATAAAATGACACAGAATACATACAAGTTTCGACAAACATCCCACCATTCGAAGACCCACGGCTGTTTTATTTAAAGCCTTGCTTAGGGGTTTTTCGATATCTGTTGTTTTGTTCTGACCCGGTACATGTATTGATGTAGGTACGGACCCAAAGGGGAAGGACCTTCTAAAGAACCCACGATCAGAGAGGCAGGAACAAGAATAAACGAACAACGAGCAACAAAACCCAAACGACAAAAAGACCTACAAAGAAATCACCCTGTATATTGTATTAATTTTAAATATTTGAAGATTTTTACCTTTCTATAAACTGAAAGGTCTTTTACAATACAATTCCCTCAAGGTGACGGCTAGGGAAATAATATTACCTAAAATAAAAAGACATTTGTAAGATTTTAGCGCAACGAGAACCCCCAATAGTCCAGGTATTTGTCAAAATGTATGTATTTTGATTCGGAATTTTTATCGAGTAGCCCCCACTCCAAACAAAATTTCTAAATACGCCACTGCGTCATATATACCTTCAAAATAAATGAAAATGAAATTAATAAAAAAGAACCAAATAAATAATTTTAAGAGTACCAACAACAATGGTTTTGGTTTAAAATATACGCAAGTATCAGAAATGAAGTACTTCAAAGACGGAGGGTGCTACAACAAAACTAATTGCACTTTTGAAAACAGCATTAAAAAATACAATATATGTACCAACTTTCAAATGAAAAAAATTTCACTGTTGTATAATGATTAAGGATCTAACAGTATAAGCACAAAAATCTAACTCAGAATCTATCCAAAATCCGAATATAAAAACTTATAAACAACTGTATATAAACAAAATGTGTTAACCTTTTACCCTGGTCTGCAGCACTTGCTTGTGCTAGCATTTTTATGAAAATATTTCATGCAATGTGTTATATGTGGCGTAAGGTTTAGTTTAACTTAATTTCCACTAACTCCGGTGTCCCATTGCTTATCGTCCATTCTCATTACGTTGCGAACGAGTGTCTCTTATTAGCGTTACTAGTGCACAACGGCGTGCAAGCTGTGTAAACGTTCTAGGGCGAATTCTTCAGTATAAAATATGTAATGTTAAACTGGAGCTATATTTACTCACGGTGCTATATTTACAGTAGATTTACATTGCAGAATTTTCTGTTAGTATAATTTTTAATGAATCTAGAAATGTCAACGCACGTGTTTAACGCGATTAAATATAATTAACAATATTTTTCTATTTGCAGAGCTTATACAAGTTATTTATTTAAAACAAAAGTAATAAATATGTGTAATTTATTATTTAGCACACAAAACGTATTAATTACGTAGCACACGCATTTTATATTATAGTATGTATATTTAATTTTTGTGTTTTTGGCGAGATAAATAACTAAAGTAATAAAAACCCTAGAAATTCTCATGTTACAGAATATTCTTAGGAATGGGGTAGTGTTGTTCTTCTGTCCAGAAAATTTTACTCCAGTACCACAGTTAAAAAATATACAGCATACCCACTCGATTATCGCACGCAATAGTGACAAATTACGATCACTTCGCCGAGGTTTGCCGATCGTCAGTGTATTGCATGCTGGTATAATAACGAGGAGCGTATACTATAACAGCATAATTGTTGTTAGCCACTCGCCAGCGTTTTTAATGGTAGCGCAATATGATTTAATTATATTCACGTTATAGTTATCGTAATTACCTATCGTCCATGTTTTTATTCAATCTACGGAAATATCTTTTTCAAACATAATTTTGTGTTAGTTTATTTATTTTGCTGGAATTGTATTTGAAATTTGAAATTTTCGAAACAGAGTATGTCAACTTTTATGCAAATTGGTCGTTTCGATAAGCAAATTAAAAAGTGCAGCTATTTAGTTTAGCCCAACAATTTTTAACGTTTAATTACAAACAGTAAGGATAAATCAAAAATTAAGTTCTAACAACTACTTGATTAAACCTCATAGTTTAGATTTGTACAAACTATAACAGAAACATGACAAAAATATAAAAAGAAACATAAGTTTCCTTAAATCCCAACACAGTACGTACTAAAAATTGTTATTGTCATTCCTCGTCATCATTTACACGCCTTTCCGTACCGTTCACCAACTCAACTGTTTAATAAAAAATAATTCAAACAGAAAATCACCTTCCAACACATAGAAAGAATTTTTATTAGCCCTCAAAGATGCATAGCTACATTTATGAAGGTTTTCCTCATGTAGACAAGATTTGTCGAGACGAAACATTTTCAATTCCTCTTCAATGTTGCCTAAATTCAGCACGCAACATGCGTTGGGACTCCGGGCGACGATATCACCATCTCAACTCAATCACCCCCATCAACTCACACTTCAACGAATCTGTCGCCCGCTACAACCCGAATCCTTCCAGATATTTTGCTTTCAAGAATCGCCTTAATTTCCAACCAGATGCTTACGACTTATTTTTCTTAACACTCATCCTAGTTAGATCTCTTCCTTTTTTCACGGACGACCTGATACCCTTTACAAAAAAGTAGATTTTCTCTTCCAGAATTAAAGAGGTAGTAACTAAATAATAGAGTAGTTTCTTGAGTTTTATGCATTATTCAACATTTAAGTGAGGAAAATATGTTCAGCCTTTTTTCTTATTTCAGATTAATAAGGGAATATTAAATAAATCACACCTTTTTTTTAGTTCAATAAATCTGAAAAGCGACAAAACCACTCCTACTAACCCAATAAAGATTATATCATCCTTTTAGGGGGAAAAATAAGAGAAAACAAAACTCGGTGCTAAAAGCAAACATAACGCGCAATCAATATTCCGTATGTTCGATGAAGCAAAACTTTTACATCACCAGTTTCTTATAAAAGAGAACCTCCGAGTGGTTGAAGCAACATAAGCAATGGAGGCAACAGCATCAAAGAAGCGCTAGGCATCGATCCATCAAAGGGTCGTCTCTTCTTCCCCGCCTTTGCCACAAACTTGTGACACTGACTGACGTCGCCCGGTCGCTTTGCCTCTCTACAACTTGGCCCTTAACAAAGGACGTGTCCAAAATAAGACGTGGAAAAACAGGATATAAGCTGTGTGAGGTTATAATTTAGTCCCTTAAGAAATTTAACATCCATTATTCGTCGCTTGTGTAATTTGCGAGAGAAAGTGAAAACTTTATTAGTTCTTCGTTGAGAATAAAAACGAATCTTTTTTTCTTTTGCAGATTTAAATATTTCTGTTTAATTCTGGGATGGTTTAGTCAAAGCCGTGAACGATTTTGTAAATTAAATATTTAAATTAAAAAAGTAATTTGTTAGAAATTGCAAAGAATAAAGGTAATGAAAAAGATATTGAGATTGCAAAAAAATATTTTTCAAAATAGCAATATTTGATAAGATAATTTCTATTAATTATTATCTGCATTTTTTTTTTTGTAAGTAATCTATTATGATATGAAACCATTGAAACACTATAACAAACTAAATTAATCGCTAAATTAGCGCTTTCAATAGCTAAAAATATTAACTATTTTTTACGTTTCGTCCATTGTCGACGTTTACAATCGTACTATAGTGATTTACTACATTCCTTATAGATATAGAAAGTATTGGTAGTGCATTGTCTAGCGTGCTATACTTTCACCCAAGCGGGCCAGGTTCGACTCCTGGTACCAGCAGATATGCTTAAGGTTTTATGCAGTTTCCCCTTCGCTGTGACACAAATGTGGGATTTGCACTGTTCCATCTGTAAGTCGGCTGCAACCGCACGTTGGGCCAGCGTAATAATAATAATAATAATAATCGCCCCCTCCCTCTCGCACAAGCTTCATACTGGTACACTCGTAATAATTGGTGATCGAGTATTACTTTTGATCTGTTTATTTATTCTTATTTATAAGTTGCTATAGCAGTTCTTTATATGTTTAGTACCTTCTAGATTTATAATATATGTATAGTAAACCTAGTACAGCACCTTTTATTCCGAATAGAGGATACTTTTAGTAGTTGCCACAGCTAATTAAACCATATTTGGATTTCATTAGTAAGTAATTAAAATATTGACGGTATTGTCAGTCTAATAGAGGCTAATGAAATGCGTTTAGTGATTAAATTGTTTAACATATTTAACAAAAATTATCAAACACAATAAAGTATACTATCATTTTTTAAAATTTAAAACAAACTTACCGCTTATAAACAGAAGTCGATTTAAATTGAGCTTACCTGAAACAAAGCAAAACAAGCAAAATTAATATTAACAAATTTCTGATTAATATAACTTACAAAACTGTCACATTGTGCACCATTAAGAAGTTATTGAACCAAAAAAACCAAAACTTTCTGAAAATTGCTGGATAATCTTGAGGTTTAGAGAAAAACTAGCATTGAGTTAAGCATTTTGCCTTTAAAACAAAAAATTAAAATAGCATTGTTCCTCTTTCAAAGTTACAACCCGAAATCAGAGCTTTGTCGCCATTTTTCAGTATCGCCGTTCAATGTACATTTCGCAGATGTCTACAACGTTTAAAATTACTTATTCAGCTAAATGTAAGTAACATACAGGGTGGCTACGAAAATTGGAATCACTTTTCCACTTTTGCCCAAAAGAGGGAACTACAAGAAAAAATTAAATGAAATTGATGGCAACATTGCTTACGTAACGTAACCATGCTTTCAAACAATGTAGCTAATTAATTGCGTCTTCAAAAATTTCGAAATATTTTATTTAAAATTAAATACCTAACGAACGGTTTCAAAAACAAATAACATAAACATAATGGAAAGCGATGCAACAAAAATATCTACTACCTAATATTAACACATAAGGTGCTCGAATTGATGACCACCATTCTCTGTACATAATTCTAGTCTCCTTTGAAAAGATCTACAAATTTTACTGCATAATTCAGGAGTGAACGTTTGAAATGCTTCTTCAATCATCACCTTCAAAGTTTCCAAGTCCTCAAAAGCATTATAGAGGTATACCAAATCCCGCACAATTCCCCAAACACTGAAGTCCATCGGTGTTAAATCACATGACTTCGCAGGCCATTCTATCGGACCTCTTCGACCAATCCAAGACTGGTGAAAATGATCGTCTAAAAACTCTCGAACTTGTACAGCATAATGAGGTGTTGCGCCGTCTTGTTGCAGAATTATATCCAGAGGACAGTGTACCAAAATAGCTGGCATTATTTGTTCTACGAGCAGAGCTAAATAAACATCTCCAGTAATATTAACGTTAATAAAAAATGGGCCAATAATTCCTCCACTCCAAATTCCAGCCCAAACGTTTATTCCAGGCGATTTAAGATCTTTCTCAATGGTTACATGGGGATTTTCGTCAGAATAATAAACGCAATTATGGCGATTAACTCGACCACACAAATGAAATTTAGCTTCATCAGACCACAAAATACGATCAAGCAAAAAATTTGGATCAACTTCATCGACCAGCAAACTCTGAAATTCGTCGCAAAATTGTAATCTTCGATCGGGATCATCTTCGTTCAAAATATGCACTAACCTTGGTCGATAACGTTTTAATCCAATCTCACCAATAATTTTCTGTATCGATCGTCTGCAAATCCCAAACTCTCTTGAAAGTTGCCTCTGAGATGTTGTTGGTTCTTCCAGCAAACGGTTGTGGATTTCAGCTGCATTTTCAACAGTCACAACATATTTGGATCTGCCACTCCTGTTCTTATGCTGATTTTTAACATCCCCATGCAATTCAAACTTTTTAACGATTTTAATAATCGCACCAATCGTTGGTTGTCGCTGATTAGGATATGTTACACGCCAACGATCCTGCACTCTTAATGTTGCAATTCTACCAGAGCGACCTTCTTTAGAAAGATAATACCATTTTACGATGTTTATTCGCTGTTCAACATTGAAATTCATAATGGACAATTATTGACAATAGTTTGACAATTGTTGACAATTACACGAAATTGAATTCCATGTTGCCATTTAATCAAATATAGTTTTTAGAACCGCAATTTTTTTGTAAAAACGGCGACATCTCTTGGCAATTTGAAGAAAAATGACTCCAATTTTCGTAGCCACCCTGTACTTGGCAAGTTTGATGTTTTTACTTTTAAAATATACAATTTTGTATATAAATAATCCTCCGAACGTATAAGGTTGTTTTAAGCTAAGCTTCACAGTCTCTTATCTTTCATTTGAATAATTTCAGTAATTAGTGAAATTAACCTTTTCGAGTACATCGCTTACCCTGCCGTTTATTGTCGTATGTTTAAAAATATGTAAAATGCCATGTCAGTAAAATAAACAATAAGTAGTAATAACGTCATATACTTTGTAAAAAAGTCAATAATCTCACTCATTTTTTAAGTTGTTATGGTTACGTTTCTGCACTCCAACCTCTTATTACTGTGATTTGAACCACGCATCGTTTTCTCAAATTAAAACTCCTGTAACGTGGAGAACATTAGATGATTCAATTTATAAAATATGTATTTAATAAAAGTAATCCTACTTCGGTCCAGTATAATATCGAAACGTTTTGGTTGGGTTAGATTTGAATTCATTTCCAACGCTAAGTTCGCGTTCGTTCCAATATATTTACAAGCAGCTGCTTTCAAAGTTGTAAACAGTTTAAGTTAATAGATCTTTCATTCCATTTCTCACGGCTACGGGTAAAATTGTTTTTGCAAACCAAATTCTTGCTAATTTCGCTAAGTTATAAAGATATTGGTCTTATAGTTAAAAAGCACGTACTGAACTAGTATAAAATAATTTATTAGTCTGAAATATTTTTTGTGATGTGTTCCTTTTTGATGTTTTTAAAATGACAAGCATACAGCTTTAGTAAAATTTTACAGCATAAATCAGTAAATGACAACCAAAACTAGGTTATTTTTGTACATGGCTCAATTAAATGACATATTTATTTATGAATGAATATTGACTGCAGCATGTGCAGCCATTACAATTTTTAGTTATTAAAAATTTCAATTTCTAAGAAAAAGTTTTTTGATGTCTTCTTTGAGCATTTTCTGAGAAAATGATTCAAATAAGATTTCGAAGCAGATAAAAGCATTATGTATTTATTTGGACTATTAATGGATAAGGCAATGTAATTGTAAATAATATTAATGAAAAAAGCAAGCAATACTTATGACAAGAAGTTTCTTTTACAGATTTTATGCTTGGAGGTTTTCGACATGGTTAGGCAGGCTAAGGAGCCTTATTATTACCGCTTATTAACATAGGCGAGAACCTAAAAATGATTATTTATTGGATACCAATCCATTTGAGTCATTAAATACATTTTTATTTTTTGTTAGAATTTACTTAGTTATTTTGTTTGGTACAAAGAAAACACATCACTCGCCCTGTGCGTTTAGTTTTGCTTTGGTTTTTGTTTAACTCGAATTATTAATAAAAATGAATTGGAGAAAATGTGAACTAAAAAAGTAACTTTAATTGTACAATTTACTCTATGATGACTAATCAGTTACCTTTAGTTCTCGGTAACTCGGTAACGTAATCGGTTAGTTTTCTGTATAGGAAAGAAATAAGAGTTACTATTTCTTAGTAACTTACCCAACACTAATTCTAGGCTACAAATGCCCATGTCTGCAACTGCAATGTCTGCAACTAATAAATGCGTCTAGGCCCAGATTTTATAGCTCGGCACTGCTGTAGAGCTGATAAGCCTTTCTAAAATATTTAATATGATTTCGGTTTGTTTTTCATATTAATGTCGTCAGCTTTTACTTCATTGGAAGCTCCAACAATCCCTTCCTTTTTAGTTTGAAGATAACTATGATATAGTTCCACACCATACCGAAGCATTCGGGTAGCGGCTTTTAAAGCTCTCTCGTCGGCTTTTGGACGATGTGCTTGTTTGGTTTTACCGTCATACAATTAGTATAAAATTGGTATGAATCGTTTTGAATGTCCCGTATTACAGAAAATGTTATACTGCAATGTTATTATAGATTTAATTCAGTGAAGAGAAATACTAACATAACCCAATTTGGTGAATTTGTATATGTATTTATATTCCGTATAGTTAGTTTATAGACAAATAATCTGACTGGCAAGGAACTGACTTGTATTTTAGTGCTGTTTATTGAAAATAGACTCTAGTGTTAGCTTCTCCCATTTAAACACTGTGTTGGTTAAAAAAAATCAGTTTAACGCCATGCAGCACTAAATTTATGTAAATGGACGCGTGTAAATTAATACGTAATTGATGCATTGTGTCTTCTACAAGGAAATGTCGAAAAACAAAAATTCAAGTAACATTTAAGCTAGTTATATTACCGTTATTGTTATTATTAATAACGATTTTATTTCCATAATGGAGTTTATTGCTAAAGTTAAGTTGGAGTTCGTCCTTAAAACGATGACAGTTCAAAATGTAAAAGTGGTTTCCCGCAACTTTAAGTTTCAGCTTCAGTTCAGGTTTTCTGTTTTGACCTTTGGTGTGTAGTTTATTGGCTATAGGGAAAGTTTTAGTGAAAATTACGAAGTGTACACGATAACTGTTTATTAAATTACGGTCATGTATGTTTAGGTATGTTTTAAAATTGTTTAACTAAGATTGTCTTTGGTATTTGTTAAATTTAAAAATGTTTTAAAATAATTAGGGTTTTTGTGTAAATTTTATTTTGATGCGATTCCGAAATTTAACGTTAACTTATGTAATTAGAAATTTTTGATGAATGTAACAAATGATAATTTATATGTAATCCATGCTCGTTTTTTATTTTTAATATACAGACTTAAAACTTAAATATAGTTTATATAGTTTGGCTCAACAAACTGCTAATGTTTCTTCCACAATCAAAATTTCTTAGTAAATACTGTATTCTGATTAATTTAGAGTCAATTTTAACAGGGCGGTCATTTACCAAACTGTGGACTTCCTGCCTATATCCGTATCCAAATGATGTAACATATATTCAGTTTGGTGGCACATTCTATCTTTTTTATTTGTTCATAGATCTATTATCTAATAAGGAACTTTGGTGATTAACACCCACGACGCCCGAGTAGAATTGGTTTGAATAAGATGTCTCTGCCGGGGCAAATAAGTCTAGTAACGTAAGTATCTACAGTGAAAGTTTATGTATTTTCGTTCAGCAAACTTTAGGTAAGTACGAACCTTTTATATTTTAGTTAGAGTAATTAAGTATGCTACAATTGAAGCTCAAGTGCGGGGCTTTTGTTTTTGAGTAAAAAGGGAAGTTACACTCTATATAACAGAAAGAACCGTAACCTAGAAAGAAGAATACGTCTCTAACTTTCGAAAGTAGTTAAAATATCACAATGTTTGGTTGTTATTTGATTGATATAATTATGCCGCAGGTCTTTCATGGTTGTATCACTTCTTAAAAACTGATTTTTAGAAAACTAGATTTTATATTTATTAAAACAATTTAGAGATATGGTCTTTTGAAACGGTAAATTACCATAAGTGCAATAGTTGACGAGGACAGTTGAGGAAAGTTTGTATAACACGCTGTCCTGCGTGAACGACCACTTGCGAACGAAGCGAGCGGAGCGGCCGATTCGCGCCGGCCGGCCGGCGCGAATTTATCAAAATTAAGCAAACAATACAGGCGTCCTACGCGAGGTCGCGTCGCGTCACCAGTAACTTCGCAAGATGCGGATTTCATGCCTTTGACGCGATCAACTTGTTTGATATTTCCTCCTTAAGTCGCACCTAAATCGTCGGTATAGCAGATCATGTTTTGTTAGATTGAATTTAATTTTAAAAGGGAAAACTAATAATAAAATTGCGAAAATGCCTTTCGCCAGATTGATCTGATATGTTGGTGAAAGATAGTTTTCGGTGTGTAGATCAAAAGTGTTAGTGAGCACAAAGTCCAGAAGATTATAGTTTTCGAATTAAAGCAGTTTGAAGTTGACAATGTTTACATTTCATCACGCTGAATACTTATGGGAAATGGCTCTGGACCAAAATTCTTGAAACTTTGGTACACACCATAAATTATAGATTTTAGGCATTTGAAGTTGATAATTCTTGCGTTATTTAACTTCAAACGGCTGTAATTCACAAACTATAATTTTCTGGACTTGGCCTGGCCTTGACACTTTTAATCTACACATCAAAAGCTATATTTCAGCACAGTTTCAGAGCAATCTGGTGAAAGCCAACCTCTCCAAATAAACAATATTTGTTGAAGACATTTTTTTATTTCTACAGAAGCGTAATTTTAAAAATGTATTCTCGGATATTCAAATTTTGCGCCTATTCAACTAGCACATTTTTACCAGACTAGGGTATCATAGCTGTATTTTTTATTTTTTCCCGCGATTCGCGATTACGAAAATGTGCTGCGTAGGACTCTTTAACTCAGATTCTTTAAATGACAAATATATTATTGAGAAATTATTGAATGATGAAGAAGTACGACTTTTCTAAATACGATACTTTTTAATTCGATTAGGCCTTTTTTAAGAATGGTTTTATAAGTTCTTTAAGAATTGTTTATAACTTTACAGCATCCAAAATCTCGTCATAATTTCTTATAGTCATTGCCACACTATTCCAATAAGACACATTTTACAATAATATACCCTTTTTAATGAATCGCTTCGTGCTATTTCATTGGAGAATTTGAACTACATTATTCCTTGATAAATGGATCATATAAAAAAAATATTTTGTCGAAAGTCATTTAGGCATATAGTAAACTGATAATGGTGCATTTTTTGCAGGAAATCTAGGTGCTTTGCGACTTTATTATATACCGAATGATCTAAGATCTACACACAATTTTCTATTAGGCTGTAGGACATACTGCGTCAGATTTTACGACTTGTGCAGAAAAACATACTTATAATAGCTTATAAGCTCGTAAGGATCAGTCCACCTTGTGGACCTCGTCATTTATGGAAGCAGTTGAGGTTATATTTGTCCCCCCAAGTACCAAGTTTGACAGCATTCTTTAAAGCCGAATACTTTTACTATATTGGGTATAGGTTATGTTGACTGTCATACACATTATTGGCATGAAGTTACATCTTTAATACTTATTTTAAAGTAACATATTTACAAATCAAGTGCAATGATTTACAAATCGTTAGAAGTTTCCATACTTTGGAATTCCATATATAATTTATTTTTCAAAGAAATGTTTTGGTTATCAACTGAAACTCTATTTTGGAATTTTTCTGACGCAAACTTTTGAAGTTAGCGACACAATATCTCCTGTGTTATAGCGTTCGTACTTACAGAAACGTTTAAAAAATCGCATTTTAGTACAAACTCTATAAATCGGAATAGACCCATAAGAGGTACTAATCCGATCATGAAACTTTCAAGTAATATATCTTCAGTGTACTGACCTGTGGTACTGGTAGTTCCACGGCTTATAACACAGGTTCTTAACGAAAAAAAAGCCTAAGCCTAAGAAATTTTTTTTCTAAGAAAATATTTTTCTTTTTTCTTCTTGACCTTAAATCTTAAACAAAGGAGAAGATCCTAAAAAATTTGAAGAACGCCAAAAGACTTATCTCAGGAAATTAAAAAGTTTGTAATTTTCTAGGGTAGATGTTTCGTGTTTTAGTTTTTTTTAAATTAAACTAATTACCTATGAATTTTCTTTTCCGTTCTTTCCACACTACAGCAAATTTCAGTACTCATTTCAAATACTTCTTTAAAAAAGTAATTTAGTTTGAAAAAAGAAGATCGATATAATAAATAATTGCTATTTAAACTTACCTTATTAAATATGTATTTATAAATATCTGAGGTATTCTTAAAAGTACAGAAACATTTTAGGATTTAGATTTATTAATCTGACTTTTAAGTTCTTTAGAAGTTTTATCAAAGCTTTCAGAAATATATGAACATTTCAGGAAAGAGATTTATAGAATTTTCAAGGTTTATAACTTTCCAAAAGTATTGATTAATACTTGAGTGTGAATAGGTTAGGTGGCTCCCATAACATGAGTGCTCTTTACTACTATATTTTGTTAAATTTAAATCTACTTTTCTTCCATTATTTATTGTTGATTTTCTTTTTAATATCTTTAAATTATGGTTAATTACCTATTGGATTGAATTATTACCTAATGTTTGGTTTATGTAAAGATACACGTCTTGAAGATTGTAAGATGGTTAATGACTATATTTAATACCCAAATTGTTTATGTTAATCAAAGGTTATGTTGTAATTTAACAGTATTTATAAGGATGTTTGTAAAATGGTTTCTGATTATAAATGTTATATAAAGAATTTGAAGTTAAACAGATTTTTTTTAAATTAAATACAGTGCTATTAAATTAAAATGCAATGTGCTGGTGTAGCTTGTATGTTGCAAATTAAAATAATCATCTCAAACCATTGTATTTAATGTATGTTTATGCAACCAACAATGCATAAACGCTCAAAATGCACTAGTCGTTTAGCCTTTCATTTCAATTAAGGATAATTAGATTCTAATTGAGATTTTAAACAAACGTAAATAAAAATACCATGTATTATAAAATAAAAGATGCAAAAGTTTGGTTAGAACAATTTAACGAGAGAGAGAGACGGCGATACAACTAAGGCAAACAGGGATTAAAATTATTTAGTTTCATACAGTGCGTCCCCACACTTTTTAATTGCTTTTATGACGAAAAGACTTTCTTTATAAAAATTTTTGCTTGTCTTGGCAATCTCATGCTCTTGATCAAAATTTAGCATAAACTGTTATTAAAAATAAATACAATTTTTTTTAATATAACTTATTTTGTAAGTACATAATAATAATATATTACCTAGTACATAGTACATAATATATTATCTTATCATTATAGGGGGGTCCATAATGAATAAAGCATCTGGAAGTCGCTATTTATACGTACATTTATAAGTACATTATGAAAAAGGCTTATATGGCGCTCAACATTTAATTCATCTTCAGTAATAGCACCATGCTAACTAAAACCTTTTTAATAACAAGTTATGGTTTTATGGTAATATTAGAAATTGAGCTTTCTTAGTACCTGAGTATGATTACTAAAGAACCCTGTTTTATTTCAGTCTTTTATTAAATATAATTACATAGGGCCAAGAATTTTTTTGAGTTCTTAACTACTGCGTAACGAAATACAGTAACGACAGTTCTGTTATTCAATATAAATATTCAAAACTAGAACTGTGTGCTGTTAATTGAGTATGTGATGACTTACAGGAAGATGCATCATCTGTGCTAATAACGGGAAACGATTGCTATATTTAAAAAACCAGGAAATTTCCATGCATTTCAATTGCAGTTCTGTAACTTCTATTTTTGGAGGAGTTAATGTACCTGTCGAAGTTAATGTCCTTTATGCTACACTGAATAGCAAATTTCACCAGGGCTATTCAGACTTCAGACAGTGATGCGATTCTCCTAGCGTTAGCATAACGAGATAAAAATAAAACTGTTTAACTATATTTCGTTAGACAGTATTATATGGCGTTACTCAAATGTTAGTTTGGAGAGAAGAATATCTGATTAGCTCAGTGTACTATAATTTTAATAGCATTGGAAGAGTATAATTATTTGATTTACATAGTATGTTATGAGCTTCTTATTAAATTTTCATTTAAATTTTCAACTGTAATGTTCTTTTTTAAATAATACTAAAAGTGCTGTTTAATCGTCTATTAACAAAGGAGAATATTTACACTGACACTAAATCCATACCAATTATAAACTAACTATTAACAAAATTAAACTAGATTATTTACAGATTATTTCTATTTAATTACAATATTTATTTCTAACATTTATCTCGTACTACTAACACTATGCGCGTATTTACTTAAGACTTCAACTAATGACTGATCCCCTCCCTGCGCTGCGGCGCTTTATATACTGTATACAAGATTTCTGGAACACGCTAGATTAGACTGATGAGTTATACGTTCAGCTGCTGATGAGTCCTATGTTCCGCGTCGATCTAGAATGTTTACCGGCAGCGTATAGGGGTTAATCTCGTTCATTACAATACTGTTATATAAATTATTTTTGAACTTTGTTCAGTTATTACATCATTAAATATATTATTACCACAGTTTGTGTAATAATAAAAATAATTAAGAAAAAAGCTTTACAATTATTACAATTATTCAACTGAACAACAAGGCCTGCAACTATGTAAAAAAATAAAAATTACAAGTGATAGATGTGTAACAAAAGGAGTGCTGTATGGAATTTTATTTTATTTTTGTATCATAGTATGACTGACGGTATAAAGACAGATTCTTTCACAATTTTACGAATGCCTCTCAGTCGTACAAATAGAATTTATAATTATATAGTCAAGTATCGGCAGTCAAATTTGACGAAATCTGATATAATTGGGTCATTCTTGTAACGTCACGTTTTTTCAATTTAATAAATACCATTTTATATGTATAAATAATAAAGGAATCCTTAGTACGGTCCTGGCAGTTTAACAAATTTAATTGTGTAACTGCAAATATTTCGTTAAGTAAATAATGCTTTTTTTTCAAGTATAAAAAAGGCACCTTTGTGCATTCATAAACAATACTTTACGATTGTTCTTTACGTTTCTTTGAAAAATACTCGAATAAAATCCATTTGGCTTTAATTTATGATTTCCTTGTACGTATTTTTTGTGGGCTTTGGATAAACAACTTTTGGTCTCAGTGTATCGCATTATTGTAAACGCGGTAGATTTTAACCATGGGTAAAGTCCCTTTTCTGTGAACGTTCCTTTGTTCAAAAACCTTAATTTTGACTGGCTTATGGAAGCCACGTTTCTTTGCTATTGGCTGATTTGAACAATCCCTCTTAAAAATTATTTTGTCACTATGTAAATCTGAAGTTTTTTCAAGTCAGTCGGGCAATGGGTCTTACTCTAAAGTAGCGTCCGGTCGGACGGTGGGTGTTTTACCCCAAGTTAGTGGGCTTGTTCCAGCATTTTGTTTCCTGTGTTATTATCGAGTAAAATTAATCCAGTGGAAGATTATTCCGCAGCTAGAGTTCCAGTTGAAGCTTTTTTAGTGATGTTAGTCCGCAATAAACACTAAAACAGTTCGGAGCTCTTCTGTCTATTTCCGTATACGTACAGAGGTTGTATGCCGACGGCACTTCCCAAATACAGTGGCGTGTTTAGTTGTAAAAAATACAGAAATTTAATTTGATTTAATAGGAATCGTTATTATAAAAATCGTACCAAAATTTAGTAATTAGTTTCGTACAATTTAAAGATTTATAATTAAACTGCAACAAGTATTTGTTACCATCTTCCAGTTCTTTTAATAATTTCCATAGATTAATAATACAGTTATTATTAACGAAAAATTATTAATATCGATTTAAATGTACTGTGAACTGAAGGACATTATTTTGTTAAAGATTCAGTAAGTTTTATAATTATTCATGTATTAATTTTGATTTCTGTATGTATGTGCATATAATTTTCCCGCCGTTGGGTATTTATTTTTTTAATCTACAACTATGTCTTAAATAAGAACTTTTTTATCTTTGACTTTTATTTTTATTTCATTTATAAATAAATCTATTTTTGAATTCAACCATACTAGATAATATTGGACCATATACTTATGAAAGTCTTTAAATATATTTCAATCAATTTGATTTTTGACATAACTGAACATGACTATAATTATTGAAATAAAATTTAATAGATCTTATACCGGTTTCTGTTTACGAGTTTTAGATTATGATTTTTTTATAATCCTCGGACTTTCCTAAACAGATGGCGCCGAAATATACTCATTTCTGTGATTAGAGCCAGCTTTATTCCTTCTTTTTTATAATCTGTGAGCTATGAAAACAATGCCTGCGTCCTGAACTTAAATTTGCTAAAGAGATGTCTCGAGCAGACGGAGAATTTATGAGTTGTACAGTAAGTATCAACTATTTTGTGTATAAAAAAATACTTTGTTACAATTGGTGCCTGATCGCGGGGCCCTGTTTTAAATTATTTATAATTCTACCGAATGAACAAATCGGACTTAAAATTGAACATTGTATTTTTTTGATTACCTACTTCTATTTATTTTATAACAAATATGACAAAAAACACATTGTCGTGGTCATATCCAAACAATGCAAATATCAGAAAAAGATGTAAACAGAAATGAGTGTGACGAAATATGAAACGGAGTGTGAATGAAGAAATTCAACAATTGAGAGAAAAGATAAGTAAACTTTTAAAAAATATTTAAATAAATACTATAAAGCATTTTGTTAATTAATTGTTAAGAAAAAACTAATTGCGGTTAAGTGAACTTAGATCATCGTCATTTCAGTGCAAACACAGAAATGACGTTCCGTGAAATAAACACAGTTATATGCAGTTTAAGGTTATAATAATACGGATCACATGTTGCATGTTGCACCTGATTCGCTGCATTTCTAAGAATGACCCAATTATACGTTTAACATAAATGTGACTTACCCCAAAAATTTCACACTGTAGCTTTTGGAGTGTTTTTAAATGTATTTCCACCTACTGCAAGGTTTTAGTACTGAAAAAGGTACTAATGATTTCTAATAAGGGAAATAATTTAATTTAAGATTAAAACAGAAATGTCTTACGCTATATACTTATAACAACCTTCACCATGTCTGCTCATCAAAAAGCTTTTGAGTGCCAATTAGTAGCTACTTGCATAAAAATGTTTACTGTTAATTATTAAATATTTGCAAGTCTTTTAAAAATAATAATATGTGTCTTTCAAATCGAACCTCGTTATCTAGCTACTCATTGCATTTTTGTTTCAATGTAGACTACTTCTAATTTTACTAAGAATTCTGTAATAAAAATGTCAGATTCTGGAATAAGTCTTATGATAAAACTTTCAACGGACATCTGACACTTCCTATCCTAGTTCCTGGTTTTTATCTTCTTATATTTTGACATAGATTACGTACGTCAAAAGAATGCTAAAAACGCTAGGGAAATTTTTGCATACATGCCAGTTTTATTTACTAAACTAGAAAAAGTTTAATCTTGAGGTCACGAACCCATATTCGAAACCGAAAA
Source organism: Agrypnus murinus (assembly GCA_929113105.1). Lineage (NCBI taxonomy): Eukaryota > Metazoa > Arthropoda > Insecta > Coleoptera > Elateridae > Agrypnus > Agrypnus murinus. The sequence continues at coordinate 141,264,363 of OV816026.1, forward strand.
CATCCCCTAAAGTTTTAGCTTAGACATAAAACTTTTTAGTTTTGCTCCTTGTTAGTGTAACTTCTTCTTTGTACACTACTTCAAATCTATTTCCATAATGCAATCATAAGAATATATTAAAGAAGTTGAAGTTTCTGAAACGTTGTTGTTTTCTAACAATATATCATAATTTGAGTTGATTAATGTGAACCGTGCTAGCTCGTACATTTGATTGCCATTTTGTTAGTAATGGCATATTAGCGTTAATTATCACTGTATTAACAGGTTTCTGCATTTATAATTTAGGTGGTTTGTTATTATTCAAATGAAGACGGAAGTTTTGAGGTTTGTACTTATTTTGAGAACGTTGACTGGCTCAAGGGTACCGTTGAAAAGGGATGTGCTTTACCCACTTTTAGCTTTGTCGTCATTTAATGGGAATTGTATGTTTACGCTAAGAAACTTAGAAAGTTGTAAATTTATAATGATGAATATTCATCAACGGTATATTCGTTAGCAGTTAAGCTTCCAGTGTCTTATTAGTTCTTCCTCAAAATCCAGCAGTTCATAAATTAGTGCTCTATAGATTAAATCTATAAGAACGAAGAAAATATTTGCTGATTAAAGATGTTTTGTTTCGAATCAAGAAACTTTATGTTGAAAAACGTTAAGCAAAGAAGAGAACAAGAAAAGTTTTTCAATAGTATTATGTAAGTAATCCGAGTAGGCGATTTATGCGATTTCAGATTTCACTCCTTTTTCTTCCACCATATTTTTCCATTAATAAATTGTGTTTATTCGCCAATACAAATATTAGCGATCTAGCAAAATGCAGCAGGGTCCCTAAATCGGTACACTTGGGAAATTTGGTGTATGGTTAGGAACTAAAGCAAATACAATGATTTTCTCGCGTCTAAGCAGGGGTTGAAAAGATCAAGTTTGCTTATAGCGCTAGGGAAACTTGTTGTTTATCTAGGAGGGGTGGTATGAAAACATAATTTATATTCAAATCGCTTTATTTTTTGTGTTTTAGAATATTCAATATGAAGATGTTGCCGACCACTTAAAATTTATAGACATCAAATTAAAACTAACACCAGATATTTTATTTTCGCATTTCACTTTTGCTAACTCATTGCTTGCACTTACATACAATCAAAGCAGTGTCTATTAATTTTATAATTTATTTCACCATGTTGCATTAACAAATTATATAAAAATTATTTTTTTTATAACCTAAATAAATGCACATCTTTTGCCTCTCTTCAGTTGCTAAAACGTCACATTTCCCACCTCGTAGCCTCAAAGATTGAAATATTTTAGCCTACTATTCTCAAATTCATTTTGCACAATTTTATAGTGTTTTATAACGGTTATCAGATTAAAAAAAAAACTGAATTACAATTAAATGAGATTACACGGGCTAAAAGTTCAGACGTTAGCGTTCTGGGTGATTGTCTCCTCCTGCTGCGCAAGTTACATATTATATCTTTTATTTCCGTAGATTAATTCACTTTTTACTTAAACTACATATATATTTAATACAGTTTAATATATTGTAATTTATTCTACTTATATTCCATAGTATATTTTAATTTATTCTAATCATATTATAATTCAGTTCTAGAGTGCCAAGGTCCCTTTGAAACCTGCGACGCTAAACTTTTCTCTTACCAATATTACCTTGTCACGAGTCCTACCACTTGCATAAGCACCGTCCCAGCTATACCCAGTGAAGATGGGTGGGTTCCCAAAGCATTAATCTTCATTAAGATAATAAGGCGCCACGTATTTATCGGTGCTAATGCCAAATATATCTTGCACCACTGTCCTAAATACGAATGACAGGGTGGAAATAAAAAAACACAAGTTTTCGTGACCCAATGTAATATTAAAAAAAAATAATGTATACATACATATGAAACGCATAAATAAATAGTGTTCGTAATGCAAGAAAAATAATACTGATATAATGTTTATATACGTATTGAATCCCTCAACGCAAACCTTGCACATAAAACCCCAAAATAATCAAGAAAACCCACGACGCTACGCACCCCAACGAAACTGGCCAGCCGCAGGTTACGAAAGCGCACAGTCCGCGATAAGTGTACCCAACGACGTAGAGAAAAATAAAATGAATAAAGCAAATCCCAGTTGCGTTAAGAGTAACAAAAACAGAATATTATAAATCTGAGATTTGAATACTTGGGTGGTTTACTAACCACTTCCTTCTTATCAAGGTCAAGATAAGTACAGTGTGCAGGAATCTAACTTAAAACGTCAAGTGACCAGCCTTCACCAGCCATGCACACAAAAGTGTTTTATCTTTTTCAAATTTCAAAAAGGAAGTGAGAGAGAGGAAAAACTATTAGAAGAAAACTAGTTTATCAATTTTCAAGCATGTAAAAAGATTTCTTGATTTTATTTATTTTGTAAATAAACGATTTGCCCAATAGGTGGCAATAGGATTACACCTTTTATTAAAAATAAAATTGAGTTTCAATTTCCATTAAAATAAATACAATTTAAGTGTTACCAAAAAACTGTTATGTAACAAACTCCCCCCTAACTTCAAGAATGTTTACCACCGGTAAACGTTCTCTCTTAACCTATACTCTACTCTTCTGGAATTGGTTTCAGGTCTTTTGCTGACCACACCCCTTTAGATCTACCTTCCTCGTCCTTTAATTCGTACATCCATGAGGAGACTTTCTTTTTAATATAATAAGGGCCGAAATACTTCGGCGCTAACTTACTGGTAAAATACTTGGAAGCGTCTGAAAGGACAAAATTCCTCTTCCATACCGTTTGGTTGGGAAGAAACTCTACCGCTCTACGCTTCAAATTGTATTGGTGTTGACCCCGAAGGGAGGCTTCCTTTAATCTTCTTTTTACATCCTTATACAGCTCCACGAATCCATTTCTCCTATTATCACAATAATCTACCATATTTTTCAATACATCATCTGAAAAATCTTTGTAGTTGCTGCCACGGAGAACTATATCACGGCCAAAGTTTATGTAATAAGGAGTTAGCTTTAGAGCTTCATGCAGAGCAGTGCAGTGCAGTTCGCAATGCACAGGCAATCTTGGACAAATTCACATCCCAAGAACGATGATTTTGAGAGACGTAGATTACAAGCATGGTCTTAAGCGTCTGATTAACCCTTTCCGAAGGGTTTGCTTGCGGATGATAGTTGGCGTTGTACCTGACTTGTATTTCATACATAGAGGTAAGATCCTCAAATTTCTTGCTTTTAAATTGAGTTCCATTATCGCAAATAAGCATTTTTGGGACACTTCAAGTTTCAAAACTTCAGTTTCTAGGTGTTTTACGATAGCATCAGCAGTGGCCATTCTAAGAGGGAACACCAAGGAGAATTTAGAGAAATAATCAGTAGCGACAAGTATATACTGGTGACCTTTACTGGATTTTGGGAGAGGACCCACTAAATCAACTGCCAGCATCTCCCAAGGTATCGAAACTTCAGGTTGACTCACAATTAGACCGATAGGAGCTTTCCTCTCAACTTTGTACTGAGCGCACTTCACGCAACTTCTTACATAACGAGCAACATTATTCTTCAGTTTGGGCCAAAAATACTTTTCGTAGATACGACTATACGTCTTAAAGACTTCCAAATGTCCACTAGTAGGAACATCATGAGCAAGTTCTATAATCTTCCTCCTACTTTGCTTTGGAATAACCACCTTCCACCTGTCTGCGTCTGAAGATAAATCTGGGTAACGAGACTTCACATACTTGTAGAGTTAATTCTTGGTAGTGTATTCATCCATCAGTTTTACACTTATAGCATCTTAATCGTCTGGGCTCTATGCAACCAATTGCTCTGTGACCCGGACGATCACAGTTGTAGCACACAATATCAGATTTGCTAGTAGGCTTTTTCTTCGTATGGTCCACCGATGACACGGTTGTTTCGCCGACTACTGCTGTCGATTCGACGTAAGCCAGCTCGGGTTCCATCAACGTTCCACGACGAGGCGGAGGAGCAAATGCTTCAACTTAGTCACGGCTAGCTTGCAGCTTGCGACATAAGGTCTTAAATGTTCAACAGACTTCACCTCAACAAGGCCGAGTTGACTTTGATAATAGGGAGCTATATTTCGCAGCAAAATTTTGAGTCTTGCGGCTTCGGAAATGAGACAATCTAAACGATCAAACATAGCCGACATAATGGCTAAGTATACACCCACCGTTTCATCAGAACCTTGCGTCCTTCTTTTGATCTCCTCGAAAAGTTTCTCTTGATAATTGTCAGGTTGAAACTCCTCGCGCAGCTTCTCTGCAAGCTCATCCCATGTAGAAACTGTTTTCCTAGCATATCTAAACCAGTAAAGGGCTTTCCCGGAAAACAAATCGATAGCAGAATCAAATAATATTTGTTTAGATACATGACGGGCTATACAAAGTTCGTCGACTCGTTCCAAGAACGCATTGACAGAAAGATCTTTCTTCTCACTAGAGAATTTCAGATTTCATCGACTAACTGGCTCAGGATTTAGGTGGTCGACCGGCAGTAAACTTGAGTGCCTTGGAAGCTGTGGGGATCCACCACTCCCTGCGCTACCATGAGGAGAAGTAGGAGGAGGATCGATGATTGAAAGTCCCGGCAGGATAACAGAAACATTGCGTTTTGTTCGAAAATCATCTATCTTGTCATCTAATCTTCGCAACTATTTCACTCTTCTCGTTCTTCTCTTTTTCCGTTTCGGCTAACATCCTATCTGCTCTTCCCGCAAGGTGTGAAAGCTTGGTTTCCATCTTAATAACAGCTGGGTTTGCTGTGTCACCATCCAACTCCCCTATACCTGCGTCCACTTCAACTAGCTTCGCATTTATAGCATCCATATCTTCTTGATGTGTGAAAGGATAATCAGGGCAGCTAAAACTCTCTCCAGCTTTTTCCATTCTTTTCGCTCTTGATAAAAGCTTTCTCCTAAGATCACAATTCCCTGTAGCTATTCCCCTAACTTTCAATTCATCAACTAATTCATCTTGTGAAAGCCTGTTTATATTCATTGACAATGCCATCTTTATAACTAAATACTAGATTTAGGATAAATAAAAAAACAATAATGTAAAAATATTTATTGAGTACATTAAATTTAAAACCAAACCTCACTGTATGAAATTATACCAAATACTATCACTAATAATTTCAGATTGCCACAAGATACTTCAAAACAACAAGACAAATCGAGTCCCTCGATGTCAAAAATATTCCAAGTCCCTCGGTGAGAAAAATTATTAGAAGTCGAAAAAGGGTTGTTAATACATACAATAAAAACACTATCTATATCACTGAAATCAATAATTCGAACTGCCCCACGTTGGGCGCCAATTTGTGACGCTAAACTTTTCTCTTACCAATATTACCTTGTCACGAGTCCTACCACTTGCATAAGCACCGTCCCAGCTATACCCAGTGAAGATGGGTTGGTTCCCAAAGCATTAATCTTCATTAAGATAATAAGATATTTATCGGTGCTAATGCCAAATATATCTTGCACCACTGTCCTAAATACGAATGACAGGGTGGAAATAAAAAAAACACAAGTTTTCGTGACCCAATGTAATATTAAAAAAATAATGTATACATACATATGAAACGTATAAATAAATAGTGTTCGTAATGCAAGAAAAATAATACTGATATAATGTTTATATACGTATTGAATCCCTCAACACAAACCTTGCACATAAAACCGCAAAATAATCAAGAAAACCCACGACGCTACGCACCCCAACGAAACTGGCCAGCCGCAGGTTACGAAAGCGCACAGTCCGCGATAAGTGTACCCAACGACGTAAAGAAAAATAAAATGAATAAAGCAAATCCCAGTTGTCTTAAGAGTAACAAAAACAGAATATTATAAATCTGAGATTTGAATACTTGGGTGGTTTACTAACCACTTCCTTCTTATCAAGGTCAAGATAAGTACAGTGTGCAGGAATCTAACTTAAAACGTCAAATGACAGCTATGATTCAGATATAAGCAAACCAAAATGTTTGCAAGCAAAAAGCATACAATTAATTTGATGCAATTAAATTACTGGTGAGTAAATTAGAATCGTGCACAGATGCAATAGATTTAATTATCTACAAGTTAAATAAAATTAATGCAATTATGTACAGGTAAGTTGTATAAATTATACCCAAACCGTTCAAATTCTAAATTTCAAGTTACAAACAATAATTAACTGAACATCAAATTACAAGACGAATTACAAATTCTTGTTGATCTTTTTTTCTTGTTGATTTTTCAGGTTGCCCCTTGTAGGCTTTACATAAATAAATATGAAACGGACTGACCTGTACAGTCTTCCGATAATCAAGTTGAGATGCTCCAATCCTGCGATAAGAGATTTCCTTATATCCAGTATGGAACCTCAAGTTCGGATAAATATATGGTACAACCAAGCTTCCTTACAGGAAAATTCAAAGCATAACCCTACAGCCTCCTTACAGCAAAATTCATGGCATAAAACCGTAGCAAGTTTTCTCCAATCGTGTAAATAACCTCTTCATAAAAAAAGGAAGAAATAGGGGATAAAAAGAAGAACCCTAAAATGCAGAAACAAATCTATCAAGATACTTTTAACTAGAGCATTAGTTTAAAAGCCTACCTTCTAATCCAAAAGGGTTTCCTTAAAAAAAATGATAATAAAACAATGTGATGGCAATAATCTAAACTAGTTTATCAATTTTCAAGCATGTAAAAAGATTTCTTGATTTTAATTATTTTGTAAATAAACGATTTGCCCAATAGGTGGTAATAGGATTACACCTTTTATTAAAAATAAAATTGAGTTTCAATTTCCATTAAAATAAATGCAATTTAAGTGTTACCAAAGAACTGTTATGTAACAAACTGAGTACAAGAACTTTATCAAACCACGTTCGCTATGCATTTCTTCTCAGAACCTTTTATCGTGCTAATGGCTCGTTTGCACCCACGGTTCTTCCCAGAACAGTTTGAAAGTCAAACAAAGGACAACATCAAATAAGCAAACTCTCATCTAGCCACACCCTGGAGGCACATCCTATAAATACAGTCTCGAGCTGCAACCTTGCCAGAGCTAATCCATCAAGCAAGCGGTAACGTACTAGACTACCGCGCAATGAAAGTGAAGTGTTTGTAACGTAGAGTGAAATTTGTCGACTTAGCAATATTTGTGTATATACTAATAAATACTTTATTAAATTTTGGTCTCCAAATCTTTTTTATAACTCGCATCGAGAGACAAACGCCACACCTTGTGGTAAAATGTGTAAATTTTCCCCATTATATAATAAATAACTATTATTTTTCATGTGCTTAAATGCTTAATGCATTAATTAATTGTTGTTTATACCTGTGATAAGTAATATATAAAAAAATCCATAACAACCAGAGCATTATATATAAGCGGGTATTATAATTAATAACGCCCGCTTATTGTAAAATTTGCAATAAACTAAGTAACGTTTTGAATAAATAAATATCGGCCTTAGTAACAAGATTACTACTTTTACGCGTTACTATAATCATAAATTACTATTGTAATTAATGTTACATTACTTACACCGTAGGCAACCTTCTTAGCTTTAAAAATAAAACTTACTCGGCTTTCAAATATTGTTATGGAGACTTCTTTCCCACAGGAATGTGTTTGGGACTCTTTTCAGGATGGGCCGCTTTGCTATTTTTATTACTATTAACTGTTATGATCGTTGTTAACAAAATATTAGACATATAATAAAGTACACAAATAAGATGTAAGCACAATAAAGAACACAATGTTTCATTTATTGATTGTTAAATTAACTCACAGAGCTTGTTCTTATTAATAAAATCTTCGTTGATAAAAATTATAAAAAGATAAGTTGAATTTTTTATATAAATGTTTATAAAGAATAAGAAGTTTAATAATAATTTCAATAAATTTTCCAAATAATTGTTAATTATTGCGATGTTAATTAATTTCATTTTTTATTATTAAATTGATTTTTAACAAATTAATTTTAATTAGTTTGCAGAAACGCTTTTATTTTCTTAGATCTTCTTAGATCGCTTTTAATTATTATTTTAATTGAAGTTTTTTCTTAACCTCACTTTATTAATTAAATTTTTACCTCAAATTCGAGTACGTACCAAAGAAACACGTCTTTTGCGTTTGCTGATTTACATCTACCGAATTGGTTTTGGGAGCCATTTATATTAAATACAAATTAACAAAGCAATTCAATTTTCCAAAAACAAAACACATTTGACTTATTAAATAAATTTAACCATTATATATAATTTCTGGGGAAACCTCGTCAAGACATGACGGTCAAAAGCATTGAAGGATTTCTGATTTGTTATTTTAATGAACTATGAGTGATAGGGACGCTGGTACTGTTCCGTTGCCTGGATATACGAGATATTTAAACCTTGTGTAGTACAAATAATAAATATGAATAACGATGTAGAACGTTTCATTAATCACGTATGTAAAATAGCTCGACTTACCTTATATCGATGCAAGGATACGAAATCGGAATCAGATGCACTTGTTCTCGACAAAAGCAAGTCGCGGTACCGGGAAAGTTAATGCAACTCTTCTTTACTCTGGCAAACTCTTCAATTTGTTATTGTACGCAGTCGTAAAACAAAATAAGTGGGAATATAGGATTTGGAAAATATGCAGGATGCACTTATAAAGGTCCATCGAGCATTAATTATTATAAATAAATGTAATGCACAAACAAAGCATCGCGAAAATTGTGAATGCAATCCAAATACCATATTTAAGAAAAATACATTATATACAGTTGAACATATACAGTTGAAGTAAAACTAGTAATAGTAAATAACACAAAAAAATAATAACTAAATAGCAAAAGAAAGAAAAAAAAAGAGGTGAAGTGGTAACGAACCAATTTCCCTATATACAATATTCGCTGAGTGATTACAATCCTTCGGATTTTTTTGAATGATTATTTAAATAAACGCAACCAAACATAACCAGTTGAAAATTCTAAGCCTAGCACTCCTCTCTCCCAGCTTACCCTCCTGTCTTCCGACATATATTCCTCGCTGGCTTATCGGCGCTTTATTCTACATACGGAAATTCTACCTTACGAAATGATAAAAATAAAATCAAAAATCCATCTTTTTTAAAACATTCTTGAAAACGTCTATTAGTACATATTTGAAAAACATGACATGAACATAATGTTGGTAAATCGCCTGCGTTTTATACAAACAGTATGAAACTGCTCTGAATAAGCAATTGCCATCAGCTATTATTTGTATAGTTCGTCATGTGGTCCATAATCTTCAACTGTGCGGGTTATGGCTACGCAACCTAACAATTTTTTAAACATTAACCGCTTATTAATGATGGGGTGGATGGCTGCATCATCCTTTTATATTTATAAGCGGGAGAGCAAGAGTACTTACGAAACTCACCACCAGAGAAAATAAGAGGGTGTCCCAAGTGAATGTCCGATTTGTCCGTCTCAAATTAAACATTTTAGAGTTTTTCAAATTAAAAATATAAACATTAAAAAATATAAGAATTAAGTAGTGTTGACTAATCTACACAGTGAAAGCTTTAATATAAAGTAAGAATCGCTCAAATCGGCCTATGGCCGGATGGAACTCTCAAACGAACTGGAACAAAAATAAGCCTTGTGTTTTAAATATATAGATTATAATCCAAAATTGAATAGATAGAAACAAATCCCTTTTTCCCTGATTATAAAAATATATAACACTCCAGGCTTATATTGCATATTAATCTCTCATTTGAATGTCAACCAGAAACTTCAAAACCTTAATACTAATTAATATAATTTATTTTAAACGCTATTGCAAGCTGCTTATGTTATCCTATTAAACACCTACATTACATGTTTAGCTAACTTTTTATATAACTTTTAGAACGATTATAAATGATTATGCAATTAAAATCACATTGATCCATTTTACAAGTAGGAAGTAAATTTAACAAAGAAACTCCACCCTAATGAGATAATCCCACAATAAGCGTGTGGCCAAGATGATATTACACGAAATCCCAGCAATACATCAAACCACAGATTTAACATTGAAAGAAAAATTATCATTTCCACACAACCTACTGCCATAACAATGAAATTCAATAAATATCAACAATTATTCAAGGGAAGTCGGTCTAATTATGCATACATCTTCATAATAATCCATGTTATTATATTCTAGATGAATTTACACGAAAATACAAGCTAATACATCTTAAACTGAAGATATGCTTGTACGCATTCACCACAGATAGATGTTTATGTGGCTGTCGAGGCTGACTGCTTAACGTACCGTCTGACAGCACGACAAATTTTTATTATAAATAATAAAATCCGGTATAAATAATAAGGTCCGCCCACACGATGGTTCAGGATCAATCGAGTCTAAATTCGAAAACACGAAGAAACTGCAAGGAGCTACAAAAGTCGAAATTTTGGGATTTTCGCAAGAATGGTTATTTGAATAACTTTAATACCAAAGCAACGGTGAATACTGCAAAATTCGGCCCTACTTTTCTCAAAACCAAGCATCATCACACCTCATAGACCCGCAATGAAAGTTCGAGATGAAACAGTTTCACGAAATTTTTGCTTTGATTGGATTGGAAAAAATGTCAATAAAGATTATAGATAGGAAAGACTGATTAAATACTGTTAACAGAAATTTTTAAAGTGTTCAAGAATAAAACCTATAGAAAACATAGTAACTACAACCTAGAATATCACTCCCCTCTCCACATGACTAACTTTAAAAAACTTCCGCTAATATCATAAAGGTCGTAAAGTGCAACATCTTTTAGTTGATAACTCTTTCTGGTTATTATTTACCCCGTACCAACACAGTTCCATTGTCCAAACTTTAACACAGCATAAATAACACAATGGCAATATAAAGCTTCATTATGCGTTCCCAACAATCACCAAAGCATTGCTTTATATATGCATATTGAAATTGTGGAGTTGACCGATCTAATCACTTACCTTCATTATCGACAAACCGGAAGAATATTTAAGAAGTAATTTAAGAAAATGCGGTATTTGTTTAAATATAATCATAGTATTAGCTCGCAGACTGGCGCTTTATTAAAGTTTTACAAAATGTAGAGGAGAAGAAATATATACCACAGCCTCCAGTAGTAAACAAACTAGAGTGGCACAGATATATTAACTGGTTGTCTAATAAATTATGTTGCTTCAAGGAAGGACATCCTTCGTCCTACAAAAATTCTGTATACTTCATCTTGCATTAAAATACTAAGTACTTAGCAGATTCTTTTTATTTAGCTTTTAACTGGGAATTGGTAACGATTGCATTTTAGTCTAAAATCATGCTATGTGCGAAAACACGGTTTTAAATCAATTGGCTATGAGTAGGGTTTTTGACTCGGGGATTCCCGGGACCCAAGTCCCGTGAATTACTCTATTTTTTGTTATCTCGAGTCCCGGGAAAAATAACTCGAGACACGGGACTTTTGTATAGAAGGTATTTAATTAAAATTATTACTTTAAACTTAAGGTTTTATTTGTGTGTTGCTTTGCACAGATGGTGTTGTTAACCAATTTTTTAAGTATTAAACAGTCTTTGCAAACCCATCACATTATTTACAACCTGTCTATAAGCAATCAGTAAAGGTAAAGGGATAAGCTTCAGTAAGAAAGTACCGTTAGGTATGGTGCCTCGCCTGAGCATCTTTATAAGTAAACTTGCAGTCTCTATTTAATTACATTTAAAAAAAGGTCTCTATCCGGAATTTCCTCTCTTATTTATAAATAGGTAAGGCAGTCTTCTTAAAGACCTAAACAGAATGTTTTTACTTAAAAATTCATATTGAAGTATGGTCTTAATCTCTTTAACAACTGGTCGTTTTCAATAGGTAAAGGTTTTCAAGAAGATTTTGATAGTTTTTGTAATGACAATAGTATAATTAATTGCTTATAGTGGTGTATATTTACTAGATTTCTGAATTTGTTTCATCTGGCTTTTACTTAACTATTAAATTCATAAATAAAATGTTTTCTGTTTTGCTTCAAGATGAAAATAAATCAAATCGTAGTTTGAAATCGTTTTAAAAATGGAGAAATGGCCAATGTAAGTATTGCCCCAAACAAATTTCGAATTCTAGCTGGCCCATGCGGCATTTAGAAAGCTATGAGTAACTTAAAACTACTGGCAAACAATACAACACTAAACAGGAAAGGTTTTGGCATAAAAGCGAGAAACATAATTTATCTACGACCACCATAGAAAGTTACACATTCAGCACAATCTAGTAACCGTGAAAACGACCAATTGCAAACAATTTCCAAACTCAACGGTAAAGACCGTGAGGAATGATTTCTCGCGATCTGTAGTTCTATTAAAACGCTATAAATGTCAGCACTTGCAATATTATAATTTTATTATTTGAAATAAAAAATATTATAAATTTTAGATAAAGGTTAATATTTCATGATGATGGAGTTCCACAAAGTAAGACTGGAGACAGTAAACGTTAATTTATTTTAATTATTGTTTTACATTAAATTATATTTTGAATGCAAATCCATCTAGAAAAATTATCGCTTTCACGGGGAATCGAACTCTGGACCGTCTGATTGCTAAGCCAGGCCTCTACCGTTAAGCAACGTAGCCGTCTTGACATGAGTTGGTTATTCTCATTATAAGAAGTTATTACAATTTTTTATTTAAGTTAACGTAAAATTGATTAATTTTTTACATTATTATATAATTGTTAATGAAATATTATTCATTATTATTGCTAAATTACAATAAAAATAATAAAAACTTTTATAATTTGCTACATAATTATTCACAAAGTTTTTCACTTTTCGTCACTGGTTAGGAATGGCTAGGTTTGTTAAAAACCTGTTAAACCTTAATATAAATCGTCGTTGGAGAGTTTAGACAGACTGTATTTGGAGATAATACACATGAAAATTCGGAATATGCATATAAGAAAATCGTAGCAATGAAAAACTTTTCTATTCAAAGCGACTTACCCGTTTCACCGGTGTCCAAATTTCTGTTCGTACAGCAAGTGTATAGCGGGTAGCGGCAAGTGTATATAGGGGTACCCCTCTTCTGCGAAGTAGCTCTTCTTCCTCTATACTTGGGATTAACCAGCGACAAGACGATATATGGTAAAATATAACACTTTTAATCACTATTGAAAAGTAATGCGGTTGACAGTTTATTTAGTTTAGTTCGCCCAAAAACAAGTGGCTTTGGACACTATCGTTTGTTTTACGCGCACATTCAAAAAATAATGCAAAAAGATCAAAGTCGCTTGATCACACAAGACATTTCATTGCTATAAAAATTCACGCAATATTTAAAGTTTAAAAAATAATAAGGATATGAAGTGCTCTAGAAAGATCATTAATTGTTAACAAAAGAAAAATTAAATTAAATTATTTACAAAATTAAATTAGTTGTGAAACTTATTCAGTCACTATACCTAAGAATGAGGGACATTTTGACATAACCTTTACAATTGAATTACGATTGTTTCTATAAAATTACTCTTTGAAAAGGAGTACATACGCATGGTTATTTAGCTGTAAGTACTAAATAGTGGATTGACTGAAAGTATACAGATTGTAAACGTATTATTACTATTGTCTTTAGAAATTTAATATTTACTTCTGTCTTTTTCGAAATTCTAGATTTATCATTAGTGAATCCGATTATGGGAAAATGGGGTGTACACTTGTACACCTCCAAACATCGTGAAAGCGGCTCACATCTCATCTCTTAATTTATTGTCAGAGATTTCAATGTAAAAAATATGAATGGGACTATATAAATTCTAGGCTAAATATTTTTCTTAGCTTTTGGTGTTTATTACTTTTTTTGTTGTCGTAGATAAAGTATAGTTTGTAACGCGTGCAAAAACGCCAATTTCACACTCGTGTGATTGCGGAATTCGACTTCGTCTCATGCCGCAACTTCTTCACACTCGTGAGAAATTGGCACTTTTCTGCACTTGTAACACAATATACTATTTATGATCGGAGAATTTATTTATGTACTGCTTATGAGGCTTGCACAGAGATTTATTCTTTATTCTCAGACTTTCAATGGGTTTGTTTTCATTTTTTTATGATAAGAAGGAACACCTTAGAATTATTAATCCTAGAGCAAATTTTATATCCATTTTCTGTACTGAAAAAAACGTTCGACTTCTCATCCTATATAGTAACTGTACCTTACATGAACAAGTCCATCTATGCAACAAGAATTTTCTTTCTTCATATATAAGAATCAAGATTTGTTTTGCCTGGTCGGGCTCATTGGAAATTTAGTCTATATATATTGGAATTGACGCTTTTCCACTTTAGTTCATGAAGAGAGTGGTAAACCTTTTTATCCTTCTCCTTTCTCCTTGTTTTCCCACTTCTACTACTTTCAGTGCTTTAGTGGTTAATTCCTGTCTGTAAAATTAATCTTTTAATATAGAAATATTTTACGCCATGAATGATATTTTTAAAGTATTCTGTTAAGTTTTAGATGTTACCTTTCTTGTTATGCAAGGGTTAGAACACGGTTGTGATAGTGTTTGATGATATCTCAAAGTATATATCTTTGGATTAATTGTGACACAACAGACAAAAAATTGAATAACAAGTATTCTGAAAAGTTTCTTTTAACATCTATGTGCATACACAGAAACTATTACGTGTGTTCAGTCATTACCTCTCCTGGAAAGGATCTCACTATGAAAACAAAATTCAATTTCAAATTCATCATACTGAAGTTTGTTCCATAGCCACCTATGCTTATCCAAGTTGAAACATCATGAATTTCAACCTGGCTGGATATTAAACGAGAATATTACTGTTTGTATTGAATGTGTCCTATTAACTACTATATAAGTTTGCTTTCGACCTCTGGTTAGCTTTGATTTTCTGTTCAGGTCAACTTCAGCGTTTAGAATTTAGAATTTAGGGGTGTACTTCTGGATCTAGGACAACCAGTGATCTCAAATACACTAAAATTTATTTTACTTTTGAATTCATCTCATTTATTTCATCAAATAAAACCATTAGCTTTTTAGAATGTCACAATAATCAAGCCACTACCCGAAAACTTTTATTTTCTGTACTAAAATTCCATTCTTAAGTTCAATCTATTTTATAAATTTATTCAAAAGTAATAAATCTAAGGTTGAGATTTAATATAGTTTCTAAATCCTCGATGCTAATAATGAAATCGGATTCCTTTAGTAATAATGAACGGAAACCGATAAATAATCCAATTTGCTAAAGCTATATTCAAACGTTTGCCATTTGACCTCAGTTTGCTGCTCACTCTGGTGTTGCTTCTTCTAATAATCAATTTCTGAAAGCCACTGGTAGTAAATTAGCTCCACTTCACTTAACGATACCCATACTAGAGTTAATTTATGAACAGAAGGTATCTGATATTACAGATAACAAAAGTACGTTAAGGGTTGTAAACGCGAATCTAATATGAGCATGACATGTAGTCTAGCTTATAATTTGGTTTTCTTGATATTTCAGTACGCACTCATAAAAAGTTTTCGGGGAACTCTTTTTGTGTTATATGAAAACATTCTTGTTTTTATTATCCTGTATGTTCGGTACGGCCATGAAATTCGCACACCACTGAATATTGCCAATTATCAACTTAGCGAAAAAGTTAAGGGTCTGTTTTTGATAGCAAATTGGCAATCAATAATATCCTGTAGAATTACTCCAATGCACAAGTATTGGTTTCGTATCGTTAATTGTTGTTATTTTAGCGGAAAATTCTCCTAATTATCTTGTTAAAGTTTTGATAAATTAAAAATCAATAAAGTAAATGTTGATGTTATGAATTGTAAGCAAAAAACAAAATAAAGATATGTATGTACTAATACATATCCAAATTCCAGGAGTAAAAAATTCTGTTAGTGTCAAACTCAATTAGAATTGGAAATCTTGATCCATTTCTACAGTAACTACGTTCTTACAATGCAAACGTTAGCGACCGAGCATAATCGACTGTACACCAAAATAATTAAATTTGCAACTCACTAACCTTATTGATGTTTGCTGTATGTGTGGTAAAATCTGTCAAATGCAGAAACTAACATGTTTCGTAGGTAAATTGCAATCTCATTTCAAGTAGATACAGTAAATTATTTACTTTGTTACGACATTACTTTGTCTGCAAATTGAAATCTCTAAGAGATATAGTTTTAGGAAATGCTCTACTGTTTGCGTTCTTCAATACAAGCAGTAGAGGTGCATATCAAAGTGAAGTCTTAAAGTACGTATTCGCAGAAATTCCAAGATTTTCCAAGTAGAATGCTGTGTAAACCTCATCAACATATTTTATGTAGGTATTGCGCTGCTTATGTGGTTAGTTATAATTGGAGTCGACCAATAACGAATTTAACGAACCACTAACAGCAGTAATGCTTTGATTGATATATTTACCTTTTATAGGGTTTCTGATATACAACTTTATCTTTCCAGATTTAAAACACCATTAATAGAATGTTCTATGTTTACTTCTACTTCTACTAGGTAAATTTTGTGTAGCTTTGAGTAAAATTCCATCTAATGAACCGTTTCAATATATTTTTGGATATGTACTGTATGTACCATGTATAATATCATATTATGGCTGCAGCTGACACGTGAGAAACTATCGACTCATGTTCTGGAAGATTATTGTTCAATTGCTCCGCCCCCGACGAATTTTACGACCCCGCCCACGAACGCATTACAAGTTTATACTCAATTTCAAACCATTTCCAAACCAACGCATTCAATATGTAATGCATAAATAAGATAAAATTGTTTAAAAAAATACAAAACATGTCAATAGATTCTGATTAACCGTCAGCTTTTAAAATAATTTTTGAATTTTTTAGGTTGTTTTCCAGAAACTCAATTTAGACCCAAACAAAATATTAATGAAAATAATGAAAGTCCTTCCTCAGATTAAGGTCCAAGTGTACCCAAAAACGTGTGTTATTTGTTTCATAAATAATATAAAATGTGATAACTTTGGTTTTAAGTTAATAGTCTAGGAATGTTAAAAACTTGCTTACCTAACATGTTTTGGAAAAAATTTTTTATTTAAATTATTTCACATGTTATACGTGAAAAATTAATTTTAGAAAAACTGTACATTCAAAATTAACCAAAATAATACCACTTATGTTTCATAGTATTTGAACTATTTTCCCAGAATTTTAAGAAAATCGTATGTCTAGCGACTAAATTATTGCCAAAAACCTGCTTTTTGCCAAAAAAACTGCTTTTTTTGGCAAAAAGGAGGTAATAGTTTAGGCCCTAGACATACGATTTTCTTAAAATTTTGGGATAATAGTTCAAATACTATGAAATATAAGTGGTATTATTTTGATAAATTTTGAATGTACAGTTTCTCCAAAATTAATTTTTCACGTATAACACGTGAAATAATTTAATTAAAAAACTTTTTTTCCAAAACAAGTTAGGTAAGTAAGTTTTTAACATTCCTCGACTATTAACTTAAAAACCAAAGTTATCACATTATTATATTATTTATTAAACAAACAACACACGTTTTTTGGGTACACTTGGACCTTAAGAGTATTGAAGAGGAAGTGATTGATTGATGATTGATGGAGGGGGCTTGCTAGATCGCCAGATCTGACCTCTCTTGATTACTTCTTATGGAGTTACCTAAAAAGTATATACGACCATAGAACGCAAAATGATTTAAAGGAGGAACCTAAGAGAAGTTCTTTGAACGACAATGTTCAGCGGGAACTTACTCACTCTTGGGTCTAATTCGAACATTCAGTTTAGTTTTTCTTGTAATTTTTAATTTATGTTGAATTATAGTCTTTAATTTAACGCAATTGTTTTTAACAATTTTCTTATGTAACTTACCATCACTATTATCTTGTTATACGTATAAAAAAGAACTCTCTCAGATTCCATAAGAGAAGATTGAACTTGCCGTTAAAAACAAATGTCAACGACCTTGCCTATCAGGAAAACGACATAAAAAATCAAAATGTTGTCAAAAAGTGTCAATCAGAATCTTTTGACATGTCCAAGCGATTTTTCAAAAACATTTTTTTTAACAATTTTACGTAATTTATACATACGTTACTTTTTAAAAGCACGGTATAATGTGGCCAAAAATCCAAGGTCTTTATTTTAAAAGCTATCTTTCTTTTTTGCAATCTATTCTATGTTCAAAACATACCATTAAATTTTTTGGGTGTAGTATTCGCCTTGTTATAGAACTAGTGGTATTTGAGAACGAAATTAATAGCTTAAAACCCTTAATCAAGCCTACTAAAATATTTATGAGAATTTCCGAACTTTAAACAAAACACCCGAGCTGTTTCATCCTTCCTTGGTAGGTGCAGAATTGAAATTCTGAAATACTGAAAAATGTATCTCCACTATAGAGATGATCCCTGAATCTTATATTGAAGATGCAATACTCTTTCACTATCTTGAAATACTCAAAAGATCAGTTATCTTCGGACGATTACGATTGAGCCTCTTTTATTGGAGGAGAGCTCTTTCGAGCCCATTTCATGCTTTCCTGTCTGGTAGAAACGACGGCGACGATTGATGCACCTCAGTCTTATGTTCCTGTAATAATTCGTAAAAAAACTTTATTACATTTTTCTTTTTTCTAGAAAATCTTCCTTTTAATACCCAAATCCCAATGCAGCATTTGTTTTAGTATACCTACTTCAGTAATCTTTACGCGTCGATCTTGTAACATAACACTCTCAACGTTGTTAGCCGCTCCTGCCTTTTAGGCATCCAGGGGAGAATGGTGTATTTTTTCGTCCATCCCAAGTATCACCTCTGGAAGGGCTTTTTGTCGAATTAGTTTCGTTTGGGAAGAACCTTATAACGCTTATAAAAACCGCACAATTAAGCAAGACTTTTCATAGTTATATGTATATGTCTCTAAATACCAAGGATCCAGGTCATCACCGAGTAAGCAAACACCAAGAAAGACAACTACCGAAAAACCACAACCGAAAAAACATAACCGAGAAACCAAAAGCGAGAAACCACAACCGAGGATCCACAACCGCGAAACCACAACCGAGAAAACCTAAGCCGAGAATGGAAACTACCAAGAATGCATTTATGCATTGTGAAGTAACAATTATTTAATTAATTAATATTAGAATATTAACACTCACTCGGTACGGTGTCCTGTTAGAATTAATCTCTCTTTAAGTCGCCACGTTAACTATTGGAGTCTGTCCCTGTTAGATTTATCAAACTTACTAACTTATAACCTAACCTCCGCTACTTAGCTTGTTCTGTTAGAGTTAAATCCCTCTACCAGTCGCTACCTTAGCTATTGGAGTCTGTCCTTGTTAGATCTATACTAACTTATAACCTAACATCCGATGCATATCGCGTCTTTAACACTATTGGCCTTTCTGTTTCTTTCCCTGCCCTATGTATTTTCCTCGGTCTCTGTTAGATCTTGTAATCTAACCTCCGCTGCGCAGCGTTTTCTTTACGCCGTTGGTCTTTCTCTTTCTTTCCCCGCCCTATGTATTTTCCTCGGTCTCTGTTAGATCTATCAAACTTACTAACTTCTAACCCAACCTCCGTTGCATAGCGGTTCCTTTACGCCATTGGTCTTCCTCTTTCTTTCCCCGCCCTATGTATTCTCCTCGGTCTCTTGTTAGATCTTTCGAATTTACTAACTTATAACCTAACCTCCGCTGCATAGAGTTTCCTTTACGCCGTGGGTATTTGTCTCTCTTTTCCCGCCTTATATATTCTACTCCGTCTATGTTAGATCTATCAAAGTTACTAACTTATAATTATTACTTCAAAATGCATGAATGCATTCTCAGTATTTGTTATTCTTGTTAGTTTCCATTCTCGACTTTGGTTTTCTCGGTGTTGGTTTCTCGGTTATGGTTTCTCGGTTGTGGTTTCTCGCTTTTGGTTTCTCGCTTTTGGATTCTCGGTTTTGGTTTCTCGGTAATTGTCTTTCTCGGTGTTGTCTTTTTCGGTGATAACCGGATACGAAATACCAACGCTGTTTTTTGTTATTTTTTGTTGACATCATCACTTTCTTGGTTTATATCATAGGTAGACAATTTAAAATATACTTTCGCATTAAGGAAATTGTAACTATGATGGAAAACTAATTGTTCTGTTTTGAAACTGTTGTATTGAAGCTGCACTCTTTGGACAAATGCTTACTTTTTGCAGTAGATAAAATTACCAAAAATAGATCACAGCAGATTCCCAAAAATCACTTACAGTGGAAAGATATTAAAATAACCATCCTAAAGGTTTGGGAATTTGGGTGCCCATTTCAGATATGATACCAGAAAAATTAAGTCGGAAACAAAACACTAGACCGATTAAGGCAACTTAAGTTTCCTAAGTAAACCCATCAAAATACCTTAAATAGAGATTATCTTAGAGATTTGAAAGCGATCAAGTGCTTGAAGTAATTCTTTCTGATTCTGAATACAACCCTTTAAAAACTAGAAAACAATAATAAGCAGTTACTATTTCTGCCATTGTTCACTGGTGACGAAAAAATTACTGGGCGAAAAGGGTCAAATTTTTAATAAAGAAACAATTTTTTTCTTTTCTATACAAGAGTAACATTAGTATCTTAACAAAACATTATCATTATATTGAAAATGATGTATAAACCTCTTAAAATAATTTTAAGAAAAACTGTTGAATTTAAATGCTTCCAAATATTATATAGAATACTCTACATACGTTTCGGCTTATAAAGCCTTTATCGAGAGCTTGCATAAAAGCAACTACTATTTTACATAATGTTTCAAAATGAGCCTATCGCGACTTCAATTTCAGTAATTAAACCTCTTAAGTTATGAATACCATCAATTAAGATTGCAAAAGCAATTTAAGGTAGAGTAATATTAATATTTCCAAATTTTTTAAGCATGCGAAATTGTCATCTAGATGGTAAGGCTAGTTAACGTTAATATATTACCGGTCTATCAATCACAGGGTTTTCCTGCCAGGCATTCGTTCTCAGTATCCTCCTACACTCATAAATTTTACATATTACACATTACTTGTCATGTTTTTCCTATGATGCAACAGGTAATTCTTCCCACTTAATAAATAATGTCGTTGAGGATTACCATATTAATTTAAAATGGGTTTGTGATCGAGGACATTTTTTAAGGCAGGAATATGTAGTATTACTTTGCGTCTACTTTTAAAATAAATAATTGCAGCTTCATTTTGTATTTAAAACTTGTAAATGGTTAGTAAATCATACAATAAAATAGTACTTCTAACAATTAAACACTGTGAAATGTGAAATCTACTACTAAATTCGTTGTCTGATTGTTACTATGTCGGGTAATGCATTACAATTAGAAGATGTTTGGAGGAAAATAGGATTGACGCTAATTGAGATCCGTTGGTACTTTTAGATGAATTAGGAAATTTACAGTGCCATATGGTAGATGAAAAGGTTACGTCGCCGATGAAGACGTGTACAAACACAGCATAGGCGCCCGCAGAAATTTATCCAGGGGGGGCAATCCTAGAATGAACGGCATGCTAGGAGGTGGCAAGCCTAGAATAATCGACATGCAAGAGGGAGCAAGCCTAGAAAAAAACGGCATATTATACAAAATTTTCAATAAAATTCTAATTATTCAACTTCCAGGGGGGGCAAGTGCCCCTCCTTTCCCCCCTTTCGGGCGCCTACGGAACACAGTATCATAGTGAACATTGAAATAACAACTGTGCTGCATTCACAGAAACCATTGATAAATTGCATGCGACAGTTTTGCCTTTCATAAAAATAGCTGAGGACGTACTGTTATTACACTGTGCGGCATATATGGTAAAAGTTGAGAAGTTGATAAAGAAGAAAATTGTTGGTTGAATTCTGTCAATGTCCTCCTCACAAATCTAAGGCTAGAACGTTTGGAAAATATTCTTTGTTGACTATTTAGAAGAGTGAATAGTCAACAGGACAGAATTACCATGCATCTATGCTATTACTATTTCAGCTGCGCTCAAACAAGTCAAGCAAATGTGGCGACAGAAGAAGTTAAATCTTGAAACAATAATTGCTTTTCCATCACGGCATTGGACTCAGCTTCAGCTATACATCTACATGAGCTATATTCCTAATGGCACGATAACATTTCGAGTTCAAGTTCCATATAATGCTCTTATGATTTCTTATTAATTTCGATTAAAACAAGGCAACTCAGTTGCCAGTATCATTTATGTTGCACTGATTTGTGTAATTATTCGTATATCGTAACTACCTTAATTAGGATTTTTTTAATTAGAAATTGCTATTTTCGGTAAATTAGTTAAGAATTAATAATAATAACAGTAATAACCCCCATAATAGGGGGGTATTATGAACGGGTTTATGCCCACGAGACTTTAAAATTTAAATGTAAAAAATTCTATCTACTAATTGAGATGGGAATGAGCGTACTATACATGAATAGATTTCTTTCGACGCAAGCTCCAATGATTCATACTGTAATTTTTCCTTTAAAGCTTCACTTACATGCTAGCTTAAACAGCAGACGGGTTCAAAAGGAGATCGAAATAATACCTAATTTATGCATTTAATTAAATATAATTTAGAAATACTAAATAACTTGGTAAAAGTAAATAAATAAGGACATCTTTATAACACAACAGATTATAACAAATAAAGGTGAATGCATGAATAAATATGTATGTGTATTAGGTTGCCTACATTTGAGTCTTTAAATGCAAAATTTTTGAGTAAACGTAAGAGAGGCAGGCGTCATTTAACTGATTAAACGCGGCCACCAGTTTTTCATGGTGTATGGTGTGACGGTAAGTAAGTATTAATATTATCAAATAAAAAACACACAAATCAAAGCCTTGGTTTTCAAGTCACTTTTGAAGCAACTGTCCATGAATGATGACACGGTATGGATCCAAAGCATTTAAAACGGTAATAGTGACTAACAAACGATTATGGAATATAAATAATCAATAAACCAACACTTAAATCAATGCAAATAAATTGCATTGCATTTCAGCTCAGATCCTGTCGCGGCCAAGGCTCTGCCACACACATCAGTCTTTACAGCCACAATTTAATATATAAAACACCTCAAAACAACATTAAATTCTTACATTTTTGCAACAACAAACACAAATTAGACATTTTAGAAGCTTTTGAAATATACAGACATAAACGCACAATACCTTTAATGAATGAACAAACTGAGCTTAGTAATTCTCCTTTATTAGAAGTGTTAGATATTTAGTTTTTGTTATGTATTGTATCTAGTTACCTATTTTCTGTATGTATTTATCCTTAGCAACGTGTTTGTTTATCAATCTTATCTACCTTTGATAATGACACAAAGTGTCGAAACAATATTGTCAGGTTAAGATATTAGTAAAACTTGTGAAACTTTAACTAATTTTTGTATTTATATTATATTTCATGATTATGGAGTTCCACAAAGTAAGGCTGGAGACAGTAAACGCTATAAAATGTTTTATCTTTGAATGCGAAATCCAGCTGTATTTAAACAAATTTAAGAATGCAGAAAGTCGTATTTGATGTAAATTTTGCGTTATTCAGTTATAAAAGTAATTCAACACTTACACGAATAAAACCTATTTTCCACAGGTTGATATCTTGCTTTAGTCATGTATTATATAAAATCCCGCCTAATATAATTTAAAAAATGAACAAGAGAACGTTGGCTTTCATGTTATCAAATCGGGGTACAAACGAAACCTAATCTATTTTATGATTTTATTTTGGATCAATAGTCTCGTATATGGCACCAATTTTCTTTGAATTTCAAAAGAACAGAATGCTTTTAAGTCATTATTCGTATTTGATCAAACAGTTTTATTACTTTAAATGTTATGTATGTATAGTAGTTCTATATACCTTTTTTAAAAATTAATAAAGAGAATTTGGTCTAATTTTATAATTAGCGATTCAGGTTGTCATATTTAAGTATGATTGGTTAAATTTATAAAGCCCCTCTTAAAAACCGTAAAAAACTAATTGAGAGTTTGCCTTTTCGAAGTGCGAAGAAAATCTGGTCTAACCTAATACAGAGATTAATCCACGTCAATTGCGTGAACACAGTTTCATAGTGTGAGTTTATCCACCCATTGAATAGGGACAAATTTTTGTTTTAAGTTTGTTTGTTTGTGTTTGGGCGAGGAAGCATGATGGTGGAGCATCCGTCGTACCTCATGGCACCGATTGCTATGATCATTTGGCCGACCCTACTAGAATTTAGCTGAATCTGGGGGAATTCCACCCCCAGTTGGGATCTTTATCGTGCCAAACATCGCATTGACACGGGACCTACAGTTTTACTTCCTATCCGAAAAGAAGGCATGTTTTAAATTTTTCTCCGCTATGAAAAATTACCAGTTCGGCCGGGGATCGAACCTGCGATCTTTGGATTATGAAGCAAACATGCAAACCACTAATCCACCTAACGCAAATTTGTGCGAATTTACCTTTTTTCGCGCTTCATGGTTGAAATCGTTTATTTGGGGGAAATACATAAAGACTAAGATAAATTAAACCATGTTTAACCACTATAGCGAAACGACTCGAAAATCTATCGTATCGTAAAACAAACCCAGGAGTCGAGTTGTTTTGATATTGATTTCGAATACCGCATAATAAAAACTAAACTTTGTAAAATTAAATAATTAAAATGTCTATAAGCTTCAGAGTGGAAATAGTTGCAACGCCTGATGATTTAGTTTTTAATACAAAGTAGTTCAGGATTTAATTTGTGTACTGCCAATTATTACTTTTATGTTCCTGCAACTTTAACTGATACTGGTTAGTTTGTGCGTTTATCGTAAATTTAAGTCTTTTTCTGTGGGTAATAAAGACTTACTAGAATACTACGTACTAAAACCAAAAGGAACCAATGATACAGCATCTTATACATTATTTTAACAATATTAATTGTGGTTTCATTCTTTGTCGGCAATCCGAATGGATATTTATCTGTGTTGAAAAGAGAATTTAATGCAAATGTATTTAGAATGGGACCCCAAATTAAGTTATAATGTAGAAGCTAATAATGCGTGTAGGTTTTTAAATATGAGTAATTAGGAGTATTTTGTAAACGATTGTCTTTAATCTAATTCAATATACAAAATTAATACTCAATACTCACTTATGAAATAGATCTCAGGTTTAAAAGATTGAGAAAAAATAATCAACTTAACTTAAACCAAAGAAAAATTTTTCGCGAATTGTAGATTCTCGTTTAAATATTAGGCAATAACATCAAAAAATTTGAGTGGCGCCCTCTAATTTAAATTTTGTTGTAAAGCAAACTATGTAAAAGCTTATGTAATGATATTGTCACAAACGGAATTATTTGCAATTAAATAATTCATACAAACCGCAAGTTGCATTCCAACTGGTGCAATTATCATCCAAGGTTAATATGTTTCTTCGTAACTTTATATAGCATTGGCTTAATGTTAATCACACACGCGAGCCAGCTGCGCTTATTTGAAGAACCTCTAATCAGCCCACTCGCACACGCAAGCCACCTGCTCGCATTCCAAGAAACTCTACTCAACACACGTAATCGACCTACGCTACGCCTCGGCTGTTTCAAGTTGCAATTCAGTCGTTCAAACGACTCCAACGAATCAACAACTTGAAGCAGACCTGTTAAAAAACCATTTTATTAATTAATTGTAGGGAATCTCGAATCTGATGCCCAGGGGCACTGATTACTTGATCCAAATGTGTTTAGTTGTATTAATTTAGGAGCCTAGAATCTGGTTTCCAGGGACACTGATTACCTGGTTTCTTAAGGCTTAGTTGCAGGACATAGTACTAGTACAGGGTGGTTCCGGTCACCCTCATGTTCAATGTTAGTTTTCGGAGGACTTAACCGTCCTCATACATATGTTTGTAACTCAATGTATTTTAACTTGTTGTTTAGTATATAAGTAGGGAAAAAATGAGAGTTCTGGAACCACCCCCCACTCCTGACCTTGACCTTGAACCTATCTCTCTCTAACACATGGTGACCTTGAATCTATCTCTGTCACCTAGACGTGGCAACACCGCATTCTCAAGGTCAGCAAATGATGACCTTGAACCTATCTCTGTCACGTAGACGTGGCAACACCGCATTCTCAAGGTCAGCAAAATGGTGACCTTGAACCTATCTCTCTCTAACACATGGTGACCTTGAACTGATCTCTCTAAACGTGGCAACACCGCATTCTCAAGGTCACCCAATGTTGGTGACCTTGAACCTATCTCTCTGGTGACCTTGAATCTATCTCTCTAAACGTGGCAACACCGCATTTGACCTTGAGCCTATCTCTAACACTAAATAATGTATCAAACATTAAATTTATTGACCTTATCAAAGTTAGAAATGATTACGACAGTTTTAACAAATTTTAATATATAGGGTTAATATATCCAAAGAGGAAAATAATTAAATGAAAAATAAATTCTTAACCACATTAAAATTATGTGTAATTTAATGCAATTATAGGTTATATTTTGCATTTGATAATTGCATTGTTTATAATCAATATACTTATAAGTGTTATATTATATATTAATTTCCATTTTCAATCGCATAATAATGCTCCCATGTAAACATAGTTGTCTACCCGAGATCAGAGATGTGGTCCCAAAACCGGCTATTTACCCTCTCTCGCAACCATTTATACAGAGGAACATATGGGATAATATATTATCGGCTTTCTACATTCGATTTGTACAGTTTAGAATTATTTAAAATATAATGTTTATATAAATTAAAATGTAATACAATTGAAATACCCAAGAGATAAAATATTAAAACTTTATAATTACGTAATTATCAAGCCCAACCAACTGGGTGCTGAATGGGTAGTTAAGTGACAATTTCGTGTAGTCGAATGTATAGGTATAAAATTACGGCGAGTCCAGGTTTTTAAACTGTAATAACTAGAAACAGTAAATCAACTGTTCAACAATTCTTTATAATCATAGAATAAATTACGCAAAAAATTAAAGCATTTAAGGTTTAATAGTTTCCCTATCTATAATTTAAATTATAATTTTTCCACCTCCTCAGCCCAGAAATACTTTACGATGTATAAATTTCAAAATTTAAATCAATTTCGAGAAGAAACATTTCTGTCTACGGAATTAAAAAGGTTTGTTAAAAAAACAGGTCGCTACATTTTGTTTTAACAAAGATGCAATAATTTAAAATTCGTAAATTGGCGTCATCGCGTCGGCGGCTAATGTAAAACGATATATAAAACAATAAGTTGCATTATCAACCGGTCTGGGCCGTATTGTTTGCATATACGAAATGCATACCAGGTAAGTTCAGTAAGATTTAAAATCTTATTTAAAAATTTAATTCAATAATTGTAATAAATTATCCGTCTTTGTTTAAATATTGCTTTACAGTAAGCATACAGTCGTGCACAGAAATTAGTTAAATATGGTTAAAAAAATACATAACTCAACGGAACTAAAAAGGTTATTTAAAATATAATTATAAAAAAGTAAATTGGCGTCGTCGTCTCGTCGACTAGGGAATTTAAAACAAAGAATAAAATGCATTATCAGCCGGTCTGGACTGTATCGTTTACACATGCGAAATACATAGTAAGTTTTAAAAATTAATCCACTAAATAATTTATCTTTTTCTAAATATTGCTATCGGAATAATCGGAATAAGCATTCCGTACTTCAGTTTACATAATCGTAAGTACGCATAACAAAGTATAGGTAATTTTATACCTATACATTCGACT
The DNA here is from genome assembly GCA_929113105.1 of Agrypnus murinus. Classification (NCBI taxonomy): domain Eukaryota; kingdom Metazoa; phylum Arthropoda; class Insecta; order Coleoptera; family Elateridae; genus Agrypnus; species Agrypnus murinus. Next base: position 141,292,202 of record OV816026.1, read on the forward strand.
ACACGAAATTGTGCACTTAACTACCCATTCAGCACCCAGTTGGTTGGGCTTGGTAATTATTAATAATATTAATGAAATATCTAACAAATATTTAATGCATCTTTTTTCAATTCTTTCCTTATGACTAACATACATAATGTTGAGAATTTGTACAGATAGGGTGAATGCGTGCAAATCAGGATTGCAAGCAAATTTGATATTAGTGTATAAAAAGTTATTCAAATTTGATCCAATAATTGAATAATAAACCAAGTAGCTTATGCGTATGTATGAAGGTCAACCTGTTTACATTCGAATTGTTTACATAGCAAAAACTGCAAAACGAGGCATAAAGAATATATGCACGGCGGGAATCGAAAGTTAATATTAAGACTGTGGAAACGAGTTCATTTTTATACACAGAAAAATTTTGCTTTTAAATAAAAATTGCAGGTAACATCAAAATTCTTTCCTTTCAAAAATGCCCCAACAAAAATATTTGTTTCAATTTAAAAGTTGAAGCAATGAATCATCAAAACCAGATTGAAAGTTGTCAGAACGGGTTTGCTTTAAATTAACATTAGGATTCTTTTGTTTACTAACAACATAAACTCCTTTATATATAGGATGTTTCGCTTTTCTTTTTGTTTTGATACTATTCAATTTAATTTTGCGTCTTGCCAAGCTTTTTGTAAACGATACTTGAGTTCAACCACTTGAATGTGTGTAGTAGATGTTTTATGTAAAATAAACTTATTTATCCCACTGTCTAATTGTCAGTACAGTTTAGAATTATCTATGTCAATCGTTTATTAATTATTTGTTTCGAACTTTTAATTCAATGCAGTATGCATTTAAATACAAAACTTATTTCAGAGGTTGATTTAAATAGTTTTATTGTTAATTTAAAATTGGTATGCAGTGCTTTTTATATGAATGTTAGGTTTTGTTTTAAGTATTGCTATTTTTAGTTTTAATATTTTTTAATAACTAACCAAGTAATAATAATTAACCAAGTAGTTTATTCTTATGTTCTGAAGTATGAAGGTCAACCTGTTTACATTCGATTTGTACAGATGAATCAAATAGGGTGAATCCATCAGTTAATGACCCAATCAGGATTGCAAGCAAATTTGATATTAGTGAATTCAAATTTGATCCATCTGTCTAGTTGTCAGTACAGTTTAGAAAGAATTATTTATGTCAATCGTTTATTAATTATTATTTTTTATTTAAGTGAAGTCACAAAACCCTAATGAATGATCAGTGAATTCTAGTTAATGACCAAAAACCAGTGAATGACCAGATAACTTTTATTTCAAAAAATGTTTACATAACTTGTTAACATCAAAGCAACTTAGACTACAAATAATCTTTATTTGAGAAACAGCATAAGAGTTGCCCCTACTGCAGGCTAACTGTGGATGTTCGATTTTCTGTAAAATATTTATATGATTGTACCAGATTTGGTCAACCTTTTCAGACCATTTCCCATATTGAGGACCACTTTTGTGCATTACCCTAACTTCATATTCAGTGCCCTTTTTGGTAATAATCACACCTGGAAAGTAATCCATTTCATATTTTAATATTACAAAATTTGCAACTGAGAAAGTGGTTCTTGATTTTAATTTGCTCCTAGTCTCATTTTCCATCCCTGTTTCAGATTTGCTGGATGAAATCAATTAATTCTTTTCACTGTTTAAGATTGTCTGGCATTTTTCGTCATTGCTGTCATATGATTTGCCCGAGGCTGAAAGTATCTGAAGACAAGTCTGAGACAGATATTTTCTTTTTCTTGGTGTTTGAAATTTTTTTTCTGTAAAACTTTCTGCCTTTTAATAGCTCTATTAATAGCTTATTAAGTTTCTTGGTTTAACACTATATTATATAAATAAAATTATGTAATAATATATCTACGAAAATATAATAAATACATTAATCAATATGCAGTCATTTACTAGATTTAATAATAAATCCAGTAAATGACCGCTTTTATTTAAATTGTGACACAGACATTAAAACCCGGTCAAATATTGGTTCATAAAATCATAACCATTCGTACATTTGAAATATTACTAACAAACCCACCTCGTGTTGTTACATAAATATTATTTAAGATTTTTCAAATTTTGCCGCTAAACCAGTGAATGAGACCACTTCGGTCAATTACTGGGTTTAATGTAATTTATTGAACCAATATATGACCATGTATTATTAAAAAGTTAAACTTATTAATTATGCCTCTTTTTGCGTAGAAATAATAATTGTAGACTCCTTATAAACCATTAAAACTATAATTCACTATACTTCAAACAAAGTGTTACCATTCTATGACACTACATCACAGAACACAATGTACTTACCTTATTAGTTTGTTAGATATACAGAACAACACGCTGTACTTGCAACTTCATTCGTCATTTGTAAAAACTGGAACGAAATTGTGATGTTGTCGCTTTTAGCACAAAGTTACTAAATGTTAGAAAAACCGCTAATATAATTATGGTTAGCTTTATTAAAAATTTGACGACTTCTGTAGTGTAGACGTGAAATAAAAAATATACGTTTTTCTCAATATGTTATTTTATTTATAGTATATAAGATACAAAAGCCAGCTTATAATATGCATTACAATCAAACCTTACTAAAGCGATCAATATAAATTTTATGTCTATGTTCTATATCTAAAATTCTATTTACACTACACTACACCACATTTCTCGATACGTCTTTGAAACCGACACCGAACTACAACACTTTCCATCCACAATGATATTCGTGCTTGTCCGTAGGCGTAATTCCACGTAAATAAATAATGTATTTTATTATTCTCCTCCTTGATCGTAACACGTTTCTTTCGGTTACTCATTTTTTGTTGTCTACAAACTCTTCTATTGTAGACGTAAATGATTCCAAACCTTCCTTATTTAATTTATCCAACAAGCAATCTATACATATATTTCCTTTTAAATACGATTCACACAAGTCTACCCCTTTCTGAAACTTTAGAACTCTTTCTTTACACTCTGCATCGGTATAATATTTCCCTAGGCCATAGACTGCTTCGTGATCGGCATCAAAGCGTAGATCGCGTAACTCTTCCTGCACTCTCTGTACTGCACTTTTAATATCAATAGCCTTAGGCCACGATTGTGAGCTATAACACATCCACATCTTTATACAAGAACGTTTTGCAAGTCGATGTCACACTGAATTCTTTCCGGATACAATGCCACCAGTTCTAAAGCACACACAACGTTCTCGGACGGTGGTAAAGCAGATAACACTTGTTTAACGTTTTCGGTGGAATCCCCGCTTAATACACTCGATCCTTTTAATAAAATTGAACAAAATTTTACAAAATTTTTTAAACGAATTTCTAGCAGAGGAAGTAGTTCTAGAAGCTGAATGATGCTTTCAAATGTTTGGATCTAGCTGAGTGGTGCGGCTTGAAGTTATAGATATATCTATGCCCCCACTCCTTTCGGTGTAAATACAATCTCGTTGACCTTGCCTTGTTTCGTCTGTTCTCAACAACGTCTGCTTGAAATTAAAATAGCATTAAAATTTTTCTTTTTAAATCTTAGGTTCGCTTTTTGATTTTTCTATGTATGTGTAGGAGTTCATTCTTAAATGAAACAATATAATGTGACATATTTGCATGGTTTATTTAACTCACTACATTTTACAATACCTATAGGATTGTTTACACATTATGATTGACTTTGATGTATTAGAGGATTACATATTTCAAATTTTACAACCTTGTATTTACAGAGCACATTTATCTTTTATTTAAGGAATATATCGTTAAGTCCCGGCGTAATTTTCACGTTTCTAATCAATGTATGGATGCGCTGGATGTTTCAGCACCTTGATTCATTGTTCTTTACGCGGATAAACATCACAACACTTTAACTCTCCATTGTTAAGATGGTGATACGACACAAATGTTCCGTTCGAAACTTGCCCGCATTATACTTGTCTATACATGTCATGATGGGACTTTTTATATTTGTATCGTACCATTCGTTTAACGGCTCTTCCAACTGTTTCGGCGATGTCGCACCTTTTCCATCCAACCATATGCTTTCCCCATTTAAGTCCATTGAATATGCAAACGTCACTAGCGCAAACACCAGATAACCAGCTTCAAGAACACGCTTCTCTTTGACGCGTTTAATGAATGCCTCTTTGTGGTGGTCTAAAGTTTTCTCGGCGTTTCTACCGTATAGTTCTTCGTCTCTCATTTCATCGTCGTCGTCCTCAAAATCGAATGTTACTAAAACGGTTGCCTCTACCACGTTCATGATGCTGTACTACTGAAGTATTCTTGCATATGCGTTTATATATACTGAGTTGACGGGTGGGGTACAAGGTCATGGTCTTTAATGGTAACGATAACGAGCGATACAATATATTCCCATGCTTACACCCACTACTGCAACTAACAGGGTGCCCAAGGTCACCACGGAAGCATAACACGTTTCGCTGCTGACTTTACATTGTTATACCGGACTATTCCCGATGGTTTGCCACTCACTGTCCTTAGTATGTGTTGGGTACACGAATTTGACCCTGAATCGTACTTCTTGCGTTCTATTGCCGACCTCGTGTTTAAACATTCCCATTTGTTGCAACGTCACTGGTTGCATTCCATACCAAACACTCGTATTGAAGTCATAGGAAATAAAAGCTGCTGTTGTATCTGGGAGTTTTGCAACGTACACTACACCCTCGTACAAGGTTGCTAATAATATTACCGCCTTGATTGGCAACATCTTCCTTAGTGTTATATTCTATGTTGTATTTGGTTCTTGCATCTTCTTTTAACCACAAACATCTCTACCACTTTCATCGTTAATGGGTGCTAACACGTTTGCAAACACGCAATGTGGTGACCATTTCAGGTGCTCTACGATTGGGCTATCCGATGGTTCCCATTTGAAAATGTTCACTCGGCAATAAAAACATTCTACTCTATCTTCACGTCCCGTGTAGACAAATCCGGCCTCAGCTAAAGATTTTGGGGTTTGTATACCCTTCCAATTACGAAATGATAACACTCGTTCTGTCAAGCACGTATTCTGCAAGCTAGCTTCTACACACATTTTGAACTTTCAATACTTGCAACCTGCTATATATACCTAGTGAAATTTCAAAAAGAAGTTAATTTAAATTTTAATTTTAATCGAAGGAAATTTGTTGTTCGAAATTAGTATTTCCAAACCATTTCTTAAATTTAATTGCTCGGATCAAACTGTTTTAAACTACCTATGTAGTAACTGTGAATTATAGATTTTCAATGCTTATATTAAATAGCTGTTTAACCATATTATTGTTTTATATGTTTATTTAGTTTTTGTTATGTATTGTATCTAGTTACCTATTTTCTGTATGTATTTATCCTTAGCAACGGGTTTGTTTATCAATCTTATCTACCTTTGATAATGACACAAAGTGTCGAAACAATATTGTCAGGTTAAGATATTAATAAAACTTGTGAAACTTTAATTAATCTTTGTATTTATATTATATTTCATGATTATGGAGTTCCACAAAGTAAGGCTGGAGACAGTAAACGATATTATTGTTTATTTTTAGCTAAATTTCAAAAATTGTAAACAAAATTATGCGTTTTCTAAAATGTTTTATTGTCTTTTATTTTTATGTTTTATTTTGTAAGTTACTACAAGTCTACGGTTAATCAACTCATGCGTTGCATTCGATGACCTAGTACTACAAATTAATCTGATGAAATTCCATCCGGAATATAAAAACAATAGGGCTCGTCCAGGATTTGAACCCGGGACCTCTCACACCCTAAGCGATAATCATACCTTTAGACCAACGAGCCTGTTATATATGGAAAAATTTTGCTTCGAGAAGATTAGTATGTTTCTCATTGCATCTGAATAATATAAAATATAGAACCGATCTTGATACAGGCATTTTTAAAATTTGACATAATGTTTTAGCTAAAATTATAGGTCGCTTTGCTCTTATACACAACATTATTAACAGATTTATTTATTATACGATTTACTTCGAGTAATGCAATTACGTGAGTATCCAGTGTGAAAGTAAATATTGCGATTATGTATTATATAATTTTACAGTGTTGAGTAGAATATTTGGCAAAACAAACCTTACAAGACATTCAATCGGCTGACCGAAGAACAATTTGACAATTACTAATACATTCTTGCTGACAATGCAACGTATTTCGCAAGCTAACCCTCAAGTGGAAGATTTATACCAGAGGTATTAAGATTTCTTCGAATAATATTAAGGGGTAAAAGACATACGATGAACAGATATCGAACATACATCAGTTAACATTCTGAATATACTAAAATTATATGGGGTATATAATAAATTAAAACTTATTATTATAAATTTAAAGAGCGCGACATATTTTTCAAATTCTATTCTCTCTATAAAACAACCCGGCTATTGGAGACATAAATCACTCTAAAATATTATTATTAAAATTAAGAAATGTATTGCTTGTTATAATTTGCGCGCGGAAGGGTATTCTACCCAAAACTCTGCAGGTTCATCTCTTCTAAAATATTTAAATTAATCAATCGTTTTATGAAATCCATAGAGAATTATACAATCTTATTAAATAAGTCTAGAAACAGATTTATACCAGAACGTTTACTGAGACAGAGAGAGGTTGAGAAATAAGAAGCTTTTATAGAATGTATTTCGTTTATTTTGTCATCATATTAAAAATATCATATTACATATAAATACTATTACAATACGACTATATTCACGCTACTTTATTTTTAATTCTGTATAAAGTTGGTGGTTGTATGATCGGAAAGATTGCACATGTTTATAAATATTTACATTGTATAATACAACATTCCTATAGTCTTCCAAAGTCAGTTCTTTTTTGATAACATCCTTCTAGATACCTTTAGCTGTTTTGGTAAGCTTGCCCTCTACATCTACAGCATATGCTTTTGCCCCTGTTCCCAGAAATTCCAAGAGAATTCTACCCTAGTAAACGTAGTAGACGTAGTAAACGTAGTAGACGTAGTAAACGTAGTAAAAGTAGTAAACGTAGTAACCGTAGTAAACGTAGTATACGTAGTAAGCGTAGTAAACACAGTAAACGTAGTAAACGCAGTAAACGCCGTAAACGTGGTAAACGTAGTAAACGCAGTAAACGTTGTAAATGTAGTAAACGTCGTAGACGTAGTAAACGCAGTAAACGTAGCAAACGTAGTAAACGTAGTAAACGTGGTAAACGTAGTAAACGCAGTAAACGCAGTAAGCGTAGCAAACGTAGTAACATTAGTAAACTTAATAAACACAGTAAACGCAGTAAACGTGGTAAACGTAGTAAACGCAGTAAACGTGGTAAACGTAGTAAACGCAGTAAACGCAGTAATTTGTTAACAAACTTTTCCAGTTTAAAATTATTTAATAGCGTTTACCTGCAACGATAGATATAGAAACTCAGAAATTGTTCTAAGTCCTTCAATAAGTTAAAATTTTTAATAACTCGACAACCGCTGGAAATTCGACCAAAATAACATTTTTAAGACTCTTCCTCGTACCCCTAGAGCCGTTTTCAGTACGAACCAATCGATTAAACAGACTCCAAAAGGCCCAATGCCAAAAAAATTTTTTGAAAATTTAAAAATACCGATAGAAATGATAGAAAATATTTTTAAAAAGTAAAAATCGCAATTTTTCATCGAAATTCAGCACATGCTCATTATTTTAAAACGCGAACTTAATTTGTTAACAAACTTTTCAGTTTAAAATTATTTAATAGCGTTTACCTGCAACGATAGATATAGAAACACAGAAATTGTTGTAAGTCCCTCAATAAGTTAAATTTTTTAATAACTCTCTCAAATTTGTTCAAGGTCAAAACATTGTTGTCATATTGGTGACCTTGAATATATTGCTGTCACCTGAACGTGACAACACCGCATTCTCAAGGTCAACAATATGACAACAATGTTTTGACCTTGAACAAATTTGAGAAAGAGTTATTAAAAAATTTAACTTATTGAGGGACTTACAACAATTTCTGTGTTTCTATATCTATCGTTGCAGGTAAACGCTATTAAATAATTTTAAACTGAAAAGTTTGTTAACAAATTAAGTTCGCGTTTTAAAATAATGAGCATGTGCTGAATTTCGATGAAAAATTGCGATTTTTACTTTTTAAAAATATTTTCTATCATTTCTATCGGTATTTTTAAATTTTCAAAAAATTTTTTTGGCATTGGGCCTTTTGGAGTCTGTTTAATCGATTGGTTCGTACTGAAAACGGCTCTAGGGGTACGAGGAAGAGTCTTAAAAATGTTATTTTGGTCGAATTTCCAGCGGTTGTCGAGTTATTAAAAATTTTAACTTATTGAAGGACTTAGAACAATTTCTGAGTTTCTATATCTATCGTTGCAGGTAAACGCTATTAAATAATTTTAAACTGGAAAAGTTTGTTAACAAATTACTGCGTTTACTGCGTTTACTACGTTTACCACGTTTACTGCGTTTACTACGTTTACCACGTTTACTGCGTTTACTGTGTTTATTAAGTTTACTAATGTTACTACGTTTGCTACGCTTACTGCGTTTACTGCGTTTACTACGTTTACCACGTTTACTACGTTTACTACGTTTGCTACGTTTACTGCGTTTACTACGTCTACGACGTTTACTACATTTACAACGTTTACTGCGTTTACTACGTTTACCACGTTTACGGCGTTTACTGCGTTTACTACGTTTACTGTGTTTACTACGCTTACTACGTATACTACGTTTACTACGGTTACTACGTTTACTACTTTTACTACGTTTACTACGTCTACTACGTTTACTACGTCTACTACGTTTACTAGGGTAGAATTCTCTTGGAATTTCTGGGAACAGGGGCAAAAGCATATGCTGTAGATGTAGAGGGCAAGCTTACCAAAACAGCTAAAGGTATCTAGAAGGATGTTATCAAAAAAGAACTGACTTTGGAAGACTATAGGAATGTTGTATTATACAATGTAAATATTTATAAACATGTGCAATCTTTCCGATCATACAACCACCAACTTTATACAGAATTAAAAATAAAGTAGCGTGAATATAGTCGTATTGTAATAGTATTTATATGTAATATGATATTTTTAATATGATGACAAAATAAACGAAATACATTCTATAAAAGCTTCTTATTTCTCAACCTCTCTCTGTCTCAGTAAACGTTCTGGTATAAATCTGTTTCTAGACTTATTTAATAAGATTGTATAATTCTCTATGGATTTCATAAAACGATTGATTAATTTAAATATTTTAGAAGAGATGAACCTGCAGAGTTTTGGGTAGAATACCCTTCCGCGAGCAAATTATAACAAGCAATACATTTCTTAATTTTAATAATAATATTTTAGAGTGATTTATGTCTCCAATAGCCGGGTTGTTTTATAGAGAGAATAGAATTTGAAAAATATGTCGCGCTCTTTAAATTTATAATAATAAGTTTTAATTTATTATATACCCCATATAATTTTAGTATATTCAGAATGTTAACTGATGTATGTTCGATATCTGTTCATCGTATGTCTTTTACCCCTTAATATTATTCGAAGAAATCTTAATACCTCTGGTATAAATCTTCCACTTGAGGGTTAGCTTGCGTAATACGTTGCATTGTCAGCAAGAATGTATTAGTAATTGTCAAATTGTTCTTCGGTCAGCCGATTGAATGTCTTGTAAGGTTTGTTTTGCCAAATATTCTACTCAACACTGTAAAATTATATAATACATAATCGCAATATTTACTTTCACACTGGATACTCACGTAATTGCATTACTCGAAGTAAATCGTATAATAAATAAATCTGTTAATAATGTTGTGTATAAGAGCAAAGCGACCTATAATTTTAGCTAAAACATTATGTCAAATTTTAAAAATGCCTGTATCAAGATCGGTTCTATATTTTATATTATTCAGATGCAATGAGAAACATACTAATCTTCTCGAAGCAAAATTTTTCCATATATAACAGGCTCGTTGGTCTAAAGGTATGATTATCGCTTAGGGTGTGAGAGGTCCCGGGTTCAAATCCTGGACGAGCCCTATTGTTTTTATATTCCGGATGGAATTTCATCAGATTAATTTGTAGTACTAGGTCATCGAATGCAACGCATGAGTTGATTAACCGTAGACTTGTAGTAACTTACAAAATAAAACATAAAAATAAAAGACAATAAAACATTTTAGAAAACGCATAATTTTGTTTACAATTTTTGAAATTTAGCTAAAAATAAACAATAATATCGTTTACTGTCTCCAGCCTTACTTTGTGGAACTCCATAATCATGAAATATAATATAAATACAAAGATTAATTAAAGTTTCACAAGTTTTATTAATATCTTAACCTGACAATATTGTTTCGACACTTTGTGTCATTATCAAAGGTAGATAAGATTGATAAACAAACCCGTTGCTAAGGATAACTACATACAGAAAATAGGTAACTAGATACAATACATAACAAAAACTAAATAAACATATAAAACAATAATATGGTTAAACAGCTATTTAATATAAGCATTGAAAATCTATAATTCACAGTTACTACATAGGTAGTTTAAAACAGTTTGATCCGAGCAATTAAATTTAAGAAATGGTTTGGAAATACTAATTTCGAACAACAAATTTCCTTCGATTAAAATTAAAATTTAAATTAACTTCTTTTTGAAATTTCACTAGGTATATATAGCAGGTTGCAAGTATTGAAAGTTCAAAATGTGTGTAGAAGCTAGCTTGCAGAATACGTGCTTGACAGAACGAGTGTTATCATTTCGTAATTGGAAGGGTATACAAACCCCAAAATCTTTAGCTGAGGCCGGATTTGTCTACACGGGACGTGAAGATAGAGTAGAATGTTTTTATTGCCGAGTGAACATTTTCAAATGGGAACCATCGGATAGCCCAATCGTAGAGCACCTGAAATGGTCACCACATTGCGTGTTTGCAAACGTGTTAGCACCCATTAACGATGAAAGTGGTAGAGATGTTTGTGGTTAAAAGAAGATGCAAGAACCAAATACAACATAGAATATAACACTAAGGAAGATGTTGCCAATCAAGGCGGTAATATTATTAGCAACCTTGTACGAGGGTGTAGTGTACGTTGCAAAACTCCCAGATACAACAGCAGCTTTTATTTCCTATGACTTCAATACGAGTGTTTGGTATGGAATGCAACCAGTGACGTTGCAACAAATGGGAATGTTTAAACACGAGGTCGGCAATAGAACGCAAGAAGTACGATTCAGGGTCAAATTCGTGTACCCAACACATACTAAGGACAGTGAGTGGCAAACCATCGGGAATAGTCCGGTATAACAATGTAAAGTCAGCAGCGAAACGTGTTATGCTTCCGTGGTGACCTTGGGCACCCTGTTAGTTGCAGTAGTGGGTGTAAGCATGGGAATATATTGTATCGCTAGTTATCGTTACCATTAAAGACCATGACCTTGTACCCCACCCGTCAACTCAGTATATATAAACGCATATGCAAGAATACTTCAGTAGTACAGCATCATGAACGTGGTAGAGGCAACCGTTTTAGTAACATTCGATTTTGAGGACGACGACGATGAAATGAGAGACGAAGAACTATACGGTAGAAACGTCGAGAAAACTTTAGACCACCACAAAGAGGCATTCATTAAACGCGTCAAAGAGAAGCGTGTTCTTGAAGCTGGTTATCTGGTGTTTGCGCTAGTGACGTTTGCATATTCAATGGACTTAAATGGGGAAAGCATATGGTTGGATGGAAAAGGTGCGACATCGCCGAAACAGTTGGAAGAGCCGTTAAACGAATGGTACGATACAAATATAAAAAGTCCCATCATGACATGTATAGACAAGTATAATGCGGGCAAGTTTCGAACGGAACATTTGTGTCGTATCACCATCTTAACAATGGAGAGTTAAAGTGTTGTGATGTTTATCCGCGTAAAGAACAATGAATCAAGGTGCTGAAACATCCAGCGCATCCATACATTGATTAGAAACGTGAAAATTACGCCGGGACTTAACGATATATTCCTTAAATAAAAGATAAATGTGCTCTGTAAATACAAGGTTGTAAAATTTGAAATATGTAATCCTCTAATACATCAAAGTCAATCATAATGTGTAAACAATCCTATAGGTATTGTAAAATGTAGTGAGTTAAATAAACCATGCAAATATGTCACATTATATTGTTTCATTTAAGAATGAACTCCTACACATACATAGAAAAATCAAAAAGCGAACCTAAGATTTAAAAAGAAAAATTTTAATGCTATTTTAATTTCAAGCAGACGTTGTTGAGAACAGACGAAACAAGGCAAGGTCAACGAGATTGTATTTACACCGAAAGGAGTGGGGGCATAGATATATCTATAACTTCAAGCCGCACCACTCAGCTAGATCCAAACATTTGAAAGCATCATTCAGCTTCTAGAACTACTTCCTCTGCTAGAAATTCGTTTAAAAAATTTTGTAAAATTTTGTTCAATTTTATTAAAAGGATCGAGTGTATTAAGCGGGGATTCCACCGAAAACGTTAAACAAGTGTTATCTGCTTTACCACCGTCCGAGAACGTTGTGTGTGCTTTAGAACTGGTGGCATTGTATCCGGAAAGAATTCAGTGTGACATCGACTTGCAAAACGTTCTTGTATAAAGATGTGGATGTGTTATAGCTCACAATCGTGGCCTAAGGCTATTGATATTAAAAGTGCAGTACAGAGAGTGCAGGAAGAGTTACGCGATCTACGCTTTGATGCCGATCACGAAGCAGTCTATGGCCTAGGGAAATATTATACCGATGCAGAGTGTAAAGAAAGAGTTCTAAAGTTTCAGAAAGGGGTAGACTTGTGTGAATCGTATTTAAAAGGAAATATATGTATAGATTGCTTGTTGGATAAATTAAATAAGGAAGGTTTGGAATCATTTACGTCTACAATAGAAGAGTTTGTAGACAACAAAAAATGAGTAACCGAAAGAAACGTGTTACGATCAAGGAGGAGAATAATAAAATACATTATTTATTTACGTGGAATTACGCCTACGGACAAGCACGAATATCATTGTGGATGGAAAGTGTTGTAGTTCGGTGTCGGTTTCAAAGACGTATCGAGAAATGTGGTGTAGTGTAGTGTAAATAGAATTTTAGATATAGAACATAGACATAAAATTTATATTGATCGCTTTAGTAAGGTTTGATTGTAATGCATATTATAAGCTGGCTTTTGTATCTTATATACTATAAATAAAATAACATATTGAGAAAAACGTATATTTTTTATTTCACGTCTACACTACAGAAGTCGTCAAATTTTTAATAAAGCTAACCATAATTATATTAGCGGTTTTTCTAACATTTAGTAACTTTGTGCTAAAAGCGACAACATCACAATTTCGTTCCAGTTTTTACAAATGACGAATGAAGTTGCAAGTACAGCGTGTTGTTCTGTATATCTAACAAACTAATAAGGTAAGTACATTGTGTTCTGTGATGTAGTGTCATAGAATGGTAACACTTTGTTTGAAGTATAGTGAATTATAGTTTTAATGGTTTATAAGGAGTCTACAATTATTATTTCTACGCAAAAAGAGGCATAATTAATAAGTTTAACTTTTTAATAATACATGGTCATATATTGGTTCAATAAATTACATTAAACCCAGTAATTGACCGAAGTGGTCTCATTCACTGGTTTAGCGGCAAAATTTGAAAAATCTTAAATAATATTTATGTAACAACACGAGGTGGGTTTGTTAGTAATATTTCAAATGTACGAATGGTTATGATTTTATGAACCAATATTTGACCGGGTTTTAATGTCTGTGTCACAATTTAAATAAAAGCGGTCATTTACTGGATTTATTATTAAATCTAGTAAATGACTGCATATTGATTAATGTATTTATTATATTTTCGTAGATATATTATTACATAATTTTATTTATATAATATAGTGTTAAACCAAGAAACTTAATAAGCTATTAATAGAGCTATTAAAAGGCAGAAAGTTTTACAGAAAAAAAATTTCAAACACCAAGAAAAAGAAAATATCTGTCTCAGACTTGTCTTCAGATACTTTCAGCCTCGGGCAAATCATATGACAGCAATGACGAAAAATGCCAGACAATCTTAAACAGTGAAAAGAATTAATTGATTTCATCCAGCAAATCTGAAACAGGGATGGAAAATGAGACTAGGAGCAAATTAAAATCAAGAACCACTTTCTCAGTTGCAAATTTTGTAATATTAAAATATGAAATGGATTACTTTCCAGGTGTGATTATTACCAAAAAGGGCACTGAATATGAAGTTAGGGTAATGCACAAAAGTGGTCCTCAATATGGGAAATGGTCTGAAAAGGTTGACCAAATCTGGTACAATCATATAAATATTTTACAGAAAATCGAACATCCACAGTTAGCCTGCAGTAGGGGCAACTCTTATGCTGTTTCTCAAATAAAGATTATTTGTAGTCTAAGTTGCTTTGATGTTAACAAGTTATGTAAACATTTTTTGAAATAAAAGTTATCTGGTCATTCACTGGTTTTTGGTCATTAACTAGAATTCACTGATCATTCATTAGGGTTTTGTGACTTCACTTAAATAAAAAATAATAATTAATAAACGATTGACATAAATAATTCTTTCTAAACTGTACTGACAACTAGACAGATGGATCAAATTTGAATTCACTAATATCAAATTTGCTTGCAATCCTGATTGGGTCATTAACTGATGGATTCACCCTATTTGATTCATCTGTACAAATCGAATGTAAACAGGTTGACCTTCATACTTCAGAACATAAGAATAAACTACTTGGTTAATTATTATTACTTGGTTAAATGCTTTAATTTTTTGCGTAATTTATTCTATGATTATAAAGAATTGTTGAACAGTTGATTTACTGTTTCTAGTTATTACAGTTTAAAAACCTGGACTCGCCGTAATTTTATACCTATACATTCGACTACACGAAATTGTCACTTAACTACCCATTCAGCACCCAGTTGGTTGGGCTTGATAATTACGTAATTATAAAGTTTTAATATTTTATCTCTTGGGTATTTCAATTGTATTACATTTTAATTTATATAAACATTATATTTTAAATAATTCTAAACTGTACAAATCGAATGTAGAAAGCCGATAATATATTATCCCATATGTTCCTCTGTATAAATGGTTGCGAGAGAGGGTAAATAGCCGGTTTTGGGACCACATCTCTGATCTCGGGTAGACAACTATGTTTACATGGGAGCATTATTATGCGATTGAAAATGGAAATTAATATATAATATAACACTTATAAGTATATTGATTATAAACAATGCAATTATCAAATGCAAAATATAACCTATAATTGCATTAAATTACACATAATTTTAATGTGGTTAAGAATTTATTTTTCATTTAATTATTTTCCTCTTTGGATATATTAAACCTATATATTAAAATTTGTTAAAACTGTCGTAATCATTTCTAACTTTGATAAGGTCAATAAATTTAATGTTTGATACATTATTTAGTGTTAGAGATAGGCTCAAGGTCAAATGCGGTGTTGCCACGTTTAGAGAGATAGATTCAAGGTCACCAGAGAGATAGGTTCAAGGTCACCAACATTGGGTGACCTTGAGAATGCGGTGTTGCCACGTTTAGAGAGATCAGTTCAAGGTCACCATGTGTTAGAGAGAGATAGGTTCAAGGTCACCATTTTGCTGACCTTGAGAATGCGGTGTTGCCACGTCTACGTGACAGAGATAGGTTCAAGGTCATCATTTGCTGACCTTGAGAATGCGGTGTTGCCACGTCTAGGTGACAGAGATAGATTCAAGGTCACCATGTGTTAGAGAGAGATAGGTTCAAGGTCAAGGTCAGGAGTGGGGGGTGGTTCCAGAACTCTCATTTTTTCCCTACTTATATAATTATTTGTGGTCTGTGTTTACTTCCTATTTTTACCTATTTTCTTACCTATTTTCCTATTTTCTCACTAGACCCTCAGTCACGTAAACCCAACGTGACAACAATATACTTTATTAATAAGAATATATAATTTAATATTAATAATCAAGCAAATCTTATTATAATGCGCAGACAAAGAACTTCAGGCATCTCTTTATCTGATCCACACACACCCCACTCCCAGGTTCATAAACTCAGACATAGTGATCTTGTCAGAAAATCCAAAGACACTATATTATTCAAATCATCTAGCTTCCACCTGAAAACAGGACAACGGCAGGGCCCCGAGTTGATAACCAACCCAATATATATATTACGAGATTAATGCGATCAAACGACGTCTAAATGACTAAAGCATTTTTAATAGATACTAGGATAGTTTGTCGGGAAATCGACCCCACAATCCCATTTCAATTCAGAAGGAAGAAGTCAGATGGTTTCACGAACGTTTTAGATCAATTTGGAAATTTACGAAGAAAACATATTTTGCCGTTGTGGGGGCTCTATTACCCGATTCACCTTCTTTGCATACACATTGAAAATTAAAAGTAGCTTGGAATCAGCTGGACCTGCTTTCATAAGTGCTGAACATTTTGCTGCGTGATGTAGTTTATTTTTATACTCGAGATAAGTTATAAGTAAATACCGGTAGATCCTCTTTTTGGCGAGTCTGGCTGCGTTCTCAGTTGGAGTCCCATTTGGAGGATCCATGATATATTGTGGAACCCGAAGATAGTGAACATTTATAATAAATGTAATATGGTCTGTAAGTGATCTGCATCCGATATTCTCATGAATTCAATTATTTGAATTATTAAATTATTAAAGCATTTTATTAATCGCTTAATTTACGATACAATGAGGCGGATACTGCTGAGCAGACAAAATGTATAAATACCTCCTATTAGCTATGGATGGCCATTTGCTGGGGCAGTGTAGACATATGCGACATCCACATCCAAGAGAGAAGTTAATATCTGACTGATCTCCAGATGCGTACCTCATGTAAATAGCCTACACACCAACCTCGTAATCGAAAAGGTTTTGTTACGTTCTGTTTTGCTATTTAACTAAGCTGCTTGTGAACATAGCTTTAGACTCCATTTACATAGATAAGATTATACTGAATGGAAGTCAGACGTTAAAGAATATTTATATGCCCAAGGAAGAAATTTTAGGTACTAAAATATGAGGATTTCACATACTTAAAGGTAAGTTAAGCCTACTGGATATGATATTATATGTGCATGTATAATTGTATTGTATGAAACCCAATAATCTTTAATTGAATTAAATTATGTCTCTATATGAATCAATTAATGAATCCATTCAAGTTCCAACCCTTGGAAGTGGCGTGGACGCAGTAACTAACGATAAACGATAGCGAAAGCAGTAAAGTTCTAAAAGTAAAATGGAACGGAGATAGATTTAAGATGTGAGTTAATATTATTGCAATTTATTATATTGAATAAAATTTAACATTCTACTGCATTATTCATTTCTAATTAATAGCATTTCAGAACTATTCAAACTTTTAAATCACAATGATAATTTTCAGTTGTAAACAATTTTATCCCGTAAAGTGATACCAATACTATGCATAACAAAACATTTGAATGTTGATTCTGAACTCGTTCTATTCACCATCGATTTACATTCTATCAAAACCACGCAACAGCCACGACCTCATCTAGTCCTGAATGAAATCCGCATGTTTAGAAATAAACTCTCTCAATATGTGGATCCTATATTGCACTAGGGCTGTCGAGGCGGATCGCATTTTTCGAGGTTACAGAGTGTATATTGCCGCACTTGTATTAGATGGGTGTTTTGCGATCGCGTCGTGATGATCGTGGTCGAGATAGTAAGGAAATTTGTTTTTCCTTTCATTTCTATTTTTGCATTTTCGTTATATAAATGCAGTGGAAAAACTAAATTACTTTTTCCATTTGAAAAAGTATTATGTAGTTCAAGGTGTTAGTTTGAAAAGATCTCTTTTCGACCGACGTTTAGAAAGACTGAAAAGGACGACTAATAAAAAGTTTCTGTGTATACCTGCTAAAACGATTCGTATACATCACCTGATCGTTTCTTTTTGGAACGCGCCCTAAGGACATTCTTTTTATTTTGTTTGATGTTAGATATTTGTCGTATATTTGCTTCACGGTATACATTTTCCTCTATAATGCCTTACAGACGAGCATGAAATCAAGGAAATGCAAACCATAACGGAAGTTTATATCAAGAGTTTATTTTCGCAACAAATTCTATATAAGTCTCAGCTGGTGTTTTGTAATACTGATTATTGGAAAAGGGAGAACGTGTAGGAATAAAGATTTTTTTTCTGCAAATTGCTAAAAATGTTAATAAAAAATGTGTATATTTGAATAGAAATATTTATAAGCAGAACGGTTCGCAGATGTGATCTACTTTAAACACTGTGCTATGTAGTTGTGTTTCATGATGGATCATTTTATATGCAAATTACTACTTAGTGTAGCCTTTTCAACTCAAATTAACAGTTAAAATTTAATAGATAATTATGTGGTTTAATGAATCGTTAAAAGGTAACTACTATCTCCATCGTCAAATCCAAAATAAAAGGTTAACACACTATAGAATAGTGAGATATTTTTAAAAATATAGGAATTTGTACGACACTCGATAACAAAATAAAAATAACATCATGCCATTAGAAACTTTGAATATTTTTATTTTCTAATCTTGCTATTGTAAACAAGCATCAGAATTACAAAAACACAAAACTTTAATTTATAACACAATACATACCTTCTTACAGTTACTGAGTTACGTTACATGAATTATGAGTTAAGTTAGGGCAAAAATGCGAAAGTCGTCGCATTAACTCAAAAATAAATTTTCACTAAAAAGTTCTACAAAATCAATAAAACTTCAAAATTATTTTTTTATAAAACTGTTTAGGTGAGGAAGAAACTATCCCACCTATCTAGCAACCATGTAGGTCCCTTTAATTATTATACACCCTGTATACTAGGGTGGTCCAAAAAAAATGTAAGTTACTAATTTGTTTCTCCTCAAGGCGGATCTTGTTCCTTGCATAAAATGGATAAGCCCTGCAAAATTTCAGGTCATTCGGATTATATTTAGGGATCGCAACCATATTCAACTTTGTGAATACGTTTGGAAATAAAAGCAAATATACGAAAAATCATGTTTATTGTTTAAATCACGAAATTTACTTCAGAAATTGGAACGAACACAAATTATCATCGTCAATAACGTTATAATTATTAGATCAGTTTCATAGAAACACAACACTTCTCGATCACTTTTGAAACAAGGCGCCTTTGGAAGGGTTATGATACGCCTTTATATGGAGCTCCGCCAGGCACTGCTTCTGGGTCTCATCTTCTGTCAAACTTTGATTACATTGCTGCATCAGGGCGACTCCCTTCTCGGCGCAGTCTCTTACCGCCTTCATTTGTGTACACAGGATGTGACGATGTTACTTGACCGAGTCAACATCAGCGGCAGAAAGGCTACGTTGGTCATCGCGGCAACGGCCCAAGCTCTCGGGCACGATTTACACAGTACTTCTCTCTCACGGAGCAGTATTCGGCGATTGTAGAGGCTTACCGTGAGGCGGTTACAACAGAAGATATGAACAAGTTTTCCATGAATGCACCCTTACTTTTGCACTGGGACGATGAACTTCTGCCAGGCATGGTAAATGAGAAAGAGAAAGTTGATTGCATAGCCATTGTAATATCCAGTGGAGAACTTGAGAAGCTCCTCGGAATCCCTATAATCCCTCGCGGGACTGGATTGCTATGTCACAGAGAAAACGGCCAACATTCTTGATGTTCGCTTGGACAACGGCAAGAACATGGCAGTAGAGAGTTTCTTGCTCAAGGAACCCAGTCGATAGCTAGAGGATGCAACCTGCAAGCCGTTTCAGGAGAAAGCTGCACAAATGAAGATGGTAAACGACTGCGTCAAGAAGGGAGTCGCCCTGATCCAGAAATATAATCAAAGTTTGACAGAAGATGAGACCCAGAAGCAGTACCTTCTGCGCCCAGTGGAGCTTCATAGAGGCGTACCCTAACCCTTCCAAAGACGCCTTATTTCAAAAGTGATCGAGAAGTGTTGTTTCTATGAAACTGATCTAATAATTATAACGTTATTGACGATTATAATTTGCAGTGGCGGCTCGTCCAGGTAGGCAGGTTAGGCAGTGCCTACCCTGGGAAAACCGAGTGCAAATAAATCAAAAATGGTTTCAAATTTCTTCAAAAAACTTTGTAAGTTTTTTTAATAGTAAACCGAAATAGAAAAGTTATTGTCTTTATTTCATGTACTTATTTTCTTTATACTCAGCCTGCTATATTAAACATTCCGTCGAGTTTGTTTGCTTGAGATAGATGCAAGTGAGCGTACGTATCACTGACGCAGGTCAGGCTAGCCGAGTTTGAGTCGCTGAAAGCGCCTGTGGTAGTCACGAGCTCAGCGATGTTAGTAGACGGTTTCTCCTGGGCTCCAGACCCGGCTAGCCTGGGTTGGAACTATTCACTGATGTTATTTTTCCCATATTTACGTTCTCGTGTCATCCTTTTTTTACAAATTTACTCTTTTATGATTTTATATTCTTATCAGATAATTATTATAAACTATGTATTACTTGGAATAAAAATATTTTAGAATCATTTAAAGTATCTGGTTATAATTCGGTTTTTACAGTTTTAATGTGTTGCGAAAAATATTAAATTCATTTTCTTTATGATAGAAAATAATGGTAGTTTACAGTTAATAAAACAAAGTCGGATAGAAAATGCGACCTAATTATTCTTTAAAAAAGAAAACATCTAATGCTATATAATTAATAATAAAACAATAATTAAAAGAAATATAATCGTAAGTCAATTTTCAATACAACGTTTATTCAAATATCTTTACTAGTTTCTTTTGTTAAACAATTTCTAATAAAATAAGAATTACTTACATTTAGTTATAAATCTTTCATAATCTTTAAAATTCATGTGTTATTAAAAACTATTAAATAATTAAATTATTTTATTATTGAAGTTGGATTGCAGCGGCAATTTGCACAGACCCGGCATGCCTGGGTTGAAGATAAGCTCCGTCCAAGATTCAATTCTATCCCAAGCAGCATTTAAGTAGCAGTAACTGAGATCGAAACTTTGATTGAGTAGTTGTTACGTAACTGCAACTAAATTTATGACTTTATAGGTTTAATTTCTTCAATTCGGAATATTTTAGTAATTGTGTAGTTGTTTCTACTATTTATTGGAACTATGTAGTTTCATTACTTCTGAGTAACTATTAAATTATGTGGAACGGTATTGCCACTTAGTATACTTACTTTAAAGTCGTTGCAACTTCAAAGTGGTATGATTGTAGCAGTAACTTGCCCGAAGCTACTTTAAAGTTTTTAAAACCTTACAGTAGTATTGAATGTAACACTTACGTTTTTGCTACCCAGGAGAATCACATTAAAGTAATTTTTCGTAAACTACTCCATCTCCATATTTACTTGTAAAATGTTGGATTAATCAATAATCATTAATGAATTTGCAATTTGTTATGATTGTTAATATTTTTTTTACTATATAACCTTCAATAAAAATAACAAATTGGTGCCAAATTGTCCCTTAGGGATTGTTATGTATGTAGCTTGAAGTTGGCAACATTTATTTGTAGTGATGTAACTAACCAATCCTGGCATCCTGGCCCTTTCCCTGGGCGAGCGTCAGTAACACTCAAGCCGGCTTGGAGGATACACGTCTTCTACAGTCTATGCATTGTGTATGTAATTCGCCCTGCTCACTCAATATTAATAAAGTTAATTGTTAACAATAATTGAGTATCTTTTATTTAAACACATAAAAGAACATAACAGGAATAATATAAAAATTGTTTCTATTATGTGTATCAACTTATAAGTATTTCGTGTATATTTATCATGTTTTATTAAAGACATTTTTTTACTAAAAAGTATATTTAAAGAAGGCGCGTTGTTATTTTTCGATCTATCATCATCATATTTAAGAGAAAAGTTGCAATGGTTTATAATTTTGGTGTACTGGAATGACAAAATAATCAAACATTTCATCGCTCTTTGTATTAAGTACGTATTACAAATAAACTGGTAATTCATTTTGTGACACGATCCAGCATTATATAGTACTAGCTTAAACGGCCGGCCGGGCGCTGAAGCGCCCTTGCACGAGTATGCATCACAACATAACAAGAACCTCCTACCCCCACCCCATCCCTCTCTATAATAACGACGTCGAAAAAATTCGCAGTGCACATTCCTAGATGCAGCGAGGCTGAGTGCTGTGAATATGAATTTTATTTTTGCCTCGCTGCATCTAGGAATGTGCACTGCGAATTTTTTCGACGTCGTTATTATAGAGAGGGATGGGGTGGGGGTAGGAGGTTCTTGTTATGTTGTGAAGCATACTCGTGCAAGGGCGCTTCAGCGCCCAGCCGGCCGTTTAAGCTAGTCTCACCCTTTTCCCGACCCCACAATAAAAGCGCACAAACGAATCGCACACCGACTCAGCGCGTTTAAAAATTAAACCTTTAATTTTAATTGTTCGCTGTGTTTTAAAAAAAATTAAAGTAGCCAGTGAACACCGCCTGGTCACGGGCAACAGAACGGTGAAAACCGTTTTTAAAAATATTAAGCCGTTTAGGAGGAGATGAGTCCCAAGCAACCAAGCATTTAATTAATTATTTTAGTGACACGCTCCTTATAAGAAAGCTTGATAGAAAATGATAGAATATTTGTTAAGTTGCAAGAGCAAGAGAGAGCAACCACGCGACATGATTTGTCAAAGAGAAAAGAAGTTCCACGAAAGTAGCAATTACTACGCCGCCACGTACCTGCTACCCAAAAATTGTTCCCCATTTTGGTTCCAGGCACGTAACAAAACCGTAGCAATTACGTGCTTGTGACTAGTGGCTAAAACTTAATAGTTCCACCGGTAGTTGCTGGTACGTAGCGACGACTAAAAATGCTGCTTGGGTATGTACTGTCGCCGTTATTATTGTCTGCTGGAGTGCTCCATTAAAACATACAGATTAATCTTTAACATATTTAAAAGTTCGTTACTGAAATCCATAAGTCCATCTGTGTGTCCGTTAATCAATCCGAGTGGATTTTTGGAATTTAAAAATTTTTATTTCATAAATTAGATGGAGGATCAAACTGTAGAAAAAAATCTATGACACACACCAGTTTTCTTCCTTTTAGCAAAAAATAATTATTAACAACTTTAAAATTTATTTTCTCGTGCTCATGCTTTTAAGTTTCTGTGTTCTGACATTGCAGCTTGCTCACTGAGAAAAATATTTAGTAGGACCAACTAAATTTATTTAATTCAACTAAATATTTAGTTAAATAAACTAAATTTTATTGGATTTAACTAAATATTTAGTTGAATTAAAGAAATTTAGTTAGTCCTACCAAATGTTTTTCTCAGTGCTCGCTTTTGATTTATTTGTTATGAGATGTATTGTTTATTTTGCTTATTGGTACTACGTCTTTCTTTTTTTTCAGCATTTTTTTTTCTTGATGCATGTAATACATAATTATTTTTTGGGAAATATTGTTCTGATTTTGCTGATAGTAGTTTTTAACACCATAGTGGTATTTAATTTTTTGCGAATTGCAATTTTGATAATTATATCATAAATTGTGCATTTTTAATTCTGCCTACCCAGAGAAAATGGTCACGAGCCGCCTCTGATAATTTGCCTTTGTTCCAATTTGTAGTAAATTTCGTTATATAAACAATCAACATGATTTTTCGTATATTTGCTTTTATTTTCAAACGTATTCACAAAGTTGAATATGGTTGCGACCCCTAAATATAATCCGAATGTCCTGAAATTTTGCAGGGCTTCTCCATTTTATGCAAGGAACAAGATCCGCCTTGAGGAGCAACAAATTAGTAACTTACATTTTTTTGGACCACCCTGTAAACTGACGTATTCAATAAATTTAATTTGCAGGGACAAAATTCAAAATAAAATAAGTAACTGTCATACTTATTTACTTTAAATTTAGATTGTTTAATAATAATAATAATAATTAAATTTTTAAGTTATTACATTGTGTTGAAAAGTGCTTGTTACGTTATTTGATGCAAATAACTATTTTATTTTTATAACTAATTTATAATTTATTTATTGGTATAATGTTTTGTTTTTTAAATTTTTCTAATACGAAAATAAAGATTTATATTATTAAATTATTTTTTTATTTCACGCCTACACTACGGAGGAACCAATAGCTAAGGTCATCTGTCTCCCATCTAACATGCAACACGAATACACACATCCATAGTTGAGGTGGCGGAATTTTCCAATTAGAAAAATCTCGTCGCCCCAAGTGGGATTCGAACCCACCACCCTTAGAACACGAGTGATGCACTGACACCACTCGTCCACCGCCGTTGTAGTTATGTCACTATAACTACTTTTTTACATTTTAAAAGTTGACAGAAATGCCAACGAAAATCAGACCATGTTATCCATACCTTTGTATTAATCCTTATCCAAATAAATCATTTCGTATTCAAGACTGTTTCAATACCTGTAGATTACTTTTTGAATCATTCAAATAGGACATTCCATTCAAAAGATATTACGAATTTAAAAATGTCAATCTAAACAAAATACTAATAGTAAAATAAACGCCGCCGCGCCGTGGCCGGTGTGGCCCCACGCGGAGCAGCGGCCAACACGGCGGGAGAGGGGGCACCGAAGTGCGGGATAGGGGCGTGTACATATAAGAAATAGGTATTTCGACTTCATAAGAAAAATATAAATAGTAATTTGAAAAAAAAACTACTTATGTCCTGCATAAAGATACATTTACTCTACGTTTATCCCAAAATGTTTAAAAATAAATGTCCACCCGTGCGAAGCCGGGACGGGCCGCTAGTCAGAAATAAAACACACTACCAGTTGTAACAAAATATTATATAAACAGTATTCGTTAGACCAGTCTTGAATAATTTCGGCTATGAAATAGAAAGGAGATTAAATGGATCGAATTCATTAAGGGACTTTATAGTTAACATTATATTTGGGCTAATTTACCTGTTTTTTTATCACAAAACAAAATAGAAAGTGAACACTAAACGGGTTCAATATTAAGTTGAAATTTAGCTGATATTTTTACTTATGTTAAAAGTTTAAACAAAAACCTTTGTTCGCTCACATGAAATGCTCTTAATTTGTTGTAGGTATGAAACCTACAAATCCAACGCTTCTCTGGTTAATTGAATTTTCTTTGTATTAACAAATTGTCGACAGAAATTTTGTTAGTTGTTACCCAAATCAGGACAAATGTAGGATAAAAGATTTTTCCCAAATTTTCCTTAACCATGACACTCATTGACAAGTCAATCAAAATCTGCACATAAAAAATTTGAATTAGTTGAAATTGTTAAACTTTGAATTTAATAACCACCACTGAATAAGTTGGATTAAAAGAAATCACCAAACACTGCAAGAACATTTCGAAAGAACATTTTAAGTTGTTCAAATTCAACCAGTATTTAAACTTCAAAGATACATTAAAGGATCACAACCAAATTAGATTAATAACGCTCAGGTAGTACGTAAGAATCCGTCGCAATAATCGAATATATTTTTGATTATTGCTTGTTTCGGATGTTCACTCCTCGTTAGCACAGCCATGTCGTCTGCCAATATCGCGAGTTCCGCATTGATACCAGGAAAATCGCACATGTAATGTTTTGTAAAATTATAGGTTAGGTTAGGTTAGGTTATGTATAGTAGGTATGTATTTTAACTGCAGAAGTGAAAAATAATGAAAGCAATATGGATTTATTATAGTCTATAGCAACGGTTCTCAAACTGGGGTACGCGTACGTTATGTACTTGCCTTCAAATAAAATAAACATTGGCTAAATTTTATTAAAAATCTATCTTTTCTTACATTTTATATTGTAAATGGCAACATTGTTGTTGGTGTGGATTCAACAAGGGATCCCCTGCTCCTTTCAAAATCGTGATGAGTAATGCGTGTTTGTTTAGTGTCGTGATTGTCGTGTAGTAAAGCGAACGTGTTTGCTGTGTTATCGCGAATTTACACGTGAAAATATGGAAAGTGGCTTAAAAGATACATAAAAACATTGGAAAATCCTGTTCTATCAAGTTCTACTTCAGAACCAGAATGTTTTGTGGATAATATGAGAAACATCTTTCCAAAATTTGAGATGCACGTTCGAAAACGTAAACGATGAGCCAGGCCGCAATGTGTGATCTGTTTTGAAATTCCTTCAAATCAAAGCATGAAACCGTCATTATTGAAGCGCCACTTTAATGCAAAACATTGTACATTAGAAAATAAAAGTAAGGATTATTTCGTCTGTAAGTTGATTGAGATGAAAGACACAAAGAAAACTATGTCGTCCTTTGAAGGTAGTTCTCGAAAAGCGACGGAGGCATCCTTCTTAGTGAGTTTAAGAATTGCAAGATATGGAAATAATAATAATAATAATAATTGCTACAACCCATAACCCGGAAACCAGGCCACAGAAGCTATAAGCTTGTGCGGGAGGGAGGGGGTGATTATTATTATTACGTAGGCCCTATGATCTTACAGATGGAACAGCGCAAATCCCACATTTGTGTCACAGCTAAGGAAAACTGCAGAAAACCTTAACCAGATCTGCCGGCACCGGGAATCGACCCCGGGCCGCCTGGGTGAAAGTCCGGCACGCTAGACATTACACTACCAAGGAAAAGCACATACCATCGGTAAAGAACTGATGCTACCTGTTGCAAAAAATTTAGATGCATGTAAATATGTTAAGTGAAGCGTCTGCTAAAAAGCTAGATACTGTACCATTGTTAAATGGTATCGTCCATCAAAGAATTGAAATGATGGTATCGAACATTAAAGACCAATTATTCAATCAAAAATAGTAATTTCTTCCCATACAACTCGGCGAGAGCATAGATATAACAAATTATGCTCAACTTATGGTTTATGTGGGTATATATTTCAAACTAAAGTGGAATAGGATAATTTATTTTGTAAGGCACTCTCAACACGAACTACGGCCGAAGAAATATTTAAAAAGCTCAGTGGCTTTTTTGCGGAAACTGGACGCTCAGTTGGTACGGAAACTTGGAAAATCAGTTGCAGAAAATTGCAGTTTTACCCAATATAACATCCACAGAGAGGCATTAGAAGCAAGGCAAATGTCGAATGAATTTAAAAATGTTCTACTGGAGGTCGTCAAGGTAGTAAATTTTGTAAAATCTGGAGCTTTAAACTCTTGCTTATTTTCAAAATTGTATTCTGAAATGGGCAGTGCTCATATTCAGTTGCTGCTACACACAAATGTGAGATGACTTCCAAAGGGAAAAATGCTAAGCAGGTTGTTCCAGTTGCCTTCCGAGGTGCAATTGTTACTAATGGAAACCAATTTTGAATTGCGAGATCGATTAACAGACGAGTTGTGGCTAACAACACTAGCTTACTTAACAGGCATGTTTAATCGACTCATTTGAAATCAGGGAAGCTCATTCCGATTGGCATCAACTACTACTGACCATAGAAAGATGTATGTTTGAAATTAAGTTTGCAAGGCAAAACCACTTATCGATTTTTGGTAGATGACAAAACTAGGGCTTTTATCAGGAAATGTCAAATGATAAATGACAGTGCTTCAAATAAAAACCTACAGTCATTTAGTAATTTGAAAAATTCTGTTACTAAACATGGAATAAGTGTGCAGGACGATCTTATTAATAACATAAAACAATACTGCCAAATGCTGATTAACACGATTGAAAAATACTGTAAAGAGGAGTATTCTAATTCCTTTGCATACAACACAACCCTTTTATTTTGGAGACCATTCCCGATTCACTAACAAACGACGAAAAAGTCTTGCGATGGAGGCTTAAAAATGGAGTTTGCCAAGCTAGAGTTGTCCGAATTTTGGTCGAGAGTTAAAAATGAGTACCCAACTTTGCCCAAAAAAACGTTGTTATTTTTAATTTAATTTTCAACCTGCGTGAAACTGGATTTTCTGCAATACTGGAACTTAAAAATAAATACCGAAATATACTTGATGTTGACCCAAATTTGCGCATGCAATTAACTACAATTGAACCTAAAATCTCTTCTGCTAGTGCAACTATGCAGACCCATCATTCCCATTGACTTTTAAGATGTTATGAAATATTCGTAACTCTTTTGTTCTGTAATAAAACCTAACGCTTTAAAATAGAAGTTGTTTTATTACTATAACAATATGTTGCATGTTTATCAGTATTTCGTATTTCGCTACAGGTTTGGTGGATATGGACATTACACACAGCACAGCTTTTTTTTTTTAGTTCGGTGGTACACGTTTGATCCACATTGCACATGTATGGTACGCGAAAAAAATGTTTGAGAACCGCTGGTCTATAGTATTTATTTATTATAGAATATAGATAGGTATTTGGCGAAGTAAGATTTTGTATTTTAAATCTAAAAACGAGGTAGTTATGTATTGCTTGCTTTCAAATTCATCTTTCTATGGTCGGTCGTAGTTGATGACAATCGGTATGGGCTTTCCTGATTTCAAAATGAAAAGTAGGAAGAATGCTCAGTGTAACTTTTTCGTTAAGCCGGGAATAAATAACTTTTTCAATTGCATTAGAGTTTTGTTTGTATGATCCATTAGAGAGGATGGTAGAAATTTGATAATATTCATTGATTGATTTGTTCTATGAAGGATTGTATAAGGTTTAAGATGGACGATAGGATAGTGTTGAGTATGGTTTCTGTTTCGGGTAATGGTGGCCAAGATGAGTTGAGTAGAAAGGTATCGTTTGTGGGATGAATGAAGTTTTTTTGTGTTGTTATCAGGTGCAGGTGTTCGAAGAGTTTTGGTTTGGAGTCGCCTGCCTTGGTACTTCCATCTCCTAAAGTTAGCAGAGAGTAGTGATTGTCTAGGCAATTGCTTTAAATCGAGGGTTCTTTTCGAAGTTTATGCAGTTAGTGTATACGTGCTTACCTTGATATCATTCGCATCTCGTTCCATTCCAGTTTGCGGTAGTTTTTTGTGTCCGATGCGTTGACGTATGTATGTGCAATTGCGAGTTTTACGATCAACTGTTTTGGCGTTTACTCTACGGTAACCATTGAGTTTAAAATTTGGTTGACATTGAATATTTCATTTTTCTGTAAGAAGAGCTGGGCAAACAGGCGTAGGGGTATTGTCTGTATTTAATATCCCGGTAATTTGTATTATTGGCAGACGTTTTTTATAACAACCGAGAGAAGTTGTCGTTGTCATAATGCCCATCGGGCGACTTTCATCCCCTCCCCCCATAATAGTTATTTATGTACCAAGGGTGTTATTATTATAGTAGTGCCAGGAGGGTGACGATATCCCACCGCGATGGCCTTTGGTTGAAGGGATGGAAGTCCCCCCCGATGGGGAACATGATCTAGTAACGCTCCTGGTGTATACAAAACTTTATTTTTCACGGAAAGCCAAAGATGTATATATTTATTTTAAACGTAACTCCCGCGTCGATTGAAGTTAACGCTGAGCGGGCATTATAAATCATAATGCTCCTTAGCTTATATGTCCCCCATCTAGCATGCAACACAAATACTCATACTCATAGTTAAGGTACCGGAATTTCCAGATAGGAAAATCCCACCGCTCCAAGTGGGACTCAAATCCAAACACCTTTGAAACACGAGCGGTGCGCTAACACCACTCGTCCACCGCCGGCGCCCCTTGTTGTTATGGACTTGTTTATCTATTTCGTATCACAGGTGTAAACAACAAATATTATGGAAGTGAAAATTAAAAATGAATAGTTACAATTCGGTAACTCGAAAAGCGGCATTCTGCAAATTGCATAATTTAGATATGTTGAGTATAAATACAATTATATATAAGGACTATTTATCCGATTTTAAAGAAAGCTTTGTCGCTCACCTTATAAGTACTCTATTGCTGCCCCATACTCACTGTCCATCGCGAGGCCACCTGGAAGTGATCTATTACAGTGATCTTCTAAAACTTGGATATTCCTTGTTTCATTTAGTGCAGCCTAGTTGATACAGATACGAAATTATCTTTATTTGGAATTGGATGAATATATCATTTATATATTTTAATTATTTATTTTTGGAATTTAGTAAGGAAGCGTACTATTGGTTTCTTAATGATCTAGGACAACAAGGCTAATACTATTACTATTTTTTATCATTTATTCCTATGCTGTCCTAGATTATTCTGAAACCAAAGGTACATTTCTATTGTATGCTCAAAGTACAGGTGCTGCAGTACACCTTTCAAGAGAAAGCTCAAAAGGAATTATCCTAGTAAATAGTTTCGACAGTTGGTTTTCAAAACAAAGGGAAATAGCATCATACAATAGCCAAAAACATTTTAATATCTATTTATAATACATATAGGTTAGCTACTGTTGAACTGGCATTCGTCTAATTGAAATATAATATAACAATGCTTCTACAATTACAAAGTATTATACAATAAAATAAAACTAAATAAGCACAAATAATAACTGTTAATGATAGTTTGGGGTTATTTCAAACACATCACATAAATTGACTGCTTTATGAACATCACTGCATGACCATCATAGTTAGTGACATTACGTTAACAAATAATTGGATTCCAAAGTTTTGCGATAACTTAGTTAGTTTAAGGATATTTCAAACTAGATTTCAAGTAAAGATAAAGTACAAAGACGCCAGGATAATGACGGTAAGTGGAACGGCTAGAGAGGAGTCGTTTATCTCTTGCAGTAGTAAATTAACTTTATTACTTTTCTAGTGAGAAAGCTTCTCTTTCTTTAAATGACTGAATAACGTTTTACCGTCAAAATTAGGAGTATGTCTGAAAATTTTAATAACTTAAATTTAATAATGGCATCTAGTTCCATTTTATTTGAAAGTTGCATAGTATAAATGTCAGAAATATGCTTACACTTACAAATTAATACGTACATTCTTTAACAATAAAATAATAAAATCAAGCAACCATGTTGGGATTACATCCATATCGCTCTTGTGGAAGAGCGGAAAGTGCTGTCATATAATTATCTGGAATAGGAAAGTTTAAATCCATATTTATTAGTAGATGTTGCCTAGCAGTCGCCTTGGGTATAACAGCAACATTTTGTTGAAGAGACCACCGTAAAAGTATTTGCGAAGGCCTCTTTTCCATTCTAGTAGCAACATCTAAAACTATAGGATCTGAAAGTAGAGCTTTTCGTTCAGTTCCACCAAAGGAAAAATATGCCTGCAAAAGTATTTCATTTTTGTCACAAAAGGCTTTTAAATTATCGTCGTGAAAGTGTGGATGCCATTCGACTTGATTAACTACTGGTTTTTCTCCGCAAGAATTTTCAAAGAGACTTTGAAGGTGAGCTATACTATAATTTGAAACACCTATAGATTTAACTATACCATTTCTTTTCGCTTCAACTAGCTTAGACCAACTTTTATTTCTAAGTTCTTCATTAAGTGGGTCTTGTGGTTCACAATCAGATGAACCTGGCCAATGAATCAAATAAAGGTCCAAATAATTAAGTTGTAGCAATGATAAAGTGTCATATAATGAATCAAGGGCTCTATCACCATGATTTGTTGGTGGCAGCTTTGAAGTTATAAATACATCTTTCCGCGATAAATTGTGCTTTGGCAAAAGTTTCTTTAAGGCTTTTCCAATTTCCTGTTCGTTTCCATACATAGCAGCTGTATCGATAAGTCGATACCCTACACTTAGTGCTTCATCTAATACTTTCCATATTAAATTGCTTTCAGTGATAAGATACGTTCCCAAACCAACCATCGGCATTTGTTGCCCAGAAGGAAGATTATGACATGGATTTGTGAACACAAATTTGTTCATGCTATTTTATGCATTCTACTTTGTTCGTTTTTAACTTAACCATGATGTGTCTAAAGTTTTATGACAGTTCGAAAGTTTGACAAAATCGAAAAATTCATATATTGACAGATATTAATACATTCACAGTATGTTTTTCTTGTTTCTTGTAACATAATAATTAAGTTGTACTGTGTAGCAAAACTGTACCACTATAATGTAATAATTGCCAAAAGGTTGTCTAAAGGTATAGATGAAGAATATAGAAACACTATTAATTGATACATTATTCAATTAGGCATTACTATAGTAGATTTTGCTCCGCCTGATCAGTTAATAAAATAATATAGTACCATAGAATATCGTTTTGTTGTGTTAAGTACTTAAGGTAAGCTCGCAGATGCGTTTATACGGTTGCATTCATCTGTTAACGGATGAATTAAACAAAATTTGATGCATTTATACCGGTGCGCAAAAATTTGGTAGTTGACACTTGTTTTGTGATACCGGTTATTATCAACATTAACAAGATTTAAGAGTAAAGCGAACAAGACAGCTTCCAATTTGAAAACAGTAAAAATCTATAGAGAGTATTGCTAAAGCATAACGGTTACCGTAAACAAAGCTAAGCACTTAAACCTGTCAATATGGCGAATGCATTAAATGAAAGCTTAAAATTAATGTTTTGGACAATTGCTGCAGTAGTACGTGCGTTTAAATTTGTAAAATAAAACATAATGCCGTTTAGTTGTGTTTGAAACAGGCAAGGCAGTCGTGAAGCGAAAATGAAAAAGAATTCTTTCCCAAAAGAGAATTGTGTAAAGTTGCGCTTATTGGAAAGCCCCGATCGCTTAAGTTGTGGTGGGATAGTCTGAGCCAAAAGTTATGGAGCTGCACTATTTTGACAAATAGAAATAATTACCCAATTTTGCTTCAATTAATGGCTCTAGCGATTTTAGTTTGATCACTGCATGTGAAAACAGTTTAGTGAATATTTATGTATGTTTTTAATTAATTATTATTAGTCGTTTTAAACACAGAGATTATCTTTTGAATGCCTAGTCCAAACTGAAGAACGTGAAAAATATGCATTCAAGTTTACTTTTTTATTACTAAAAATAAAATAATATTACCAAATACTAAAAATAACTGAAATTTCTCAAGAATGCAAATAAATTATACGCTTCTAGAATAGTGAAGAAGTGACAACGTTGCCTTAAATTACAAATTAAAGTGTTTCATTGTTGCCCTGATGAAAACAAGTTAATGCAGTCAATGACTGACTTAAGTTTTGAGGTTATCTCTGCAAATATTAGAAAAATATGTATATAAAACGATGGATGAAACATAGTATTTATACAGATTCATTGAAAACGTAGCAGTAGAAAACGAAAATTATGTATCTTTTTATTTAAGACGATTTTGCTTTCGAGATGTAAATTACAAGCGGCCTGTGGCGCTGCATGTAGCTGCATAAAGCATTTAGATTTTCCGCTCGTTTCCTTGATGCGACGTTGTTACTTTGCGAGCTATATCAAGCATTCAATCGACAAATTCTTCGCATTAATTTTGTTTGGCAAAACTATCTTCCTAATAAATTTGAAATTTTAACGGCACAATCTTTTTTGCATTGAAATCTATCAACTCCACTAATTTCTTTTACATTTTTATGATTTTTTTCTAGAGACACAACTTCCTTCAATAAAACTTGTTTCAGTAATTACATCGGATTGTGTTTTCGTATGCAACAATTGAAGTAAACATCAGACACATCACTTAAAAAACTTTATAATTAATTCTACTACTAATGTATTGCTACATAATCATTAATTATTATATTATTGTAAGAATAAAAATAACAATATCAAAACGCAAAATACTTCTTTAAAACGAAATAAACGGTGAATGTTTAAGATTTTACAGCACTACATATGAAAGCATAAAATAAATTACTAAAAGTTAGCAAAGTGTTTCTTGAAAATATATCTTTATTTTTCCATTTTTCTTTTACTTACGAACAAGGCCCTTTTTAATTGATAGTTTAACTATTTTAAGATAAAACTTGAATGCTAACAAATAAAACATGACAAAAGTAGTATGACTTGCAAATCATTCACTTGCTAACAATCAGCCTCATTAAGCGGCCATCTTGTTTCTGTGTACAAACTAACCTTGTTTTTAGGTGGTGTTACCTTTACTATACAGGGTGATTCAAGTAAATACTAACCCCTTTTTAGTCTTTTATTTTTAAGATAATGGATTCCCTCAAAATTATTATTTTAAACAATATATTGTGCAGTTTTTAAACATACTCAACTTTTTTGAAAATTCGTTTATTATACAGGGTAATAGAAAACGTGTGTTCTTTTTTAAATTGAATTGAATATTTTCGATTTCTGCCTGAATCGCAAAATATATGAACAAAAGTGAAATAGAGATACTTATTTAGAACAACCTACAAACCTTATACAGAAGGAATACGTTTAAATAATTCGAATCCGAAATTCGAAATTCAGAAAGTAAAAACTGAATTCATGAAAATAATGGTATTTAGGCAATTTCACATTTAGATTTATGGGTTGCATTAACATCAATTTCAAAATCAATATTTTGAGTAATTTTTCTTTTGATGAATTGAAATATAGAAATTATAATTAACATGCACACTTAAACACGTCACAAAAAGCATATCTGGAAAATTGAATTTCTCATAAAATTTAGTTAATCCTCTTTTGCTATCAACGATTTGGGTGACGGTTATATAATTTTTCAAATTAATGAAGTTTAGGCCAATCTTAATGTAAGATTTCACCTACAACAGACAAGGTGTGCTGTATTAAGGGTGTAGGTATACAAATATTTACCCACTTGTGTTGTAAAAAATGTTGTTTTCTTTATAACGATCTTAAAAGTAGGGTATGTTTTGTATTGTTGTTATCATATACTAAAAACATGTAATTATGTTGCGCTTTTTAAATATTCAATAAATATTGGTTTGAATTTTTTTCATGTTGATATCTACAATTATACAAATAATGTTTCTAAGTATATATTGTTAAAATTTGAAATTATAGAAAGGTGTGAAATGGTATTTTTGGATAATTAAGTTATTAAAAGTTTTAAGGAGCTAGGGATCTCATCGACATTCAGTTGTAAGGTTAGTTTTGGTTGTTCATACAAGTGTTATATATCATTGAATTCGGAATTTAATTTCCTATAAGATTATTTAATAAGCCTTTGCTTTAATGAAAATTTGTATATAAAATTTTGGTTTTTGTATTTAGATGTCAACAGTCTTTTGTTTTGTCATCAAATCATTTAAATAGACAGCCAATTTTTCAACACACTCTCTTTTAATTTACATCTTACAGCAAGTGCACGCGTCAGATTAATTAAAATTAATAAAAAAGGTTATGTTGACCTAATCTAGAAATGTCAAAATTTTGAGTTTATATTTATTTATGTTAAACGTCAAAGTAAATTAATTTAAGAAGTTTTAAAATAAAAGTGTTTATGTAAGAAGTATCTCAATTTAAGCAAATGATGAATAAATTCTACGATTGAATTTTGCTAACAAGACAAATTAATTGAAAATTTTTATTCTTATAATGGATTTGGACATTAAGAAAATTTATGTACTTAAAAATTAAAAGGGAGGAAGGAATTACAATACTAGTAATTAAAAACCGTGAGTTTTCTATATTAATTAGTTTAATTAGTAATAAGAAATTTTAATTAAACCAAAAAGGGGAAAAAGAATTGTAAACAAATTATTCTCTTTATTTCAAGAAGTAATTTTTTAATAGTTAAACTAAAACAGTTATTTGTTTTGGTATCAATTTAATTTATCTCCAAATGAATAATAATTACATAATTTTAAGATTAATGAAAATTAATTATAGAATTTAAAAGGGAGAATCTGTATTAATACTTTTCATTGCTATTTAATTTATAAACAATGATTTTTTTATTCTTTTCATTTCAGATAAAGGAAAATATTTCTTTGGTGGTATAAATTTTCGGTTTGTTTATTATTTTATTGTTACTTGGTAATAGAAATAGAAAAAAATGAACGTGTTGCTAGGTCTCACCTACCTACCTACTTGGCATTTTAACAAAATGTTTCAGTCATTTTAAATTTTAAATATTTTATACCGCTATAATGCACTTTTCTTGGTTGGAGAAGTAATAGTATGTATCATTCGAATTAAAAGTGACTTTGACTCACAATATTTGCATTTACTAGGCTACACTGTGCTACAACTTCTCAAATGCAAACATCATTGCTACTTAAACAAAGTGCCCACTTCTAGGTCCAGCAACACAATATACTATTTTCTATTTTGCGTTGATTTTTGTCTTTTCTAAACCAAAAACACAATGGAAAGAGAGCTCTTTTCGATATAGTTTTAGGTTCCTTAAGTTTCTTATGTAGACATCATCTGTCCAACATAAACATGTAACCAGAAAAACTTCTAAAATAGTTTTCTTAAGATGCAAGTTAATTATTAAAAAACTAAACTAAATTGTTTGAGAAATAGAAAAGATAAAATACTTGTGTCACAACACGAAGACAAGATTTTGCAGACCTTCTTTCAGTCGATCTTTGCAGCCCCACCTTTCAGTCGGCCTGCAAAAGCCTTCGTATGACAGAACGCTTGCCTGTAACCATTCTGTTTAATACTCTAATGTATTCTCGTAATTAGGTGTACGTAAAATAGCAGAAATCGTCATTACGTAAGTTTAATTAAGTGCTAACTATGTCAAACAAAGATAGAAGGGAAAATTCAAATACAAGAGACATAAATGTACGATTTTCTAGTTATGTAACAGATAACGTTTATTAACAAAAAACGATTTATAGTTTCTCTCGGCAAGTATATGGCTTTGAGCATAATAAATAAGACATCAGGGAGCAGCTTTCCAGTCTCTGTTTTCCTAACCTATTTATAACCATAAATAATAATATGTTTGTTGTAAGACAATTACGTCCATGGCAATAAACCTGGTGTTAGAATTAATAAAAAATTGAAGAATTGACTTTAAGTAACAACCTTATGATATAAGAGCTCAAGAAACAAACTTTGATATGACGTGGATATTCATAAACCGATTTGTATAAAATCCTAAATGACGTTAATTTAAAAAGTTTTAGTTGTGGCACTAACAAAATACTAATAAAATACTTTTATTAGAAATACTTAAAAGTAAAGAATGACTTGCAGTGAGATATATTGATCTACTTACTATATATCTATGTAAAGCGAACAGATTATACAGGGTGTAACTAATATAACTAAAATCCTCGTGAGTTTTTGCTTGTTTCGTATTTTTAATGTAATATGAGTACAATGGGCGTACTTAGAATTTAACATGCGATTTTCTCGAAAACCAGCAGGAAGCAACCACATCTTGATGAGGAAAATATATTCTAAATCATTACAGCTACCCCTACCCCATTACGAGGTTTTCAGTTATATTAATTGCACCCTGCATAATCAACTAACACGTGGAAATTTGTTGTTAATTTATATATCAGATTAAGGCTGTTTTCTACCCATAAAACCAAGGATTTCAATTAATAACCATCCCTTATTTTAGTTTATTTAAAATGAAATTCACACTGAGTACATGTGAAGAATCTTAAAGCATGTTTTTTAGATATAGAAATAAATACAAGTATTATGTAAGATATTCTATATTTTTGTGCAATGAAAACTAAAATAATAATCAGTAAAAGTTTTAACCCCTATTATGTATTGACCAACAATTCTCCGCTGTTGAAAGTGTTTTAATTAATTTAATTAATGAAAATCGCACACATTTAATGCATATTGACTTAATTTTTTATTGCAACTCGATTTAGATACATTTTGAACTCTCATTATTTCTTCTACCTTCCATAATCATACACATTATGTCGGAACAATTGTCAGGTACATAAATAACTGTGAAGACTTTTATAGTTTATTTGGGTTTTACAGAATGAATATGAAGTTTCACGAAGTAAGGTTTGAAACGATAAATTCTTGTATTCGCGTGGTTAGTGTGCCTATACGGCTTTGATTTTCTTCAACACTAGACTCCATTGCGAAAACCTAGCATTGAGCAGCGTAGTTTTTCCTAAGAAAGCAATAGTAATAATTCAGAAAAATCACAAATAAAACTTAGGTACAATTTTTTATTTGTTTTGAAATGATAAATCGAGTATCTACAGAATTTTTGTTGCAAGAACTTACTTCCTGGCTTCATTGCATCTGATAATTTTTTGTTTTCCTTAAAGGATTTTTACGAAACGATCCATTCATAACGTGGATAGTAATTCTATGCACGTGTGTTAACATTAACCTCATCTTAACATACCCTGCAATATCTTACAGGGTTGGCATATCGTTTTACATGTTCCCTAAGAGAAGAGAAAAAAGAGAAAAATTAGTATAATTTTATCAAGAGGATTAATAGAAATAATATAAAAAGCCGTTCATTAAATCTGTCACTTATCGACCCAACTAACTGCAAATTTTGCATAATAAACTTTGAATCGCCGACTAGATCCAAAAATTGTCGCAACTTAGAAAGGCCAGCGGGGGCTTATTTTAAAGCTTGAAACCTCTACTTCGAATGTCACATGTCTCCTATATTAAAAAATTTTTATTTGACCTCTATAACACTGTAAACAGGTATCTAGTTCCAAAAAAAATCTGAAAATTGAAAAAATTAGAAAAATAAATATTTTTTAAACTTTTTTTAATGGCATCGCATTCTTCGTCAAAGAATTCATAAGTTTTGTCCACTGTGTTTTTTTCTTAGAGTGTTTCAATTTCGAGCAAAATTAAGAACAACAATTTGCCATTTTTGAAAGTTTATCATTTTTTTTATTGAAAATGGCGTCACATAGAAAAAAAATGATAAGAGTAAAAAATGGTTATTTTTACTCGACGAATACGAAAAAAGGACTGATTTAAAGCGATTTTGAAAATTTTCATCATTTTAGGTTTTGAAATCTATTATTCATGCCCATAGATAGGCAACACCTATAACCGTAATTTTCAAAGTTGCTTTAAATTGGTATGTAATTCATTTATGTAATTTTTTCGTATACATTGAGTAAAAATAGGCATTTTTTACTCTATCATTTTTTTTCTATCTGACTCCATTTTTGATGAAAGAAAATGATAAACTTTCAAAAATGGCAAATTGTTGCTCTCAATTTTGCTCGAAATTGAAGTACTCTAGGAAAAAAACGCAGTGGACAAAATTTATGTGATGCCACTAAAAAAATTTTTTTCTTCTAATTTTTTCAACTTTTTTTTTGGAACTGGATACGTGTTTACCCTGTGTTAGGGGTCAAATATAAATTTTTTCACATAAGAGCCATGTGACATTCGAAAGTAGAGGTTGCAAGCTTTAAAATGACCCTCTGCTGGCCTTTCTAAGTTGCGTCAATTTTTGGCCCTAGCCGGTGGTTGAGTTCAGAAAGAATGACTCATATATGTATAATTTTTTATTTTCCCAGAGTTCCATGTAAACTTATTTAAAAAAACCTTTAAAATGCAATTCCTATAAAATATGAAAAATTAACATAATATTATGTTGGAGAAAAACATTTTTCTCCAACCGCACGAATATGATACTATAAC
The DNA here is from genome assembly GCA_929113105.1 of Agrypnus murinus. NCBI lineage: Eukaryota > Metazoa > Arthropoda > Insecta > Coleoptera > Elateridae > Agrypnus > Agrypnus murinus. The sequence continues at coordinate 141,331,764 of OV816026.1, forward strand.
ATCAAATTATTTTGTATAAAAGGTAGACCATTTAGGAACTGTTACTCGTTACCATAGCAATTGTACAAAAAGTAACCACTTTTTTTACAATACAAAAAGTAGTCTGAGGTTATGTATGAACTATTTTCCGCGGTGCTCTATAAGATTTTCTATTATAGCAATAATGCGAAGTAATAAGTAGAAATCTTTATTTAAATAATAATCATTTATCTTTTCTATGACAATATTAAAATATTAAATTAATTAAAGATATAAAAAAACGAAAATAAATTCGACGTTTCTATTAAAATTTTAGTTGCTGCTCGTAACGTCTGAACGACGCACAGTGGTCCTATGACTGATCTAGCGGCACTAAATTATTTTAGTAGTATGTTTTAATTTTGCCAGGTTCTGAAGGATTAGGTATAATTGTACTTTTAGATAGATGAAAATTTATTCAATACATTTTTTAGAAAAAAAAAATTTGCTCTTGTTGGTGATGACACTATTTACTTGCTTTACAATTTTAGCGGCATCTCTCTTACCATACTGTTGGAGACTCATTTTGTGTGGCAAGTACAATAAATCAGTTGTACTTGTCGAAGCAAGGAGAGAGCTAACCTTTCCCTTTGTGATTTTTTGCAACTGTCTTCAGTTTAGAAGGGCCAGGGATATTCGATGCTGTTATAATTTCTTCAAAATAATTTTTTCTATTTAGCTATTCTTTTTGAGAGCGATTGTGACTCGGTTAGTTGCATGCGGGACTATCGACCAAGGGACCGGGGTTCGAACCCCGGCCCATATATCACCGGATTTTTAAAAATCGCATCTCCTTCGGAAGGTAATGGCAAACCACCGAGGTATACTTTTCCCAGCAAATTTCCATAAAAATTAATAAAAAATCCAAGTACTATTACTTGGGGTGGTTAAGCTGTAGATCTATACTTGTGATCACTGAACACGCACAACACAAGTATAGGAGGGAAACGCCCACGCTCTGCAAGAGAGTACGGCAGGCATAAGAAGAAGAGCTATTCTTTATTTTTTGTTGAAAAAATTTAATGTGCCTTAATGCGCAATGACACTGCTTATCTTTTTTTAATTTCTTACATACATTATATAGTCTTGGTAGTGTAGCGGTTAGCGGGATAGTCTGCGTAATAATAATCACCCCTCCATCCCGCACTAGCTTCATAGCTTCAGGGGCCTGGTTTTCCGGGTAATGGGTAGTTGTAATTATTAGAAGAAATTTTATCATCAGAGTCCTTTAAATGATATTTTACAATAATATAATTAAAAACAGCAGTTAGCCTTTTCGGTATCTATCTTTTCTTGCGCCAAATTTAGAAAACCTCTTTTCGCGCTATACCTGCTTTTAATTCTGAAATAGACATAAGACAAAGAGTTGGGGGTGCTGACAAAAATTCTAGTATTTGTATGTGTGTTGATGTTTGATGAATACTATAAAAGTAAATTTATGACTGCCTTTCAAGGCTCAAAGAAGTATAACCTTAGTAAATTTTAAATAAATCGAATTAAAATATGAATTTGAGAGGTAAGATTAACAAGTCCCTATAGTGTTAATATTTACTAGAAAATATTGAAATATGCTATTAAATGAAAGTACATACTATTAGCTACCTCCACCATAGCGCCAAAAACAAAACACTGTAATAAAAAACAATGAAATCACTTGTAGCGATGTCTCAACCACTAAGCGATAACTAAGTACTGCAAATACAACCATGTGTACCTACAAGATCTCTACCTATTCTTCGGCCAAATGTGTTGTTTTTTTCGAAAAGAGATTATGATTTCTTCTTATTAGTGCACTCAACTTGGCAAAAGGGGGATTTTTATAATAATATTCAACAACAACTTTTTGTAATAAAATCCCGCCAGATATTATTTTTGAACCTCTGTGCGACGTCGCAAAAACGAAAACCAATCCTAATGTCTAAATATTTAACGGTAAAGACATATATCTTAGACAACGCCTGTCGAAATTTCTTCGAATTTTCGACGAAATGGGAGTGAGATTATACATTTGTGAGTATTTCTTATTAATGATATTAATTCTTAATATTTAAATTGCCACTTTTTACACATATTTGAATTGCAGTAAATAAAAAGCCCAAGCAGCATTTAAGTAGCACTAACTGAGATCGGAACTTTGGTTGAGTAGTTGTTACGTAACTGCAACTAAATTTATGACTTTATAGGTTTAATTTCTTCAATTCGGAATATTTTAGTGATCGTGTAGTTGTTTCTACTATTTATTGGAACTATGTAGTTTCATTACTTCTGAGTAACTTAGTATACTTACTTAAAGTCGTTGCAACTTCAAAGTGGTATTATGATTGTAGCAGTAACTTGCCCGAAGCTACTTTAAAGTTTTTAAAACCTTACAGTAGTATTGAATGTAAAACCTACGTTTTTGCTACCCAGGAGAATCACATTAAAATAATTTTTCGTAAACTACTCCATCTCCATATTTACTTGTAAAATGTTGGATTAATCAATAATCATTAAACAATTTGCAATTTGTTATGATTGTTAATAGATGTTTTACTATATAACCTTCAATAAAAATAACAAATTGGTGCCAAATTGTGCCTTAGGGATTGTTATGTATGTAGGTTGAAGTTGGCAACATTTATTTGTAGTGATGTAACTAACCAATCCTGGCCCGTCCTCTGGGCGAGCGTCAGTAGCACTTGAGTCGTCTTGGAGGATTTACGTCTTCTACAGTCTATGCATTGTGTATGTAATTCACCCTGCTCACTCAATATTAATAAAGTTAATTAATGACAATAATTGAGTATCTTTTATTTAAACACATAAAAGAACATAACAGGAATAATATAAAAATGGTTTCTATCATGTGTATCAACTAATAAGTATTTCGTGTATATTTATCATATTTTATTAAAGACATATTTTTACTAAAAAATATATTTGGCGCGTTGTTATTTTTCGATCTATCATCATCATATTTAACAGAAAAGTTGCAATGATTTATAATTTTGGTGTACTGGAATGACAAGATAATCAAACATTTCATCGCTCTTTGTATTAAGTACGTATTACAAATAAACTGGTAATTCATTTTGTGACACGATCCAGCATTATATAGAATAGAAAATGATAGAATATTTGTTAAGTTGCAAGAGCAAGAAAGAGCAACCGCGCGACACGATGTGTCAAAGAGAAAAGAAGTTCCACGAAAGTAGCAATTACTACGCCGCCACGTACCTGCTACCCAAAAATTGTTCCCCATTTTGGTTCCAGGCACGTAACAAAACCGTAGCAATTACGTGCTTGTGACTAGTGGCAAAAACTTAATAGTTCCACCGGTAGTTGTTGATACGTAGCGATGACTAAAAATGCTGCTTGGGAGTAGTTTAACGTCATGTTGTTTATTCTAAACAATCCTCTCACAGAGTTTGCTAGTTAAAAATAAGCAGTTGGAGAAAAAATAGTATTTAATACCTTTAATGAATGAACAACTTGAGCTCAGTAATTCTCCGTTACTGGAAGTATTAGATGTTTAATTATGATTTTTATTATTAATTTTTATTATTATTATTTTATCTAGTTACCTATTTTGTATCTACCTTAGCGACGTGTTTGTTTATAATTATATTACCTTTGATAATGACAGCATAGCTGTCGAAACAATATTGTCAGGTATATTTTAATAAAACTGTGAAACTTTTAATAATCTTTATTTATTTCATGATTATGGAGTTCCACAAAATAAGGCTGGAAACAATAAACAAAAAAAAAAAAAAAAAAAAAAAAAAAAAAAATAGTATGTTTAATTCGTGCAAGAAATGCGTTTTTTGTACTAATGAAACAAATAACTATTTCCTAGAGAAGATTTAATAAGAACATGGACGGTAAGTGGTTTTACGGAAGTTATAACATCCACTAAATACAAAATTACGCTAACATTAGACGCGATACCTTAAATTACATTTCTATAGTAAAGTGATTTTCAAACATCTTAAAATTACTGTTTTTCATAAAAACAATTCGTACTTGTATATGGCATAATTATTAATATTCTTATACTACTTAACAGTATAATTAAATATTTAAATTGGCACTGTCAGTAAAATTTTGCGGAAACAATTTTACGTATCGGTTGGTACTCCATGTTATTTCACTTAAATATGACAATATATTAAACGTCGCTGTAATTTTCTTTATTATACCTACATATATTCCATTCAAATCCTTAATCCCTATCCTTAAATTAAATCCTTAATACCTATTCAGATTTACATACTCCTTCTTATTAGAGAGGAAATCATAAAATGATTAGCTACAATTTATGAGTTGATTTATGTATGCAGAAACTACATCTATAATGAAGCGATATTTTCCCAATACTTTTTTTATTGTCGCATTTTATTATCTCCGCGCAGAAATGTAAAATAGTGTTATGAACTTGATCTACTAAACGCTAAAATGTACGATAACAAAGATTTTATGTGCAATGATGTGGAAATGAACGCGTTTGGCAAAAGTAGCAGCTGAAAATTAACGGTTTACTGCACTAACTTAGCTTTTTAATTAGTAATGATGAAACAGGATGATTTTCTAGACGGTGAAACAGACTGAAATAAAGTATTGAAAATAAGAAACATCGTAACCGATTTCAGACATGAATAGTTTTCATTTTCAATTTGTGTTTGCACGGATTTAACTGTAAATATATCATTACCATTCCCAAAATATCAATTTGAAATAATTTGATCTGTCAATGCTATGTGGAATTTGCTATTTAGAAATATAGTTTTATAATTATGAAGTTAAATATCTCCTTTTTCTCACGTGCAGTGACATTACAGACATCCAATAGTGTTAAAGAATTTCTAAAGTCGAGCACTAAACATAAATGCAATGTCAAAATTGCCACATGAGAGGTTATGCCTACGGTATATATTATATATAAATGCACTGAGCCATATTCTATTACAGTTACCTATAAGATATATTATGTAATTAGGAGATCAAACGATACTTTAAATCCGACAAGATGTATTATAACGCCTAGGCGCCAGCCGAGGCGTTATAACATCTTCGAGGATTTAAAGAAGCTTGATCTCCGTATTGCATAAGTTGTTTTATTTTATTTCGTATTTCAATCCTAATTTCTCCCTTTTAAAGTTCATCCGAATTTATTGTATAATGAAGCAAGTTGCCTTGTCTGTGTCATTATACGCGTAACCAAGGAGATAAAAAGTAGCATGTCACGTGTGGCTGTTATGCAACATCGAATGATTTTTACGTTGCCAACAACAACGGAGATCAAGAACGTCTTGAACTCCGGTGTCATTGACAACGGAGATAAAGATATACCTTATTTTACTAATTGTAGTATATAAACAATTGTTTGAAATATGAAATGAAATAAAATAAATAATTGTCATTAAGTAAATTGTAAGCCAAATATGGAGTCAAAAAAGAGCTTCTGTAAAAAAGATTTAGTAATCAGAATAAATATAACACGTAGTTTGGCAATTACGTGCAACCTCTCTAATTTTGCAATTAACTGTTTACTTGATATTAAAAAAACAGAAGGGTCTTAAAATAATTTTATTATTTAGAATAAATTCACAATTACTTGATTAACATAACAAAGTCATAAACGTTCTTACATCGGTTTTAGCAATGGACAACTTGTTTTGGACCTAATGTAACCTAAAACCTAGAGTAGTCACAATACACGTTTGATATTAACTAGTCACTGTCAGGAAAGCTTGAAAGTTAAACTTTTTCTACATCAACAGAACCCTGAAAGTGATTTTGGAAACACAAAGCTATGTTACATGATGTTTGCTTAATTTTAATATTACTTTTATTATGTTGACATTTTGTTGTATCCTTTCATGTCAGCAAGAATTTCTAGGGTTCGAGGAACATGTCTCTGGCAAATATTTTCAGACGGCCGCATGCGACCTTGTGGAATTATCAGGCTGTTGAAACAACGGTTATGCTGTGACATCCGCTGCTCGCTATCAGCATGCTATGACGTTGACGATCGGCAAACCTCAGTCAGATGATCATCGTGCCACCATGTGTGAGATATTCAAAGCTTGTTTAATAACTTCAAAGTGCCAATAATATAAGTAAATATACTGTATATTTTTATGCTGTGCTATTAACTACACTTGGACGAGAACTACTTTCTGTAATTAAAATCTACAGGGAATAAATGTTTAGCACACGGTCCGGTAATATTTTTTATGCACAGATGCATTATAATTAGACTATTATTGCAAGACTCATCTAGACATAAAAGTCGTTTTATGGCCCAAGGGTCTCTTTATGGTCAGACGGGCAATAACGAAACGTCAATTAAATGGTTCTTAATATAATTTGTAAACTTCTTACCAATGAGAATAAGCTGAAATTAAATATTTTGGAATAGTAACTATAGTAACGTACTTCGTATAAGCACATAAGTATACGCACAGCTGCTTGATGTACCTATACGTACTCATTTAATTATATTTTTACACAATAATAGATTTGACACAAAAACTTAATCTGTGCATAAAATAGTGTATGTATAGCGGGCATAACTTGCTTTTACGGCCCTACAGCCTTTTCCTAGCCCTCGGCTGCTACATAAAATAGCTAAATAAAACGCTTCTGGCCATAAAAGCTTCATTATGTTCTTAATACATAAATACTATTATCTCAAGTTAACTGACTTTAATCTATGTTTTCTACGAGTCGCGATTTTGAAATTTCCAATAAGTCTGACGTTTTGATAAAAATTAACAATTTAAAGTTTTTTCCACCTTTAATTTATTAAAGGAAAAGTGTTGTATCTAACAAATAGGAAGCGTAAATTCCACATTGTGTAAATTCAGCATTTGTTAGAAATACATTCATATAGAAATAGCTACGTTGTATATATTATGTATTAAGGGCTTACTTGTCTTAGAGCCTGTAGTCAGTTACGACAAAGAGCTCTAAAACACTAATTGAGCCCGAAATACATACATTAATTTATGTCCGGTTTAAGTTTAAATTAATATTTCATTTAAAATAAAAATAATATGAAAAGTGCAAAACTCCAAGGAGGTAGGTGCAGTAATCTATAATTATTTTATGTCCGGTCGGGCGATTATGACCTATTTAGCGACTTGTTTTTAGAGCGTAAGTTGTTAAATTAGAGGTCTAGGGCTCTAAAATTTTTTAGAGCCCGCTAGAAAAATAGTTACCCTTATTTACGTAGTCTCCATAGTAACAACAGTAATTATATACATTGCACCTACCTACTTGAAGTTTTGCACTTCGCAAAATATTTTTATTTTAAATTAAATAATAATATAAACTTAGGCCGGACATAAACTAACGTATGCATTTCGGGGTTAATTAGTGTTTTAGAGCCCTTTATGTTCTTAGCGCCTGAGGCGAAAGCCGAAGGCGCTAACTGACTCTGCGGGCTCTAACACACTCAATTAAACCCTTAATACATAATATACTATTATGGTATACTGACTCGTAAACATATGTTTATTGAGCTCGGTCTGTAGGGGTAAAGATTCTTTTTACGGGTTAGCCCGTTATGAAGTCTGTAAAGATTATTACGGACTCTTTATCATCAATACCATAGCAACATACTATAACCTACAGAAACACAAAGGCTATTTTTATATAAATAAATACTTAACCTACCAAAATGTAGTTGTGCTGGAAGTATCAGCTTGATCCAAATAACACTGCTTTAGTATTTTGCCGGCTAACCCCCAATAAGTCGGAGAGGGGCGGGGTAATACAAGATAAAAAAGATAAAAAAAACAAGCGCCACTTCGTTTAAAAACAATGCTTATTACTAAAGCTTCAAGCTTATCAGACAAACGAAGAAATAGATCTTCTACTAAAATATGGGCAACTTCCACAATTTTGGTCGTACCGTACATATATACTTACAAATGACGAACTGGAAAGCAATATTAAAATCATACAAATAAATAAATAATAAATAAATAAAACACACGTAGCGAAATGTAAACTTTATAAGTAGGGCTTTATTTTAATTGTAACTATTGTGCAGATTTTAAATGTTAAATAAAAAAAACGGTGAATGGTGATTTGTATCACAGTTGGTTGTACTTAAAACTACCCTACAACAATTCCACTACTCGAGATCTCGTGTTGTTCTTAAAATTAACATGCATGAATAAATTGTTGTTCTTAAAATTAACATGCATGAAGAAATTGTAAACACATTAAATAAATATATATATACATAAATAAAATGACACAGAATACATACAAATTCTCACAAGCATCCCACCATTCGAAGACCCAGGGCTGTTTTAATTAAAGCCTTGCTTAGGGGTTTTTGCTTCACCCTTCGATATATGTTGTTTTGTTCTGACCCGGTACATGTTTTGATGTAGGTACGGACCCAAAGGGGAAGGACCTTCTAAAGGACCCACGATCAGAGAGGCAGGAACAAGAATAAACGAACAACGAGCAACAAAACCCAAACGACAAAAAAGACCTACAAAGAAATCACCCTGTATATTGTATTAATTTTAAATATTTGAAGATTTTTACCTTCCTATAAACTGAAAGGTCTTTTACAATACAATTCCCTCAAGGTGACGGCTAGGGAAATAATATTACCTAAAATAAAAAGACATTTGTAAGATTTTAGCGCAACGAGATTTTAACGAAAAGAGTTTACCTAAAATGGTTAGCACCAGAACTTAATCCGTCTAATTTGACGATTGATCGCATATAAGTAATCAAGCGATCATTCTGTTGAATGCGAAATTTATTCCGCTAAAGCGAATTAATATTTAAAACCAATTTCCTAATATATTTCGCACATTCAACTACCAGTACCAAAACCAGCCATTTTGTTCTATCAACGGCACTATCGAGAGAGCGCTTAACCGCGCAGGTATGACTTTACGATAAACCGAGGAAAGGGAAAACCAGTGACAACCAAACAACGGAGAAGCTTGGTTTTAAACAGTGACCATCAAACAAACAATGGGTTGTGAATTTCGACGTTATAATACATATTTATTTAAAACATTCATATATATTTTACGTATTGTGCTGTACTGCTTCATTAAATGAAATAATTATCTATTAAAGATTTACGACTCTGTATACCATAAAATGTTGTACAATGCTCGACCGTTACACAAACTCTAAGTGCTTGCACGGATAACAAGCTCGCTAATCGTTTGCTTGTTAGGTATGGTGCTCGTACGTAAAGTTTTAAGGAACGGTCTTGCAATGTAAATAACTATTATTACTGTGAACACGGCGTAAACAAGGGTAGTACAAGAGGGGTGATCTAATTTAACAATTTACGCTCTAAAAACAGGCCGCTGAATTGTAGGTCATAATCGCCCGACCGAACATAAAGTAATTAATTATCCGGATTTTTTTAATTTTTATATTCATGTTTTAGTTACAGGGCTTTAAAATTAAATCATTTTATTGATAATTTAACGTATGATTGTTCGTAACTCGTCAGGCTCTTCCACATGGAAGAGCTGGACAATTAACCGCTATTTCCAAAGAAACATTTCGCATTAGTTTTGGTAGACTTTATATAATAGAATTATTAATAAATAACTTATTTTAGCATACACGGCTTTAAATAAATATCTTAAGTAATAACCCACAGAAGTTCGTTCATGCACTAAGGGGCCTTTCATTAATTACGTTCTCAAAATCTCTACATGCCCTTATCTCGGGGGGGGGGGGTCAAAGCCATTCTTACGTAAGATTTTATAAGTCGAAATAAGCGATTTTTAACATAGTTTGATGAATATTTGAGAGCAAAACTTTCGGGAAAACAAATATGAGAACTATTTTTTTAAATGTACAATTCTATTTATACATATTTTTATTTTAAAAATTGTTATTGCTGATTAAGTTTTAAAATTTTTGATGTGCCTATTTTAACACATTTTGAAGCTTAAAAATAAAAATTATATTACGTTCTATTTGTATATTAATCTTACTTTTATTATTTGAAAAAAAAAATTCCTTTTATTATCACGCAATAATAGAATTGAATGATTACTCACAATTGTATATCATTTTAATCAAACTAACATCATTTCACAACTTTGAAAATCCCGCGCAATTTCTATGCTGTTCCAATAATGACGACTTCAGCCCCACTCTTTTTTACTCTCTGTATCCGTCCGCCGACACGTCGTGACGAGTCAGGTGCTGCATGCCTAAGGCTATTTACTTCAAATTATCAGTTTTAGTGCACTGAATCCATTTCTAAAGTCAGATAAAATCTTACGTAAGAAGGGGGAGGGGGAGTCCGAGAAATCTTACGTGCCCTTACATGGGGGAAGGGGGGGGTCAAAAATGGCCAAAATCATCCTTACGCAATTAATGAATGGCCCCTAATGGTTCACCCTGTATACTTTTCAAATATGTCTGAGCTATTATATTACAATCAGTGACTGTGGCGATGTATGCACCTCGCAAATAATCTCGTTTTTATGATGGTTTGGCTCTCTATATTCTAACCGCTGGCCCTGTATATTTTAAATGTTTTTTAGATGAATTTAGTTCCTTTTTATCAATATCTGACAAATATCTAACCAATAACACTATATTTAACAGTGCCTCCTAATCACACATTGTATTTGACTAATTGTCATTTATATAAATACAATGTGTGGTTAGGAGACACCGTTAAATATAGTGTTGTGATAATCTACAGTCCTTAAAATCCCATTATTACGAAGCAATAAGTCCAAAACAAACTAGCTTCAATATGCCTGCTACTTTGCTTATTAATAACTGGTGTCCTAAAGATTATGGACTTTGAAAACCCGCAGAGCAAAAACAGCTCCAAGAATTATGTTAGACCAATAATAATTTTGTTAAGGAAATCAAAAATTACATCTTACCAAAATTTCAACGAATTTCACCGGTACTACATTTCCATAAGTTTTCTAGTTCTTTAAATTTGTATCAAATTTTTAGCAAAGTTTTATACGAGACAAATTTAAAAATGACTTCTTAATGGGATCATATTTTGCTGATTGTCAAATATATCTTGACAATTGAATGAATTAATTCAGATTTTAATCTGCTGAAGTGATAAAAATCTAATTAATTACTCTTAAGGGGTACAATAAGATGAATCGAGTTTGAGATAAATAAAAGCAATAAAATTTTAAAAATATAAGTTATAGAGGAAGATGATTGGACAACTGGGCTTGGAAAGACAGAGAAGGTTTTGTTAGTTCTAAACCAAGTAATGTAGGTAGGTAGTGATAGATGCTAAATTAAAGCAGATTGAAGAGCTACGAAGGAACAACGGTGGAGGATGTCTCAATAACATAGTTTTTACAATAAAATTGTACCTACAACCATCATTCTCTTGTAATAAACCATGAAAGGATTTAATTAAGCAAAGTTCACTTTAAAACTGTTAGGTTCCTCTGTCTACTTTCATAATTTCTCCGAAGACCTTCATTAAGTTCACGGATAATTCGTTTCACATTGTACTTGCTCACATGTTTACAAACTATATCTGTGATATCATATTTCCTAAATTATACAAACGTACAGTTCTTCCACTCGATCTTTACCCACACGTCATAGATTTCATGCGTACGAATTAATAAACAAGAATTTCTAATAAAATCAACTAGTTTAATATTTTTGACATTTTAGCCAAGTTCACAACCATTAAGAGTCGTAAACTTTCGGATAACCTACAATTTTTAATAAGTTAGTTGTTCCAAAAAATAGTTTTGTTTTTTACTTTTTCTAATTACAGAAAATGTGTGATGATCTTCAATCTATATATTTAGTAAAGCTGTTTTAAGAGTGAATAAAATGTACTTAATAGAAATAAAAAAAGCATGACCTTTTCAGATTCTTCTTAAGAAATTGATTATAAAAATGAAAATGTTCCTTTACAACCCCACTGCATACTTCGTGCATGCATCGTCTCTCTTTTTAACTTTGCAACGGAATGGACAAATTGATTTTTTACAATAAAAGGATAGAATTTACCAAAGAATCATTAATTCCTTGGTACGATTTTCTACGATCTATGAAATTATACTTTTTTATTAAATGAATCACGCAGTTCTCACTCCTTCCCGCACTTTTTAGTTTTTTAAAAAACGGAACTAAAATTAAATTTTTCGAAAATTTTAAATTATCTCTCTCACTTCATATTGCTTTTTGTGCAACCTTTCAATTTTTAGAACTGTTAAACAGCAAAATCTTATAGAATACATAATGCTTTTAGCGCCATCTCTCGCGAAGGCATTGCATTAACACTTATAAAATGTACTTTATCGTTTATTCTTTATTATCTCACGTAAGTAATAAGGATGTGAACATATGAGTGGTCTTTAATAGCTACACATAACTGATGACGTGTGGGTAAAGATCGAGTGGAAGAACTATAGTTAACTACTGAAACTATTTAATGTTAAACACGTTATAATATATACTGGACAAAATATATAAATTAAATTTTGTATTCATAAAGCATCATAGTCTATAAAGTAACAAAATTAAAGTGTTGATTTCTTCATATTAAATAAATTTAGATCAAAAAAAAAAGAAAAAGAAAAGATCAAAAAAAGCTATCAAAGCAATATTTATCTTTATATTTGCCATATTATATTTATATATCAGTTGTCTTGTCACTCCAGGTCTTTAATTTGGGACTCGTTTTCTACCTTTATATTTTGGAACTGCTAGTGTCGTTTACTCTTTACTCTTGTTTAAATTTAAAATATTTAAAGATGAACGCATGACCAAGATCATCTAAAAATAGCAGAATTTACGTAAAATCATGTAATCATCTATTTCATTATATTATATGTAAAAGAATTCATTAGCCTGTCTAACAATATTAGTAAAAACAACGTTAATACACAGTAAGGAATTTAGTGCAAAACTCGCAATATTGTTTATCATCTTTTACTCGACATGGAAAAAATATTGCCTACTTTGAGTGGATTGTTACAAAACTTTTGTATAATTTGTTTTCTATTTAGATTGACATTTTAGAGTGAAAGTAGTAAAATTTTGAAATTCCCACCAATTTTTGTAACTTTTGAAATTGCAAAGTTTCAACAGTTATAACTAGTCAAAATCTAATAGAGCAACGGCTAATTGTCTCTTATCAAATACACTGTCAAGTGTATATTGGTACCAATTTGTTTTATTAACTAGAGTAAAACACTAATAAAACATTTTCTACCAATTTAAATCACCTTTTAACGGCTTTTCTTCTCTTAAAAAAATTAAAATTAAAGTAGATTTTTTAATACGTATAAAGTACAATACCATTAAATTGAATATTAAGTCTATAAGTTAATTAATAACATAGGAGAAAATATATTAGAAATAAACGTTATAACACGTCATTCGCTTATTTAGTGCAACAATAATAATTATAATTAAGATACCAGTGACGTTTATGTTTCAGACACTTTTTAGATTTTGAAATACCAAATGGATAATTCTGTATATTGTCACATATTAATTCAAGGTTACTATGGTTATATGTTACATTATGAATGGCATAATTAATACTACTATAATATCACGAGTGCTACCCGGATTTCCGAAAAGTTTCTATAAGAGTTCTTGTTGCTAGAAAACTGCACGCAAAGTTTAGCACGATTGCAATTGCCGTCACAACATTGCAACAGTAAAGGTTTTGAGGAAAATTATACGAAATCGAATTATCACGGGTGGTATTCGACTTGGCAATGTACTGTTGTAATACAAGAGTTGTTTATAGGGGTCTTGTACACAATCTTATAAGTTATCTCTTCTAGAAGATAATAAAAGACATGTAACTTCTATGAGATATTTATTTCTTCTTTTTGTTGATTATTGTTGCTATGGCAATATCCATCAGAGAGGCATTGAATGATGGATATTGACATAGCCAAGTAATGATGTGTATTTGATATATAAATAGCAAGATATCATTACATAACACTCTTCGTAAAAAAAGGCTGAAGATATATCAAATAATAATGTAGTAGGAATAATGCAGAAGGGCATTAAATGCATTCCTCAACAAATAAAACAGCATACATTAATGTCGTACTTGTATGTATTGGCATGTTTAACGTATACTAGCCACAAAAAAATGAGTGGTTTGCATCTTTTCAAAGGTTCCTTAATGCTAAGACAATAACACTTATGTTAAGAATTAACTGCTAATAATCAAAGAATTGAAAAGCCTTTGCCGCTGGAAGCTAATAAGAAGCATCAATTGCTTATGGCAAGATATGTGTTGCTGATTGCAAGATGAAGTCGCAAACTTAAACTAATTAAAATAAACTTGGTGGTACAGGAATCACTTGTTAGGACGTTCTGTAATTCTTACTAGAAAGAAAGAAATAAAATTTAGGAACGAAAATTAGGAACAAAACCAAGGAACAACATAATAAGTGCTTCGTGAACAAGTGATGCTTCCGTTGCGATTTATTTGTTGTAACTTTCAAGATTAAAAATAACTATGCTAATGTAATCTAAAAGCGTTAGCCTAAGTAGTAAGTTTGTGGTTAACATTGATAAACGTAGTTGTATCCATATTGTCTGTAGGAATGGAAGAAGTGGGGGTTGTATCTCATAAAACAGAGGCAGCATTCATAGCATTGTCTTAAGGTTGTAGGAAGTACTAGGTGAAATTGCCCGTTGGAGAGTATAATTGAATCTTCTTGAATCATATGATATTTGAGGAGAATGAACACTTGAAGCTTAATCCGGTAGCACATATATTTGGAAGATCCAAATGCTATTCAGGATTGATTAGTTGAATGTTATCAATGTATGATTTCATGTAATGTCGAGTTGACAAGGCTCACGTGGAAAAATATAAGTAACTACTGTCATTTTTGCACTTGTGTTTATGGTGTATAACTAGAAAGTTGTTACACTGCACATAATGCCAATGTTTGTAGCGAAATGGAATTATTATAATATTATTATAATAAAAGACATGTAACTTCTATGAGATATTTATTTATTCTTCTTGTTGATTATGTTGCTATGGCTATATCCATCATTCAATGCCTCTCTGATGGATATGTATGTAATGATGTGTATTTGATATATAAATAGCAAGATATCATTACAGTACTTCGTTGTAAGATTGAAATCTTCGCAAAAGTCAAGGATCTTAACTTAAAATCATTCCAGTGATCACATCTGATTGGTCGTGAATTTATTGTTTAAAATTTCCATCGTTTGAAATTGATGGAAATATACGTGAGGTGAATTGTCAATAAAATAAATTGATAATAATCTCATAGTACTTATGAAATATAATATAAATACAAAGATTAGTTAAAGTTTCACAAGTTTTATTAATATCTTAACCTGACAAAATTGTTTCGACACTTTATGTCATTATCAAAGGTAGATAAGATTGATAAACAAACACGTTGCTATGGATAAATACATACAGAAAATAGGTGACTAGATACAATACATACAAAAACTAAATATCTAACACTTCTAATAATGGAGAATTACTAAGCTCAGTTTGTTCATTCATTAAAGGTACTGTGCGTTTATGTCTGTATATTTCAAAAGCTTCTAAAATGTCTAATTTGTGTTTGTTGTTGCAAAAATGTAAGAATTTAATGTTGTTTTGAGGTGTCATTGGCTTATAGATCTTTAGTACACCGAGCTTTAACTACTCCAATGAAACGATCACATTTTGATAAAGAAATTTCAATCATCAAACAATTAGCACATGCAAACCATTATAACCATAACATGATTGACACTTTAATTCAACAAAAAGATTATAGCTATCAAAAGAATATTTCCAATTGACACTCAAATACAAGACACAAACTACATATCAATACCATACTTTGGCAAGATATCAGAACAAATTGCAACTATAATAAGATAAACCACCAGTTACAAAATAACCTATAAAACTAACTCCAACACCTTTTCATTTTTATTCAATGCTAAAGACAAAACACAAGATATCATGAAATCCGGCATTTACTGTTTGAATTGTTCTTTTTGTAACTCGGTTTATATTGGGCAAACACTTAGAAATCTCGAAATAAGATACAAAGAGCACGTACGCTCTTATAGACTTAAACACCCAGAAAAATCGAATTATGCCAAACTCACTGTGGAACAGAACCACCCACTGACACCTCAAAACGACATTAAATGCTTACATTTTTGCAACAACAAACACAAATTAGACATTTTAGAAGCTTTTGAAATATACAGACATAAACGCACAGTACCTTTAATGAATGAACAAACTGAGCTTAGTAATTCACCTTTATTAGAAGTATTAGATATTTAGTTTTTGTATGTGTTGTATCTAGTTACCTATTTTCTGTATGTATTTATCCTTAGCAACGTGTTTGTTTATCAATCTTATCTACCTTTGATAATGACACAAAGTGTCGAAACAATATTGTCAGGTTTAGACATTAATAAAACTTGTGAATCTTTAACTAATCTTTGTATTTATATTATATTTCATGATTATGGAGTTCCACAAAGTAAGGCTGGAGACAGTAAACGCTATCATAGTACTTACTTTAAGATAATTAAAAATAACTTACCAATCTAATGACACAAGTGTTTCTATGCAGCTTATGAAGAAATAAATTCCACTTACCTGGAAAAAAACAAAAATCTTTTAAGAATAATCAAATCTTTAGTGTAAAGTAACATAGCAAATACTTTTGAAAATATTCGTCTGCTAGTCGTTAAATTTATTCTTGGTTTGAAGATGTTATTTTCATGGATATTATAATCAGTGATCATTAATGAATTCAGAAATGTAAAAGGTAAGCTTTATGTTATACAAATGAGATTTTTCAAGACACGTTTTTTCAGTTCATTATATAGCTGCACATTTGGACGAATATAAGGTGTCCAGATTTCACGGTCAAAAAAAAAGAGCCTGAGATGTATGTTCATTAGGGTGGTTGTTATTTGAGTCGTGTTGGAATTTGGTTTGGCGAGTGCCCATTCGATTAAAAAAACAAAAATTTTAAGACCAATACGATCTTCTTATCTCTATTCCGGTATATTTTTGTTTCGTGCGTTGCGTTCCGTCAGCCAGCGAAAATCTATCTGAAACCTTCTCATTTCGTGCGAAATTAAAATAATGGCGTTCCTGACTTCTTATTTCATTCGTTATTTACCTGCACATGTTTACCTGATCTTATCTGAATATCAAGTATGATACTAATATTTTACACTTCAGCCAACACAGAGCTAGCTAAAAAGTAAGCAAATTATCTCTCTTTGTTACTCTCTTTTACTTAAGCGTCATTTGTTTTCCATTAGTAACGCTAAAAAACAAACTAAAACTTTACTCAATTTAGAATATTGATGGATAATACAGATCTACTGGAAATTAAGATAATATAGACTAATTAAGTATACTTTTTTTACGTAAATTTACTTCAATTCAAAATTCTACTAAAAACCAAGAACTTTTTAAATTAATTATATTAATTCCATAGTGTTTTTGTGTGTATAGAAATATCGAAAGCGTCAAATATTCTGTGCTTGTGTTGAGTGCTATTGTATTTGAATTTATCATTTTCAAAGAATTTTGTTGTAGAGAGATTAATACCTACTTTGTTTATAATTCTCCGTTAATATTACCTGCAATTTCCTTGAAAATCATAACATAATTAAATTTGCAATATAAAACAAGAATTCATAATATACAGGATTTAAAGAAACATTAATAAGCAAGACATCACTTCCCTTAAATGTCAATGGGGATGTTTTGTAAATTGTCATAACTTTTAAAGCTGGTTGAGTGTTAACAGGTATTCTTAATGTATAAATATATATTATAAATTTTTACGTATTCTAAATATCTAATAAATTTATTATTTATATGTACTCATCCATTAATTAATATTTCCCATTTATTAATTAGGATCTAAAAGTAGCTAAAATAGTTAATTTAGAAAATTCATATAATTGATCAAGCAGTCGAATTGGTTAAAAAAATCACAATCTCACTTTAAAAACATTCTTTATTTGGTCATAATACTTTTTATTAATACTTTAGATTTTTTATATTTGGTGTGAAGAAATAGATAAAATATTGAACAGAAAATCAACAATTTGTATATAGAAATCCCATTTAAAAAGTATCCAGCACTCTAAATTCCAAAAAAATAAAAAATATATCAGGTTACTTACTAGTACAATTGTTAAAATATCTAATTCATATGGAGAATTTGTCGCTTTGCTGATAGTAATTTCCCGGTAGCCCATTTGGTAGAGATACCGCCTAGATAGTGGAGAGTTCTGGGTTCAAATCCCAGTCGGAGCGTTTTCTATATGAATTTGCATTCAAAATATAATTTAATGCAGATTAATTTATGTTCTTCAAATACTATAACAGCAAAAGCGCACATACTTTATTCAGAAATTAAGAAAACATATGTTATGTGCTCTTCTAATGGGTTAAAGATTAGATTTGCAGAAGGTACTACGCTAAATGGTAGATGCTGTTAAACCAGGTTTAAACATCTTTAGTTAGTTTTTATGTGCCTGAGCTTGGTTCCATTGTTACTGCTTTGATTAGGATATACTTAGAGCCATAGATTTGAACAGTCGTATGCTCTCTATATTTAAATGGGATGTTAATTAAATATTCTTGTAACCAATAAACGTCTGTGATGGCAAAAATTACTTTTTTCACGATAGTCTAGTATATAGACTATCTTGTAAAAACATGGTAAAACATAACATTTAACAGTGAAGTAATCTGAATTGTACGCTACAAGATCTGCTCTGTTAAGAAGCTTTAAGTCGCTAATTCATTAACTTTTAAAAATTCGAATTTCCATTCTACATTTCAATTTGATAATGGCATAATTTACATGACATACATTAAGTAATCTATGGTAATATTTCAATCTCAGCATTTTCATCACTCACTAAGAAATGAATTATCTTTAGTAACAAATTTCCCTTTGCTGAATAAGTTTTTGTTGTAATAACAGAAAATAAAATTAATTTATGTTGTAAGAACCAATTTAATGTTTCCAATACAAAAAAACTTTGTTAGTGATTTTAGTAAATATAACAAATTATTTATGGTCTACAACAAAAGTCACTCGTGAAAAATTATCTTATAATAAGTGCAATACTAGTAGCATTGACCAATTTTCTTTGTCATCTGCAACAAATTATTTTGCTGAGAGAGAACACATCAAGAAATAAATTATCTTTGGTAACAAATTCTCATTTGCTGCATTACTTTTGCTGATAGAACAAAGTGTTGTAATTACAGATTAATTATAATGTATGAATAAACTAATGAGTTTGCATCGCAAATATACTTTGTTAGCTTTTCATCACACGTGTGCCAGTCGTGTCGTGTCGGGAGACTCGGGGCGTTACGTTCCTTTGTGGTCTCTTGTCTTCATTTTGTAAGGTTGTTTCAGTTGCCTGGTCAGCGTTGGCTACCTGTTACATTCCATGTCATTATGTGCAACAAGAACTTTTTAAAAAGGATAGTACTTCCGTAATAATTGTATTCTGCAATACCACTTATTAGTGTTATTATTAATAACACAAAAATTATAATTGCAATAGATTATAAGATTACAATGGAAATAGAGTACAAAATCTACTAGACGACTCCCGCAACTTATTCCAATGTTATTTAGTGAAGTTAGCATATTACACAAAAAACTAATAGCAAATATAATTTGCTATGAGAACATATTAATTAGTAAAGTCAGCATATTTGGCGTTAGCAAAGGCTGAAGATTTGTTTGCATATTTTACAAGTTGGGATTTGCTGCAGTAAGTAAGGTAAATTAGCTGCTTGTGCAAATTCTGATTGTCACTTCAACAAAATCATGCTAGTACTCCTAGCATATTAATCTGTTTCTTGATCTAAGATTATTACCGAATAAATTATTCTGTTATGTATTGTCTGTTTCTCTACTTTGTTCTAATTTGGACAATCACATTTCTCGAAGGAGAGATGGGAGGCCTTTCATTAAAAAAAATGATAAAACTTGCTGAGGCTATATTGATACAAAATATTTGCCGCAGTTATTCATATTTTGTTGCTGGGGCATATTATTTTTTAGCGTGCAAGATGCATAGTGTGCACCTGCACTTCCTATGGATTAGATTTCGTTTGTGGTATCATCAGTTGGTATATAGTTTTCCTGTTACTATTTTCAATTGTGAATTCTGAAGCTGTTAGTTATTACAAAATTACAGTTTTTCCTATTCTATTTCTTTTATTATTTCTAAATATACGTGTGATGGGTGGAAATGTTGTTTCTTGCAGAGGTGATCTTATTCTCAAACTAAATATTTGTAAATGATGGTCATAAGCTAGTTTTTTATGCAGCAGAAGCTAAATAGGTATCAAGCTTGCAGGATGCATACTCCTGGCTTTGTAAGTATAAAAGGTAAGCATAATTGACAAAGTATTACTCTTAATAATACAGATGGATTGGGACTTCTATGAAATACTGCGAGAATATGAACTTTTGTTCTTGAAGATTCTAAAATCCATAGAAATGTAACTTCTAGAAATGTGGAAGATAAACCTTAATCTAGTCTAATGACGAAGTAATTCAGAAGGGTTTATTTGTTGGCTAAATCCTGGCATTAATTAAAGTAGTTGCAACAACTAAACGATTATGCTTAATCGGTAAAGCATTTCTTTTACCGCCATACTTCACAAGCTTAACTTATTTTTACGGTAATTTTGTTTGCAATGAATTAGTTACACTAAACTTTAATGCGAACAAAACTAAATCCTTTAAATTAAAATTCCATTTACTTAAACCATTGCGACAGTCTACCCGCATAAATTTCAGATAGCTATTTCTTCAGCAATTACTTGAAATTTTTGGCATTGCACCAAAACTCCTTTAGCCTACATTTCAGTTTGGTTAAATTATCGCCCAAATAAACGGTTACATTTTCTTCTTATTCTGAATGTGGATTTATTTTGTCCCGAACAACTATGCATCTTCCATGTTTGATATCTATAGCGCTTTGATTAATTAAGATATATATTTTCAAGTATAAATTAGATTGTACGTTAATTTTTATGTAAATAAATGAAAGATCTGGAGGATATCTTCTAAAGGAAGGGATTTGCCCTGTTAGCAATTAAAAGACCTCCATGAATAGAGTAAACATTAAGAAGTGCTTGGAACCCTGAAGCAGAAAATATTTTCGTCATTATAAATTGTGAAGAAAAGTACTTATATAATAATCCTGAAAATTCGTATTCAGAACGAACTTCTTTGAAATTTATTGACAACTTGAGACGGGACTAATGCTAAAAACGTGTACTTCGAGCCAAGAAATATACACTTCTTTCTGGAGATGTATTTAGAATTGAAGTTTATGGTTTCCTCTAAATTATTAGTACACGTACTGCCTAATAGACACCCTTATCCCTTATCCAGGCTCGTTTTAATTCAATATTCCCTAGATACTTCAACTGCGTTTTTAGATTTTAAAAGGACAACTGAATCAATCGATTTCAATTTCAATTTCGATTCAATCTTTGTGGGTTATTCCTTTGATAAAAAATGGTTTATGCGATACAGTCATAAAACTCTTATTTTTAGACTTTTTTTGAGTTACGAGGTATTAGTGTTTTATAGACATACCATTATTGATAGCAATGATTTTTTTAAAGTTCCTTTTTAAGCATCTGAACCTGTATGTATAAAGAGTATTAATATAATTAATTTGTATTAAAGAAGAACGTATCCTTTTTTTTGCAGCAGAAGTAGTTTATTGCGCGGCCAGTTAAGGGGCTGTTGTCGTGTCGCGCGTCTAAATGTCGATAAAGACCCAATAAGAGAAGTTGTGACTCTTCTCACAATAACGACAAAATAACAAGAAACACGCTTCTAAATTATTAATATAGAATATGCAAGAAAAAAATGTAAATATACGTTACAGAATTTTAGAAATGTTTCCATCACAGCATTTACTCCCTGCTTCGTGTCATTTCCATTGCGCTGTTTCTTGACATGTACTTGTGCTGATAAATTCAATTTCACATAGTTTTCCATAAAGCGCCCAACTTAACGGCGATGAAACAAAAACAGCGGCTAAGGTAAACCACATATCAGCATGTGACACCCGGCCATAACAGGTTATGTTAACATGTGTCTTTGAATTGCCCTCTAAATGGTCTGTTCAATGGCAAGCTTAAAGCTTCTTGGTCCACAGGTAACCACGTGAAATTAGACTTTAAATTGGAAGGTTAGTTTTCGAGATCTAGGGGTCCACAGGCAGGCAGAAAGGAAATCGAAAACATAAAGTACAAGGTATGCGATTGTACCAAAATGTAGGTTTAAAATATACTCAAGGATAAAATTATTAAGAGGCCATTACACGTTCAACCATTATGATGAGCCTTCTTGACTTATTTTGTTCAATTGTCATTTTCTTTTTAAATTGCATATGTATACTCACACTTGAGTCCGCAGATAGAGTAGTTTCGTATAGCAGTAGTGTAGTCGGAGATCGTCTGATGTCGGAGATTTCAGATAGTGACTTCTGACATAACCTAACAAGTAACATTGCAGTATTGCAGTATCTATTCTACCCGAAATAGACGCTTAACCTGCTCTCCAAAGCACGGTCGGTTGTGATTCTATTATCACCATAGACGTCACCTATTCGACTTCTAATCCAAATCAACGTTGCTTAATTCTAAATACTATTTGACCAGTTTCAGCGCCAAGTCATGCAACCGACTCCACTGCACGACTGCAAGCACTGACCACAAAGAAACCGAAGAGATATTATCATATTATCATCCTTAATATCATAGATTCGTTTCCTTGCTGTGTTGGTTACAAGAAATTAGAGTTGAGAAAACTACGACTACACAATGCGGGTCATATAAGATAAACATAATGCTGCTTTATCTTTATCTAGGATAAGTAATGTATACGTTTGGGCATGGTTTCTAGTAGAACAGCAGATATAATATTACTCAGAGCAGGAGATACTATAAGTTCAGAAAAACCTGGTCAAACAGCCTAAGGCTAAACAATTCCAAGAAGCCCTAAATCTCAATGTTAAATTGTTTGGTGAGACTGGAGTAACCAGGATAAAAGACAGAGGACAACCAAATGTAAAAGAATGTATGTAAAACGTTTCGAATATATTGCGGTGATCTTTGAAGATAAAATAAAATACAATATGTCCACCGTTTCAAATATAAACGCTTCCATTTAAGTCGTGCTATTTACATGCTTGTGATCTTTCTTTTGTAGCCATGCCTAAAAAACTCAGTGTTTACTGCACCAGTGAAGTAAATGATTTAGATGTTAAAACTGCGTATAAAGCAAAAATTTGCTTAACATAGAGTTTTAAAGTGTATTTAAATACATACATAAGGGGGAAGAATTTTGACGTATAAATTATATATATATAGCCCCTTCACCCCCCCCCAAAGATCTTAAATGGGAAAGGCGGTCGAGTGAGACATCATTTTGAAGAGCTTTTTATTCTCTACATTTTGGTGTGCCATTTTTTAAATTTGAGTGCTGCGTTGCCAAGTTAGGCGTTTTTGAATATTGCAAAACTTTAAATACCTCACCAACTAATCAGTTATCAGTTCACTTCAGTTTTTTTTTGTTTCTGTATTTTTCAATTGTTTTGTTAATCATTTGCAAAATAAATGTTATAGAATAAAAACGCATTCTAATTTGTTTGTCGTTTACGTTAATGTAGGTAGGTATAATGGTACTTTATCTGTAAAAATTGATTTACTAAAACAACGTACCACCGTCAAAACCTGTTTCAATGAGAATTTATGAGTTTAATGTATCACACAAATAATTACAAAAATTCAATTTTGCAATATTCAAAGACGCCTAACTTGGCAACGCAGCACTCAAATTTAAAAAATGGCACAGCAAAATGTAGAGAATAATAAGCCCTTCAAAATGATGTCTCACTCGACCGCCTTTCCCATTTAAGATCTTTGGGTGGAGGCTCTGGGGGGCAGGGGGGTGAAGGAGGCGATATAATTTATACGTCAAAATTCTTCCCCCTTGAAAACAGATTTGACGTGTCTCAGCGATTTTTGAAATAATTTGCCAGTTTAGCGATACTAGGGGTGGGAAGTTTTCAAATTGATACACTGTATAGTTGTTTTTACGCCTTGTGTTTTCTTTCCCTTCTATCTCTGACTACGACCTTCAGTCACGAAAACCCCACGCGACAATAATCTCTTAACAATTGAAAATTTTCATTTTCTTTCATGCACTTTTAACACAACTTCTATGAATACTACCTTATCGATTATTATTATTCAGACCTCCCTGTGATGATATTTCTCCAATGGTTTTCTGTCAGATATACCTTCAATTGTACGATGTTACCTTTATGTACCTTTTTAATTACCAACCTCACTACCCGTGAGTATTAAGTGAACACCATGAGTCACTATCTTCTTGTATTCTTAATATTCTTTGATTAAACATTATTACAAATGCCTTTTATAAAAGGTTATTATATGCAATTTTAGCTCTTTATAAACTATTATTAACAATTTTATAAAATTGTTACTCTTCTTGATTTTATAAATTTCAAAAATTTTCATCATAACTTATTTATCTTATTCCCATTAGCAACTTTTAATCTTGGAAAGAATTAATTTTTCCTATTCTTCCTTTTCCTTATCAACACCCAGTCTTGCGAATATGGACCCTGACAAAAATGTCTCATAATATTTATTATTAATGTAGTTTAACCAATTATTACTTAGAGTTCTTAGTAATATCTAATTCTTGTCGTGTTCCAGCTTTCAAGGCTGGGTTTGATTTAATATAATAAAATAGGAAACTTATTGAAAATTGTCTGGGTATCCTTCTCATGTATTAAATGGGTTAAACTATCTCTAAAGTTAATTATTTTCTCATTTTAACTATTAATTCATTACTTTGCCTATCCCAATGATAAATATCATTACAGTATATAGAATAACTTCTGGTTAATATATCATACGAATTGTAATCATTTAAAAAGTAAATGTTGATTCATCCACTCTATTGACAAGTGGTGGCGAAGTCGAAAAGCAATTACGGCCAATACATTGTAGATGTAGTTTCAAAATGTAAACATCAGTAGCGTATGTGCCTTACGATGATTATTGTTTGTAATTTTATTAAATTACTTACTCCATTTACTAACTTCACTGCTATACTCTAAGAAATACAAAAAGAAATGAATAAAACTTTTTCATCTAGTCTGGATATAATGCACAGGCTCTTTTCCCATGAATTGTGCTCAGTACCTTCAATTAAATGGGGTGTAATAATATAAATTATACTCGAATAGTATGGAAGAAGAATTATACTAGAAGGGAAAGCATCGCACTACGCCAAGACGGTGGCTTTACTTCAAAGCGGTGCCTTCTGATCCTTAAAGCTCTACCTATACGCACGAGCTTTCCTCGAAGATTAAAACGTTCACAGAAGCTTCTCCTTTGTTCTATGAAATCGCCCAATAATATTCAACCTCCAATTTTAAACCCTCAGAGGCCCTGTCACGTTTCAGAAACACTAAGTGAAAACCTAAAGCTTTCCCCTTTTCAACCATCTTAGGAAAAGGTGTCATAAATTATACCGTACCTTCTTAATGATGAACGTAAAGGTTACAATCTTCTTTAACCTCAAAATATAATTGTTAATCAGCTAATACGTACCAGAAATAGTAGATGAAAATATGTAAAATGCAGTAGAATGTGCAGTGTTACAGTTTTCATGAATCGAGGCCATTAAGCATCATCTGTAATTTGCAAATAGCGTGTTCTTTCCATCCTACTAATCATCATTAGACATGATATGCAAACTTTTTTATTTATTTTCAGTTAATGATCTCTAACGAAGATAAATTAACACAGAAAGAATAAGTGAAAACACATTTAAACAAACAGGAAGTCGAGTTTAAACGACTTACAATAACTCAAGCATAAATTTCGGTTCATTAAAATGTATTTTTAAGAATATAATGGTTACTTTATACTTGAGATGATTCAAAAGTAAGTATTCTTTCAGGCTACGTATATCAAAAGCGTCCAGTGTTAGAAAAAGTAAACTGTTTCTTGATATCTTTTATCCTTAAGGTTACCCTAAATAGAAGCGCAACCGATATAAATTAAGGACTATCGAAATATCAGACACGATCACAGCACGAAACACTCTACTAACCCAAAAGTGTCAATGGATTTTTCCTATCAGGTCTTTATTAATGTTTTTCTGTAGTTTCTAAAGAGAAAAATAATTCTTTTTCAATATAATTTATAGAATGGATAAAATTCCGGTATATTGAAGCACATTTTCCTTTTTCATCTTATGATTTTTTATATTATCACCAGATTGGAAGCTATGTAGCTAAAACCAGACTTTCTTAGACAAGGACATACGTGTAAAGCACACAAAAGTAATCACATTGGCACAAGGTTTTCTCTGCTTTATTGAACATGAAAAATATTTAAATTCTACTTAAAGTAAATAATTGTATTAAAAACCTATGTTTCAATCCGGGTCCCCCAGAAGGGTCCCAGGACCCCCATAAAACTCTCAGCTCTTATTATGATGGTATTGTAATGTCTTTTTAGAAATTCAGAGAAAAAAAATTGATTTAAATTTCTTTATTGTAATAATAGGAATAGAGGATCGTTGCCTTAGAAAATGTGACAAGTACGTCATTAATTCATATGTTATTCTTCTGTGCGTACGATGACTAATTGGCTCTTTCTCTAAAGAAACAGTTTTCAACGGCTTTTAATTATTCTAGATTTTTTAAAGTAGGATGTTACAATACCAAGTCCGTCGTGCATATCATGATCAATTTATTGTACCTCTATAGGTTACGCGTATTAATGTTATAATTCAGTACATGTATATAATTTGTATATAAAAAAATTACCGAATAATTACCATCACTATGCTAATGTATTGTAACAATAAAATATTAAAGAATAATTTACTTTAAAAAGGATATTTGTATATACTTTTCACCATACTTTTATTTTTCTATTAATAATTATTATTGGAATTTTTATTAAAATGTATGACAAAATTAACAAAAGATATTGTAACGTTCTTTTTAAAAAATACTAACGATGCTTCTTTAATCGTCTATTAACAAAGTAAAATATTTACACTAACACTAATTACAAACACAATTATAAACTGTTAACGAACTTAAACTAGATTATTTACAGACTACTTATTTAATTACATTTATTTTTAACATTTATCTCGTACTATTTAAATTCACGATGCACTTATTTAATTAACTCGTCGACCCCTTTCTCGCGCGACCACTTTATATATGAATACGTTTACGCTCTGGAACAATCTGCTGAATCTCGAACAATCCACGACAGTCTGGAACATCGGAAACCTTCTCGCTTGTACGGCGCCAGGCATAGGGGGTTTCTCGTTCATTACAATATAAATGGAGCAAGTTATATTATCAAATAAAAATTTATACATGTTTAAATAGAAGGAATAACTGTATACACTTTTCACCATCATTTAGATATAAATGGAAAAAGCTCAGTCAGTAGCACACTAACTTTGTAATAAAGAACTAAAAAGTAATTAATAATAAAAAAAGAAACAAACCAAAAAAGTAAATGTAATTATAATATATTTTAGAAATAAAAATTTTTTTTATAAACATAGTATTAGTAAAATAGAATAATTACATAAAATTATCCCTAAATTTTATTTAATTTTTAAGTAATTAAAAAAAAAATTACTCGAACCGGGATACATCCACATGCTAAACAATATCGCGCGAATGCCTCTAGCGTGGGTGAATTCAAGTTTGGCTGGCACAGTGGCCTTTTTTTGATGCCAATAATAACTAAAAATCGAAAGAAAATTGATTTCCTATAATGCGTCTCCTGATGTTAATAATTCTTTTATAAAAATGAAACAAAAGGCAAAGCGAAGTACGATTGATGAACTACTCGCGTGTTATTGTCTTTTTTCAGAATTACGTTTAGTTAATTTATTAGGATTTTTTAAAATCAGTCGATATGTTTTTTTTTTATAAAGTTTTTTCATAAAAACTACTGTTTCCTCAAATCCGAAAAAGAAACACGCGGATAAAATGGACTTTCCTCTTTATTTTGATTCAAGTAGGATGTGATGATTTTAAGAAATAACTGAATAAGAAGTATAGCACCAAAAATTTTAGGTATAAATTACTACGTACTGTTAAACCTTTAAGAAAAAAGTAGAGTTTTTATAAATACTTTATGCATTTCATCCAATAGATGTAATTGCATGAATTTTAGGAGATGAATTTATTAGTTCTCCATTGGAACCGTATTCTTAATTGCCGCAATAAATAGCTGTTCTTCAAATAATTTTTCATTCAGATAAAGTTTTTTAAAATAGCATATTAATATAAAAATATTTTAAGCACGAATGTGCTGCTTGAAATTATTTATTTTCTAATAATGAACCTTCAGAAACTAGCTGGATATCATGGGCACTCATTGGAGAACCAGTAGAAATAAGGTTGCCTGCCTATCAGGGGCAATAAGTGAAATACTGAAATTGTGACTTGTGTGGTGTTTACTTGCTTCTTTTGGTCAACCACATCGGATATACTGAAGACACTTTCGTTCTCTAGTCTGAATGAAAGATCGTTACATGATTATTAATACACTAATTATTTCTCCGACAGGGGTATATGAGTCTTTTTTATAGCATACTGTCTAATTCATTTTGCAGGAAGATTGAGTTATTTCCATGAAAGAAGTGCAAGGCATGGGTTTTATCGACTTCACTCTATCAAGAAGTCCCAATCAACCACACCTAATAAGCATCACTTCCTTGCATTCACCCTTTGCCTTTGATAACACCTATGTACTCGGCGAACTAGAGCAAAGTTTGGTAGGGAATACATTCCTCGGAAAATTATAATCTACAGCAGTTAAGAGTAGAAGAGTTAAGAGAGCGGTTCATTGTTTTGTAAAAATGCTAGCAGTGGGTAGGCAACTCGCATTACTCGGCCCTGCCGCCGGTTCCAGCAAGGCACCACTTTTCAAGGTTGGAGTATGTAACATCTACGATGTAGAATTTAGAGAACCGGTAGCACTTATATAAGTTAGTAATGCGCCAATTGAGCGTATATCTATTCCTCATCCATAATCTTTTGTCATATATAAGCGCGCGGCACTTAGGTAGGAATATTATTATATGAAACCACAATCGAAGAAAACACGCTAAATAGTATTTAGCATATAAAGCTTGGTGTATAGAGTGAATATAAAAAAATGAACAAGTGCCAATTTCCCAGGGAGAAGGGGCACCGCCTATCTTTAAGATCTTGTTAGGTAAACGAAACGCTGACTGATGAATAGGTTAAAAGTAGACAAGTTTTTGAATTGGTTGAGTAAAGACAACCATTCGGCGTGATTCTTGTTACTAGTGTTGTGCTGCAAAAGATCAAAAAACTTCATCTTTTGAAAGAGTATTGATATGGTGAGCCGCTGTTAAATACAGTAACATTTTGATATTTTATTACGTGCTAATTTCGTAGCACCCTGTATAAATATAAACATAAAGGTAAGAATAAAAAGAATAAGTAAACCGGAAAGAAAAAAGGTCTGTAACAAACAAAACCAAATTACGAGAATGCACCAAGCCAACATTTTTTAAATACCTTAGATCGAGAGTGACCTGAAATACTTATACCGCTTCTAAACGCGGCTAACGTCGATTAAACATCCTGAAAAGAATCCTGTCAAAAGAATTATAGTATAAGAGACTGAATGTAAAGGAAAGTTAAAAACAATACGACTTACGAGTACGTGCTCCTAACCTTCAAAAAGAATTAGTGGAAAATCCTTTACGGTTCCAAAAAAAAATTGGAAATCATACCAAAAATTAATTATAGATCTGAATCACCAAGAATTAATGATAGATCTGCACAAATGCAATTCCCACTTCACAACATAAAGGAAAAACTAATTTTACGGTTATGCCACTTAAATATTCTTGTCAAAGAAGTAGCTCCACAATCGAACGAAAACGAAGTGAAGTTTCTTATCAACAACAGGAAGTTAGTTCCAAACAAAATGCCAACTAGACAGAGAGAGAATGCGAAAATCCCTAAACGCTAAGCAATTCAACGCAAACGCATAGCTATACAGGGTGCTACGAAATTAGCACGTAACAATTTGCTAAGTAGTTTCATGTGTGACACGAGAATGGTTGAGTTTATTTGATTGCTATATGTTTGAATAGAGATGACTTTTTCTAATTTCATTTGGCACTTTTTTCATTGCGAAGTCGCAGGTCCCATAGGACGTAGAATTTAACACTGATAACAAAACTTCTCTTAAATCTCTTCGTATCTCTTGTTACCTACTCTATGTTTTTTAGTTATTTAAATTAGAACATTGACAACGCTGACAAACCCAATAATTTAAAGCCAAGCTATTGTGAAAAAACGCGTTAGTAAAAGTAGTCAATAATTTATTATTGTGTCATAAAAATATATTTTCCAGCTTCAGATAAATTTTAGGCCTTAATCGTTAGTAATCATGATTTCGAAATATATCCTACTTGTTTGTAACAAAATTTGAAGTTTATCGTTTAACTTATGGGATAATCCTCAGTATAAATAATATCAGATAATTAACAGCAATGAAGAACTACAATTAGTGGTTGCAGATACCCTAGTTCGGCGTTTTCTTAATTTTCTAGTTTAAGTCATTACATAAATTACGAGCAATCCCTTTCTAATTCCACACCCTTTTCGGTTGCAAAGTTAACCTTCCAATCCCTCTTGGACTTCAATAATTTATTGTTCTAAAAACTTGGCCGAATTGTCCCCTGCATGTACTTTGTATCTCATGTATATGCATTAGGTCATTTATAAACAATGATTGATCATTCAACTGTGTATCGCAGAAAACAATAAGAGTGGTGAAAGAATATTTATAAATAATTTTGTTATGCTGCGCATATACGCTTTCAAATTAGTGCTATAGCAGTGAATGTATGTTGTGTTATTAGTACATTATTGTGGTTTACATAATTATTTCGGCTTTAAATTTAACCTTCTTTATGTATAAAACAAAACAGATGTTGCTAACAGAAACATGAAACATTCGTAATATTCATCACAATGGGCAGAATAACATATATGTTGTACGTACTATATGTTAATAAATAATTTTCCTTGTCCATTAACGATGTGAGAGATGATTAATCTAATTTTTCGATTTAAATGAAGTTTAGGTCAATTTTAATGTAAGATTTAACCTACACAGACCAGGTGTATTTTAATAGGTAGGTAACAAGTATTTACTACCTTACCTTATCAATTAATATATAAAAATGTCTTCATTTTAATGAGATTTTTCTGTTGTAATAAGTTTCTTCTATTTCAAACTTCTACAGCTCTTGGTTAAATAATTTTGGAGGATGATTATAAATCTACTTCTGTACCACCATATTGTTACTATCTTAAATGTAGGGGTTGCCTTTATTAGTGATATCAGATAAACAACATATAATTATGTTGCGATTTTGGTTCGTACATTGAAATACTGTAATTGGCTAAAATCTTCATATTGTTAATGCCTAAAATTATGCCAATAATGCTTGTTAGGATATACTGTTTGAATTTGTGAAAATAGGAAGATGTAAAAAGGTATTTATAAGTAATTAAGTAAATAAATAGTTTCTTTTGAGAATTAGGCTACATCGACATTCAATGGAGGTCTTTTTTGTGCAATGAGAACACAAGTGTTATATACCATATCAGATTGGGGATTTTTATCTTTAAGAATATCTAATTGGTTTTTGTGTTAATTACAATTTATAAACAATAATTTGGTTATGTTTTGAAACAAACGTTATTTTCCCGGGAACAAAAGCAAAACAGATTACTTAACTTCAAAAAATCTTACTCAAACTGTACAACACAAAATATTTAATACTTACTGTACAACTGAAGATTGCCTCAAGATTGAGATATCTTTCTAAAAATTTAAATTCAGGTCGCAGTATTGTTTTCACAGCTCACAAATTATAAAAGGAAGAGATAAAGGTTTAAGACACAAGAAAATACATATATTTGGGCGCCATCTGATAAGGAAAGTCCAATAATTTTTATAAAAATATTGACTCGACGCCAGTAACCAGAAACTGGAATCAGATCTAATAAATTTAATTTAATTTTTGTTTAGTCATGATCGATTATGTCAAAGTTAGGTTGAATAAAATATTTAAAGACTTTCATAAATATATGGTCCTGTAATATTCAGTTTAATTAAATTTAAATATAGATTTATTGATAAATGAAAATAAAGAAAAATAAATTTCTAAATAAAACATCGTTACAAATTTAAATATAAAAAAATGATACCCAACGTAAGAATTCTTAACGACAGGAAAACGATACACATCAAAAAATTGTGGTCAAAAATATTCGATACAAAAATAATGGTTCAAATTACAATAACGTTACCCAACAATAAAATTCATTAAGTCACAATGCCTTATTCAAATAGTTCAATCCATTTTCACCTTACAAAGCAATTGAAACAATATTGCCTTTTCTATCACACCAAACTGAAGAAATCTGGAAATAACCTACTAACGCCGTTACTGAATTTGATCTAAAGAAATAAAGTTCACAATAACGGTCTCTCTATAGAACTAATGTTTACTAAAGTTCTCCTTTTCTAATAAAAAATAGCCGAATAACCATAAGAGTTCAATTATTAAATGTTTATTAGAAACACTCTTCTTCAATGGAGGTAACGCCACACTTAAATGTATTATTTAAGTACTGTTTAGTTTTCAAACTTCCGATTTTAAATTATTTTTAAAAAGCAATCCTGTAAGAACTTTAATTGCCATAAATTAAGTTCCGTAAACATAATTATTAAGTATAGTAACAGTATTTTGATCAAGCAAGATTATTCAACAAACCGAAATGTAGCTGCAAAACTAACTGCACTTTGTCTATAATTCGATAACTCATACGGAATTACTAGATTTCGGTAAAAGCGATTCTTAATTAATCACTGAAATTTCTGCACTTTTATCGGTAATTAAACACACAACTAGAACATAGGGAAATGCCAAAAGCAATCAACCCTCGTACAATTCTCACGGGGAAGGCACGAGGCCTCCCGCATGGCAAACGCCTTTTCGCTCGGTTGTGTATTCAACCAGCCCCTATCTTAAACTATCTTCGACTGACTGTAAACTAAAAACTATTTCGCGGTGAAGAAATGATCTCCTGAGGAGGACGAGACTTTAAATAAACCAATAAAAATTGTCGCGGGATATTTATCAGCCAATGGGGCGTACTTATATTATTCTGTTCGATAACAATCCCGACGAAAACTTAAGGGGATTTCCTTTTCAATCTGTACGCAACGGAAAGCAAATAACATTTGCAGGTGCAGTCTAGATAGCCTGTTCCAGAAAATTCCTTTGATCGGTATTTTATTAATTAGTGGAACTTCAACGCAATATGTTTTAAAACTATAGATTCAAGGTTTATTATATTTTAACCATAAGGGAGCTTTTATTAAGGCTAGTATTATATTTTAGCCCTAAAGGACACAAAATTTAAAAACAGATTTGTTCTAGAATAATCCATTTTTTCCAAGAAGAAACATTTGGTCGACATGGGAACGCCTTAAAATAAACATTCGCATCATTAAAAATTCTGCTGAAATATAAAATACTGCTTACAGATATGCTTCGAGGTGACTCTTTTGTACTTGGGGAAACATTATTTAGATTAATGTAAGATTTGCAATTCCAACGTAATTGAATTTTACTAAACTACCAGGACCGTACTGAGATTCCTGTAGTATTAATAGGTTTCAAAAAAAAACGTGACGTTACAGTTTAATTGAATTACCAAAGTTTCTTTGTTTCGTGCAAAAATTGTATCACATTCAATTGTTTCGACGAAAAGATATAAAAACACGGCCATTTTTTGCAACAAACTCTCTTTCAATTTCATCGTTTTAGAAGTGCACCACCTTTTGTAGGGCACAATTAAATTTAAGCTTATGTTGATACAAAAAAATAATCAAATCGGTGTTATATATTTTGAGGTTAATGTTATTATTGTGAAATGTCAACGCGTTTGAAATTTAAGAAAGTTGGTAAATATAAGCGGTTATTATTAATCATGTGTATAATTTATTCTTTGATGTAAATTTTATTAACTGCTAATAAAGAATAACTTTGAAGGGATTATAAATAGATTTGGACTTGACTAAAAAAATTAATTTACTTACCACTATTATACAATTAAATGGATTTGGAGTTCCAATTAAAGTCTTTTCTGTGGAAATATTTGTGAAAGATCATTGACACACTGTCTTAATTTCTTTATGGAGCCCAATGAAAGCAGAGAGCTGATATTTAGGAATTTATAAAAATCAAGTTGGTAATCTTACTTTAGCAAATTTTTAAAAAGAAATACAAATATAAACGTGTGTTTTTAATAGTAGTTAGTCTTATTAATCTCCAAATAACAACTACTGAACTAAGTATTTTGGGATTAACATAAAAAAATTAATGATACGATTAAAAAGATAGAATTTCGTAATCAAATATTTCTCAATCTTGTATAATTGCATTTAAATATTTAGAGATAAATTCATAATTAAGGAGCGTTTCTATATTTTTACTTCACAAAAAAGAAAACCCATTTTTTTGGTATCTAATTTTAATTCTCATTTTGTTTCGTTTTTTGTTATCAGGCATTTGTTAAATTAAAAAATAAAGTTGTGTTGTTATTATTTTGTAAATTACTTTGTGTATGTGTTTCTATATTACTGTGTCCGTAAATATAAGAATTTATTTATCTGCTGAAGCGACCCGCCTGAGAGAGTCTCAATTTGTAGATAGCAGCCGGGGCATTTATTTCAATTAAAAGTAAGCAGATAGTGCTAGTCGTGTATTTCATCTTGGGTGCGATAGTATCTGTGTCTGGTATAGGATATCTCTAAATAAACCACATTAGAACAATATGTATATCAAATTTCATTAAAATTGATGCTTCACTTCTTCTTACTAGACAAAAATCTCAATGCAATAAATAAAATACTGACATTACTTTTAATAATTCATTTTCTCATATTACCTGCACTACTCTGGATACATCTTTATTTAAGTTCGTAAATAGATTGTTTTGATTATTTTTGATTAGACATCAAACTTAACTAAAAAATTGTAAATTTTTCCAATGATTCAAGAACAAATAAAATCAGATTGATGTGGATGCGATAATTGTAAAACAAACAAATGTACCCGCTTCAGTATCAGCAACTACATGTTTATCTAAACACTTAATGTGATGTATGCTTGACGAACAACCCCGCAACGTTGTTGCTATCATATGATAATAGAATAGACTAACACATGTAACCATATTCTCGTTAACCTACTAAAACCCACATTAAACCAAGACATCTTTGTTCAGGACGTTCGCTATTTTAGATTTAAAACAACTCTTGGCAGCTACATTTCCCCTCGGTTTTCCTTCGAACTGTGGCAAAATGTACACACAGGTTGCTTTGCCGTCCTTATATTTTGTTCTCTTTCTTTACGTTCTCCTTACATATTGCAAGATTTATTTGATTTCGGGTCGTTATCCTCTAACAGAGAACCATTCGCAGTAAATAACTAAAGACATTATATTGTGGGTTATGTGATATTGAAAAAAAGCGACAATTTTGTAAGATGTCGGATATGTCATATCAAGCTGAATGGTGAGTTATGAAATCAGCCCTTTGACGTCGTCAAATGTAGCACTTTGCCATTACGCTGACGCGTGAAAAATAAATATGGAGGTGGTGCAAAAAATATCTTTGGGAAGTGTATCTTGTCGTCGTGTGTGTATCGTATCTTAGATGCTGTAATTTTAAAATTGACAATCGCTAGAGTTGCAAAAAACTGAATAAAAATGTAATGGAAATGAATTTTTTATATTTTAATCAAACGAGTGAAATTTATATTGCAAAGACATGCATATTTTATTCTTTTCAGGAAAATTGACAAGAAGGGGCATTCTGATTCATTCAATGGGACATTCATTGAACCTGAGTTAATGCTAGAGTTTGAAACAAAATTAAGAATCCTAACCTACTACATATATGCACATTAATGAAATGCACTCCATGTTTCTAAGTATGAAAATATTCCTATGTTTACTTATCGAATGAAAACGGGGCTTTTAATTTCAATGCTTTAATTGGTCTGGAGATGTGAAGCTCCATTAGTAGGTTCTTACCTGGAGGTGTATATAGACCTGAATTATTAGCGTTTACTCAGGTATGATCTTAACCCGGATTAGGGTGTTTTTCCCTACCCACTTTGAATTACTAGTTAACACCTACTTTGGTGATGTAAGATCCTTCTGAAAACATACATAATATACGTTATACCTTCAAAGCTAAAGAGCAGTCTATATTACATTAAATTACTAGCAGTAAGGGAAAGCAGCAAAATCAAGCATTAAGTGTAGAAAGATATGTACACATCTATTCTCGTACGAAATGAATAACAGCAACTACTAGCAGTTCATCATTTTCATATAGAAAGTTTCACATTTAGTATTTTCTTTAATCGTATACAGATTTATCTTTTGTTCAATAAGAAATATTTCACACACTGCAGAAAGTGCATGGGTATTTGAGAAACAACACATCCATTATCTCTGATCTTCTTAAACCAGTCATGCGGATAGGAATGTACGTGACAGAAGAGAAAAGCGATATCTAGTAAAAGCGTAGAGCTTAATTTGATTTGATTTAACTTGAAGTGAGCTTGGTTTGAAATGTATATTTTTATAAAATCAAAGGTTTATTCTATTTCTGCATTAAATAATCTTTGAATAAGAATATGGATTGAAATTATTTAGTAATAGTAATCGCAGCAATCACATGAAATCACATCACACTCAATGATTAGCGTGTTGAAATGCAGTTCGGTTTAGGAATTATGGCCTATAAGAGAATGATCCCAAAAACGTTTGAGAACTTCTGGAATTAAAACTGAAAAACAAACTTTAACCTTGCTTACTCTGGAGTGAATCATAAACCATAATAATACTTTCACAGGAAGAAGTAGCAGGTAAAGATAAGTAAACATTTCATTATTCGTTTTGTAACGGTAATTGATAATAGTGGTGTAAAACGTGTTCTGATTTTGTTATAATCTAGTTTTTCGAGTTTAATTAGTGTTATTAGCCGTGTATTGGTTGCTATTATAAGCATTTGTTAAAAACTAGTTGCCGTGGATCGTCTATACTACATCGAGTGTAACGTGTTAAAATTCTCGATTTAATTTTAATGCAATTTTAAATGCATTAATGTTAAAAAAACTTATTACGGCCCTGTATATTTCAATAAATTTTAGTTGGTTGAAAAGTGCAGGCTTTATATTAAATCAAATGGTGTTTTCGTTAATATCAAAGTTCATTACCAAGCGTTCTCACACAGATGAAATTTGTTAATTTGTAAGAAAAATACTAAGATAAGAATTAACTATTCTTCTAAATAAAATGCGTTGATAAATGCATTTAAATTCAAATTTATGTTTCCTGGTGCGTGACGATTTTCATTTCTGATGAATAGATTCTTCGAGAACAAACATATAAAAAACAGTCTGGAATATACTGTTAAGTATCCAGTTTCTCGCTACCAAGCAAATTGTGGTCGCTGTAAAGTCCCGGTAGAACTTTCTAAAACAAAAATTCTGATTGGTTTAAAGACACGTCAGTGCAGCCTGGATAGGATATTTGGTATAGGATATGAGGTGGCGGAAGTCACGGGGCGGGCTTCAGCCTACATTCTCTGCCAAAATTACCACCAAGTGACATGACTTGATTTTCATTTAATTTGTTTTGCGGATTAATTTTCTTTCGTATCGAAATATAGGAAGGTATTTAGCAACTTCTTCAAAAAACAAAACTAGTTTAAAGAAGATAGACGCACTTCCTCAATTGTAACGTTTCTGTTTCTGCATATGTGTTTAGCGCTCAAACATTACGGAATTAAATGGTTAATTTTAACAATATTTAAGAGCTATAAATTACCGCAAATGCTCACTATTTTCGGGAAAAACGACCCACCAAATTTTAAATGGAGATTAAAAAAAGGAAAATAAAGCACGTATTATATACTATTAAGCATTTAATAGATTAATTACTTTTTAAACAGCTAGCATGGAATACTTCAGCTACTTTTTCAACACAATTAATTGTTTTACATTTATCTTTTAAAGGTAGGATTTAAGTACGTAGCACTTTATCATTAATTCTCCAAAATTTGAAATTTCTTTGTAAACCTATGTTAAAATGACAAATTATCATTATTCACGTTTCTTTTCATCAAAACGGAAATTGCGTTGGCGTAAAGCCTCTTTTTACCGTTTTCCTCAAGTTTTCAACTTGTTCACAGAAAAATGTACCTACAAAGAATTACAATCAATATTGCTCTGTATAAAGAATGTTTACATTAACACTTACTTCACAAACTTTTGATTAAGGGGCGAATCAGGGAAGTTTATTAATTCTAACTACAACTGTTTCTTATTTGCATTGCTTTTTGTCTTGTTTTCTTTTTCTGATAAACATTGTTCAAAGTTCTGATCTTGAAATATTTTTCTTATTTGTGGACCCACAAATTTAATATGCCCTCCTTTAGTTTAGCTTCCGTTATGGGGGTAAAAGTGCGGTAGAATTATCTTTGGTGGATTTACTAAAGGCTCATATTCAACATTGATCTGCATAGTACACATTTCGCTTAGTTTTCTTGTTGTACGCAATCTTCAACAAACACCGAATACAAATATCTTCAAAATGTATTCACTTTTCATATAAATACTGTACTTCATGTACACAATCTGACGATGCAAATATGCAGCGTGAAGCATCCGTTTGGAGAGTAGGACTACGACAACGATAGAGTACAGAGGATCTTTGGGACAGGAATATGACCTCAAATAACCGTCAATAACCTAACCTTGAATGACTTTCAAAATATCACAATTGAGCGAACCTCGAATAACTGAAAGTGTCTTAATCGACCGAACCCAACCTCGAATAACCTAGAAATGTCACAATCGAAAACCTAACCGAGAATAATCTTAACATGTTATAATCGATGTAAATTACCTCGAATAACTTCAAAATGTCAACCTAACCTTGAATAATCTCAAAGTGTCTTCCGCGATCAAGCCTATCTTTGATAAACCTCCAAATGTCATCCGCCATTGAACCTAACCTCGAATAACCTCTAAATATCTTTTCATACCCAGATCAGCTGCATTATGTTCAGTGCACTGATTGATAGGGACCAATTGATAAGTAACATGTTTTAGTCGCTGTTTGTTAGGGCCATCTTAACGAGATTTAATCAAGACGATGTCCTCATCATTCATGCAGCCTACAGTAATGTTGTTCAAAGTTTAACAAAATAACTCCTCCTTTTGCCGTATGATTTCTTCTAACTTACACAACTGAAGCTTAGCGAAGAGGGGATTCTCAACTGCGTCGTCCAAACGTGCTGCTATTACTAGTGGACATCTAAATTATTTATTTGAATAACTAATCAATTTAACAACGTATTTAATTACATATTAAGGGCCCTCTGTGAAACTCATAAAACTGTTAGTGCTATGGTCATTTCGTTTCCCCCCTCAATTTACCCGCCTCCATCTTAGTCGCACCCACGAAAAACCGGTTTCCCGTCAAAGAATTGATCTTAGGTCAAAAGGCCACTGAATATTTTTTGTCCATCTTGATCTCCTTATATCTTACTAAAGTAAGGTTTCAAATCGACCTGACAAAAACCGTAGGTCAAAAAGACAGACAAAAACCAAAGAGAACCAATTAATGCAGCCCTCAATATCGAAAACAGGGAAAGGACCGGGAAATTATGAATATTTTGGCACCGATTTACACAGACATACAGTTATACATCCATATAGCAGGGTAAGTTATTTATTAATCTATAGAACACATTTCTATGAAGATAGTTTAATAATAACAATGGTTAATGGTTAATAACTTAAATGGTTTTTCACTGTTTACACACCAACTTTAATTTTATTAAAGCGGGTACAGTGCCGGCCTTTGGGGGGTCGGGCGCCGTCTGAGGGCGCTAGGCTGTTTGGGACACCGAAATTAGTAAAATCATTAAAATCATTCGATAACAGCAACTTTTTAAAGTTAAGAAGGGCTCTCTGAAGGACTCTGTCCGAGGGCGCCAAGAAGGCTAAGACCGGCACTGCGCGGGTAGTCAGTAGTTCTAGATTCATGTTGTAGTTAATACGTTGACTAATAATAGTGTAAGATAGGTGAATACATTATCAATTACTGCTGCGATATACCTAAAATTACCAAAAGGTGTGTCATTAACAGATACAAGAAAATATGCGTGACTGAATTAATGACAGGTTAGAATAAATGATAAAATATAACATTATTAAATTTGTGATTACGAAAACAATTTTTTAAATCTATGTATGTAATTGTAGATAGAACTTTATATCAGAGTTTAAGGTAGAAAGTTTCAATAAACTAAAATAAACAATTTTAAATGATCACATGGCTCACTTCTAAAAAGTTATTAATTGGGAACATCTCGTTTTCTGTGTATATATAATAAAATGTTTGTTTAGTTGTTACATTTTCAATACAAAGTAGAACAAAATACGTTAAATTTTAATATTTATTTCAATTACTTTTTTTATAGTTCTGTACATTTATATGACTAACTTCGGTTTTTATGTTAATATGAACTTTTAGTATAAACATTATTCTTATTTTTGAAAAATTAACCATTTTATTTATCAGATTCTTATTAAAAAGGGTTAATTACTTTTGAAGTTTGATGTAAAATCCTTTTGTGTTTATATTTCACTATTTAAGCTCAGGATATCGTAGTTGTAGTCAGTAATTAGCCTTTGTTAAAAACGGTAGCTATTATTTATACGAGCTACCACTTGTCACTAATTGGTTCAATTCAAAATCTAAGTGCTACTAGTTGGGATATTTGCACAATTTACAATTTAAACTAGAACTTAGTAAACATTTCATTTACAAACCAAATATCATTACAATAAAATTGTATTACCTACTACGATTTTGTTCAAGTTTTAAACAAAAATCGAATTCGTACCTTAATGTGCATCAGTTCTACCTACAGGGTGTTCCTGTAAGAAGATTCGTATCTTCTGAAATGTGATAGTACACATAAAATGTAGCAAAAAAGCTTAATATCATTATTGACTCTATTTCATAATAACAGAAAAAAATTGTTCTTGAAAAGTGGGTTAATGGTCACTGATTTAAGAATAGCAGTTGAAGTTGGATGTACCTAACTGCATTTCCAACGTGATATCTGATACATTGATGCAGCTAGTGCTAGGTGATGTCACAGTTTGCTTTGACTATGATTTTCAGCAAATATTTACCGATGTACGTAAATTCAAAGTTTTTGTGTCTATTGACGAGTGCTATCACCTGTCCAGCGTATACAAATCTTAAGTAAAATACCCTGTGTAATACCCAAAATCGGGGGTCCGAGCGCCTACGACGCGCGATAATTTAATTATAAAATATGATTAAAAATCATTTTCGATTCACCATGGTTGAGATGCCAGATTAACGCAGTTAATTTAAAAAAATTCCCAACTCTGAAAAAGGGCTGGGCGGGAGGGGAAAAATAGTTTTTTTGACGATCATCCCAATCAGACAAAAACCATACAAAAGCCTCTAATATTAAAATAATTCTGTATCTCAGAAACCATAAAAGTAGGAACCATAATCTTGGTGTTATTTTGCTTCTCTCGTTGCCCCTAGCTTATATCTAGGTCGCCGCGTAAATTTGATCTTTCGTTCCCGAGATCAATTGGCGTTTTAATATAGTAGGATAGATAATCATTTAACAAAATAGTTAGGCACGTCATTACACATTGCACTGCTGAAATAGAAAAATTATCTGAAAATAAAGAATGAAGCCTACAGTTAGCCTTTTTGGGCCCACCTTAATCCCCACCATTCTGATTATACTTACTTTTTTGCAGTTTAGAATTTACAGTGTAGTGTAAAATATTTAAAATTTCTAACAGCACACAAAGTGTATTTTCTTTAAATCCTTGAATATCTGCATAAATAAATTTCCTTTACTTTACATTTGCTTACTTATTTTGCAATTATAATTAAGTTTCATTTTATGAAACTTTTACTGATATACTCGAAAGCTTGAAATGTTTCCTTAATGGAAACGTGAAACATTAAAATATCTTTGTTAGATTCTTCTTGCGTTTTATTTTTCAAGGAGCTACAAAATATTTTTGTATCCATTAAAACTCTTTTTTAGCAGGAGTTTTACACGTTTTTTAAATTTAAGAATTTATGGCCATTTAAAGTTCCAAAACAAATTTTGTAATAAATTTCCACTTCTAAACTGAACGAGCTATGCGTCCTTATCGTCAGCTACTTCAAATTCCAACAACACCGTTTACGTCATTTTAAAAAACCTACCTAATCAGGCATGCAGCACGTCTAGAATATTGGCAAGGATGACAGGTGCTAGATGAAGTAAAGAAGAAAATTCCTTCTGTCCTCAAGACTTTAAATCCCGAAATAACTTCATTATAACCCCACAGTAATTTTCTCGAACAATTCCTTTAGCGGAAATCGTTTACCAGTTGCCAAGACAAAATCGATCTTGTTCACTTTAAACGTTTGGTTGCTCCGACGCCAAGACTAACTGAATTTTCTAATTCAAGTTAAACACAAACACAACATTAAGAATGTCAGCGCAACCCCAAGTTTCCTCTGTTGTATTGTTTCTAGTTAGAAATAGATTGTACTGTATCTGGCAAAGCGACGAGATTCTCTTGGAACTATTCTCTCTTCAACGATTCTTGATGAACTTGCAGCGCTAGCTGAAAACTTCTCTCGTTTCAGACAATTTATTAACAACGTTCCGATCTATTTTATATGCGGAATGTAAAGCGTATTTCAAGTTGTTTATAAAAGACAATAAAATAAATAACTCTCATTGTTTTAATACCTTAGATTTCACCTGTCAAATACAAATGATGCTAATTTGTCTAAATAGTAAAGTTTATCTTACCCTCGTTTTATGTTTTAGTGGTATATACAAACAGTATGGATTCTGCAGGAATTTTCATCAGAGAATGTAATTATAGCGGAAAATTTGGTAACAATGGAATGTAGCAGATGTATAAAATGTACATAATTAATTTTAAATTAAATATCCAGAGACCATTTAACGTGGCACAAGATGGGCCAATCTGATTCAGTTAAAAATTAAATTTCGAAAACGTTTTTATAATTAAATTTGTTGCCTAAATGAAATTTCTTCATTGTTTATATCTACACAATTAGGAACAAAGTAAAGTTCACTATAAAAATAGGACAGTGACATACTTCTACAAAATGTTTCTTTCTATGATAAAAAACATACTGAATACTATTTATTTATTGATTGGTATTATTTTTAGTAATATATCAAACTATTACATGGATAAGTCCCTACCAAATTCATCATTTTATAGCCTTATACTTCGCGGAATACGACTAATATATCATCCTCTTCCACCTCATATCGCCCAGGTGAAATATGTTCAAAAAATTGTTGACCTCTCCAGAACTGACCCTATTAATTTTTATTTATTGCCTCTTTTGGCCGTTTATAATTTATCCGTCTGGACGATAACTTGCTAACTAGGCAGTTCATATCTATCGTAAATTGAAATTGTAGGTAGCCTCAGGTTGATCCTTAACTGTACACACCAATCTACATAAGAATAATATAGTAGGTATGTTAGAATATTTTTCCTACATTAACGTGCCTTTCGGCAATAGAGATAAAAACTGGGAGGTTGTTTGCTAAATTTCCGTGTTTTTACGATTAGATTTGGCAGAGAGCCATGTAAGTTTTATTAGGTATTTATGACTGAGACGATTCTCGACTTCTTTGCTATAACTGCTATTTGTGATTGGTCTTGGGAAAATTGTGATCTAAAATGCTTAAAATAGATCTTTCAACGTAAACGTAAAGATATTCATCAGTGGCTCTATAAAATATCTTTATATTGATGCCATAATATCGAATTTCATTAAACTCGCACAGCATTAACAATTTTGGGCTTTTGATAAACCATCAAAAATTACGATAAGTCCTAAAGGGAACATCTAATGAAAGTTAAGCTGATAAGTATGTTAAATAAACACACCCTTGTGTACGAAGTACCTCTTGTTATCAGTACTTAGGCTATTGTTATAGATAAAGTACAGTTCGATTGAGATTTACTTTTACCAGCCACATATTGAACGCATGGAATAATTATTTAATGCATGGATAATATGAAAATTATGTATAAAAATAATAACATTGAAAAGAATGTAAAATCTGCTAAAAAAAGAACAAAAACCAAATTAAGAAAGAATAATTTTAAGGGTTACTATAAAGAAAATACTATTCGTATTTCTAGTTATTCGTCTTCGTGGTCTACTGGTTCGAATGCTACTTTAGGGTAAGTAGTAAGGCGATTTGAGCTTTGCATCGAGCCCCGGTGCCTGAAGTTTTACTTTTTTTACTATATCTTGTATGTTAATATTGTATGTTAGTATCTGTTGATTACATTATTTAATAAAAGCACAAGATGTTTAAGATGTGTTTAGTTTTTAACTATAAAAACATTCTTTCTACA
This sequence comes from Agrypnus murinus, assembly GCA_929113105.1. Classification (NCBI taxonomy): domain Eukaryota; kingdom Metazoa; phylum Arthropoda; class Insecta; order Coleoptera; family Elateridae; genus Agrypnus; species Agrypnus murinus. The sequence goes on from OV816026.1 coordinate 141,376,559, forward strand.
GAACTAGTTCTACAGAGCCATATTCTTTCATCGTTTTGACAATAACAGCACGACAATATACCAAGTAACAGTAAAAAGACAGAATATATCAAGTAAATGTATTTTGCTTCTAAGCCAGCAGTTAGCGAAGATGATTTGCTTGAAAACGATGTGGTAGACGAAATAATTGGGCATAATAAGTCTTTGAAAGAATTTATTCGGTGCCGATGGCTCCCAAAAAAACAATTCTGCAACATCAACACCAAAATTAAACTATCCTTTTATATGCACCTTATCTTACTGGATATGGAATTATCAATGGAATATTTTGAAGAGCTGAACATTAATTAATTAATTTAGTTTTGGCCGAAGAATAGGGACAGCACAAGATCCTTCTTACATCATGGCAGCGATTGCTATGATTATTATTTTCCGACCGCCAGTATAATTTAGCCGAATCTGGAGAATTCCTACCTCGGTAAGAATTTTTATCGTGTCAGACACTGCACTGACACAGAGAGCATACGTTTCACTTCCTTTTCCAAGAAGGCATGTTTTCTCCGCTATGAAATATTACCAGTTCAGGCTAGGATAGAATCTGCGACCCTTAGATTATGAAGCAAACATACAAATCATTAAACCACCGAAAGAAAACAACTTAAAGATGTTTTGCTTAAAGTTGATACTTGATATTGTTCTAATTTCTTAACATGTTGTATTATAGATTGATTAGCTAACGTGCTGATTTCATGCATTTGGTGCTGACTTAAGACTAGAATAATGTTTTTTAAGTTGTGAACGTGCATACCTAGATCAAAAAATGAAGTACACTCAAAATGATGTTTATTTCGCTATCTTCAATTTAAATAGTTATTAATGATACAAGGACGAAAACTACAATATTTCGGACGAATGCAGACGTATAACTAAGAAAGTTTTCGTGAGTGTGTCGTACATTATTTTTTATTCGATTGTAATCAGTTTTAAAGAATAATTTAGTATAATTTATGTTAAAAGATATCCAGCAAGCTGTTCTTTGTTTTCGTTTCTTTTTTTTTCGTCTAGCAAGCCTTGACAAGCGTATCTTACCACAGATCAAAAAAATATAAATATATTATAAAGCTGTCATAATTTTTCTTCTTTCAATGTGTCTTTAGTAAGTGTTTTGATTTACATTCACTTTTAAAAATTGTAAGTTATTTGCTATTTAATACTTCTATAATGAAGAATAATAAAAAAACTAAAATTAAATTTATTTCTAATTTAAACATACGGCATGATGTTAGATCCTTTTACATGTATGTATGTCATGTCATGTATAAATTTATCTCATGTACCGTTACCTACTTTACCGGCAATCACATGATAGATAGAGGGTATAATGCTCAATAAACATAAATTAAATGACGAGGAGCTAATTAAAACACAATTTTAATTCATATAAGAACTTTTTAATTTAATATTTGATAAAAAGAAGATGTAGATAATACATGTGGACAAGCCCTTTAATCAAATGTCCAAAAAGTTTTTCGATGCAAGACCGTAATCAAAAAACTAATAAAATCCACTCTTTTCATGAAAAGACCAATTTTGCGTTCAAATGTTCCAACCTTAAAGCATGATTTTTCGTACAAGCTAATAAAAAATACTTTGGTTTAATTAAAAACAAAAAGTAGGTCGGTTATTCTTGGTTATTTTATTCATCTCCATATAAAAGTTAGAGTTTGTCTGAAATAAGGCAAAATGTATTTTTCTCTAAACAGTTTGTTACTTTTCAACACAGCAGTTTTACCGTACATAAACTTTCCAAATAACAAAATGTACATCATTTTGCATGCTTACATTTACGCCTAAGGCACATTACCCGCTTACCTGAATATCTTCTAAATCTGCTGATTCATTAAATTTTGCATTCATAAAGAGACCCGACCCGAAATTCCATACTTTAACTAAGTACCTATTACCCTACTATACTATTTATAATAAAATATTGTTTATTTATACAATTAAGGTCTTCCAAATTAATGAAAAAATCAATCACAAGTTACAAAGAATTTGCTAAATAATAAATAGTTAAATATTATAAAATAAGTGAATAATAAATACAGTCATCAGGCTATAGGCCCACTAATACCAATGTATGCATCTGTAGGAATTGATAAAAAAAATCAGTTTTTTCATGGACAAAAATCCACAAATTAGAAACGTCATGGACTTTTACCTTGGAGAACTATGGCAAACGCTATATGGATGTTTATAATTTATACGATGTTGTGATTGGTGAAGAAAAAGATCCAAGCATTAAAAAGTATGAAGAGAATGCAACAAGAACAGCCGAAGAAACATTAAATTAGAAAAAGCAATGTACCGATTTGAACTTCCCAACCATATTGCAAAATTATGGTTAGGGTTAGTCGAAAGAGCAGCGAAAAATATACAAAAAAGTTGCTTCATTGGAGGCAGCACTACGACCTTTGGCAAAATCCACCAGGGCAAAGGGATCATTTTTTCTAACAGCCCGCAGAATTGGAAAACTATCTGACATATGAAGATATTTTTTCCCGTTTAATAAAATTACCTATCAATAAATCGAGAAGAAACTGATATTAAAAGCCAGCAAATCAGAAATACATAAAGGGAGTAGAAAAATGTTTCTGTAAGCAACATAAAAAATGGTCCATTGGACATACTATAGAAAACTGCTTAAATAAAATACGCTAGGAACGATCGTCAAAACCAACCTTCGAAGAAAATGAAACTGCATTTACATGTGACTGTATAAAGAAGCTACAACAAATGTTTCCATTTTTTTCCACTCACAATAAATGTATTTTTTTTACGATCGCTATATCAGATATGACGGGAAGTCAAGATGCTTTTTATACTTAAGACCATCTAATAATTTCATGGTTTTATTCGACTTAGGAATGTAAATTGAATAAAAGTTACACAACTACGTTAATTTTATTGATGGCTACTCAAGATCTGCAGATGTGGTTTTTATGTCAACCATAAGATGACGTAGAAAGAGCGATTAAAGATTTCATAACCACGATTAAACGTCAAACTGACAGGTGTCGAAACTTTTAAATCCGATAATGCCGGGTAATGTAATTCAAAACAGTAGTTATCTTTTTGCTTTTCGTGGAATCAGAGTTGAACGACCAACACCTCATATTCATGAAGCCGGAAACACAAACGGACTATTCCACCATGGCCAGAACATTTTTAATTGATGCTGATTTACCCAAATTCCTTTGGACTGAAGCCTTGAAGCTTTACAATTTATAGCAAAAATTTAGTAGAGCTATATTCTGGAATTGGCAACAAAACTCCATTCGAAATATTTTTCGGTAAAAAACCTCCCAAAAAATTCTTCATTTTCTGACATATATTCTGAAAAACGTTTGCAGCAGTGATGGTAATTTACCACCATGAGATTACGGGTACTGATTCTATGATGGAAATAAAATCCAAATTATCATGGATTTGTTATTCAGTTTCAAAACGTAGAAAATGGTAAAGACGCAATTGGAAATAAAGAAGTATCAACGAAATAACTAACTGCAACTTCACCTAATTGCATAGAATCAGAAGTTATTCTACTGAGGAGAAGTGAAAGAGTTGAAAACTGCTACTTCATTTCATATGAACCGAAAACATATTCAGAAGCAATTTTATGTCCTGAAACAAATAAATAGAAAAAGTTATAAGATGGTTATTTGAATTGAATAATTGAAAATAAAGTTTGGAAACTGATGAAATTGTCTTCTGAATGGAGAGTTATTAGTTGTTAATAGATATTCAAGAAGAAAGATTCGTTTTCGAAGAAAATTAGATGTAGTTAAAATATTAGTTGCTTAAGGATTTATGCAAATTCCTGGTGGTGCTGGACACTTTTTCAGCAGTGGTGAGATACGAAACTATTAGTTTTTTCGCTCATGCCACTAACAATAAGATGTTCGCAAGACAATTAGACATTAAAACAGAACTCGTTTCAATCATGAAATACACATGAAGACTATAGAAGGTGCGAAGGCGCAGGATAATCAAGCTTGTTTACTGAAAAAGAATTAGACAGTCGAATCAAAAGTTAATATTTGTTTTAAAAGAACTAGCTGCAAAATATTTTGTAGCTGGTCCATGCGTATTCATTGCACCAACCTATCTAAGGTTAAACGTATTTAATAGTTACCGTCTATGTTGAAGGTTTGTTCCTTCGTTCAAATCACTGTGAAAACTTCGAGCTTTTTGTTAAACTCTTGTGATATTGGTCTATTGCTCTAGTGATATTGGCCTATCACATTTGCTGTCTTTCCAAATTTAATAGTACGAAAATTTGATCATAGTCTTCCAGGAACATTAATATATAGGAAGATTTTAGAGAAATTTAATACGCCACAGCGCATGCCTGTTCAGTGGATCCTAAATCTACTCAAGCAGGTCAAAAGGTAGATAAAACTTTATTTCAGTCTGCTGTTCTGAATGCTTTAATAGAAACCAGATTTGGCAGTATCTATACAGTGAACGCAAAGTCACCGTTTAACGTAGAACCTACTCAAATACTTACATTCGACAATAATTTCCAAGAAATTATTATATATTAGTTATAGATGATAGACGTTTAGAGAGTGAACATATCTCTATTTTTGGAAATGCAGTTTTAACTTGGTCCACAAAGAAGCAGAGGAGTGTTGCTGTTTCTACCACGGAAGCTTGTAGACAATAAATTTGGATTTTCAATCTTCTGAAAGAACTGGTAATATATTTTAGTGCTATTTTGTGATATTCAAGTCGAAACCAATTAATTGAAAAATTCCAGTGTATATCAAACAAGCAAACGTGTTGAAGTCCATTACCAGAATCTAAGCTGACGAAATGCAAATCGAATATCTTTCTTCGAAGGAAAACCTTGCAGACTTGTTAACGAAGCCTGTGTTTAAAGAACTCGAAAACTATTATCACATATCATGGAAGAAATGGCAGTAGACGTAGGTGCAGTTAAAGACCGTTTCGATTCTGAGCTGAAATTGGAAATACTTCGGCTAGGAAATACTTGTCCATTGACTCAGATCATGGAAGTCTTCGTCTTTATCTTGTAGCTATGCTTCTGCACTTACATATAATTACAAAACTTAATGTCAATGAATAAAAATAGCCCTTGTACCAAATTTTATCACAGTGAAGCTTTTGTATACAATGCATATATGCGGATGTACCTTCGGGAATTCGTAGGATTTCCTACGAATTGGAATATCAGTTTTAGTGAATTCTAAATAATTAGCGTCAATCTAACTAACAAAAGTAATTAAATATATTTACAGGGTAATCACTGACTAATACTATTCAACTGTAAATACACTATCAGTGATGGTCATTATGGTTAAACTATGGGATGAAGTCATTTTAATAATATGGTTGATATTATTATCCTAATTGTTACGATGTTATAAATACGTAGAAAAATTATCACCCCGACTGGGAATCCAACCCAGGACTTTCGGCTTGCCTGGCAGATGCTCTACCGCTGTGCTATCAAAGGTGATTCCCTACGGAAATCACAATCTAACTTATGTAGTAAGGTTGTCATTTCCGTACGGAATCACCTTTTATAGCCGAATATGGTGTAATTAAACATTTTAACTTCAGTCGTACTGAAATAAATCTAAACATGCCACTATGAAAAACTTTGTATATTATTATTACAATATGTTGAAAGTACCATATATTATTATAAAAAAACTGTAAAGAACCTTTTTTTTTCTAATTATTCAGCCGAGTTGGAAAAGAAGAAGAACGAAATGTGATTTTCTAAGTAGATAAAGATGTAATTACGATAGTAATTCACTACAACATCCTCTTTATATTAGATACAAGGAAATATAGGTTTAGTCTGCAAAAGATTTATGTCTTTCATGTCACGAAACTGTGAAATGATAAACAACGAGCAAAACTAAAACTAGCGTGACTTAAAAATTGTTACACCTTTAAAGTGGATGAAAGCTAGGTGCGGCTATTCAATTATGAATACATTTTCCTCTTTATCTCGTTCTTGCTGTTTCTTTTTAAAGTTGTCAAATTATCATGACAAATAACTTGAAGCTGGAATACTTTAGCAACAGAATAAAAAGACCTTTAGTTTTTTTCGGATAGAACAGTTGAATAAAATTTAAAATATGGTTTAGAGGAGGAAATGTGACTGATATTAAGTAAATGAGGTTTAACCCCAGCTAGAGTCCTGCCGCAGCAATAAATTCGACCTAATTCAAAGTAACAAAATACAAATTGTATGGGCAGCTGCTGTGGTTTTTTCCTCTAGCAATAAAAATCAGGTAGTTTTAAGAGCAGTACTGCAAAAGGCTAACGATGTTCCCGAGATTTGAGTCACAAAAGAGACCTTTTGAAGATTTTAGTGATCCATGAAAACCGCTTAAACATTTCTCAGGCAAAGCAATGCGGTAGTGGCATTTGAAATTTATAAATGACCGACAAAGAGTTTTAAGCTGCTGAAAATATAGTACTGCATATATATCGTTGCTTTTTGTTATGCAATATAAAGTAAAAGCTTTAAAATGGGTTCTTGACTAACAAAAAGCCAACCCTTTTTAATTCAGCATAAAATTGCTTAGTGAATTAGACTTGATGTTATAGTAAAGCTTACGATTTACATATAGAGCATTAATCAGAATGTATCAGAATTAATCAGAATCAAGAAATGTATCTCAAATAAGTTAGAGATATCAGAAAAATTAAAATTGACGAGTATTTATACCAGCAATCTGAGAATCTTGATTGTAAAATTTTATAAACGAATTAAAAGGGAATTATCGTTACAAAAATATACAGTGCGTGTATAAAGTCTGGAACTATCGAAATAAATCTTGTATTAAATGTTTTTGAAAAAAATCCTTGAACACGTGCAGTTTTACCTTCAATGAGACATATTTTAGTGTAATGTTATAGTTCTAAAAGAAAATATGCTAACAAAGTATGATATTATATTTTGCAATTTCCGAGATAATTGCTTTTAAAGTTTTAAAACAAAAGTCGAATAACAATCAAAAGTTTTAATAAAAAATCAAGTAGTCATGTAACAATTGACTTCTTTACTTGACAATTGAGTTCCTCACAGTTTGTTTATCTGTTTTTATTGTGTGCTTTTGTACGTAATTCAGTAAATAATGGTGCGATATGAGCTAATTGAAGTTTTAATATTGAGGCGATGTGGCGACCGTACTAGAACACAACAAGAGGTTTGTGAGGTATTCAATAACAAGAATCCTGATAAAGAACCTATCACAAGAGCGACAGTTTCCAAAATAGAAAGAAAGCTTTCTGAACTCGGATATGTGAAGGATCGCCGTAGGAGTAGTCGTCCAAAAACCGATGAAGGTACTCAGCTAGATATTTTATTGTCTCTACAAGAAAATCTCCATCTGTTCTGTGAGGTGATGATGGAGCAGTATAATATTTTCCAACTTCATCATTTTTTCCGATGAAGCAACCTTTCACCTTAATGCTACAGTGAATCGTCAGAATTGTCGATATTGGACACCTGAAAATCCGCAATAGATGAACGAGACAGTTTCACACACAGTTTCTTCAAAAAGTCAACGTTTGAGCCGGAATTGTAGAGGACAGAATTCTAGGACCATTTTTTTCGAAGGTTCATTGGCAAGTGTAAAGTATCTGGACTTTTTAAGAAACGATTTAATTCCTGCGGTGCTTTATCCGAATAATGAAAATCCAGACCTACCAAGCGATACGTTATGGTTTCAACAAGATGGTGCCCCGGCACATTTTGCTGTTGATGTTAGGAAATATTTAAATGAAATTTTTCTTGGTAAATGGTTGAGTGGCTTCCGCGACCACCCGACATAACTCCGATGGATTTTTTCTTATGGGGCTAAAGGTAAGGTCTACATAAACCGCCCACAGACAGTAGAAGAGTTAAAGTAAAGAATTCGTACAGAATAAGATTAATTCCACGCGAAACTTTATGTAAAGTTCGTGAGGAATTTTTGTACAAACTCGCATATTGCCTTGCCCAAAATATACGCAATGAAAAAGTAAGTAAGCTACCAAATTATTGACTTACTTGATTGTTATTCGATTTTATTAGTATGTATTAAGACATTCCTCAAACGTATTGCTTAATGTGGCATACGTTTTGAAGATTTCCTGAAGTTATATGGGGTCGGTTATTATACGACAGTAGTATCTGCTCTGGGCACTTAACCTTTGTATTATACCAGAACAACAAATAATAAGAACATTGTACTTCTAAAAATTCACAGATGTGAAAATTTAATGACAACTTGAAAACTAAAAGAGGCTTATAGTCAATATGTTAAATAAAACAATGGAGCAGAAACTTAACGGACTTGGTGATCGCTAAACTAATTAAACTAATTTATATGTAATAAGTGGTTTTTCACTCAGGATTTACAAACTAACCGCCATATATTAATTTATTGTAAATTCTGAGGTTAACTTTGACAGACGTCAAATTAGGCACATATTTAAGCAAATAGTATATTAAAGAACGAGTTTCAGAAGGCAATATTTATTGCACGAGTCCAAATTTAGATAACGAACCAAATTTAGTTTTGTAAAGGATGAGTGCAATAATGACTTATTAAACGAGTTTTTTATGCTATTTTTTCTATTTAGCACCTTTTATTCCCTTTTTAAATAAAAAAAATCGCAATTTCAAAATTTAGGGAATTTTGTGGTAGTTGCACTGATGTGACATTGGAAGTTTTGTCAATTTTCTGTTTTTTTTAAATTTTTATTCAATACTACCAACTTTGAAAAAGTTGGGCTATTAAAACTCTCAAATGAGCTATTAACGCACTGTTTTAGGTGCTTTAACAACTTTATTATAGACACAAAATAGAAAATAGTATATTAAAGAACAAGTTTCATAAGGCAAGATTTATTGCACGAGTCCAAATTTAGAAAACTCGTTTTCTAAAGGACGAGTGCAACAATTACTTATGAAACGAGTTTTTTATGCTATTTTTTCTATTTTGCGTCTTTTATTCCACTTTTAAATAAAAAAATCGCAATTTTAAAGTTTAGGGATTTTTGTGGTAGTTGACAACACGAATGAGACATTTGAAAATTGATTATTGACACAGAAAATTCAGTAAAGTTTTTGTCAATTTTCTGTTTCTCTGAATTATTTTTTTAATACTACCAACTTTGAAAAAGTTGGGCTATTAAAGCACTCAAATGAGCTATTAACGCATTGTTTTGGGTGCTTTAACAGCTTTATTATAGAAGGAAAATAGAAAATAGTATATTAAAGAACAAGTTTTATAAGGGTTGATTTGGCGCAAGAATCCCAAGTTAGAAAACGAGCCGCAGGCGAGTTTTTCTATGGGATGAGTGCGCCAATGCCCTTATAAAACGAGTATTTATGCTATTTTTCTAATTTGCGCCCCCTTTTTTCTTATTTTAATACAAAAAGAATATTTTGGTCGTCTAGGGAATTTTGTGATAGCTGGTAACACTCGGCGCCCACTTGAGTTTTTGAATCATTTGTCATCATCCGTCACTTCAAATAAATTAGTTATTACTTTTGTTACTTTATTAGTGTTACAAATAAATAAAATATGAGCGAAGACAACTTAATTTGCACTCCGCCCGAAATTCGCGAAATTGCCGAAGAAACAACGCAAAATTTGTTGCCTGACAAATCAGAAGCGGCATACAAAAAACAATTTGCCAAATTTGAAGACTGGCGAAAAGAAAATAATATTCAAACTGTCTCAGAAAATGTTGTGTTGGCATACTTTGAGTCCCAGCGGCAAAAATATAAACTTGATCAATTTCTTGACATTTTTGAACATGGATGCTTCATATTGCTTGAAACGGCTACAATATTGGGTGTCATCGGCACTTGTTCCTTTTACATAGCAGAATTTGTCTTTCGAGTAGCTACTAGAAAAGAAAATAAAGAAGCAAAGATGATTAAATCGATGATACGTGTCTTGTTTATAGTACCATAAAATTACAAACATGAATTGGACTTACCGATTTGTCCAAGCAGATTTGATGTAGGTACGAGACTTGTTTATGTTACTAATTAGGAATATCCAAAACCTAACCTTCTTTCCAAGTAAAAATAGACCATAACTTCAAGTGAAATTTCATGTAAGTAACAATCAACAAACAGCGAACCAATTCAACGATATTAATTAAAAATTTATCGGAGGTTGACAGATACTTGCAGTTTGAAGTTGTCACATTCCACGCATTACCCATCCAACCCTTAAAAACTAAATAACCCTATAATTCATTAAAGTACAGTGTACTTTTATAGATAGCCATAAACAACTCCTACTTACTGATAGACGTTAATAAACGTATTACAAACGCAAACTAGAAAAAGTTTATTATACAATTCTACCATAATATGATAACTATGTTAACGTTCTAGAAAAATGTAGGAGTGATTATTATGCGCGGACAGAAGAAGATGATACTACAGCAGTGACGGAACTGTATTTCCCTCCGTCCGGTCAGCTATTCCTCACTACGCGCCGGCAGAACAATGTGTGTAACGTATTAGAGTCGAACATGATTGACGATATTGTTTATCTCGAGATGAAAAACTTTATGAAAATTTTTAATTTCAAGTGAGAATAGTAATTTGGATAAGAAGAATGTAAATATACTCGTACATAAGTACAACTACATCTTCGAGAATCTGTTTGCAACTCTGTTACCCCTCTCTGTACCAATGCGCGGAATAATCACACCTACATTTGTCTAATACTAAAAAGTAAATGGTGTATTTAGTTCTACAGGGTGTCGAATTTCCCCACGCACAATACAATTTTACATGATTTTTTTTCAACTTTATTACTTCTGCCTTCTTACCATAGTTATTTTACAGCAAAGATATTGCAGATTGCTGTAAATTATGGATTGAATGATTCTCTTGGTTATGGATTGACTTCGATGAAGAACAAACGAAAATAAAACTTTTTTTTTTCAAAAATCAGTATGCTTTGGAAATATTGGAATAACATGAATAAATTTGCTCGACGTATTTCTAAGCAAAACATTCGGACACAAAACGTCAAAACTTGTTCGGCTATTTTACATGTACTTGGGATATTACTGAGAAAAGATTATTGTGGAAAATTGAATGGGTAATTATATTCTGATTATTTGGTGGTAAAACAATACAAAATAGTATATTATATACCCAGGGACTAAAGTGCATCTTTTAATCCCGAATGTGAGTTTATTTTCCGAGCGTTAACGAGGAAAATAAACACATGAGGGATTAAAAGGCACTTTATTCCTGTGGTATATACACTATTTTTTGCACGTCCTAAAGGACTTAATCGCAAAAACTCATGGAGTTTCCGAATCTTTTTTCCGAAAATTTCGTTACATGTCATTCGAACAATCGAACTCCGCAAACGCCAAAATCACATAGTTTCAGGATAATAAATCCTAACATGTACCGCGATTATTTTTTTTGTTGTTTACTTGTTGCTGTTGTCATGGAAATATTTTACTCCCTTAGAGAGCAAAAATGCTACTTTACTCTCTCTTTTGGGGGACTAAAGTAGAGCCTTATATTTAGAACGTGCAAAAGATATATTGCATACTGGAGAAAGTACGAAATGGCATTACGCTGGAAAGTTTGTTCATTATTAGAACTTTGTACTGTACAGTATCCAACCAGATTATTGCCACCATTCGATCGTAATTCTCGTCTGTTAAAACCTTAAAAAAGGCAACAAATATTTTCCCCAATCATTCCAATGTTTCTCAGGTATATTTGATTTTTATAAAAACGAACGCTAGATTTTCGTTAGTTTTTCTGGTTACGATCAATTGCAATTTGTAACCAGGGGCATAATTCCTAATTTTTTTCTTTACAGTGCTTAAAAATACCTTTTGAATAATAATTGGGATATGTAATATTTAAGTTTTAAAAACATGCACGTAAAATCGTATCCTACGTGGAGCGATTCTACTATACCCGTTACCACTTTTTCGGTTATGCATCTGATAAAACATACACAAAATATCTAATTTAATAAATTAAACTGAAATATTATAGAAAAGACCAGGCGAAGTTAATAGGCAACGATTAAATATTCTACTAAATAATAATAAAACTGGTGGAATACGACGAATAACTGTCTCGGGAATTTGTGAGTAATAGAAACCGTTGATGAATATCCAATCAGGAAGCCGCGTGATCCGGCGGGGTTGGATAGCAATCCGTACAAACAACGGCCACTGGGCCAAAAGTAACTAAACAAAGTAAAAATTTGTGCCGACCGTATGATCTGGAAAACAATTTCAACTTCGAAACTGAGATTTTAATGCTTCCTGTAATAGTCTTACCAATTAAAACCACCTGAAAAAACTCTACAGTAAATTAAGTTAAAAACATAATTCCAACGAATTTAAACCCCAAGAAATTCTGTGGATATGCTGTTATTACTGGCAAGAGTTTTTTTCACGAAAGCGGTTGCAATACTTTTCCTAAATATACAATGCCGACTTGACAATAGGCTACGTCCATTTTTTTTGGAAAGTACCTCAAACTATTTTAATTCTCAAACCAATTAAACATCCGAAAGATGTTAAGACCCATAGACCCATTAGGGTGCTTCCAATATTGACAACGTGTTACTACTGGAGAGACTAGACCCAATTTTAACATTAAGAATTATATGATGAAGCACTTGCCCGGTACCCAAACAAATACATAAAGTAGTGGAAGACAAAAATTTGCCTTATAGATTCCTATATAAAATTAGAAGCAATCTTCTTAAAACCTATTTCCTAATCCATAAGGTCTATTTGGATTATTGTAACTTCCTTCTAAAATATCAAGATGAGTGTACAACAATCCATCATTTCAACTCTGGACAGTACAGTGGAGTACAGCACAGTGCAGCATATTCGGACATGTACTATGCTGGCTGAACCTTTCGTCAAAGTGAGTTTTTTATGTAAAAGCGATGTTTAAATTCTATTCGAAATTTGGTATTAGGAAATTGTGCTTTTTTATTGATAAGCAACTATGGCATTGAAATATGCTAAGGATTAAAACTATTAAGTATTCAAAGTATTCATAAAGTACTTATACTAACCATTTTCTAGGTTTTTTATGTGTTAAATAAATAAATAACTTACACTCTGTATTTTACCTTACTGAAGGTTTTCTTATGTTCGGATGTTTGATTGTTTGTTTAGCAACTACTTTCTGTGTTTCAGAATACTTAAACTAACACCTTAGCTTTATAATTATTAAAAAAAACTATCATTAACATCCATAAAATATTCTCACAAACAGGCGCACTGAAAAGTATTTTTTCGGCCTCCGTCTAGAAAAACGGATTTTCCATTCCACAAAATCGTCTTGAAAATGGCTTTTTCTTGCTTAGGCAAGAAAATGAAACAGAGACTTTGAAAGATTTTGGATTGGTACCACTGACTTACCGACACCGACGCTGATTGCTGAAATGTCAAAACTTTTACAAATTCAGTAATGATAAATCCGTTTCACTGTTTTTAAACTATTATATAGCTAAAGGTATCTATCAGTTTAATAAATCGTAAATGATATCACGTAATTGAGGGGTAGGTAAGCTATAAAGATGTTTCATTCGGAAAATGCATGTTTACTTTTTAGGTTATGACATGAACAGTCAATGAGAGTGAAATAAGTCGATAGAACAAAATTTAATTAATCTGCTACGAAACATAAGAACAATAACACGAACAACGAAATCGAAAACATCCTCTAAAAGTAAATGTAAATACACAAGAAATTATTTAAAGTTAAAGTTGATTGTACAATTTTCCAGATGGGAATTGGAAATGTTAACATTTGGCAAATTTAATTTAATTAAATTTGACATTTCATTTTGACATAAATTTTTTCACTAAGAAAAAACCACTAGTGGTTTTTTCACTATAAAACTAATTTCATTGGTCCCAATTTGAAAAATTCTGTAATTTGATTGGTTAAAAATTTTCGAGTTGGATTGTCAAGAAAAAAAATCAATAAAAAATCAATTTGATGCTTCTTATTTTAGGTTATCACAATCTATGATATTATTACGTTTTTTTAAATACACGAAGGATGGTGTTCAAAAGTATAATAAGAAGAGAATCTTTACAATAACACAGGTTTAAACTTAACTAATTAAATGCACAAATTATAAGATTATTAACTAACTTAAACTGGTTTATTCGGAGGCTATTTATTAACTACAATATTTATATTAAGTACACAGACATTTATTTATTACTATTTCACACTAAATAGGACGGCTTTTAATATGTCCTACGAAACGTTCTAGTAGTAGCTCTCGAGTATACTGTCTGGTGTTTTGTGTCTTGCCGCCTCGAACGTTGTGGTTTTTTCTAGACGTTTAATTGCGCCGCCAAACGAGAATGTTCTCCCCGTTCATTATAAAATAAAAAACTTAAAATCCATCACATACTCTTCTCATGTTAGAAAATTTTAAGAATATTTTCTGAAGGAACAACATAAATTTTATAAATTTAAATAGATATTTTTAAATCTGAATGTTATATATTATACGATGCCTGGTATGCGTTAAAGTAGCGTAAAGGGATTAGCTAGTTAAACAGGGCATGACAAACATTTCGAATATTGAGTTTTTAAATTATTTCTAGTTAACAGATATAGCAAACGAGTAAAACTTCTGCTGTAGACATTAAAACAATTCAGTTCCCACATCACAGCTTTGAATACCTGAGCCATTTGAAGTAGGTACTACCTACCTTTAAAGAACGATTTGTTCAATGTTATTTTACAATTGGATGTCTAGACGAGTTTTTGTAAAATGTCCATAATTTCTCACATGGGAAAGACGAGTGTTTACTTTTAATACAGAATTCACTGCTTCCTACATTTTCAATCTGTGGGGAATCTATAGCAAAAGTTAGCAAAAAAATATATCTCTAGGAAAATTGATATATTAAACTAAAAAACAAGCGAAAAATAGTTTATTCACCCACTTGTGCATATTCTAATATCAACCTTTTATCTAAGCTGATAACCTTAAGCCTCGACTCCCTACAAGGATATGGTATTGATTTCCCATTACCGTTAAACGCTCGTCTTGACATAAGCCTACGAACGAAATTTGATTTGAATGATAAAATATATTCTGAATTCGGCGGCGGTGGTTTCGATACATCTTTTATCCAATGTGTCATTTGTTATCCGATTACAACTGCACACAGACTTTTTCAACTGCTGCTTACACTGCAATATTTTCCTTTTTCATATGCGAACTTTTAGTATTTCTGACAAAGTGAGCGTCAAAGAAAAGATCTCTTTTAAATAACATCCTATACCATAAACTTCTCTACGTTGACTGGTTATTTATTTCTTTACTAGTTTATCTTCATGCACCAAAGAGTTCCTTAAGCCCACGACATTTTATACTATATTGGAGGTATGAGTTACCACTTTTTGTAGACAGGGGAATTATGTATTGAATAACTTGTGGGGTGTATAGTTTACTTTTTTATATTCACTTGAGGAACTTGGTACATTATTTTGCTTTGTCAGCATCACAAGCAGTTGTATAGAAGTTTGTGAAGCTGTTGCCAGGCAATAACCGTTATTTTAACATAGCTTTGCTGTTGCAGGCTGAACGTTTATCATAATAGAAAAATTAAGTCCTTATTTATAGCCACAAATAGAATCGGATCGGCTGCCAATCTGTCCTATCGCAGATACCTAGAAAGCTGTAAAATTTTCTATCTTGAGAATTATACAAGGTTATTCTTTATAGCAGGAAATCTCATAATGCAATGGCGTACATCTAATCTAAGCCTTGGTAGTGTAATTTCTAGCGTGCTGGACTTTCACCCAAGCGGCCCGAGCTCGACTCCCGGTGCCGGCAGATCTGGTTAAAGTTTTCTGCAGTTTTTCTTAGCTGTGACATAAACGTGGGATTTGCGCTGTTCCATCTGTAAGTCGGCTGCAGCCGCACGTAGGGCCTACGTAATAATAATAATTGCCCCCTTCCTCCCGCACAAGCTTATAGCTTCTGGGGCCTGGTTTCCAGGTTATGGGTTGTAGCAATTATTAGTATTATAATTATTATTATATCTCACTACAATAATAATGTATCAACGAGCGTTTTACAAAGCTTCCTAACGGTTTCATAGTTGATTATTGGATTCGCATCTTATTACATCTAGTTCCGCCCTATTGTTTCAATGTAGCCCACTCTATGCTATTAAGCACAATCCGCCATTTTTTCAAAAGCGAATTAAAAAATTGCTTTGTTAATTGATTTAAACCAATTTTACGGACCTTGAAATTAAGTACGCTGTTGTTATAGCAATAAAAAGCTGCTTTTATTTCAGGTTTTTTCTTCGCTTAAACTTAAACTTTACACCGCGCAGTGGGTGGCATTTAAATCTATACCGTGTAGCGCAGTTGTTAGTCAATTTCCAAAGTAGGATACATATCCTGAACAAGCTCGTTATAGTAGTGTATATGAATACATAGAAGAATCAATTACAAAGAGTATAGAACGGTCTACACTTACGCCTAGTTGTTTTCAGGTTAGAATCAACAATTTCAATTTTTACTCTCGAATCGACCTCCCGCTTTGAGCATGTCTGAAGTTTAGGTATTCTTCAAGAATCAATACAAAATTAGTAAATGAGTAAATATTAGTATTTATATTAGCAGAAAAACGTAGTCCAACTTAGAATTACCATGTTTTTTATACAATGTTGAAATACAAAGCGGAAGTTAATGCTTCAGCGGATTTTTGCTTTAAAACAAAATACATACACTACTCCAACAATAATTTCCAAATTACACCACTAGTTTGCACAAAATCTCTAATTAAAGAAGGTAAATTCACCAAAACTAGCATTCACCGTTACAAAGAAGGCACGTGTAGTTAGCTCAACGAGAAACCAATATGTCCAATCCGGCTTCTATGAGGACCAAGATTCATGATAGCGGATATGATATATCTCTCTACCCTTCAATCTAATTGACTTAATTCGAAAAAATACCCAAGCGTGACGTAAAGAAATTTAAAGTTCAATCAAAGTCAGAAAAGCGTTAGCACTATTCATTAATCCTACAATTTCTTCAAAGTCATCAATCCATTTATCTACAGGATATTCATTAAATTAAACAGGATTCCGTTAAATTGGCGAATGGAATCTTCGATGTCACGAAAACTTATACGGTGCTTTCTCCTTTAGCCTTAAATTTGTCATACTTCTTGTAACTTCTTTAGCATTCACTATTTGTTTGACATTGTAATCGCTTTGCTTCTTTAATCTTTTATTATTATTGTTTTCTTTGTGCTTATCGCTATGTCTTCAACTCTTTCGTCATTAAGACTGCCTTTATAGTGGAACTTATGTCTTCATTACTTTCTTCGTCTTCTACTTCTTCTTCAACCTCATCTCCATTTGATTGTTGTAAACCATCACTACCTGGTGAGTTATCTTTCGTGAACACTGGACAACCTTTCTTCATCCAGAACATTTTATTTGAATCATTTATATCACTGTGTTACCTATTATTTAAAGCAATTAAAAATAGTTTTAGCAACAACATGAAAAGGAAAGCGATAGCCTCGGTGGATTAGTGGATTACATGTTTGCTTCATAATCCAAGGGTCGCAGGTTCGATCCCCGGCCAAGCTAGTAATTTTTCATAGCGGAGAAAAATTAAAAACATGCCTTCTTATCGGATAGGAAGTGAAACTGTAGGTCCCGTGTCAATGCGATTTTTGGCAGGATAAAAATCTCTACTGGGGGTGGAATTCCTCCAGATTCGGTGAAATTCTAGTAGAGTCGGCCAAATGATCCTGAATCTCCGCCATCCCGATTCATCGCTTAAAAATAAAAAAGGAATGCAAAAAATAAATTGTATCGTCTTCGCGTCTCTGCCATTTACATCTGCTATTTCACATTTACTACCACGATCATTATTTTTTTAAATAATTAATCATGGGCGTAGATGAATTGTAGGTAATTATCCCTACTTGTATATAGCAAATTTAAAAAATGGCGATGTTTAGAACTTAAATTAGTAATTTTCATACTTGCCTTTTATGTGCAAACCTGTTATTTCTACCTAGAAATATTTAGAAATTATTTCTACCTTACCAACAGTATACGAGCTTTCAGTAATACTCAAATCATTATTGACTTAGTAAATTAAATAGTTATTTATGTATTAAGGGAATAAAGAAGCTTTTATGGCCAGAAGCGTTATTTCTAGCCCGAGGCGTTAGCCGAGGGCTAGGAAAATCCTATAGGGCCATAAAAGCAAGTTATGCCCGCTATACATACACTATTTTATGCACAGATTAAGTTTTTATCTCAAATCTATTATTATGTAAAAAATATAATTAAATGAGTACGTAGGTGCATCAAGCCGCTGTGCGTATATTTATGTGCTTATACGAAATACGTTACTATAGTTACTATTCCAAAAGATTTAATTTCAGCTTGTTTTCATTGGTGATAAGTTTACAAAATTATATTAAGAACTAATCAAGTTCTACAAAAAACTTCTGACACTTAACTGACGTTTCGTTATTGCCCGTCTGACCATAAAGAGGCTCTTGGGCCATAAAGAGACGGTTATGTTTAGATGAGTGTAGCAATAATAGTCTAATTATAATGTATCTGTGCATAACCATTATTAAATTTAAATACCGATTGTTTCAATTATGAGTGTTATGACATCACGCTAATTAAACTTTCATTTTCAATTATGTTCTATTTAAATAAACATAACTCTTACAATTCTTAAAATTCAAACATGAAATAAATTCAAACACACCTTTAATTAAAGGCTTCTACTAAAGTAAATTATATTGTACACTCAAAGAAACACCCAGTGAGATAACGCTATTTAGAGTACCTTCACCACCATCAAATTAAATGAAAAGTACACTTTCCTAGGTTTTCAGCAAGGTCCTATCTAATTGACCAATTTTATAAAGAAGGTTTCCTTGGGAACTTTATTTGCTTTCAAAATACTGCGTTCATTGAACCAACGCACAATAAGAATTAATGTTATTGCATTCGTTTTCGGAACAAAGAAATAGCTTACGGATCGGGTTCAGTTAATGGAGTTATTTTAAAGAATCCACTTTTCAGCGAACTATATTTATTGAGAATCTATTCGTAATTGGCCGTTATGTTTTCATTTCAGGTTTGAAATTGCCAGGAGTGTACAAAATCGCCGAGAAAAAGTTAAGGGTTTTTAAGAATAATTTGACGTTTGAAATATACCGCAATACTAAAGAAATGCCAATGCTTGGTTTGTAATTGACAGGAGGATAGATGTTTTGATAGAAAGTGACCCAAATCATACTGTAAACGGGTTTAAAGTAATTATAGACCTATCTCATTTTTTCAGAGAGCTTTCTAAAATACAGAAACACGAACAAAAAATGACAGTAACCACATAAGCGTAGATAAATAATAATGTTTAAGTGTAGTCTAAACGTTTGAAGAATTCGTCATACATATTCCAAAGACAGTTCGAAATAGATGGAAATATTCTTATGGAATATTTAGATGATAAGCTCTTAAGGTTATATTCAAACAGTCCTGAACTATTTGCTGTGGGGGCAGCGTAAGGGGACAATAATAGAGGAACCTCTCCAACTAGGACCCACCCACACACTATTTTTGGACAGGGATAGATTTAGAGAAACTGAGATTTTTCAGGCAGTGATACCAGAAACATCGTACATAAATGAAAGAACATTAATTGTTGATTAATTAGTAACTGAATGTACTGTAATTAATAATTGTAAAAAGTAATCAAAAACTAATTAATAATAGAAAAGAAAGAAACGAGAAAGAATGATAAATGGGATTCACTCAAGAAGCAAACGACGACAACAGAGCATGCCCGTGTGGTATATGCTCTAGATTTCCGATTACAAAACCCAGGTTCTATCCCCGTTTACGGTAATCTTTTTAGTAAACTATTTAATATATTTCAAAAAAAAAACAATTTTTTATATATAATATTTATAAAAAGGAATAACTTACTATTAAATATGAATATGGTAAAGCATATGGGAAGATATTTGGTAACGCTTCTTACACATCGCAGTGAATCTTGCGTTACAATTTGTGTTTAGGAAGTATTTTTGTACCAAGATTAATAATGAAAAGATTTGTAGAGACCAGAAAATATAATCTATTGGTATATGTTTATATATCATTTCCTCTTTGCAAAGATATACTGTTAAAATTACGGTAACTCTTCCTACGCGTATAAAATTAAATTTTTTTACATAAAGTTTGCATTAGAATTTCTCTGAAAATATTCAATTATATTTAAAACAAAAGGTAAGATTTGGGAACCTTATTCAATATAAAGTGACATAAATATTTAACATTTAAGAAAAAAATTGTTTTACGACGTTTACATGCCGAGAAAAAGATAACATCGTTACCGAAAAACGTATTGGCAAGTAGTCAAATACAATGTGTGGTTAGGAGACACCGTTAAAGTATTGCGGTGATATATGAAGATAAAATAAAATAAAATACAATATGTCCACCGTTCCAAATATAAACATAAATTATATACGGTGGATTGAGATGAGAATACACCACTAGATATTTTTCTTTATTCCTCTCAGCTAGCTCAGGTTTTCTCAGTAAAGCATAAATTATTTGAATTACGAGACTCTTATTTACTTTTATGCCTGGAAAGGAAGAAAAACTTATATCGTAAGCACTAAAGCTCCTGCAAGCTGGACAGCTGCTACTAAACTCTGAATTCAAAAGAAAAGAAAGCTGGATGCTTGTATTAACATCAATTAAACACATATGTAAAATTGAAAACACATAAA
Organism: Agrypnus murinus; assembly: GCA_929113105.1. NCBI lineage: Eukaryota > Metazoa > Arthropoda > Insecta > Coleoptera > Elateridae > Agrypnus > Agrypnus murinus. The sequence continues at coordinate 141,397,435 of OV816026.1, forward strand.
CTTTATTTAATGAACAAAATAAAAATTCAAATGGAAAGTCAAAGTAAAAAAAATGTTATTGAAAATAATACAATTGAAAATTGAGAATAAATTCTCAGATTTGTTCAAACTTCAGAAATAATTGGAGTGACCTGACATAGGATCAGTACGGTCATTCGTTTGAACAAACCAACACAAATGAAATTTATTTATAAATAAAAATATTCATCAAATGAAAATAAATTTTTTATAAAAGAAATTTAGTTGTTTTATTTACTTCAAATCAAATAAATTCTCAAAAGAACTTAATGAACTAAACCAAATAGTTTTATATTTGAGGATGAACTTTACAAGTTAAGTATTATTCATGAATTAACAAGAATCATTCATTATAACCAACCTTGTATATTACGATATATTTTCCCCTTTTTAAAAATTAATCATTTTTATTGGTAACACTGTGATAGAACCTGTCAGCTGACTTCTTGTTTATAAAATATCGTCGATACGTAGATCGATGTCAAAAAATAAATTCAATCAGAATTTATTAAAACAATCACTTTCACTTTCAATAATTGTTACACAATTATTAAATCTTTTAATCCTTGAAAATTGTTCAGGTAACACTTTAATTTATTTTAACTTTGTTTCATATATGACATTTGCGTCATAAACATATGGTTGAAATATAACCTCAAATTTATTACAGATATTATCCGGAGCCGGGCATAGATTCCGCCTTGTACGTTTTATCGACTGATTTTGTTACAATTTGCCCCAGCTTATATAGTTTATGCCAGAACAAAAGAAAACTATGACATTTTTTCAAAACAATGAAACATCGAGTAAGCTCGTGACGTCACTAATCCCGCACAGCTGTTATTTTTTCACTAATCCTAATTCTTTTACTACAGAATTGTAGCCCTTGAAACGAAGATCAAAAAAGTATAATACATTCATTGTCCCAAAATGTATCGTAACGAAGATATTCAAGAAAAACGATTGACAATGTACATATCTCGTTACGATCTAATTACATATAAAGTTCAACAAATCAAGGTTCATCCTTTACAAACTAGTTACATGAATACATGACACAGGTAATACAAATAATTTCTCCATAGAAACATCTTTACAATTTACTATAAACATATTTTTTTAGAGTACGAACACCAATTAATGCATATACAAGTGCCAGCTTAAATATTAAATCAACGTTTATCAATTTATGCTCAAAATGTCCAGCATACAATGCTCTAAGCACTTACATCAAAACAATGGTGAGGAAAAACAGGATAAGAGTCTATAAGAGTCATATCAACACGAACGACAGGATTTAATACCTTCATTAATTGAAATGATTAGAAATCTTATAAACAAATTCAAAAATTAATTATATTGTATAAGTCACAACAAGATTGACTTAATTAATCTATTTTCAGCTAATTAGCAACATAAACTTGAGCTGGCCTCCTGGAAAATAGAAAAATATATCTAACGCTAAACATCGTAATCTGTAAATTTAAATATGGAAATTACTTCCTCCTAACAAGTGAGAAACCGTCCCAAAGTGTAACTTGGGTTGCATAAACGTATTTATGATCAAGCAATCTAACTAACTGATATCCTTTTTCTAAAATGAAACCTATTTATTTATGCATAAGAAAGCTAGGTTATGTTTGCATGAAATTTTTATTTTTAATTTTTATTTTAAGTATTAATGAACCTAACTATGGTCCTATGTATAGCCATTATATTAATTGTAAGTTATTCCATTTTATAGATATTATATATAAAAATTCGTTTATTTATGAAATATATCAAATATTTCATTTAAAAAAATCTTCCCTACCGGGGATACAACACCGATTTTGTAAACGGGAATCCAGCGCGGTTACCACTCGACCAAGCTGTCTATTGATGTCGTTTGCTTCTTTTTTAATGTCATTTATCACCATTTTTGTGTTTCTTTTTTACCATTAATTAATTTTTGATGATCTTACTCACTTATTAATTAATTAGTGTTAATTAATTAATATTATTTCAGTTACGCATATAAAACATTCTTTGAAATTGGAAATTTTGCACGTTGACAAAGAGGGGAAATTAGTAGCCATGGCATTAGTAGCAATGAGTAATTTATTTTTGCGATTTTACTTTTAACAAAAAAACGGTGTGTATGATTACCCTCAGGTTTTCCACTGTGTTTAGTGAGTATATTTAGAATGACGCTACAAATTAAATTGCTTGGAAAATCTGCTAATTCAGTTTTTCAAAAATCTGTAATGCCGAGTATCGGCTTTTAAATTGCTTTGATAATATTGTAACAAGAGAGAAAAAGAAAGAACCTCTTCTTCACACAACAAATGGAATATTCTACAGCATTCGAGAGAATGACGCATCGCACCAAGTATGTAAACCAGACGCGGTTTATCTAGCACCTTCCAGAAATACATAGTAGGATCTAGCGGCTTCTGGTACGATTATATGAGGGTATAAAATTGACTTCGCGGATGAAAGAGGATCAGTCAACAGCGAGTGATTAACTGTGTATCACGAAATAAATAGTAAATGTGAAGATAAATGTTGTATTAGAAATTCATAGTCTGTAAATAATAGTTTTAATGGTTTATAATCATAGCGTTAATTTATAGTGTATTCGTTAGTGTTTGTAAATAAATATTTCTTATTAATAGACGATTTAAACGGCACTTTTGTTATTATTTTAAAAAGAACGTTACAGTGGTGTTACAGGTGTGAGGTTTTAAAATAAATAAAATCGCGTAATAATTAAATAAAGTGCTGTGAGAATAAATCTTTAGTGTTAAAAATAATTTCAACAAACAATTAAAATGGTGATGAAATTGTTGAAAGATCTCTTAGTGATAGATTTAAAACGGGAATTGGACGAGAGGGACTTGGATAGTAATGGAAAGAAAGAAGTTTTGATAAATCGGCTAAGAGAATGGCTTTTAGAACAGAAGGAAGATCCTGAAAATTACCGCTTCGAGATACCTGGACCCGCAATTGATACTAATTTGTTGTTAAGTAAAATGGAAGAAAGTTCTAGAAAAGCCGAAGAGAATTCTAGAATGTTAAAAGAAGAACTACTGCAAAAGTCCGAAGAGAATTCTAGAAAGTCCAAAGAAAATTCTAAAATATTAAAAGAAGAATTACTGGAAAAGGCCGAAGAAACTGTTAGAATGCTAAAGGAAGAAATACTGGAGAATTCCAGGAAATCCGAAGAAAGTTCTAGAAGACTTAAAGGAGAATTGCTGGACAATGTCAAAGCGTTAGAAGATAAAGTTTTCGAGGAATTGGAAAAACAGGATAGGGTAATAAAGATGGTAGAAGAGAAAATAGCCCAAATACAATTACCACCAACAACTGAGAAAGATGGCGTAACTAAAATGCTGGAAGATAGAATGAGTCAACTACGGTTTCCCACAACTTCTGAGTGGCCGAAACAATTTAAAGAAGAAAAGGATCCTGCCGTAGGGATAAAAGTAAAACCATCCACGTTCGATGGAAAGATACCTTGGTCCACCTACTACAAACAATTTGAGGCGGCCGCTGGGGCCAACGGATAGACACGCAAGGAAAAGGCCGTTTCTTTAACTGTGGCTTTGCGTGGAGACGCGTTGAATGTCCTACAAACAATCCCAGCAGGACAGGAAAATGATTATCAGTTGTTAGTTTCTAGATTGGAGATGAGATATGGAGACGCGCATCTTCAACAAGTCTATCACGCGCAAGTGAAGAATCGTATCCAGAAGAATGGAGAAACCCTTCAGGAGTTTGAAGCCGATGTTGCGCGGCTTGTCCGATTGGCGTACCCTACGGCACCCAATTCATTTCTGGGACAACTCGCTGTGCATACCTTCATTGATGGGTTAAGAGACGGGGAAACACAACAATCATTGAGACTGACACGACCAAGAACAACTGATGATGCGCTTGCTCATGCCTTAGAATTTGAAGCTGCAAAACAAGCGTCCCGAGGTCACGGGCGTGTTCGGGCCGTTGTGGAAGAAGAAGAAGGTTCTAAAGATCATCTAGAGGAGTTAGTACTGAGAGTTCTTCGGAAGGAAGAAAGCCGTAAGAAGAATCATCAAGAAGTTCGAGGGCCCCGTTGCTGGAACTGCGGCGAACAAGGACATGTAGAACCCCGTTGTCCCAAAATAAGAAAAGTACAACCGTCGGAAAAGTTAAAAGGGGTTGGCAAGAGAGGGCGAACGTTGAAGGAAGATGCCCCAGAGATCACCGTCCATGCCGTAACATCAAGGAATAGTACCAGCAGTTTGTTCATAGATGGGAAAATTGCGAATCGAATTGTTCCACTACTTATCGATACGGGGGCGACAAAATCCATTATACGCCCTGACGTTCTAAGAACAAGTATGAAGCTGTTACCGACAACTATTCAACTCCGTACGGCTACAGGTGAAGTAATACATACACGCGGAGTGGTAAAGGTGAAGATTGGCATTGGAAGTGAAGAGCGTGATCATGAAGTGCTGGTGGCAGATATCACTGACGACTTCATCTTGGGCATGGACCTCCTGAGAAAGTTTGGTTTTACATTGGACTTGAAGGAGGGTATTTTGAAGGTTGGTAACGAAGAACTTCCGTTGCACCCACGAGAAGATCCTGTCGTAAGGGTTTTGCTGACAGAAGATGTGATATTGTCGGGTCAAAGCGAGATGGTTGTCGAGGCAGGTTTAGATGGAGATCTTCGGGTAGGATGTGTGCGAATGATGGAGCCTGTTTGTGATAAGAAGATCCATAGTGGCATACTGGTGGGAAAAGCGCTGATCAAGGTTGGAAAGACAGTACCGGTGAGGCTTATGAACGTTAATGTGGATCCGGTGACATTGAAGAAGAGTACCCTTGTGGGACAGTGTGTGCCAGTATTCCGAGTAGCCAGGTGTATGGCTGATGTTCCAAAACCAGCGCCCAAAGACCATGGTGGAAAATTAGTGGGTATGGTTACTAGTTCGTGCGAAGACCTTAACAGAACGGAAGTGACAGAGGTACAGGGTTTGGTTCACCGATACCAAGATATCTTCGCTCTTGACGATAGCCAGAAGGGACGAAAAAATATAGTAAAACATAAAATCAATACAGGCAACTCTATGCCTGTCCGTCAGCAGCCGAGGCGTCTACCTCTAGCAAGGCGAGCAGAAGCCGAAAAGATTATTACCGATATGGAAGAACAAGGGGTCATCGAGCCATCCAGCAGTCCATGGGCATCACCGGTGGTCCTGGTCAGTAAGAAGGACGGGTCAACGAGATTTTGTGTGGACTATCGGCAGCTCAATAACGTGACCAAGAAAGACAGCTATCCCTTACCACGCATCGACGACACGTTAGATACCCTGTCTGGTTCACGATGGTTTTCGACTTTGGACTTGAAGAGTGGTTATTGGCAAGTTGAAATGGAACCTGAAGACCGGGAGAAGACCGCGTTTACTATTGGTTCCGGACTATAGCAGTTTACCCGGGGGAGGCCGTCAGCCCTTTCAACAGAACGCTTAAAGCATATTGGGCCCAATGGGAGTCCTTGAAGGTGGAAGACGATCTCCTGAAGCGAGTACTGGAGAGTGAAGATGGCACCACCATTAGGTCTCAGTTCGTGGTTGCAAGAAGCCGAGTGGCTACAGTGTTGCGACATCTCCATGACGGTACCTCAGGAGGACACTTCGGTGTGAAAAAGACTTTGGAGAAAGTTAGGGAGCGTTTTTATTGGGTCAACTGTAAAGAAGACGTGAAGGAGTGGTGCCGGAAATGTGAACTATGTGCCACTGGTAACGGACCCTTGGGGAAACGAAGAGCACCTATGAGGCAGTACAATGTGGGTAGTCCTCTGGAAAGAATAGCTATAGATATTGCAGGACCATTTCCCGAAACCGACTATGGGAATAAATACATATTAGTGGCAATGGACTATTTTACCAAATGGCCAGAAGCATATGCCCTACCAAACCAGGAAGCTGCGACTGTTGCTGAGGTACTAGTCAAAGAGTTCTTCAGTCGCTTCGAAGTGCCCATGGAGCTGCATTCGGATCAAGGCCGCAACTTTGAGTCTGTACTATTTGGAGAAGTCTGTCGACTGTTGGGCATTCGCAAGACTCGGACCACACCGTTACATCCGCAGTCCGATGGAATGGTAGAACGCATGAATCGGACAATGGGCAAATATTTGGCCAAGGTCGTCTCCGATCACCAACGAGACTGGGACCAATACCTGCATTTGTTCCTAATGGCTTATCGTGCATCGGTCCACGAAACAACCGGTCAGTCACCAGCGTCTGTGATGTTTGGACGCGAGTTACGGTTATCGTGTGATCTGGAATTTGGGTCTCCACCTATAGAGCAGGAGGTAGCCGGGAATGATTATGTCATCATCTTAAAGAAGAAGTTGGAGGATATTCACGACCGAACCCGAAACAATAGTCGAATCGCGAGTGACCGGATGAAGGCTACGTACGATGTGAGAGCCCAAGAAGGAGGGTTTCAACCTGGAGAGCTTGTCTGGTTATACAACCCGCAAAGACGTCGTGGCCATTCTCGAAAGTTACAGCGGAATTGGGAGGGCCCATATCAGGTGAAGAAACGAATAAATGACTTGATTTATCGCATCCAGAAATTGCCAAGAGGGAAACCAAAGGTGGTACACTCCAATCGTCTGGCGCACTATGAGGGAAATAATGACGCAGTCCCGGATCGGGAAGATGAGGCTGAGGTGGCTATCAATACCGTAAGGCCTGGAGATGATCAGCCAACCTTCAGAGAATTTATGGATGCGTTTTCTGGAACTAGAAAAGCGCGATTCGGAGTCACGACTGAGATGCAACAAGATCTTTTCCGGGTCCCTGGTGATTATTCCATTGCCCACTGTGTCTCCGAGGATCTCCGTATGTCCAGGGGGATCGCAGTAGTGTTTAGAAATAAATTTGGACGGCTGAATGAACTTCGAGAACAAAATCCCTCTGTTGGTAAATCCTTACGCTTGCCTGATCATGACCGATCCATTTACTACTTGGTAACCAAGCAGTTTTACTACCAGAAACCGAGTTACGCCGACTTGTGGAGGGCATTATGGAATTTGAGGATCGAGTTGCTTACCAGGGGAATTAACAAATTGGCAGTTCCCAAACTCGTCTGTGGGCGGGACCAGCTGGATTGGAGAATCGTTAGAAACATGCTGGAAGTTGTCTTTAGAGGTACGGACGTCAAGATCTTCGTCTGCAGTTTTGACCCACAGCCCGCATTAAGGCCAATGGAATATTCTACAGCATTCGAGAGAATGACGCATCGCACCAAGTATGTAAACCAGACGCGGTTTATCTAGCACCTTCCAGAAATACATAGTAGGTTCTAGCGGCTTCTGGTACGATTATATGAGGGTATAAAATCGACTTCGCGGATGAAAGAGGATCAGTCAACAGCGAGTGATTAACTGTGTATCACGAAATAAATAGTAAATGTGAAGATAAATGTTGTATTAGAAATTCATAGTCTGTAAATAATAGTTTTAATGGTTTATAATCATAGCGTTAATTTATAGTGTATTCATTAGTGTTTGTAAATAAATATTTCTTATAATAATAATAATAATAATAATAATAACTACTACAACCCATAACCTAAACCAAGGCCCCAGAAGCTATAAGCTTGTGAGGGAGGGAGGGGGCGATTATTATTATTATGTAGGCCCAATGTGCGGCTGCAGCCGACTTACAGATGGAACAGCGCTAATCCCACATTTGTGTCACAGCTAAGGAAAACTGCAGAAAACCTTAACCAGATCTGCCGGCGCCGGGAGTCGATCGCGGGCCGCTTGGGTGAAAGTCCGGCACGCCAGGCATTACACTACCAAGGCTGTAAATTATTAATAGACAATTTAAACGGCACTTTTGTTATTATTTTAAAAAGAACGTTACAATATTATGTGGAGAGAACCACTTCGCGAGCATCAGAGAGAGCCCTTAAGAATAATGTTAATGCACTTAAACACCTATTATTTATACATTTATGTGAGAATAGAGAAGCAATTCACAATTGCCTTTTTCTAAATGTTTATTTCTAGTAATGTACAAATTGAGAACTCACTCACAAATAATTCTCGTCACTAAGAAAATTAAGAATACCCTGTTAAGAATACCTCCCTTAAGAATAGGTTACTGTCGTAACGTAGAGAACTATACACTTATTTAAGACAGTATAAGTTATTGAAAGAAAAAATGGAGAGATACTTTCGTTGGTCTAGTGCGAAAATCCTTTTCGTTGCGATAGTTTACATCTGTCATAAAAAAAATATCTAACTGAAAAGCTCTACTTGTGTGAAGGCTAACAGAAAGGAATGAAATAACGGTGGGTCTTTTGAAAGATTTCGATCGGAATGGTTATTTATACGACGGCCTTTCCGGTTCTTGTTAAAATCGTTACTTCCTTCCGTTCCGGAGTAATCTTGGTATATTAAATTCACTATATGGATCATGCAAAATAAGATTTTTATTATTAGATTACTGTACGAGCCATTGGAAACTAAACGAAGAATTGGTTTTTATTCATTGTTTTCTGCAGAGAAGATACGAAATAAGCATTGCAATTGGCATTCAAAGCTGTTACTTTACGTGAATATAAAAAAAATCTTTATAAACGACGTTTTTAGGCCATATTTTATAGGCGGTGTGACAAACACAAACCACACTTACCTTAAAATTAATCTCTACGCCTGTCTCACAATAACTGAAAGAACGCCCACATTGTTTAATTATATACGAAATGAACATTATTGTTCGAAGTCATCGCCTTTCAAAGACATCGCCCTTTATATTATTATCTTCTCTAAATATTAATCCGCAAGGAGAATATTTGCCGTGAACCCGGAGAGTACTTTATACAACCAAAGATTAAACCTTATAATTGATGCATTTTGTTTGCTTATTATGGTTGCCATTAAAAATATAGTATGAGCAAAAAGTAACTCCATCAAAGGTGCCTTTGGAATTTTTAACTCATATGTAGTATAACACCAGAAAATTATACAAAATAATCCTTTGACAGAGTCCTTTGACAGTGACAGTTGTTATTAATTTTATATAATTTTCTGGTGTTATAATACACATGAGTTTAACATTCCAGAGACACCTTTGATGGAGTTACTTTTTGTTCATACTATAGTATATTATTCATCGAGCATGTAATGATGGCTATTATTCACACGGATGAAGTTTACGACACGAGCGGTACGCGAGTGTAACAATCCGGTAACAATCCGAATGAATAATAGCTATTATATGCTAGTAATAGTAGATTACTTACCGAGGCGGGAAGTAGAACATTACGCGGAGAGCAATGCTGCTGCCCGAGGCGCGAAGCGCCAAGGGCAGCAATTGCTCGACGCGTAATGTCTTCCCGCCGAGGTATGTATACTATTTTATTCACAATCGTACATAATTATGTTCTGACATTGATACCTTATACTTGATATATGTAGGACACAACACCAGCGTTTTTATTCAGGTGGCGATAAAATGACAATTGCTGCAACAATTGTCAAAGTAAATTCGTGTCACTACTAAACCAAATTTAATTACATTGCTCCTAATTGCAATTTACACGATTTAAAATGCCTGATAGTGAAACTGATGTAAGTTGCACACCACCGGAATAGCGAGAAGTTGCTAAAACAGTGACTGACTGTTTGTTACCTGCTAAAAGTAAAGATAGATACGAAAACTTCTGGCATCTGTTGAGAATATTTAGAACGAGCAAAAGGTAAGTAATGGATATTACTAACCAAGAGAACTCATTACTAACCAAGAGAACTTATTATTGACTCTGATGTATAATAAACTACTTTCTAACTTTTTAAACGTCAGTAATGAACACATTATGTATCGATTGTGAATAAAACACTTTGTCCATGGCCATTAAATATTTTTGATTAAATTTCTACTTCAACGTTTCAATTTAATTAATGAGTTTTATATGCCATCAGCCATTGTGTGGTCCAACACACCGCTGGAAATGCAGCGCTGCAGCAGCTTTCGCAGCCGTCTTAGCTTTGAAAACCAACGTTTAAAACTTTTTGATTTTTTATTATATCTCTTATCTACTGTCAAAATTGATGTTCTAACGTTTTAATTATTGATATTGAGTAAATCAGTCGTCTAGTGTTACTTGTCAGAGCTTCAACCGTTTTATTATGTATAAAGCGATGAAGTATTTATTGCGTCAGTTGTTTTTAAAATCTAAGACGGCTGGGAAAGCTGCGGCAGTGCTGTATTTCAAGCGGTCTGTTGGACGCACCTATTGTTCTGACACATAGCGGCCTACTAAATACAATTTAAAAAAAAATGAAGCCTAGTAGCAGTGAATGATAATATAATAAACACCGCCAGTAGTGATTAATGGTTAATCACCTCTAGTAGTGAATAATGTATATAATTATAATTGAAAAAGCACAACTGTAATGAGCATATTAAACATAGTCGTGCACAAACTTGTTTATCCACCTGATACCACGCAACTTTGCTAGAACATTACACAAACATTTGAAAAAAATAATCTATGCCTAGTTTAGAAATTGGTTAACTGCGATTATTAAGTCTGTTGTTTAGAAATACTAGTAACAGCATCAAGAGGTAACCGGTAACTGGGACCGACAGTTTAACATGCCTTCCGATGAACGACCGGTTGCAACTTCTGACCCGAGCAAACGTAACTTAACTACAAATACCATTTGAAGAGTACTCATAACGCTAGGCCATGCAACCGATTAGCACCAAGAACAATAATGCAGTCAGTAAATGTGTAGTAAAAGAAATGGTTTACTGGAGTATCAGAGTTTTAGAGTATCATTGGAGTATCAGAAAGTGGAGTATAGGATTGACTAGTAGTCGCTAAGTTTGATTAAATCAAAGTCTTTGCTTTAAATCATCCTAACTATTCATTTCAGATCATGCCTAAGCGGCCACGGCCACAGTTCGTATCTAAAGTTGCTAAATTTAAATCTACAAGTCTACCAAATTACCAAAGCCAGAATGCAACACATATCGGTCAGATGACTACTAAATCATTTTTGGTAGTGTAGAGTAGAGGGTAGTAATTAGAAGCAAAGCAACCGTGATCGAAGGCGTCTTTTATACCGCCAGGCGACTCAGAAAGGCGACTAAATATGGTTGTAAAGAATAATGGTAGTTTATATAAACTTTCTTAGAGTTCCAAACAAACTCTTTCTGCACAAATATTGTAAATGTTGGCGTTGTAAAGCTATATCCTGGTATTTTACTCTGACCGTCTTTTCTTTACTTCTCATGAACTATTTGAGGCGAATAGGAACACTTACTTAATATTTTGCAAAGTATCAATGCGTTCGAGTGTTATCGGATGACCATGTATTAGGTAAAGGGTTATCATTCCATAAAATTCCAAATAAATTCAAAGATTCATAAGATCAACTTTTGCTGATTAGCGATGATTATAGTCATACAATAACATCCGAATTACTACATTTCTGCATGCGTTGCGCAAAAATATAAGAAAATACTACAAAGAAAACTATCTCATGAAACTGAAAGGAATGTAGAAACTCCTTTCGTATGTGTTTCTGGTTAGTATGTCACAATAAACTAAAACAAATATTAAAGTGCCTAAGAAAGCCTTTTTCGTTTAAAACTTGAAAAAAAACGAAGCCGTTGTAATATGTTTCATTAAATTATATTTAAATTCGGAAATTCGCTGACTGATTAATTTCCATTTTTTATTTATACGCAATAATTTTAGTTTTTAGCATATCACCAGCACAGTGGCAATAAATAAAAAATCACATTTCCAACAAATAAATAAATCCAATTGTTGAGTTACGAAATGCGGCACTCACAACACACTGTCAAAATTTTCATTTTCGTGTTTCAGTGGGATGACTATATTTGATGAAGAATATTTTGAACAGGTTGATAGCAGTATAAAAGCTTTTGGAGAAGACAAAAAAGATTTCCTACATTTATCTTCAATTATTTGAAATTATTTTCATTTATTGAATGTTAGGGGTTGTTAAGATTATAAATATTATAAATATTTATAAAAAATATCGGCTTTTTTACAAGGGAATAAACAGTCTGAAAACGCATTAAACCTTAAATTTATTAGTTCCTATAAGTGTTATTTTTAATAGATTCTTCTAAGTGAAGACTATAAAAAAGTATCTTGGACCACGTGTAAAAGGTATTATTCCGGCGATGCAGATTTTAAGTTTGGTAAATTCCTTTCGAACATTTAGAATGTTCCAGAAAGTTTTTTTCGCGGTCTATTCTTCCATTGGTCGAAGAAATATCAACTCTTGTTGGATAGACCAGTTTAAAATTATTTTCTTAAAAGATTATAGCGCGGCCTAATTCTTCTCTCAACTTCCCAGATTGTCTGGTCGGACCCTTCAAGACAGATGGTACGCGGTCTGTAATTTGACGTAAAATACAGTATGATTCGCCGTCAGTGATGGGCAACTTATTACAGTTTTTGTGTTAAATTCAGTACATCTAATTAGATGTATACAGTTTTTCTTTACCGTTAATTTAGTACAATACAGTTTTCTAATCAATCGATTAGTAATGTGGTCAAGGGAATCCTAAAAGAATTCTATAAATAAATTTACGAAGTCCAAGTTAAGTTCTTTTCGAATTAATAAGTTAAAACGAGAGTTAAAGTGTTTTAATAATAAACGGAATAGTTTTGTGATTTAAAACCCGGCAAGAAAATACAAGGGTTAATCAAGTTTGAAACTAAAATTCTAATTGCCGCGATCCAGTTTGCAATAATAATTTGGGACATGGTACAAAAGGTTGTCGTACTTAAATCTAATAATAAATTTAATACTGTTATGGTCTGGTACAACTTCAAGCGCCATTTTAAAATTTTCCATAACTAATTTAAAAGTTGTTGTTGAACTTATATGTTTTTTTCTATTGGTCTTTTATTAAGGGACTGATAGTAAAATCATAACTATGAGATAAATATAGTGAATTTCAATTCGTTGATTTTAAGTAAAAGAAAACGGCATTTGCAATTAAACCTTCCAATTTCTTCCTACATCTACGAATTGTGGAGTGTTTTGTTTTTAGTGATAAACGTAGCGAGGTTATTATCGTTCAAGTGTTGTTTTGTTGGAAGCTTAAAGAATTATTAGATTATCCCAATGTATCAAGCATTATTGGATATTTTGTTCACTAGAAGTAAGTTGATGTTATGATTTATGTAGATCATGATTATGGAATTTGTTTGTTAATTACCTAATTACTCTTTTCTCACTAAGGATCCTTTAAGCGGAGAGTATTATTTTTGTTCTTGTAATTTTTCTATGTGAAAACAATTCATTATTTTACTTACGAATAAATGAGAATTTAAATCAATTATTACTATGATAATATTGGACTATTCACTTGTGAAAGTCTTTAATGTATCTCAACTAGTTGAACATTATCGTAACAAAACATGACTATTAATTTAATCAACATTGCCAGTATACGCTTCTGCTTTCGAATGCTGGCGTTAAAGACTATCAAAGCAGATGGCGCCCATATATTTTTATTGTGTCTACTTCCTGTTATTTTTCTTTACAATTAGTAAGTTATGAAAATCAGACCTACGCCTGAATTACAATTTGATATAAGAGATCTCAAACGTCGGAGCATTACAGTAAGTATTTGTTTATGAGTTTTACAGCAAGTATTCAGTATTCTGAATGTATGTTGTTATAGTAATTTTTAGTGTAATTAACACGAGACGTTACAATTAGTGCCCAAATGTGGGACTTAATTATTTTGTGTATACAAAAACCATTAAACGTTACAATTGGCTAGACCAATCGTAGAGCTTCATTTTTTAATTGCTACAAAGTCAGGCCGAGGCTTTCAGAACCTTATGGTCAACAATAGGCAAACTTGGTTATTATATGTTAAGTATTATTGGAAACCGTTAGTTTACAAAAAGATGTATTTAATGAAAAACATTAGAATAAATAAATCGGAAGTTATTAACCTAAATACTAACCCGCACAAAAGACAACAGAATGGAATTAATACCTAGGTCAACAGGTTCCCCAAGGGTAGAATTCTACAAAGTTAAATCAAGAGAACTCCTTTAGCGATCCTCTCAGACTAAAATAATACAGAAAGCTCGAAATCAGAGAGCCAAGAATATCTACATACATTGTACAATTACTCATGTCAGAGTGAATTTCCACCCAAATGAAAATGAAATTTTCTTGAAAGTTTTAATAAAAAAATTCATAATTTTTATGTTGATTATGATAACTAACAGTTATTTGATTGATTTGTGTCGTAACCTATAACTGTTGAAATCGATATTAGTTGAGGTACTGCGACAGAGAATTAAACAAAACTGCCAATTATAATATAGAGTAGACCAAATTTACAACTTAAGTTGTGACGTTCAGTTTCGTAAAGATACCACGAACTAAACAATATAATTGCAAAATTTCTTTCCTAACTCGCGAAATATTATAATTTAAATTTATTTTCAGGGGAAAATCAGCTGATTACATTTGTACTTTGCAGGCAGCTCAGAGTAAAAAACACCTGTTTTCTATAATGGGATGGAAAATAAAATTTCAATATTTAATAATAATGTTTTATAAAAATATTAGTATGCCATTTGCATGCGCGAATTATTTGTATGAAATAATAGTAAATATAAAAATGTCAATCGTATAAATGCTTTTTATTTACGACGTCCGAGAATTACGTTACTTTAATAATTTCTTAAATAAGTTTACATCTTTTAAAAAGTAAACTCTATATATTGTGATATTTTCTTTTTTAAACGTTAAGCAATTTATAACGCTACAATTGCGACGACTCGTATTTACATAATCCCGTACGTATCAATCAAAGTATAAATTACTAACTAATTATATACAACCTGAAAAGTGCATACGTGTTTTCGTGTAGTGATGATTTAGCTTGATCGTTTGTATCATCTCAGAAATCGATTAAAAAATTTAAATTTGGAAGATGTATCGATTGAAATTGGGTTCAAACTAAATTCGTAAACAGAAAGACTTAGGAAAAGGGTTTGCAAATGTACTATTCCCACTGCAATAGAAAGACAAGTATGGTTTTAAATTTTAGTTGTAGAAGTATAAGTAACGTACTGGTAACTTTTGAATATTTTTATTGTGTGTGAAACAGAATAAAACTTCAAAGTGCATGCCTTAATAGTATAACATTTTTAGCGTTCTGCCAGTTATATTTAATTTAGAACAGTCTCCTTCCTTTTCTATTATTAAACATTATATAACTCGTAAATAGGAATGTGTAGGCTGATATTATGACGTTTGTGAGTTGCTAGAGAGAGTTACACAGAAAGTTATAACAATGTTTTGTTTTGGATAAGACTATCTGTGTTTCTGTATATGTTGTTTGCAATGTAGCCGGGTTGTTCTTTTGTACAACTATCACAACTTTCGCTCTAAATAATCTCGTGCAAATAAAACGACTCTAGAGTAGGTGTTTAGCTGCTAAAATACAGTGAGAATGTAGCCTGTTATTTTACAACAATACTAAGAATGTTTTATTATATTAATACTACAATTCAGGAAAAAAAACTTTGCAAGAATTTTAGAACAAATAAAAGTCTGCAATTTCTTAATTACAACTGCAGACCTGCTCTCGAGTTAATTAAATGGCTGACTTGAATTTAATTAACGATAAAAATTCTACACAAGGAAAAAGATCTGTTTTCATTTAATTCTGTAATAATGGTTCCTTCTTTAACATTAAGAGTATTTTGGTAATAAAATTAATAATAATTAAAAGATTAGGCTACTAATTGATACTGTAAATCTTGTGTAAACAATAACTTTTTTTAGCTTCACTGACTTTTACTTGTTTCTTTGGAATCGCACTACAACTTTTAATCGAAACGAATAACTGTGATCATATGAGGATTATGTAAATTGCAGGATTAGTATATAGAAATTCGCGTATTGTTTAATTAAAATATAAAAGAGTTTTGTTGTTTAGTTTTTTTAAAGATCAGGTTCCTTTTTGAAGATGCAGTCACTACATAAATAGGTAACTTATAATATATTAAGTAGAATAAAAATTATAACAATCAGGCATAAGTAAATCCTTTTAGGGTAATAATTTTAGTTTACTAAATCGTAATCCTTAGTCTCTAACTGTAAGTTAACTTTCCACAAAGATAATGTTAATGGTATTGGATACATATGCATGTATAAAATCTACCATAGACTATCGAACCAGGACTACATCCCGGTTGTCATATGGGATTTCAATCTAGGCTGGAATTAGGAATGTCATCCGGCTATATGAACCGTAATGATGCACTGCTTACATTGCTGTAATTTATTGCAGTAAATAAGTTGCTCTTTGTGATTATTTATAATTAATGTATTTCTTTAAATTATGTTTATTAAAATGAAATAAATATTATTGACTTGATGACGTGTACTGAAGTATATTTGTTTAATTTTGAAATAGCAAGACAGATACTACGCAATTAACAAAAAAAATAGTTGTTTCAATAACTCTTTTATAAAAATGCAAACTAAATATATATATGAAAAAACATAATAATACACATAATAATACTGTATAATGTAGTTTATTATTTTTTAATTTTATGTATCTGTTATTATTAATTTATTATTATTATTTAATTATTTTTTATTATTAATTTAATTTTTTAATTTAGTTAAAAAATTCTTATTTTTATAAAAATAAAATTATTTTTATTTTGACATAAATGTCACAATCTCAATGTTCTTTCTCTCAAGAAAAGTTAATTTCTTCGCAAGACAATGTTAAACAAACATGTAAGATTTGTAACAAAACACTCAAGAACAACAAAGGTTTAAAAATTCACAACAGCAGAAGCCACTCTCAAGCTGATTCATTGCCTCAAACCGATCCGGAAATAGCTTCTACTTCGAAGGGAATTACTGGTCTTAAAACAAATTATGGCAGATACTTTAGGCCCATATATACACTAGCTGAAGATGTAAGTGACGTAGAAGATGAAGATTTTGATAATTCGCATAGAGTTGTAAATTCTGACACTTCTGTCAATTTAAAACAAGATAGTGCTGAAGCTCTTAATCATTTATATACAGATGCCAATTCTGCGCCTTTCTCCACAAAGTCACAGGAATCAAATACCATTCAAGACGTTGCTTCTAAGATAGCTTGTCCATTTTCCCCTTTACATCTTTTTACAAATGAGACTCGACTTAAGACTCACATTGGAAAATTTCATCCAGATCAAACATATGCTGCTGTTACTAATGATTTTTCATCCACAAACTCTATTCGAGATGCATTAATAGCTTGTAAACAAAATGTTCACACTTTAAGAAGAATTCCGAAGGGAGCTCGGTTTACGTCAGCGGATAAATTGTCTAGTGTCATTACTTCCTGCATCAATATGAACTCAGTTTCTGCATGGGAAAATCTGCTACTATTTTCTTACAAAGCATTCAATATCAATGACTCTAAAACCAAAAACTTAACCACCAAAATCAAGAATAACATTTCTTGTTTTAACCTACCATCATCACCAACGAAAACAAGGAAAAAATTTTCTCAAAGTTTTTCAAAACGAATTGAGGCAAAAGTTAACGACTTTGATATCAAAGGTGCAATTAAAGTTTTAAGTTCTGAAGATTCACTGGCCTCTTTTGATGATTCAGTCTTCGAAGCCTTGAAAACGAAACACCCAAAACCGTCTCGTCATCTTTCCTTTCCCGATCCACCTGATATTAACCACCACTACCTGTCTGTTAATGAAGCAGAAGTTTTGAAAGGCATCAACTCCTTCCCAAATGGTTCAGCGCCTGGAATTGACGGCATGCGACCACAGTTTTTGAAGGACATGACTTCTTTTTCTGCTGGAGAAGCTGGAAAAAAGGCTCTGACTGCAATTACAAGCCTCTGTAATCTTATCCTTGCTGCCAAGATTCCCGATGAGATCCAACCTATTTTCTTCGGAGCATCACTTTGTGCCTTATCCAAGAAAGATGGAGGCATTAGACCCATAGCTATTGGCTGCACTTTCCGAAGACTTGTCGCCCGTCTTATTTGTGTTAACCACAACGAACAAATCCATTCATACTTAGCCCCTCATCAACTGGGAGTGGCGACAAAAAGAGGTTGTGAATCCGCAATCCATACAGTTCGTACTTTCGTCAATCTTCCTGCCAATAGGGATAAGATTTTACTTAAAATCGATTTTGCGAACGCATTTAATTCAATCGAAAGAGACAGTATGCTTCTTCCAATTAAAACTCATTTTCCTCTTCTTTACCCATTCTTAAACCAAAGTTATCGTTCTTCATCTTTTCTTGTTTTTGGCAATAAAACAATTTTGTCTGAAGTTGGTGCTCAGCAAGGCGATCCCTGTGGCCCAATGTTATTTAGCATTGCAATTCAACCTTTGGTTGAGAAAATGCTTTCAAAGCTAAATATTTGGTATCTCGACGATGCTACCCTCGCTGACTCACCCGAAACTGTTCTGATTGATTTCCGTTATATTATCGAATCAGCAGCTGAAATTGGTCTTAAAGTAAATTTCAATAAATGTGAACTTTTCTTCTGCTCTCAACTAAACGACTCAAATATCATCCGTCAATTTAATACAATTTGTCCAGGTATCCGAATAAATTCAAAGGCAGACCTACAATTATTAGGATCCCCAATTTTTGAGGAAGCATATGTCCATCATTTCAATATTAAACAACATACCTTAAATCTTCTTATCTCTCGTCTCGAACATATTAATACTCATGTAGCATACTTTCTTTTGAAAAATTGCCTTTATATTCCAAAAATGACTTATTTTCTACGAACCTGCGCTATCTGGAAATTTCCAAATCTTCTAAACCAAATGGATTCTTGTCTTAAAGACAGTCTTGAATCGCTTTTAAATATTTCTCTTACTGACAAACAATGGCTTCAAGCTACCCTTCCTGTTTCTTTCGGCGGTTTGGGCATCCGTCGAATTTCCGATATTTGCCTTCCGGGATTTTTGAGCTCACTTTATGGTGTTCAGTCTCTTTTGTCTTCTTTACTCCATTCTAAGGACATTCAGATTCCAGTACACCATCATGATGAAGCTCTCGACAAGTGGATGTCACTCAATAGTGCAGTACCTTCTCGTTTAGAAACACAAAAGTGCTGGGATACTATAAACATAAATAGAACGATAGAGAATGAACTTCAATTCGACTCCAATTTTGATATTGCTCGCTTCAAAGCACTTCAAAATCAAGAATCAGGAGCTTGGCTACACACATTTCCGTCAAAAAATATTGGCACCTGTTTAGACAAACAAGATTTCCAAATCTCCATTAGCCTACGACTTGGCTGCCGTCTTTTTGCTAACCACCCCTGCAGTCGCTGCTTTGTCACAAACGAAACTGGTTTCCATGGACTTAGCTGCGTCAAAAGCATTGGGAGATTCCCAAGACACAGTGAACTCAATTCAATCATTCAACGTGCTCTATCTTCAGTACATATTCCTAGTATTCTTGAACCCAATGGCTTATCTCGTGATGATGGCAAGAGACCCGATGGAGTAACTGTTATACCTTGGTCAAAGGGACAACGTCTAATTTGGGACGTAACATGTGTAGACACCTTAGCCACTACATACTTAAGCCAGACTTCTATTTCTTCTGGAGCTGCAGCAGAAATTGCTTGCAATAGAAAACATAACAAATATAAAAATTTGAAATCATCGAACTTTATCTTCAAAGCACTTGCATTTGAAACATTAGGACCCTGGTGCCAAGAAGCAACATCGTTTATTAACTTAATTGGTTCAAAATTAATAGAAGAAAGCGGCAATTTGAAGGCTAAGCACTATCTTCATCAGCGAATATCTCTTGCACTTCAGCGAGGTAACGCAGCCAGTATTCGCGGTGCCCTTCCCGAGTCTCCACCTATGGATGAGATCTATCTGTTGTAATTTATTTTCGACATTGATGTATTATTTGCTTGACTGTTTTTTATAATATTTAAAATGCATGTTTTGTTACAATTATAAAATAAATATTCAATATTACTATAGAGTTAAAATTTTATTATTACAATAATTGTTGTTTACACTGGCAAATTAATTTAACAATTATTTTAAAATTAAAAAATAGTTATGAAATAAATAAAGATTATTAAAAGTTAAAAAATAGATATACAGCTGTTTCACCCAAGATACGTATATTTTCAGCAGGTGATAGTACAGTTAGTGCCTATCATTCATAATAACAGAGAAAAAAAAACTTTTGAAAAGTGGGTTTGCTGGTCACTGGTTTAAGATTCACAGTTGGACCTAGATGTACCAAACTGCATTTTTAACTTGATAACTGATACATTGATGCTACTGATGGTAGGTGATGCCATAGTTTATTTTCATTATTTTCATTTCAGCTGTTATTTAATTTATGAAAACCTAAACTCAATATCAATGTACCTTAAACATGTTCATCACTTTGATATTCCAGGAAGTACAATATACAGTATTGTTTTAATTTTTGGTTTGTCGATGTAAACAATATTACAGACTTAATTAAATCTATAATTTTGTAGTTATTCTCAATATTTAAATAAGTAATGAACCTATAACAGAAGGAATATTTAACATTTATTTAGGACTTTAGACAATCTATGGTTTATTAATTATCTTCCATGTTTAAAGTAATGTGCCATGGCTACGTTATAACTAAAGAAAAATTATGCCTTATGCAATAATAAAGTATTGTATAAATGTAAACACCTCATTTCTTTAAGTCATTCTCATACTCATTCTCAATACATAGACTAAAATCACAAACAAAATAAAATGTGATACCTTCAATGCGTATAATTTCCCAAATATTGTTTTTAAATATACAGTTTAGTTTGTTGAGAAGGTATTTGATCTTATATGTGATATGTACGTTGCGATACGTTCCAGCAGTTTACAAAAATTTACCTTTTTTATCAATTTTTTCGATGTACCTAACATCAAAAATGGCATAAAAGTTCTTTGTTCCTATTGACGAGTAGTATCACACGTTTAATTTATACGAAAGTTTTCTGAACTACCCTGTATAATGGTAGAAAGAATAATTTAGGATTCTACGTGTGAAAATGTGAAAGCATTTTAATTTTACTTAATTCCATAAGTACTTTTTTACTATTTATTAGAACACCTCTCATAAAACAAATAGATTTGTGCGGACATTATGACACTAATACTTAATATTTATTTCATTTATATTTTAACACAATTTAAGGTGCATCTCTTATTTAATATAATAAATCACAGCAAATGTAATCAGTGCGTTATTACGGTCCGTCTAGCCGGATGACATCCTAAATGACTATCCCAAGTTGGATAGCCTGTGGTGGGTTTAAGTCGGTGTCCGGTAACAGACACCATTCTAATTTCTTAACCACTCAATGTATGTATGTGACGAACCGCATACATACAGTGAGGATCAGGACGTTTTACGTTATTATAACATTTGATAAACTGTTAAGGTATAGTTTAAAACTGCTAAAATAAATTTGACGGAGGAACGTATAAAACCTGGAAATTTGAAAATCTGTTGTGCTCTCATCTGTCGTTTACCTGCTGACATTGTATACTTTTTAAAATAGAATTTCTACATACAAACAGTTTGATAATTTACAGAACATCCCCATCAAAACTTAAGGGAAGTAAGGTTTTCCGGTATTAATGTTTTTTTTTAATATCCTGTATATTATATATTCTTGTTTCATATTGTAAAATTAATTCTGTTGTGATTTTCAAGGCAATTGCAGGTAATATTAGTCTCTCAAAAATGAAATTCGTTAAAAAGGATAAATTCAAATACAATAGCTCTAAGAATATTTGACGCTTTCGATATTTCTGTACAAAGAAAAACACAAATTAATAAGTAATTTAAAAAATGTTTTGGTTGTTCAGTCAAATTTTGAATTGAAGAAAGGTTGAGTAAAAAAGTATACTTAATTTTTTGTGTTATTTACTTTCCAGTAAAGTATTATCTATCAACAGTCCCAACTGAGTAAAGCTTCCGTTTGATTTTTTAGCGTTACTAATGGTAAACAAATGATGGCCATGTAGATTCAGTTAAGGACCAACAAGAGCAACATTATCGTTTATAGCGAATTTATTTATTAGAAGTGTTGATCGTGTAAACAGTATAGCTAATAAAACAAAGATAAAAACTGTTCGAAAATCCAAAATTGCCTCATGACTTTTTCTGTTTTTACAAAAATACTCAAACTTTATACATAAAGTGTGATTTATAAAAAGAATTTAAGACTCGTCGGATGAAACTAAAATATGTGAAATTGTGAGAATCGTAAGTTATTTTTAAATAGCGTGTTTTGATAAAGTATGGAATAATTACAGCTTGTAACACATGCTTAAATAAAAGAAAGTACCAAAGAGTGATGACTGAAGTGTAGGATAATAAAGTTAGTATCGTACTTGATACTATATAATAATAATAACGCACAAAATAAGACATCATATACGCCATCATTTTTATTCAGCACGAAACGAGAAGGCTCCAAGTAGATTTTCGTCGGCGGACGAAACGTGACGCACGAAACAAGAATATGCCATTTTTGCCAGCAGTAATTACTTCACCTGCAGTAGCACGGTAGTTTTAAAGACCTGTATAGCCTGTTGTATATGTCACCACTTTTTCCAAGAAACTTAACAAATTTCATTGTATCCTGTCTAAACAATGCAGACATAGATTTGCATCCGATGAAAACGTGTAAAAACAGTATATTGTCTATAACTACCTTAGACATTGTAACGCCAACCAGCCTAACAGACCGGACCGCTCCGGGGAATTTAAGAGTAAGTCCTCTTACCGACATTCCGATACCCTTCCCGTTCGCTCTCGTTCACCCCTCACCCCGTTTTCCGAAACCTCGCTGTGCGTATCCTGGGGGTCTCTTCCTTTCTCCTCTCCCTGTTTTCCAAGACCACGCTAGGCGTAGCCTGGGGTTTCCTTTCTTCCCTTACCCCGTTCCGAGATCTTGCTGTGCGTAGCCTGGGGATCTCCTCCCGTTCATATTCCGCTTAGTCCAGTCCGTTCACCATTACCCGACACCCCGCCTCACGACCCCGTATCAAGATTCTGTTCGAATGCTTACTTGTTATTGCACTCCGTATTGCACCCCGCTTGCTGTGGCTACCGTAGATAACCGTAGACTTTTAGGTTTAGAGTTAGAAGCTTACTGGAGGGTTGAAGCTTTCGTGGCAATATATATTATTTGGTTTGATAATTGTGTGTTTTATTTGCTATCATTGACACCCTTCCATTTTGTGAAAGTTTAGGGACAGGTGAAGTGATCCAGACTGGGCCGACCTCAGCAACCCCAGCAGTTCCCTGGATTGCCTTTTCTCCACTAGTAGTTACCCGGATCCGTGGTGCATACCACGTTAAAATAACTGGCGCCCGAGGGTACCGCCGATCACCGAAACCCACACTGCGCCACTTTGTAAGCAGGCCCCGTACAAATTTGGCGTCCGAGCTGGAACGCGTAACGAGACAAACCCCGGGGCACCCCAGAACCGAAACTATAGAAGAAAGCATTTTTTAAGCTCAGGTCTTAATCTTCTATACTACTTCATCAACTTCTACATTTGATAAAGAAAATTGTAAAATTTAATAATGATTTGAAATTCTAAAATAACTTTGGCACTTATGGGACCAAATACTATTTACCAATTGCAATTTAAATAAATCAGCAGTTTACATCGCCCTATCGTCGAAACGAAAGTCTAAACCCAAAAAAATACTCTTTATAAAATTTTGGCCTATACATGTAGAAGCCATCAGTGAATAGTGAATTATATTTTTACGAGTAATTGTAAAGAAAATATTCAATCAAATGTAGAAAATGTTACCTTTCTACGCAGCTCCATCTCACTTTCTAGACAGCTCCATCTGGCTCGATCACATCGTTTTAAAGGAACATTTTCAGTGTTCGTTATTTTATTATATTGACTTTGTAACAGAAGACAATAAGATAAGTTTGACATTCTAAGACCAGCTGAATTATTGTTAAGTAATATCAACTTTGAAAAAATAAAATGTTACTGTTTCCAGTATTCAAATAGATTTCTTTTGGACACGCAAAATACGTGTCCAAATGGCTTCATTTGGACACGCAAATATAAAAAATTATTTTTGAATTTTATGCAACACACTGCTTTTTTTCATTTGTTTATTTCTAATATTTGTAATAATATTGTTCATAATTTACTTAGAATTTTCAGTATTTGTTGTCACATGAAAATAGGCACGTACGATCAGTTTTCTTTTAACCTTTAATCTGCCTTCAGTTTCAATTAATTTTATAATGTCACTACGATTTAGAGGCTACGCTAGACTTTCCATTCTGTTCTTCGCTGCTGTTAATTTAACGCAAGCAACACCATTAAATACCATATTATACTATAAATTGAAACTATGTGTTACTACCTGTTTTCACTAAATCTGAACCACTGACTCACTGTTTTCATTATTTTTGACAAAAACTACATATACATATATGGTTTATATAACAATGGCAGTTTTCGTGTAAAATCAATAGTTGGATGCGACAATTTAGCTTGATAATTATATAAACCGCATGTATATATCAATCAAACGGTTTTCTGTTTTCAATATAAATATCTTAATGTATTAAACATACCTTTAGACAATTAAAAACAAGAATGAACCTAATATTAATAATTATTAGGTATAGGATTTATATGCATTTGCATGTTTTTTCTGCTTATAGCAAACATATGCAGAGTTATATTTCTACATGTTTAAGCCACATATGAATCACATATGTCAATTTGAAAGTGCATATAAATGCATATTTAGGTGTTTTTTATAAATGCATCCATATTTTAGCATTTTTGAACGAGTGTGCATATTTTACCACTTTTTGAGAGTTTTACATGCTTTAATTATGAAATTTCTAATATTTTTAAATTAGCATTTTAGACAACCAACCAAGGGCGGCTTAGTTGAGTCTAGGGGAAACCCGTAATTTAAGCTTATTGTTAAATACGAGGCTTTAAAATATTTTACTGCCTTAACCATCTGTGTACTTGTTAATATTTTTTTTCTAAGAAAGAAAAAGTTTCAACTAAAATTTAAATACTTACATCCTGCGGTATTGTGATAAATAGGTATTAGGAAATTCCAAAGACCCTTTGACAACTTCCTGGTCATAGAAAAATTTGCCTGTACTTTTGTTTACTAATCTCGTAATCTTTCAATTAAAACAGTTCAGAAATTGCAAACTGCATTTCAGTTTGAAATTTTAGAATGTAAAGATGGGTAAAGAGAAACGGTCTGTGTCTGTTACACTTCGAAGTTATGTTAAGGAATTCAGTGTTCTTACAACTGACGGTGTTGTATTGTACAGTGTGCGACGATAAAGTGACTGCAACGAAACGCTTTCAAGTTACAAAACATCTGAACACGGTTCGACATCAAAAGTGTGTTGCCCTGAAATCATAAAAACAAACATTGTTACCGAGGTACCTTAATAATTCGCGCGGTGAGTCCAGCAATTCGATCGAATTTAATAAAAAACTACGTAGTGCGGGCTGCAGATATCCCGTTAAGTAAAATTAATCACTCAGCATTTCGTAATTTTCTGGAAGAAATTTCAAAAATGCCAATACCCGACGAGTCTACACTCAGGAAAAATTATTTACCTCGTTTATACGAAGAGACCATAAAATTAATTAGAAAACATGTAGCGAATAACTACATATGGGTTTCCATTGACGAATCTACTGACACTACTGGAAGGTGCGTAGAAACTTCATTTCCTTCGTTTTGTTAGTAAAATTTAACTAATTAAAGACAGCAAAGCAAGTGATGTTTTATTTTCTATTTTGTTGGTTACATATTTAATCACAACAATATTTTTGCTTGATTAAAATATAATTTTTTTTAAATAACTGTTTTGCGCTAATTGTGTAACCGACTAATTATGTAGTTCGATAAAATAAAAATAAAATTTTTTTTTCAGATACGAGGCTAACGTTATAATTGGCGTTTTAAATTCGGAGAACAATCCCAAATCCTATCTATTAGCAATGGACGTTTTCAAGAGCACCAATCATTGTTCTGTGGCAAAATTGTTTAATGATTCGATGGCTATTTTGTGGCCGGACGGCATACAGTACAACAAAGTACTCCTGTTCGACACCGACTCGGCACCGTACATGATCAAGGCTGGAGCAGGCTTACAAGTTCGGTACGAAAAAATGATCCACTTAACTTGTCTTGCCCATGCAATGCATAGAGTTGCGGAAAAAGTGCGAGAAATATATCCTAACGTAAACTCTATAATTTCAGATGTAAAAAAAATTGTTTGTAGAGCTCCATATCGCATACAAATATTTAGGGAATCTGCTCAAGAAGTGCCTCTCCCACCTGAGCCTGTAATAACAAGGTGGGGTACTTGGCTTTCTGCAGCAGAATATTATGCAACTTATTTTGATATTATTAAAGCATTTGTAAATAAACTCAATAAAAACGATGCACTATGCATACAAAGCGCACAGGATGCTTTTAATACTAAGGAGGTGAGGGCAGAATTATTGTTTGTTTTGAAAATTTTTGTGCTTTTAGCTAAATTCAGAAATTAGAAAGTCAGGGAAATTCATTAGATGAATCTCTTGAGCATGTAAAATTGTTAGGTGTGTCTTTGAATAAAGTAAAAGGGCCAAAGGGTTTGACTATAAACCAAAAATTTTAATCCGTTATAGACAAAAATCCTAGTTTTCACTTAATTAAAAGCATAAACGATGCATTATCTGGCAAAGACATTTTAGACGAGCTAAAACATTATTCGCTTGTAGAATTAAACAATTTTAAGTATCCCCCAATTACGTCTTGCGATGTGGAACGGAGTTTCTCAAAATATAAAACAATATTTAGGGATAATAGGCATATGTTTACTTTTGAAAATTTAAAAATGTACGTCATTGTGATCTGTAACTCTCTATGTTTAGAAAATATAATTAATTAAATTATTGTATAGGATGTCTAATTAAAATAATTTCTGTAAATAAAATGTAAATAACGCTAAACAGGTGTTTTTTTAATAATGAATGCATATATTTATTAAAAATTTCTAATAAACGCATATTTCATGATTTTTAAGTGCATATTTCACGTTTTTATAGTGCATAAGTGCATGCATATTTCAGCATTTTTAAGTGCATACAAATCCTATACCTAATAATTATAAATTATGTGATTAATTATTGTACATTCTTATTTTCAATGAAAAATTGAGAATCAACAAACATTCACAATGTTTAACTAGTATTACCTTTAGCAGCCAATAAGGGTTATTTATAGTAGAGTCTCACGTTATAATAAATTACTGCAAATACAAAGGTAAACTCTATAATATGATATAGAAATTTCGAAGCGTGCAATTTCAGCGTATATAAAATTTGCCTAAAACAATAAAGCCTAAAATAATAACATATTTCTAAAGGATTTTATCATGAAAATCTGTGGGATACTACCAACCAGCAGTACGGAAAACGTGAGAACCGCGTAGTGAACTAATCACTGTTATTCAGAACACGCGATGCAATTCCTCGTCCATATATTATTCAGTCAAATTGCTCGATTTGTTACATACTCACGTTGCCCTTTTATGTTCCACCTTTTTCTCTATTTAATTTAAATTGGTTACGACTTTAAAGGTATTTGTCAGCGTATATGCATTAAAAAGAAGAAAAAAAGGTCGATTTTATATAAAACTAAAAATTGTCGGTTTGCTTTGAATTTTCGTAGGATTGGATCGCATTCGGTCCGTTAGTGCTTGAAACGGCCTGCAGAGAAAAGACAATTCCGTTCAAGTATTCCCATTGCGCTGCAAACATACGTTTTAACAGCAGCGTATACATAGGAAGCGGTACAATATTACATTTGTGTGTTACTGTTACTGTTATGATAGCCATTGCCATACAACGTTTTGTCCTTATGGCTTTGGTTACGCCTTACACGTCAACGTTATATAATAACTTCTAATAGGTCTTTGAAACTAACACAAAGATAGGAGACACAACGAGAAATATTTATTCACGAGTTGTAAATGTCGCAATGTAATTATAATAGTAAGAATGGATAAATGAATAAGTATTTATTATTAATTTTTAATTGTGTAATTATAATTACTTATATCAGATCTGATCAAACTTTAAATGAAACATACTTTTTTAATTTATCATTGTTCTAATAGAGTTTTCAGGATTTGTAGAATTTTAAATAATTGTACCCTATTAAAATTTTTATTTTATAAGAGATTATCTGATCTTAAAAAGAATTATACGAGAGTGGGATTTGCACCCGCAATTTCTGATTATCAGTCTGATACGTTAACTGTAAGACCAATTTGGTGTATAACTTTTTAAGCTTTTTTTTATACCTTATTACCATACGGTTACAAAATTAAAACTAAATAGTTTTTATTTAGTAATCATATTTTGCTTACATATTTACTTTCGTGTTCATGTTTAGATTTTAATTATTGATTCTTATTTGTGTGGTAGGTTCAGTTATTTCTAAGTATTAAACTGAATTATAAATATTCTGAATGCGACCCTAACATGTGTTCACTGTGCGCTTCTTGTGTGTGTTTGTTCACGTGCAATTCATCTTGGAAATGAACATACTATAGATCTACTTAACAAATCCAAAGTAGGAGTAAAGTAATACTTGAAGTTATTAAACTCACATTGTTTATTAAGTTTAATCAGTATCCTACTTGCAAAGCAACTGTACCAAACAAAATTGTATGCAGCTGTATTGATAATATATTGTCATGACAGGATATGCTTCAGGCATCAATAATTACATACGTGTAATTTGGGTTGCCTAACTTCCAGGCGACATATTTAAATCTATTTAAGTTCAATTTAATTTAATTTAAATATATTTCTATTATGATAAAGAAACACTCTAAAACATAATACATAGAAAAAGGATAAATTTTAATTTGATTTTTCTCTTAATTTTTGTAATTTTGTTTGGCAAAGTCAACGATCTTCTGTTGTATGGAATTTGCACATAAATAGATAATGAAGCCATTTTAAGGCTTCCTTTCACCTGAAACATTAAAAATACAGTTGTAAAAATGTACACAAGTACTTATCACTATGCTTACTGTTTTTATTGGTCAAATTGAAGAAAATGTTCTTTATATTCTACGATTTGTGTATTTTCATAGTAAATCTGAGGTGTTCAATATTATTCAGATTTTGAACTGAAATATTTTGTTGTAAGGTGGTCAAGTGAGTTCTTGAGTATAATTGAGACTTATATGCCAAAGTTGGGGTCTTTTATTATAGAAGATCTGGGCAATTTTTATGCAAATATTGATTCGTTTTGGCAAAGTTTGCTGAAAGATTAAAAACTAGTCCTTATTTATGATTTGAGTACATAAATTTACGTAATAATTATTCCATAGGATGTTAGGATTAATTGTGTGACGAGAAAAGGAAGTATTAATGTGTTAAAAACATTTATTTCAAATTTTTAAAATGTATTAATTTGGAGAAAAATCAATATGGCTGTCATTGAATCCTGGGGTCAATTTAACAATTATTTATAAGTGTCGTGTACCTGTAGAGAGAGGAAATTTCCCTCTATCTTTTTATAATATTATTATTCACAATTAATTTAATTTTTATTAACCATTAGGTTATGAAAATTTAGTTTATAGATAGTCTTTTGTTTATAGTTTAAAATTTAGATAGGAACCACACTAAACAATTCTAGTTGTAACTAGGAAAAACACTAACTTATTCAACTGTTTTTCCAAATCTTATATAAACTGCAGAAAATCTGGTGACACTCTTGAATTTTTGTATTTGTGCCGAACAGGCGTCTTTTTGGAGAGCAAAATTTAGAAAATTTTGAGCTTACGTTTTGAGTAGAAACGTCAAACGTCATTCTCCTGTCAAAAATGTAAGATTATATCAACTGTCACAGATTTTTTTTATATAACGATAAAGTGTTTAGAATTTAAGTGGTACATTTAATAATAATTAAATTAATTTGAATGAAATAAAAGTGCAGTGAAATTTAATTGATGTTTGGATTTTATTTGGGGAAAGAAATATTATTGGATACATTTTTGGACTAACTTACTGGAGTTGGGAATGGAAATTAAAGATTCATTCATGAATAATAATTAAAATGGACTTACATCATAGAAGACAACAGCTATTGTTGATATTTATAAATATTATCCTGTATTATAAATTACTTTTTTTACAAAAGATGAATAGTTGGTGCTTACTTTTTAATTTACAGTTTCTCAATAAAAATAGTTAAACATGTAATAAAAAATGGACCATGTATGGCAGAGGGATTATTTCAAGAAATTAATTTAAAAGATGAACTTTGGAATGCATGTATATCAAATAAAATCCAGTCTTATTTAAACAATATAAAACTATAAGAAATACTATTACCAAAAAATGAGAAAAGCAAAAGAGAATATCACAAGGAATTCTTAAGAAATTCTTAGGACACGAAGAAGTAAATACAAAATTAACAACAATTGTTGTCGCTAAGCTGGTATTCTACAATCAAGTCCACACAATTACACTACATCCAAAAAGAAGTAAAATAGCTAGTCAATCGATTTAGTCTGATATTTATTTGGTTTCGGTATAACATTTTATATTTCTAAACAGTAAGAAAACTAAAATTATAGAATTTGGAAATTTTAATCTAAATTAGATAATAGTATCTTCCTGCGATGACCTTTTATATGACCTTCTAATTTCCTTTCAGGTATAGCTCCAAATAAAAGATGACAACAGCCTTCAGTTTCTTATATGTTTTAACTAATGTTGACTTACACTTATTACCGAAGAGCTTACATCTACCTTATTTATTTTTATTTTATTTTTGCAATAACCATCCTTGCTGCCTGTACATTTCAAGTTGATTTCACAAGTAAGAAGCTTTTGATACTCTGTTATTATATGTTTGCTACAAATAACTAGCTATAGTGTTCAAACTAATTATGTCTTCTTTTTATACAACGTTTTTATATGTAATTTTAAATTATTGCAATTATATTTTAATAATATTAATATTTTTAAAGACTATTTCTTTATTTTCTTTTTCAAGATTCAAAAACTAAAAAAAACTGAACTATTTATAAATATATTACCCCATAACCTTCATTTCCATCAACATCCAGCCTTAAGAATTATTAATACACTTTGAACAATTACAACATAGGTTTGCAAGTAATATTTAATTCTTGTTGTATTTTATATTTCAAGGCTGGCTGTGATTTATGCATAATGAAATGTTCTCTAAAATAGTAATTTATTTGCAATATTTTCTTTTTTCAGGAATAGTTACCTGTGAGTTTTCTGTATCGTAACTACTAGATTTAATAATTCTAATTTTTATTAGAAAGATTCTTAGAATTATTTTGTTCCAAAGTTATGCAATGAATTTTGTTGTAAAAACATTACTAAATTATTCGTATTGAAAAAGTGAATTATACACTAAACAGTAAAATTTTAATTAAAATTATCCTAGAGTCTCTGTATTTTACCTATTATGTTATAATATTTTTTATATCTTAATAGCTTTATTTTTAATTATTTTAACATTCTCATACCTTAGATAATAATTAATACTTTTACTTAATATTCAATTGTCAATACTTATTGTTAATCTTTAACTTTAGTCTAATTAGTCTATTTTGTGCTAAATGTCTTTCAATTCAATTTGATTGTTTATAAACTTGTTGTAAGTTGCTATTCTTAATTATTGTTGTTTAACTGGTGTGTAATGTGTATGACATGCGCTTTGTTTTGGTAACTTAATTAATAAATTCAAAATCAAAAACAATAATCAATAATAAGTCAAATGCATAAACACATAAAGCTTTTGCAACGAAAATCACGGTAACTTTATGACACAATTCGCAAATCACATGAACAGTTCTCTTCTTCGAATTGAGTTCAAGGTCGTAGGTACTAGTTTCTAAAAGCTAAAATTACGCTAAAAGCAAACGGTTAAAAAAAAGCTAAAACGGCTAAAAGCAAGAAATAAATAGTATCAAGGACGCCACCCATTTACAGTAGTTATTTCTTGGATTGAACGCGAAAATTTACAAAATGGGAAAAAATTTCCATTAAACTGAAATGATAAAATCTGTTTTACAAAAGTGAACTTGTGAACCATATACATATAAAACCATGACTGTGACTAAATTAAAAAAATATATGTTTTTGGAAATCTTCAGTAAACAGTAAATGCCTACGAATGTGCATGAAAATTAATAGTTCATGTGCAGACAATTAAAAAAGATCAACTAAGCTTATATGAAGTTTATAGTTTAATATATTTAATTACATTATTATTTAAAAAGTACTCCTATTAATTTTAGTTTTAAACCATTTATTTATTTTTTATTTTTTTAAGAGGTTAAGAGGAAGAACAGCGCCAGTTAAATGCACACGCTAAACTTCGCCTATGTAACATATTTAACTTCGCCTGTGTAACATATTTCTTTGTTATAATAGAAAGTTAATTTGAGTAAATAAAGACAATTATTGCTAAAAACTTTAAGCTGTGATCAGAACACTAACAATCGGTTGTGTTGATAACTTTATAAGCATTGACTTTAACTGTACTTATTTGGTAAATAAAAACTGCAAAAAATATCTTAAATCCTGTAGATAAATCCTTAAATGTTGACTTAACATGGTTGTGTTAGTTAGGGGTGCCTGTTACAGTATATTTGTCAAGATAATTAACTAATCATAAAAGAAGCATAAGTTACAAATTCTTAAACTTTAATTACATACAAAAATAACTCAAGTTTAAGTGAAGTAATAAAAATCTTTATTCACTATCGATCTATAAGCTTTACAACAAGACACGACACTAATAAAGAGGCCATAATTGCACTTTAACAACACAGAAGAATTTCTTCCAACGGTAAAACGTGGCTGATACGATAAAAATCCCATATAGAATTTTCGGATTGAACGAAGGGCTGTATTAAATGAACAAAATTCAAATAAAAGGTAACGATGCACTGCTAGTAGTGAACTAAAACCATTAATTTATATGAAAATATTACTAGTAAAAGAGAATTAATTCCCTTTTCTTTCTGTACCAACTCCGAATAAAACATTGGTTATTAACTTCCTTTTAACTCAAATTAACGAACGGTCTGTGATTAAATATCTATCGGAACTTTTTTTCGAGAAAGAATTATTAACCTTGTCAGCATTTATTTAAATGATCTTTCTTTAACAGACTTTTTTAATTAGTTCATTGGCATTAACATAACCATTTTAATTCTGTACGAAAGCACGGAAATACATAATTCTCCACAAGACAAAAACAGAGTTCACATTAACCCTTTCGCGTTATCTTAAATATTCTCTAAATTCGGATGATAGAACTACTCATATCAGCCGGAACCCTAACTAACTTTTGAATGCTTTACGGGGCCCACAACATTACCAAAGGCAACTACGCTAAGCGTCCCGACGAACGCTCCGGGATACCGCCCGCATATTGCCCCATCTTGAGATTTACTTGAACTGGCTCGAAAATGACTGCCTTCTCATTATTTTTCTAAACTTACAAAGTCATTCACAAGCAACCTCTGAAATAGGATTATGACGATATTTCATCCAATCTGAAAATTGCAGAATTTCTTACTGATATTAGTTTAAAAAGTGCATATCACAAATGGAATGGAAATATCAAGTAATAAAATATAGTATTATAAAGAGTATTTAGTTCGCAACTAAAAATACATTTAAACTAATGAATTAGCAATATTTTCTAGTAAAGTAATAAATTAGATTACATTCGATGACAAGACATTTTTAGATTTATATTTAATTTCAACCAAGATGAAATATTCTGTTATTAACATAATAACAGAATCTGTTATAACATAAAATATGTTATGTGATGTTTGCTATAATAATTTACTTTAATTTAAAACCTGCATTAAGCTTAAATAAACTCAATACGTGTGAGTCGTTTGAGCACAAAATCTATGATTTTAATATCTATGTAAATCTATCTTGAATAAATATCTTCAAATAAATATCAGTTAACAATGATTACTGTGTAATACGTTTGCAACTCATAAACAACATACTATTTGTTAACTTTGTACGTATATGATAAATTTATTTAAAGTGCCCTGTCATACATATTTATCACATTGTAATTTATTTTGATATGTTGCAGAAACATGCATAATGATGGATTCAGTTAACTACTAGAAAAAATATTAATATACTATTTAATCTAGTAATTTGAAGTATGGAATTTTAATTCGATTTTATAATGAGATAAAGAAAAACAAAACTGATAAACTGGAGAAGTAGAGTAAATTATCTCTTCAAAACTGATAATGCTGACGTCCTCGTTAAAAGGTAGAAATTGTGAGCTGTGTCACTGAAATGTAGGACGCACCTCCTCAATTATTTGCCATACTATTATTTATTTACCGGGTTGTTACTTTCATCGTAATAATATCTATGCAATTTACAGTAGGAAAACACTACAGGTGTTATAAGACGGTCACCAAAGTTATTACATCAATTACCTTAAGTATTTTGAAATAAATTTTTAAATTGAAACTTTGTGGTGGTATGACATGCTGAAATGAGTTACTAGTAAAACAAACAAACTTCTACCACTTTCGGTTTTGTATAAACCAGATAATGCTGGAACAAGCAACTGTTTATCTAATGACTAACGGATAAAGAAGTTAAATAAAACATTAACTAAGTATATGTAGGCTATTTTCAAAATTGATGAAACTACAAACTTAATCATTCTTGTTTAAAACAAATAATAATATAAGGAAAACTACTCGGAATGTAACAAGAAAATGGTATCTGATCGATACCTGATCGACTTATTAATAATTTTTCGAAATTGCTTTTAAGTATATAAATTTTAAATCAGGTTGTTAAATTGGTTTTCCAGGTAATACCTTTTAAAGTTAGGAAATATCTCTCTAGTTACTGAAACTGTAAACTCAATCAGTTTATGACGGCGAAAGTCGTCTTGCAGTTGCATCGCTGACTCTCAGGAGATGGATTCTGGCCAGAAAAACCTTTTTATATTTTTGTACTTTTTTGGGAAATGAAATTGACTGGATTTTCTACAAACTAAGCAAGCTACAAATTTAATAACTGAGAAGTTTCTTCTTATTTCATTAAGACTTTAGGAATTAATTCTTAATTAATTTGAATTTAACCAACCTTGTCAATGTTGTTTCCAATAGTGTTAATTTACGCTGTAACTTCGTTGAGATAAATCGCACGAATGTATTGATAGAAATCCGTTGCTGCAACCAACTCCTCGAGAATCTGGACGTGTTATTTCAAATCAGCCTCAAATTCGTTGGTCATTTCAAATAAAATTTATTAGCTTTATCATATGGCTTTGATATTAATTGTATTTTATTAATGTATTTCAAACATGTCCTACAAATATTGTGAGGTGAAACACTTTCGAAAAGAACTAACATGATACCTTAGCGAGAAGTGCCTTAGACTTTAAAATCTAAGTACAGCTCCCTTTTCTAAAATTTCAAGAGGGGCAATTACATTTGAAAAGGTTACAACCAATCACACGTTGATCATGACATCACTACTACCAATGACAAAGATTTAATTAAATTTCCTCTCGTATCTATAAAAACTATGCAGCCAGCTAACAAATCAGGACTGAAACATAGACTTATCATACTGTAACGCTATCTAAATTTTAATTATATTTCATAAAACGTGAAACATAGTTCCTAAATCAATTTGTTTCATTGTCAACATTTTAATATCACAGATTTTCCTCAAGTAAACAATCGATTTACTATATCTTTTTGTTAAAATGCAAATGTCTTTTTTACAATACGATAAGCAGTAAAGTTTTCAATAGGTGACTAAAAAGCAATTGGGTTCCTGTAAAAATGTAAATATGTTGACTTAAGTAATATTTTATTTTACAGTATCAAGTCGAAAATATTTTCTCATTTTGTGCCCTGATTGTATATTAATATTCCATCGAATGACATGGCTAACACCAGATTCATGTTCAGGTTGAACATTTTTAGATAAATATTTGGAAATGTCATTATTTGAGATTCAATATCTTCAACCACTTCCTTGAAAAATTTCAACTTCAACTTCAACAACAGGTTAAATGGGTTCAGAGATACATCGATCTGTCAGCCACTGGGTCGTATTTTGCATTTTTTATTTATTTAGATGGTAGATTTAGATTACTTATTAATAATCTATTTCTCATTAGTCTATTCACGATTTTCTCGGCTATTGATCTTAACAGTTAATTTGGATTTTAAGCAAATATAGGAAACAGTACGCCACCAACGATTTAAGAGAAAAGAAAATAGACTAAACAACTTTGGCCTAAATTTTCATTTTTTATCACTGTCTTTTTTCATTTCAGCTCCTTCGTGAACTGCTGTGTTCTAATTCGCTTAAATGTCCAAAACTTGAAAAGGTGAATTGTCCTTATGGGCACCCTGATGGTTTTGCCGTCTTGATTTTTCAAATCTCAACTATTTTTCTGTAGCCTTCAGATTAGTGGCTACCAGAAGGCAAGTTCTTGAGCTTCTAGCTCGCTTTGGGTTGACGGAAACCGCAACATGAATCACTATCTTTTCCTTATACCGCCATATTGGATCTGTCATCTTGATTTTTCCATTCGGGACAATTTTTTTTCGCCTTCAGGATGGTGCCTAACATAATCCAAGACCTCAAGTTTCTAGTTTGCCGGGGAATGCTCTAGACCTAAACCCTCAGATAAACATAGACAATCAGAGACTCTAACTGTGCTTTTCTATTATAGACTTTTCTATTATTAATGGTTAGTTCCAATCGTATCCGTAGTAACATCCTCTAAGGCGACAGCTTGTTTATATTTTATTTGCCTTCGACTAAAACTGTATGGTTATATTGTGCTGTACTGTTTATTTGTTAGGTAACTCTCTAAGCATCTAAACCATACCCGGAATCAAAATAAAGAAAAATCCGAGAAAATCTAAATCCTAAACAAAAAATCTTAAAACCTGTGAACTGGTAATTTCTGTTATGTTTCAGTGTTGTAACCTGGGGGGACTTTGCGGGCTGCAAAACCCCATCAGTAGTTTATGTTGAACTTAAAACATAAAAATATATTTTTTCATTTTTAAATTATTTCCTACTTTTGGATCTTATTTTTAGGAAATATTCTTGTAAAGGTATAGATACAATCATTTATTTTTTTAGTAATACACTCTCTTTTGTTTCAGTCTATAATTACAACACTATGTAAGTTATTTTCGATTTCGATATACAGAGCGTGTCTAAGTTTATACCCCCCACCCCTGTTAATTTCTAAATAATTTAATATTTTCCCTCCAAATTCTGCAAACAAATATAAGGCGACAATTTAATTCACGTATAAAAAATTTTATAAACTGGGATTTTTTTGTCACTTTGACTTTTAAATCGGATAAAAGGTTGTTTACTTTTGGTACATCTAACAACTTCATTATCTTAGTGTTCATTTTAAAGTATTTATTCTTTAAATTAATCATACCAAATTACATTCGAGTTACCTTTTTATTTCCGTATAAAATTATAATTTTCAAACTCAAAGGACCCCGCACAAGCCTAATGAAAATTGGATTTCGATGGAATTGGCTGAATTTTTGATTTGTTGTAGCCAGTGGCTTTGTGATCAAAAGTCTCTATGGTCACAACCCTGAAAAATCAACCGTTTGACCTACACGAGGTCAAATTGGGAAAATACGCCGTATGAAGGGTATCTGGCGCAATATGGCACATGGAAGGCGCAGTTCGTTATTTTGCCGTGTATGTTCTGCCGTGCAGGTATAGAAAATTCGCCAAATCCGCCAAAATTAGCTAATTCGCAAAAATTCAGCCAATTCCACCGAAATCCAATTTTCATCAAGTTTGTGCGGGGTCCTTTGGTTACTGATTGGTAACTGCACTTCATAAATTGCCACATAAAACGACGAGTCCGTTAGGAACGGTCATTTGGATCTATCTTTGGTTTTACTGTAATTGAATGAAGATAACATTACCACACGTGCATCATGAGTACCTAGAATTCTCAAATTTATACTGGTACTATTCTGCTATAAGAGTTATAAATATTTTTTGCATTTTCCTGAAAAGAGCAACAAAGTTCATTTACTGTCTTTTGCTCAAAAGAGTGAAAACAAAGTGCATCTCTTTTAATCACGAATGTCTATTTACTATAAATAAATAAATACACAAACTATTAAAAGTCACTTCAGTCTCGTGGTACGTAGGCTATTTATTGAACAACCAAAAAGGCTTAGTTGCAAGATTTGAATTTTCAAAAAATGTTAAATGTCATACGTACAAATGAACTCTGCCAATACCAAAATAATTTAAACATCATAAATTCTAGGTGTGTCATGGAAACACTTTACTCGAACACACTTTATTAGAAAGTAAAACAGCAGCTTTACTCCCCCAAAAGAGACAGATTTTTTTTCACTATTTTAAAAAAGTGAAAAGGAACATTGTTTTGGGCTTAACTAGAACTAAATCCAATGCAATTATTTTTCATAACTTCCTTACATACGAGTACAGTTCACAAAGTTATCAATCTCATATGACAGCCTTCCTTAAAACAGTACTTACCGAACTGCAGTTTTAGCAGATATGCTAAAATTTCTTGTATTAGGTAAATTTAAAAACCTTTTCCTTGTGTAAGTAAAGTTTATAATTTTTTGTTAAGAAATATACTACGGTTAGAGATGAAAAAGGATTTTAAATCTGTTAGTTTGTATCATCTATAACAAAAAGTTCTAGTTATGCATACTATGTATAATCTTAATACATGATTATAAAAACACTTATAAACTATTTTACAAACATTGATTAAATCAGAAGATGGAAGTTATGTTTAATGTATTTTCCATTTATCCATTACATTACCACTTTAAAACATTTTACTCCATTTAAAAGTATAAACATGCCCATAACGCACGAACATATCCCCCAGCGAGTTTTTTTTCTTTTTATTACCCTTTTATCTGTTCTGTTTTATGCCACTAGTTTCTTTTTATTTGGGTAAATATAATAAATTAAAAAGAGCACACCACGGCTTTATTTATAAAGCTGACCCCTTGAGTTGTGCTGCCATTAACTACAACAATGGCTCCGCACGAAATAAAAACATTATTTAATGACATTTCATATTATTTTTTAGATGACGTTACTACAAAACAACGTTTGTCTAAAAAAATTTTTTACAATAATTAATGATTGCGATATTACGTGTGGCAACAACTTTGTGAACGTCATAATTTATAATAGAACTAACAGTCACAACATGAGCTGAATTGGTTTCTACTATAATTAGTTAAATTTAGGCTTAATATTTTCATTTTTATCCAGTTTCTCAAGAAAAAAATTAATTGTTGTCAAGATCATACACACGTTATGAATAATTATTCAGTCTTCAAGTCTAAAATTATTCAGCAAATACCTTAGATGCAAAAAATAATATCTAAAGAAATGTATTTGAAAGATTTCAATTTTTTTTCATAACACACATTTTTTAGTACTTCATTAATTAGTAATATATGTTTCCACATATTCCGTTTTAAAAATAACCATTATTTTCGAGATGTGTTATATGGAATTTAACAGCAAAATGCTTTTATTCTTTTATATTAATCCAATAAAAAATATATATATTTGCATACAAATTCTAAAAAAATTAAAGTTTTTAATTTGCTGAAACTGTAAAATATCATTATTTGGCGAACAGTTTATTCCATTTGCAACCTACTTCTCTTTTACCTGACATTTAATTCATTTAAAATTTAGTTTAAATTTTTTTCTGGTTAGGATGGCAATTGGTTAGCAAATTAGCTTTCACGAAGACCAAAATTACATTCATAGAACAAATGCCGTTCTGTCTAAATCTGTTGTCGTCTTCCTATTTTCTGAAACAGTCGATCCTTGAAGTTACTTCGATCTTACTACTAATTCGTTTACACTTTACTGTTAAAGGGTTAAATGACCACAATAAACGTTGCAGGATTACGTGGGTGAGATGGACAACTAAATCTTACATTGCTTTTGCATCCGATCAGTTGCTCTTTAAGTATAAATTAGTGAGTTCAACATCATACTCTTCACTATAATTTGTAGCTATTAGAAAGTGATGGTGATAACATTTAATTAACCCGTCTATTGCTAATATAAACTCAAATCACTTGTTTTAAAATACTTGAGCTTTGAAATAAAATGAACTTTTAGTTAACTTTCATTAAATTAAACGAAAAATTAAAAGAAAAAATGAAAACGAGAAAAAATACAGATATACGACAACTAAAAGAAGAACAAACTTGCAATAAGGTCAAAAAAGAACTAGAAGAAAGATTGGCAGCACTAAAGGAAAACATAGATCTTAATGAAGTAGAAACGACTTATAACAAAATAAGAGGAATAATAACAGATAAGACAGAGAAATATCTCAAAATAGAGAAATAAAGGAATGAAAAGGAAAGTATGGATGACAGAAGTCATACTGCAGCTGATGGAGGAAAGAAGAAAATGGAAAAATAAATACGTGAATATATACAATCAAAAACAAAAAATTATCCGTGAAGCCAACCAAAGTTGAATGAGAGAAGAATGCAACGAAATTGAAAAACCACAATGTAAACATGACACATTTAATGTAAATAAGAAAATCAAACAGATAATAGGTACCCACCGTGAGCGATATACAATCTTAAGGATAAAAATGATAAAATAATCATAGTGATAAAAGAAAAACTGAAAACTTAGTGTGAATCCATAAAAGAATTGTTTGAAGATCAAAGACCACCACATTACGAAATAGCACAAGAAGAAACAGGCCCCACAATATTAAAATCGGAAGTAATAAACGCAATAGCAAAAGATGGTAAAACGTCAGGGTCAGACGAGATATTTACAGAAATGATCAAACAAATCGAAGAAAATCGCGTTGATATACTGTTAAAACTTTTTAGCCAAATATATAGTACAGGAATTATGCCTACAGAATGGCTAAAATCAACAATTATCACAATACCCAAAAAGATACAAGCTAGTAAATGCATTGAATACAGGACTATTAGTCTCATAAGTCATATCCTAAACATTTTCCTGAGAAAATACATGGAAGAATACTCAAAAAATGCGAAGAAAATACTGGAAATACACAATTTGATTTTAGAAAAGGATATGGCACAAGAGAAACACTTTGAGGTATTCAAGTATTGGGAGAAAAATGCCGTGATATGAATGTGGAACTGTACGCTTGTTTTGTAGACTTTGAGAAAGCGTTTGATAGGGAGCAACACCATAAACTAATATAAATTCTCAACAAAAACGGATTAGACACACGCGATATAAGAATAATTGGTAATCTTTATTGGCACCAATAAGCAGCAGTGAAAGTTGAAGACACATTGACAACGGATATAGACATTTGTCGCGGAGTCCAACAAGGGTGCATACTTCAATATGTATTCAGAAGCCATATTCAGAGATGCACTGGAAGAAAAAAGCGAAAGGATAATCATAAACGAGCAAACAATCAACAACATTCGCTACGCTGACGATACTGTTATATTGGCTGACAGTATGAGTAAATTACAACATCTAATGGACAAAGTGAATAAGGCTTGCAAAGAAAAAGGACTGAAAATGAACATTTCAAAGACTAAGTTTATGATAATCAGTAAAGTTAACCGCCAATCATTAATACCGCTAAAAATAGAAAATGAAGAAATTGAACAAGTACATCAATAGAAATATCTAGGGTGCTGGCTTAATGATCAATGGGACCTCTCACAACAGATTAAATCCAGGACTGAGATAGCTCGTAACTGTTTCTTTAAAATGCGTAACCTTCTTTGTAACAAAGAATTTAATTTAGAGTTAAAAATACGTATCTTGAGATGTTACATCTTAGCAATACTTTCCTACGGCGTTGAAACATGGACTATGACGCAAGCCACCACAAAGAAAATAGAAGCCTTTGAGATGTGGTGCTATCGCAGAATGCTGAGGATTTCTTGAGTAGTTAAAATAACAAACGAGGAGGTACTGAATCGTATGAAAAAAGACAAAGAAGTGTTGTATACTATCAAAAAGAGAAAACTAGAATATACTTTGGACATCTAATGCGAGGAGAGAAATACGAAATCATAAAAGTTATCATGCAAGGGAAGATACAAGGAAAACGTAGTGTGGGCAGAATAAGAATCTCCTGGCTAAAGAATCTACGAGAATGGTTTCACTGCAACACAAAATCTTTTTTCAAAACAGCCGCAGACAAGGTTAAGATAGCAATGATGTTAGCCAACCTCCAACGAGGAGAGGAACGATGAAGAAGAAGAAATTAAACGAACTACAAAGGATGTACTTTGAATTATTTCTTTCAAAGGACAGGGTTCTGTTTTCCTTATAAAGAAAAACTCAAATTCTTGAATAATATATTGAGATGATATGAATCCATCTCGTTGAAAATTTAATAGACGATATGATCGTAAACGTAAAAATAATTATTTCACGCATAAAAATAAAAATAAAAGATAGATATGCTAGGATGTTAGGTCTAATTAATCTAAAGGCTACACATTGGGTCACAGTTAGATTCATCAATATTTAAAATAGAAATCAAGAATAAAATCTCATGCAAACATAACCGCAATTCATATGTAAAAAGGTTCGAT
Source organism: Agrypnus murinus (assembly GCA_929113105.1). Classification (NCBI taxonomy): domain Eukaryota; kingdom Metazoa; phylum Arthropoda; class Insecta; order Coleoptera; family Elateridae; genus Agrypnus; species Agrypnus murinus. Next base: position 141,440,304 of record OV816026.1, read on the forward strand.
TTTTTAAAAAAGGATATCAGTCATTTAGATTGTTTTATGATAATACATGTTTATGTAACCCAAGTTGCATATTGGGATAGTTTTATCATTTGTCTGGAAGGTGTAATCTTCCTATTTAAATCTAGAGTCTACGATCTTTAACGTAGGATGAATTTTTCTATTTTTCAAGAGACTAATTTCGGGCTGCTAGTTAACTAAAAACATGTAAATTAGGTCAATCTTTTAAAGACTAATATAGCACAATAAGCTTATAAACTCTTATATAATAATTTTGAACATTTGTAATATTGAAGGTTTCGATTTTGTTGCGATGCTTCGTATTTCACACTTATTGACTCTTATACTATTTTTCTCACCATTGTTTTAATGCAAGCACTTGGAGGACTGTATGCTGGACAATTTGATTATAAATTGACTTCATTTGAGTTAATGTAAAAGATGGATTTTGTAGATACATCATTGGGTTCATAAGACCGTAGAATGGAATCTTAATTTATGTTTTTCTTAAATTGTAAAGATGTTCCTGTGGAAATTTGATATGTATTAGTTATATTGTGTGATTTATCATGATTTATTATGATATTATATTGATCCATTTTGTAAAGGATAATGCTGGGTTTATTGAATTTTGTATGTAATTAGGTCATAATGAGATTTGTTCATTGTCAATCGTTTTTGCCTAATATCTTTGTTACGATGCATTTTAGGATATGAGTGTATTATGTTGTTTTGATCCTTGTTTTACTAGCTACAATCCTGTGTTTATAAAATTAAAATCTATGAGAAAATTTAACGGCAGAGTGAAAATTGTGACGTCATAAAAATCTTTCGCGACGCGTTTGCTTGGAAAAGTGTCAGAGTCGTGTTTTGTTTCTACTAAACCTATATGAGCTCCAGAAAAATTTAACAAAGTCAGTCGATCAAAAGCACTTGGCAAATCTATGCTCGACTCCGGATTAAAAATCTGTAAATTAAGTTGGGTTATGTTGTAACCATATGTTTGACCTTGTGTCATGTCAATAAACAAATTATAAACAAGATTGAAATAAGTTCTAAGTGTTTACCTGAACAATTTAAAAGTCAAAAAAAGATTTAATTGCTTTCAACACTTATATGGAAGTGCGAACGAATTATTTAAAATAAATTCTGGAGAATTTATTTTCATTATTGATTTCACGTATTGACGTTTTCATAATACAAAATCATCTGATAGATGAATGTAGTAGTACGAATATCGAATTATATTTGAAGTATTTCTATTTACATTCTACACCAGGTTGGCCGAAATAAAAGGTTTTTAATTTGATTTGTCAATTATAAAATTCATAAAGTTAATCTGAATAATTTCAGAATCTTAATTTTTTTTAACCTTAGAGGTTTTCAAGAGAATTTATTTCTCATAAATAAAACAATTTCAAATTTTTCACTATTAAAATTTTTTTATAACAAAGCAAAGCTAATTGAACATTTGTAAATATTTTCATTTGAGTATTGATTTATGTTAGTTTGTTTAAGTGAATAACTGTATAGCCCTATGTCAGGTTATTACGGCTATTTAACACTTGAGCAAGCTTGGGAATTAATTTCCTATTTGATTTTATTGTTCTATTTTGAATAATTTTTCCTTTTAGTTTCTTTTAAATTTTGATTTTCATTTATTTTCATAAATTAAATAAAGTTTGTGTTTTTCAAGTTATTTATGTGTTTAATTGATGTACATGCAAGCATCCATTTCTTTTTCTCTTCATATTTAGAGCTTAGCCTGTGGTTGTCCAGTTGCAGAAGCCCAAGTGGCTGCAATATAAGTTTTTATTTTCTTTCAGTTATAAGAATTAATAAGATTTCAATAATTCAAACAATTCATGCTCTATTATATAAAACCTGAGTTAGCTGATTGGGAAAAGAAAATATTTGGGGTGTATTTTATTTTATTTTTTTTGCACATTTTTATCATTTAAATCACCGCATATATTTATTGCTTGGTCTGAACGTGGGGCATATTATATTCAAGTTAATACACCGCAATATACTTGAATATTAGAAATAGTTTTTACTACAATGTAAACAAAACAGAATTATCAAATTGTCAACAAAATTATAACCTCACTTTACTAGATAAGTTTTGAATTTTGTAATTGATTTGTTTATAAATTAAATAAATTTAAAATTTTATTTGAGGTAATAATTTAATTATTAACAAACAGGCTTGCAACTTACTGTACAAACAAACGTGATCTTATCAAATTATATAAAAACTTTCAAGGATATGCAGGTAAGTAAATCTTCATTATTCTTTTGCAATACATTTTTAATAGTAGCACGTTACTTTACTCTGCTTTAAGCAATAAAACATCACTTGTCTTCCAATTGGAGACGCATGGACACGATTTCTAATTATTCCTTTTTCTTTGAGCGCTGCTGATGATTATCTTGCTTTCAAAACTGGATTACGCCTTGAACACCTGGAAATTCCTTTAGCCTTAAACTCCACCAGCCCTAAATATGGAATGTGATATCAAAAACAAAATAATTGTTAAATAATGGCCCAAATAATAACTGGAACACATTTTTTATGTTTTTTTTATGTTTCTATTGGGTAACAATAATAATTCCTGTTTTTAACTTCAACAGTTGAGGCAGTATATTCTTATTAATAATATAATAGAAAATCATTACAGTACAGTTTTAAGTGTTTAAATTTGATACTTTATTAATTTTTCTTTATAGAAGTTTTATTTGTACCACCTTCGTTTACAAAAACTCTTTGAACTCTTTTGTTTCTCTTATGTCCTCTCCTTGGACACGTTTATTATCCAACTACCTTTCGAAACTACCTTAACTATTTCATCAATTGTTTTGAAAGATAGTTGGATATATTTTTACCTATATAAGGTGCTCATTATTTCGACAAGAGATTAAATCTCCATGCCCACCAAAAATGACTTATAACCTAATAATTACCCATTCGTTTTGACATTTTGTCAAAACATTTATAAAACGTAACACAATAACAATAAAGAAACGTTTGAACAAAAACAAAACTTCATATGAATCAAATGTAAATGAACACTTAAAATATATTTATAACTCTCCTTTTAAAATGTGTGCAAAGTAAAAGTTTTGGTAAGTAACTTTGATGTATCATTTGTATTTTATAGATATTTATCGTATATATGAATTAAGATAATGTGAAAATTATCATTACAATGTAAATAAATAGCCTATTAATAAACTACCAAATAAAAATAATTTTCAGAGATTTATTTCACATAAACGATCATTAGATAAAACAAAAATAAATTAATTTATTCAAATGACATCAACAACACAAACAGACTTTGATAGAGGTAATATTTAATTTACTTATTTTAATTATTATCCGTTTTAAGACTAAGTAAAATTCAATCAAAGTATTAAGATTAATCTAGATTGTTTAAATTTGCATGTTATTTAAAATTTAAAAAATTGCTCTTGAAGTTTATTTTTGATACGTAAGTTAAAATTATATCAAATTATATTAATTTCTTTTTCTTATAAACTTTATGTAATAGCAATACTTTAATCTTAATTTTCTTTCCTCAATAAAGCACAAAATAAGTTAAAGACTATCACTTGCGATGCTATGATTCAGCAGATAATAATAAAACTTTGAATGACTACTGAATACAAGTTTCTATTTATTTTTGTACCAGCTGTCTTGATAATTTTTCAAATATTGGTTCTGGAGTAATTTATGTTCCCATTACCTTCAATCCGAAAATGAATGTCAAGTTAATTTAACTTGCAGCTGATTCAACCTACGATTTACTAAAAGGAGAATCTCCAGCATTGGAGGGAAGGGAAAACCCGGGAAACAAATAATAATAATTGCTACAACCCATAGCCTGGAAACCAGGCCCCAGAAGCTATAATCTGATGCGGGAGGGAGGGGGCGATTATTATTATTACGTAGGCCCTAAATGCGGCTGCAGCCGACTTACAGATGGAACAGCGCAAGTCCCACATTTGTGCCACTGCTAAGGAAAACTGCAGAAAACCTTAACCAGATCTGCCGGCACCGGGAATCGACCGCGGGCCGCTTGGGTGAAAGTCCAGCACTCTAGACATTACACTACCAAGGCTGTCTATGGCCTATAAATCCTTAATGAAATAAATAAACAAAGATTGACAAAGAGATGAAATATTACAAAAATACCTACCTTTACAGATTATTATTAAAGGTTTTAATTCACAATTCTTTCAAAGAGATTATTATCAATTACTAATAATCCTCCATATAATGCAATAATTAGATCCAAAACAACTGTTAATCACCACCCACAATGTATTAATATTCTACTAAATCGTTACAGCTAACGATACAACTCCACAAAAACGAATCGCAATCTACAAAACAAAAAAGCTCATTTAACCAAGCACACATCTAAAATGCGCGTCGGTTTTACGTTCTTTTTATGAAGTAATATGGGTAAATGGGTATGGCTTATTTATATAGTTAACTAAAACCTAATACAATGGCTAGTTTATTGGACCATAAGAATGTCCCGTTAGAAATTGATATTTTCTGCATATAAGAAACCAAGTACTAACACAATTATAAGTTTTTATTAAATAATAATTTTAACCATAGCTGTTTATTGCAAAAAAATTGTTTTTTAAACCAAAATCGTTATAACCTAATGAAAAGAAACACGAGAAAAGGTTATTCACACAGAAAATCGAACCTGGGACCTGAGATAAGTGGACTGTGGTTCCTCCAAATACTTGCCATTATGTTTACTCAGGTAATTATAGAATGTTTTAAATGCAATCTCCATACGCAAGAAGATCTTTGTCGATCTCATAAAATGGAGAAGTTACTGTGCTGTATGCTGAAATAGTGTCATTCAGCTAATTTTGGACTTGAGCTAATTTTGATTTCGTTTGTTATGATTTTAAAGGATGTGCTGAAAATAACTAAGCAGATATGGTAACAAGAAAAACAGTTGAGTATGACATTATAGTTATTTATGCACCAAAGGCGGTAGAATGATGATAATGCCAGGAGGGCGACGATGTTCCAGCTCGAGGGCCTAAAAGGCCCTAGGGATAGAAGTCGCCAGACAAAATTTTATTTTTCGCGAGAAAATGTATAAGTAGAAAATTAGTTTTAATTTATAATTGTTGGAGTTGCCAAGAGCGTTGTTTATATATTTGTAAAACTAGGAATTTTATGTTTATCGGCTAATAACAACTTTTACTGAATTTCAAAAGTCAAACCGATAAATGACAATTTAAATTCAAATGTTTTTTGTTGTTACCAACATAAAAACAAAAAATTCCTAATCGGATTAATGTCATGTAAAAAAATAAGTTAATTTTAGCTAAGAAATTTTTGTTGGCATTTAAGTTGGCACAAAAGAATTCGTGGATCACGCGCCCAGAAACTACGTGCAAATACTCGTTGTCTGTTGTGTTGCAACATACTCGTACGAAAATATATAGTTTCCCGATCTAATGATCCAAATTACTATTGCTCGTAACGCCGGCTCCGATTGTAAAGTAAACCATGAGCGGTCGTTATGAATTATAACGCCCTGGTTGTTATGGAGTTTTTTATGTTCGTATCACAGGTATAAACAACAAATAATATGGAAGTGAAACATAAAAATAATAAAATATCGCAGTTTTTATTTAAATCCTACATATGGTCGAAAAGTTGTTATTTGAAAAGGAGTTTTGCAACCATTTATGCTGGTTCAAAGCAATTAGTAATAAATCTTTGGATTTGATATAAACATAATACATAACATAATTATCAGTGGATAAACAAAATATTGTGAATTGAAAATGGCGCATCATGTATAGATAGTGTTTTCAATTAAATAGTGTATACAGCTGCAAAGCTTCGTTGTTAACTTGCTTCACAATTAATTAACAGCGCTACACTTTAGAACCTGCACATACCTATAACGGATATCCGTTTAACTTTTTAGTTACAAAATTCAATTATGAGCAGGCATCCGGAAACTTAATAATCTTAAAAGTGCTATTTTCCGTTGTAGAAGTACCTGCAACATATTTTTCATAATGCTAGTTTTTAATAATTCTCAATAGACTTTCCTAAAAGTCTTTTTACTGAAGGTTAATATTGTCTATTGTACGTAGTAAATAAAGGCAATTTTATTAAGATCATGAGTCATTACACACCAGATTCATAAACTTATTAAATTTTTAATGATCTGATTAAAAACAATAAACAGAAATAAATAGGCACCTTTGTTGTGACGAATGCCCCTTCATTGAGACAAGCCAAATTACTTTTGCTGTAAATGAGTGAGATGTTACATTTCACGTTTGGATATTTTTATGCGTATAGTAATACATCCAACTCCTTTGTAATTAACACAATAAAGCGCCTTGTCTCAAATAGACGAATGAAATTTTCAGTTATTTGTTTTACTTTATAACTGTGATGATATTTTTTAACTGTTCTCTTTATACAGAGACTCCAAGCGCTTTTTCTATAAAGTATCTTGTCTGACTATGAATAAAATATATTTAATATTTAAATATTTTGTTAGTTTGTTACTAAATTATAATTAAGTTGAGTAAAATACAATAATAATATATTAATAATTTTTAAAAATAACAGGGTTCTGTTCCCTTTTTAAAAATCCAGTTCTTCAAATCAACCATAGATATATATATATAAAATTTTAAATAACCTTCGCTACCAAAAAAACGTCCTGTATTAAGTAAATCATAAAAGAATTATCAAGTTGTCAACAAAGTAAATTAACCTCACTTTATCAGGTGAATAGTGAATTTTTATAATCGGTTTTACTATTGATTAAATTAATTTTAATTTTAATTTAAGGCGATAACTTCAATAATTGATCAAGTTTGCAACTTACTTTACTGTAACCTGATATTAATTAACTATACAAATAACTTCCAATAATGTACAAATAAGTAATATTAACTTAAACTTAATGGATCGATGTAATAAACTTATTAAAATAAACGAGGATTATATTGAAAAATAAAAATATTAAGCTATTTGTATAACCTTTTTTCATACTTAAGGAGAGAATTTACGGACTTCCTCTCGTGCAAGTTATTTTTAAATAACTGCTGCATAGATAATATGTTATAGAATATATGAAACAGCTTGCGAATCAATTCTAAATGGTAACAACGGATTTATGCATGAAGTAGAGCACGCATGAATGTGAAATAATTATAATTCCTGTATTTCACATGTTTTATTCTTTGAAGGCAGCTCTAAACTGATTTTTAAAGTACGATATGATGGAAGATCAAAGAATAGCGAAAATCCGGAAATTTAATAACAAATGCAAGTGCAGACGATGATCTACCCCAGAGACAGGAAATGGACCTTGAAGGAGGTATAGGCCATGAATTACGAAAGCGTTATCGGAGGCTGCACAGAATTATTCAAGATCCTTTCCCATACATTTTACGGAAGCACAAAGCTTCCGAGAGTTCATACAGGATCTTGTGTTTTTGTTTTATTCTGCAGTACGATGAGATTAAAATTTTATTGATATCGTACAACCAATTTATATTAGAAATAGAAAATTGTTTTCGTAGCCGTGTTCATATGTTTTATGAACGATTTTAAATGAAAGGCCGGAAATGAGTTTTAAATAATATATTAAATTTCTGATATAACTCAACGCAAATATGCCTATAGTTTCACCAAGCGATCGAAAGCATTAATTTCGGGAAATATAAACTTGATGCCTGAAACAATAATTATCAATTTAATAAAAACGATAATTGGCTAAAGAATGTCGTAAAGTCGTAAGTCTGAACATAAGTATTGCGAGGAAAATATCAAAATTCCAGAAAAGCCGTCCTCAGAAAGATAAAAATAAACTGTAGCAATTATGTGGCGTTTTGCGATTTCTGCTTTTATACCACAAAGATAAGTAGATTATTTTTGTATTTTATTATTAGCCTCTTTCTTAAGATTATTGTTTTTATTTTCGTAACGCTACTAATTTGATATTTGAGGAATACAGGTTACATTAAGAATGCGCGTTTGGTTGTTTATGACCTGAAAAGAAATATTCTGTTTCAAATATTGATTATTTAACTAAGATTTATTGAAGTGGGTATTAAGACGATTAACAGGATACAAGTGGTTGTTAGCATTTCCGGGTTGTTAATATTTTACCAACCAGCTGATTCCAACCAGCATTACTGAGAAAGAAGTTTCAACTCACATCAGGTTTGTAGCCTCTTCAGAGATCACCAGGATTTTATTTCAGAAGGAGTCAGATTAGGCAACCACATGGCCGCTAAGAGTCACGTCGGGCCTTGGTACAGATATAAATTACGGGTCCCCTTCACCCAAAAAAATCTTGATTACATAATATTTTTCATGGGTTGGTCTATTTGTACTCCAAATGTCTATAAATGTGTCAAATGTGTATAATGCCTGTATACCGCTTATAGTACATGTGTATTGCCTGTGTTGTAAAAATGAAATATTTAAATTTATCCAAACTACAAAAAGATATCCACTAAATTAAACACGAAAAGTAAAAAGCTAAATAAACGTTAATAAAACTAGTAGTAAAATATACAGTGTTTAAATAAAGTAAGGAATAAAATTCATATTTTTTGTATTATCACTGTTTGGAAGAAAAGCTCGGACACGTCAATTTTATTTTTTAATGTTAAAAACCGAACACCCGATCTAATGACATTCTAACTTGGTAACTTGGTTTATGTTGGTCAAATATTGCCAAATTGCGAATTGCGAGATTTTGCCATAAGATACAAACAACATCAAACTATTTAAAGGTTTTGTCTATTATTGCCATTCCTGTCTTTTTAAGTAAAAAATATTTGATCGTTGTAATGATACCAGTTCGTGAGCAAAACGTTAATTCTTGACATTACTTTCGATAGTCATTCCGAGAACAAATAAATCATAAATCGATCGAAATTACGTTCCAGAAATTCGATATAGCTGGTAGGCTCATTAGTTTCCAAAACACGGTCTAAATACCATCTAAATACCATCATCCTGATCTGAAGATATGTCGCTTTCGGTGTTGATCACCTGGAAAATCCGCTTTTACTTGAGCTAGAGCTTTGTGGTTCTTTTGAAGATATGGATTTCGGTTTCTTCGACTTTGGTGTACGTCTAAATCATTCGTGCCTTAAATTTCTATGCCATATCCATATTTTCTTGGTGGGAGTATTAAACATCAGTACTTACACGCCCCCGCCAGAAACCAGACCATCGGTAATTTGTATCGCCTTTAACGCCCTCTTGTCGGCCCTGGACACCCAAATAATCATTTTGATGCCGGTGAAGCAGAAAACAATGGAATTATGTTTGTCTTCTACATTTAGGCTTGAATGTAGAAGTCAAGTATCATGTATACCATGAAAGGATTAAAAAAACTGTTGCCATGAAAAGGTATTTTTGGTCAAGTTGGACGAAAGAGCTGGAATATATTTATAACATTAATTAGAAATTTAAAAAATGAAAATTAGTAGTGCCAATACAAAAACTGTCACAAACAAAAATTTATTAAGCGTAACCGGACACGTACTAGCCGTGTATTCAAGTTCAACTGGATTGCTTTGCTTTTGTTATTTTAACAAATGTTAATAACTTTATTTTGTTGTTATTTACTAGTAATTACTTTAGTCTCAGAAAGTGGTTTAGACCCTCTAATCCCCCCACTCTTGATTACGGCCTAGTCATAGGTGGAACTCAATGTATCTAAAATTTAACTTTAACTTTTAATTTTATTATTTCCAAAAATAAAGTTTAACCGGAGGTGGTGAAGAAACCATAGATATTATTCAAGACAGACGGAAGGGATCACTTAAAGTAGTCTTGTGCACAAGAAGCACGTTGAACCTAAAATTGTGACAAGGTTAAAATTTGCTCTAGAAACCTTGGACTTGTGACGCCTGGTATGGTATGTGGATGATTGCTCTCCTGGAAGAAGAACACCATCGGGCATTTTCTGAGAGCAACAATGCACAAAAGGCGCATACCAACCAATTTAAAGCAAAGGAAGCATTTGGTACCTCTTCACTCTACTTTATAAGTGTAAGATCTTCGTACCAGCAGTTGTAAGCATATTTTGTAGATAATCTTCTAAGAGAACCGGAAGAAATTTAATAGTATAAATATGTGTGTGCAAACTTTCAGGATAATATTTTTTAAGGTCCGAACCTAATTCCTGGGCGAACGTAGTATGGTCTATATTTATTTTATAGAAGTCTTATTCTGACATATTATTATTGTAAAGGTTAGTTATTCTGGTCATTTTCCTGCCGTAGCTGCACATGATATTTATTTGCTTAAAGAATTTCTGTAAAAATGGCGTACAAACGTGAACTTTCAGAAAAGTTTCTGAAGTATTTGAATTAATGCGCTTGGTACTAAGATCCAACTTCTGTCTAGATCATCTTTAAACAATGTTATTGGCTTTTTAGGTTAATCTAATTTACTTATTGTAATGATAACGGAAAAATTTCTTCATTATCCATAGTCAATAGTTATAAGTATATTGAGAGATATTAAGGTATGAACACGCATAGTTAAATTTTGTAGCCAGAGAGGGGAAAAAGCTGATGGTTCGAAAATCAAGAACATCTGGATTCTGTCTAAATATACGAACTCTACACCTTATCTTCATATTTCACTGTAAAAGAAATGGGTAAATAGTTTTGTTTATGAAGTCGTTACCAAGAAAAGTATCACTATTGCGAACAAACCATAAAACTAAAGCAACCTAAATTTACAGCAATGTACGCTATTTTAAAGACGTATTGCGAATCCTACATTAAACAGCTACTCTTCAAAATTATCATAAGGTGAGCATATAAGGTGGGTATCGAAACTGTTCTTAGAAATTCAAAAATTGTAGATCTTTGTCCATTTGTGAAGATCGATGGACTAAAATTATTATTGATGTTGTTATGAAGGATTGAGCTATGATATTCTACCTACAGTCGCTCTTGAGACGAGTTAATCGAATGGCAACATCTAGGTCAAGTGATTCTGGAAATTGATTAAAAAACGTATACCACGATCAACAGAATATATACTACTAAATATGCTTCTTTAATGCTTCATCTAATGGTTAGAATAGAGGAACTCTAATGTAAGAGATAGCTTCAAGGAACTGTTGCTCACCCTACGGTCATGACCTGACACCAAGAAATTACTAACTTTTCTAAAAATTTAAATTATTTTACAGGAAAAAAAGAATTAAGATTTCAGAAGATTGAAAAGTTTTGGTTCATTTTGATATTACTTCATCTTAATAGAGGTCTTACTGCACATACAGATATATACATATTTACTGCAATACAGAAATTTTATAAATTTAAATTAATTTAGGGTTAGGTCAGAATCTTGTGGTTTTTGACGTTGATATTATTACCTAATACAAACTATTCTTCATATTGAAAATAAATGCAAATAGATTCCTATATATAACAAATAAGATAATGCTTATAGATTACACTAATCTAGATTTTGTGAACTTATTTTCTTAATTAGTAATTGCATTTATTAATAGACACACAATAAACTAATTAGTTTACGTGTTTTGTAACTTTTGTAAACTTTTATTACTATTTTTATAATATAATGGTTTCAGATTTGAACTAATTTAAGCTTTAATTTATGAGAACCAAATCTTCATAAAAAAGACAAAATCTCTACAAATATAAGTAAAAGTCGAGGCAAGTAAAAGCATTATAAATCAGAATATCATTAACAAAAGCTTAAAGAAAACCTTTTATTTCATATTCAGTTCAACCCCAAAACTTTTGAAGAATTAATAATCTTTAAATTCCAGATAAGCTCTTGAATTGTAATTAGACTCGAGTGGCATTAATAAATTTTTTAAGTTATTACTTTTTTACATTAATGGCATTGCTTCGATTTTTAACCTTGTTGCCTCCATTGAACTTTAGCGAGCTGAAACTTTAATGTGAACTGTGCGTGTAAGTGACATCGTTACACTCCATTTTCTAGAAAATAAAGTATATCCTTCAACTGTATAAGCCAATTAATAATGAGTACTTAAAACGCAGAAAAGCTTTGTCTTTATCGTATCGTTGTCTATAATTTGTAGAACAGAATTGCTAGTTTTAAAAATGTGACTGTTTAATTTATTAACACGCTATTCTAACGTAATATTATTTATTATATTTATCTATCAATCGTTTATCGACCAATAAATTAGATTTTTATTGAAAAAGAAATATTTTTATACTACATATTATACTACTTTGTATTGTAATGCTTAGCTTAAACCCCGTTGTCAATATATTGTTTGCAAAGACGCACATACGTTTATTGCTTTATACATTTTTTTACCCCCCATGTACCCAAATATATGGTCCTTCGAGCCGGATGTAGTGCGTAGCAGCACACACAATCAACTTCTATCAGTTTAATTTTTTTAGAGCAGGGGCTCCTTTGAAGAAGTTTCCGTGAAGCTGTAACAAAGGCAGTTCAGAGTAAATATGTCGGAATTAAAACTAGAAGAGCTAATTTTGAAAACTTATGGACTAAATCTAATAACATTCAGAGAGCTATAAAATAGCAGAAGCAACCTATAGGCACATTTATTATCAGACGTTAGTTAGCACGGGATGAAATCATTGAGAGTCATTCGTTGAAAAATGATTTTGAAAAGTTTTTACGATGGTTTTTGTCTGTTATTGCTGATAATTCCTTTTTCACCACAATTTCAAAGTTTCAGTATTTTAAAACATCTCCTGAAGGTGGCGAGTTGAAACTATTCAGGTAAGTTATAGTATATGAGGTAGGCTACAAAGTAGCCTTAAATTTATTGCAAAACGATATGACAGTAAAAACAGGGCCAACTCCGCCATAGTTGGTAGCTGGATAGCAAAAACCCTACAGCCATGTAAAATTTATGTAAACAAGAGAGTGGCAGAAATGCAAACCGTACATAACTGGGAAAAATATGAATGCCAGACAATTTATTACTCACGCATTATAGTACCTCCTTTGTCTACCAGTAACTCACTGGTGGGAGCGAGGTTACTATCCACCCTCTACTAGCTCTCCAGGCTAGTACCGGAGCTATAAATGTGCTCATCCATCGAGGTCCTTAACCCAGCATGCAGACCATTCACTGCACGGCCAAGTCCAACCTCAATGTGGTTGGGCTAGGAACTCTAGATTTCTCTACGTTTTACTTGATAACTTGCGCAAAAATAAACAAGTTCACAGAAGTAGTAAGTTGCCATAATTATTCTGCTTTGTAGAAGAATTATATTTAGGGTTGAAGGCGGTTAAAAAATGCCACTATTTCATTTACCCAAAAACATGCTTCTGACAAACCGACAGATTTGATTAATACACAATAAACATATCGCATTATTTCATGGTGGTCAATCAAGCAACTTTTACTTCACTGAGGTCCAAATATTGGCCTCTTTCAGACATAAATGCTATAAGGAAGGTTATTTGTAAAAATATAATTGGTACAAGAGTGACACCAGTTCCATTAATGAGTGACTTGCTTCAACATAGAGTTAACTAGTGTCGTTATTTGTCTTACAACTAAAGCTGTTTGCACGAAATTTATGTATTCAGCTTCACCACAGAACCATACTTATCAGCATGAAAAAGACTCAGGTCTATGTTGGCGAGAAAAATGCGCAGATCTATTTTCTGATAATGCCACCAATTTTGTTAAAGCTAACAATTGGAACATTGGAACACAGTATACAATTATGCTTCAAATTACCATAAATCATTATAAAATTGGCATTTTATATTACTCAAATCACCAAACTTTGGCCGCAAGCTGCCGAAAATCTACAGTATACGGATCTTACTCACTATCTAAAAGTCATACGCTTCACGTCTGAAAAATATTCACAATTTTGGTCCTTTCACAAGTAAAAGGAATCCTCAATTCCTAGTCGCTCACTTCTTTATGCATAACATAAATGACTTAAGCTCTCACTCCATCACATTTCTTAATTGAAGAGCCTCCTACAAGCACTCCTGAACTAAATTACACCAACGTTCCGGTAAGTAGTCTAAATCGTTGAAAGCACATACTGCAATTATATCAACATCTATGAAACAGATGCATAGATGTTCATCAGAGTACGTAACATATCTTCAAAAAGCACTAAGTGGGCACCACAAAGTTTACATCTTAAACTAAATCAGCAGATCCCCATAAAGGATGAAAATCTTTCTCTTTTCCAGTGGAAGATGACAAGAATTGTCAAAGTTGTCCTGGAGCTGATAAATTGCGCATAGATTTAGCAAAAACAGCTGATAGTATGCACAAATGTGATGAATAAATTGTGTCTCTTGCCAGTAGCGACCTAAGATAAGCGACTTATTTATTTAAGTTTTACTATTTTTTCTTTTCATATATCTCATTAAAATGGGAAATTCCCAACAAAGGGTGAAATTCATTCATACAGCACCCACTAAAATGGTGTGGTGTGGTGCTGCTTGTGGCTTGTTATGTAGGTATGGCGTGGATGTGGTATGACGCATATGGTAACACCGATAATTAATTTATGTAGTTCTTTGTCCTCAAAAAATTGAAACTCAATGATCTACATGAAAATCATCAAATAATAAAAATTTCCTTGGACACTGCAGGACAGTGTCGTTAGGTCTCTGTGGATGAAGAATCCGGGAATGACGAAGTACGGAATGTTTAATGCATTTAAATTTTATGCATTAATGAATTTCTATAATAAAAAGTTTCTTTTTATCGCATGAAAACGACAACATTTCACTTTGTGACGATTCGAAAGCTGATGCTCTACGTTATTATTATTTTCACCTACTTCTCCAATATCTTTTGTTACCTTGCACCAAGCTAGTTCATTTATGTGGTTCCGATGGTAGTAATTATCGGCATATAGAACTGGTAATCTTTCATCTAATCCTACGAACTTTATATTAAATTTGCGATCGTAGTGGAATAAATCGTATAGTACTGTAGTAATCAACTCTAGCACAGGGGCGGACGTAGTGACGTAAATGGTTTTAGGCAAAAGTTTTCATTTATCTGGTCCTAGTGGAGGATACATAGTGTCACGACAGATACCACAGACAAATTCCACACGCCACACCACGGCCGCGTCGCTATTCTATATATTTTTTAATCTGGTCTTGCGTCACACGCCAAATAAAAGCCACGTCGCTGCCACACCATACTTCGCCATCTCGGTTGGCGCATTGCCTAAAGCAAAGTAGTATTATTCAAATGAATTAATTCCTATTATTTGTAACAGATTAAAAATACTGAAAACAAATGCCCCACGATCAGGCGTTAATTGTAACGGTATAAAAATTTGAAGTCTCACGCTCAAGCGCAAATTGTAACGCACGCATTAATCTCAAACTCAAAATACTGAATACTTACTGAAGTTGCTTACTTAAAACCAAGAACTATAATTACTGCATTGATGTACCGGCAAAAGATCTCCTTTTGTTGACAAATTATCATTCAGGGTGTAGGTACTGGTTTCTTCAGCTTATAGATTGTAAAGAAAAAGTAAAGTTTTAGAAATAAAAAGGAATATGAGCGCCATTCACTTGATATACAGTCATTACAATACTTGATCAGTATCCACAAGTGAAAAAGGATTCTGATTAAATTGATTGAATTCAATTTATTTTGAATTTGAAACTACTCATGATTAGTCAGGTTAACGTTAAGCAAGTTAATGTAATTTTATCACTTCAACAAGTGCTTCATCCAACATTATCATAACCATAACTAGTCTTAATTCTCATTTATTTATAAATAAAAAATATTGTTTTTATAGAACAAGAGAACCATAATTTATTTAATATAAGAGGGATCCCTTTTACTATGAAGATTAATCGATCATAACAACAGTTTTAGTGTCATAGATAAGTATAAACATCTTAGTAGCTAAAACAACTTACTTAAGAAATAATGTTCATCAGCTAATTGGAAATATATTGTAAAACCTTTTTAAACACATGACATTCACAACGCTATATTGCCCTTTTTTGTTGTTTTCACTTAACTTTAGGTACAAAGTACCTCACATTTTTCGCTGAAAGTAGAATGAACCCTGGTAAAGATGCTAAAGATAATAACTGAATTCAGGAACTGAACTTTGCTGGTATAATTTTTAGAATAACTTGGTTATTCATGCCTTTCAGTAATAAAAGTTTTAAACTAGTATAATTCCAATAGCAACGTCACTCGTGTACAAGTTTTGTAGTATTAGTACACAGAGCTTTAACTATTCCACTAACAAAACCAGATCTTAGCAAAGAGATATCAACCATTAAACAACTAGCACATACAAATCATTACAATCCGAACATGATTGACACTTTAATTAAACAAAAAGATTATAGGTTAGCTATCAAAAGAATATATCCTATTGATAATCAAACAGAAGACACAAATTACATATCTATACCATATTTTGGCAAAATATCAGAAAAAATTTCACATATACTAAGAAAAACTAACAATTATAAAATAACATTTAAAACCAATACCAACTTTTTCATTTTTATTTAATGCTAAAGGCAGAACGCATGATATCATGAAATAGGGCATTTACCGTTTAAATTGTTCTTTTTGTAGTTCGGTATATATTGGGCAAACACTTCGAAATTTTGACATAAGATATAAAATAAACATCCTGAAAAATCTAATTATGCCAAACACCTTTTAGAACAAAATCACACAATGACTCCTCAAAATAATATTAAATTCCTACATTTTTGTAATAACAAACGCAAATTGGACATTTTAGAAGCCTTTGAGATATACAAACACAAACTCAGGGTACCTTTAATGAATGAACAACTTGAGCTCAGTAATTCTCCGTTACTGGAAGTATTAGATATTTAATTCTGATTATTATTATTATTTTATCTAGTTACCTATTTTTGTATCTACCTTAGCGACGTGTTTGTTTATAATTATATTACCTTTGATAATGACAGCATAGCTGTCGAAACAATATTGTCAGGTTATATTTTAATAAAACTGTGAAACTTTTACTAATCTTTATTTATTTCATGATTATGGAGTTCCACAAAGTAAGGCTGGCAACAATAAACAAAAGTTTTGTATTCTTAACACAAACTTGATTGCCAAAAGGTTGCATTTTTCAACACTGTAGTGTCTTGATCTGGTACAGAATTCTCTACGCCCACAATATATTTATTGTAAAGGACAAAGAGAGCTGAAGATTATTAGCGTAAAAATTCAACTTATTATGATTTCCCTTCATAAATCGTTGTCTAACGACACACTGTATTAATTGTTGAATCGTTAATACGTGTTGCTAAACTTTAAACTTCAATTTACAATTGAATAAGTTTTACAAATCATAAACTAACGGCACACTGGATTACTTATTAATTTTACTAGAACAAAGTACTAAAGCCCTATAATTTCTTTTCGGTAAACGGAACGGGAAAACTCAAATTTTACTTGGTGGCCCATAACAACCTTGCGTCGACTTGGCGAATTATCCGAGGCTTTGATTCTTGTCTTTTACTGGCCCTTGTCTGAAACTGACTGACTACTAGGAACTGCAAAACTATCTCCACTTATTTTAAACTAAGAGAGGGAAATATATAAACATTCTACCAGGCACCAAGATGACACATTTTACGCCAATCAGAAAAAATCCTTCTGGAACATTCGACGGGTATTTACAGCAACCAGAATTCAAATCTGATATTTAATAGAACATTGCAGACTATCATTTGTATGTATATTTTCGAAGAATCTATTCAACAGAAACAAAACTAAGCACGTAGAGGAAACATGAATTTAGCTTAAATGCATTTATACGTGCCACTTTATTTCGAAAATAATTCTTATTTTAGTATCTTCATTACAATAAACACAGATTTTTATTCGTGAGAACGCTTAGGTAGCCTTTTCTGTTAACGAAAAACATTATTAGTTTCGGAATAAAGTCTGCAATTTTAAACTAACAAAAATATATTTATATATACAGGGCTGTACTAAGATTATTTACAATAAATACATTTTTAAATGTATTAAAATGGATCTCTCTTAAAATTTTTAACACGTTATATATTTAAAAGAAAATGGCCCAAAAACTACGATATTTTAGTTAATATTTAATCTTATCAGTCAATAACAACACTGTATCCAAGGAAAATTTCTCCGTCTCCGTTTAGCTTCGATAATCAACGCATCCTGCTTTTTCATAACAGCTTTACATTGATTTGTTTAGAAATAATAAATCATTTATTGTTCTTTGTTGACTTTTGTTCCTGATTACGATATTTTCTATCGAAACTTCTTTATTCCAAGTCAAAATAACTCAATTGAAAATAAGTTACAATACAGGAGCATTTAATAATAAAACAAAACGTGAAAGTGCATTAACTAGCGTTAATTGTTCGGGTATATACACACTACACACCTGTCATGACGCATTTTGTATTGATCTAACAAAATTAATTGAAGTTCTCTGTTCGTTACGCATTTCATTTTAAAAATTGATGGAGCAGAAGCGTGATATTCTGGTTATGATTTTTCGTGCCAAACCAATACCCAACCTCTAGAAGCTTTTATATTAAGAGTGACATTATTCGATAAACGGTATTTAATAATAAATCCATCGTACTAATGATTGGCGCTAGGAAAACTTAAAAAGAATAAAAATGTTCTTATCGTGTACTTACCAATTTTTCTTCTATTCTGAGATCTCACGCCCACAACCTATAAAATAGAAAATTATTAATTATTCTGTCATAAAATTAACTACCAATTTACCAAGTGAGAAAGTAAAAAGGTCTAAATGCACGGCCAACTTTATATTGTTGAATATACCAGGAGTAAAACCCCGGACCATGTTAATTATTAGGGTCATGTAAATAGACAGCAGGATATGTTTTTGTACGTGTTTTCATTATTCAGCGGCATCAACGTATCAGCGGTTTTCAGCAGCTATGTAAAAGCTTGAACGGAACACACATTATTTAGATTACCTGTCTCGATTGTTGTAATCATTTATATCGATTTATTTTGTTGTGTAATTTGTTATGCCATGTACGTTCTACAAAAGAGATAAATATAAAATTCTTTCAACTCGAGTTTAAAAAACGAGGGCTGTGATATGTTTTCAAATTTTACTTCGCTCTTTAGTATCAGAACTAGTATGTCATAGCTTGCATACTAGACGGTACTGAAAGCGAATATTGTAACGGCCTAGATTGCATTCATTACTGAAATGAATAGATGCAATTTATAGACGCAATTTATACCAGAAATTAATTTCGCAGCCTAAAGGGATGTTGAAAGTTTGCACTGGCTTTTGCTTGAATAAATTCATGTTTTTCTAGAAATAAAACTTATTAGCTGAATTTTAGGCATTTTGTTTAGTATTCAATACACCTATTCGAAAGCGAGCAGGTCTTTCCTTTTCCATTTGCAAATTGTTCGATGAAATACTTTTTAAAAGTACTATACAAAAGTGGGTACTATACAAAAATTTACAAAACTATATAGGTTTGTTTTATTATTATTGTACTATAATTGTTTTACAATTAAAAATATATTTGGAGAAGTAATAGATTGCTTATAAGCAGGCACGGGCGTGACCTTGCTGATTGATATTTAAATATCAATTCCGAATAGTCGTAGCATAAAGCATAAAAGCACGTAGCACATGACCGCACCTAGCCTGCTAATAAGTATTGCTTACAAAGTGGAATCTTGGAAGGCGTGGCATAAGCAACTCTCTAGGCAGAATTTATGAAAATATAAACTGTTCTGTTTTATTTAAAAAATTAGAATCATGAATTTTTAAAACAATAAATTTTTTACTAAGAATGGTCGCTATTCTGCGCAGGCAACAGAACACGCTCTTGTAGCTACAAAGTTAAAATCACTCGTCCTTTTAGTTATTGCGAAAATTAAGAAAGACAATAGTATATCAAGACGAGAATCAAGATATAATTTTCAGAGAGATCAAGATTCAGAGAGGACAAGATTAGACCGGATACCATTAAAATTGTAAAAATTTCATCAAACAGTGACAGTTACAGTTAACTCCTGCAGTTAAAAAAACAACTGGTTACGGTTTAAATTTCCAAATGAGTTTCAGGCATTACGGGTTGGTTATATAGCCTGGTTCCTCTTTTTGAAGGATTTTGCAGTGACTATTTTTAAGATTCTTAGTTGATAAAAAATTATCTAAATATTTGGAAAATTTTAAACACTTCTTGTTTCTTCTGATAAAGACACCGTTCTACTGCTTTTTGGAAGTGATACACAAATTTTTGTAAGTTTGTGAGATTTACTCTTCCGAGGATTATAATGCTTCGAAACCAATGAAAATCGATGGAAATTTAAGTGAGGTTTAGCCTTTGTTGTAGCTTCTATTGACTGGGAAAACCAGGATATTATGTAATTCATTCCCAAACAACTTTTCTATTTGACCGCATGCCATAGTAATTTAATCGTCGTTTTAATGATGTTGTTAGGCGGGAAAAACGTATTTAAACGGTAACAACACATGGTATTTGACTATTGTCAATATGTATTTCGGTAACGATGTAACGTTTTTATAAGTAAATAATAAATAAGAGTAACGATGTTACTAGTTTTATGTCGAGAAAGTGTAATATTAATTGAGAGCATACGTTATTCAATTCCAATCACCTTCATTAATATTGACTACGCCAACATTAATCAGTTAAGATAATTAACAGTTAGGGACGATCTTTTCACCTCCTTGTAACTTTATCTGGCAGTTAATTGTCATAGATACAATTACAATACAGTAGAAACAATTGTAACCATATCAATTAACGTTCAGATAAATTTAACAGGAGATGAAAAGATAAAAAAAAATCAAATTCTTGAATAAAAAGCGAACATCTTTAAATTCGTAGAATCAAATATCGCTTACAGAGAGTTATACTTATATTACAATAAGTAACTACGAGTAATTACATTCCAATCATATAGACACAATAAGGATGTTTTAGAAGATTTACTATTCCTAGATTTACTAATTTATACGATGACGTTCTTTTTTGTCTGTCTTGACAAGTATACAACTCTTTTGACGACATCGTTTCGTTTTTGCAAAAGTATTCCTACTAATTCTCTCTTCGAAGCATCCGTATTAAGAATGTATAAAACACAGTAGACGGCGGTGGTGGCAGCAATAATACAGATGCATACAACATACAACTCACCACTCTCTTAAGTTACATTTAAAATAATTGCTCTGTCTAAATAAAATTGTCGTGAAAAGTCTAACTCTCCAAAAATTAAGACTCTGATGCGGGTCGCTTCAATAGGACCCTAAATAATTATATAAATCTAGGGACAGTAATATGCAACAAGTATAAACCAAGCTTTCTTTATTTTATACAACACAAATTTATTTGATAGACTTAACACAAACAAAAAAAATTAAAAGAAAAGGAAATTTAAACTTGGATACCAAATTCTATGAAATATCAATCCCAAAATAAGCGAATTTTTTTCTCTTTATCTGATGATTTATCTGATGATAACCCATTTAAAACCACTACTAATGAAAAACTACAAATAAATTTTTTTTTGTGTTGTGATATTTTTATTAACACTAACTGAAGCTGTTTAATAAAAAAAATTAAATAATATATTAGAACATAAAAAAAGGAAGGTTGTGTAAACGCAACATTGGGTGGATAGCACTTGCGCCAATGCACAACGCCGACCATGGACACAACGCCCACCGTGGATACTACGCTGACTGACTGTTTTGAACACTTTGCCGACCGTCAACACCAAGCTGACTCTTCAAATAAATTTTGCTACTGGACACTTTCGTGACTGTGGACACTACGCCGACCATGGATACTACGACAGACGCAAGCGGTGGGCACTTTGTCGACAGTGGAGACGACGCCGACCCCTTAAAATAAATATCGCTGGACACTTTGCCGATCCTCGAAACAGCGCCGGTCACAAAAGGGAGACCTTTAAGAGCCGTCCATAGTTACAATTATGATGTGGATACAAATATAAAGTTCAGCTAAAACTAAAACTAATAAACCTGTTGGTCAATTTTGATATGGTTTTCACAAATATAATCTCTGAGATATTTTCTACAATATGACCTTAAGTTGTCCACGATCGCTATTTACACTTCAATGTTTTTCAAACATCATAACCTACAAATGTTGACATTCACAGGAACTCATAGTGATCGTCTAATGTTACAAATGCAATATTTAAAACAGTTTTTCATTTGAATCTGGTGGTAGTCACTTTTTAAATCCAAACCTGCAAAATAATTGCAATCTTTTAATTTATCTAAAAAATCATATATTTACTCATGGAAAAGGATATCTATTCCTGATGGCCTTTAATTTAACGCACGATACTCAAAGCGCATATAGTTTCTCCGTTTTTCATGGAGACTAAAATAATTATGGCATAGCAATAGCGTTTGATTTACAAATAATTTTGTTTTCGGGCAAGCCTGTAATTATCTTGTTTATGAGTGTACAGCTAACTCTTGTAGTTTGCGAGAGAATGGGTTCTAATCTAATTTATCAGGTTTAACAATTTGGTCATTGATCTGATCTGACGTTAAAGGAACCTATGTATTGAAGTTGGAATGAGCTAAGTTTTACAACATCGATTTTCTTATTATATATACGAGCCCAAACTCATATATTAGTTTGTCTCTCCTTATTTTTACTCTGATTTGTGTTGGTCCATAAAGCAAGCGATTGTGTCTTGTTGCTAGAACTGAAGTACAGCCTCTGCACCTCTTCGCACCTTTTAGAGGTTCTTATAGTGGGGTTTACAGATTAACAAAAGTTCCTAAAAACTTTGCAAGTAGCGGTGGAAAGGAATTCCCTGATAGAATTACATGGAAGTTTGTATGTAGTAGATCCAGAGAAAGCACCTTATTTCTAGCAACAAGATATAGTCACTTTGTAAATTAAAAACAAATTGGGACTGAAAATCACGACGAACTAATATGATTTTGGGCTCGTAGCTAATACATACTCTTCGAGCTAATACATTATTTGTGTTTAGCTCTAAGTTTGGTTCGGATAACTTTATTACGGCCACAATCTTCCGTCACCCTTTGTGACACACCCGTCTATGCAGTACTCATTTCCTGGTATATAGCCTCCTTATTATTATTTCCATTGTGACATTATTTCCAGTTACCTTGGAATAGAAATTGTAACATGCACATTTCAGTTAACACGGTTGTGACGTTGACAAATTTACTAGGGCACCTGCTGAAACGTTTTTTCACTCGCTCATCACTGGTGGGTCACGACTCACGACGGCTACGAGCGAAATATTCTCTCAGGACCCTTATGCCGCAGCGGTGGTCACTTAGTCACTTAGTTATTTAGAGAATAAATAATTCAAGGTTTGTTGAATGTAGAAGGCGAAATGTTTGCCAATGCAAATATTGAAACTCAAGGGGATGAAGATGCGTAGAAAAGCTTGGAGCTGTCAAAGCAGAGGAAGGAGGGAAGGACTAGTCATAGAATTATGAAGTATGGAGGTACAGTCAGAAAATATCGAAAAATGTATTCTAATTGCTACAAAAAAATTAAAAGAAGAAAATATCGCAGAGACCAGTGCAAATACAACAAAAGTTCTTACGTTCTGCGAAGACTGCGATGTACAGCCAACCATATGTATTCCTTGTTTTAAAAAATCATGAATAATTATATTTCTGATGTTTAGTTTTTCTATATCAGAAATGAAGTTTGTTTGTATTTCTAACCAGTTTGTGCCATATTTTTTGGATAAAAGTTCATTTCCGTGGAGTGTCTTTGTGCTCAGTTACAGTGTTCCGATCAGCAAACCATGGTGTGGTTAGAAACATGCACCATTCATGCAGCCGTAGACGCAATGTAAAAAGCCCTTATAGTGAATGTATACTTTTAGATGCAATACAAAATATATCAGTCCGTGACCCACCGTGGGCACGCGTGTCTTCTTGCAAAAATCAGCGTGTTGCACCGGTGAGTCACGTCGTCAAGAACTGTTAATACACGACCATATAATCACTTTAAGGTTTCAGCACTGCTTTTAAAAATAATCTTATTAAGAAAAAATTAAATAAAAAATTAAATTTCATGCTTATTTTTCTATAATGAAAAAGTAAATAAATTCATCATAACAAATGCTTAAGAAACGAAAAGCCTTCATTACGGTATTTGAAAACTAACTAACAGTCTCAGCAGCACTAAACAAGCGCTATCCATGGGGCACCTAATGCGGTGAAACATTAATAACGTTCGTTACAAAATAAATTTATCTTTGTTAACAATTCGATGTTTTTCTTCTAAGGGATAGTTAGCAGCTGTAATAATTCTCGACAGTGACAAATAAATATTATTGACAAAACTTCAGTAGTCAGATTTTCACTATTTCCTTTTATAAAAAGTTAACCGTAAATAGTATCTACTTTCAACGCTTCTTCATTGTTTTAAAAGCAATTTACTAAGCGTGTAACTATTAGTTATTTAAATGTACGGCTTCAACTAACATTCCAATTTTCTGTACCCTTAATCATCGTATTTATCATCCTCAAAGTTTTATTAATCATAATATCTTAGTAAATTAACTAATGTCGTCCTTGACATTAATATTTATAGTTTAGTACCCACTGAAATACCACCGGGTTATTTAGTTGACTGTCGTAGTAACATTTCAGAGTTACCCACTTGATTACTGTGACCTAGAGACAGGCGCTGAATTGGAGAACTAACGATGCTTTGCTTTAACAAGACAAGCAGCATTGCATGACTATACCACCCCTCAAAATTCAAGTTTCATTCACGTAGGATAATTTGCTTCTCACCCACATATATTAACATCGACATTGGTATTCATACATACAAAAACATAACACAAGGCATAAACATCATTAAAGCTGCTTGTTAACTACATACATATAATAGATTTAAAAAATATTCGAGTTGTCTCTGTGGTAGAATGTCTATGCATATTAAAAATTCATTGGTAGTTTTACTTAGGGGTAAAGTTACAAGGAAAAGTATCGGTAACTTTACGTAGACTAAGCTGTTTCGGTTAGTTGAAAATTTAAAAAGAATAATTTAAAAAGATATCCAACGAGGTTGGAAGAATAATCAAGGTTGATAAGCTTAGTAAAATCACAATTTTCTTTGCTTTAAAAGAATATTAAAGTAGTTAGGGAATTTACACCAGAAAGAAATAAAGTGCATCCTATTAAATAACTCATAAACTAATTTTAACTTTTCCACTTAGAGAAGAAATTTTTACGGAGGGGATCTGCAGACAAATTACAACTTATGCGGTGCAAAACTAAATTTAATTTAGGGTCATTTAATGGAACCGCGTTGTTAAGCTCTTCAGTAATTCTATGTTTATCTCAAAGGGGTCTTTGTTCGTTGTCTTTGTCTAGGACTTTCTGGGGTTAGAGGTCACCAGTGGATTACTAGAAAGCCCACAGTGTCTTATTTGCAAGTGAAACCCCCAAAGGCTATGGTTTTGACACCTTTACAAATTACACAATATAATGTTGTGTTTCAGTCAGTTTATCAGAAGGTATTTAGGTCATGGTCTCAAAGGAAATGATAAATTAAAAAAATTGCGATTTTTACAGAATGTAGGAATTTCTCTCTTTTAAAGCAGTTATAGTAAACATAACATAACAGAACAGAATAGTAATAGAAACAGTCATTACGGGATGCGAAGCGAAACATTTCTGGATATAATATGTAATGGCGGATACCAGAAGGTAATCTCTGAAACAACATTGGAATTTCTTTGTTATGAGGGATAATGCACGTAATCAAAATATTTTTAATACCATCTAAATATTTAGTAATTTTCTTTCTTTCTAAAGAATATTCAAGAAATTTTATTTGTAAATGTACCTACACGTAAGATTCAACAATAAGTAGTATTCATTATTATCAAAATAGACTGTAATATCAAATCATTAAAATTGCCTGGAAAAAGATAATAAGGGAAATTGTAAGACTGTAAAGATCCTGACTTAGTTTGAATAACATAAAAGCTAATACTATAGTTGAAAAAATATACAAGGTGTTACACTGAAGATTCGTATTCTCTGAACAGGTTATAGTACACATAAAATGCAACTAAAATAGCATTAGCGTCTATCTTTCATAATAACCGAGAAGATTGTTTTTGAACAGTGAGTCACTGGTTTGAGAATCACAGTTGGAGCAATATGTACCGAACTGCATTTTTAACATGATATCCGATACATTGATGCAACTGATGCTAAGTGACGTCACAGTTTATTTTGACTATTATTTTCAGCAGTTTCCAAATATTGACCTTTCTATCAAATTTCCTCAAAGTGCGTAAAATCAAAAATGGCATAAGGATGTTTTGTTCCTATTGCCGAGTACTATCATATTAAATTTATACAAAAGTTTAGTGAAACAACCTGTATATATTATAACTATTATGTTTGATTTTCATTCCGTCTAGACTAAAACCGTTATAAAATTTCGATGTACAAGAATTTATTTTATGAGATTCCAGATTCTGCGGGGTAATAGAGGGCTAGATTGTCTAATAGACATGCTGTTTCTGATTAGAAATTTTTAACATAACGATTTGAATGATTGAGTTATTACGCTTTTACATAAAATGCATGGAAGATACGAATCTGGTGTAAATCAATACCTCGACTTCTAATTCCCAGGCGATAGGAAGTCATTTCTTTATTCGAAGAAATGGTAAACGTGTCAGTTATTAAAGATATATGGAAAATGTTTTATATTTAGCTATTTCATCAAATTAATTTAATAAAACACAGTGATGAACTTGATTTTTAATGATTAACAATATACATTTTTATTACACTTGTACACATGTCATTCTGATACAATTATTAGTGTTGGCTTCGTTCAGCTCCTAACTTTTTGACATTAGCTGCATTCATAACAGAAAACTTTTTTCGCAGAAATCTAGCTACAACTACGTCAGCAGGTATTTATTAATCTACGTTTACTATATAAGACTGGCATAGTTTTGTAGATGTTGCTTCAAGCCTGGATTGTTTCACATATTTGTTATGGTGGTGGTCAATTTATGATTACTTTTTTTAAGGTCAAATTGACATCGAGCGAATAAGTGCTGATGCATCTTGTTAGTAAAGTGTTGTTTCAGAGAGCAGCTGTAGTTAGTTCTTTTGGTCATAAAAATGAGTAACATGAGTGACAATGAAGAATCTATGAATACCCTAGCTCAGAATCTTTTCCTGAATACTTCAATGGTGAGGATGAGGATGGCACAGAATTAAAGGTGAGGAAGTATATTATGTCTGATTTATTATCTAATGTCTTTCCGACTGGACAGTATGAACAAGCAGAAAGGGAGCCAGTAGAAAATGGCACTCCGAAAGTGTATTATAGAATATGAAGAAAATATTACAGTTTATTATACTCGATTAGTGGACTCGTGATTTTTGGTTTAGTGGATCAAATGTGTATTGTTCTGAAGTAATCAGCATCAACATACTTTTTTAGATTTTAGTACATTTTTATCCGCAATCTTATCGTATCCTCAAATTTTAGTTTTGTTTATCGGTAAGTAATTAATTATTTTTTGTTTTTTGTGTAAATTAAGATAAAACAGAACAAACGGTTTCTTCTGCGAGTTTTTAATTATAGAAGCAATTTCTACTCAATATCGGTGCCGTCAAATTAACGCACCTGCTAGTAATTGACGCAGTGAAAATAATACATTTACCTAAAGATAATAGTCTAAGAGCCAGCGACAAAAATAGTTACGTCATTTCATTAAGAAAATTCTTGATGCCATTGTACTGCCTTAACATAGGTAAACTTTAATTGAAAGTTCTGCCACATATCCGTGGTGGAGAGAGTAGCGGGGGTGAGTGAAAGGGTTAAAAAATATTAATACAAAAACGTGATATAAAAGTAAAGCTGATTTTTGGTGTGATGGCGGTAAATAATATTGCAGCGACACAGAGCGGTGGTAATTTAAATGACTTGCAATGACTTGCTGCAATGATTAATTTATAGTAGTAAAAATAGTTAAAAAACACACTGTAAACATACTGTTTAAAAATCAAGTCCCGTGTCGAAGAAGGTGTGATCAGTCCGCCATCTTGGAAAATTTGGCGGTTTAAATGGAAAATAATGGAAAAAATTGATAGGCAGCTGTAAATTGGTATAGATGTTGTCGAATAGTTACTGTTACGAAATTGATGAGTCCCAAGTTGAATAAGGTGTGCTCGAGCCGCCATCTTTTTCAAGATGGCGGTTTAAATAAAAAATAACGGACAAAATTAATAGAAAGCTGAAAATGGTAAAGATGTTGCCGAATAGTTCATTTGAACCGCCATTTCTTCCAGGATGGTGTCTCAGACACGCCTTAGTCAACTCGGGACTCATCAATTTCTTAAACAGTATGTATTCGCCAACATCTATGCCAATTTTTAGCTTCCTATTAATTTTTTTCGTTATTTCCCTAATTTTGATAAAATTTTACTATACTTTTGGTCTTTGACCTTTTCATAGTCAATGTCTGCCGATGAATCATATACCGTTGGAAAGTACTGAAAATTACCTTGCAAATGATATATAAAATGACGCATTTTGAGTGTATCTCATTGGATATGTTTACTAGTAAGTACAAACTGATATGACGTAATAGGCCACATATTTTCTCAACCTTCCTTGCTGTCTATCCCCATCCCCCCAGTAATCAAACCGTCTGCCATTGTAATATATTACAGAAAATATTATTTACCGTCATCACACCAAAAATCAGCTTTACTTATATCACGTTTTTGTATTAATACTGTTTAACCCTTTCGCTCTCTCCCGCTACTCTCTCCACCACTGATATGTGGCAGAACTTCCAATTAAAGTTTACCTATGTTAATACAGTACAATGGCATCAATAATTTTCTTAATGAAATGACGTAACTATTTTTGTCGCTGGCTCTCCGTCTATAATGAGTCGTATTCGCATCTCATTATTAAATTAACAACATGTTTAATTATCATGGTGACCAATTCTAATCTTTTCGCACCTATTAGAATTAGATAAAGCTATCTTTATTCTTGTTGAACTTAAACACAACTTTAGTTAGACACTTTTAATCGAGGCTCGTAATACGAGGCTCGTAATTGTTTGTCATTAAAATAAATAATCCTTTGCCCCATTTTGAATCCCCTGCTTCTACATTCCTTCCTACCCTTAAGAAGATTTACTAGCTTACTGTAATTTTTTCCTATTTTTATATCAATCAAGTGTTTCTTAGAATAATAACAAAATGTTTACGCAGCCGTTTATTTCTGCTACTAAATGTTTAAATTGTTATCATATAATTTGTAATTTGAAAATTAGTAAATACGAATACATACACTTCGCTAAAACTCTGAATTTTAGTCACCATTACCGAATGCTTATACGTGAGTGAAAGTGTGAGAGATATTAGTAACGTTCATATAAAATAAAGTTCCAGTTCCAGTTCCAGTTCCAGTTCCATTCTTACATTCGTGTCGACCGCTACATGATTTTGTAACAGTTGATGCCTTATGACACCGGAGCATATATCGCACCTCTAGTACATTTTCTCAGGGGCGGCTTAAGGCCCGGCCAACCCGGGCAACTGCCCAGGGCGCCGTGTTTGGGGGGCGGGGTGCCAAATCGGCGATGAAATATTGAAATTCGAAACATGAAAAAGTAATTTTCTCATTACAACGATTATTACGTGGTATTAAGTACTGTTACAGTGTTACGGTGCTCGAAATTAATTACCGTGTGGTTGTGCGAAGAGTCACTGTTTTGTTTTGGGAGTTTCCATTGCGTTCGCGTCATCACCAGAAATACCTATACTCTAACAGTCTAACAAACAAATGAAAATCAAGGCCACCGAAATCACGAGAGATCATCGTGGTGATTTTTGGTTTTAAGCCCCCCCCCCCTTAAAACCAAAAATCACCACGAAGGAGAAGATATTAGAAAAAAATAACAATGATATCATAACATTTTATTATAACGTACATACATTATTACCAAAAACAACAATTTTACAATTTCGCTCTCGTGATTTCGCCAAATTACCCTCTCGCCCGGGTGAAAATTTTACTTCTACAATACCATTATTATTAAATAAACCTAATTTTGTTTTCAAGCTTCTGATGGGTCAATATTCATAAACAAGAATACATTAGTTTAAATATAAAATAAAATTAAAGCAAATACTTATATCTTTTAATTTGAAAATTAATAAATTTGCGTTTGTTATTACGAAAATGTAGGAATTTAATATTATTTTGTGGAGTCATTGTGTGGTTCTGTTCTAAAAGGTGTTTGGCGTAATTATATTTTTCAGGGTGTTTATTTCTGTAACAACGCAGTGCTCATTATATCTTATGTCAAATTTTCGAAGTATTTGTGCAATATATACCGAACTATAAACAGAACAATTCAAACGGTTAAACATAAGGGTACATTTATTAAATGAACATATTCAGCTCAGTATTTCTCTGTTTTGGAAGTTTTTAGATATTTAATTTTTGTCTTTTTATCTAGTTATCTATTATTTGTATTTACCTTAGCGACGTGTTTGTTTATATTTATATTACCTTTGATAATGACTGCTACTGTTGTTGATTAAAAAATTGTAACGTAGATTATAATAAATTTGTGAAATTTTTACTAATCTGTTGTGTTTATTTCAAAACCAGTAACGGTTATGCCTACTTCATCCGGAGGAAATCTACAGGTTCCTTAAATTTCAATTTGTATGCAGCCAACAGAGATAAAGATAAGTGGTTAGTGGGCTGACAATAGTGTTTTGGGCCAACGTCTCCGACCCTTGAAGTTGTTTCTTGAAATTTTCGCGTCATGAGTTAATCAAGGGGCATGCGGTTTAGTGAGCCTCAATTTTTTAAAGATACTAATTAAGAAGCGAGATTAGATTTTGAGTTTAGATTAGAATCCAAGTTTCTTGTCAATAGTGTCTGCTGTATAGATCGTGATGTTGTTCCAATATCTAGGGAAGACGATCGCAATACTGATTGTAATTAAAACTCTCTCGCATCGAGGTAATCTGAGAAGAAAAAATGAAAAACGAAATTTAAAACTTGCTACATTATAAAACCAATGTAGGTAACTAAGTAAATCACGACACACAAAAACTTTTTACAATCATTGCAAAAATGCTGATACAAGCTTTGACTTCTTCTGCGTTACACATCTTCCTCCTTTCTTTGTCATATTGTCGTTACATTCCACTTTCCTCTTTCTCTTATTTCTATTGATTTGACTTCTTTGATCTTGGTGACCTAGACTCAATTTTATGAAAATGTTGGGCTTCTTAAATGTTGTAATTTGAATTTTATGTTCCATGAATTTAGTATTGTAGGAATATTTAATACGCTTGTGTTAAATAAAAGATGAAATTAAGAGTCGTGGCACCAACGAATAAATTTTCTTAACGGTTAGTATTTTTTCAGTATTTTTAAAAATCCGACACACTTTGTAGTCGTTTGACGCCTCAGTCTTGGCATTCGTTTGAGGTGTCGAGCATGTCTAGTATCCAAGAATAGTCTTGAGACCAGACCACACGGCGTTTACCCTTAGAACTGGCTGATATCTATCCAATCCCAGGTTTGGAATGGGAACGTGCCACAGGTCGTCCTTAGAGGTGTCGGAGGTTGTTTTACACCAGGATCTGAGACGAGATTGGGATTGATTCTTAATGCAGACTTGGACTGATGGAGGAAAATCAAGTGAGGTTTATCCCAGTTGGGAATGGAGTAAACACTGCTTGTCACCAGGTACATGTGTTGGATGGGGATCATGCTATGACTGTGCTGTTCCAGTCGTATGATACACAGAAACAGTCGAAATCCACTACGCTTAAGGGGTGTGGTGCAAATATACAGCTTCTCACGCTCAAGTCAGCTTTACCTTAACAGGTACATCCCGGTAATTTTGCTTCAGTAGAATTAAAAGAAGCACTGACAGGGGCACACCAGACCCTATAACTTAGTAGACCGGGGTGTCGTAACCTGGTAATCCCAGCCACATTGAAATGGATTTGGTCGGGCAGTGGTACCACTACGTGTGGGGAAAGTCTGAAGCTACATTAGGGGCCTATTCCACAGGAGAAGGAACCCGACGGGGTCCTTCAGCACAGATATAGCTCCAGTACTAGCCTGGATAGCTAGTAGAGAATGGATAGTAACCACGCTACCACCAGTGCGTACTTGTAGCATTTGCAATAGCTACTGTGCTCTAATTGAGCGTATTTCAATTCGTGTCTCCGAAATATTCATAATTTATTTTTAACATTAGGACTTCTCTGTTGCTCCATGTCCTTTGTTCTTCTTTATCATGTTGTTTCTATTTTTACCTTTTCTCTCTTTTTCTTTCAACTGCTGATATCAACTGCTTTACTCATTTCCTCTGATATAACATTCCCATAATTGTCAGGTTTTTGTATTTCCCTATCTCCTTCTGATTCTGTTCTTCTAATATTTTTCTTCGATCATATTTTGTACTGCCTTTCTTTAATATTATGTTATTCACTAAATTCTCATAAAAATATTTATTGTATTTGCTTGTTTGCTTCTTCTTTTCACATTTTCTCTTCAAATTCTCTTCGGTTTTACGGTTCCAACAACCTTCTTCTTTCAATACAATCTTCTTTCAATTTATTAATTTTTAGGTCATGTGTCAATGCTTCAATTACCTCCTTAAGGGACTTATGTAATTTCTTCATATCTTGATTCCATTTTCTCCTCTACTTCTTTTAACGATTTGCTTACATTTTTTACTTCTTCTATAGCCGTATTCAACTTTTTCAATTTCTTAAATTATATTAAAATATCTTCCATCCATTCTGACTTTTTACATAACCGTTCATTTTTGCCACCTACCTCTGATTCTTTATTTTTTCTTGAAATTTGATTGCTATAATCTACCTCACGTACTAACCTCTTTTTCTAATGATAGATCTTGTGGTCTTTTTCATTTTTAAAACTTAGCCCCACGTTGGGCGCCAAATATTATGCTATGGTTTGCTCAGGCGGTAAGATTTTTGCAGATTGAGAATATTGTATCTTGCAGTAATAAAAATTTTAATCAACTTTCATAAAACTTTTTTATTAATAGAAAAGATTGTAAACTTGACATATTATTTTCCTCTTTTTACTCTTTTCCCGACTACTTAATCTCCCTTCCATAACTGAATCTTACTACAGTACATATATGCCAGAATTGGTGGATTTTCCATTTGTATGTTTGCATCATAATCCAAGACTGGCAGGTCAGTCACCGGCCGAGCCAGTAATTTTTCATGAAGGGGAAAAATTAAAAACATGGCTTCTTCTCGATCGAAGCTGTTATGGCTAATATCCATTTGAATAAATTACGACGCTCGCCTTTGTCTCACATTGAATTTCATGCTCATGACCAATGAGCATCTGCACACGGTAAGATTATGTTGCTCTTGAAGCGTTCATGTAAATACTTTGTCGACTCCATAAAATATAATGTTTATTAAATAACATTCCAGATTTAAAGAATTTTGAGATTGACCTATATAAAAGTAAACAAAAAGAGGAAAAATCCAACAAGGTTGATAAAAAATGTTTTCAAAGCATACCGGTACATCATTTTAAATTCCATAATGGAGAGACTTTTGGTTAATTTAAATTTGCTTTTGAGGTAATACAACCTGTTAAATTAAGTGTTATTGACTCTAATAACCAAAACATGTATAATAGCCCAGCGTATGATGTTTTATTAACCCCGTTATTCAACCAAGTGCGGTTTTAATTACTGAGGGCATTAAAATCGCATAAGTTCAAGCAAAATGTAAACAGAAATTCTGTAATACAATTTACTTCACATAATAAACAATAAATATTATTTACTTGTACTTGTACTAAGCTTGATACAGAAATCTTTTACATTTTAGTTCTTTCAGTTAATGCATGTCAGATAGAAAAGAAAAAATGAAAAAGAAATGTAGAAGTCGATGTATAAAACGGTGTTACATCTTAGTATTAGAGATGATGAGGGATGACGGGAGCTACAGGACTTAAGGGAATTGAGAGTTGTCCACGTCAGTCTTCATTTTGAGTGGAATCAGAATTGATCGCGTCATCTGAACGAATATATTGATAGCTATCGAATGCGAGAGAGAACTTTAATATTAACCCTCCGCTGCCGAATCGAAAGCAACCAACAATCTTTAAAGGAACACCGTTAGGGCTAACGCCCACTTCCTCTTGCAAAAACAAAATCTAAAAGGACGTTGAACCTTTTTTAATCCTCTGTTGCCAGAACTTTTATATTCCGCTGTTCTACGTAATAAAGGGATTTTTTTTGTAAAAGCATTTCCCGTTTCCATTACAAAGCTAAATTCAATTATATATTTTAGGGCAGGCTTTGTAATGATACTGGAATTCATTTTAATTAATATTCGAAATGAAAGATTTAGATTATTTTTTAAATGAAATTACCTTATAACTTTGTTATTTGTATTCTACATAAAGGGATTATATTTAATGAATATTTTTATTGGAATCAGGACTGCTTTTGTATAAATAAGCTTCTTCAGAAGCAGCAAACCGATTGGCAGATCTGCACTAGTCTCCGTCTTCTATAATGACGTCAAATTTAGAACACTCACTTTTTCTTTTATTAAACTGATTAGTTATTATTACGTATTGGTAGTCTACAATATATACATACATATATACATATATATATATATATATATATATATATATATATATATATATATATATATCTATAGGGCACCACCAAGCGTCCCCCCATGTAAAATCTTAGGTTCAAGCAGCGTCCGAAGTCACTCGGCGTCCGGATATACGGACGCAGGGTGACTTGTGCCTTAAAATTGCACCACATGAAGCTTAAAGTGTCTAGATGACGAAAATGTAAAAATTAGCTGTGCGCAGTTTGACACCCATTCCTGATTCGTGTATAAAATCGTAGTTCGAGCGTTTGCCACACGCAGCGCTAATAGCGCGGGATTTGTATACATTTGTATACAAATTTATGGCATAGGTTTACCCTGCGTCCGCATATTTAACAAGAATTGTGTTGGTAACACTGATGGCTTCGTGTCTAGACAGTGACGTCATTTCAACGGGACTTCACTTTATGCATTGTATTTCTGAGTAAAGATTGCGTCATTTAAGGTGATAAAAATTTTCTTACATATTATATTTTGTTAAAGCTACTTAATATTATAATTGTTATTATTATTATAATATATTTAATATTATTGATTTAAGTGAAACAAACGTTAACCATTATTATATTATCATTTAGTATTTAATCAATCACTGATGCTGTTAGCTAATAATAAATCTGGCTGTTTAAAATACTATCTTATCCCATATTATATTTTAAAATTCTTAAAACTCATATGTTTGTGACATCATTTCAAACGGGACTTCTTATGCATTAAAATATTGAAATTAAATAACCTTTATAATTTCTAATTTGTTAGATGACATAGAAACTTGAGATTTGGCACAATTATAGGAATTGGGATTCTTGTAAGGAGGAAAATAAAAATATATATTTATGTCAACCCTCGCACCTCCTTTTAGGGGTTGTAAAACTTCTAGATGACTTAGAAATTTGAAATTTGGTGTAATTATAGGATTTCAGATTCTTATAAAGAAAAATATAAAAAAATATTAAGATGTCAACCCCTGCACCCCGTTCGGGGGTTGTAAAACTTCTAGATGACATACAAACCTGAGATTTGGCACAATTATAGGAATTGGGATTCTTGTACAGAGAAAAATAAAAAAATATTTTTATGTCAACCCTCGCACCCCCTTTTCAGGGTTGTAAAACTTCTAGATGACTTAGAAACTTGAAATTTGGTATAATTATAGGATTTAGGATTCTTATAAAGAAAAATATAAAAAAAATTATTAAATCAACCCCCGTACTCCATTTGGGGGTTGTAAAACTTCTAGATGACATACATACTTGAAATTTGGTATAGTGATAGGGTTTAAGACTCTCGTAATAAAAAATATAAAAAAAATTTATTAAGTCAACCCCCGCACTTTATTCGGGGGTTGTAAAATTCTAGATGACATAAAAACTTGAAATTTGGTATAGCGATAGAATTTAGGACTCCCCTAAAGAAAAATTAAAAAAAAAATATTAAACCAACCCCCGTATTCCATTTGGGGGTTGTAAAACTTCTAGATGACACACAAACTTGAAATTTGGTATAGTGATAGGGTTTAAGACTCTCGTAAAGAAAAATATAAAAATTTTTTATTAAGTCAACCCCCTCACTTTATTTGGGGGTTGTAGAAATTCTAGATGACATACAAACTTGAAATTTGGTATAGCGATAGAATTTAGGACTCTCCTAAAGAAAAATTTAAAAAAAATATTAAACCAACCCCCGTATTCCATTTGGGGGTTGTAAAACTTCTAGATGACACACAAACTTGAAATTTGGTATAGTGATAGGGTTTAAGACTCTCGTAAAGAAAAATATAAAAATTTTTTATTAAGTCAACCCCCGCACTTTATTTGGGGGTTGTAGAAATTCTAGATGACATACAAACTTGAAATTGGTATAGTGATAAGATTTAGGACTCTCGTACAGAAAAATTAAAAAAATTATTAAGTCAACCCCCGCACCCGCTTTAGGGGTTGTAAAATTTCTAGATGATATACAAACTTGGAATTTGGTTTAGTTATAGGGTTTAGAGTTCTCGTAAAGAAAAATATAAAAAATTTTATTAAGTCAACCCCCGCACTTTATTCGGGGGTTGTAAAATTCTAGATGACATAAAAACTTAAAATTTGGTATAGCGATAGAATTTAGGACTCCCCTAAAAAAAAATTTAAAAAAAATATTAAACCAACCCCCGTATTCCATTTGGGGGTTGTAAAACTTCTAGATGACACACAAACTTGAAATTTGGTATAGTGATAGGGTTTAAGACTCTCGTAAAGAAAAATATAAAAATTTTTTATTAAGTCAACCCCCTCACTTTATTTGGGGGTTGTAGAAATTCTAGATGACATACAAACTTGAAATTTGGTATAGCGATAGAATTTAGGACTCTCCTAAAGAAAAATTTAAAAAAAATATTAAACCAACCCCCGTATTCCATTTGGGGGTTGTAAAACTTCTAGATGACACACAAACTTGAAATTTGGTATAGTGATAGGGTTTAAGACTCTCGTAAAGAAAAATATAAAATTTTTTTATTAAGTCAACCCCCGCACTTTATTTGGGGGTTGTAGAAATTCTAGATGACATACAAACTTGAAATTTGGTATAGCGATAGAATTTAGGACTCTCCTAAAGAAAAATTAAAAAAAAAATTAAACCAACCCCCGTATTCCATTTGGGGGTTGTAAAACTTCTAGATGACACACAAACTTGAAATTTGGTATAGTGATAGGGTTTAAGACTCTCGTAAAGAAAAATATAAAATTTTTTATTAAGTCAACCCCCGCACTTTATTTGGGGGTTGTAGAAATTCTAGATGACATACAAACTTGAAATTTGGTATAGCGATAGAATTTAGGACTCTCCTAAAGAAAAATTTAAAAAAAATTTAAACCAACCCCCGTATTCCATTTGGGGGTTGTAAAACTTCTAGATGACACACAAACTTGAAATTTGGTATAGTGATAGGGTTTAAGACTCTTGTAAGGAAAAATATAAAAATTTTTTATTAAGTCAACCCCCGCACTTTATTTGGGGGTTGTAGAAATTCTAGATGACATACAAACTTAAAATTTGGTATAGCGATAGAATTTAGGACTCTCCTAAAGAAAAATTAAAAAAAATATTAAACCAACCCCCGTATTCCATTTGGGGGTTGTAAAACTTCTAGATGACACACAAACTTGAAATTTGGTATAGTGATAGGGTTTAAGACTCTTGTAAGGAAAAATATAAAAATTTTTTATTAAGTCAACCCCCGCACTTTATTTGGGGGTTGTAGAAATTCTAGATGACATACAAACTTGAAATTGGTATAGTGATAAGATTTAGGACTCTCGTACAGAAAAATTAAAAAAATTATTAAGTCAACCCCCGCACCCGCTTTAGGGGTTGTAAAATTTCTAGATGATATACAAACTTGGAATTTGGTTTAGTTATAGGGTTTAGAGTTCTCGTAAAGAAAAATATAAAAAATTTTATCAAGTCAACCCCCGCACTTTATTCGGGGGTTGTAAAATTCTAGATGACATAAAAACTTAAAATTTGGTATAGCGATAGAATTTAGGACTCCCCTAAAGAAAAATTAAAAAAAAATATTAAACCAACCCCCGTATTCCATTTGGGGGTTGTAAAACTTCTAGATGACACACAAACTTGAAATTTGGTATAGTGATAGGGTTTAAGACTCTTGTAAGGAAAAATATAAAAATTTTTTATTAAGTCAACCCCCGCACTTTATTTGGGGGTTGTAGAAATTCTAGATGACATACAAACTTAAAATTTGGTATAGCGATAGAATTTAGGACTCTCCTAAAGAAAAATTAAAAAAAATATTAAACCAACCCCCGTATTCCATTTGGGGGTTGTAGAAATTCTAGATGACATACAAACTTGAAATTTGGTATAGCGATAGAATTTAGGGCTCTCCTAAAGAAAAATTAAAAAAAAATATTAAGTCAACCCCCGCACCCGCTTTAGGGGTTGTAAAATTTCTAGATGATATACAAACTTGGAATTTGGCTTAGTTATAGGGTTTAGAGTTCTCGTAAAGA
Organism: Agrypnus murinus; assembly: GCA_929113105.1. Lineage (NCBI taxonomy): Eukaryota > Metazoa > Arthropoda > Insecta > Coleoptera > Elateridae > Agrypnus > Agrypnus murinus. The sequence continues at coordinate 141,479,147 of OV816026.1, forward strand.
AAAATATAAAAAATTGTTATTATGTTAACCCTCCGCTTCCCCTTTAGGGGTTGTAAAACGGGACTTCACTTTATGAATTTAAGTAATGAAATTAAATAATCTTTATAACTTCCGAATTTCTAGAGTACATACAAACTTGAAATTTGGTATATTTACAGAGTTTCGGATTCTCGTCTAGCGAAAAATTAAAAAACGTTACAAAAACCCATATTTATATTTTCAAAATTTTGTTCTGTTTTGGGTAGCAGCCACCTCTTAGAATTTTGAAATACGGGAAAAATAGTAAATAATCTTTATTGCGGTTCATATTTGAATGGGTGACGTGAAAGAACATAAAAAGTTACATACTTTACGGATTTTGCGACATTAAGAGTCTAAGGGGGTAGCCAGCCATCCCTTAGAATTTGCAAATGTGGAGAAAATAGTAAAGCAGTTTATTTGCGTTTCATTGTTGAATGGGTTGCGTGAAAGAACATAAAAACGCACATGCTTCACCGATTTTGCGAAATTCAGGATATAAGGGGGTAGCAGCGAACCCTTAGAATTTCTAAATGTGAAAAAATAGCACAATTTTTGTTGCGCTTCATTTTCATGGTTATCATGAACAAACATAAGAAGTTACATATTTTATGGTTAATAATGTAGAAGATACTTTTTAGATTTTGCAAAATTCAGAGTTCAAAGGTAGTACGAGTCACCACTTCAAATGTTTAAATGTGGGAAAAATAGTAAACACTTAGTCACTTAACGGGTTTTGGCCTATTTAACAGTCTACACTCAATCATTCGGACAAGCTTTTGGCTATAGCAATGAAATTAAAAGAGCTTTGTATATTTCGACCTCTAGTTCTACACTCAATCATTCGGACGAGCTTTTGGTTATAGTAATGGAATTAAAAGAACTTCGTAGATTTCGGCTTCTTGTTTACGAAAACAGTATTAGAATCCATTCACTTTATTATTTCATTATCATTCACTTTAAGCCTATAGTACCTTAATACTTTTTTTACTCAGAATCCCACTTGCTATCGATTTCCATACTTCAAATCTAATCGTTCCATTTAAAAAAATCCTCATGATGATATCCAGCACCAACACAAGTTCTAAGATGTGTTCTGATTTCGTAAACTAGAGGTCAAAGTATACAAAGTTCTTTTAATTCCACTGCTATAGTCACAAGCTTATTGGAATGATTCAGTGTAGACTGTTAAACAGGACACCCTGTATAGTCTTCAATATCTTCCTCTGAATCGCAGGAAAATTAATTTAGTAATCCTTGCAATTTATAAGACTTTTTAACCAAAATTTGTTTCGGGAGGGTTTCAAGTAATCCAGAATAAATTTATGTAACGACTTTTACAATTAAATAATTTTTTAATAAATTTTTAATCGTGTTTCTTTTCCGTGTAGTTTTTCTATCTTCAGTTTTGGTGTTGTGCAGAATATTAATAACTTGAATAAACTCCAATAGTCTTCATTGTTTGAAAACCTAGAAAATGTTTTACCACTTTAACAGAAATCATCATAGCCTAGATATTATTTCTGATAATCTAGCTTCAAAGTATGTGTTGGTACGATTCACACTATAACAATTTGCTATTAGTTCGTAGTACTATTACACCCAAAAGTCGCTAAATCTCGTTGCTTTTAGTTACCCTTGGTGTAACGGAATATATTATAATTATTTGCTCTTCAACATATTTTCAAACGCACTACATTAAGATAGTTCTTACTTTGAAAGTTCTCAAATTGACTGTTGACAGAAAAAATAGGAGTGTGTAACAAAATCCGTATAGTGCCTTTACTGTACTCGAAGACTCACCAGTGGCTTGTCGTACCTAGTACTTATCTACAAGTCCAGTAAAATAACCATTCCAGACTTGTTACGTAAATGTTAAATATAATAACATTACTACAACTATTACATGTAATAAAGAATGAATTCTCTTCATATCTGAAATTATGGTACACTTTTATCTAATTGTTGTTGATTGGTACAATCAGTAAATTATGGTACAAGTACCATAATTATGGTACAGTTGGTAACACTGCCCTGGACGGACAAGAATGCTTCTTCCTCACACAATCGGTAATATCGTAATTCTGTAACAATATCCATTGTTTATAGAGTTTCTACATCTAGTCAGCCAGACCATACTGGCGGATCAGAGTAGCGCAAACAACCCCATTTTGTGGCGAGAAAAGCCCGAAATTGTTAATTATTATTATCCCCATTGAATTTAATTAAATCCATGTTTAGTTTAAAAGACTTTTCTACATAGTTTTCATTTTGACAGCCACAAATTGTAATATGCCAAATACGTAAGATGCGATTTGAATTAATGAATTACTATATTTTACACTTCTTTTATCTCAATATGGCGTCGATAGCGAAACTCTGATACGCCAAGTTGACCTGGCTGACTAGATGTAGTGACTCAATTGTTTAACGAGGTGACATATTTGATTTCATGATTTCAAAGCAATTCCAAATTAAAAATTAGTTTTATTATGTTCGGCGGTTTATTTCAAATTTAAGATTCTACACATCATTTATGACAATTTTTGTATTATAAAATCATTAAATTATGAAAATAGTATCTGCACAATACAGATACTCAGATACTACAGAAAATGTATCTAGATCCAAATACAGCTACAAAATTTTAAAAGTATCTAGATATGTATCTAGATACATTACAACACTGGATGAATCCCTCCAAGACCAAGCAATAGGTTGGGATTTTTTTAGACACACTGAATTACTTTGAGCATATGATGTACTTCTTCATTGCATCACAATGAACCCTTTAGTTCAGTTACATTTGATTTTCTAAGAAATAGAGAAACCATACAAGATCCTTGGGAAGGTTTTTACTTTATTTTCTTCGTTAACTACTATTTCCTTTTGTTTTGATAGTACAGTAGCTTTTGAGCAGTAAAGTAGTTTTTTTGTTTTCCTTTGCGTCATAATGTTTTGCAGTTTTCAATGGTCCAACACCATAGTGCCTTGTCGAATAATTTATATGAAGAAAAGAAGTTGTCTAGGAAAATATTATGATTATGGTTATTCTCTACAATAGATAGTAGATAAAAAACAAAGTCACCTCCCAAACCAAGTCTTGATTTTTTATTATTTGGAGGATAACTTGTATAAGTACCCTTCATCTGAACAGATATACCATAATTTGAAACCGAATCTCACCGGTTTTACTTTTAGAAGCATTTTGTTGCGAGTGCCGTCCAAAATATGGAACTATCTGTTCATCTAGTAATATAAGTTGCACGAGAATACTCCATACTGCATGAGTTTTTCATTCATGATGTAAAAATCACCTACTAAGATTTACCAAAAAGAATGAAGTGAATATAATCATGGGTGACTTCAACGGAAAGATAGGTAAAGGAAGAATGCAATATATTGTTGGAGACCATGGTATTTGCAAACGACACGATAGGGGGGATATCTGGTACAGTTCTGTAATGAAGAAAACTTAATGGCAGCAAACACCTGGTTCCAACTTCCAGAAAGGCGATTGTATACTTAGAAGTGTACTTAGGACCAGGAAACAATGAAGGAAATATCATAAAAAATCAAATAGATTACATACTGATTGATACACGATATAGAAACGGAATTAAAGGTGTAAGAACTTATCCTGGATCAGACGTAAGATCTGATCAGAACCCCGTAGCTGAAAAACGTGAGATTAAATTGAAGAAAATCCGGAAGACAAATAAAACAAGACCTAACTTTGAGAAACTGGGGGAACCATAAATAAAAGAGGAAATAACACGAGTTTTGAATAGTAAGTTTAGGGAAACGGTATAATTGGAAACAGAAACAATGGAAAACTTTTGGCAGTCTATTAAAAATGTAAACATGAAGTACAAGAAAATGAATTGGAAAACCAAGAGCAGAGAGCAAAACAGAAATGGATGACGGAAGAAATCCTTTTATTGATGAACGAAACAAGGAAGTACAAACATAAAGACTATAATAAATATAAAGAAATCCATAAAAAGATTACAAGGCTTATAAGAGAGGCAAAGGAGGCCTGGATGGAGAAACGGTGTCAAGTGCTCGAAGAGCTGCCAAGAAAGCATGATTTCTTTAACACACAAAAAAGAAGATAAAAGAAATAACTGGAAATAAAACCCATCAACACAATATCTTAGTCACATATAGTAACAAAAAAACAATAGACCCAGACGAGATAGAAGAGATTTTGACAAGCTATATACAAGAGCTTTTTGATGATATCAGAATGTAACCAGAATCAAGAGAAATAGATCAAGAAGATTAGCCATTGAAAATTATTATAGCAGAAGTGAAACACGCAATAAAACTATCAAAACACGTAGAGTCCCAGGTGAAGATAACATCTATACTGAGATGCGTAAACGTATTAGACGATGAAAGCCTCAATATCTTAACATCTTTCTTAAATAGAATATACTATACAGGAATCGTACCACACGACTGGACCCAACCTATTTTTATTCCGATACCTAAAAAGAGCGGAGTAAAACAGTGCTTACAGTACCGATTGATTAGCCTGATGAGCCATGTACTGTAGATAATGCTAAGAACATGCATCAACTAGTACACACAAAATGCGAACAATATGTAGGAGAAGAACAATTTGGTTTTCGCTTAGGCATTGGAACTAGAGAAGCAGTTCAAGGTCTTAGGACTAGCAGAAATACATAAAACAAAATTAAATAGCTTATCGGTATCTCCAACGTAAGTGACTCCTGCGTACAATGTTGCTTCCTCACGACTTGCTCCAAAATTATAAGTCTGGATTTCCTCAGCTAGTTTGCAAGCATAATTTTCAGAGAAGTCTATATGTAGTAACCCTTCATTCTTACTAAGACTGTTTTTCAGTGTGTTCTAAGCAGCATTTTTATTTTTAATGTTAAATTTATATTTATTTTTAAAGTTTTCATTTCTTCTTAAACCTCTCCCTGCAACTCTCGGACAGGTTTAGTAACATTGATTTTAGCTGCAATCTTAACATTAAATTGAACCTTTTCTTCATTTTATTTTGACATTTCAGAGACCTGCCATACATATGCAATGCGGAAGCCTTACTACATGTTACAGGAGTTCATATGAATTGTCATTATCTACAAGTTTTAGTGGTTTTAGTTTTTACGCCCTACTGCATCGAAAAGGGTACTTTACATCTTGGTGACCGTGGCGGAAACGTTGACATTACATTGCGGGCGGTAAAGTGTAAAAAAATCGCCCGCTGTAAAAAAATCGCCCGCATAATCCAACTTTGACATTAAATCGCGGGCGGTAAAGTGTAAAAAAAACGCCCTACTGTAAAAAAAACGCCCGCATAATCCGCAATGTCACAATATTTTCAGTAAAATTTACAATTTGGTTTTATTGTTTACGCGTGAAGTCATAGTTACGATCAGCCATCACGCCGCCTATTTTTAACGTTGTGAAATTATGAATTATGATAGATGATTTTACGATAATTTAAAGTTAATATTTCTTTTGCAGTTGGGCGTAAAACGTTGTACGTACCTCGGGCCGAAAGTAGATTGCGCCCTTGGCTAAATTAAGGCCCTCCTTCGTCGGGCCTCAACCTTTAGCCGGCGGGCGCAATCTTACACTTTCGGCCCTCTATACGTAAATAACTATTGTGGTTTGAAGCTTATGTTTGCGCGTTGCTTGTACAAACAGGTAGCTCTGTTTATTTCATTAGGTTTGCATACATAATATAGACGGTAATAACATAGGGATGGCATCGAGAGAATGTACTGTAGGATATTTTTGTTTTGTGTGCAAGGCCAATTGTTTTATTTGCTAAACTATAAAGACGGTAGTGACGAATATCAATGGACATCAACAAAGCACTTAAAAATCTTTTCCGTTGGTTTTTTGACCTCCAGCAACTCTCCAAGGTTTCACCAGCGAGTCGTGCAAAACTAGAGTAGGATTGCTTATTTCTCATTGCTTTTTCCTTTTCCAGGTCCAAGTCCAACAAAACGTTTCCGTGCAGTTTTTTTTTATTCAGAGATGGGCATTAGTTTTTCTTCAGGTGTTTTCATAACTGTATTGTTTTCAGTTTTTTTCTACTTAAATGCTTTCTTCTTCTTTTCACATTCTCAAGTTTGCTCAAAACAAATAACCAGAAACCCAAGTACAGAGAGGTTTCTTTTTGTATCTGAACTTGCCCGACGAAGAGAACACAAAAAATTGAACAGCTAAAAAATCATTTCGCAGGTCAATCACCGCTGGATATTTTTTAAAACTTTTTGATGATGAAGTTCAAGATATAGTATTGCGATTTTTTGTAAAGTTGGCTCATGATAAATAATACACACGATTTTATATTTACAAGGGAAAAACTTTTCAGTTTTATTGGCATCCTGTTTTTATTAGGCTATCATACGTTGCCCCAAGCTAATTTGTATTGGTATGTTGAAGAAGGCAAAGGAGTCGATATTGTATAGAACTGCATGAGTAAAAACAAATTCAGAAATATTCAGTAAGGTCGATAAAACTGTTACATTTTCTAACTTTGCGGCCTTTTTTACATCTTCTTTTTCTTAAGGTGCTGTCTTCTTATAGAAGGTTAGCAACAACTTCGGCAAATCGTTCACTATCTTTATGGATATGGCAGATATATGGCATGTACTTTCTGAGATAAAAACTAATTTGTTTTTAATAAAATTGTCCCAAAAAATGGGTACCTTTATTACCTATTGTCTGATAAAAACAAAAGTAGCTATAGCATTTAGATTTATAAATATAATAAATATTTTACTATTATAATTATGTAAAAATAAATTCAGCTTTCAAAGTCAGAGGACTCGAGAAAAAAATGGATATTAGATAATCAGGAATAATTCAATATTATAGTATAAAAGACGTCCTGTGGATTAAATTTCCCCAAAATTCCCGACTATATTTATTTACTGATTGCAGGTGTGGAAGTCTATAAAGTGACGTAATTTTGTGTATGCTATAACGACAGACTGCTTCCACAATCATTTTACGTATTTCTTACTATGAAATTGAATTGAACTACAATTATTACCGTAAACAATAGTAACCCTTTAAAACCATTAGTTAATTAATTAGAAATTTAAAAAACAAATCTAATATTTTTATTTTTTGAAATGAAAATATTTTCCTAATAAAAATGGCTTTCCTGCAAAGTTGATTAATAGTTACATAGAAAAAAAAGGTACGCACTTATGATAAATTAAGCATAACTCCACAAATCGACTAATTCAATTTAAACAAAATAATTTAAAATATATTTTTATCTCTCAGAACTTGTCCGATAATAATATCGAGCGGCCATGGGACGATAACGAACAAATTATTACCTGGAACCAGACCAGAGTTGTAATTATGATAAAGAATGAAACTTTATACTTTATTATTTTATGAAAGATTTGCTAAGCTAATAGAGGATAAATTACATACACTACATGTTGCAGATTTAATATATTTTACATATTATTGTTGTAGTTGAACTAATAATATTAACTGGGAATTGAATTTTTTAAATAGGTAGAAATTTTATTTTATCTGCTAAATCCAGAAGGTTAATTAATAAGAAATTAATCTTAAATATTAATTAATAAGTAATTAATAGTAATTAATAATTACTAACTAATTGGGGAAGTTTACATACAACATTTTTTGACTTTTATTTCCTTTGTGAAATCAACCTTTAGCTAACTTTCCTTCGATTACAGTGGTGTGTGGCCAATTCGAGCACAAAGTGCCAGGACAAAATGTTGATATGCTTTATATTTCCTAGATTGTTGTTTTATTAACGAGATACCTACAGCGTGGAAATAAATGATTTTCATCGAGTTCCCTTTGGCTGAAATTTTTCTGTGCCGCTCTACTCTTTTTGATTTAGTACTAAATTAGTTCTGTCAATAAATGAAATCAATCTGTCAAACAATTCATAGAATTTATTGAATTTGAGGTTATGGTACTGCCTTCTCTATTTTCGTAGAGCGGCACGTCGTGTTTTTACATGGGGAATGCAATGGTAACTTGATGAAAATCATTTATTTCCACCCAGTACTATCTTTTGTAAAAAAAAAGTTCTTGATTAAGGCTCCAGAAGGCCAGAATGCATTATCCTCTATTCCATAGAATAACCTGAGAAATAATACAGATACCAAATTACAAAAATTTCCACATACATAAAACACTATTAGCTACTTGCGTATATAATAACATTCAATTCTATCGAGTAGTTATTGAAATATTAATTGTTAAAGGCACGCTTTACGTCAAAACTCCCAAAAAACCGTACTTTTTGTAACATAATTCGCAAAAATTCAAAATCTAAAATCAGATAATTTTACAAATTTACTATTTTATTCAAAAATAAATTGTCTATCTAACTGTTTTTGTTTGAATTAATTTGAGCGGTTAGTTTTTTTGCTATGCGCATTCAAACTCAGCGCTCAAAACTTCTGCATTCGATAGTAGGCATCATGAGACATGCTTATGAGAAGCGTTGAAATATGCAGTATATCCATCTTTATTTTAAATACAGATTTTTTATATATTGCCGTTTCTATCACTCCCACTGGTTTGACAATTCGAGCGACCTTCAAGAGTACCATCCATGTTTATGCGCACGCATAGACGTGCATCTGGGTGACATGATAAATGCACCAACTTTATGGTTACTATTTCCGATAACAAAATGCTATGACGCGCCGCTACTGTTTAGCTTGATGTCTCGAAAATTGTTAGAGATCTTTTGATTTCCCGAAGCCTGGGGCGTTGGGTGTCACGAGAACCGTTATAACACACCACTAGTTCGGACTAAAGTGGTGTTCAGATTATTCATAGTTTGCTGTAGTGATTATTTCTTGTGCATAGTTTGTGTTTTGTGAGTTTAATTTACAGTATGGGAGGTGTAACAAAAAGGGAAGCAGACACAAAACGTGTAAGATCCCTTTGCTCAAAAAGAATAAATCGAAGATTGGCTCAACGTAGGTTAGTACATACAATTGATTTTTTCTAGAAATGGTAAAATGGTATACGGGTATCTTTTGTTTGATTGATAATATATTCATTAGTCCTGGATCAGGCTACACTTCTGTAGGGAAAGTCGCGTAGTAGGGTATTTCGCCGCCAGTAGACAAGGCCAGTAGATTCAAAAGCGAATCTACTGGCCCGAAATGACGTCATGAAAGATGGCGTCCGGAAGATTCTTACTTTTTGAGATCTACCCGCTATTAGCTATTTTTCTGTAAGTAGTATATGTATAATGTAGGGCTTTATTAGACGATTCTAGTTAACAGCGGAAGAACCTTGTAAGCGAAGCAAATAAATAGGGCGAGCTAATAGAGTCTTCTTGTACATGCCGCAGGCAGATAGCTAAATCCCGCAAATAATTATATGTCTAGTCATTTACGAAGTGACGGGGCAGATGATAAAACGAAAATAAATCTATGCGATTTTGCTATGTGCCTAGGCGTTCGCTAAATACCATTGTTTAGAACAGGCAGTTAGTAAATGACTGCATGTGCTGTCGGCAAATAAGGTAATAACATGCGCATTTCTTTTTAGAACATGCTTTTTCACATGAGCATTTGGAAAAGCTTTGCCCATTGTAAAGAGAGTACTTAGAACTTACTTCTCGCAAAAAACCTGCTTATTTGTAGGGACATCTTGAATACTTAGGTTAGGTTAGGTAGCGATATATCATTATTATCTATTAACTATCGGTTCTAAATAACGGCATTAGGTAAATGCCTAGGCAAGGGCAAAGATCTTCCAAGTGCTCATGTAAAAAAGAATGTTCTACAAAGAAATGTGCATGTTATTACTTTATTTGCCGAAACACATTAAGTCCTTTACTAACTGCCTGTTCTAAACAACGGCATTTAGTAAATGCCTATAGGCATGTAACAAAATCGTATAGATCTGCCTGCGACTTATACAAGTTATAAAACTTTGTGTTCGGTTGCATTGTAGTACAAGTGTAAAATCTACAAATCGGACTGAATGAATCCGCTGCCATCTTTCATGACGTCATTTCTGGAAAGCGTACCTACTAGCGGTGAAACACTCGAGTCGAAAGTTACGAGTTAGTTGTGGGGTCCTCGAAATATTCCATTAAAGAACTGCCGACAACGCGACTTTTCTTGCAAAACTGTAGCCAGATGTAGGACCACATGATGAGTATCATATTTTTTATTATAGATCCCAAAAAAGGCTGGTAGAGGCGAACAAATTGATGTTACTACGGAAAATCCAATTTCACTTAATAAGGAAAATGTGTCTCCAAATGTATCTATGACTCCACAACCGGGCTGTAGCCATTGGTCTGTAGACGGAGGAATGGACATAGACGTGAGCGAGACGACTACGTATACAGAAGAAAATCGAACATTTTCTGCAACTAACCGGCAGAAGAATTGTTGATATAAAACATTTCTTTGATCAAATCTTCTCAAACCATTTAAAACATAAGGTCGACTGCAACATAACAAACATGGAGTTTCTTCAAGAGACCAGAAGAGGACTTAAGAGTATTTTTTCTTTTAAATGCAAAATGTGCGGTCTTATCGACGACATAAGTTTCGAAGGTACCCCGGGGAATAATGTTCTAGATACCAACACAGCTGTAACATTAGCTGCTGTTTCAACTGGAATTGGTTATGCCCAACTGGATGAAATTGCTGCTACCGTGAACATGCCCATGATGTCGAACAAAACATATTTAAAATGTCACGAAATAGTTAGCGAACTCGTACACCACAAAGCTTCGGCTGTGATGGAGGAAGCCGGTAAAGAAGAAGCAAAGCTGGTCAGAGATCTTGGAGAAGTTAGCTAAGATAACATACCGTACGTAACAGTCGTGACTGATGGGGCTTGGTGAAAAAGATCGTACAATGTCAACTATGATGCTTTATCTGGGGTTGGCTGTATAATCGGTTATCGAACAGGAAAGTTATTATATCTAGAAGTACGAAATAAGTATTGCACTGTATGCGCTAGGGCCGAAACAAAACAAACTGAAATACCTAAACATCAGTGTTTTAAGAATTGGCAGAAAAGTTCTACGGGAATGGAAACCGACATCATTCTTGAAGGTTTTAAATCAAGTTTGGAACTTTATGGAGTTAGATATCTTCGCATGGTTGGCGACGGAGACAGTTCGGTGCATAAAAAACTATTAGAAATGAAACCATATGGAAACATGTTAGTCGAAAAAGTAGAATGCAGGAATCATTTGCTGCGAAATGTCTCTTCCAAACTACGGGATATTGTCACCAGAACCACAAGTAAATCTGAAAATAAGCCAGTACCTCCAGCTCTCAGACAAGAATTAAAGAAAAATGCGTATCGCCTCAGAATATCTATTTCAAAAGCTGCACGTCATAGAATAATAGAAGGCAAAACTCATGCTGAGAAAATGCAGCTGCTTACTGCTGACATTTTAAATGCCCCCTCGCACGTTTTTGGCGAGCATGCAAAATGTCAAGAAATAGGGTATTTTTCTTGTACAAAAAAGGAGAACAAAACTTCGTTCCTGATATGAAGAAATGTGGCCTATATCAAGATATTGAAGCAACTCTTTACAGGTTAACTTTAAATGTTAATAGTTTGCTGTTAAACATGAATAACAATTTGGCAGAACATTACAATTCGTTAATGTGTAAATTTGTAGTGGGGAAAAGGGTAAATTATTCCCTTCGAGGTTCCTATCAAACAAGATGTGAAGCTGCTAGTATATTATTTAATGCTGGGACAGACTACCACGAACCAAGAAGATCAAAGTGTATTTACAAAAAGATATGCTCTAAAATTGAAAAGGAAACGCCAAATGCTAGAAAAGAACAAGAAGGAAAAGGGGCAAATTTACCGCAAAACGAAAACTACTGCACTTCCAGACACAGATTATGGTGTCACAGAAAAGGCTGGGCTGTTATCACCTGAAGAGTATAAAATTCAAGAAATCGAGTTCCATAACACCTTGAAAAAGTCCAAAGAAGAGATTACCCATCTAGAACGAAATACTGTCGGTCAGTCAAGGAACCCTCTCTGGAAACAAGAAAGATCATTGAGATTGACTGCATCTCACTTCGGAAGAGTCTGCAAATTGCAAGCCAAAACATCTTGCGTGAACACAGTTAAGGAAATACTGTACTCAACATTTACAGGAAATAGAGCAACGCATTATGGCTTGGAACATGAGCCAATTGCCATAAAAGAATTTGAAAGTGAATACAACTTGGAAGTAAGAGAATGTGGATTATTTATTGATCAAGAACGCCCATTTCTGGCGGCAAGCTCCGATGAACTTGTTAATGAAGATGCTATTATAGAAGTTAAATGTCCACTAGTTATAGAGAAGATACCTCTTGGGGAAGCAATACGCAGAGCAGAAAAACTACCTTCATGCACCGAGATAACGATGGCAAGATATGCCTCAAAAGAAATGACAAGTATTTTTATCAAGTACAAGGGCAACTGGTAGTAGTTTCAACTACTACATACAGAGTGTATTGTCTGTTTTGTTGCATACGCGAATAGCATGTAAAAACCCAGTTTCTAAGATATTGGCTCCCCTAATTTTACACTGAACAATACATTTGAGGTCCTTAAAATTTTTTGAAAATAATTATGGTGTACGTTATAGATGTTATAGATACTCTTAATATGGAGCACTTAAATCTGGAATTAGATTTTGTCTAGTACCCTTGGTTAAAAAAAATTATGATGATGGAGAGCATTTTAATCGAATTCTATACAAAATAAATTAACTATATAAATATTTTGTTTTGGCAAGAAAAGGAAAGTGACAAACACTCTCTTATACTGCATAGACAGGTCCCTGTTCTTTTCTGCTTGTCATTTTCTACGAATTTCTCAAAATATTTTTTACGCACAACTGAACCGAAAGTGCTTGTTTACATCTAGGATACCATGATCGAAACTTCAACATTACGCCCAGTGTAAAGAAAATGCCCGCTGTAAAAAAAAGCCCGCAAAAACCGGGCGTTTTCTTTACACCAATCATAAACACATGACAATGACGGCTTTTATGTCAGCCGCCACCTTTGTTTAGTGGTGACAGTTTTTGAGTAGGTAGTTAATAATAAAAAAAGGTTATAAGGATTTATCATTTATCATAAATCAAAGTGAACAAACTACAGCAATATTTTACTTTTGATGGATGTTGAACGTACAATTAGTTAAGTTATGGAAGACAATGCTGCCAACAGAAATAGCACTGGAATTAGACTCAACACACTGAACATTAGAAGTTGAACAGAATGTTTCAATATTTCCTTGTGGATTTTCTTCTTCTGGTGTCGACTGAGGCTCAACAATTTTCAAAGTTGCAACAGATTTCTCGGTTTTCTCGCCATTCGCATTTCCAAGAATTAGCCGGGCAATCTTATTTTTCTGTTCTATTGAATCTTCCAGGTACCCCTCAGCTACGGAAGAACTTTTCCATCCCCCATGTCTTTTGAGGGATGTCATCTCAGCTCCATTATCTGCTAATAAAGTGGCAGATGTTCTTCGAAATGAGTGCCCCGTGTATTTCTCAGGATTAGGAAGTTGAAGAAATGTTGCAATTATTTTGGGAATGCCTCCAAACACGTTCTTTCCTACAGGTTGAATTGTACATACATTCTTTGTGTAGCGTAGAAAGAAACGGCGATGAGGTACATTTTTTGGACGCAGTGTGACATATTTCTTGTACAACTCCACTCCATGGATGGCATCATTATCAACAATTGTGAACACACGTTTTTTGTTTGTTTTGGTTTTCGGGATAGTCACAATAATTACAGATCCTCTATCTTCTATATCAGATATTGACATATTGGCAAGTTCTTGTCTACGGCAGGCTCCATAAATTCCAAACACAAGGGCAACCTGTCCCTCAAAACATTTTTAAACAACGCGCACATTAATTACCTACTATCATACCTTGGTCATTAAATATGTTTCATTGGGAGCTTCCGTAATAAACTTGATCACATTTTCTTTCGACAACACCATTGATTTCTTTGCTTCGTGTCCTACAGTATTAATTTTCAAAAACGATGTCAATTTATGATAGCTACTAATGTCAACATTTTTTTTGACCAATAACGTCCTTTTAACCATCGAATACTTGGCCCAAAGAGAACTAGACTGATATTTTTTAGACTAAAAAATTAAAAATAAGGAACATATTTCATTAAAATATTACTAATAACATACCTTCTCGCTAAAATATGCAAGTAAGACGGTTTCATTAACAACATTTACTTTTTTCTCGCGCATCCATGATTCTAACGTATCATACTCAGTTTCATAACGTTCTCTGGATTTAGAAGGGAGTAAGCCAGCTAGAGCTTCTTCGGCTGCTTGTTCAATTTCTGGTGAAATACCCGCAGACGCAGACGCTTCAACACAATTTTCCATTTTTGCCAATTTCACAGAACGCCAATTTTCGCTTTGAGAGTTGTTTTGTTTACACATCAACACATGGCAACCACCGCATTATTGTTAGCAGCCACCTTCGTTTTGTGGTGACAAAATTGTGAATAAAAATGTTTGAATGAAAATTTGTTTCGGTTGTGCGTAAAATGTTGTACGTACCTCTGGCCGTAAGTAGATTACGCCCTTAGCCAAATAAAGGCCCTCCTTCGTCGGGCCTCAAACTTTGGCTGCGGTCGTAATCTTACACTTACGGCCTTCTATACGTAAATAACTATTAGTACCACTCTATGAAGTTATCTAGAGCAATTGAGGTGCTTCTTAGAAAAACAGCCATAGTCCAATAATTCAAATTTCGTGGTTAATATCGTTATATATGTTTATGAGGTTGCCCATCGATTGGTTTACTCGGTTTCTGCAAAAACGGCCCTAGTCCACAGTTATAGCGTCGAAAAGTTTGAATGGTTCCACAAAAACAACCATAGTCCGCTTGGGTTTCTACAAAAACAACCATAGTTCTGGACAATGGTTGTTTTCACTGAAAATCAGTTGTTGAAGCATAAAACACAACCTTCAATAATAAAAACAGATTTAGTGTTAATTGGTGATTTCTTATAAAGATTATATATTTCATTATATAGGTTATATATTTCTTATAAAGATTATTGGGCCGTTTTCAGCACAAAATTTAATATTAAGTTTGGTCTCCCTAGATCTGACTTTGCACTGTTTGCGATCGCTTCTTCTCAAAACTAAATTTATCTACTGATTTAGATGAACGTCGAAGTATTGAAATGGAAAAGAATCTTCATCTGGCTAATGCAGATAGATTTTATGAAATAAAAAGACAATGTAAGATTAAAGCCAAGCAAGGGGTTATTATGAGCATAAGCTTTGATTACATGCAAAATTTGCAAAATAGTAAACTAGTTTTGTTGCACTTTATTCTCAAATAGGAGATGTAAAATTAATATGTCATTAATATGTAATATGTAATATCAAATAATAATAATAATAATATGTACTATCGTTAATAAGTCACATATATTTCAGATTTTGCAAAATTCAGGCTATAAGGGGGCAGTAGCAGCAACCTGTTAATATTTCTAAATGTCGAAATTCGCTCGAGTTTTGAATGGTAGGGCTGAAAACACTCTGCCAAAATTCTGTGTATCACCACGGATAAAGATATCAGGTTTTATTGAAAGTTGCATTGGAGCATAGCGGTCTTTAGCTCTGATGATAGATCAATATACTAGTATTTTTTGACGAAGTAAATGATCATAATGATATTGACCATGGTAATAAGTGTCTTCGATCTACTTAAATTCTCTATTTTTTGAGCATAGGCGATATGAAGTGGTATTTTTAAAACCATCATAAATGCGTAGTGAGCAATTTGAAACAGAGCGTTACATTTACGTTGAGTACCTACTTTTATAAGAATCTTTCTCATTGCTTCTACTGTGACTATTCATACTCCCTCAATATCCATTTCAGAATTGTGATATTGAGCAAAACAAGTTGCATTCAAATGAATACATCTACATTACTAATTACATCTGCTACACATATAGATTGTTTGACTTTGAACATCTTCTTTGTTCTTGTTTCAATATCAAGTAACCACTATGTATAGTATTGACGAATAGTGGCCACTTTTTGCACCCATGACACGTATTCGACAGTTTGCCACTACGTTCTCGCGGAGATTCAACACAAACACCCATATTTTTGTTATAATTGTAAATTAGAGGTATGTAAAATAAGGTATGTTGTTGATTTTCTTTTCCTTTTTGTCATATCTTTTTGCAGTTTTCAATGGTTCAACACCTTACTGCATGCTTATTGCCGTCACAACCGAATTGTCATTGCATCGAACAAGAGAAATTCGTATTTTCTCTCCAGATTTGCGTCAAATGCTCCCGTCTTTTTCTTAGCAATTGGATGTGTAGATTCTAGGTCATCCACTATTCCTGTTGTCACGAATGGTAGCTGTTGCAAAAAATCCTTTTTCTTTAAGACTTGCACATAATTTATATCAAAAAAGAAGTTGTCACGAAAAATATTATGATTATGGTTGTTCTCTACAATAGATAGTAGATCAAAAGCAATGCCACCTGCCAACCCACGTACTAATTTTTAAGGTTTGGAGGATACGCCTCCATATGGCATAACTTCTAAAGTACCTTTCAGCTGAACAAATACACAATAATTTGAAATCGAATCTTTCCGGTTTTCGTTTCAAAAACATTTTGCGTGAGTGCCGTCCAAAATATAGAATCATCTGTTCATCTGAGGATAAGTTGCACTAAAATACTGCATACTGCATGGAGTTTTTCATGCATGTTAAAAAATGCCGCAAACTTTCAAAATCTATCAGTTTTATAGAACTTGATGAACATTTCTGAACTTGTTTGTAATCGTGCAGCTTTTCAATGTCGACTACATTGTCTTCTTCAACATACCATACAAATCAGCCTGTGGTAACGTGTGATCTAAAGTAAAAAAAAAGAAATTCACAAGAAAGAAAACATACGCCCAGATTCAGTAGAGCTCAATTACAGTAAACAGTATGTATTATTTGCAACCAACCGAAACGTAGGTAAGATACACAACTTTTTTGCATCTGTGTCCTGCAAAAGTACGGGGATTTATGGTATTCGTCTCATATATTACGCTTTGTGCTTTGACGACTCTTTCTCAGGTGTTGCTTGATCATATCTACAAGGTTTCAATAGCATTAGTATCCGGACTGTTGAGAGTCACTTTAAAACTCGAAAATTATGATTTTCCATCTTTTGGTCGTTTTGGTGTGTGACGAGACCCACCATCCTGTTGAATGATAACATCGCAACCAGGATAGAGGGCTTCAAACTTAGTAACAACTTGGCGTAGTTTTCAGTTCACTATAGTGAAACTGGAAGTATTGAAGTTGTTGAAAAAACTTCTCATCGTCTAAGATTAATGTCTGATGGACGTCTAAGAATGTTGGTGGAAATTTGTGTGAATCGTTGTGTTACTTTAAGAGAGATTACGGTACTTTGGAATGAAAAAATAAATTTGGGAGTGTTATGGAAATGCTGTAAGTTAAATGGAAGTAAGGACACAAATCTGCCCTTTTTAAAAGTAATTTGTTATCTTTAAACTTTGATACATTGAGTGTTCCTTAACTATCTTTGTAACACAAACATTTTCTGTATTCACTCAAAAAAGCCAATTCTAACCGAGAAACAAGAAGAATGACGAGTGGCATGGGCTAAATCTGTAACGGCACAGTTATTAATGCTGAAATGTATCAACAAATTCTTAACGCTAACTTGTTACCAAGTGTTAAAAACCTTCATCTCACCACGATTTCATCTTTTAACAAAACGATGCTTCTTGTCACACATCAAAAACCACCAAAAGGTGGTTTGAAAATCATAATTTTAAAATTTTAGAATGGTTCTCAAGCAGTCCGGCTCTAAGTATTATTGAAACCTTGTGGCAGAAGATGAACAACTGAGAAACATACCTCCAAAAACAATTCCCATGAAGAATTTGAAATTATCAGAAATTGGGGCATCATTCACTTCAGAATATCGGAATCCCCAAGTTAGAAGTATGTCAGCCAAAATTCAAGCGGTGAATAAAGCAAAGGGAGATGTTACTTAATTGTGTTTTTGGAATGCTGCCCGAATATTTAGTTGAATTTTTGAAAATTGTTTTCTGCAGATCTTGTTTTTACAGAAGGAAATAGTTATTGGTAGAAAATGGTGTAATTTGGAACACTAGTTAGAAAAATAAAAATGGAATTCAAAAAGGCGCTGGCAGATTGAATTGTCTGATTTTTTATTTCAAAATTGCAACTGTCCGAATATTTAGTTGTTAGGGCTCGTACATGTTTTGTAAATAGATAATTCCTCCAATTGTTGTCAATATTGACTTACCTTTTGAAACGATGTAGAAATATCAATAAATTAGTATAGGTTTTATATTATGAATCTTTTCTTATTATAATATGAGTTAATCACTGGTAATGCTGATTTATTTTAGAAGTCATTTTTACTAGTTTTCTGTTTCGTAGCAACACGGGAATGACGGTTATTCTACAGGAATGATAATAATAAAACAACTAAGCAGGAAAAAATGTTTTATTGAAAAGTAAATAACTAAATAACATATTCTTTGACAAACAAACATTGGAAAAAAAGTTATACTAAATCTGGGCACGTTCAAATACATCTAATTTTTCTGGAAACTGAAACTTCTGTTTCATCACAAAAAGTCACTATAACATAGAAAGGGGGAGATAAAAGGTGTCTTTTACACATAATAGCATGTTACTACAGCGCACCTATTAATTGTACGGTGCAGTTAAAGATGTTCCATGGAAATGAGGAAAATAAAACGTTACACACTTTATGTAGGGGAAATGTATAGAAAAGCTGTAAAAACCCATATTTTTTATACGTCTTAGATTAAAACAACATCAAGGATATACTTTGGTCATGCAGAAATAAATCGAGTCCCTTTAAAAAATTGGAAAAGTATATAATTGCTGTAAAACACTGGTTGGTTACATGCCATGGGAATGATAAATTGTTAATTAAGATACTGATTATTAAACAAAAATTGGTTATTTAGATAAAATATATAACTTGTTTTATGTAGAGTATATATAACTAACAATTTTAAAGAAAAAAAGTACTTTTTAATATTATTGTATACGATTTCTAAGCAGGATACTTGAAATATACATCGTTTGAGATATTTACCCAAATCTCACAGAGAAACATCGATAACTTATTACCAGAATGTATATTTAAAAGGCAAATTTAATCAAAGGTTGTTGATGAAACTACATATTTGCAGATAATAAAAATTTCTTAAAATATTATTGCAAAACACACATGAAAATGATCCGAAATAAAAAAACTAAACATATTATTAGTTGCAGTCAAGGTTGGTCATGGCTGGAATTTCTATTATATTAGCATGATATATCTCAGGATATTATTTACTATTATAAATGCATAGCTGTTTTTAATAAAATATTTTCTAAATTTGAGCTTTAACGCTAATTTTAATCTTCTGAATTACATAGATGATTATATAGTAAATGATAATAATGGTTAACGCATGTTTAATTTAAATCAATAATTCCTTTTAATTTCTTGTAAAAACCTCAAACGTATTAGGAACGAAAAATGTAAGGCAATTTTTATTACGATTATCTCCCATTTGCAGTGCAAAACCACCTACAAGTTTTAAATAAAATTCTGACGCATAAATGAAACGTATTATAAAAGTGTTTATTAAACAGTTTTACAAAATATAATATGTAGCAATTCTTGTCAAATGACGCAATCTTTACTCAGAAATACACTGGATACGGAAAAATACACTAAAAAGTAATTACACTTTAAAAATAACTACACAGGATTAATTAACTAATATTAAAAAAATGCAGAATCGACTACTTTCTGTTAAATTCGAAACGATTTTGTTTTTGAGAATAAAAGATAACCGTGATTTTATTCATTTTATTACTAATTTCCAGTTTAGACTTTAAATGATCGTTAACCTATAATAATAAATAAACCTATACAATTGAAATAGTTTTCATATAAAAAATACATATTAAAATCAACTGACCTAATTGGAACAATCGTAATAATTTAATATCTAAAATGTCCTTTAAGAGCAATCATAGTGTATACTGTATACGAAAATACGTTTATCGCTTAACTCAACTGTTTTTTTTTGTAATCAGAATTTTACCTTTGTACTAAAATGTATTACAGAAGGGCAATAAGAAATAAATAACGAATCTGATATGTTTAATTAGGTATTGAAATGAAAATGCTTTCCTAATATTTCATAATTCCATAAAATCAATTATTTAATAGACATGTAAAACGTAGTTTCTAGTACAGTTCTAACATAAATACAAAACAAAACCCAAACGTATTTTAGCCATTATAATAGTAATATTGTAAATTTTAGCGTCGAATTCGATATCAACGACCTTAGAAACACCTTTAAGGACAAAATCTCATACAAATCCAATAAAAATTCTAATTTTACGACATTTTTATGTTCATGGTACCTTAAAACTTATTTAAAACATTTTACATAAAATTCAGACACACATGAATGGAAGTAAAAGATTTATTAAGTAGCTTTAATAAAACATAATTATTTTTGTCACTTTAAATGACGCAATCCTTACTGAGAAACACACATAGTACTTTGACAACGCAGAGAGCTATATCAAATCCGCTTATTTCGAATTACTCCCAGATGTTAAGTCTTATGCAAATAAATCAAATTTTAATTATCATGGCCGCCATATTTCATCCGTCCTTTAAGATTTGCAAACGTTGACATCAAATTTGAAATTAGCGACCTGAAAAACCCCTTTGTAGAAAATTTCATACAAATCCAAAAATATTTCGAGTTTTATGATGTTTTATGCATATAGTATTTTAAATCTGCAAGCCTTTTAAATAAAATTTATACACATACAGAACGAAACTAAAAGTATTTATTACATACCGTTAATAAAATAGAATTATTTTTGCCAGTTTAAATGACGCAATCTTTACTCAGAAATGCAGAGAGTAACTCGACACCGCAGACAGGCAAAGGAATTCAAGCAGGCTGGCCAATACTGAAAAAATAAATGGACGCTGTATAAACCTATAGCTTGCATAAAATAAACAGACGCTGAATAAACCTATAGCTTGCAAAAGACGCTGACTGATACCATCATTTATATACACTTATATACGCCGGACGCTGGGCGCTACGCTTTTGGTCCGGACGCATGGTAGGCCTCTATAGATATATATATATATATATATATATATATATATATATATATATATATATATATATATATATATATCTATAGAGGCCTACCATGCGTCCGGACCAAAAGCGTAGCGCCCAGCGTCCGGCGTCTATAAGTGTATATAAATGATGGTATCAGTCAGCGTCTTTTGCAAGCTATAGGTTTATTCAGCGTCTGTTTATTTTATGCAAGCTATAGGTTTATACAGCGTCCATTTATTTTTTCAGTATTGGCCAGCCTGCTTGAATTCCTTTGCCTGTCTGCGGTGTCGAGTTACTCTCTGCATTTCTGAGTAAAGATTGCGTCATTTAAACTGGCAAAAATAATTCTATTTTATTAACGCTATGTAATAAATACTTTTAGTTTCGTTTCTGTATGTGTATGAATTTTATTTAAAAGGCTTTCAGATTTAAAATATTATATGCATAAAAACATCATAAAACTTGAAATATTATTGGATTTGTATGAAATTTTCTACAAAGGGGTTTTTCAGGTCGCTGATTTCAAATTTGATGTCAACGTTTGCAAATTTTAAAGGGCGGATGAAATATGGCGGCCATAATAATTAAAATTTGATTTATTTGCATTAAACTTAACATCTGTGAGTATATTCGAAATAGCGGGTATGATATAGCTCTCTGCGTTGCCAAAGTACTATGTGTATTTCTCAGTAAGGATTGCGTCATTTAAAGCGACAAGAATAATTATATTTTATTACAGCTACTTAATAAATCTTTTACTTCCATTCATTGGTGTCTGAATTTTATTTAAAATGTTTTAAATAAGTTTTAAGGTACCATAAACATAAAAATTTCGTAAAATTAGAAATTTTATTGGATTTGTATGAGATTTTGTACAAAGGGGTTTCTAAGGTCGCTGATATCGAGTTCGACGTTAAGATTTACAATATGACGATTATACTTGAGATTTGGCACAGTTATAGGAATTAGGATTCTTGTAAAGAAAAAATAAACCAATGTTATTATGTCAACCTCTGCATCCCGTTCGGGGGTTGTAAGACTTCTAGATGACATAAAAACTTGAAATTTGGTTTAGTTATAGGGTTTAGGGTTCTCGTAAAGAATGATATAGAAAAATGTTATTATGTTAACCCTCCGCAACCCCTTTAGGGTTTATAAAGCTTCTAGATGACACAGAAACTTGAAATTTGGTACAATTATAGTTTAAGGTTATTGTAAAGATGTCGTTATATCATCCCCCGCACCCTCTTATGGGATTGTAAAACTTGCAGATGACACAGGAACTTGAAATTTGATAGTTATAGGGTTTAAGACTGTCGTAAAGAAAAATATAATTTTTTTTTATTAAGTCAACCCCTGCACTTTGGGGGTTGTAAAAATTCTGGATGACATTCAAACTTGAAATTTGAGATAGTGATAGGATTTAGGACTCTCGTAAAGAAAATTATTAGGTCAACCCCCGCACTCCATTTGAGGGTTGTAAAACTTCTAGATGACATACAAACTTGAAATTTGACATAGTTATAGAGTTTAGAATTCTTGTCAAAAGAAAAATAAACAATGGTAAAATTTCTACCCCCCACTCACATTGGGGGTTGTAAAACTTCTATATGACATACAAACTTGAAATTTGGTATAGTTATAGTATTTAAAGTTTTCCTAAAGAGAAAAATCAAAAATACTAAAATCTCAACCCTCCCAACCCCTTTTGAGTTATAAAACTTCTAGATGACGTACAAACTTGAGATTTTGACATAGTTATAGACTTTAAAATTCTTGTCAAAAGAAAAATAAACAATGGTAAAATTTCTACCCTCCATCCACATTGGGGGTTGTAAAACTACTATATGACATACAAACTTGAAATTTAGTATAGTTATAGTGTTTAAAATTTTCCTAAAGAGAAAAATCAAAAATATTAAAATGTCAACCCTCGCACCCCCTTTAGAGTTATAAAACTTCTAGATGACGTACAAACTTGAGATTTTGATATAGTTATAGTGTTTAGAATTCTTGTCAAAAGAAAAATAAACTATTGTAAAATTTCTACCCCCCACCCACATTGGTGGTTGTAAAACTTCTATATGATATACAAACTTGAAATTTGGTATAGTTATAGTATTTAAAATTTTCCTAAAGAGAAAAATCAAAAATATTAAAATGTCAACCCTCCCACCCCCTTTTGAGTTATAATACTTCTAGATGACGTACAAACTTGAGATTTTGACATAGTTATAGAGTTTAGAATTCTTGTCAAAAGAAAAATAAACAATGGTAAAATTTCTACCCCCCACCCACATTGGGGGTTGTAAAACTTCTATATGACATAAAAACTTGAAATTTGGTATAGTTATAGTATTTAAAATTTTCCTAAAGGGAAAAATCAAAAATATTAAAATGTCAACCCTCCCACCCCCTTTTGAGTTATAAAACTTCTAGATGACGTACAAACTTGAGATTTTGACATAGATATAAAGTTTAAAATTCTTGCCAAAGAAAAATAAACAATGGTAAAATTTATACCCCCCACTCACATTGGGGGTTGTAAAACTTCTATATGACATACAAACTTGAAATTTGGTATAGTTATAGTGTTTAAAATTCTTCTAAAGAGAAAAATCAAAAATATTAAAATGTCAACCCTCCCACCCCCTTTTGAGTTATAAAACTTCTAGATGACGTACAAACTTGAGATCTTGACATAGTTATAGAGTTTAGAATTCTTGTCAAAAGAAAAATAAACAATTGTAAAATTTCTACCCCCCACCCACATTGGTGGTTGTAAAACTTCTATATGATATACAAACTTGAAATTTGGTATAGTTATAGTTAAAATTTTCCTAAAGAGAAAAATCAAAAATATTAAAATGTCAACCCTCCCACCCCCTTTTGAGTTATAATACTCCTAGATGACGTACAAACTTGAGATTTTGACATAGTTATAGAGTTTAGAATTCTTGTCAAAAGAAAAATAAACAATGGTAAAATTTCTACCCCCCACTCACATTGGGGGTTGTAAAACTTCTATATGACATACAAACTTGAAATTTGGTATAGTTATAGTATTTAAAATTTTCCTAAAGAGAAAAATCAAAAATACTAAAATCTCAACCCTCCTGCCCCCTTTTGAGTTATAAAACTTCTAGATGACGTACAAACTTGAGATTTTGACAGTTATAGTGTTTAGAATTCTTGTCAAAAGAAAAATAAACAATGGTAAAATTTCTACCCCCCACCAATATTTGGGGGTTGTAAAACGTCTGTATGACATGCACACTTGAAATTTGGTATAGTTATAGTGTTTAAAATTCTTCTAAAGAGAAAAATCAAAAATATTAAAATGTCAACCCTCCCACCCCCTTTTGAGTTATAAAACTTCTAGATGACGTACAAACTTGAGATTTTGACATAGTTATAGAGTTTAGAATTCTTGTCAAAAGAAAAATAAACAATGGTAAAATTTCTACCCCCCACCCACATTGGGGGTTGTAAAACGTATATATGACATGCAAACTTGAAATTTGGTATAGTTATAGTATTTAAAATTTTCCTTAAGAGAAAAATCAAAAATATTAAAATGTCAACCCTCCCACACCCTTTTGAGTTATAAAACTTCTAGATGACGTACAAACTTGAGATTTTGACATAGTTATAGAGTTTAAAATTCTTGTCAAAAGAAAAATAAACAATGGTAAAATTTCTACCCCCCACCCTCATTGGGGGTTGTAAAACGTCTATATGACATACAAACTTGAAATTTGGTTTAGTTATAGTGTTCAAAATTTTCCTAAAGAGAAAAATCAAAAATATTAAAATGTCAACCCTCCCAACCCCTTTTGAGTTATAAAACTTCTAGATGACGTACAGACTTGAGATTTTGACAGTATAGAGTTTAGAATTCTTGTCAAAAGAAAAACAAACAATGGTAAAATTTCTACCCCCGCCTACATTGGGGGTTGTAAAACGTCTATATGACATACAAACTTAAAATTTGGTTTAGTTATAGTGTTTAAAATTTTCCTAAAGAGCAAAATCAAAAATATTAAAATGTCAACCCACCCACCCCCTTTTGAGTTATAAAACTTCTAGATGACGTACAAACTTGAGATTTTGACATAGTTATAGAGTTTAGAATTCTTGTCAAAAGAAAAATAAACAATGGTAAAATTTCTACCCCCACCCACATTAGGGGTTGTAAAACGTCTATATGACATACAAACTTGAAATTTGGTGTAGTTATAGTGTTTCAAATTCTTCTAAAGAGAAAAATCAAAAATATTAAAATGTCAACCCTCCCACACCCTTTTGAGTTATAAAACTTCTAGATGACGTACCAACTTGAGATTTTGACAGTTATAGAGTTTATAATTCTTGTCAAAAGAAAAATAAACAATGGTAAGATTTCTACCCCCACCTACATTTGGGGTTGTAAAACGTCTATATGATATACAAACTTGAACTTTGGTTTAGTTATAGTGTTTAAAATTTTCCTAAAGAGAAAAATCAAAAATATTAAAATGTCAACCCTCCCACCACCTTTTGAGTTATTAAACTTCTAGATGACGTACAAACTTGAGATTTTGACATAGTTATAGAGTTTAGAATTCTTGTCAAAAGAAAATAAACAATGGTAAAATTTCTACCCCCCACCCACATTGAGGGTTGTAAAACTTCTATATGACATGCAAACTTGAAATTTGGTATAGTTATAGTGTTTAAAATCTTCCTAAAGAGAAAAATAAAAAATATTAAAATGTCAACCCTCCCATCCCCTTTTGAGTTATAAAACCTCTAGATGACGTACAAACTTGAGATTTTGACAGTTATAGTGTTTAGAATTCTTGTCAAAAGAAAAATAAACAATGGTAAAATTTCTACCCCCCACCCATATTTGGGGGTTGTAAAACGTCTGTATGACATGCACACTTGAAATTTGGTATAGTTATAGTGTTTAAAATTCTTCTAAAGAGAAAAATCAAAAATATTAAAATGTCAACCCTCCCACCCCCTTTTGAGTTATAAAACTTCTAGATGACGTACAAACTTGAGATTTTGACATAGTTATAGAGTTTAGAATTCTTGTCAAAAGAAAAATAAACAATGGTAAAATTTCTACCCCCCACCCACATTGGGGGTTGTAAAACGTATATATGACATGCAAACTTGAAATTTGGTATAGTTATAGTATTTAAAATTTTCCTAAAGAGAAAAATCAAAAATATTAAGATGTCAACCCTCCCACCCCCTTTTGAGTTATAAAACTTCTAGATGACGTACAAACTTGAGATTTTGACATAGTTATAGAGTTTAAAATTTTTGTCAAAAGAAAAATAAACAATGGTAAAATTTCTACCCACCACCCTCATTGGGGGTTGTAAAACGTCTATATGACATACAAACTTGAAATTTGGTTTAGTTATAGTGTTCAAAATTTTCCTAAAGAGAAAAATCAAAAATATTAAAATGTCAACCCTCCCAACCCCTTTTGAGTTATAAAACTTCTAGATGACGTACAGACTTGAGATTTTGACAGTATAGAGTTTAGAATTCTTGTCAAAAGAAAAACAAACAATGGTAAAATTTCTACCCCCGCCTACATTGGGGGTTGTAAAACGTCTATATGACATACAAACTTGAAATTTGGTTTAGTTATAGTGTTTAAAATTTTCCTAAAGAGAAAAATCAAAAATATTAAAATGTCAACCCTCCCACCCCCTTTTGAGTTATAAAGCTTCTAGATGACGTACAAACTTGAGATTTTGACATAGTTATAGAGTTGAGAATTCTTGTCAAAGGAAAAATAAACAATGGTAATATTTCTACCCCCTAACCATATTTGGGTGTTGTAAAACGTCTGTATGACATGCACACTTGAAATTTGGTATAGTTATAGTGTTTAAAATTCTTCTAAAGAGAAAAATCAAAAATATTAAAATGTCAACCCTCCCACCCCCTTTTGAGTTATAAAACTTCTAGATGACGTACAAACTTGAGATTTTGACATAGTTATAGAGTTTAGAATTCTTGTCAAAAGAAAAATAAACAATGGTAAAATTTCTACCCCCCACCCACATTGGGGGTTGTAAAACGTATATATGACATGCAAACTTGAAATTTGGTATAGTTATAGTATTTAAAATTTTCCTAAAGAGAAAAATCAAAAATATTAAGATGTCAACCCTCCCACCCCCTTTTGAGTTATAAAACTTCTAGATGACGTACAAACTTGAGATTTTGACATAGTTATAGAGTTTAAAATTTTTGTCAAAAGAAAAATAAACAATGGTAAAATTTCTACCCCCCACCCACATTGGGGGTTGTAAAACGTCTATATGACATACAAACTTGAAATTTGGTATAGTTATAGTGTTTAAAATTTTCCTAAAGGGAAAAATCAAAAATATTAAAATGTCAACCCTCCCACCCCCTTTTGAGTTATAAAACTTCTAGATGACGTACAAACTTGAGATTTTGACATAGTTATAGAGTTTAAAATTCTTGTCAAAAGAAAAATAAACAATGGTAAAATTTCTACCCCCCATCCACATTGGGGGTTGTAAAACTTCTATGAGACATACAAACTTGAAATTTGGTATAGTTATAGTGTTCAAAATTTTCCTAAAGGGAAAATGAAAAATATTAAAATGTCAACCCTCCCACCCCCTTTTGAGTTATAAAACTTCTAGATGACGTACAAACTTGAGATTTTGACATAGTTATAGAGTTTAGAATTCTTGTCAAAAGAAAAATAAACAATGGTAAAATTCCCAACCCCCACCCACATTGGGGGTTGTAAAACTTCTATATGACATACAGCGTTGAGTGCTTGTCCAGCAAGTACTCAACGTAAATGTGATGCTCTGTTTCATCATATTGTTCATTATCTCGTTCATACTGGTTTTAAAAATACAGCAGTCAGATTTAAAATACTATAAAAATAATAATATCATAAAACTCTAAATTTTATTGAATTTGTATGAAATTCTGTACAAAGGGGTTACTATTCGTTCAATTTCGATGTCGAATTCGACATCAACATTTACAATACGACAATCATAATGGCTAAAATACGATTTATTTGCATGAAACTTGTCGCTGATTTCATATCTGATGTCAACATGTGAAAATCTTATAGTACGGATGAAATATGGCGTCCATAATAATTAAAATTTGACTCATTGCATAAAGCTTGATATCTGGAAGTATTTTAGGTCGCTGATTTCAAGTTCGATGTAAAAGATTGCCTTACATTTATTCGTTTCCAAAACACGTTTGAAATCTTTACACGTAATTCAAAGCTTTATTGATTTTGCTTAAGGTCCAATTGTACCCAAAAAACGTGTTGCTGTTTATTTTATAAATAATATAACGATGGATAACTTTGGTTTCAAATTAATATTTTACGAATGTTAAATGCTTGTTTACCATACTTTTTTTGGAAAACTGTGTGTTTATTAATTAAATTATTTCACATGTTTTACGTGAAAAATTAAATTTTAGAGAAACTGTATATTCAAAGTTAACCAAAAAAATACCACTTAAGTTTCATAGTATTTGAACTATTTTCCCAAAATTTTAAGAAAATCGTATGTCTAAGAACTAAATTATTACCTGTTTTTTGCCAAACAAAAAACAGGTTGTTTGGCAAGAAACAGTTTTTTTGTCGATAGTTTAGTCCCTAGACTTACGATTTTCTTAAAATTTAAGTGTTTGTTTTTGGTTAACTTTGAATGCACATTAAAATAACCAATTAATTTAGGCGTTTTTTGTCAAAATGCCTTGCTCTAACGAAATACGTCTCGAAAATCTTTCCACCCAAAATCCCTCGTGCTACGCACACGGAATTTTGTTAAGAAGATTTACTCCACGTAATTTCCGAGCAAAACATTCCGACAGAAAACGTCAAAATTTAATTGGCTATTTTAATGCACTTGGGATATTACTGTTGATTATGAACGAATATCTCAAAAATAAAAAAACGTTGTATCTGAGAATATTTTTTTTAAATTCTCAAAATTAATAAATTTTATTTATTGAATGTATTTGTTTATGTGCTTTATTATTTTTTTTAATTTTCGTTAATATAATTATTGAATTTATAAAATGGGTTCTATACGTATGAATTCAAATAACGCCTTTATTAACATTTAAATAAAAGTAACATTTAAACAAACTTTGTTGAAATAACAGGAAACTATTATATATGAATGATCAATGCATAAACTCGTTTATTTCGCCAAAACAATAAGGTAAGACCTTTTTTACTAGACTTGATAAATCTTTTATTAGAGTTTAATTTTTAAGTTTTAATAGCTTATTAAAATCATTTTAGTTTTTATTTACTTTTAGAATTTCTCTTATGAATGATGAAAAACACTTTACAAGTAAGCTTCTTTTATAAAACAATTAAATTGTGAGCCAGCACTTTCCTGGTAAGCAAATTTTTATAACCCTTTATAAATTATTTAACTCAATAATAGGGATTCCCTTTTTATTATTAGACGTACCAAGTCGTACCTGTTAATGCTCCATATTCGATTTGAAAAGATGTTTTCTGAACTGGTAAAATACCAGTTTTATAATAATTATTACAGTTCCAACACTATTATTTTTTCATGACGTTGCAGGATTGAAATCTAATTTCAGGGATGGACACCAAGATTAATAAATACCCTTATATAGACCATTTACTTTCAGAGCTGTTTCTATCAAAAAAAGATCAGATTTAAATATTTCAAAATCATTTTACATCATTCTTAAGGATTTAAATATTTTCAAAAATTTAACTACTTAAAAATGATACCTAATGGATATACTTTTGTGTATGAATCATTGTGTGCCATCTCTTTTGGACTGTTGATTAGTCAGCAGCTACGTACGTTCCTACCATTACTATAAAATTGTAATAGTTCTGATACAATTTATGAAAATCTATTACTTCATTGCAATGCTCTTAAGACCTATTACAGTTTTTAAACCTTTCAACTTTTTTATGGCCAGCTAACAGTTGGTAACTGTCCAAATAGATACATTGCAATAAGACATTGCAACTTTTTAAGACACTGCAAAATTTACTGCATTTAAGGTAATGAATCGTTTTTTTTTTGGTAAATGAAGTTTTATGTAGTTTTATTTTAAAATACTTACCTAAAGTATCAATAAGAACGTGTTATTTCCTAAATTTTAGTGACTTTCTAATTTTCTTTACACAATGTATCTTAGTAATAATAATGTTTTTTTAAGATGGAATACATCTTCTTTATAATTAGAAGAAAGCATATTTTTGAAATTTATTCTTATTGTTGGTAAATTAATTTAATAATAGATCATTTGTGAATTAACAATTAGTTTGGTTTTCTTTGCCTTTTTGCTTACGTTTTGTCCTGCCAACTATGCTTATATAGAGGGAATTGTTTACACTTTAGCTATAATAGAAGTTTATGTACAGTCTTAGCACCGAAATTATGCTATGGTATAAAAACTATAAATAATATAAATATAAATGGCTATAAAAACACTTATTATTTTGTCCGACTTGTTTGCATCATTGTAACAGTATTGTGCAACTAAGAATAATGGTAAAAATCTGCTGATTTTGATATCGGAGAGGTCAACGGACAAATTATATATCAACGATTAAAAAGTACGGGCTTCTGAGGGAACGGATGTCATTCACACATTTGTGTGTTTACACGAAAACGGACCTTACGCAAGTAACCCTTCGGACTTCTTTTCCCGTCACATCTAGCTAGCTAGTTAAATAGCGGAAACAAAGTATGTACCTATCAAATTAATCAAAATAATAGATCATGTGTATAAAATATACTAAGTAAATGCTTTTACTATTCAGATCTCTTATTCTTATTAATTAAAAATCATATCTGTTATCTTTTATTAATAGTAATAAAAGCATTTGCTACGTTTTATTCACATAGCCCATTATGCTGATTCTGATAAAATAAACATTTTGTCACATCTGTTATTAAATACGGCCGTTTAATAAATTGAACCGAATTGTGTTATAAACTGGTTAACTGAATGAAAAATTGATGAACATTTAAGGTAGCTCAATAATACTGTAGTTTGAATATTTATAAAATATTTTGCATAAATAAAATTATTTTCAGACAGTATAAAGTTCTCAATATTTATTTCCTATTATACAGGAAAAAAGATGAGATAAAGTCTTCAGGTGTGACAATGAGTAGTACAGATTGTAATTATCTTCCAATGTTATGAGGTTATGACTCATATTGTAAACGTGATTTGTAATTTAATTAAGAATCGGTTTACATTAAATTCGGTGCAATTTATTAAACGGTCTCTATAATAAATGAGACAAAATATTTATTTTACTAAATTAGCATATTATTTTGATTAATTTGATACTTAGATATTGCGCCATTTAAAAGATATGACGGAAAAAGGAGTCCTATTGATTACTTTTATAAGGTCCCTTTTCATGCATAAACGCACAAATGTATTAATAACTCCCGTTCCCTCTGGAGCCCGTTCTTGTGACCGTATTTTTGTACCATTAGAATTTAATCATCAAGACGAACAAAACGATATATAATTTGTCCGTTGACCTCTGAGACACCAAAATCAGCAGATCTTTATCATTGTTCTTTGCATACCTACATAAATATTTACTTTCTTTTTTAAAACATTTTTTAATTTTATAATGTTTATAATTTTATAATGTATAATCAAACGTTACTTTTATTATTAACAGAATAATAATTTCTTAAAATTATAATAAAAATTATCTTTCTTTTTTATAAGTTTAGTGTTCACAGCCATTACTCAAGAGTTAAAAGAAGTATTACTTAACAAAATGAAATCAAAAGTTAGTTTTAAGTCTATTGTTTTAATCAATGAAATAATAGAATGATATGAACGATGTGAAAATCGTACCTTGGTTTTATGCGGTAAGAATCTTTCTTTAGTATTCAAAAACAACCTGTAATATTATTTTGCAGTTGCAGGTACAAATCAATCTTATTAAAACACAAGAAACAAATTTAGACCTCACCAATATTCATAACAATATGATGTTAATTTTAATTCACAATTTAATTTGGAAGTACAATAGGAATGAAAATTGTTTCCTTTTTATGAATTCGACTGTACATTAGCTTACACTTATTGTAATTTTTTGATACTAGATTGCTATAATTATCATCTAGATCTTGATTGGTGAAGAATTGTGGTCTGCAGTTTAATTAAATAAAAAATTTAAAAAATGTATTCTTTTATTTATTTTCGGCACCTGCATTTTATTTTACATTATAATGTACCTGTAACTATTTTTTTATTGTACTGGTTACAAACATAAATTTTAATGGAGTCCCACTTTCTGTTTTTAAAAATATCAGGATGTTGTTGAAGAAGTTGAAGAACTTCACCTTTCTTGGGTGCTTTGTGTTTTTCTATGTGACTTTTGAAATGTGTTTCAGTAGCTTCTTTTTCTTCCACCGTCCATTTCCTAACAATTTTCTTTTTTATATTCGTAGTATGAGTAATTTTTGGTTCATTACATTGTGCTTCTTCTTCAATTTCCTCTTCACTGCTTTCATCCGTTTCAACTATTTCTTCATCTATAATTAAATCGTCTAGATGTTTACCTTTGTATTCTTCAATTGATTTTTTTTGAGACATTAAAAGAACTTTCGACACTTTAGCCGTTTGATATAAATCTGAAGGTAACCTATACCATTCTTGGTGAGTCTTTGTAGTATGCCCCATGAAAGACGCTAGCTGTTCTAATTCTTCATTGCCCATTTTAAGAATTTGTGAAATTGTGGCTAAGTGCTTTCTTAATTTAGTGGAAGTCAACGAAGTTACTTTTTTTGAGTCACCTAAAGCTCTGGTAACATGCTTTCTAAAAGCATGATATCCACTTATAGGACCATCCGTGTCGCATAATCCAAACAAGTAGATATTATTGGTTTAAAAAAAATTGTTTCGGTACTTTACAATGAGATCTACTGCCTCTTTTGTTTTTTGCTCAAATAGTACTGGAACGCCCCGTCCTCTTTTTCCAGCAATTACAATTCTTTTTAATTTTTTTATAAGTATCTTTTCACTTGGTGACAGTAACTTTTCGAAGTCCCCAGATGCCATATCTGCATTTATGTGTGTTTCATACGTTTTCAATAATATTCTTTGAAGTTCTCCCACTCTTCTTTTGTTAAATAATAACAAACTGCAGTATGTCCCTTCTATTAATGCTTTATAGGCTCTCTCATCTCTGTTATTTCTAGTTAAGTTATTTTGGGCTTCAAATAGCAAGCTGTCTAAGTAACTTTTCAATTTCTGTAATAAATAAACAGAATATTGTAAAACAACTTACTTATGCAATTACAACTGATTCAATATATTTAATCAATCTATTGCAATTAATTAGATAATGATCAAACACTCGATAAACGTTTTATGATATATACGGTATTTTCGTAAGGTACTCTCAAACTTTACTCATTCCAAGGGCCTAAGAATGAATTTTTTTATCTTTACTATATAAAAAAATGTATATCTTTAAGGTTTTGGGCATCCTTACAAAAATAAGAATTTAATTGTTTTGCAGTGTAATAACTCTTAAAATATTAATTTACGAAAAAATTGTTTCAATACTAAAAGATGGATAATTTATTTTTCTACAGAAAAGGTCTTTTATACAGGACGTTTCACTTAAGATCCGTATCCTGTGAATATGTGACAGTACACATAAAATGATAGGATCATTGTTTTTGAAAAGTGGGCTTGGTGGTCACTGGTTTAAGATTTATAGTTGAAGCTGGTAGCTAACTGTACTAGATATCTGATAGATTGATGCAGCTATTGCTATTAGGTAATATCACAGTTTGTTTTGACTATTATTTTCGTTTCGTCCTATTTAGTTTATGTAAACTCAATGTCAGTTGATGTTTATGTACTTTAATAAACTTTAATCACCTCTTCTAGGAATTAGATTTTACACTATCGTTACGGACTTAATTAAATCTATTTTTAATGATTCTCCATGTTTAAAACAATGTAGCTTAATAATGTAGCCTAAAATTTACCTAGCTTAGTCGGAAGGAGGGGAGGAAGAAGTAATCTTACTTAATTTTCACTTTAGACTCGCTTATCAGTGGTAAAAAGAGTGAACAATTTTACTGAGGTGTTGAGAAGAATTAAGCAACTTAATTAATCTTAGTTAAAATTGGCAAAAAGAATATAACTACTATCCATTTTTTTTCTAGAGTCCTCTGACTTTGATACCGTATTTCTCGAAAACTACTGAAGCAAATTAAATATTTTAAAAACGAGCGAATAGTAAATTTATTTCTACATGTAACAGTAAAATATCATATTTCTAACTGATATACTTTTATTTTTATCGGACGATACATAATAAAAGGTACCCATTTTTAGGGAAAATTTCATTGAGAGTGAGTTAAATATTTTTTTTCTCAGAAAGTATATCTCATATCTCTATGAGATTTTTGTAGGGGTTAGAAAGCAACCTTGCGGTTGTTATTCTATTAATTTTCGGACAAAAAAGTGTTTTATTTAAGATATATATAAAAAAATAGCGAACTATGCGTTCTTGTTTATTAATGGAGATAGCGTCAAATTTTTTTCTCTAAATTAACACTTTTCATATGTAGACATTATTTTCTTTAAAGAAATGTTTCGAATTTTAACAATAAAAGTGCAATAACAAAAAACCGTTTTTTGTCGAAACCGCTTATTGTCAAAAATCGTTTTTTTGTTTCCGCATTTTTATTATTAAAATTAGGAACATTTTTTTTAAAAACAATAATGTCTACCCATAAAAAGTGTTGATTTAGCGAAAGAATTTTGACGCTATCTCTATTAATAAACAAGAACGCATTGTTCGCTATTTTTTCACATAAATCTTAAATAAAACGCTTTTTTGTCTGAAAATCAATAGCATAAGAACCGCAAGGTTTCTTTCTAACCCCTACAAAAGTTTCATAGATATATGACATATACTTTCTGAGAAAAAAATTAGTGAACTTACTTCCATGAAATTGTCCCTAAAAATGGGTACCTTTTATTGCGTATCGTCCGATAAAAACAAAAGTATACCAGTTAGAAATATAATATTATACTTTTGTATGTAGAAATGAATTTACTACTTGCTCGTTTTTAAAATGTTTAATTTGGTTCAGTAGTTCCCGAGCAATATGCTTTCAAAGTCAGAGGACTCTAGAAAAAAATGGATAGTAAATAATGTCAAGTGTCGGTGTTCGTGCATTTGTGATATCAATTTAGCAATTCCTCTTCATATAAATAATAAAGAATTATCAATTATAGGTTATAGGTAGTCATTAAACTAAACAAAGATTACATTTAGTGAATTTTTCTAATAAGTAAATGTAAAAATTGTTTTTAAATTCGTTTTAAAAATCAAATGTTTTCAGGCCAGGCCTTGTGTATATATTTATAATTTCTACTTTTTTTATTTACGCAACTCCTGTTAGACACAATTAAATTCGAAAATAATTAACAGTGGAGT
This sequence comes from Agrypnus murinus, assembly GCA_929113105.1. Lineage (NCBI taxonomy): Eukaryota > Metazoa > Arthropoda > Insecta > Coleoptera > Elateridae > Agrypnus > Agrypnus murinus. The sequence continues at coordinate 141,514,953 of OV816026.1, forward strand.
AAGTTTTGAGCCTAAGAAATAATTGAGTAGAACACGGTAGAACCTAAATCTAATAATGTACAAATTACATTAAACTTGAAATGAAATTTTATATAAAAACAAAAAACTAAAAAAACTTACCGCCAAATCTTCGGCAATTGGCATTATTGTGGGTTTATTGAATCGGTTCGCATTTATATTTTGACCAGCTTCTGTGGAAATTTCGGTTGACCATTCTTCTTCTATTAATTTTTTTGTAACATTCAGTACATTTAATACGGGTGAATTTATATCTTTTTGTACTTCTAGAGAATATGCTGCTATAATCGCTTTTTTGATTAAGGTTCCCATTTGTAACGCAAGAGATGGCGAACTAAACATTTTGTTTTCTGCGTCATATTGTGTGATAGCTCTTAGTGCTGCAATTATTACTTTAAATTTTGAAGGATGTAAAAGAGACAGAAGAGAAAGAGACTCGTCATTTTCTATTTTTCTCACTTCTATTAAACGTCTAGCTAACCGCCTCATATAACGCTTTGCCACTGCGACTAAATGTTTCTGTTTATGAGACTTTATGTACCTCCGTGCGACTTCACATATAATTTTATCCTTCTTTGCAACAAAAGAAACTTCATCAGCCTTTAACGAGCGTAAAATTCCCGATGTTCGCAACGGATCACGCGGTGCAAAAAATCCCGCTAACAATGTGTGGCCTTCCGATTGATGACGCTGGCGAATGGTACTGTTTTTATTGTTATTAAAAAAACATCGTTTGACGTGGCGTCGAAGAGTTTTTCTTGCATAATATCCTAAAAGTAAATTAAATAAATTGTCGTAAATCTTAAATTTAAGAATTCAACTAACCCTTGCAGTGAATGCAAGGAAGAAGTTCAAGTGATTCTTTTGTAGTTTGATTTTCTGTTTTTTCCTGTACTGCGACATATTTTCCTGATATAAAATCACCTTCTTTTCTAATTTTATCAACAATTTTCTTCCTAATTGGATTATTTTTTTCCAAAATCAGATAGCGCTGCACTTCAAATTCGTCACGGTGCTGTCTTTCTAAATGACGTGCAAAGTTCTGCACTAAAATGTCACAGTACGGACAATTATGCTTCCGGCGTCTGATTTTAGACGCTGCAGGCACTTTTATGTTATCCTCCAAATCTTCATTAAAAAAACATGAATGGTGTTACATAAATATGATAAAGTACACTGCCGCCCATTTGAAAGTGCACGATAGACCAGATTTCCCTCGGTTATGTAATCTACAACTTACTCTAAGCTGATAAATAAATTATTTTAAACAAGTATTTAACAATAATAATGAACCTTTCATTCCGCTATAGCTGTTATAAACACATAGCCCATGGACAGGAACGAACCCATGGGGGGGATGGGAGGGGAAGCTCCCACCTCAAAGTTGATAATTTTGAGCGAGAGTTGGCAATTTCACAATTTGAAAAACTGAGAAGATAAGGAAAAGTGTCCAAAATAATCTATTTTTTTTTAAATTTAATCTAATTGCCAAGCATACTAGGGTGGCCTTAAATTTTTCCTACAAACAGGTGGAAACGATCCCAAATGATCAAAAAGAAGGGAAAATTAATTTTGGCTTTTTTTTACCAAAAACCGTGCAATAGACTTTTTTGAAAAAATGCGTTTTTAGCATGTAATTTTTTGTTTCAGTCAGACGTTGACTTTCTCCTATTCAAAACAACGTTTCAATTCTTTTTTAGATGCTTCTAAAGTAAAAAGTTTCAAATCAGTTAAAATTAAATTGAATTAATCTATTTTTTTCTATGAAAATACTTTAAATTGAAACAATATTTCTCTGTAAATTTCACAGCTTCGAGTCCGTTGTGGCACAGTTTTTAGTTTAAAAAACCGCTAAAATGAATTTGCACCTTCTTTTTTCATCATTTGGAATCGCTTGCACCTGTTTGTAGAAAAAAAAATTGTTAAGGGCACGCTAATGCATACACGTTGGAGAGTTTTAAATAAAAATAAGATTTGTGTAAAATATTAATTTTTCTTCATACAATGTTAGGTACAAATACAAATCTTTTCTTACTAGTAGTTGGTATTTTCATCGTAATAAGTTGGCAATTTTAAGGTTACTCCCCTCCAAAAAAACTCTTTAGGTTCGTCCCTGCCCATGGAATCCTGACTTACACGATGTCATTTTGGAATATTACATATAAAGAGTCGTGCACTTTCAAATGAGCGGCACTGTACATAATTATTAAAAATAAGCATTTTAAAAACAGAGATCAACGCATAACAGAAATGTTATGTCATTTACTATGAAATACCATATGTATTTGAAAATTATAACAATAACGTTGCTAATAAGACCAAGAAAAATTGAAACTTGCCATTCAGTTTCGCATTTTCATCTTCACCACCGTTATTTTCTTCTACTAAAGTCTGCTCAATTGGTTGAGCAATAGCATTTATAGCTTCCTCTTCTGGGTTACATTTTTGTTTTAATGGTGATGATTGATGGTATATAGTATTATGCAACGAAGGCTTAATGTCTTTTATCTCATGTGATGTTTCGAAATCGGAAGTGCTTGCTAAAATAATGTAAATACTATTAATTTGCATTTATAGTAAAAAAGATTACCTACTATTAAAGGAACTGCAGATGTACTCAGATGCAGAATCTGTCTCCATGATACTTTCATCTGAAATTTCTAAAATAATATATATACATATCTATGTAGCATAGATAACTGGTACATAGTACATAGTATGTAATGTATATATATATATATATATATATATATATATATATATATATATATATATATATATATATATATATATATATATATATATATATATATATATATATATATATATATATATATATATATATATATATATATATATATATATATATATATATATATATATATATATATATATATATATATATATATATATATATATATATATATATATATATATATATATATATATATATATATATATATATATATATATATATATATATATATATGCAAGATTAGTCATGGATTTGAAATGAGGATATTACGGTGTATATAAATTTAATGTACGTATGTACAGATGTACACTCTAGTACAGACTGGAAACGGATGGGCTATATATAGGAATATAAAAGCGTGCATTAATGTGGTAGTTGGGATAGTGAAAATTGCGATAGGAGGAAAATTTTTTATTCCACTGTACTATTTCTCCTGCCATCAAAATTTATAGTTTAGATATATAGACGTTATTGGGTTAAAATGTTAGAGAACTTGAGTACCTGGTGGGATTTAACGTGCATCGTATTTTATGAACGAGTTGAACGTATTAGTAACAGTTTGTATATCTAAAAATGTAGATATACAATATCATATTTAAGTAATTTAGCATTAATCTGTTCACTTTCTTGTAAATTTATCTTAGATACAATTAAATAAACAATTGGAACCATATCAATTAACTTCCAGATAAATTTAAGATGAAATGAAACTAGTAGACATTAAGAATAAAATTATAATTTTACAGGATGTTACTATAGATATACGAGTCAATAAACTATTTCATAGCAACTCGAAATCCCACTGTATTCCTTAGTAAATGTATCAATAATTGTAATTGCAATACATAATTTACATTATTTATCGTATACACATTAATAGTATAGATGTACCAAACTCATTTTATACTATTGATTAAAAAAATTTTGTTAACAATATGAAAAAATGGCATTTTTTCTCCTGCTGCTATACAAAACCCCATGTCCCAGATTATACTTCATGATCAAAAACTGTTGTAGAAACAACAGCAACAGTTGTACAATGTTTAATTACAGGTAAAATAAAATTAGCATAAAATATGATTTAGATATTTGGTGGATCATAATAACAACAAAGGTAAATACAGGCCGTCTATTTATGCACTTCTTACTAAGGCCGTTATTTTTCTAGGACTGTTTTTGATCATGAGGTATATCTGGGGACATGGAGTTTTGTATAGCAGCAGCAGAAAGAATCCCTTTTTTTGTATTGTTAGCATAATAATGTTTTAATCAATAGTATAACATGAGTTTGGTATATCCCGACTATTAATGTGTATACTATTAGGGTGGGACTTATTTGGGTCATGTTGAAATTTCGGTTTTGCCGGGTGCCCATTTGATTTCAAAATACCTGAAAATTTTAAGACCAACACGAACGTCCTATCTCTATTCTAATCATTCGCTTTAACGAGAAGTCTCCCATTTAAAATACATGGTTTTTCAATTCTTATGCATATATTTGACCACTGGGACAAATTTTTGAAAAAAATCTTAAAATTGATTTTATAGAATTAACGGACATCGATGCTATTTTTAGGTGAAAAGAATATATAAGTATTCTACATCACTTCAACACTAATTGAACGGTGCATTATTTTGAATTTATATGTATAAATCCTTGGGAAAAAATCGATTTTCAGATTTGTTCTCAACAATTTGTCCCAGTGATCAAATATATGCATAAGAATTGAAAAACCATGTATCCTAAATGGTAAAAACGTCTCGTTACAGCGAATGTTTACAATAGAGATAATAGAAAGTTCGTATTGGTCTTAAAATTTTCAGTTTTTTTTAAATCGAATGGGCATCCGGCAAAACCGAAATTCCAGCATGACCCAAATAAGAATCACACTAGTGTGTACGATTAGTGATTAACTCGAGCCCGAGCCAAGCCCGATTCTTCGACAATTCTTTATTCGAGTCGTGTCGAGCATCACGTATGTCGAGCCCGAGTCGGGTCGAGTTTTTGAAATCGAGTTTTTCGAGCTTTTCGAGCCGGCTCGAGAAAATTGTACAGTTTACAGTATTTCCACTATTTTGTACTTTAACGGATTATAACTAAGAATTTGCGCAATTACTTTTCTTTAAATGGCTTCATTACACTATAACACTTAAAACATAATAAAATTTTCCAAAGTTGGTAGCATTGAAAATAAAATTGAAAAAAAAACAGAAAATTGACAAAAACTATACCTAAACTTTACCCTAAAAATTTTAATTTTCAAATGTCACATCAGTACTATCAACTACCACAAAATTTCCTAAATTTTGAAATAGCGATATTTTTTTATTTAAAATGGGAATAAAAGAGGCAAAATAGCATAAAAAGCTCGTTTCATAAGTCATTATTGCACTCGTCCTTTAGAACACTCGCCGCAAGCGGCTCGTTTTCTGACTAAGAGGAGAAAGAAGTTTTCGAAACTGCTATATGAATTTGGAAAATAAGTATGATTCCAAAACGAGCCGACTCGACTCGACTCGAAACTCGGCTCGAAATCGAGTCGAGTTTCGAGTCGAGCTTGAATATTTTTTTCGAGTCGAGTCGAGCTTTCTAGGAAAGCTCGGCTCGAGTCCATCACTATATACGATAAATAATATAAATTATGAATTGCAATTTATACATTTACTGAAGGACACAGTGAGATTTCGAGGGGCTTTAAAATAGTTTATTGACTCATATACAGTTTTATATTATGTAAAACGAAGAAAGGTTTTTATAAAACTGTAAATTGTTCAGATAACACATTAAGTAAACTATTCTTGTTCAAATGATTTGCCAATATATATTTCGCGAATATTAATTTGGCTTCAATGTAAATAGCGACCCTCGAATAAAGGGTATACCTATACGAGGATGTATCAGAAAATAACGAGATTGGTGCTGTAACTTCTTTCAGTGGTAGAATCTTATAACCCAAATAATGAGACATGAAAGCCTTATCTTTAATGTACTTTCCCCCAAGTAGGCTTTGGTTTAACTTTTGACGTTTATTACAAATTAATCACGATGTAGAGTGTTTGAGTGGCATAAGAAGTTTAAAGACGGTTGTGAATCAGTTAAGACGAACCTCGTCCCAGTCGACCACAAACTGCGCGAACTGACACAAAAATTGCATAAATTAACGACTTGATACAAAATGATCGCCGGATTGGCATAACACGAATTTCTGACATTGTTAATTTGTCTTACGGTTCCAATCAAAAAATTATTCATGAAGATTTAGGGTACCGGAAGGCAAAATGGATTCCAAAAGTGATGACCGATGAATAAAAAGCGAATCGAGTGACAGTTTGTCAGCAGTGGAAAAGGCAACTGCAACGTAATCCACAGTTTTTAAATAATGTGGTTACATGTGACGAAAGTTGGTTTGATCATTACGATCGTGAATTGTAGTCTCAAAGTATGCAATGGAAGCATAAAGGCAGCCCAAGACCAAAACTGTTAAAAGCGCTGGTAAAGTGATGCACCTGATTTTTTTTGATAAATGTGGCGTTATTTACGATCACATTGTACCTAGAGGACATACAGTAACTGGGGAGTACTATGCTAATGTACTTCGAAGACCCTTAAAGGCAAAATTAAAGAAAAAACGGCCGCTTTATCAATACTTTGGTTGGACGCTGCATCACAACAATGCTCCGGCTCACAGATCAGCGATTTGTTAACGAACAATTGGAGAATTAGGGGTAGAAATTATGGTTCACCCCCCCCCTACTCTCCCGACCATGCTCCCTGTGACTTCCATTTGTTTCCTGAAGTCAAAAAAGAATTGAGAGGTCGAAGATTTGTGTCGGATTTAGAGCTCGACAACGCTGTGATGGGTATACTAAACAGACTATCCAAAAATGGTTTCTCAGAAGTTTATGACAAGTGGATAAAGCGATGGGATAAGTGTATTGAACAGAATGGAGAGTACTTTGAAGGATAGTTGTTGAAGTTTTTTAAATAAATGTTTCATTGTTATACTATATAACTCCAGTCTCGTTATTTTCTGATACATCCTCGTACATACATACTAGGGTGACCGTTAAAAATTATTCGCGCACCCTCTAAAACGTTAGAAAATGAGGCAAAAATAAGTGGAAAACCATTTTTTTTAAATTTAAACCGTGCCTAAAACTGTTAGAAGTTTTAAAAAATGGGAATTTTTATTTAATTTTATTGTTTGGTGTCGTTCCAGAGTTTTCTCGGTACAACTTTATTGTTTTTCAATGTTTTTGCTTCAAAAATGTGTATCTTTATGTTTTTGTGGTCGCTGAATACAAATCTGAATACCAAGAAATTTTTGACAGTTGTCTTCAAACTACAATGAGAATTTTCGAGGAAATCTACATCATTACAAAGGTTTTTCGAGTCACTGAGTTCAAATTTGATTCAAGATAAAATTTGGACAGTTGATAGCTGTCAAATGCATGAAAAAGAATAGATTCAAGATTATAAAGGTATAAGGACTTAAAATCTGTCGTTTTAATGGAATCGTGACCAGTGCCGGTGATAAGAAATATAAGAATTTATCATGGATAACGATTGCTGAACGTATGAAAATAAGTAGCTATATAAGGTGAAGAAAAATTATTTTAATACAAATTTTGTTTTTAATTGAATATTGCTGCTATTATTTGCTTACCACGATTCATCATTATAATCAACAGCTAATAAAACTTGTATTTTCCTATGCGAGTGTTTTCGATGATTGCAATATATTTTGTTTAATTACGGCCGTATTCGAAATTTTAAGTGTTACTTAATTATTTTTTCGAAATTTTACTTTGACGAACATTTTGGATGTTTATGTTCAAAACAGCCCTCTCTCGTATCGTGATTAACCTACGTGGAGAATATTTTAAATTATTTTAATACTTTAATTTTAAAAGAAAAGAATGCAATCATTTTTGAATCATTTCGGGTCAGTGAGAAGGCTATAATCCCTGTATCATTATATTCAACGATTATAGTGAAATGGCATTATCAAAATTTGCTTTAACTATTGAGATTTTTTGAATATTCGGGTTTTTAGAAATTGCATGCGGGCGGTAAAAACGCTAGCATTGGCACTGGTCATGATTCCATTAAAACGTCAGATTTTAACACGGCGGCCTGAAAAGTCCTTATAATAAAACAATTTCCTTGAATCTATTTCTTTTTCATGCAATTGACAGCTACATTGACAGCTGGCAACTGTCCAAATTTTATCTTGACATCAAATTTGAACTCAGTGACTCGAAAAACCCTTTTGATGCTGTAAATTTCCCCGAAAATGCTCATTGTAGTTCGAAGACAAATGTCAAAAATGTTTTGGTATTCAGATTCGTATTCAGCGACCCCAAAAACATAAAGATACGCATTTTTAAAGCAAAAACATTGAAAAACAATAAAGTTTTGCCGAGAAAAATGTGGAAAGACACCAAACAACAACATTAAAACAAATACCCATTTTTTAAAACTTGTAACAGTTTTAGGCATGTATAAGCACGGTTTAAATTTAAAAAAATATATTTTTTCCACTTATTTTTGCATCATTTTCTAACATTTTGCGCAAAAAAAATTTTTTTAACGGTCATCCTAATAAATACATACATGACATTAAGAATGCAAGTAGAGAACGGTAAACAAACTATTTTTGCCGTAATAACCTCACCTCAAGCAGCAGCTTTTCCAAGTTTTTCCTCATTGTGGTCATTGTGGATAAACCTACTGAAAACTTGCAATCTCACTCACTTTAATACACTGTAACGGACAAATACATCGAGAAAATAAGTGTTAGTTAATCAGTAAGCTTTGAAACATTTTTTACACTTTGAATACGATCAGTGCATTAACTACATTCCTGATATCCCAAGTAACAAAATCTGTCTATACCAAATGCAGACTGCCTGCACGTGCTTACATTTCATCAATAATATCACATATATTTTTATTAACACGTGTGTGCAATCTTTTCCTGGTATAGACAGATTTTGCTACAGTGAATATTGTCAAATATCAACTTTTATACTTGATTTTAAAAATTCACATTTTTTATTCAAGCAATACAAAATATTAACTATGAAGTTTTTCTAAATTATACTTAAGGAACGTATTACTTCAAACAAATTTAAAAAGTATTCCAATAATAATTCCTATAAAATTTAATTTTAGAGGAACATAACATCTTTTTCGTTGATTCAAAACCAATCAAGGGTTGTTCATAAAACTGTCGACTTCCCTCGTTTTCTAATATTATGTATTGAAGTGATTAAGATGGCAAACGTTTTACCGTGGCTCGTTCCTGTTGACCCGTTGGTGACATCCTTGGATGTTTTTAAAAGGAACTTGGAAATCCACTGACAAATTACATAACTAAAAATTGATTGATTGGTTTACTTACCTATGCTTGAATTTATCCGTTTAGCGGCTGCCAGAATGGCGCATGTTCGACTTTTGAATTTGCTCATTACTATGTATTTATGAATATTACCATCCACAAAATCACAAGAAACTATAATAAAACTGATGTCGTTCTACTAATTATCTAATCACTCTGAATTATACGAACCAGCGACAGGGAACTGAATAAAATAAATATGAGAATTGAATGTCTTAAAGGAAAGAAATGATAAATAAATGCGACTTTTATACGTCTGGCATGCATAATTCCTGACGGTTATAACATTAAGGTGATATATGATATATCCAGATCAACAAAAATTTCTTATATTTTCAATTTAAATAATACACGCGATAAGACTTTTATATGAAAAGAGATCGTATTTCTCAACGACCAAAACAACAGCGCCAGCATGACCTTGAACAATTGGATAAATATGTTATATGAATCATTCAAAAAGAAAATATTAAATTAACATTGTATAATTAACTAATAAGGCATACCTACATTGATTGTTTATTATATTTTACAACTTTGATTTGCAATTTTCGCAGTCATCAAATCATAAGTTACTCTAAAATTTGTAAACTGATCTTTCATTTTATTACAATTTGTACAACACTAAAAACACTTTCTGCGAAGTAAAATTTGGCACTTTTGATGCGAAAATGGTCTTAATTTTTTCAAAAAAACTTTTCGATATGCGCTACGAGGCTACGCCTATTACCCATATTGAACTCCACACTGCTAATAGATATAGGTAATTAAACCGTTGAGCAATAACCATTTTGAAGAAAACTGGTGATTCCAATGTATTCTGTTGTTTTGCGCTACAAGTGTTAACCGTTCCTACTGGATACCAATAGATTGCTATCATTTTAGATAGATATTAGGTGAAAATAAGTTATTGCTAGCCCCTCAGTGTATTCGAACGGCAACCGCATTTTCAACTTTAAGCCGCTGTAAAATATTTTTGAAAAATAACATTATTTAAGTTTTCATATGTATATTTTGTTCTTAATAGCATGTACTTTGATATAAAAAAATCAAATTAAAAGAGATGTTGCTCAATGTTAAATATGAGTTATTGTTAGTGGCGTGGGATTTTACGGTATTTTAGTAAAAAGTCCTTAATAATAAATTATTTCATTTTTATAGTATGTCAGGTATTTAAGCATCTTAATCAGAGAAGCTAATGGGAATTTCTTGGGATTAGAATATTACAAAATTTCGATTATTTTTACAGATTACATCAATTTGTTTGTTATTGTTCCAGATCTTCTATATAGAGAAATATTTTTTACTTTTAAGTTTGTTTTGCTTAATTATTATTATATCCGCAATCCCTATTGAGGAAGGTAGTTATAGAAATGACAGAGCATGATTTGAAATTCAATGAAATCTCAATATTTACCAACCACCAATGGAGATGGGAGAGTCGACATAATTATAAAAAACATAACATATCAAACACAATTATTATTTTTCTCTTTTCGAGAATGCTAAACTCTATAAATGTACTAAATCTCAAGTTTGTACGTCATCTAGAACTTTTGTAACTCAAAAGGGGGTGGGAGGGTTGACATTTTAATATTTTTGATTTTTCTCTTTAGGAAAATTTTAAACACTATAACTATACCAAATTTCAAGTTTGTATATCATATAGAAGTTTTACTACCCCCAAATGGGGTTGCGGGGGTTGACTTAATAATTTTTTATTTTTCTTTACGAGAGTCTTAAGTCCTATCACTATACCAAATTTCAAGTTTGTAAGTCATCTAGAATTTTTACAACCCCCAAATAAAGTGCGGGGGTTGACAATAATTTTCTTTTAATTTTCTTTACGAGAGTCCTAAATTCTATCACTACTCCAAATTTTAAGTTAGTATGTCATCTAGAAGTTTTACAACCCTCAAAGAGGTTGCTGACCCTCAATGGGGTCAGGGTGTTCATATTTTAACATTCTTGATTTTTCTCTTGACAAGACTCAAAAACCCTATAACTATACCAAATTTCAAGTTTGTATGTCATATAGACGTTTTACAACCCCCAATGAGGGTGGGGGATACAAATTTTACCATTGTTTATTTTTCTTTTGACAAGAATTCTAAACTATAACTATGTCAAAATCTCAAGTTTGTATGTCATCTAGAAGTTTGATAACTCAAAAGGGGGTGGGAGGATTGACATTTTAATATTTTTGATTTTTCTCTTTAGGAAAATTTTAAATGCTATAACTATACCAAATTTCAAGTTTGTATGTCATATAGAAGTTTTACAACCCCCAATGTAAGTGGGGGGTATAAATTTTACCATTGTTTATTTTTCTTTTGACAAGAATTTTAAACTTTATATCTATGTCAAAATCTCATGTTTGTACCTCATCTAGAAGTTTTATAACTCAAAAGGGAGTTGGAGGGTTGACATTTTAACATTTTTTATTTTCCTTTTTAGAAGAATTTTAAACACCATAACTAACCAAATTTCAAGTTTGCATGCCATATAGACGTTTTACAACCCCCAATGTGGGTGGGGGGTTGAAATCTTACCATTTTGTATTTTTCTTTTGACGTGAATTCTAAACTCTATAACTATGTCAAAACCTCAAGTTTGTACCTCATCTAGAAGTTTTATAACTCAAAAGGGAGTTGGAGGGTTGACATTTTAACATTTTTTATTTTCCTCTTTAGAAGAATTTTAAACACCATAACTAACCAAATTTCAAGTTTGCATGCCATATAGACGTTTTACAACCCCCAATGTGGGTGGGGGGTTGAAATCTTACCATTTTGTATTTTTCTTTTGACGTGAATTCTAAACTCTATAACTATGCCAAATTTCAAGTTTGTATTTCATCTAGAAGTTTTACAACCCCCGAAACGGGTGCAGGGGTTGACATCATAACATTTTTCTTTATAAGAATCTTAAACCCTATAATTACACCAAATTTCAAGTTTCTAAATCATCTAGAAGATTTACAGCCCCTAAAAGGGGATGCGAGGGTTGACATAAAAATATTTTTTTTATTTTTCTCTGTACAAGAATCCCAATTCCTATAATTGTTCCCAATCTCAAGTTTGTATGTCATCTAGAAGTTTTACAACCCCCGAACAGGGGTTGACATAACATTTTTTATATTTTTCTTTATAAGAATCTTAAATCCTATAATTACACCAAATTTCAAGTTTCTAAGTCATCTATAAGTTTTACAACCCCTAAAAGAGGGTGCGAGGGTTGACATAAATATATTTTTTTATTTTTCTCTGTACAAGAATTCCAATTCATATAATTGTGCCAAATCTCAAGTTTGTATGTCATCTAGAAGTTTTACAACCCCCGAACGGGGTGCAGGGGTTGACATCATAACATTTTCTTTATATTTTTCTTTATAAGAATCTTAAATCCTATAATTACACCAAATTTCAAGTTTCTAAATCATCTAGAAGTTTAACAACCCCTAAAAGGTGGTGCGAGGGTTGACATAAAAATATTTTTTTATTTTTCTCTGTGCAAGAATCCCAATTCCAATTGTGCCAAATCTCAAGTTTGTATGTCATCTAGAAGTTTTACAACCCCCGAACGGGGTGCAGGGGTTGACATCATAACATTTTTTTTATATTTTTCTTTATAAGAATCTGAAATCCTATAATTACACCAAATTTCAAGTTTCTAACTCGTCTAGAAGTTTTACAACCCCTAAAGGAGGGTGCGAGGGTTGACATAAAAATATTTTTTTATTTTTCTCTGTACAAGAATCCCAATTCCTATAATTGTGCCAAATCTCTAGTTTGTATGTCATCTAGAAGTTTTACAACCCCTAAAAGGGGGTACGAGGGTTGACATAAAAATATTTTTTTTATTTTTCTCTGTACAAGAATCCCAATTCCTATAATTGTGCCCAATCTCAAGCTTGTATGTCATCTAGAAGTTTTACAACCCCCGAACAGGGGTTGACATCATAACATTTTTTATATTTTTCTTTATAAGAATCTTAAATCCTATAATTACACCAAATTTCAAGTTTCTAAGTTATTTATAAGTTTTACAACCCCTAAAAGAGGGTGCGAGGGTTGACAAATATATTTTTTTATTTTTCTCTGTACAAGAATCCCAATTCATATAATTGTGCGAAATCTCAAGTTTGTATGTCATCTAGATGTTTTACAACCCCCGAACGGGGTGCAGGGGTTGACATCATAACATTTTCTTTATATTTTTCTTTATAAGAATCTTAAATCCTATAATTACACCAAATTTCAAGTTTCTAAGTCATCTAGAAGTTTTACAACCCCTAAAAGGTGGTGCGAGGGTTGACAAAAATATTTTTTCATTTTTCTCTGTACAAGAATCCCAATTCCTCCAATTGTGCCAAATCTCAGGTTTGTATGTCATCTAACAAATTAGAAGTTATAAAGGTTATTTAATTTCAATATTTTAATGCATAAGAAGTCCCGTTTGAAATGATGTCACTGTCTGCCTCACAAACATATGAGTTTTAAAAATTTTAAAATATAATATGGGATAATATTGTATTTTAAACAGCCAGATTTATTATTAACTAACAGCATCAGTGATTGATTAAATACTGAATGATAATATAATAATGGTTAACGTTTGTTTCACTTAAATCAATAATATTAAATAATATTATAATATTAAATAGCTTTAACAAAATATAATATGTAAGAATTTTTGTCACCTTAAATGACGCAATCTTTACTAAGAAATACAATGCATAAAGTGAAGTCCCGTTGAAGTGACGTCACTGTCTAGCCACAAAGTTATCAGTGTTACCAACACAATTCTTGTTAAATATGCGGACGCAGGGTAAACCTATGCCATAAATTTGTATACAAATGTATACAAATCCTGCGCTATTAGCGCTGCGTGTGGCAAACGCTCGAACTACGATTTTATACACGTATCAGGAATGGGTGTCAGACTGCGCAGAGCTAATTTTTACATTTTCGTCATCTAGACACTTTAAGCTTCATGTGGTGCAATTTTGAGGCACTAGTCACCCGGCGTCCGGATATACGGACGCCGAGTGACTTCGGACGCTGCTTGAACCTGAGATTTTACATGGGGGGACGCATAGTGGTGCCCTATAGATATATATATATATATATATATATATATATATATATATATATATATATATATATATATATATCAAAACATTCAAAGAGCTACATAATTAACCATGACACTTACCTTAAGTGTAATCATTCGTTTATAGGAATACGTTCGGAAACTGTATATGGTATAATACATACACGCGTTTATTAAATCAAAATTAGTATAAATTTGGTAACTAAAAGAGCGTTTTTCTGCACAATAAAACAACCATAAAACTTTAAATATATCAAAGTATTTATACTTACTTTACTGTAATGCTCAAAATTTCTTTCCTAAATAAAGTTTTCAAACTTATGTGAAGAATATCGGAATTATCTTTTACTTGACTTCAAATTACTCAAGACGGAACATTAGCTCGACTTATTTGAGGCGCAACGTCAACTACTCAAGACTTGACGTTAACTGAACTAAAACTCAGGGTTATTTTACTATATACGGAATGTTTTTAGGGGGTACAATTTTACATGGACCAATAAAAGAACCGCATGATTTCGTTTAAACGAATCAAAATTAATGTTTCTGACACAAAGGAATCTAGAGCGCAGTACTTCTTACAGCGTAAATTGCAGACGGAATATATTTTGAAGTGCAGATGGTTTATTTAAAAAATATCATTTAACAAGTACAAGCGATCATTCTTCGAGACAAAATAGATTTTTATAATATTTTCGGGGAATAAAAAACTGAAACGATTATGAGAAAATTTGATAACATGAATTCACACTAATCAAAGTTGTTTATCTTGTAAATTTTAACACCGAAATCATT
This sequence comes from Agrypnus murinus, assembly GCA_929113105.1. Lineage (NCBI taxonomy): Eukaryota > Metazoa > Arthropoda > Insecta > Coleoptera > Elateridae > Agrypnus > Agrypnus murinus. The sequence goes on from OV816026.1 coordinate 141,530,040, forward strand.
TGACACTGCAGACACGTGTGCCAGCCTTACTTTTTATTTACAATAGAAGCTATAATTTTTTTTGTTGATTTATTGTTCAGGACACTCCACTAGTCTGGAAGAATTTTAAAAGATGACCTTTAACATATTTTTATGAGGTTTGTTTGGCCCGCATGCCAATATAATTTTAAATTGCAAGAAGTACGTAAATTTACAGGACCGCATTTAAGATTTTTAGCAACTTTGCACACAAAATTTCATTATTTCGAAGCTAGCAAAAACATACCGTTACATAATTAAGTTAAAAAGTTCTTTGTTGCCTTTAATAAAACATTTATATATTAATGTTTAATGTTTTGCCTCTCAATGGAGGCTTTTTGAAAGGCATTTTATTGTATTATATAAAAAGTTTGAACATTTTATGGTGTTATTATTCTGAAAATAAAAGCAACATTAGATTTGTGAACGTGTATTGTTTCTTTTTATTGCCTTACTATTTTAAATTATCTATTTAACGTATTATGTTCATTTTTTCCTTTAATTAATTTAGTTGACAATTTTACAATTTATCATTAATAGAAAACTTCTGATTGTTTGACAATATGTCTTTATTTGAAATTACAATGGTTTTATTTGGAATGGGATACAAAAATATCCGCTCTCTAATGTCAAAATATTTTAACACCTGACCATTAACCAAACCAATAAAAAAACAATACAGCACCATCTAATGTCTTTACAATCTATAATATCTTTACAATCCTTTACAAATCTAAGACAGAAACAAATAAATTGATAATTTAATTTATATCATCATTTGTATCAGAATAATAACACCACAAAACCTTTATTATAACAGCATACAAAAAATAAATTAATGGAAATTAAGTGAAAAGACTTTGAGAGTCGAAGTTTTATTGGGGAAGATAATTAATACCACTAAATTATACTATTCGATTTATGCCACACCCTTAGCAGTATATATTCTGATAGGTTTTATTTTATCGCGAATATTGAGGGTTTTCATAAGAGCTTCGCTAATTAACTATAGGGGTATAAACATTGAGTTTGGTGGACCTATACATGATATTCTTTCTACATGTACTTATTTGGATAATTGTATTATTGATGTATTATTGCCTTTAGATTATAGATTTAATGGAAATTAATTAGATTGATTTATTGCTTGGCAATTTTTAAACGTTTATGCTACTACTAATGTTAAGCTGTGGAAAACGTAAGAACACATGCCCTAAGCGAACCTACTCTTATCTACTCAAATTTACTCTAAGATAGAGTAGCCACTGCATAATTTGCAAAAATACACTAATAAATAAAGTTCACCAATCATATAGAGTGAAACTTTGAGGAAATTCTACTCTCATTATTTTACATTATTTTGTTTACTTTATGAAATAAATAAAGATTATTAAAAGTTTCACAGTTTTATTAAAATATACCTGACAATATTGTTTCGACAGCTATGCTGTCATTATCAAAGGTAATATAATTATAAACAAACACGTCGCTAAGGTAGATACAAAATAGGTAACTAGATAAAATAATAATAATAATAATAATAAAAATTAATAATAAAAATCATAATTAAACATCTAATACTTCCAGTAACGGAGAATTACTGAGCTCAAGTTGTTCATTCATTAAAGGTACCCTGAGTTTGTGTTTGTATATCTCAAAGGCTTCTAAAATGTCTAATTTGCGTTTGTTATTACAAAAATGTAGGAATTTAATATTATTTTGAGGAGTCATTGTGTGATTTTGTTCTAAAAGGTGTTTGGCGTAATTCGATTTTTCAGGATGTTTATTTTTGTAATGACGTACGTGTTCTTTATATCTTATGTCAAAATTTCGAAGTGTTTGCCAATATATACCGAACTACAAAAAGAACAATTTAAGTGGTAAATGCCCGATTTCATGATATCATGTGTTCTGTCTTTAGCATTAAATAAAAATGAAAAAGTGTTAGTGTTGGTTTTAAATGTTATTTTATAATTGTTGGTTTTTCTTAGTATATGTGCAATTTTTTCTGATATTTTGCCAAAATATGGTATAGATATGTAATTTGTGTCTTCTTTATTTCATGATTATGGAGTTACACAAAATAAGGCTGGAAACAATAAACAAGATTGTTTACTTTAGGTTAGAAACAAGTTACTTGCATTTTATCTTTTACTGTGTAGTACCACATTTCTTACAAAAGTATCAATATCAAGGTTATACTATAATTTAATCAAATTGAAAAGTGGGAAAACAAAACAGCAGACTCCCAGAACTTTAATGGACTCTAATAACCCTTAAGAGGGAGAGCTACATTTTATAACATCTCATATAATCTAATAATATACTTTAAGAGAAAAAAAAGCTCACAAAAAGAGGTAAGATTTCTTCTTAAGTTAATCAATAAATAACTTTGAATTGGGCATTCAATTGCTTAGATTAACAGAAGACGGCCGGATTTCTTGTTTTAATTTATATTATACCACTATAACGATACTCTGAGAATTTTCTATAAAAAAATAGGTAAAATTTCACGAAAGGTTTACCCTGAGTTCAAGTTTTTATAGGAAATTATAAGAAATTTATTGAACGTATATGCATTTCGTTTAACAGGTAAATTTTCGCGAAAACCAAACACGTAGTTTTCTAGTAACTATAATCAAGCGTTATTGACTGTTAAAATATTGTTTAAAGTTTCCCATTGGTTGAAATTGATTGAAATAGACGCGAGCTGAATTGTCATTAGAATTAATCTAAGTCTAGCAAATACTGTCACAGATGCCCACAGATGAAAAGTAACAGGAAACAGAAATCATCAATTTCAGTGGTTAAAAGCTATTTGTACTCACTAGTGAGTCTTCTTAATTAGAGGTGCTGGATAATAGTGATTTGTCCAACTCAAAAGGAAAGCTGTTCTTTTCACTAGAGCTCGAAGTGTGCCTCTCGAGCGTCATTATAATTAATTATGTATTATTAGTACGGTGTTAACATAATATATATGGCCTTTAATCGCAAACACGTATATAATCACTCGAGACGTACATTTTCGGTGACCTCGCCTGTAAAAACTCTTAATTAGCTCATCATTCAAAGCGCCGTCGCTACAAGTTACAAGACATATAGTTCAGAAATACAAAAGCTGTTATATAAAACTTGCCACGGCACTGACAATTTCTTTAATTCACGTTGTTTATTTTAAGTAGACCCCTTTTCACTTTATATTTTGGTGGCATGGTTAGTCCAAACCCACCATTTTCAAACGCCTACTTGTGTTACATTGTAGTATTGCAGATTAATTGCTTCGATTGATTGTCATAGTGGTTTTATGCTTTACTAAAATACACGTCTCTAATGATCACTATTCACTAACAACTATTGAAGGTAGTTAAATATTTTGAAAGTTCTACTTAAAGTGTTTTTAAGTCAAAATCTACAAATCATTTTCATAATAGTTTCTTTTCACATTTATTTATATCTATCACCCACCACCCACCACCTCATCTGAGTATGTAAATCTGGAAGTTAGGTAACAAGAATGATTGTATTAAAGGCAAGAGATTTGTTCCTTTTGAGCTGTTATCAATTTAGGTTTAAATGGCCAACGCATGCATACCTACCAGCTGTACATTAGACATATTCTATTGAAATGCGCTTCCCGATTGAATGAACTGTCTGGAAAGTTTTAGCATGTTGTATGCTGTATTGAAAAGTTTATATTTCCTATCATTTGAATACATAATTTCAGTTCGTCTGTTTCAAAGTACGTGTTTATAAAAAGTATTATAAACTTCAATAGCAAGTGTTCATGAATAGCAAGAGGAACGAATCCGGTATTAGGAAACGAGTTTATGTACGTATTTTTAAGTGTTTCAGAATATGTTGTCTTTACTAAGAACTGGTGGAAGCCAAATCTTCAAATAATACACGGAGATGATTAAAAAAATTACAATGAAAATGTTATAACTGAAGGACAACAGGGAATTATGAAAAATAGTAGATAGGCTATGTCGATTCGGGGACAAAATTCCATGTATTTTCTTATGAAGGTTCATTCTAGCGAAAAATAATCACAAATCCAAGGTGGCAGTTACAGCGCTTGCGAGTATATGACTCAACGCATGCGACAGCAACGTAATTTCATCTTATCGATTATCTTTATAATAATTATCTATTATACTTCTATTAATATTATTTTTATTTTTGACATTGAACATTGAAATTTTAATATAAACATAAAAAATATAAAATGTGGCATTTTAAATTGTACCTAAGAGATCCCCTAATCCCGAGTTGAAGGTAATAATAACACTAGGACTTAAAGGGCATTTTACTACCGTGGTGTAAAACAGATATTTAAGACATAAGTGTATAAAGCCATTCATTATCGCTCGAACGGTTTAACACACGAGCGAGGTACGAAGGAGTATCTTAAAGGATGTGAGTGCAATGAAGAGACTTTTTACACGTGGATCTTACAACGTTTTATCTACGATCATAACGCTTTACTAAAGTATTCATTGTATTAGATACTTTTTTTTTAACTTTGTGACTTATACTGTTTGAATCATATCTTACAAATAGAACCCAACAAGTTAAAATTAATGATGTCATAAGCACAAAATTACCTTGCAGATACGGTGTACCTCAAGGCAGTGTGCTTGGAGCGGTTCTATTTGTAATCTATGTTAATGATCTTCTAAAAATTGAAATAAATTGTGATATAATATCTTATGTAGACGATACGGTGTTATATTTTGTGGGACGTTCATGGGAAAATGTGCATAAAATGATTGGTGGTTTGACAATAACCTATTGACCTTAAATCTAAAAAAAAAACTAAATTACTAGTAATGTTCTCTCCAAATCGCGTTAACTTACCTCACTTTGCATCAGTTAATATAGAAGGCCTAAATTGTAAATTGGAAATTTATTTTGTTAAGGATACACTCTAGAACACTTTATATAGAGCAGGAATGTTTTAAAGTTGATTTAGTTCTTAAATTTCATAATTTTTCTTAGTCAAACGACATTGCACTGCCGTTGCTGGATTTTTATAAATAAATAGGTATCAAAGCCATTTCAAGGCTTGTTTACACCTAAAACAGTCGCAGGGCATGTTAATGAATATGTATGCAAAGGTTAATTGCCTTACCTGTAAGATAAGTAATCCAAATCTGTGTCTTTTTGTGTATAAACGATTTCAGTATTTTTTCATAATTTTGCTTTTTGCCAAGATTAATTCATCTGCGGGGGCAAATATTTTGTTGTTATATTGTTAAGTAAATTCTGTAGTAAATATCAATTCATAGAGAAGATCCATGGGTTTAAAGATCACATATAGCTGCGTTTTGATATAGTAATCTAAATATAGTAAGTATGAAATTTAATGGATACCTAGAAACTTCTAAATATTGTGATATAGGTTCTTAGGGACGATTTTGTGTGCAAAAATGAATGTAATTATCTAATTTAGATTATTTTTTAAATATTAACGTGTAACTGAAGACATTTAAAACTGATGCAATTGTCAAGCTGTGGCCATCTTAGGAATGTACCAATCTGATACTATTATATGTCTTTTTGAAGAGAAAATATCCTCTACCAAATTATAATGTTAGTTTTGTCAATTAGTAATATTTATAAATTATTATTTGGTTAAGAAAGTTACTTATAATGAATTCCATTGTTTCTAGTGAAAAAATTATTTTGGAAAACAAATCTTACCTTCAGTTTTAAGTGTTTAAAAGTTTGGTGTTTAGAACTTAGTGAGAATTTAAAGTTTTTTCACTGCATTTTTATTAATGGATTCACTTTATGGAAAAGAATCATCTGTTATTAATTATGGATTTGTCCAGTATCCAAAATAACTTTTCTATCAAGTGAGAGCAAATTTTAGGACGGCCATGTTATAAACAAGCTGATTAGAGCTACCGTTTTATCTCCTAATACAAGTTGGTAATTTATGAAAGTCGTCAAAATTAGGTAGCTTGAATTTTAAATAAGGTAAATTTATTTTGTTGGTTTAGTTATAAAAATACTTAGCAAATAGAAGAATGAGAAACTGATAAGGCAAAAAGAATTAAGCTGCCTTTTAATTAATTTTCTTTTATTTCAGTTAATCATAGTTGGTATCAAGAATTTAATTGTTAGCTGTTTAAATTTAATTATGAGAATTTTGCTAAAAGTTTTATTTGGTTTTTCTTTTGGATGTATGGTGATAAATAAATACAGTTGAACGTTTTTTTTAAACTTTAAATTTTTATTTTATTTGTTTGTGTGTGGCCTCTTAATAGTATTTTGCAGCTTTCTTTAAGTAGTGCCCTATTTGTAGCGACCCGAATTATAGAAGTTGCTATCCAATTAAAGAAAATATTTAGCCGGTGCATTTTACTTCGATGTTGAAGGTAGGTGGTTTTGCTTTGTGTATATTTCCGCTGTTTCTATCGGATGTCTGTTTCATGTGTTAATGAGTACATTAAAATCAATTTTAAAATTTTAACCTGTTCATGTATGTAAACCTTTCATTAATTGGTATATTTGGAATTTTCCTAATTTATTTATTTTTTAGCCCCGTGTATAACATATCATAATATTAGCATGCTTAGATTTTTATGTGCTAAGTTGTTTAGCAGCGAGTTTGAATATATTCATAAATCATTAATTTATCATACACCTCTTGTTGACATTAGCGTGCAATAAAAATTTTATAACACTAGCTCAATAAACGTTAACTTTTTACACGAAAATTAGTGTACTCACTTTATGTATGATCGTAGATAAATGTTATTTAGAAATAAAGTCAAAAACTATAATCTTGAGCTATCTTGCTGTTTTGGAGAGGCCACGCTTACTAAATTTTTTTAAATAGCATTATATTTTTTGATATTATTTTATAGACATTACTTTTTGTTTTTTTCAGTATAAAAATTTTACCGAATTAGATAATGGAGATTCGAGGAAACCACGAATAGAGTGTGCATCGTGGTAGCTAACAAATATGATGAGAAATCCTGTGAATCCATGAATTTTGTTAATAATTACGATTTGAAATTGATGATTGAAAAAACAAGGCAAAAATACAGAGTTAGAGTTTTTGATAGTAAGATACAAAAGACATCAACAGGTGTAGCGGACATATTTGTCAATTATAGAAATGATTTGTCAAGCTGTGTGTTGGAAAATTGTATTTATTTGTACTTTATAGATAAATAATTCTGATCTCCAAATCAATAAATATATAATTTGCGTTATTTCCATTTTGTATCTAGAACTTTAAACGATAAAAAAGCACTCAGTTAATTCTAGAATGAATCTAGAAAACCTGTTTTAGTTCTAAAAGTTTCCTTATTTTACCCTATTTTTCTGTAATATTTTACATTCTATAAAGTGCACAATATGTAATTTCTGTTGTAATAGCGAGCGAATGAGATTTTAAGGTGGTCGTACCTGTATTGTTTGTTAACATTAAAAGCCCAAGAGACCTATTATAAAAATATCTAGATCACTAGAATGTAGAGTAATTCTGCATACTATAATGATATCTCTCTGAAAAAGGATCCGCGAACGTTTGCACCAACAAAAGCAAAACAGGTAGGTCTTTTGTACAAAGGGGTATATGATGTTTGCATTATACAAAATTTATAAGAGCGATGTTGCATACACAAAGGTGCACCATGATGAATGAAGTTAACCCTTTGTTCTCACAAGTTATTTATTTCGGATTACATTTAGAGTCATATGAAAGGATTTCATTTATGTCTAGAAACATTTTCTAGCCCGTTTCATTTAAGTTATATTTATTATAGTATTCAATTTAAAGCAAGAAAATGTAAAAGCTAAAGATATTTTCTGAATTACTGTGCTTTAAAACAGAATTGCAGCTGTAAACTTTTTAATTTTTCATGCCTTTGCGATTATCCTGTTTATCAGCAGTTAAAAAGAAGGCTGAAACTACTACAATATAAAACAAAGATGGCAGGGAAAAGTTTTATGTTCAACTTATTGACGTTCTTGCGAATCATGATGCTTCTAGCTTTGTATACGTAACGGTACTACTTATTTACTTTATGTTCCGTAAATTTGGTACTTTAAAGTAAACATTACTGCCGTTTTACTCTTTCTCTTATTTTGGGAAACAAATTTCAACTTTATGATTACAATTGTCATAAAACACAGGAATCATCTGTAACTTGCTGCAATTTACATTCATATGTAAGTTAATACGCGAATTTCAAATAGAAGCTTGGGATAAGTTTAAGTGTATTCATAAAGTTAGTACTAAGTTGCAGTAAGTACATTTTGACACATGTTATTGTATGCAAAGTGAAATACGAAAGCGCACCAGTTATTACTGCATGTATTGCACGATTTCTCATTTTTCATTCCTGATGTGTAAGTAATACTGTTAAGATAGCTTTCTAGCCATCAGTTTGAACATCTTCTAATTGATTTACTGTTATTAGAGGTAGATCAATAATACTATAATTTCGCCTTACTAAATTATATATCTTTAACGCTACGTTAAATTTTTTATTATACCTTTTATATTTATTTTTTATTAAAAATCATTTATTATTAAACTTATTTTAAGGTGTACGACAGTGGCAAATCGCTATTCCAAAAGTAAATTCTGACTTTCAAAAAAGTGATAAAGGCAGTTATAAGAATCTCAGATGACCCAAACACTTATAAATCAAAATATACTCACCAGCAACACTTGAATAGAAAACTCGAAAAAACCACTGCGTGTACAGTGTACACTTTCATTCGCTTTCAGGAATATTTACTTTCTACTGGATAAGGCTAAATACGTTATTTTGTTCTTGTATGTCGTAGATTTACAAAATGGTTTAGGACTGCATACCTCAAAATCCTGTCGAACTTTATAGTTTAATAACAATTGAGTTCTACAACTCAAAAGTACCTGTTTACATAACCACTGCAGCAAATGCTAAATTTAAACTAGTCACAAAGACTTTTAGTTAATATTATATGCCTTTCTACCATTGATAATAATTATACTAATGTATTAATATCATTGCAAACAGTGACTACCATGAAAAACTAACATGCTACAACATGGGAAAAAAGTAGAAAGGTGGCTAGCACCTTTGAGAAGAGCATAACACATAACTGATACAAATTATCATATAAAGATTGGTTCGTTTTGATACAAGTAATATGTGAAAAACATGTTTACAGGCTGCGCTTTTAAAACGTGCAATAATTGTATGTAATCTGGGCTGCATAGTCTTTTGTAGCATCTAGAAAAATATTCAAATAAGATCATAAAAGGTGTAATGCATAGTTTTATAAATAAGGAACATTGGGAAATTGTGTTTTTATTTTATGTTAGTAATAAAGTTTAATACAAAGTTATTCCGTCGACAACAAAATTTAGATGTATAATCTATTATTTATGGCAAATGTTATATATCGGTAGATTGGCAATTTTGTGATCTACAAGATAAAGCAAATAGGTTTTCTGTAAATAAAAATTTGCGAACTGAAATTGGGTTAGTGAAAATTTGAAAAATTCATATTTCATTGTTTTATGTTAAAACTTCAATTGTTTGTTGGAATAGTATACAAAGCAAGTCATTTTTTAACAAATTAGCAGCTATAAATCGATGAAGGAACAAGATGCTTTCTAGAGCGTTCCAAAACACATTTTTATAAGCAATATCAATAAAAAGTAAACAAACACAATAGACGTCATATAATATTTTGAAATGACAATCCAACTCGAAAATTTTTAACCAATCAAATTACAGAATTTTTCAAATTGGGACCAATGAAATTAGTTTTATAGTGAAAAAACCACTAGTGGTTTTTTCACTAAGAAAAAAACCACTTGTCAAAATGAAATGTCAAATTTAATTAAATTAATATTAACTACAGACGCTAAATAAAAATTGATCGGTGAATTGTCAAGCCGAATACAACTCGTGGTCTAGTTTTTTCTTGCAAAATTTATCGTTTAAGACATTCGTAGCTTTTGCTTTTGGAAAATTACACTCGTCTCCTGCGTCGACTCGTGTAATTTTCGTTGCAAAGCTACTCATATCTGAAACAACAAATTTTGTCGGAAAAAATCAGACCACTTGTGATATTATATATGATAATTTAAATGTCAAACATAAAAAAGTGATTTAATATTTATACAAAGTGGTTAAGTGGATAAACAAAATTTCATAATAACAACGAATGTATTTCTCAACAATAAAAAAAGTTTCTTAATGAGCTCAATATGTTTAAAGTTGAATGGAATTAATGAAAAATTACTTACCCTTGACCTTTAAATATTTAATTGATATTGTAATATAAGCAAATAATTATATTCTGTGTCGATCTTCTTTATTAATTAACGATCGAACTGGAATCTTTGTGTTGAGACCGTATGAGGAAATAATAAATGAAAGCCAACAGCTGATATTAAAAATTGAAAAAGATGTGTATAGAGATGGGGTCACTTTTTAAAGTTGGAGATGGAATTTGATTATGGCCAAAAATTTAATTCAATTAAACAATAAAACGTGTTTACTTTAAATATAAATATAAACTTTTAATATTATTAAGAGCAATATACCAATGTATGGTGTTACACGTCGTAATAAAGTAGAATGAACTTAAAAACGTTTAATTAAAACTACTAATAAATAACAACTATAACAAATGAATATACAAAATTGAATGCTGTTTTCTGGTTGAAATTGCATTACTGAATGAATGCCGCTGCGGGCCAGCGGCTCTGCTACCCTTCTTGAATCGTTGGGGTGGTGGTGATGGTAGCTGAAATATCTAATGTACCCAAGTACAGTTAAGGCTGTACCGTACATATCCTGGCGGCCTTTGAACTATCCTGTTCAAAATTATCTTCTGGAAATGGACATAATTTGTTGGTAGCCCTAGTGACGTTTCCACTGGATGTTTTCACTGTTGCTGTTCGTATTAGTCCATCTTTACCCGGGTGTACTTCGAGAATGACACCCATACGCCAATGGAGAGGATGCAGATTATCTTCTTTTAATAGAACAGGAGTTCCAGCCTGCAGAGTTATTTGTGATTGTTGACGCCATTTGCTTCTTTGTTGAAGAAAGTTTAAATGTTCTTTACTCCAACGTTTCCAGAAATTTTGCGTCAATTGTTGAACTCTTTGCCAGCGTGAGAGGTGACTTTCTTTTATTTCTGTTAGATTGGGTTCTAAGTTTGATGTGAGTCTGTGACCAATTAGGAAATGTCCTGGGGTTAGTGGGGAAAAATCATTTGGATCACAGGATAGAGGTGTAATAGGCCTAGAATTTATACATGCTTCAATTTGTACCAATACCGTAAGCATTTCCTCATAAGTAAGAAGTGCATTACCCACAGTTCTTTTTAAATGATATTTCATTGCTTTAATACCGCTTTCCCAAAATCCCCCGCGGTGAGGTGAACGAGCTGGTATAAAATTCCATTCAATGTTATTTTGCTTTAATAACTGAATGATTTCATTGTCAAAGTCTGAAGATTTTAATAATTTTTTTAATTCGCGATTTGCTGCAGTAAAATAAGTTGCATTGTCAGAATGTATTGAATAGACCTTTCCCCGTCTAGCCATAAATCGCTTCAAGGCAGCCAAAAATGATTCGCATGTAGCGTCTGTCACTAGCTCAATGTGAATCGCCTTTGTTGTAAAGCATTTGAAAAGAGCAACATAAGATTTTATTGTCTTTTTACTTCGACGACTACCCTCTTTTATCATTACTGGGCCGCCATAGTCAACAGCACAATGTAAGAATGGTCGCGAAGGTATGACACGTGTGGATGGTAAATTTCCCATCAACTGATCTGTAGTTTCAGGATTTACTCTGAAACAAGTGTGGCATTTATGAATTAAATTTCGAACAGCAGATCTAGCTGATAATGGCCAATATTTTTCGCGAATTGCATTAATCGTTGCTGATGGCCCTGCGTGTAATTCTTGCTTATGGTAGTCTAACATTATGAGTTTTGTTACGTGATGTTTTGACGGTAATACAATTGGAAATTTTTGATTATAATTTAATTGTGAATTACATAATCTACCGCCAACACGAATTATGCCGTTATTATCAATAAATGGATTTAAACTTATAAACTTGCTAGATGTTTTGATGGGACGACCTTTTGTTAAGTCGTTTAGTTCTGCTTCGAAGTCTTGCCTTTGTACAAGTTTAATTATCACGTTAGTTGCATTATTTAATTCTGGTATGGTTAGTTTTTTGTCAGTATGTTGTTTGTTATGTTTTGTAGAACAATTTTGAATAAATCGCAGACAGTATGTTATGACCCTTTGTAATTTTGCAAAAGAAGAATACTTCGTTAAAATTAAAAAATCGGGTTTTACCGATATTGTGAGATTTTTATTGTCAGCACGTTTTTCTAAAACACTTGTGTTTGCATTACTATCAGGTAGTGAATTTGGCCATTCACTTTCATAATTTGAAAGAAAGTTGGGTCCATGAAACCAAAAATTGTTGTCAATTAGTTTTTCAGGTAAGATACCTCTCGAAACAATGTCTGCTGGATTGTTTTCCGAACTAATATGATGCCAATCGTTTATTTTAGTTAAGAGTTGAATTTCCGCTACACGATTTGCAACGAATGTTTTCCACTGATTTGGTGGTGCGTTAAGCCATGATAAGACAATAGAAGAGTCAGTCCACAAGTACATTGATTTAAATGTTAAATTTAAAATAGTCAAAAGTTCACATTTTATAATTACATATTTAAATTGAAATATTCCATTGAATTTTCTTAACTTTATAAGGCGTTTATTATTTTTGACTTGAGATCAAATCTCCATGCAAACCAAAATTCTTTATAACACTAAATTCCACACTGTTTGACTTTATGTCAAAACATGGATAAAAACCTAAAAAAGAATTTACAATTTATTTTTTTTTTCTTTTAGTTCTGCTGCCTCTCGATGTGCCAAAATACAAGTAAGAAAAACTTTTAATAAAGAAAAAACTTCATACGAACAAGATATAAGTAAATAGTTGAATGATGTTGATAATTAGTACTCTCCTTTTAAAATTGAACCCAATGTAATAAGTAAATTAACCAATAACTTTAATATATCCTCTGTATTTCATAGTGGTTGTGTATGAATAAATTATCTTGCAAAGTTACCATTACAACTAATACAATCGAAATTTTTTTTATTGTAATATAAAAAATCGGATTAGGCATGTTGAATAAATCATATATCAAGTTTATAATCAGCAAAACTTTTGGCAGCACCGAGAAGGATAAACTAACCCACTTCAAAGAGAGACTTTTGGGTATTCTTTGCTTCTGTTCAATTCGACAGGATACAAACGATAGCATGAGGCTTTACAAGTTAGAATTAAACCTAATTTATTATCAAGAGTTTAGCTTGGAAAGTTACTGAGTTTTAAAAATACTCCCTTCCTATGGATAAAGACAAAACTTGTGGAAATACTCATATAGGTACGTATGCATGTATGCGTATTGCGATAATATGTTTTCAATTCACATTAACGTAAAAGCAATTCCATATTTTTAGCTTATGTATGTCCTTTTAAAGGAAAATCTTGCAAGTAAACAATATCCAAATGCATTACTAAAACCCTTTTCCATAATCCTATGTATGCAACGCTTTTACTTGTATGTATGTTGGTATTACATTTTATAGGTACGTTTGCTTAACACACTTTATTCGTCGAAATAAAATCAACTCATTTAAAATGCTTACATGATAAAAGGACATGACATAACGTATGTGAAAATTATTGCGGAAAAATCTTGTTTATAGATTTTACGGCAGTTGATGTAATATTTGATTTCGCATATCACTTAAAAATCGTTACGAACAAAGAACGTCATAGGAATTTATTTTGTGAATAGTGAAGGAAAATCCAGATTGGAAAAATTCTACATTATAATATATTTATATGCGTATTAAAAGCACAAAGTGGTAGATTGACGATAGAGAGAGAAAAAGAGAGAAATTTCTCAAAAGTGCCAAAGAAACAAGATACATATTTCTTTCTAACAACCCAAAACAAATATTTAGTAAACAATAAGCTAGCGTGGTATTCTAGAAAAGGTATTTATTTCAGCCTGCTTGAGCATTTCAGTTGACAGGGTAAACTTTGAAAATCTTTCTACGTAAAGCAGCAATCTTTATTGTAGATAAACACCATAACCAAAGTATAGTTTTCTGATAATATCTCGATTTAAGATACACGTTCTGAAAGTAATAGGTATATTGAGGTGCCATAAAAAATTTATAAATAAAATATTCTAATTAATTTAATTGATTCGGCTAGATTGAGTAAAATTAAAATAAAGACAACCTAATAATAGTAGTAGGCCAACTAAGTCTTCTCAAATTAGTTTGAGCAGGAGAATAACATAAAGCACAAAAAATAATCTTAATACCTGTAAAAGCTTACTTTAAAAATACACCTGGAGTTCTGCAGCTGGACGAAAAATATTTTTATAGTCTGTGATATAGAATGGTTGGATAATCGCATGACACACAATAAATAAACAAATATTTATAAATTATCAACATTGATTTTCTTTATTTCACATATAAAGAAAAATTAAATAAAATGCAATAAATAAAACAAAAATCTAATGAAATTCAATTAAGCTTACTGAAATGTAATTCTATTTTGTTTATAGCATGACAAAAGTGCTATAACTATTCTTTAATTTAAATCCTTTTTTTAAATTAAAAAAATGTTTGTTTGATTTCTGATCAGAAAATATTTAAATATTGCCACTTACTTTGGAATTAAAATCCCACACGAGACACTATCCTTATATTCCTGCTGATAAATAAAGCGATAAATTAGACACTACACAAACTTGATAAAATCAGCTGTTGACTTCACTCTGATACATCGTCGATCGAAGTTATTGATAATAAAAATAAATCTTCTTAAATTCAAATAAAATAAACTCAATTAAAATTCCTTACAATTGCATAATAAAGTGATACTAGTTCTTCTTGAGTTTAGTAGTGTACACACAGGCACGTTTCTTTATTTACAAAAAACATGAAAGTACATAACCCAACTTTTATTTGATAAACTTGGAGTCAGAGAAGCATAGATTAGCCATTTTGAGTTCTACTGACTGAAATTGTTCTCTTGTAGGTCCTTTTACATATTTTGTTAAAAACAATAGAAAAATATGTACTTTTCTTCAATTCAAATATTTATGACGTCACATAAATTAAAATATGATCAAAATTAGCAAGTTAATTAAGTCTAAGATAGCTGGTAAAAAGATGAGTAAAACGATATAATACACTATATGATCAAAGTTGATTCCTAACCGAATAAATTAACAAAAACAGCCAACTGTAACAAAACTAGTTAAAACTTAATTATACCTTAATTATACAAATTTCAGCAATGCTACAACATGGAATAGCTGCCTTATGACACATATCAACTTTCTTACATCAATTTAGAATGATCTCAAATGAATACACACGGAAAACTCAAATCATAAATTGACCACTTCGGCCTTTTGGAAAAACATAATACCAAATCATCTTATGACTTAGTAGAACTTTGAACTAAATAGATTTAAGCCATTCTGGTCCAGGGTCCACTACTTCAGTGACTTTAGGCGACTTAATTAAAACAATAGAAAAAACATACAATAGTACGTGAATTTCCAAAATGACTTTGGATCGACATACCCAAACAGAAAAATCAACATCTAACCAGATACAAAGACAGGTAAGTTAATTGTGACGTAATAGAGTTTAAGATAATGATTTATTTAGTTTATTTTCAGAAAAACATCCACTGGAAACTGTGTTAGCTTCCTGGTAAATGAAATAGACTATCTACGATATCCTGCGGTAGTACTCAAGTCTTAAATGAAGATAAATCATCCAAGGAAATCTGAAATGATATACTAATCTTGTAATCTAAACTACCTAAAGCATGTTTTATAATATAACAACTGAATTGATGATATCCCTTCTTTATTAATTAATAATTTTTACTAAAGTAGGGTTATGTATGCTTTAAAAGATCGTACTACTTTTATCCTGCTTTAGCTATATATTTAAAACACAAGGCTTATTTTTGTTCCAGTTCGTTTGAGAGTTCCACCAGACCAATCTAAGCGATTCTTTTTTTATATTAAAGCTTTCGCGGTGTAGATTAGTCAACACTACTTAATTTTTAGATTTTTTTAATGTTTATATTTTTAATTTGAAAAACTCTAAAATGTTTAATTTGAGACGGACGAATCGGACATTCACTTGGGGCGCCCTCTTACTTTCTACGGTTGTGAGTTTTGTAACTATTCCCGCTTATAAATATAAAAGGGTGATGCAGTCGTCCACTTCCATCATTAATAAGCGGTTAACGCGCGTTTAATGTTTAAAGAATTGTTAGGTTGCGTAGACAAAACCCGCATAGTAAAAAATTATGTACAACAGACGAATTATACAAATAATAGCTGATGGCAATTGCTTATTCAGAGCAGTTTCATATTGTTTGTATAAAACGCAGGAAATTTGCTAACACTATGTTTATGTCATGTTTTTGAAATATGTACTAATAGACGTTTTCAAGAATGTTTTAAACAAGATCGATTTTTGATTATATTCTTATCATTTCGTGAGACAGAATTTTCGTATGTATGTATGTAGAATAAACCGTCGGGGAGGGGTAAGCCAGAGAGGAAGATATGTCGGACGAGGGGAGGGTAAGCTGGGAGAGATGAGTGCTACGCTTAGAATTTTCAACTGGTTATGTTTGGTTGTGTTTATTTAAATAATGACTCACGAAAATCCGAAGGATTGTAATCACACATCGAATGTTGTATATAGGGAAATCCTTCAATGCTTTTGACCGTTATGTCTTGACGAGGTTTCCCTAGTATTAATAATTTTATGCATAAGTTGGCATTTAGACCTTTAAATAAATAAAACTAGTGTCCTAGCATGTCTATAGTTATCTTTATTGCATGTGTGCTCTAAATAAACATTATTTTCTTAATATCTTGCATTCCGACACTACCGGAAACTTTAAAAGTTATATTTTTATTATTGTAGTTATTGAATTTTTAATATTATGATTTAATGTCATCTCAGTATCAAGTATCAGTATTAATCAGTAAACAAAATTATTACCTGAAAGCTAATATTTGGCATTAATCAAACAATGCTCTACATTTAGTTACAAAGTAAATGTCTGCAAGTTAAAGCATCTCTTAACAATTGTATAATTTGACCCTGATAATAATAATAATAAAGAGGTCAGATCAGTTTACCTTATAGCAACTTTTATTGAGCACACAAGTAGTGTACCCTTGTCCCAAAGTTGATAATTTGAAGTGTTTTAATCACGTCACTGCATAGTATTTACGCCGTACGCGTTATGATGCACTTATTGTGCTCGCGCTAACCAGAACAGGTTAGAATGTGACGATAGACAATTTTTAGAGTGAAAAAAACAGTTTCTATTCAGATTGTGTTATACTGTGTAGGTTGATGTAAAGAAATGAAGACGCTATTAATAAAACTCTGATTTATTGTGTCTATAAACTGGATTAGACACAAAAATTCCCAGTAGAGCTGCTTTCAAGTAATTAATATCACCATCATTACTGCAGATTTTGTATTCCGATTAAGCAACATAAATTAAATAATTAAACGACAGACCGATGACTACTATAAATAAATTATTGTCTATTATAGATTTTAAAAACAGAGGACTTATAAACAGATACACCTTCTATAAACTCCGTAACTATAAATTTCGTCGCTAATTTCGACGGCTTCTTGATTTTAACTAGTTCCTTGAATATACCCAGTCTAAGAACCTTTGTAGACGTTACAAACGACCTAGATAGATAAGTGGGGTATTATTTTAATAACTTTTATTAAATAATAAATCTAAGCAATAACTTATTCATCTTTAAGGATACCGCGGATGGCACGTACTTTAATCATAAATAAGTATTAAAGGAATCCATCATTTACGGAGTGGTTAACGAAGATTGACACGTATCACTGTAAGTACTGAATTTTATTTGACTAATATGTATATAATATTATTATATTAACATTATATTATAATATTAATATGTACATAGTTACATCAAGGCTTTGTCATGGAAAAAATAATGCTCGTGATAATGTAGTTATTACAATATACTAATAAATTTTCAATTTATTTAAACTTTCTAGTCATTTTTTTTCAGTGAATTACTTACGAGGGTAGATCAGTATTTACGGTCCCTGACATAGTAGGCTTTGTATGATATCGTCACTCATTTTTCTATGAGAACTGTCATTACTAATTATTTGTTGTGTCAAGTTTTGCGTAGGTGCGTGTTGTTCTTTGAAAGTTATTAATAATTAAGCTGGTCGATAACAGACAATTTTTAAAAATGGAAAAAGTGAAGTCAGAGCGGTGATAAAGTATTTGCAAAAAAAAGGATTAACACCTACTGAAATTCACAAGGATATGACAGACGTTTTAGGGGACTCTGCCCCTTCTTACCAAGTGGTGAAAAATATGTCTCGTGAGTTTAGATTAGGCAGAACAACTTGCGAACATGCGAAAGGTGCGGGACGTCCAGTCTGTGTCACCGTTGACAAAAACATCAATTGGATCCATGATATGGTAATGGCAGATAGAAGACTGACTATTCGCCATATCGCGAAAATAACGAACATCTCTTATGGGTCAGTTGAAAATATTTTAAGAAATGTTCTTGATCTCAGAAAAATTTCGGCGCGTTGGGTTCCAAAGATGCTGACCGTCGATCAGAAACGCTCTAGAGTGCTGCATTCGGAAGCCAATTTGGAGTACCTGAAGGCCAATTGGAAGCAATTTCTCACTCGCTTTGTGACTGTGGTTGAAACATGGGTGCACCATTTTGATCCTGAGCCGAAAAGACAAAGTATGGAGTGGCATCACAGAGGTTCTCCACCTCCACGCAAATTTCGAGTTCAACGGGCGGCTGGAAAGATTATGGCCACAGTGTTCTGGGATGCAGAAGGAATTTTGATGATCGATTATTTGCAGCGTGGACACACAATAACGGGTTCTTATTATGCAGGGTTAATTCCAAAATTGCGCGAAAGCATCGACCGAAAAAGACCAGGAAAGTTGGCACACAAAATTTTGTTCCATCAGGACAACGCTCCAGTCCACAAGAGCTGCATTGTCATGGCTGCCAGGAGATTATGTTGAGAAATAAATAAATAATGTTTTAAAAATTCTTTCTCTTTCTATATCAGGGACCGTAAATATTGATCTTCCCTCGTATAATTAGTCACCATCAGTAGATTTATTAATGTGCATAAATGCACATTTTGCCATTAAATAACTTTTGTTCGCACTAATAAAAAAATGATCAATTCCCAACTGTGGATGTGCATATTCCGAGAGTGATAATGTAATGCATTTTATCAGTAACAAATTGTAGATTTTTTCCATTTACTTTTTTTGTTAACTAATAATTTAGTATTATATTCAATGAATTATTTTTCAATGGCGCACACAGGGCTGGAACCTGATTTTAGCCGGTCAAAACTCCAAAAACCATTATTAAAATCAAAGGTATTCTAAGAATTAGTATTTTAGTAGAAAGCTTAGTGAACTCGTAACTACCTGCCGTTTACCGTTAAGGCAACTAATAACCATAAAAAAAATCCGGCGATTCCGATAAAGTACAGGTCAGTGTTAACACTTCCGCAGGCGCCAATCTGTGTTGTGTAGATGTATTTGTAGTTTGTTCGTTAACGTGAAAATGTTTTTTGTGGAACTGTTTTTTATTGATTTCAATAATTTATAAAAACAGAATTGAAGTGCTAAAAAGTGTTATAAAAAGGTAAGTTGATACCCTACTAATATAGAAAACAGTGAGTCGGGTGAGTTTATCGGTTGGTTTATAATTATAAACAACAAAATAAAACATTTCCAAATTATAATTTGGAAATCTTGCAAGCTCTTGCTTTTGTATTTTTAATATTTTTTTGCTATAGTATAAAAAATAACATATTTAAAATTCAATATGCACAATGATGCATAAACTGAAATACAATCGAAATGAAAAGGTTTAGTTATTAAACGATTAGCAATATAATTTTTGTATGTTATTTCATTTAGATATTAAAGAAGCATTTTAAAAAAGTTGTGTAATATTTCTTAAAATAAAGAAAAATTCGTGTAAATGCTATTTATTTTACTTCTTTATCTTATTCTTCAATAACATAATTATGTAAATAACGTTTTCTTGGAA
Source organism: Agrypnus murinus (assembly GCA_929113105.1). NCBI lineage: Eukaryota > Metazoa > Arthropoda > Insecta > Coleoptera > Elateridae > Agrypnus > Agrypnus murinus. The sequence goes on from OV816026.1 coordinate 141,550,317, forward strand.
AAAGTATATAAGTACCAAACTGATCCAGATCTAGTGTTTTTTTTTATTTTCTTGTTTGATTATTTTATTATTTTTATACTAGTCCAGTGATTTGCTTTCAGTTAAGCCTAGAAAATAATTTGGACCGGCTAGAATCGGGTTTCAGACCTGTGTGTGGCGTATAAATTACGCAGCCGAGATTCAAATAGATATTTCATATATCTGAAAGCTTGCTGAATATCGTTTTATATTAAAGTCTTTCCCACATGAAATTCTTGGGACCCCTTTCTTTCTAGTCAAGTGTTGTCATCAGTGCAGCATATACGGTGCTGTTGGCATTGATGTAATTAGATGCCCACTTTCCGGATGCCCTCCTCAAATATTTCATGTTTACTGAACGGGAACTTTTTAACTGAACTTAGAACTTAGATCTGAACTTAGTAGACCTAGAACCCCCTAATCGCTTTTTGTTCAGGCAGGTTATGTGACGATATTTAGCATACAGCTTCTGCAAAATTTATGTATTGCTTAAGGAGTTATTCATACAATGAAGCTATGGTTTAGCTTTTCTATTAAAATACAATATTAATGATTTTGTCATCTAAAAAGTAATGCCGCTTAGGTCGTAATAATGTAATTGTGTCTTTGTTTCTGTTAGGGAAAGAAAATAATCCGCTTAGCCTTTGTTAAACAACTTTATTACAGAATCTAAACTTTTAGTAAAAGTAAAATCAAATTTCTTACGGTGGTAAATCAAATAGTATTATCACTATCTTTCTGTTTTTAATATTTAATTAATTACTTATTTTGGAATAAAAAAGGTAATAAAATATATGGTAGGGATTTTTTAGAAGAAACGAAATGCCCTTTTTTGTAAAGCTGAAAAGTTCAGCTTAATAAAAAATTATTCATTCAGTTTGGTAGGTAGCTTAATTGCGATTACACAGATATCGCGTACAGAAAAAGCATTTAAACTTATTTCCATTCGATTCCGAAAGAAGGCAATCATTTAAACATTATTTTTTGTAGGAATTTATTGTATTTACTTTCATATTACTGTAAATATTTTGAGGTCGATCAACTATTGAGTCATTCAGACGATCACAGTTTTTTTAGTAAGTAAATATATTATACAAAACTATTTCGAGATGAATTTTTAGTAAAACCCTTTTAGCTACTAGCATTGATCTAAATTCCGATTTCTACATCCGATTGATTTGTGGCCCACTGACCACGATTTGATAATTTTTGAGCGCGCACAAGCTCTCGTACGATAACTTAAAATTCCACAAAAATCGTTACACCTATTGGGATAAAATTAGGCACAAAAATCGACTTCCGCCACCGCAAAAGCCCTATTGCTTTCCATAAACACAAGCGAAGTTTAGCGGACCAAAAGGAACACAAAATCTAAAAAAAATCAAGCTTGCTTATATTATGAGCTATTTAATTTACTAATTGAGTTGTTTATTACGTTTTAAAAATAATTTCTGCGAAAGGCGGAGACGCTTTGGAATAGTGTGCTATAGCAATATTGCCCAGAAGAGGTTTTCTACAATTTGTATTTAACTTTTTCCATGGCTTGCTTAGATCTCGAGTTGTTTTGTTTTAGAAATAAATTATTTGAAAATATCTGTAGGCGGTGTTTTTATGAGCTAACTTTGTATAGAAATTTTTTATTCAGAATGTTGTTCTCTACAACTTTTTGCATTTAAAGTTTACTCGTGGCTTGCTTAGATTCTAAATAATTTAAATGTTAAACTACGATCTCCGAACATCTTAGTAGAGAAAAGCATTATAAACCAGTTATAAGGTTTTTCTACTATGTGCGAGATTATGTGTTGGCTGCATTTGCTTATGAAGAACTTGAAAACGTGTTTTTGCGAAATTTTAGTAAATACCAACTTAATTAAAGCTAAGAAACATACTATAGATCAATGGTGGCGAACCTATGACCCGCGGGTCAGACACTGACCCACGAATGCTTTTTAAATGACCCACGCGTTGATTTTTATAAACTTATTTTTTATATCACAGAAGGGAGCACAGACAATCGAAAATATTAAAAAATTAAAGTATAAATATCTAATCCCGAATTTGTAAAAAATATTTCTAAGCTGACCTTGGCTGATCTGTTTGGCTGAGATGTGTTTTTCTTTATTCCTTGTTCATTCAAATACTCAGTGCAGAGGCGCCACTGGGAATGGTGTCACCTGATGCGGTAATTCATGGTATCCTATGGATCTTTATTTTTTGCTCTTCACTTGCAAAAGTAAAAGTTGTAAAACAAAAAGGAAACGTAAACCTTTCTAGAGGATTTTAAAAGTGAGAATCAAAAAAAGGATCAACTGTCAAGTTTTTTGATAACAAATTTTCGGTGTTTCCAAATTATTGGTACCGTTTTTACACCCCCCTACTCCTTCCAAGTGACGACACTAACTTAGTGACCCACGGGTTAATATTAAAAAAAATAATGAACAGAATTTGACCCACTTCTCAAAAAGGTTCGCCATCACTGCTATAGATAAACAACAAAACGAACAGTAAAAACTGGTAACATAAACCAGTGGACCGCAACCATTGAGTCGCGAAAGTTTAAAGATGGGTCTCATAATTATTTATTTTCATTATATCATTCAGGTCCTACGCAGACATTTTGTTGCAGGTCCTATAATTTTAATTACCTTCCTCCTCTTTCACTCGAATTTTATTCCGATTTATTATTTTTATTTATTATAATTTTAATGATATTTTCGGGTCACTAGGTTGCGGAAACTACTGCAAATATTAATATAAGGCGATAGTTAAGAAAGACAACTATATATCAAATATATATATATATAGATATATAAAATTGATTATTCTATGAAGATAAAATAAAAGCATCAATGATTTTGTTTATATTTTAGTTAATGAACATATGAACAAGTAACAAAAAAGATTATATTTTATTTTAAATAACAAGTATATCATGTCATTGGCATATGCACAATTAATGAACATAAAAGAAACGCCTAATACTACCTGTAAGTGAAAGTGAGAGAACACTACGAGAATTATTCGTTTAATTACCATTACCTATTTGTATGTTTAATTGTTTATGCTTCTTATTTTGCCTGTTTATTTCAAATGCTCGTTTTATCCTTTTCCTACTCGTTTCAATTTTTCCTAAATACCAGACAGATTTCGCAGTGTAGATTAGCCAACACTGCTTATTTTTTATTTTTTTAGGTTTTTATTTTCAAAGCAATAAATTTAAATTATTTATTTACATACGGCCAAGAAAGGCTGTCCACTTGGTGCGCCCTCATGCTTATTGCTTATAGACCACTTCCATCAGCCGTGAGTGTTTAATGTTTAATTGTTCGGATGCCACGATAGTTCGGCTTTACGAGTACGACTTTATACGAGGGGAACACTGATAATATCTAACACTAATATAGCCATGTTTCTAAAAACGAATGAAATTTGTTTTTAGTTGACTGCTACTATTTAATGTTTTGCGAGTTGATTGCCGTTTAATTTGTTCGATTTGCTCTAACAGTTTTTTAATTATCATAATTTAAAGATTGTGTGTTCACCCAAAAATTAATTTGACTAGAGAACATTTCCGGGCTATGATTCTTTACGATTTTAAATCGTCATTAACGCCTAAACAATGTGAAGATCGGCTTAGAAGTGCATTTGGCGAAGAAGCCCCGTCTAAGGCAACAATTTATAATTGGTACAGCGATTTCAAAAGAGACCGTTTTTGTCTTAGTGATGAATTTCGTGAAGGACGCCCAAGAACTGCTGTTACTGTTGAAAATATTGCCGCTGTTTTAGGAATGCTTGAGGAAGATCGACGGACATCTTATGAATTTATTCGGGCGACATTGGGCATTGGTATGAGTCAAACACAAAACATTTTACATCAACAGTTAGAAGTTAGAAAACTTTGTTGTCGATGGATTCCACATAAACTGACTCCCGATCAAAAAGAACAACGCATTAAATGGTGCAGAAAAACTATGGAAAAATTCCAAAGCGGCACTTCTAATTTGGTTTGGAATATCGTCACTGGTGACGAATCTTGGATTTATTGTTATGATCCTCAAAAGAAAAGTCAATCGGCTCAATGGGTCTTTCGAACCGAACCTAAGCCTACAAAAGTTCGAAGAACTCGCAGTGCTGGTAAGAAGATGATTGCTAGTTTTTTTTTCTAAAACGGGTCATATTGCTACTATAGCATTAGAAGATAGACGTACCTTTACTGCCGATTGGTACACAAATGTCTGTTTGCCACAAACCTTTGAAAAAGTTCGTGAAAACGCCCTAAAGGAAAAATAATCTTACATCATGACAACGCATCGTCGTATAAAGCAAAAGTAACAACTGCGTATTTGGCTGCCCTAAAAGTGAGTACCATGGACCCTCCACCGTACAGCCCTGATCTAGCACCTTGCGATTTCTTTTTGTTTCCTAAAATTAAAGAAAAAATGCGGGGAATCACTTTTTCATCAGATGAAGCAGTGGAACATTACAAAATCCTGGTTTCTGAAGTGTCTCAGGAAGAGTGGCATCATTGCTTTAAGGACTGGCTTCATCGAATGCAAAAATGTTTTGATATTAAAGGGGAATACTTTGAAAACAATAAAATCATTTAAATTTTTTTAAAACTAATCCTTATTTGTTTTTCTAAGAATTTTCAGTGACGTCCTCCTATTATTTTTAGTTTTTAAATTTTCAGAACCACAAATTTTAAATATTATCACCTATTTAAAACACAAGGATCATTTTTGTTAGACTTCAAGACTTATCTAAAATCAAAAGTTTTACACTGTTGATTTGATAGCTTTTCTTAGTTTTGCAATTTTTCAATTAGTTGAAATCAATGCATTTCAATACGCTTCAGGCCGATTGTCTACTTATAGTGCTTGCTCTTAAAGAACAAAGATAAAATGGCGGATACAGTTTAGAAACTTGGTATATTAATCATATGATACACTAATTCAATGTAGAGTTTTATGGTGACAATGGGTGGGTAAGTGAAGTAAGTAAGTAAAGGGAGTAAGCCAGATCAGAGAAAGTTGAAAAGGAAGATAAGTTGGGGAAGGGAATCTCTTGAGGGAGGAGGCGTAAGTCACTGGGGGTAAGTGAGGAAATGACAGGATAAGTCGAGCGGTAGTGGTAAGGAATAGGTCGGGGTAGATGGGTAAGCCGGGGGTGTTTATTAAATAACGCGTCCAGGTGTTCGTCTGACAATATTAGACTTAGCATTTTCAACTTTCTTTGCTTGCGTTTATTTAAAAAATTAAACGTTGTATATAAGCAAGTTCTTCAATAAATTAACAACACTAATTCATTTAGAAATTCCAGAATTAGTATTTTCCTTCAAACATGACTTAAACAATCAGGTAAAGTAATATTCCGACTTGAATTTAAACAAAAAACGTAGTGCAAAAGCGAAATTATTTACTCAAAATGCAAATATTATAATTTGCTGGCAACATCTAATGATTCATACATTAAATTTTTAAAAAATCTGAGATTTTGTTTGAAATATAAAAAAATTAATAAAACAGCTGCTAAATTATAAACCATACATAACATGTCCAAAAAAATTAGCCTTTAAGTAAATATAAATCTTTGAATAGTTAACATTTCCCAAAGAAAGTTAAAATTTATTCTTTTGAATTTTTAAGATTTTTAAAAGGAAGTTCGCTCTTTAATGAAACATTAGAATTGATAATAAAAGGATTGGCTTTTTTGTGAGTGCACTGGCGGGCTTGATCTTATCAGATAGGGCATTCCAAAGAAAATCAACCAATTCACAAAAGTGGTTGCTGACAGTTCTTGAAAGAAAATCATAATTTGTCCATTAATTATGTCTGGAGAGTCGAAAACATATTTTATTTTATTTTTAACTCAAACCTTATTGAAACTAGGAACCAAAATGACCGCCGCGGCATGACAAAACTGCATTTGAACAGTATTTGTGGTTTTTATGACAACTTAAAAAAGCAATAAAGATACAAAAATCTAATTGGTGCCTCGTTTTAAAGCTTTCAGTGTAAACTTTCAAATGATGCAATAGAAATTAGAAAAATATATAAACGAAATTTGTCAAATTGTCACTTACAGAATTGGAATGGGTAAAGAAAACAAAATGAACTTCTTGTTTTAAACAGTACAGTTACAGAAGACTTTATTAAATTTACAAGAGAAAAAAATTACGTAAGAGAATCGTTACACACGATATCAGTAAGCCGACCCCGAATTATTTTTTTTCAATAAAAGATGTTGATTTTGAAAATAAATTTTACAACAGTTTGTGGGAAGGCGAAAGGCTAAAAAAATATGAAACTGCAAAGTCAGAAACTACAAACAAAGATTTAAGCGTTGGGGGTTACAGTTGTCCCACTTGGTCATCCGAAGGTTAAATGCCCCATTAATAACAAGACAAGACCTAACTAAGTAGTTGATTGATTAGTTATACATTTATGCAACATCTCCTTTGGAGAATGTAATTTTTTTATAAGGAAATTTTTGAATACTGCTATGTAGTACTTACATAATCCAATTCCGTTTAGCGTATTTGCAGTGTCGGGGCAGTCTTAAATACTGTTACCAAAATTTAAGTATTTAACAGAGTAGTTATTCCTAAATATAATAATATAAACAGAATGTATTATGCGTATATTCCTAAGCTAGGATTGTAAATGAACCTTACTACTCTATACAATCTTTTCCGAAACTTTGCTTTTCTGTCAATTTCTTTAATTAAATCCCAGATGCAAAGCAAATGAAACGAACTACATAAAACTTCATAAGCGAAGACGTTGTAAATTTTATGAAAAGACTGTTGAAGCAATTGTGTTACAAGAAATAGGTTGGTATAAAATCTCCTGGGGGTCGCGTTAACGAGCCTTCTTGGCTTAAGACACGGTAAACACTTTACGAGTCTAAAAACTATTATTGATGCGTGGCTTTATCCTTCTTCAACAGTAACTCCACATCAAGCGTCCTTGTCATTCTCCTTTTTCCGACCACCCGCTTGTTCAGCTCAAGATTTTCCAACATGCATTTCCCATCTGACTTGCTTGAAACTTTGACATGATGTGGGGATTAAAGTCTGAAGTTTGCTGCGGAATAGTAAATATCCTTATCGTTGACCAGGTTTGCATATTGAATGGTCCCTTGACAGTACGACACCTTCTTAAATGTGAACATAAGTTGCAATGAACAATATAAAAATGTTCAAGTAATCCTTTTCAAAATGCACCACGACACTAGGAGAATATAAATAGGTTATGTGTGGAGTTATAATACGAAAAGTTGCAAAGTTAGGCTCTGGTGGTTTTCAGAACAGGATAAGAGTAGGCAGACGTCAACCCTAGCATGAAACTTTTATGCGTGTATTTCTTTTAGCTGCGAAACTTTATGAATGCTTCGGCAAATTTCGTAGCGCGTTCAACACGCACTTTGAGAAATCCCCTGATAGAAACCTTAAAAATTTAAAAGGACGAAGCTGAGGCTTCTCGCCATTTTGAAGTCAACAGATGTAAGGATGTAACAAACATCTGACGTTTAATTTTAAAATGTGCTTACAGATAAAGGTGAATTTCATAGTTTGTTTTCTCCATAAAATACAAACTTTTCCAACTGCCGGATATAAAAAGGAATTAGGCACATTAATGTGTCATTTATAATTGCGGGAAATTTTGTTGCATAATTCATCAAGAGATTATTAGTTCCATCTCGGGTCTTATGTACATTGCCAAAATTATTTCAGCTGTTGCTTTGACTGATCGCTCGAAGTAATTTTCATTAAACATGGGAGCGTAATGCTTAACACATTTTAGACATAATATACTCTGTCATTATCAATATTTATTAGTAATTCCATAGGCTCTCTGTTGGCGCGTTAAGTAACTTGGGACACGCACATGTCTCTCGTAATGTATCACTTTGCGAAATGTCATTGAAAATATGGGAGTTTACTCTTAAACAATGCTTATGTCATTTGATGATGGATAGGTGTATCGGTGGAGCCCATTATAGCATCGATAAAGAATAAATCGATAAAGAAAGTGGCGGTAAATACACAAGTTCGTAACTGGATATGATGTAAAAAATGTTGATCCTGCGGGATAGGAAACGCAAACAACTCCCTCAAATCTTGATTGTTTACTTTCAATTTATATTGCTTCGTATACCTAAATATTCTCGTTTATCTATAATAAAGTATATCAATTTATCGAATAAAAGAGTAAAAAGATGTTAAGGTGAAAAATACGTTTATCAACTGAACACATTTATATTTTAAGCGATCACAAGAAGATTGTAAATAATTTTGCAAACTTTTAGTGGTAACATGCACGAAAATACAAACTATTCACAATTTTAAATCTCGAGAGGCTATACTTAACTAGTTTTAGTTTAGTGAAGTTAAATGTACATGTCGTCTGCAATGGCACTCTGCGTTTTTCTGTGGAAAGCTTTTTATCCACCTACAATTCTAGCAAGAGGTAGCTTTAACATATAAAGTTTTCAATTTAAACATTTTAATTTTTTTCTTTGATTTTTCTTTCCGAACCCTCTAGATTACCTCGTGTTAACTGTTGTGCTGAAGACTTAATTATTAGAAAAGGTTATCTCAACTGCAAAGTTATAAGAAAATGTAATTAATGAAAAGTTGTTGCAACTTTAGAAGGAATATGTTAGCTCCCGACAGACACTGAGTGATGTTATTGTGCTTTGTGCTTGCAACACTAAAATAAAAATGAAATAAAAACGAGATAACTCCAAAGTAACAATCTTCGTAGATACGATTCGCTCTGGATCATAGCTATGATAACTTACAGAATCACTGACAGGTACATGCACCTTCTTACTCATTGTGGTAGTCAGAAAACTTAAATTCCGAACCTAATAATGTTTTTTCGTTGACAGAAAAGGCTCTCTAGGCGTTCTCACGCATATAAATTTGTTTTTTTTAGCAATGAAAATAGCAAGATAAGAATTATTGTCTAGATAAAATGACATGTATAAATACATTTAAGCTAAATTTATATATCCTCTAAGAGCTTATTTTCTTTTCTGTTGAATAGATTCTTCGAAAATATACATACAAAAAAAACAGTCTGCAATATTCTATTAAATATCAGATTTCCATTCTGGCTGGTGTAAATACCCGTCGAATGTTCCAGAAGGATTTCTTCTTATTGGTGCACAAGGATTTCTTCTTATTGGTGCAGAAGGATTTCTTCTTATTGGTGCAAAATGTGTCATTTTGGTGCCTGATAGGTGTCTATATATTTCCCTCTCTTAGTTTAAAATAAGTGGAGATAGTTTTGCATCCCCAAAGATATAGTAAAATTCAAGTCACGGACAAGTCGCTAAGCGGAGCGCATACTGGAGGTATCTGATACTTGATACTGATACTGATACGCCAAGTAGACGTGAGACTCTGATACGGTCCGTCAAATGCAACTAGTTGTTTATTGAGATTGTTTTGTGTTTTTTCCATTCCGTTTACCACCAGTTTATCCCTTTATGTTAATAAAATTAACATTTGGTGCAGTGTGCCGTTAGTGGAAGTTTATTAAAGGAAATTCAATTTTAAATTGAAATTTAAAGTTTAGCAATTCGTATTAACGATTTGACAACTAATACAGTGTACTGTTAGTTGACGAATTATGAAGGAAATTGAATAATAAGTTGAACTTTTTGCTAGTAATCTTCATCTCTCTTAGTCCCTTGTAATAAATATATTGTGGGCATGCAGAATTTTGTGCCAGATCAACACACTGCAGTGTTGAAAAATGCAATATTTTGGCAATCAAATTTATGTTGACAATAAAAAAAAAAAAGTAAACGAGTGACTTTACTATTGGAATTATACGAGTTTAAAACTTTTATTATCGAAAGGCAATTGCCAAGTTGTAAACGACATTATTCCAGCAAACTTTAGTTCTTGAAGTCAGTTATTATTTGCAACATCTTTACCAGAATTCATAGTTCTCCCGGCTCAACATGTGTAAGGCACTTGGTGTCGGTAGATTAAAGTGAAACAAAAGACAATATAGTGTTATGAATTTTATGTGTTTAAAAGTGTTTTACAATCTATTTTGGATTAGCTGATGAACATTATTTCTTAAGTTAGATGTTTTTAGTTAATAAGACGTTTATACTTACGTAATGCATTAAAACTGTTGTTATGAAAGATTAATCTTCATAGTAAAAGGGTTCTCTCTTATCATATTTAATGAATTATGGTTCCATTGTTTTATAAAAACAATATTTCTTTATTTATGAATAAATGAGAATTAAAACTAGTTATGGTTATGATAATGTTGGCTCAAGTACTTGTTGAAGTTATTAAATTACATTAACTCGCATAACATTAACCTGACTCATCACGATTAGTTATTAAATTCAATCAATTTAATGAGAATTATTTTCAACTTTTCTAAAATATAGTCGTTCCACATCTACAGAAGTCTACGATTGCACCGTTTGCGATAGTTTTCTCTTCTATTAGACAATGTGTTATGTCAGTTAACTTTTGTACATCTGCCACAAGGCCTTCGAGATGGCTAAGATTACGCTGCAGATTATCCATGACCGAATTGTATTAGATATACTTGTATTGGGATTTGACAAATGGACCGTTGAGAGTTCATGGACTCTCTTCGCAAATTTAGTTTTACCTCTCCTTTCTAACTATTTTCAACCATTTTTAATCATTCAAAAAATAATTTTCCATGACATGAAAATCATAAGTTCGGCTATGGCCATTCTCAGGACAAACTGAATGATAATATAATCTACTACAATGGTCGCTGCTTGCTTCACGGTTAATGTTCGTGAATATAGGTAGATAGGCTATGAGAGTTCGAGCCCAAAATCCCATGCATGTTTTTATGAAGGTTCATATTAGCGAAAAGTGTCATCCAAGATGGCGGCTCGCGCAAGCACCGTTCTCGCGTGCATGTAATTCTATTAATTATTACTAATGGTAATACTAGAAGAGTTGGAAGAGACAAAACGATCATGTTTTATTGAGGTATAATAATAAACCCTCTCGGTCAAGATAATTACTATGTAATTAATATAAAATTTGAAATGTTATTAATTATTATTAATACAAATATTATTTATGGATATTATGCAGCAGATTAAATAGTTATTATTTACCGGTGATATCGCCTAGTTACTCAGCTGAATTACATGCACAAGAACGCGGTGTCGTCGCGAGCCGCCATCTTTCAATTTTTAATCAGCTTTCATCAACATAGCTTAAAACAAATGGACAACGGCTGTCAGCAATTTGTTGTTTCATAACTACATATATACATACATATTGATACGATATTTATTCACTATTTTAAAAAAAATCAGACAGACATAGATGCGATTGGTAACGAAGAAGAAATACACAACTAACTACTTGTTTACCTTTAATTGAAATAAATGCTCCGGGTAAATATAAAGTTGTGCAAAGTCTAACTTTCCACAAATTGAAACTCTCTCAGGCGGCTGCTTCAATTGATAACTAAATCCTTATATTCAGGGATACAGTAATATAAAGCATATTTACAAAGTAATTTTCAAAATAATAACACAACTTTAATTTTAATTAACATATCCCAAAGAACAACAAACAAAACTAAATGAAAATTGAAAATAGATACCAGAAAAATAAATTTTCTTTTATGTGAAGTAAAAAGATAGAAACTTCTTCATAATTAATTAATTCTTAATTATGAACTTATCTTTAAATTTTTAAATGAAACAACAGCAAAAATCTAATTACTAAATTCTATCTTTTTAATTCTCTCATTAATTTTTAATTAAAAATAGTTCAGTTTTCTTTATTTGGAAATTAATACTTTTGGTATAATATTTCTTAATTACTAAAAATAAAAACTAACGTTTAGACATATTTTAATTCCTTTTTAAATATTTGACGCCACAAGATTGCCAGCTTATTGTTATTAAGTCTCCTTGCATCTGCTTGGCTTTTTATTAGGCTTAACAAAGAATTCAAGAAAGTGTCAACAACCTCTTCTCGTATTTCCAAATAAAGAGCTTTACTAATTGGAATTTCAAATCTATTTAATTCTACAATAGTGGTAAATATATTAATTTTTATTAAATTTTTTACACTTTTTTAACTTGAAGCACTTGTTAATTAAACACTTTAATTGATCAACTTTAGTTTTAATTTTAAAATACTTAAAACTTTAAAATCTTGACATTGATTTGTTTACATTTTAACTTATAACACAGCCTTAAATTACTTTATGCTCTCCAAAAGTTTGTGCACTTCTTGAGAGACGAAATTAGAAAAGAATTTGTTACAAAGATTTTTACAGAAAATTTGATGTTATTTTTGCAGAAAACAAATACCTGTTAACATTTCTAAATATTCTTAACCCTATTTTTATTTATCAATCTTAATTAACGCTTAAACTAATTAGATAAACTTATAGGAAATTCATTCCGAATTGAATGATTTATAATAGTTTTATGAATAACCAAAATTAACCTTGCACCTCAATGTCGATGACATCCCTACCTCCATAAAACTTTTATTTAGTTAATTATCCAAAAATACCTTTCACACCTTCCCATCTTCACAAAATTAAGGAATATGATCTTAATAACATTATTTACATGTTTTAACATGTAACTAACATGTACTTAACATGTAATGTAATGTAATGTTTTGAAGAGCTGTAAAATTTTGAAATACAAGAAACTTATGCAACTGAAGAATCTCGTTAACACGAAAACACATTTTTAAATAATAATAATTGATATGGTAAGGTAGTAAATACTTGTATACCTCCGCATTACAATACACCTTGTCTGTCTTAAAATAAAACTTACATTAACATTGGCCTGAACTTAATAACCAATAACCATATCTTACTTTAGTAAAGAAAAATTACTCAAAATCATTATCTTGAAAATTGAAGTTATACAGCCAGTCTAACGCATTGCTTTGAAATTTTAAAATATGTTTATTTAACATTATTGTATGGGTGAATACCTTTTTGGCACGTCATATAACATGATAATCTGTACAATTGCAGGATTCGATGCCATTCTCAAAATTCTTGTATCAACCTAACTTAAGGTGTACTCAACGGTCTTGACGAAAGATCGCACAGACTACGTTGTCAATCTAAATCGTAACTTTCTATTAAATGCTACGCATTCCCTACTTCTTTGTATATACAATATAAAGTTTTTGTCTTAGTTTGTACGCGTTAGCCAAAGGGACCCAAAGGTATACTAATTCAAAATAAATGTAACATATTGTTTCATCCGTTAGATCGTTCTTTTATTGAACATAACTTGGGCCCCGTTACTTTCCAGGCATTACGTCAACTCAAAAAAATTTTGCTTGTTGTCATTATTGAATGTGAACATCTTCTGAACATGAATTTAGTTGCAAAAGGCGTCTATGTCCGAATCTCAAATTCGGACTCATGCTGAAATTTCCTTATTCAAATCGGTTGGGAATATCTATTCTCATTCTTATTGTCTGTTTCTATTTGACGAGTACATCACTATTTTACATTCCTGACAGCAGGTGCATTCATATAGTACGAACTTCAATTACTTCAAATCTCACTCATGACTATGACAACTCCGTTAAATATAAATAGAATTATTTCCAATGTCATCTTAGGTTAGATAATAAAAACAAGATTTCTAGGGCTGCTGGATAGTAATTTTTGAAGATATCGTTAGGAATAACTCAAATTCCCAGAGAAAGACCATTTCCAATTCCAAAAGTCTTGTTTGTTGCCACAGTTGACTCATTGTATTTGCGTACAAATACTTTTTTTCTCCAACCGAACGAATATAATAGTATAATCTCAAATTATTTCCAAAGCCTAAGCCTAAGTCATATGGGAACTGTGCGTCACACATTATTTTTTGCGGTAAGTACCGCTATAAAACAATTTCTTTCTATCAGTAACGCGAAATAAATAAATAAGTTTTTCAATTAAATAATAATGATTTATGTTTTCTTCGATAATATGAAATTAATTTCTTAAGATTTGAAAAACAAATTTGACGTTTCTATTAACATCTTAGTTTCTGCTGGCAACGACTGTTCGTCACGAAAACAAAAATCAATCCTAATTTCTTATCATTTTCCGTAAACGCGTACCTCTGTCGCGTTGCCTGAGAATTGCGTTGGAAGCTGTTCGAATTTTCAATGGTATCGGAAGGAAAACTACATGTTCGTATTTTTTAATTATATTAATTTTAAAATTATTCCATTTTACCTAAAAACTAGAATTCGATACAAATTGCAATAAATAAAAGTATTGTGATTTTATCTAATCTAACTTAAAACGTTCTTTATATCACATCGGAAAAGAACACTTCTTTATGCAGGAAACCTGAAACAGACTGCACTAGATATTACAGTGTTAAACATAATGAACCTTCACTCTTTACTTTATAAAGTGAATTATGCATCATATTGTCGCATGTTCTATCCTACTGTAATATAAAGAATGTTCATAAATCTCCATTCTACATTTCTACCTATTTAAAACATAAATTCATAGTTATTTACGGTTACGAAATAAAAGTTATTTTGTAGTTTGCAAAAAAGAACACAATGTAATCATTAAACGGTAACTAAGAATAATTTAATATTATAGTGGTAAATCATAAATTCATGATGGAGCTCGGCCAATTGTAGAAAGAAGTATACAGTAATGAAATTACTGTAACCAACATCCTGTTGAACAACCTATCTGTCAAATACTGAAAATATTTATAAGCTTCTATAGCTATTTTATATTCAAAGTATTGGTATTTTGATTCGAAGCTAATGAGGAATTTATTTGTGCCTCAATCTATAAGCAATATGGTATCTAAATTTATTACAGAAGTTATTACGGAATCCGAGTTCTTTGTTCTAGAATTTCTATGTTCAAGTCAAATAGTTGTTTATTGTAATTTTATATAACAATCAATTATACTTCGTTTGAGCGTACGACAGCCACTACGTAACTAACAAAAATTAAATACTTAATTACTTAGCTAAACAAATTAATACTATTTTCGAGTATAGTATCTAATTAGTATTTCTTTAATTTGTCCAGTATAGATTTTACTTGTTTGAACTTAGTATGTGCAGGGTTTTTCAGGGTTTTCGAATATTCTGGACCACCCCTACACCCTTTATTTTAAGAGACAGGAAAAACTTTTAATAGCAAAAGTTGCAGTAGTTCTTTTGAATGTGTCATCAAATAAAACAAATGAGAACTTACATTTTTGAAATGGGGGCACCCTGTATATATCTTTTTTATTTTAACTCTCTACTCTTTTTTGATTTTAAATATATGATGTCATATGTTTATTTTAGTTGTTTGTTCAATATATATAATAGAATCTTATAGATTAATATTGTTACAGAAAGGATTTCTTTACTCCACATTATTCTGAATACACAAAAAATACGCCGCGCAATGGACTCACTGAAAACTCTATAAAACTCAGGTTACTCAATACTTACTATAAAGCTCATAAAAATGATACTTACCTACGTTACTTTCTAGTGCTCCGGCTGAGAACATCTTAATTACAAATTATAACTTGGGCGTAAGTCTGATTTCCACAGCTTACTAATTATAAAGAGGAATATGGGTGTTATAGACATAATAAAACAAAAGTTGGGCGCCATTTGATTGCAAGTCACTAGTTGTAACTTCAGCATTTGTAACCAAAAAAGAAATGCTGAATGTATTGATAGAATTCAATAACTAATCATTATTAGTTGAATTATTGTTAGGCAGGATTACTTATTTCATTAATTTTTGCAAGTAAATGGTCTAACCTCATCACAGTATGCTTTGATTCAAATTAAGTTGTAAATAAAATATTTGATTGTCTCGAAATACAATACTAATGGTTTTGAAAGTAATAATTAAAAAAAATTACTCTGATAAGAATTCTCATTAACGTAACACAATGTACATAAATTTACAAGAAGTAATCATTTACATAAAAAAAAGTACAATTAATTTTTGTATAAAACTTACTCTAATCAAACAAATTAACCGTCAGTCCTAGATACATTGTTTAAATGTTGTAATTCTATAGAATTTCAAAGGAAAACGCTCACATAACGATGCCCTGGTTTCACTTAATCAAAAAATACAAAACACCTCACATGATCATAGCTGTACAACAGATAGAACTTTGAATTGTGGTAAAGATGCGGCAACAACGAACTGAACGTTCTTAATGGATGTCACGAAAATTATTTCAGTATTGATTCGGCATTAATCCGCAATACTAAAACTCTTAAACTGCAATAATTCCAGAATTCATTTAATAGTTACAATATTTATCCTTTAACCAAATTTCGTTATTGAAAGATTGTATTATTTCGACGAGCTAACACAAATTCTGCTAATCCACTACTATATTACTATTAAAACGAAAATCCCCAAAGGTAAGGATTGTTAGCGTTAAAATTCCAAATGCTGTAAGCGATCGTCTTAAATTGGTAACTAATAACACTCTGAATTAAACATAAGTTCGTTAACCAAAACGACAAGCTATAAAATTAAATTTAAGACCGAATTTTCCTCACAACTTTTTAAAATCCGGTAAACTGAATTATTTGTGTTAATTTATTAACACCGAATATTTACACTGTAAACTGAAGCAAGTAAGCTTCTTGTACTATACGATACTACACAAAACGGTAAGCAACGGTATTTTAAGAACGCCAACTATCATAGAAATTTCGCCGGGGGCTTCTCCGAAAAGAGAGCCCCTGTACTCGACTATCTAAATGAAGCTTGAATGCTAGACTGTATGAGACTCTATTGGAGACTGCTTCGGGGATGAAGAATTTTTATATGCTTTGCAAATAAACTTAATGTGGGAACTTTTTTAAGCCTATGAAAATTCAACGCACTAAAGCGTCTAGAATTCTTGATCAAACGTCACGGTAATTCCCGCATCTGAAACTGCCTTGTAAAGAGTAAATTGATATTTTTGCACGTGGTTTTCAGACAATTTATTCTAGAAGAAATCTTTATTTGACTACACTCTAAACAAATATATTCAAGCCAAAGTTAAAATAGCACGTACGGGAAATAATAAATTTAACTAAATGTCATTTAATCCTTTTGTTAGAAGGGCGACAACACTTTTGAATATTTATAAGTTCATTTTTATCTGGAGACTTTACTTCGAAACGACATTTGCAGTCATGAGAACGCCTTAAAATAAGTTTTGGCATATGCAAAGATGTCATTTACTGTAGTAATAAATCTTCATTTTATTTTGGAAGAAATTTTATCTGTAATTTTATTCTAGAAGGAATGTCATTCGTATGAAAGCATTTTAGGGTGACCCCTGATATTTAATAAAACACCATTTGAATTAAACTGAAGTCTGCAGATTTTAATCCAACGAAAAAATACATTGTAGAATGCAGGACCGTGCCAGGGTTTTTTATTGTTATTAATGCATACAAAATTACATTATTATAAATGGGGAATTTTAACACGTTACAATATCTATATATTTATACAGCGTTAATGCTTCGTTGCACTCTATTGCGATATCGAAAACCATAAAAGATACGAAGTTGGTTAAATAAGACAAAAGTTGCACAATTGCAAGTTCATCTCAAGACCAGTCCCAATATTTTAAAAAAATCATCAATTACTAGATATAAGCAAAAAACAAAAACTCCGTTAGTATTTTCTTTTACTAGTATCTTGAAAACTATTTATTTCAAGAATATGAAATTTTGCATCAATTTCTGGACATCTGGAAAATGTAGCAAATTGAAACCGGTCCAAGTGTGTGGCTATTATCTTTATCATTATAACGTAATATTATTATAGATAGTTTGTTCCACGCAAAAGCATTTTTACAAATATGGTAATAAATATGTCGGCAAGCATAAAGGATAGTCTAAACAGAAACAGCACCTTCAACAAAAATTGTAAGGAATACCT
Organism: Agrypnus murinus; assembly: GCA_929113105.1. NCBI lineage: Eukaryota > Metazoa > Arthropoda > Insecta > Coleoptera > Elateridae > Agrypnus > Agrypnus murinus. Next base: position 141,568,301 of record OV816026.1, read on the forward strand.
CAACAGTACATTCTAGTTGAAGTAAATACACAAGCGGCGAACGCATGCGTATTCTGACAGAATGCGGATGATTGCGTTGCAAAGCGTCGTGTAAGAAACGCCGGCAATGCAGTGTAGTACGCCGCGTATTATATGCTGGTCTATTACTAGCCTAATGCTAATAATAGCAAAATATTAGTAATTTCGATAAGGGCTCTTTATGCAAACACATCTAAAAGTTAAACGTTATAGGAATGTGCAACTCAGTCGCCCATAAGTCACCCTTAATGTTGATGTTTGTGGGGGTTTTGAGAGTAAACTCTGTGACTAGTTGTATTCCATAGCTTATAATTAATTGTTCTACCAAAAAAAGTTGCCCGAAGTTTGTTCTGTGCAAAAGAACACAGTTATCTATCGTACGTTATGCACCGTTATCAGAACACTTTTTTCATGTAGGTTTCGATGTATACTTTGTAGCCATTTTTCTAAAAAAAAAAATTAAACCAATTTTTGCAGAGCATTGAGTCTTACGGGAATTTTAAACCTTGACTGCTCGTAACTCCGTTTCAGAACCTATAAAAATTAATTAATTTTAGGGTCCTGTCGGGTTTATCAACTCGTATCTCAGAAACGAAGCCTTTAATCGAAAACATCGGTCTTATAAGACTGTTTTTTGCTTCTACCGGTGTCACTTACATATTTCCAGAGATTACAATTTTTACGTAACAAAAAAATAAAATTTAACGACCAACACAATTTAAATTGTTTCGCTACGTGGACTGTCGATGACCCGATGACCGTCCGCACTCCTACCTTCTAACCCGTGCGTTCCATTTGCTATGTTCTTGGGCTAAAAAATACAGAACATAATAATAAAAGTTACCTGCAGTTCTTTGTTGTCGAGCGTTGGGAAAAAATTAAATGTCTTAATGTCTGGTTTATAATAAATTATAACTATTCTGAAATATTGTTTTACTATTATTAGCTAATGGGTAAATAACAAAGATGTAAAAATATATGTATGCAAATTATAGCGTAAAAATGTGTGTTTAAACTTACATTAGGCGCATATTAACTAATTTAAGAGAAATGAAATAAATTAGATATATATTCTTTTAAATTATTTTTCAACCCAAGAACATGGGCAACTGTAGCGCGCGAGATACGAGACGAGAGAGCGGATAATCTCTGTTTTTCTCATTAAGAACGATATTTTTGGATTTTTCTACGAGCATAAAATAACAAGAGTAATTAATAACATTCACGATGGAAATTCTACAAGTACCAAATCCTTTTATAGACTTTTAATATCCTTCTATAGGCTATTTTTTTGGTCTAAATAACAGTTACAACTGCAACTGTTATTTAGACTACTTTAACTGCAACTGCAGTCAAATGCCGAATTGAAATACAAATATTGGGCGTTCATAGTTGTTGTGTATAAATAACCGATAAATAACTCTTTTAGACAGTTATTTTAGTTACAGTTTCAATCCCTGCTGTGAACCTCCTGACTATAATTATTATTCAAAGAAAAATCAGAAAAGGTATCTTTTAATTTTTCCTTTAAGGATCTAGGTGTATTATTTAGCATCTGCTCCGCATTCCATTGCACGTAAACTGTCATTTAAATTTACAAAAGATTTTTCAAACATTTTTGACGATCATAGACTGGCATTTTCCTATGTTTCCTTTTATCAATAGGTTCAGCATTTTGAAACTTTTTATGGAGTATTTTTATTAAAAATTAAAATATTTATTTTAAAAAAACAATACAAAAATTTTAAAATAGTGTGTGCTGGCGGTGAACGAGTGGTATCAGTGCGTCACTTGCATTGCAAGGTTCGTGGGTTCAACTCCCACTTGGGGCGACGGAATTTTTCTAATTGGGAAATTCCGCCACTTCAACTATGGGTGTGTGTATTGGTGTTGCATGTTAGATGGGGGGACATATTAACTGTTGGTTCCCCCGTAGTGTAGACGTGAAATTAAAAAAAATTAAAAATTAAAAATAGTGATAAATGTCTAAAATTCAATAATACTTGTAATGAATATCAACATGCAAACATCTTACCACCGGTATTGTCCTTTCTATTTATGTATCCGTTGTGTTAGCAACCTACCTGCTCACTTAATGGTACCTGAAGTTGCCACAGCTGATCTGCGTTTTAACTCGTTTTGATTCTTCACATCAATAAAGAAAACAACATGAATCTGAGATGCAAGAAATAAAGCAAAATGAACTATCTGATTCTCTCAACAACACAGATCTCATCTGCCCCACGTTGAGCGCCAAAAATGTGACTCTCATATAGTCGTTGGAAATACATAAGTAAAACTGTTTCAACTGGATTATATTTTATTTCGCATGTTATTTATTATATTAAGTATTTAACAAAAATCCATTATAGTTAAGCCTGATCTATTTACATATGAAATTGTGGGGCACATTACATTTACCTTTATGGATCCCTTGTAAGTGTTATCCAACCTAACCTGTTAGTTAACAGTTAATAATAATAGTCCCCTTTTTACAGGCCATGAAGGCCCATTGGTGTATTACGGTTAGCTTTTATTTTATTAATTGTTATGATGTGTGTTAATAGTTATGACACAGACTGTACCGAAAACAGTACAGAACTATGAAACTTTAATATCATAGCAAGGAATAACAAGTTGCGGATATTAAATTTCTAACGAAAGATAGCAGTATATTACATACAAAAGTGGAAAGAATATCTTCATATTTTGTGAAACAGCTCATGTATATAAATATATGAATGTCGATACATAACAGCAATATTCGACGGACGTGGTAGATTCTGGAAGCGTTTTTTGTTTTTGACATACATATGTGCTTCTTTATATTTATGTATTAAATATTGAGGGAAGTGGTTGATATGTATTAATTTTGTTTAATAAGTAGAAATTAGCTAAATAGCACGAAATGTTAAGAGTAATAATTTTTTAGCCTTACATGCAATTTCTAATCGTTCATCTAGAACTTTAAGTTCGCTACGTTAAAGTCGGTCGTACTAAATATTCATTGTACTTAAACTGATTATATGTGCTCAAAACTTCATTATAAGGGAAAAAACACTTTCCTTTCAACAATTCTCTTATTGAGTATTTTTCCAATTAAAAAAATATTAAATTGAAGGGTAGGTCATTATTTATTATTATTCCAGAAAACAAAAAAGAATGCGGTTGGACCCTTAACAAAAGGATACCAAAAAATATTAAGTCCTTGAACTTACAGAAAAAAATAACAAAGGTCATCTTTTTACAATCTAACCGTATAAGCAAGAAAGATTAGGGCAGCACCAGCACACAGAACGATACGAATCGCAATACAACACAGTAAACTAATAAAGATAAGGAAAAAGAAAGAAAAGTGAGGAAAGGAAACAATAGGCTTTTGATAAATTGAGAAGTTCACGCGATGGAATGTAGTGCAAGCTGTTGGCAGGATTCGTTCGATCTAATATTATCGAAAACCTTCTAAGATGCACAGTAGTGAGTAAAATGTCAGTCAATCACACATGGCGGAGGAAATGTGTAACCGGGACGCACGTGAGACGCCTGGTTATGAGCGAAATAAGGAAATGGGTTCCGGATGTATATTTGTTATATGCTAATAGAATGTGCCCTAGAGGATTTTACAGTTTACACCCATACTACACCCGGAACATCTCGATTATTGTTATTTGACTACTTTTTAGCAGTTTTTATGTTAGATGTAAGGTTTGGTTTATGTAAGGAAACAAGTATAAATCTATTTTGTTTGATAAAAGCTGAAATTGGATGTGCATGAAATAAATCCAATTTCTGCCGTGCAATAACATAGATTTCTTCTAACTAGATTTTGTTGTGGTAACAACGATTAGTTCATAAAGAAAGATTTTCAATTGTACTATATTGCATTCGTTAGTTTATTTTTTGGCATCAAAATGTATCAAATACATTAATTTAAATTGCCAATTCTTACAATTTCTCTTACGATACTTCTTACAGTGGGCATGAATTAACGAGCAATACTTCTAATAAATTTTGAGATTAGAGTATAATAAATTAATATTATGGGTCCTTACAATTTAAATTTCAGCTGACTGACTTTCCTGGGTACCGTTAGATGTTTCTTCTATTGGTTGAGTTCTTCTGCTAGGAATTCTTTGGTGCAACAATAAGGCAAACGGTTTCTCAATGTTAGACATGCATTATTTTTTTTACAAATACTATATTCAAATTCTGGAATTGACAATCCATATACCATACTACCCCTTAATACCACAATTAGTTTTATCTGACTACACTACCGAGATTTTAAGTTATTTTGATTACTAAAAAAAATAAAAAAATGTTTTTACTTATATTTAATAGATACTTAAGATAAAAGTGTAAGAACCCATTATTTATTGCGCGAACGGTTTAAAACACGAGCGAGTGTTTTAAAAGCCGTGAGTGCAATGAAGAGACTATTGTCACAAACGGGATTATTTGCAATTATATATTTCATACATTGCATTCCGCATACATGGCGCAAAAGCTGCCAAGATTACGCGCATATCTCCAACATCCCATGTTACCCGACCGTCTGCAGACATCAAAAGCAAATGCTTACATTTAAAGCAAACAACTCCAACACCTAACTACCTACACGCTATTCGAGCAGCTGCTGCCACTTCACCCACGACTGGCCAAGTTGCATTTTAACTACTGCACTTATCTACCCAGCTTACTCGCGTCTATGCTGAGCGGCCCACGTCATTCGACCATCTGCAACGTCTACCCACGCGCATGCATCTCATTAGAAGTAATTTATACAGTCTGCATATCCTTGGAAATAATTTATTCCTTTATACAATATGTATTTATATTTGCATCTTATTATGCATTTATATATTCATCTCATTATCTGTAATTTATTCATTTATACAGTAAGCAATATTAATGAGTATGCAGTATATAACCAGCTTGCTTTGAGCTTACAATTCAGTCAGTGCCATGACTCGAAGAAGCCACACCTTGAAGCAAGCTGGTGAGTACCTTTATAATTATTTAACGAAGGGTTGACTCGAATCTAGCACCTGCCGATTACCTGTCTCCCCTCTGCTTAGTTATCAGGGGTTTGTACCAGGCTCCCTATGCTTAGTTGTAGTATTCTAGGAACCCAGATTACCGGGTATCCTACGCTTAGTTTGTAGACCTAGTGCTAGTACAGGGTGGTTCCGATCGCCCTCATGTTTATGTTAGTTTTAGGAGGGCTTATACGTCCTCGCACTTTATTTGTAAACTCAATGTTTTGTAAGTTGTTGTTCAGTATATGATTAATTGTGGTCTGCGTTTACTTTTCATTTCTACCTCAGACTACCCCTCCAGTCACGAAAACCCCACGTGACACTATTTACACGTGTATCATACAACGTATTATCTACGATCATAACGCTTTTACTAGAGTATCCATTTTATTTTTTTTTAAATTTTTGTCTTATGTCATGTATATCAACGTGCTTTAATTTTTACGTGTTTACTAGTTATTTAGCAACCTGTTCACGCTCCTCGGTCATCGCCGCTAAGGGCGCATCGCCCCCACCTCAAAGGTGAGCCAGATAGGCACATATATACTTTACTTTAAGATGTTTTAAGTTAGTTCATAATGTTATGAGTTCATTAGTACAGTCCATTAGTTCATAAGCTCATATGTTTACATATTCGGTTAATTATGAGTTCGTTTCTTAGTTTATTATCAAGTCGCTTACAGCGACACTTTACTTGTATATAATGTAAATAAATCGTCATAGTTAAAGAAAATATCTTTTATTTTCATCATCAAACTTGTGTACGACGTTAAACAACCAGTTTGTAAATATTCATAAATCTATCTCTTTTTGACATTACCTTGCAATAAAAGTTTTCAAACACTAGTTCAATAAACGTCAACTTTTTACATGAAAATCAGTGTAAAAAGTAGTCACTTTTTGTATGATTACAAATAAAAGTTAAAATTAAACGTACATGAAATACATTTTGTTCCTTCCGATAACTTGTGTTACCGTAATAAGAAAATAAATTGTTTCAAACTTCATTTTTGATAACAATGGCTTGTAAATAACGAGCATTTTCAGTTATTGATTACATTTGTTCTTTTTAATACTTGTAAAAGCCTGCATATTCATTCGTTTTAATAACAAAATGGGCATTGTATTCAGCTTATTTCAAGCGCACATTTATTTCTGAAAGCTTTTTGGAGTATGTATCTTCCAGTTTAATTTTGTAATGCATGTATCAGGAAGCTTTTGTAAGAGAAAATGCATTTGTGTTCTCATTAAAGCTCGTTAGCGCTTGTTATTGAATTCCGCACTTTATTTACAAAGTCGTAAAATTTGTTTACATGGGAGCATTAAGAAATTTGATAAGGTATACTGATGAGCTTTAGTGAGATCAAAGGTGCGGTTTATAACATCGGTTTTCGCGATGCATTAATAAATTTATACATATAAGGGTGAATATATATAATCTTGTAATATTTAGTTACTTTAAGGGAGCTTTGACTGCCGGTTGACTTTCTCGGGTTTTTTCTTTTTATTGTTCTTTCTTTTTTACAAGTAACTTTCTCATGAGGTATTATATACTCCTAGGGTGTTTCTGGAAAAACTATTGTACCTACAAGTAATATTGGCCAAAAATTATTATAGATGTAGGGAAAGTTTTTACAAACACACTCGTCAAGATAAAAGATTATAAAAAATAATTCTGCTTTAAAGAAAAATAACAGTAATTATTAATTATTATAAGTGATAAGTATTTTATTTGATACTCACTCGTAAACATCATTTAACATAACCCAACACAAACAACGAAAAGTTACTTTTACGAACTGCTGACTTGTAAACTGACAGCTGACTTGTAAAAGTTTTACAAGTTAGTAGAATATGACATTTATAGACCAATTGTCATAATAACATCTACGTCTACGCACACTTCCACCCTTCCACGACTCATAAATTATTAAAAAAGTGTCACATTTTGTTGTCATTGTTAGGACTAAAACCAGGTTTTATAGATACAATAAATGTTGTGTGTTGTTTACGAATGAATAACAAATAAAATATTGTACATTATATGCAAGGTAACTGTTTTTACTGGCTCAAGAAAGTTACAGGCTCGCCTGCCGGCTCGCCGGTCATTTCCTTCTATCGCCAGTAAAACAGGTTTACCTTGCTAATAATGTAAGATACTCAGTGGCGTGCGGTCCATGGAAGCAATGGTTCCCTTAAGAATTTATTAAAATTAAAAACCAATGCTAACAAAAATATTTTTATAAAATTATGGTTATCGTTTATTTAAACTTGTAATATTTAATCAACTTAAAGCTCAATATCAATTCCGTACAGCAAAAGATATAATTATTTAGAGTACTATTTTAAATTAGGCTCATTAAACTAAACGCGGAAAGGTAATACCGATTCGAATGTGTTATTTACACTGCATATAAGCACTGATTTCGTTGCTTACTGCACTTCTTTCTGTCGGTAGCGGTCTGGTCGCGGGTACGTTGTGGGCTACAGTTAACATCGTATAAGGTCGAGTTATTTTTATTGGCGTGCTCCGTGACCAAATGTTTATTGTAATTTCGGTATCTGTTCGATGTTTCATGTTTGTTAAATGTTACTTAAACAATGTAACTCTGCGAATGAGACTGTATTTTGGAACATTTTATTATTTCAATTTATATAAGTTGGGATTTTTTTAAAGACAAATAATTCTATTTAGTTGGTTCTGTATGCAACATAAACTTGCTTTTATCGTCATGACTGCAAATTCAGCTGCTTCGGTGGAATGTTCGAGTACTTCCGATACAAATTACGTTAATTAAGTTTTTTTAATCGTAACTTTTGGATATTTGCTTGTCACTCACATTTCAATTATACACAAAATAAAATATACGTTTTTATTGTGTTTTATTTAAAATAGCAGGTTACAAAACTAAGTTCTCTTTTGTTACAGATTTTTGATGGTCATTTGCAGTTCGCGTTTCTTAATTAACTAACTTCTCTTTTTCTCTTACAAAATAACAATTGTATAATTTTTAATATATCATAATGAAATGTAATATTAAATAGAACATATGTCGTTTTAGATAAAATGCGGTATAAAAGATAAATTATAAAAAAACGTTTTATTGCAAGTTTAACATAGATAAAATGTGAATAAAATACTATGTCATTACTTATGTAAATGATAAATAATTATTGAAAAAAATGCAAGTAGCAAAAAAAAACATTTAGATGAAATACGATTTAAAAGTATAGTCATCAATTATAATACGTTATCACCTTATCAATTTCACGTAACTTAATCACTATCACTAAACTCAGTAGCGACGACTTCTAGCTGAAAATCCAGTGGCGGCGTATGTGTAACTTAACATCCGAATCGCGACGATTTTGTTGTTTAATTTGTAAAGTATTATTATTAGTATTAGATAATGAATTTTCTTTATACAGTTTCGGAGGGAATTACAAATTGTTGAGAAAGGCAGACCAAACCAGAACTTTTAAATTTAACAGCAAAGATTAAAACCTGCACCAGGTATTTTGCTAAAAAAGACCGGAAAATCGAGTTGCATTATAATAGTCAACAAATTCCATAAGTATAAAAGACGTATTCTTTTGCACATTGTGATTAAATCTAAACGATCATAAAAATTTGAAAATGCTTTGTCACAAAAGAGCGTTGGCAATAGTTACAAGTTTCGTCACAGCACTTTTTATGATTCAATCATGTTAATCGCAGAATTTCTACGATTCAAAGGGGTAAGGGGATTACCAATCATGCTAAAAATATCTTACTAGGTGGGGGTTAATCAGTATTCAAAAGAACGAGATGTGCTAAAAAATTACCAATTCGATTAATCATTACAGAGCAAAAGAATACTGCTGAAGTGTAAAAGTTCTTTAAAGAACTTTTAAACTTAATAATTATAACACTGTTTTTTATTGTACCTAGGTATATTAAAATTAAAATCGTGGTTGCTTCCCTAGCCTAAATTCTCACCGCACGCCACTGAAGATACTATAGTTATATAATATGAATTAATAATTATCTTTATGCATAAACCTCATTTTTTTTCTAAAGAGATATTATTAAATTAAAATAACTGCAGAATTGATAAACGAAAATAAATGCAGAATTAAATGGAGACATTATATTGTACATAATCATATTTTGTGGTTTCAAAGCGCGTTTTTGATTACGTATCCACTCAGTGAGTGGGTCAACTAAATACTGAGAAAATACAAGTCCGCTTGTGCGATACCTAGGTCTATGAGTCACTGTGTAACTTCGGTGTTTTGGCATTAGGCGAAAAGCTAATTAGGGTCACCTGTCAAATGTATGGTTTCATATGTTTTAAAAGAGCTGCATAAACTGCAGCACGCTTAGTACTGAAATGTTGTTTTGGTTGTTAGTTGCGTATGATTATTGTGCTACGCGTTTCGCGTGTTATTTTAAATAACAATAATATTGGTTTGTTACAAAAACCCAATACAAAATAGTTAGAATATTACCGGTAAATGTGAAATTTCGATTTGTAATAGTTCTTACATTATATGCCAAGACATTGAAAACTAAGGGAACTAACTAGAATTTATTATTTAGCAATGGTTTGAGCAACAAAATAGATTTTCAATCATTTATTAGCTAGTATTTCGAAGATGAAAACGTATACTTAATTTTAGTAAAAAATTCTCTAAATCAACTTATCGAGCACAATTTATTAATGGTAAAAGAACAAAGTCGTTTTGAACCCCAAATTAGATATTGGGAATTTTGGTAAAAGTCGGAGTGAAAATTTAAAAAAACAATTTAATAACGACATATGTATATTTGGGAAACAATTGAATTTGTAAATGAAAGAATGTTTTATTTTATTTCCCATGTGTATTTTTTTCTGACGGCCGCGACCGTGGCCAGAAGGTTTGGACGAAAACGGCGATAAGAGATCCGGCACATGTAAATGAAAAAAATTAAGAAAACACGAAACCGCAACACTAAAACTCATATTAGCAATGAAATACAATTTGCTTTGTTTGAAAATAGACATTTTGGGAGGAGGCACACCCAAATATGTACACCAAAAATATTTAGCACTGCATATGCACCTTTTCCGATTGCAGTTTTATAAAGATAAACCGGTACCTATGCCGTACCGGCATGATTAAATTTCATCTAAGCTTTTTCAGGTATAGATGGAAAAACCACTAGAATCGACAATTGTATTTGATCAATACCCCAGTGTTTCATGCATGAGGCAACCTTATAATAGATTGTTGTAAGTATACGTATAGGTACAATTCCGAGCAACTGAAAGTCGACGACCTTTGTTTTGATTGCAGAAACTTTTAAAATGCTTCTTTGTATCAATAAATAATTTAATTTAAAGTAGCAGGCGTTTTCCTGCTCTTCATTGAAAAATATTTAAACTACAAAAATTTGTATTTAGAAAACCTGTTTTAAGCTATGTAATCATAAAGAATTTATTTCAAGAGTTATCTCCTTTCAATTGATCGGCACGGTAAGTGTATAACCCTGATTCTGTGCACAAAAGACGTTTCTAAGGTTGAAATATTGTGGTTCGTCTGGTTAAAACAGTGATAAGAAGCAAATAACTAATAAAACGGAAAAATACCGTTTTTTAATATACAGTTAAAGCAAAACAATAAGTGTCGGGACCACATGATTAAGAGTTCAGTTTATTCTAAGACGAAACTTATGTTTCTGGATATGGTAGACAATTTGAGAAATCATCCAGGAGATAAGTTTTGGTCATTGTCTCAAAATTTCGCTTTTCGTGCGCTAACATTTGGAAATTTATCAAATCTATTTTCTGACTGATATACAGCGACATCTGCTGCATAAAATGCAGATTCCTTCTGAAACAATGTTTGGAACACTTTTATGTGACATTTTTTTATTATGTACCAGAGTACGATTGCTTGGACAGGATTACCAGCATTGAGAACCAGCAGAGCTTTACAACAACTTAATATGCATTGAAAAGAAAAACAATTAATTCTAAGCCAGTCTAATCCAGGAGGATTAGTAGTTTGCATGTTAACTTCATAGTCCAATGGTCACTAGCTCGATTCCCGGCTGAACTGGTAATTTTTTTAAGGTTGTTGGTGTTTTCGAACTCGAAGCGGATATGAGTTGTGATATGAGCAATGAATAGTTGTGGATGATCATAGTTAAAAGATAACAATATTGCAGTGCGTTTTGTTGTTGGTAAATTTAACATATTGGAAAAATTCGTAACTATTCATTTCTTAATAAATTCAAAGCTAAATAGTGGAAATTCGTTAACTTCCACCATTGCTCTATGAAGCTGTAGGACCTAACCACCGTCAGGTGTAGTGTGGTACTTTAAATTTACATACCACGTCTAACAGTAAATGTTGTACACGCATTGTACATGTAACAAAGTTACTTAATTTTGGTTATTTATTTTGGGTGTAAGAATTAAAATCCGTATCTTTTGTGCAATCTAAAACCGCTCGGATAAGCGGCCGACTCTAGCGAGAGCACGCGTCCCTTCCCTAACCGATATTTAGCGTGCGCCGCTCCGTTTCACTCCTACGATTTCCTCTACGCTCCGAGAGCACCTATATAAGAAGGTGCAGGTCACCGATTTATTCAGCTCGCGTCCAGGACTCATCTCCTACAGAACCAGCCAGGAGCAGACCAGCCCAGCAGCCAGCACCCGCCCCAGAGGGAATATAAGAGTAAGTTCCCTTGCCGTAAGTTCCGTTTTCGGCCCCGATTACATCCCTTACTCTTTCCGAGACTTTACTGCGTGTTAACCTGGAGTCTCATCCTTTCATCCCTCACCCTTTCCGACGCTTCACTGCGTGTTAACCAGGGAGCCTTATCCTTGCCCCTTCCGAGACCTCACTGTGTGTTAACATGAGGGTCTCTTTCCGTCCTCCCTTTCGCCCGGCCCGTCCATTATTACTCGACACACCGTATCACGACCCTATATCCCCGAATCCATATTTGCATGCTTGCTTGTTATTGCACGCCGTAATGCACTCCGCTTGTTGTGACTGCCGTAGACTTTTAGGTATAGAGATTGAAGCTTGTTGGAGGGTTAGAGCTTTCGTATTAATAAATATTATTAGTTTTGGTAATCGTGTGTTTTATTTGTTAGCTTTAATACCCTCTTATTTTGTGAGAGCTTTAGGAGCAGGTAAAGTGATCTAGACTGGGCCGACCTCAACAACCCCAGCAGTTCCCTGGATTATCATTTCTCCACTAGCAGTTACCCGAATCCGTGGAGCATACCACGTTAAAATAACTGGCGCCCGAGAGTACCGCTAAGCACCGAAAGCACACAAGCGCTACTACGTAAGCCAGCCTCTTGCAATTTGGCGTCCGAGTAGAGACGTTTACCGAGACAACCCAGAGGCACCCCTAACCGCCTTACATACATAGTTACTTGCTTTTGTATTCAGCATAGTATTTAAATTAAGAGTACATTGACATATATACAACTTACCACTTAAAAATGTCTAATCCATCATCTAACGTACCTGAAAACAAAAGAAAAAGAGTTATGACTTATTGAATACTGATTTAATAAGTTTAAGTCCATTACATGGCTTGACTCAATTCAGAAAATTATAAAACTTCTTGAAGTAACTAACTATTGCATTTAGATTGACACAAGAATAATTATTTACTAAGAATTTATTTATATTATTACATTACGTTTTTACAATTATTGTTACAATTACATTTAGTATAAATTTTGGTTTATAATAATGGTTTTTCTAATTATTAGGATCTAATCTAATGATCATTACTGTTAGATAAGTTGATATACGATATTTCTTATTTATCATTCCTGTATAAGAGTAGTTGTTTTAATGATTTATTTTTAATCTTGTTTTTTTTGTTACTGAGCTATGTTTCTGATTATTCTTAGGATGAACTTCACAAAATGTAGTGAACAGAAAGTCGTACTATGGTTTTATTTGTTAAATCGCATCCTAGCTTAAACCTAAACCAAAAATACAAAAGATTAGTCATCACAAATCACGTATCGAAGATGGGTAAAGGTATCCGGGTATCACGCGGATACCATCCACTGAAGGTGTGTCATGCAAAGACAGTATAACATTCAGTTGCGTCCTCGACCCCCTTTTATGCAATTTTATGAAGAACAATAATTATCCTTAAAAGGAGTCAGATGTTGCGATAGATGCCAGTTGAGCGCGTTTTCCGTTCGTATTATTTATTCTGATGAATATGAGATGGGTTATCAAGCAGATGACTCATTTCTTGTATTGTTGAATTAGGTCTAGCTTGGTTACTAACCAAGACTCTTCGGTTACCAGATACCGTGAAACTGATCCTCATTAATTTAAGCTAGTTAGTTAAACAATTAAACAAATGTTAAACAAAAATCTAGCCGTTGGCTCTGTCACAATCAATAGAATAACAATATAATAAAATATAATACAAAATATTTGTATTATTAAATTTCAAAGTGGTGAAGATATTTACAAAATAAGTCAGTGTGAAAAACTTAAAACCCACATTTAAAAATGAGATGTATATATAATTCACAAGAGATGCTGTAGGACAGCTGTTTTGATCTTTTGGATCTCATTAGCTAAAGGTAGTCTCCCGTGAATTACACACACACACACACACATCTTCCAGGCTTATATACATAGCCAGAAATAACATTAATATCGAGAATTAAATGTTATGACATTTGTAGAGTCATATACCGTATTAAACCGGGTTCTCTCTGCCATATAAGACTAATGTATATAATCTTGGATGATGTGTGTGTAATTCACGGCAGACTACCACTAGCTGATGAGATCCAAAAGATCGAAACAGCTGTCTTATAGCCCAAATCTACTTAGATAAAAAATCTTGACCTGTAGATATATTACCAACTTTTTTCTTCAATTTCCCCTTCACTATAGACCAGTATTGCGCTATTGGCATTAATTCCAGAAAGTTTGAAGGGATTATAGAATCCCCTCTCCTAGGAGTAGTCCTTCGGAATCACAACATCATTATTTCCAATGTACCACTCTTTTACAGTATAGGAATAGTGTGCCATAGCTAGGTCTATCCAAAATAAAGAATGAGTCTGAGGTTGCATCAGGAAAGGGAAAAGGCGCTTTTGAAGACACTCAGTTCAATTTATTTCTTGGTTGACGATACCGACGGTATCGCTGCTGTAGTTTTGAATCCTCAACATCATATCGCTTGCCAGAAATTCTTTTGGAGCCTTGGACCCCTTTTGCACTTTACAGCACTCTGATTGTTCGTTTGATTACATTATTTCAACTAATTACGCGATCTATGAATAACACACTTCAGTTCAGTCGTAATTTCTAGGTTGTCTTACAACACACCTTTAATGTTTTGTGCACCTGGTGGATTTACTTACTAGAGTTCTTTAACAGCCGAGGGTAACACAAGTGGCTGCTTGCTCTTTTATATTATCTTAATGTGTTTAACGGCTGTTAATCACGCGTTGACCTAGATTCTTCATTTGTTTGTTGAACTCTAGTTTCCAATTCCTTTAGCAGACCCGATTTTGGCTTGCACATTTTTCTATCTTTACCCTTATGTCAAGCAAACATTTGTATGAATCAAGTTTTATTAACTCGGTTGGTCAAGTCATAAACTGTATAAATATTTGACGAAAATCGTACTAATAATTTTAAACCTGAACGTAAACAAAGAAAGCATAACTTCACTTTTTTCGTTGTTCTTTATTTTAAATTGAAAAATGATGCATTAAATACATAATTTGTATTAACAGAAATTAATAATGAATGTGACTTTTACAAAAACAAATACACAAAGGATACTATTATATATGAACGTCCAAGGAACACGAAAAGAACATTGAGGTTGAAAATGTGATTAACGTACAAGTTACACCCCTTCCGGTTACCTATCAATCGTTATTTGCATTGCATCTCTCTCGCACTACGCCACTAAGGTATTGTAGTATTTGTAGTTAATAGAAGTGTTGGAACATACGGTATAGAAATATCTCCCTTCAGCACGTTAGGAAATTCTCCATGACGCACTAGCTTACTTGAACGAATGAACGAATGAACGAAACGATATGAATATGACGAAAAATTCAACTTTTTTTTAGTAATAAAAATACATACCAATGTCTTATTATTATTGTCCTGGGGCCTAATGCCGTCTTGTTGCGCTACTGCTACCAACTCCTGTAATGCATCTCCAGACTATTCAAGAAGCATTTGATGCTTTATTAGTGCTTCTCTAAAGCAATTGGGTTGTGCATCTTAGCATATCTTTAAATGCTTGGTATACAATTTGTGCTTGTCGAATATTTTAAGCTATAACATTACTGGTTAATAGATAAGAAGCAATGTCTTAGCAAGCAGTGTCTTAGGTTTGATGACATATGATTCATTCAAGAGGAAAGTATGTAAAAGTCTATATACTTTCAAGACTTGGAACGTATGATTTGATGTTTTACTACTATGTAGTAACTAGTTAGTAACAACGTAGCAAAATTCACTACCTTTGATCTACAGAAACAAGATTACATTCAGGTCTCAATAATCGTGCTTCAATTTCAATCCCACAAATATTGTAATAAGTATTCCGTTCGTATTCGTGAAATTTTATTTCATTAAAAATAGAAATATTAAAACAAGCATTCACGGTAAAAGACTATGGGGTATTCTACGGTACTGAATTGCGATTAATTATTGAATATTTTATTTTAATAAAACGTGAAGAAAGTCACCTATGTATAATTGTATACAGGGTGGCTAAGTTCTCATTGTCCGGGTTATATCTGCTGAAATATTAAAGGTAGAGGAAAAAGTTAAATGAGAGACTTATTTAGCATAACCTGATCTTTAAAATAGCACAAAAACATTTTTCTCGTGACCAACTTATTTTCCGGAAAAATATTTTTAATTTCTCTTTACAATGATATATGAGTTGCTCATACTGACCAACATGTATAAAAAAATGTCAAGGAATCTAATTTTCACAGAAATGGAATTTTTAGCAAGCTTAATTCGCATTATTGGGATTATGAGAACCCTTGCAAAATTGTTGCTTTTCAATTATTGTATGGCAACAAAATCGACCTCATTTTCACGATGAAACTGCGACCTAAGACAGAGTTTATTATTTTTGCAAAACATTAATCTTACGCAACGAAGTTTGTTTAAAGATTTAAATAATGCATTTGGTCAAAAATGGATCGGTAACAGAAGACCCGTTTTGTGACCTAAGTCACCTGACTTGAACTTGAACCTTATTCCGTTTTATTTATTTAAAAAATTAAAGTTGGATATTTTTCCGGAAAATAAGTTGGCCATGAGAAAAGTTTTTTCCACAATTTTTGCAGATCAGGTTTTGCTAAACAGATCCGGATAAATAAATCCTGACACAATGAAAAATCAACTACCCGGTATATGAGGGCCGCAATTGTAAGTTTCGCAGGGGCGCGCATTCTTACGTTGTTACGGTTTTTGTGACCATGGTTTTTTTTTTCTATTCTTAATCAATAATATTGCAGATATGAAGCAAGTGTACTTCAACTAAAATGTGACTTCTGAGAAGTGCTTGGACGGATCTGGTGGATTTATCAAAATTTGTAGTGTTATATTAAATTTTATTGTACTATCAGTTGTGATAACGTAAGTTTTTTGTAAAGAAATCTGTAGTTCTAGATTAATTTGTTACTTAAATGAAGAAAATGTATTACACATAATTTTTATTTATAGCCAACTCAGTAAAAGACCTTTTAAAGGGCTTCGTTGGTGAGCAATTAATGCATTGTGTGCACTATTAAGTGTACAAAGCAACAACATTATACTATAGTAGTGTTTGGATACGTAATAAATTAATAGTTAACTTTTTTATACCTACTAGTATGGAATCTGTTTTACAGGGGAGAAAGTTTTACACAAGTTTCGTAAAATTTTAGCACATTTCCTTATTTTTTAAAGCACTAGATAAGATATACAACAAAAATAAACCCGTTCTTATTCCAGGTAATGATACCACCAAGCAATAAAGCTAGCAGGTTACCGGTGGTTGGTAACTTTAAATTTTTCAAAGCTGTCAAAGTGATGTATATGCGAACAAATTTCCCAGAGGTGTAATTGTCAGGCATGCATTAACGGCGTATAATGTACACGACCTCGTGTCGCTTTAACTTAATCCCTCGATAGATGGCGCCAAACTCGCTTTATTAATTCAATTTGGCGAAGTTGTTCATATCTGGCATACCGTTTAGAAATTCATGTTCCTGTTCCTCTCCTCAACTTTCGAAGCTTCTCTATTTCTAATGACGTTTATTATGCACGGAAGTTGAATTTAATTTTACTACCTCTGCTTCCTAGGCCAATAACGATTAATGCACGTGTTCGACACAGTTGCGTAGTAAGTAGGTAGTAGTAGTTGAATTTAGTGAGTAGATCAGAATTTAACGTTATAAATGAGTTTTGACTTTCAAGGGGAAATTCTTGTTAACGGGATTCCCACACCGTTCGTTCCTTCGTTAAGTAAAACTTGTGAACGGCAGACGCGAATGCAAAGCAAAGAAAAATTAGACTTTAAAAACTCTGAAAACTTTCAGCTTTATTAAAATTAATATCTATTTCAGCAATAATATTATTGTCGTGCATGCAAGCAGCAGTTTTTATTATGCACAATTTTAGTAACGAAATAATAAAGTTTCTTATTTTAAGAAAACTGTTTAGCTATCTAAGTTGCGTTTTTCTTTTCATGTATTTCGCACGTGACGTTTTAACTTCCTCTGCCTTGTTTATTTTCTTTATCGTTATTACATGGAAAAATCAGCTAATAAAGTGTTGCCTTTGCAACATGAAAGTTTGCTTAACTTTAGTTACAGCCACGTTCAACGTTATTAAAAACTAAATTTTCTTGTATGTAATAAAGTACAACTTTACATTATTTTTGTTTCAGGGATACCATTTTATAAAGTTATATTTTTCATATAAAATTCATATAAACCGAAATTGTTTTCTTTATAATTAACAAATTCTTTTAAGCGAAAGCTGGTAACGTCGCTGCATAGTGGAAACCCCCAGGCAATAGATAAAATATGTAATGTGGCGGCAGCCATAACACGTAGTTTGAATATGGAAATCTAAGTTCACAGATTCCTTTAATTTACATATAGCTTGACAATAAAATAAAGAATAACACTAAAAAGATCAAAAAAGAGAATATTTTTTACTAAATTAATTCTAGGAGGTAATTTTTACGAACATTAAATAAAAAAAGATAATATATACCCAAGCAGCATCTAAGTAGCGGTAACTGAGATCGGAACTTTCATTGAGTAGCTGTTAACTACAACTAAATTTATGACTTTATAGGTTTAATTACTTCAATTTGGAATAGTTTAGTAATTATGCAGCTACTTCTACTATTTATTAGAACTATGTAGTTCCATTACTTTTAAGTAGCTTTTTAAAGTATGTGGAACGGTATTGCTACTTAGTATAATTACTTTAATGTTGTTACAACTTCAAGTGATATTATGATCGTAGCAGTAACTTGCCCGAAGCTACTTTAAACTTTTTAAAACTTTAAAGTAGCACCGAAAGTTCCTGCCACCGGTCTGAAATCATTGCTTAACCTTTAAAGTAACTGAACTATACAGTAGTATTAAAAGTAAAACTTACGTTTATGCTACCCAGGAGAATCACTTGAAAGTAATTTTCACTACTTATTTTGCATCAGAATTACTAGAAAGTTCCAGTTACTATTAAAAAATTACAATGAAGTGACAGTAACTTCTAAAGAAGCATATCTCCTGTGGGTTAGTTTGGAATTTGGAAGTTAATTGTGTTTTTGCAGTGGTAGTAGTTTTGCAAGTTTTTAAAGAAATGTCAAAGGCAAATGCAATAAGAAGAATTTTAGATACACGTCCACCTTTTATAGAAAATTAAAACAGCAGTTAGGTGAAATCAGTGGAAACAAAATCAACTGTTTAGAATACAAAATAGAAAAAAATAGGGATGAGATCACTGGTAAACCATCATGTGGTAAACAAGGGTGAAATATATTCCCTTTTGTATCTTTCGTCGCTACAACTTTAAAATAAGCCATAATTAAATAATAATTGTTATTAAGTAGCAATCAGTATAAAAATATTGGTTGTTTATTTACGATCGACGTTTAAATTTGAGGTTAAGTTCCAATGGGAATTTTGCAGTGACATTAGGAGCTAGAAAGTGGCTACGGAAACGTTGACGCCGTATTATAGTAAGAGTCACTTGAAAGTTCCAGAATTTTTTAACTTATTTTATACTTCGTGGTAACAACAACCTAGAAGTAGAATTTGTTTAGTTCCCGTTGCTGTTTATAAAGTGACACAAACTTTAGACACACATTTTACAGTTAATACTACTTTAAGGTGACTTTTTCAAAACTACTCCATATTTACTTGTAAAATGTTGAAGGCTGTTAATCAATTTGCAATTTGTTGCAATTGTTAAAGTGTTTTACTGTAACTCTTAATAAAGATAACAAATCAATGCCAAATTGTGCGTTAGGAATACAATAAAATGGTTTCTATCATGTTTATCAATTTATAAGTATTTTTGTCATATTTTGTTCAAGACATTTTTTATTAAAAAATATGTTTAAAGAAGGTGCGTTGTTATTTTTCGACCTATCATCATCGCATTTAACAGAAAAGTTGCGATGGTTTATAATTTGGTATGCTAGATCGACCAAATAACGAAACATTCCATCTCTTTATGTATTATGTACGTATTACAAGTAAAATAGTAATCCATTTTGTGGCACGACCGCAGCATTAGTAGAGAAAGTGAAAGAATATTTGTTAAGTTGCAAGAGTAAGAGAGAGCAACTACGCGACACGATGTGTCAAAGAGAAAAGAAGTTCCACGAAAGTAGCAATTACTACGCCTCCACGTTCCCGCTATGTAGCCTAAATGTAGCTGGACAAGTTCCGGAGAGGTTACTGCAACGTATCTGCTACCCGAGAATTGTTCCCCATTTTGGTTCCAGGCACGTAACAATACCGTAGCAATTACGTTCTTGTGACTAACGGCAAAAACTTTATAGTTTCTCCGGTGGTTGCTGGTACGTAGCGGTGACTAAAAATGCTGCTTGGGTAGATAATTCTACTTTCTTAAGATAAGAGTTACATAAGCTTTTCTATAAATTTTTGATTTTATTATTTATTAGTTTTTATAATTTGCAAGTCTAATTAACCGAACGTAGTAGAAACAGACTTGTAGAATTTGTAAATTTCCTATTTCAATATTAAAGAAACTGCGTTACACCATAACTACGCCAAAACTTACCAAAAAGACGGATAATTTTTATTTTTATTAAGACAAATTAATGAAATTTAATAAAACAAAAATATAGATAATACCAGAAGAATTGTTATTCTTATATTTTAATTAAAAAGACTAACATTTTTCTTATTTCTGAACTTTTTAAATTAAATTGCGAAGGAAAAATCTTAATACAAAATTCTATCTCTTTTATTCTTTAGTAAAATTTAATTTATCCCTAAATACATAGTTAAGTTTTCTCTATTTGGAGATTAATTATAAAATTGGCACCACAAGATTAGCAACTTTATTTTCCAAAATCTCGTGTACCAGTTGGTTGATTTCAGTACTGCTTGGCATTGAAATCAACAAGCATATCTGATCGATAACCCATACAATTAAATCCATATAAAAAGGTTTTACCAAACGGAATTCCAAATCTAGATAATTTTTATACATCAATGATAAGTAAAATATTTTTATCAAAATACAATTCCATTTATAATTAAATAAAGATTCCATAAATTTTACTTGTTAACAATAATCAATCGAAGATCCAATTAAAAACTTGTTTAAGTTTTGGCACTTGTTAATTTAACACTTTCTTTTATACACTTCAAATTAATTCACTTAGACGTTTTTCAAAAATAATCCTAACTTCTAATATTTGACACTTGGTTACATTTATCAACATAACCTTAAATTTATTAAAGCTCCACAAGATGTGTCCCCCTTTAAATTTTTGAAAAAGGAAAGAATTTAAAAAATGGACGTCTTTTTATATGATTTGGCCGAAACAAAATAACCTTTATGACAAATTTCAACTAAACAGTTAAATCTTGACACAACATAAATACAATAACCAAATTCTTGTTTATAAACTTTCATTAATGCAAAAACTAATTAAACAGTCTTGTAGAAAATTAAATTCCGAATTCAACGCGATACAACACTTAGGTGGAAAAATAGAATTAACCTTACAATTTAATGGCGATTAGATGACTATTTTCTTAAAACTAACAAATGGCTTAGTTATCTTAAATATAATACCTTTGATATATTCCTATCTTCACAAAAGTAAACTTTACATCATTATTTGCACGTTTTTTGATGCCAAAAACTTTGACTTACAAGCCAATTTACATAAATTACTTGAATGTTAGAAAGGCGCAACTCAACAATATTTTTTAGGTGATATCATCAACAAGATACAACCTTTACATTTAAAGTGTTTCAATTCTGTAGTGATAATGCTACTCCACAAATTTCCACAAAACAACCTATCAAACAGCTTTAAATTATGAAGTTAACAAAAACTAGAAATGAAAATATCTTGTTAATATGAAAACAATGTTATAAATAAAATTTTACAAGCTAAGTTGCTTGCTATACATTTGCATACATCCTAAAAACAACATATTCTGTTGGTTGCAGATGATTTCTACATTTGAAATTGAACTAAGATTTATTAAGTTGAGAAAATTATCAAAACGGGACGTAATTGTCAAATTAAAAGAAAAATAATCTATATACTATGGAAAATCAAGATTTCCACATATCCTTTATCTATTTAAAGAGTTCTAGTGTTCATGTTAAAGTTAATTTTATTTAACTAAATTATATTTCATAAAAGAATTTTTTTCCAAACTTCAACAATTTGAAAGTGCGTGAAAATTTGCATAAATCTGGTTATCATTATAGTACTAGTGAATTATCTCCTCTGCATGGTCAAATATCATGACAATATGTAGTTAAAATAAAATGCTGTCCAAACTCCACCGTTTGTAACATACAAACGTACAATTAAAAAGAATATACTGACAGTTAACAACCTTTATTCAAGACTAAAAACGGAAAGACCTGTTAACGAATTGTCTAAATTAGTATATCAAATTTCTTGCAATACCTGTAAGTTACTATATACTTATATCGGCCAAACATCGCAGAAACTATTAGCCCAGACTAAACCAAACACAAAAATTGAATACTTATCTTGAACTGCAAATCTTTACCTTACCTTAAATATAGATATTTATTTGGAATACACCTACTATATTCAACATATTTCTAATCGTTCTCTTATAACGTTGTATAAAAGTAAAATAAGTAACAGAAAAAATAAATCTGACACTTTACCTGTAATGGAGTAATATTAAATGAGAGACTTAGAGAATGTGTAGGTACCAAAGGCTTATATTTCAAATTGTTACACATTAACTCAAAATATAGCGTAAAAATAAGTACGAGTTAATTATTATTTGTTATAAATAATATTCAGTAAGGCACCACTTTAACTTATTTAAATCATTTTAACACCGATGTATGATTTGATGCTGTTTATAAAATAATTTCTAATTTTAAATTTTCGCGTGTATTGTGAATTTTTTCTTACGAAAAAACTTTTCCTTGTCACTCAACATTTATTTAGTCAGGTATAGTCAAATTATATGTTGCTACTTTCTTCCAAATCTTAGAAAAGTTGAAATTGAGCATGAATCCACACTCCCTTTCTGCATTTGAGCGGTTTTATTTTTGGAAGAGTTGAATTAATTTTTAAATAATGTAGTAACTGACTCTTATAGCCGATGTGTCATTTCTCCTTTTACTATGAACTCGCAACATCTGTCTCCCTAATTGTTCATTATTCTGGTACGCCTGCTAATTGTTTGTTTTGTTTAAAAAAATACGTTGTAGTACAACTGACTATAGTTTAATTTATAACAGCAGGCTATTGCTAATTTTACATATTTGCATCTTCTAGTTGCATAAAGATTATTCACAAATTTAAATATTCAGGAAACGTTTAAAAATAAAATAAAAATAAAAAGATTAATTAAAAGTTTCACAAAATTTATTAAATCATAACCTGATAATTTAACAAATCTTGTGAAACTTTTAATTAGTCTTTTTATTTTTATTTTATTTCATCATTATAGAGTTCCACAAAGTAAGTCTGGAGGCAGTAAACTCTAAGATTTAAAAGTATTATTTCTCATAAAATATAACGTGAGTACGCTTCACGAACTTGGATCAGCAAATTGATATAATGATTTATAATCACAGATCAACATGTATGTGTAGGTAGTGAACTTTGAATGGCTGTAAAGTTAGTTCACTAGATTTAATTATGCTTAAAGCAAAAGTTTCAGTTTATCTACAGTTAACAATTAAACAACGTACAAACCTGACATAAATTTATGGCCTAAGGCGTTAAAACTAATAAAATTACAACACAAACAATATTATTTTTCAATAGTATAATCCCCTCTCAGTGATACACATTGTAATTTTTCACATCGGGAATAAAGTGCCTTTATCTCATGCAAAAAATATTGTTTATCTTTTCCTTCAAAATGTCTTTCCAGGGCTTGCTCTCATTTTCAATAAGAAATTTCCGTCTCCGTAATTCCTTTTTCAAACGTGAAAGAAGCTTAATCACTACAATATACACTGCACATGTGCGTACTCCCTCATCTTTGTCTTAATTATTGCTTCACGTACTTGGCTTAGCAAATTCACATAATACCGACCATTCAATGAAGTTTCCTTAGGTCTACTATGAATAAATTCCCTTTACTGTTCTAAAATACGGTGGCCATAAGTTTGGGGATCGACTTTTAAGCTTTAAATTCTTTGGAGCCACTTCTTTGTTTACCCACTGCTATTTCTGTGTTAGGTATGGATAATACTAGTGAATCAAGGTCTCATCTAAAGTGGCAATTCTATAAGCAATTTTCTCCAGATTACATTTAGCTAAGATCAAAAATTAATTAAGAGCTTTCGAGGCGTTTCTGCTTGCCTACTGGCATGAGCATTTTTAGTACATGCGCACTCATTTTACTCGTATTTAAATATAAATCGCCGTTAACCGCATTTGGAAGCGGTATAACTATTTCACAAGGTCGCCTTCCATCTAAGGTACTTATTTAATGTTTGCTAGGTGCAACATTATGGTAATTGATCTTGTTTGTAACAGACATTTTTTATTTTTTATCTTAAGAAATTAAGATAAATGTATGAAGAGACACTCTTTATTGTATATTTGGGTTGTTAAAAGACCACTACGCTGAGCTTTTTGCTCACGTACAATTACTTGGTTGCTAGTTGTCTCCTTGGATCTCGCTACGTTCAACTTGACGGTTGGTGCCGTTCAGATTGAAAGAACACACACCTGTATCGTGTCGTGAGTCACTTATACTGTTGCAACTATTTATAACAACAGTAACGTTTGGTAATTTTTATTCTAAGTAAAACATTACTGTATATTTGTATATTATAATTTTCTGTCTTAAATGGTTTTTCGCCTGTGTGTGTGTATAGCAATTAGATCTAGGTAATCATTTCTCTTATCTTTATCATTCTTAAATATAGGTATTCATTTTTTATCTACTTATAAACTATTATTACATATATGGTATATTATCAGTTTACATTGTTAGGAATGGTTGCGAGTGAATACACAACTTTGCTCCGTAATGGTTAACCCTGGTACTACCAACACTTTTTCCTTAGATTGAGCTTGAACAGGGGTGCAAATGCACCCCAACAGATAGTTTAGTTATTTGTTGCTTTATAAATAGTTAAACCAGTTTATATTATGACAGTTGTTTAATTTTACTTATTTGATTATTAAATATTACATTACTATAACATCAGTAAATACAAAAACCAATATGAAAGAGAACTATACACTTATACATCAGTTTGAACTATTTGCTGTAAAACTTTCTTGAGTGTTAGTTTTGCAGTTTTTACAAATAACTTTTCGACAAGAATGTTCAATACAAATAAATTTTTTGCATTTTAAGCAGTGTTGTCTGGATTTTTTTCTGTCACACAAGTAGCATCTACCTTGTAGTTCGGTTGGTGCTTCTGATTTTGTTTCTGAATCTTCTAGTTGTGGCATCACAGTAAAAATGGCTCGCTTTATATTCTTTTGAAGTTTAGACTTACTTTTTTGGTAGCGTGCGATAATATGATGTTCAGCAAGTGCTTTACCTAGTTCCAACAGGAACTTTCTTCTCTGGTCTAGTATTACGTTTTCTTTGATAGGATGTTTGATCAACCACAGTTTATAAGAATTCACTCCTACCATATCAATCAAATGACCGAATATTACCATTGGCCAACGATTTTTTTTCCTACGCACTGAGTATTGCTTTGCCATATAGTCTACTGCATCAAGCGATCCTTTTGTTGCATTATAATGGAGGATGATATCCGGTTTGTAGTTGGTATCTGCCCCGGAAGTGACATCATCATGGTGTTCAGTTGACAGCATAATTACTGATTTTCCCTTTTGTGGTACATACGAAGCTAATGTTACATTCTTTTTGAAGGCAAAGATGGTGGAGTATATTGGCTTGTCATAACGAGGTAGAAGTTCTTTCGGAATATAAGGTTTATTCTTTTTTAGCGTTCCACATAAAGTAAAGTTTTTAGCTAGAAGAGCTTCAGCTAATGGTAAAGAAGTGAAAAATTGATCTACAGTTATACCATATACAGGCTTTTGTAGGTGCTGCACCATGTCCATAACTACTCTTTGCCCCTGGTTCTTCGCTGACTTACCTCCCTGTTTTCCTAAATAAACTTGCAAATTTACAACATAACGAGATTCGCAATCGACCAGAGCCCACACTTTGATGCCATACTTATCGGGCTTACTTTTCATATATATTCGAAAGGGTACCCTTCCCCTAAAACCGACCAGTTGTTCATCAACCGTAAGATGGGTTCCTGTATTGTAAGCCTTTCTGCAGTTTTCCACAAAAATATCAAATACGTCTCTGATTGGAGCGAGTCTATCTTGTTTTTTGGGCACTTCCCTTGTTTCGAAATTGTCGAACCTCATAAACGCCGTAAGCTGTTCAAACCTGCTTCGAGACATTATTGCAGGAAATATTGGTCGGCAGTATGACGGCTCTGTATTCCACAACATCTCAACAGGTTCCTTTCTTGCTTGTAATGCTCCCATTGATATAAGTAAACCGATGTAAGCTCGGATTTCGATTTTGTTGGTATCGGACCAAACCCTTTTGTTGGGTAAATTCTTTGATTTCAATCCATTGTAAAAATGATGAGCTTTTCTATTAGTTTCGAGTACTATGATATCGATAATGTCATCAGATACAAATAACTGGAAAACCTCAGTCATACTTTCATATGTTGAACTTCTATATGCCGTCAGTCCAGAGCCAACTCTTACAATGTTCGCCATACTGCGTCTTGATGTTTTGATAGGTACTTTTGACCATACCTCGCCATTTTTAGCTTTATAAACGTTAGACACATTTTCATCCTCACTTTCACTAGAAGACGCGTACTTCGTACTACTGCTTTCGTTGTCAATATCTTCTACGTTATCTTCCTCGGCCTCATATTCTTCAACATTAATGCGCTGTAATTTCTGTTGAAATTCCAATTCAAATTCATCATCACCAAGTAGTAGATACCTTTCTAATTCAGCATCACTCGACTTTGCACTATTTCGTGGTTCAAAAGACATATTCACACCGTTGCAATAGAAATACGTCACTATATAACACTGCAACACTTCAAAAAGACCCTGAAATGCGCTGCAGCTATGCACCGGTATTTATAATCATTCACACCGACATGCACCAGCAATTCCGGTATAGCAGGTGCTGCGCCTACGCGTTCTGAACGAGGTCCATCACGAATTTGCAATGCGCAACCGTCAATATTCATGACAACATAGAGCACCAACAGGGGTGCAGGTGCACCCCATAACAAAGAAAGTTAAAAAACTTAAAAAAACAAATTTATCTATCGTAAATTTGTTTCTACTGTGAAAGTATAGACACTAAACAACAATAAATAGGCAGCATGAACGTAGCATACAAATATTCAAAAAATTATAACAAAAAAAAGGGTGCTTGGGGTGCGGTTGCACCCCTGTTGGTAGTACCAGGGTTAAACAATTAAGTACTGGGGTTAATGATTGCGCAATCTGATTGGTACCTGTAGTCGCGTTAATTTACCGTGACATTTTGATTACATTATTGAGATCTGAACTTGTAGTCAGGTTTAGAGTAATTATTCCCGCTCGCATGAATTCTCACCCCGTATAAATGTATATAAGGATTAATAACTTGCATATAATTCTTGCTAAGGCTATTTCACCTTGATTAAAAATATCACAATTAATTGATTTAACTGATAATTTATTTTAATTGATAATGAAGCACTGTATACTATACCTGAAGACTTATTATTTATATGTGTTATCTGGAGTTTATATTTATAGCTATTGAGATATCTAAATTAGAAGAAGTCGAACACATTGGAAGTAGTCGCAAGTGTGTCGTTCTTTTCAGATTTTGTCGGCAAATACTGGAGCTATTTTAGACGATTCTTGGCGCCCATTACAGAAGACCTCTTGTGAGACCCACGACATCACACTAGTTAGCTGGCAGCCGACAGATTTAACTGCCGTTAAAAGTTGTTACCGTTTCCCAATTAGCAGTCCCCATTTTGTGGGTAACAGAGTACAATAAACAGGTTCATCAAAATTAATCGATTATTGTTAATTGATCTTTAAATTGACAATTTTTAAACGAGTCTAATGCTCCTAATAGACTAAATTTTTCAGTTCTAAGTCACATATTATAAAATGTGAGTAGCCGAAGAGATAAAAAAGCATAGCAATCCATAGTTTCTCAAAGGATCAATTTTGTCAAGGTGCGATTATTGTTGTGTGTATAGTGTTTGTAATTACCGCTATTTTGTAGTCTTTAAGTAAGTAAATTTAGACGTTTAGGCTTTACAAAGACTAAATATAAAAAGCACGAACGTCTTCTAATAAGCCATGCCAATAGATGTTTTCCTACATTATTATTCTGTAATTACAAAAATAACAAACAGTCTCTAAAAGCTTTTAAAATAAAATGCTTTTTAATATGTATTTATTCAATATTTAACACCCTTGGTAGTGTAATGTCTAGAGTACTGGACTTTCACCCAAGCGGCCCGAGGTCGATTCCCGGTGCCGGCAGATCTGGTTAAGGTTTTCTGCAGTTTTCCTTAGCTGTGACACAAATGTGGTATTTGCGCTGTTCCATCTGTAAGTCGGCTGCAGCCGCACTTAGGGCCTACGTAATAATAATAATCGCCCCCTCCCACCCGCACAAGCATATAGCTTCTGGGACCTGGTTTCCAGGCTATGGGTTGTAGCAATTATTATTATTATAATATATACGCACGAACTTTTTAAGAGTGTAGGAGTAATGAAACAAAGTAAAGCTCTTGCTATTTTTATCTACTTTTTGTTACTTTTCTGTTAGAAAAACTAGGCGAAGCTAATGTAGCTTAAATACTTCTCACAAAGGATATTTTACCTCGTACTTATATTTAAAAAAATCTCATTCGGTAATAGCATGCGTATTATTATATTTGATGGCATCATCATTAAATATAAGTTAGGATATTTAAATATTAAATTATTTTTGCTTTATTTCATGTTTACCGGAA
Source organism: Agrypnus murinus (assembly GCA_929113105.1). Lineage (NCBI taxonomy): Eukaryota > Metazoa > Arthropoda > Insecta > Coleoptera > Elateridae > Agrypnus > Agrypnus murinus. The sequence goes on from OV816026.1 coordinate 141,597,148, forward strand.
ATAAGAAACATTAAAAAATTAAAACTGTTTAAGAAATTGTGACTACTCCATGCTTGACATCAAAAGAAAAGTTAGCATGTAGGTTGTTTTAATTAAAAGGTTCATCAAAGGATTGTTATTATCTTGTTTAAGCGTTTATAACCTAAATGTAAGCGTAATTAAAAGAAGACATTTTTGTAATTATGCTCTAGGTAAAACTGAATGTGGTAACGTGTAAAATTTCAGAATATGAATACTTTGTATAGGACCTTTTTCGTTTAATTAAATGCAAAGAAAAGCTACGAATTTTCCATTTCCTGCAGACACTGTACATTAAATACTGCAATTAATTATTATTATTCGCAATTTCCTGGATTAATGACAAAGTTAGATCTTAGAGTAAATTAAAGTCAAACGTAGCAATTTTATGGAATCAAAAGGATAACTAAATCGAAAACGAGCATTCAACTACACAAATAAATACAACCCCATCTACAAAGCACAAGTGTAGGCCGAGTGAAATGTAGGCTACATTTCGTGACAGATGTAAACAGGCTTGTGCACAATAAACAGGTTCATCAAAATTAATCGATTATTGTTAATTGATCTTTAAATTGACAATTTTTAAACGAGTCTAATGCTCCTAATAGACTAAATTTTTCAGTTCTAAGTCACATATTATAAAATGTGAGTAGCCGAAGAGATAAAAAAGCATAGCAATCCATAGTTTCTCAAAGGATCAATTCTGTCAAGGTGCGATTATTGTTGTGTGTATAGTGTTTGTAATTACCGCTATTTTGTAGTCTTTAAGTAAGTAAATTTAGACGTTTAGGTTTTACAAAGACTAAATATAAAAAGCACGAACGTCTTCTAATAAGCCATGCCAATAGATGTTTTCCTACATTATTATTCTGTAATTACAAAAAAACAAACAGTCTCTAAAAGCTTTTAAAATAAAATGCTTTTTAATATGTATTTATTCAATATTGAACAGCCTTGGTAGTGTAATGTCTAGAGTACTGGACTTTCACCCAAGCAGCCCGAGGTCGATTCCCGGTGCCGGCAGATCTGGTTAAGGATTTCTGCAGTTTTCCTTAGCTGTGACACAAATGTGGGATTTGCGCTGTTTCATCTGTAAGTCGGCTGCAGCCGCACTTAGGGCCTACGTAATAATAATAATCGTCCCCTCCCACCCGCACAAGCATATAGCTTCTGGGACCTGGTTTCCAGGCTATGGGTTGTAGCAATTATTATTATTATAATATATACGCACGAGCTTTTTAAGAGTGTAGGAGTAATGAAACAAAGTAAAGCTCTTGTTATTTTTATCTACTTTTTGTTACTTTTCTGTTAGAAAAACTAAGCGAAGCTAATGTAGCTTAAATACTTCACACAAAGGATATTTTACCTCGTACTTATATTAAAAAAAATCTCATTCGGTAATAGCATGCGTATTATTATATTTGATGGCACCATCATTAAATATAAGTTAAGATATTTAAATATTAAATTATTTTTGCTGTATTTCATGTTTACCGGAAATAAGAAACATTAAAAAATTAAAACTGTTTAAGAAATTGTGACTACTCCATGCATGGCATCAAAAGAAAAGTTAGCATGTAGGTTGTTTTAATTAAAAGGTTCATCAAAGGATTGTTATTATCTTGTTTAAGCGTTTATAACCTAAATGTAAGCGTAATTAAAAGAAGACATTTTTGTAATTATGCTCTAGGTAAAACTGAATGTGGTAACGTGTAAAATTTCAGAATATGAATACTTTGTATAGGACCTTTTTCGTTTAATTAAATGCAAAGAAAAGCTACGAATTTTCCATTTCCTGCAGACACTGTACATTAAATACTGCAATTAATTATTATTATTCCCAATTTCCTGGATTAATGACAAAGTTAGATCTTAGAGTAAATTAAAGTCAAACGTAAGCAATTTTATGGAATCAAAAGGATAACTAAATCGAAAACGAGCATTCAACTACACAAATAAATACAACCCCATCTACAAAGCACAAGTGTAGGTCGAGTGAAATGTAGGCTACATTTCGTGACAGATGTAAACAGGCTTGTGTGTGTACTTACTATATACCCCCGGGGGTATTTTCCTGTTAACTTCTAATAAGAGGAGAGCTCACGAACTTTACCATTTCGAAGTTATAAGGATAACTTGTTATTTTGGTAGAAAATGTATCTGTTAGTAACCGTCTTATTATTGTTGTTTCTGAACAATACGAAACATTTTTGAACAATTTTATTAGGAATAATTAATAAGAAGTAAAACTAAAAATGTAAGTAAAACAGAAATATGATGAATAATTCTGGAAGTTTGCCGAATTATGCTGAAATTTAATGTGAGATTTGAGGTTGTAAATATTATGATAATATATATTCATACGCTCGGTAAAAGCCTAACCTCTACATTTAACATTGAATTTCTCTCAAAAAAATAATCAACTAAAAACTAACAAACGTAAGAGCACCAATTGTAACACTCTAACTTACTAAACATCAAAACAAATCCCATGATAGAACCTTCAATTCTAACAACTCTTTTTACCGTCATTCGCTAATAATAATAAATCAAATATAAAAAACAAATGCATCATAAAACACTATATACCTACCTTAAAACTTATGCCCCGGCAGAAAGTCTCATTAACTCAAATTATACTCAATCGTCATGGATGTTAATCGCTATTACTGATTAGTAAAAGAATACAAGAACAGATAATCAAATATAGGGCACCCCAAACTGTTTGATGGTATTACGTAATTAACCATAATTGAGAAATCCGCAGTCTAGATAAGGATTTCCCTTAAAATTTATGTTAAATCGATTTGAAGAAAACTTTCTTTTAGTATCAAAATTTAATTTATGAATGAAACCAATAATTTGTCGTGCCCAATTTTGGAGTCCCCAGTTTTGTATATTAACATGAAATAGGAAAAAATGTTACACAACGTAAAGTCCATAATTATTGAATGGCGTAGGGTAGTTAGTGTGTTGAGTGTAAATGTGGAAAGTGTAAAGTCTCTTTAATACCAATTTGTGAAGCGTGCAGTGAAAAATAATAAGTGAAAATGAGTGATGAGTGTGCCGGCAAAAATCAGAAACTTATTAGAAGACTTGCGCGTATTTCATCGGAACTTAAATAAGGATAGTTTAGAAAGACGAAAGGACTTTAACAAAACAAAACGTAAGTTAGAAAAATCGGATAATTTTAAAGAGGAATTTGCGACCATTCAAACTGAATTTACTGTATTAATAGCTGAGGAAAAAGATAAAAATTTAATCAAAGAAATTAAACTGTATTTTAGTCATATAGAAAAATTTATAAATAGTGTTAATGATATTTTAAATTATAGGTTACAATTAGCAGTTAATATAGAAGAAAAATCAAAAATAAACAAGATGGGGAAAAAATTCGATTTAAAAACGGCAGCAAGTTTGCTACCCTTGATGAATGATCAAGAGGAAATAACAAAAAACTTAACTGATACTATTGAATTATATGATTCATTGCTCGATGCCAACGGGAAAAACTTTTAACTACTTATATTATGAAGGCAAGGCTTTCACAAAGTGCGAAAATTCGCTTACAATCTGCTTATGATAGTAATGCATCTCTTATTGCTGACATGAAAAAGCATCTGCTAACTAAAAAATCGGCAGTTTCGCATTCTTCTAAACTAAATAATTCGCGACAAGGTAGTAAATCAATTGACGAGTTTGGGAAAAATATAGAAGATTTACTTGTAAATTTAACGCTATCCCAAGCTGATGGTAATGATCAGGCGGTTGAAAGTTTAAGATCAGCCAACGAAAAAACTGCAATTGAGGTATTTGCTAACGGTCTTCAGAATTCATCTCTGAGGACTATAATCAAAGCTCGAAATTACGAAAAACTAAACGAAGCGATAAGAGGAGCTACAGATGCTGAACTAGCCAGCAAAGGCTCCAGCCAAATATTTTCAATTAGACGAGGAAGCCATCAAGGCCAGCGATACAACTTTCAAATTTCCGAAATTCTAGGCGTTCATTTAAGAATAATTATTACAATTCGCAAAATCCCAATAAGAATAAATCATTTACTAATAGTAATAATTTTAGGGGAAACCACAATAATTATTTTAGAGGTAATACTAATCGAGGTAGATTTAATAATAAATTTAGATCAAATAATAATACCAGAAGTAATTCAAGAAATATTTATATAGCTGAGGTGAACGATTCCTTTACTGCACAACAAAGCAGTTCTAATGATAACATGCAAACGCAATCGAATACACGGTTTTTTTGTTCCCAAAGTAATTAGCGATATAACAATATTTCATTTAGATGGGTTAAATTTTATTGGGATAGGTTATAAACAAAAGGAACCAAAATTTTTATTAGATACGGGTGCTTCTATTAGTGTAATTTTTAGATTTTATACATTTTAATGAAAAAAGTGAATGCGTCAACAAATGTTAACGTACGAGGAATTGCAGGCTCAGTAAATACGCTAGGTTTACCAAACTTGTCCCTAACCATAGACAATAACACAGTGTGTCACAAGTTTCACGTTATGGATTGTTTAAACAACGGTTTACAAGAGTTTCTCAAAGGTTACGCAACGTCAATATTAAATTAAATCCAAACAAATGTGAGTTTCTAAAGAAAAATATTCTGTATTTAGGTCAAGTCATTTCAGCTGAGGGAGTTCTACCAGATCCAACAAAAATCGAATCTATTCAACATTATCCCATACCCAAAGATCCACAACAAACTAAACGTCTGTAGTAAACGTTACATCAAAAATTTTGCTGAAATAGCAGCACCATTAAATGCTTTAACGTGGAAAAATGTTCCATTTCATTGGACTGATTCATGTACAAATGCATTCGACAGACTAAAACAGTCATTAATTAATCCACCAATACCTCAATACCCGGATTTCTCACCAGAAAATTGTTTTAAGTTAAAAACAGATGCCAGCAAACATTCTATCGGATCGGTTTTATGTAACGGAGATGATAGACCTGTAGCTTATGCTAGTAGAGCTCTGAATTTAGCAGAACAAAGATACCCAAGTATAGACCAAGAACTTTTGGCAATCGTATGGTCAGTTAAGCACTTCAGACCTTATTTATACGGTCGAAAATTCACTATATTTACAGATTGTAGATCATTAGTATACTTATCTGGAATAACCAATTCTTCTAGTAGACTAACTAAATTTCAACTTGCTTTAGAGGAATATAATTTCAATATAGAATATGTACCAGCAAAAGTAAACGTAGCAGCAGACGCTCTATCTAGAATTCGTATTAGCGCTGACGAATTAAAGAAGTTGAGTAGCTCTGTATGCAACACCCTATATGTGTTGACACGTGCACAACAACACAAAACTAATAAAACATACAATACAAGTACTGACGAACGGATAGGCCACCCGGGAGTCGTAGAAGTTTTAAAAAGACCAGAAAATTCTTATGAATTAAAATTTGTACATCCCAAAGATTATAATAAGTTAGTTAGAAATAGTAATCATGATGTAAAACGCGGAAGCTTCCTATGCGATAATAAAATAAAAGTCATTTACGGAAGTCATTACCTTACACGTAACGTTGAGACATTTGCAAATGCTCTGTAAAGACTGCAATATTCCGGAATTGCTTATTATAAAAAATGATAAATGATAAATGATAAATGCGCATAACTAAAGCAATACTACAAAATAAAAATATAATTAAAGACCATGGCATTAAACTATCAATAATAACGGGAGTACAAAATATTACCGATTATGAAACTCAACAAATTATAATGAATGACTTCCACATGTTACCTACAGAAGGACATGCAGGAACAAAACAAATGTATAATAACATTAAAAGGTATTATTATTGGTCAAGCATGACAAAAGACATTGGAAAGTTTACAAAACGATGCGATGATTGTCAACGGTATAAATATTCGAAGCCCAACGTTGAACCTATGGAAATCACAACGACAGCTTCATCAGCTTTTCAAAAAATATTTATAGATCTAGTTGGACCTTTGGAACCAGATATTTATAATAATCGCTATATACTAACTTTGCAATGTGAACTCAGTAAATTTGTAGAAGCTTACCCTCTCGTAAATAAAGAAGCACAAACGGTTGCGAAATCTTTTGTGGAAAACTTCATTTTACGATACGGTATTCCAGAAGAAATTGTAACAGATTTAGGTACCGAATTTACAGCTTCGATCATGACTCAGATCTGTAAATTCTTACAAATTAAACATTTAAAATCTACAGCTTATCACCATCAAACTTTAGGTTCACTCGAAAACTCTCACAAAAGTTTTTAGGTTCTTAGTTGAGAATGCAAATTTCAAAAAATTATGATAATTGGTCCTCATGGATACCTTACTGGTGTTTTGCTTTTAATAATACCGTACATAGCTCAACACAGTACACTCCACATGAATTAGTTACAAAAAGCTTGGAAAAACGTAAAATCAAATCTAATAGTATCAAAAACAAAAAGACAAGCACAATATGACATTCGTGCTGCACCAATTAGTTATAAAGCAGGAGAAAAATCTTATTAAGAAATGATTCAGGTTTAAAAACAGATCCTATATATAAAGGACCTTATGTGTTATTGAACAAAAGAATCCTAATGTTACAATTAAAGTAGATAATAAGTTAAGGACAGTACACAAAAATAGAGTTAAGAAATATAATAATTAAGTACTAGAAAACAAAAAAAGCACAAACAAACAAAAAATTCTTTTCTGAATTCAAAATTTTTTTTTCTTTCAGCTAGGGTAGTGTGGTGACCTAAACAAACTCAGTTAATCAAATTTTGAAATGATCAAATAAATTAATTATTATGTAAAAAACTTAGTTAAGAAAATAGAATTTATTGTAAAGCAAATTGAAAGATCAACAATATCTATTGTACTGTGCACTTGTTATTTAACAGGATCTTCAGACAGCAGGAAAGTATGATACGTTGAACTTTAAAGTTGCTAAATCATACATTTTTGTAATAATTAAAACACAAAGAATTTTTCAATATAACACATTATTAACGAGAACTTGATTGAGTTTAAACCATAACAGAAAGGAAATAAAGTTTATTTAGTTCAATGTAGTTCGTTTTATTTTAAACCCTTCCTATCTAGGAGGAGTTATTACAACATATTTGTCTCTAATATAGTTTTAAAAAGAGCATAAAAATATTAAAATGGAAATTTGAAACGATAAGAGCTTATCACCAATTAAGAATTATTTTAAATGATGAAGAGATTGAAGAAATGATTTTAAAACACTATTGTTAGGCAAGGTAAATGAGACAAGGAATGCGTTATACTTTAGTAAATATTACAGAGGGGCAGTAGAGAAAATTTACATACAAGCAAATTGAACTATTCCTGATAGTTACTGAAAGAAACCTTCAACTTAAAGCAAAGCTTCGATTATGAACAGTGTCAATGGGGATTTTGGTAAATCCTTACACACATAATAAATTACACAACCTTGATTTTCTATTTTTTATAATAAATGTAATATTCAATAGCAAAGAGTAATGTAACTGGTATTGTCTCGAAAAAATCAGGAAAAACCGGAAATTCCCTGCAAAATTCACAGAAAGACTATGTGAGCCCTAAGTAAAAGAAGTGTATCTGGTCATATACACGGTGATTCAGTACCTAATGATCGAGTTTGAGGATAAGCTTCTCTGGTCATTAGAAACATAAAACCTTAATAACATTTTTTGATTAAATGAACTTAAAATTTTCAAAAATTTTGCTCGACGTTTTCAGAAAAGTGCGTATAATTGATGCAGGTCATTGTTTAAGTCTAATAGGATTAAATGCAAACGCTTTAAAAATTGACATCATCAGTACAAACCGTGACATCTGCTGAATGAACACAACAAGGTTGCACATTCCATTTTGGATGTTATTGAAACTTAAAACTTTCTATTAAACCGGCGATTCCCCTGTGTTCTAATAGTAGGAAAAGCATGTAGAAATGACATCATTTTAATACCGAATCTTTTAATGATATCATTAAATTTGATTTGTTATTCGTTAATAAACATATATTAATCAATTAAGTAAAGATATGTTTCAGATCAATTAATCTATCCATCAATAGGTATTGCTATTTTTTATTTATTTTATTGGAAGTCTAAAATCTAAATACAGTAGTATAAAGTGCCTTTAGTAAAACCTTTATTCTTTTTTATGTTTTAATAGAACGACCTTAATGGATAGTAATTTGTTTACATAGAAAATAACTACATAGTATAAAAACAATTCGTAAAAAATAAGTACTGCTACCTTTAAGTACTTTTACTAAAAACTGCAGTATAAGGGATTTGCAAATTGTTAGGCCCTGACCGAGTGTTTACAAACATAATATGTACTCATATAACGTTGAAATTCACAACCCATTATTTGTTTGATGGTCACTGTTTAAAACCAAGCTTCTCCGTTGTTTGGTTGTCACTGGTTTTCCCTTTCTTTCGGTTTATCGTAAAGTCGCTCCTGCGCGTTTGAGCTCCCTGCTCAATAGTAGAGTGAAGTAACAAAATGGCTGGTTTTTGGTACTAGAAGTTGAATGGGCGAGATATATTAGAAATTGGTTTTAAATATTAATTCGCTTTAGCGGAATAAATCTCACATTCAACAGAACGATCGCTTGATTATTTATATGCGATCAATCGTCAAATTGGACGGATTACGTTCTGGTGCTAACCATTTAGGTAACTTCTCTTCGTTAAAATCTCGTTGCGCTAAATCTCACAAATGTCTTTTTATTTTAGGTAATATTTCCCTAGTAGTCACCTTGAGGGAATTGTTTTGTAAAAGACCTTTCAGTTTATAGAAAGGTAAAACTCTTCAAATATTTAAAATTAATACAATATACAGGGTGATTTTTTTTGTAGGTCTTTTTTTTCTTTCTTTTGGGTTTTGGGTTTTGTTGTTCGTTGTCGTATTTGTGTTCCTGCTCCCTGATCGTGGGTTCCATTTAGGAGGTCCGTACCTACATCTATAAAGGTATCGGGACGGAATTAAACAACCAACATCGAAGGGTGAAGTGATAACCCTAAGCAGGGTTTTAAACATACATCCGTGGATCTTCGAATGGTGGGACGTTTGTGAAATGTTGTATGTATTATATGTCTGTGTTTTAGTTATATATATATCTATATTTATTTAATGTATTTACAATTTCGTCATGCATGTTAATTTTAAGAAACAACAATTTATTCATGCATGTTAATGTTAAGAAACGAGATCTCGACTAGTGGAATTGTAGGGTAGATTTAAGTACAACCAACTGTGATACAGATCACCATTCACCTTTTTTTTTCCTCTATTAAACATTAAAATTGCATTTCAATTTAACTTTTAAAATCTGCCAATAGTTGCAAGTAAAATAAAGCCCTACTTAGAAAGTTTACATTTCACTACGTGTGTTTTATTTATTTATTATTCATTTGTTTGTGTGATTTTAATATTGCTTTTCAGTTCGTCATTTGTAAGTATATATGTACGGTACGGCCAAAATTGTGGAAGTTGCCCATATTTTAGTAGAAGATCTATTTCTTCGTTTGCCTGATAAGCTTGAAGCTTTAGTAGTAAGCATTGTTTTTAAACGAAGTGGCGCTTGTTTTTTTTATCTTTTATATCTTTTATTACCCCGCCCCTCTCCGACTTATTGGGGGCTAGCTGGCAAAACTAAAGCAGTGTTATTTGGATCAAGCTGATACTTCCAGCACAGCTACATTTTGGTTGGTTAAGTATTTCTTTATATAAAAATAGCCTTTGTGTTTCTGTAGGTTATACTCAAAATAAAAGTTGCCGACCGAGTTGCTTTGATTATTTCATTACTAATGCGGCTGTGTCCAATTATTAGTCACAATTCTTATTATCAAGGAATATTTACGGTACCTACAGTGATGATTTTATTACTTTTCACTAGAAATCGGTACCCTTGTATGTATTCCCAGAAATGTACTTTCTGGAAATAAATATTATTTTAAATAAAAAATAGTAAAAAATAATACAGTACAGCATGCCCAAGAAACAACACAATTGGCACGCGGCTATCAGAAACAAAAATCTAATAATCAAAACACATAGTACTACTAATAGAATGCTAAACATAACATTAAAATTGAAATAACACAAAAACTCATTTACTTTATGCACGCATTGTGGTTTGAATGTTCTTGTAATGGCAAAGTAACTTACAGCGAAATTTAAAAAATATCTTATTTGATATTACTGTAAACAAAATTAATATGAAAATCTTTTTTTTATTCAGAGATCTGCTTCTATTGCACATAGGGGTTAACGTACCTATTAAAAGAATATGAAATTATCTTACAATTACAAATCACAAAACAAAAATACCGTTTTGAAACATAATATGTAACGAGAGGTCCTTTCTCAACATGCATTGTTTATTTAACTCTGTTTATCCGTTGTTATTCTACGAAACACTTGTCCAAAATAAAGACGCGTTTATTACTTTATTACTTTATCCTTGCACATTCTCGAAAACAAGTAGTATTATTTATCACCTTGAACTTTAAAATATGTGTCATGTGCATTCTTACTATTAAATTTGAAAACATTAGGCTGAAATTCGATGCTGTTTTTCTCCAAAAGTATAGAAGAACGAGAAAAATGGTATATAGGAATTGTCTTTCTTTAATGGTTATCTAACAACTGGCAAAGTCTGACTATGTCTTAATGAGTCACCCTGTAGTTCGCTAGTACCAGGAACTACGCTTTAACGAGACAAATACACGCAAAAGAATTCACGGTACGAAGCGAACGTTCCTTCTTTAATTAAATACAGCATCATATACGGAACTGCGCCTCACGCTGGCAAAAATACAAAAATCTGTGCACAACCGATATATTTTATGATAAAAAATGGTTATTATCACAAAACTCATTACTATATTGAATATGTATCTAAAACTCATATACGCATTAGTTATTAGGACCACTTTTTGTGTATAGTTCGCAAAATTAATCACTTCTATTACTAAAACAAGAAGAACAATAATTTCATAAAGAAAAAAAAAACAGTAGATTTTTTTATATTATTATATGTCATATTACATGCAAAATTCAGGCTATACATCTTTCAAAGCTAAATTCGTGTTCTATTATTTTTAATATTACTTTATATCACAATCGTGTACTATCAGATAATGTCATACCATACCATTATTTCATAATGATGTAGATATTACATTACAATTTAAAAACCTATTATCTAAATGTATTTCCGTTCAGAAACGGTTTTGTATCTGCTCATATGCCTGTAATTACGGTCTGTTCTAAAAAATTTTACGTCGAACAAGTTTTCTCTTATAATATTTGAAGCGCCCTATGGATAACGGATGCCCTACAAAAATCTAATAAAAAACATATTTGAGAATTTGAAGGGTGCTGTTAAATCTCAGTAAAATATTTTTTTATTTAGAACTTAAGGTTGCTCTTAGAAACTAAGAGAGAGACTTTATGGTTCATGTTCAATTGTTCAGTGAATGTTTTATACGTTAAATCAATGAAACGTTATATAACGACTATCTTAAATTCTCACATAATTCCTGTTGGAGTTGTTTATAGATCGTAAAGTGCGAATGTAAAGTGCAAATCAATTAATGTCACAAATGGAAATTATAAACCTTATAAAATATAGTTTGTACAGCCATGAACACCATAAATGTGACATTTTAAACTATTTAGGCTAACGGATATTGCATACCTGATTACGATATTATGCAACGTTCGCAATTAAAATTAATGCGATGATATATACGAAATAATATAAATGGAACATCAAAGTTAAATATACCTAATTAACCTAATTAATCCTCTAAATTTATGAATAACTTTCTTGGGCTGTATTTAGTGCTATTTATACAAACATCGAATTTTTATGACAGTAATCCCCAACTTCCTCTTGCACCAATAGAAACATGAATGACATAAATCGATGCTTCTGGGTCAGCCATTAGCATGATCAATTAAAATAATTTTAGAGTGATTTTAGAGGGTCTCATTACCTGTATTTATTATTAGTTATAATTAATTACACAGTGAACATTTTACAGGTTCACAGTTTAAAATGGAACCTGAAGCACTTGACGGCTGATATGTCCAATAACAATATTCCAAAATGATTTCATTAGGTTTGGCAGAAAATTGAGTTATCAAATAGAGGCGATTTAGGTCATTTCAAAAATAGTTAATTTCCACTTTTTTATCACTTACAAAATTTTCCTTATTTCTTTATAAAAATAGTAATTTGTACAATAGTCCCACTTGGGGCGATAGGATTTTTCTAAATTGAAAAGTTCCGCCGTTGCAACTATGGTTTTGTGATTGTGTTGCATGTGGGGTTGTGTTGAATCATATAATCTTAAATGTTGGTTCCCGCGTAGTGTAGGCGTTAAAGTAAAAAAGAACTTAACAATTGTTAAATACGATTGCATTTTTAGCAAATAATATAATCTTGAATGATTACTAAACTGAAGTCTCTGTTTACAGTTTCGCCATCTCAAATTTAGTTTAATTCTTATTTTTTGTTTCTGGAGTCAGTTAAATTTCTATTCCATTTAGATCCAAGGTAAAAATCAAGTTATTTAACATTCACACAATTCAATTTCAAAAGAAAATCCCAAAAGACATACTTATGAGGAAAACTCGGAAAAAAATCTTTAATTGAATGTATATAAATTAGATTATCAAATAAACAAAGATTGAAAAAACTTTTGGATTTTAAAAATAGATGAATAACTAGAGCAATAACAGTTATCACCAATAAGAAATTTATTAATCACCTATAATTCTCATACGAGTATTAGATTCAACAATCGTTAATCACCACAATGGATTAAAATTCAATTAGATCAATTTATTTTGCGGTAGAATTGTCACAAAACACAATTTTTTCACAAATCACAAAATGAATCAAATTAAATAGATGCTTTAATGAAGCATGCGTATAACAATGCTGGTGTTTTGGCAACACGTGGGATAACGATACGTCATTCAACAAAGATCAATGGGGTTGGAGAATTGTTCAACAAATTTCAGGCGCAGTGTGTTGATTTTTATGGCCCTTTTACCTATTCTGATGCAATATAAGGAAAACCTTACCTTGATATGGATATTTAAAATTATTCAGTAATATTTATCGACATACAAGAGAGATTTCCTATGTACAGCTTTATATAAACATTGCATTACTAATGAATACGGATAATCAATAGACATTGCTATAAAATATACGGGGGGGGGGGCAGAGGCTACGTAAAATATGATATATATTTACCGTTGTTCGTTGAAGGTTAAATGAAGTTGATAAAATTGTTAAATTGATTTTATAATTGAGAGTACACACATATATGCAACATACTTCGGTAAAAGCACAGTGAAGACATAAACAAAATATAAACCACCTACCTTTACCATAAAAGAAGAATGCTCTGGCTATTATTAAATTAATTGTGGACCTAGACTCTAGTAATAAATGAGACTCTACAATGCGGGTCGCTTCAATAAGGCAATAAATAAATATAGATTTATAAAACATTATTAACTACACACACAAATAAATAATAAACCAGATGTTACTTTTAAAATATTTAAATGACAAAAATTTGTTTGACACCAACACACACAAAATCAACAAACAAAATTAAAATTGAAATGCTAAAAATTATTAAAAATTACAAGTAATTTGGATATCTCCAATAAAAGAAAGATTAATTCTAAGACAGTTCAATTCTTTTTATCTTTAAAATTAATATTTCTATTATTATTACTAACTTTAAATAAATACCTCACATTGTTTACAAACATCAAATTTTAAGCGCCTTTTAAAATTACCGGCTGAAATTAGTAGTAACCTGTAAATGCTCTTGCTGCCACATGATTGAATGTCAAAACGGTTAAAATGTGCCAAAATTTTACCTCTCCTCATGAAAAAGTTTTGTATTACTGGATAAAATTGAAATTATAAACAACAGCTGTATTTGAAACATAGGGTAAATCTATTTAAATTTATACAATAATAAATTTCCATATTCCATCCAAGTTCCAATGGCCAATATGATAATCAAGAAAAAAATTTCATTCCACAAAAAATTAAGTAAGCATTAAATCCACAGCACTGTTTATTTAATTCAATTAAATTGTTTATTATTAAAATCACTGACTAAATTCAAAGCTGTCATAAGTAATAAACATGTTGACGTAACATCAAAATATAACCTCAAAATTTTGCTTTTAGTTATCACTCACTTTATTTCTAACTTACTACATAACCTTAAATTCTTTTTTAAATATTATGCTCTGCACATAAACACGTGGTTTGTACGACTAAATTTATAGAAAGAAAGAGTAACCAAATAGCTTTCTATACTTATATGTTTTCAAAAAACAAAAGAAAGAATTGGTTATTTTTCTTGGGTAACACTTTAATTTAGTAATTCCTTTAGTGGAAAACACTTGCTAAAGTGTAACTAAATTTACTTAACCAAATTATTGTTTATAATTATTATTAATTGTATAAACAAATTATATAATAAGATTCATCTATTCAATGATACTTCAATACTTATGCTAAAACCCAATAACAAGGTATATTAATTATCGATTGAATCAATTTTTAAGTGTATTCAATTTTACATTAAAATATGAATTAAATAATTAATATCCTTGTTTTACCTCTTTTTATGATTACAAAAACCTTTATTACATCCTATAGAACACTATTTACACAAATTTGGATATCCAAACTACAAAATAACAACTAAATCAAGATAAAACACAGAAATACATGTGTTTTAAACCCATAGATCTTCTCTTCTTTTCTGTTCTGATAAGAAATCATTCCCATATTTTCATGTATGTCTCAGTTGTACCCAAGGAACTACTTGACAACATAGTAATAAAACATTTAAGCCCACAGACTTTTAACTTTTGAAAAAAAAATAAAATTATAATAAAACTGCTCCAATTGTTTACTGTCAAAAAAATCTTTACCAATTTTATAAACTAAACCAGCAGGTAGGGTGATAAATACTTGCATACATATCCACTAACATGCACCTTATCTGTTTTAGGTCAAAATATGCCTTGAAACGGGTTCAATACTTATTTATCTTCCAAAATCAAGTAACGATAGAAAATCGTCAGCTGACAAATAAAATTTTCCAAAATTAAGAGAAAAATCGACTTTTAAATATATCCTTTTTCTATTTTGTGTGTTATAGAGTGTTTCTTTAACAACATGAAGCATAATTATTTTATTTTAACTAAAATTTGTCTTATAAAAAATCATTTCCAATGGAAGTTATGCAACCCAACTAACTTGTTTGTACATCGTAATGCCTATATATCTAATCATGTCAATATGTTCCCTAATGAACTTTAATTGTCAACCAGGTGCTTAGGTACTTAGGTGTCAAGCATTTCTTGAGTCAGTTGGTTCTCATTCGTAATGCCGGATGATAAGAAGAGCTAAACTGTAAGTTAAAACTTTATATTATAATTAATTACTTCTTTGATTTGAATAATTAAATTATTATATTAAACATGAACTTGCTTTTATTTATATGAACAAAGATTCTTATTCATACACAAAGATTGCTGATAATATATGTAATGTCAAAACTGTTCAAATTAATTGATAATTAATATATGAACATAATTAATGTAAATGGTCACAGAACCCTGCATAATTTTCTTAAGGAAAACATGAATTGTAGTCACAGAAATGCCCCGGTGTGAACTAATTTACCCATTGTATCGAATTACTGGACCAAGGAGGTTGATAAAGGACGATAGAGGTTAAATGGTTAGAGTCATTTATCTTAAGGAGTAGAACAAACTAAAAGTTTTTGGTAAACTGTCTACTATCTAAAGCAACTCAAAACAGTGTAGATGAAACCTCATCATTTCACAAAACTGATAAATTTTACTTTTTTTTAGCAGAAACTGAACACACTTTCTTCCGGGAATGGAAGTAAATTCTTTCTCAAAAGATCGGCATAAAACAAAAGACAAATAAAGCGGAGTAATATTAAAAGTGGTGAAATCTAAAGAAAAACAACGAAGTACGGAAAGAAAAATAGAAAAACATAAGCTTTTGTATAATGTTCCTTTACTTTTCCGAAAGAGATGATTGAGGAAAAGGAAAAAGAAAATTATTAACATCACTATTTACTTTGTATAATTCAGAGTTCCTTTTACCAGCTTGAGCGGTCTCGGTAGTTCTAGGATTCAAATCCAAGAAAGCTCGTGAATTGTGTTGTGCAAAGTAAATGAAAACGTGCCTGCACGAAACGGAAATATATAACTTCATTTTCTATGCAAACTATGCAACGTTTGTTAAGTGCATTCCCCTTTCATTCTTCCAGAATTGTTCTAGCCGCAAATGTGGAGTGCCTGGCTTCAATTTAATAGCATTTAAATACCTAAGAATGGAAGAACAATTTCTGAAACCCGCTAAATCCAAATGGTTGTTCTAACCGTGTGTTTTCTCAGTCGGAAACGTAGATAGGAAATTTGTAGGCATCGCAGTCCTAATTAAGGCAGCTTAATTTCATCTGGTCTTCATAAAATAGCAGTAAAAACATTTCAGCCACGTGCTGCATTCATGAAATATTAATTTTTTATGTCATGATCAAGAGGGCTTAGATTAACGGCGAGTTGTAAAACTTTCTGATATAATTGATGCCAGTTTTATCTCCGGGTGTAAAACAATTTTGTACAGAGTTTTTTATCCGGGTTCTCAAGATAATAAATTGAGACCAATTAAATATAGCTTTTAACAACCCTAGGTTTAAATTTTAATTAGATCAAATTGTGAAAAGAACCAGTTTGAATCGAAAACATCTCCAGAAATAAGCTGATTATATATCCAGCATTAATGGATGGAATTCCCTGGAGTATTTGCTTTACTGAAAAAGCTTTTTATAAGTAGGTACTACAAACAGTTTTTTTTGTGAGGCAAAAAATAAGTTAAAAGAAAAAGTAACCTATACCGAAGAGCAAATTGGGTGGAAGGTTTTTAGAACGGTTGTGCTTTTACATGATCAAAGCAGATTGTTTTATTTCGCGTAAAAGAATATAATGAGCCTGCATAAATCATACAAATTGTTACAGTATTACGAAGTATACTCATATTCGCTTTGATACATTCAGGAAATTTTGACAAAAAAGATGTTTTCAGAAGATATGTAAGTATAAATAAATTGTATACCTTTGTCCCGTATTTTTATTGTTACGAAACTGTTATTGTAAATCCTACATTTTTAGTGTAGAATATAACAGGCTGGTACACTACAGTTCAAATATTGAATAGTCTAGTTCATTTTTGAAATATAGGTGCAGTGCCCGTGGGAGTAATTGATAGACCTAAGATAAAGTGTGCCTAAGGTTTTGCATGCTAAGTGAGTATTAAAAATTTGGGTTTTTGAAATTTGTTTTTATTGCGTGTTGCAGACATCTTTAGGTATTACTATATAATACTTTAGATAACTTCTTATGAATCAACAGATTTCGCTCAGTAATTCTCCGTTACTGTTAGTATATTTATTTTTGTTATATTTATCATTTTATATACATATCATTATATATATATATATATATATATATATATATATATATATATATATATATATATATATATATATATATATATATATATATATATATATATATATATATATATATATATATATATATATATATATATATATATATATGTATGTCGATTGTTAAGTTCCGAGACTTTTTTTCATGTGTATCGACAAGTTCCAGGACTTTTGTTGAGTTCCGGGACGGTCTCGGAACTTTTTTATGTAATTTGATGAGTTCCGAGACGGTCTTGGAAGTTGTTTATGTCAAATGATGAGTTCCAGGACAGCAAGTTTTTATAAATGATTTTGATAATAAAGTGATAAATATTTAGTTTTATCAGAGATTAAGCAACAAGATTATGTGTTTAACATAATTAGTAATAATAAGTAAATTTTTATGAAATTTTGGTTATAAATGACCTTACAAATATACCTTTGTACATTTTCAGAACATTTTATATATGGTATCAAAAGTTATTCAACTGTTATACATGCCATTAGATGTGGTTTTAATACTTTTAATAAGGAATAACTTGATGTGTATTACCAAAAAATAAAGATATAGAAATTCTTCTCTATTTTTTCGGTATCTATTTAACTACGAAAATTCTAATAAAAAGTGCGTATATTTACTTAATACAGATTATGATTATTATTGAATTACCAATGAATTATTCATCCCATTAATAATTAGGTAAAGTTTCATAAAATTTTTTTGATAAGTTTGAAAATGGTAAATTTGATGCTTTCCTATGAAAGCATCAAATTTACTATTATATACTATTATATACTATTATATACCCTGTAAAATAAGCAATAATTACGTTATACAACTAAACCAACATTAAAGTCTTCCTAATCTTTTTTCACGGTCCAGATTGCAATTGTATATGAATAAAAACACATTTAATGTAATGTGTAACAATTGAATAACTTCTGTTAGCATAAGTATATAAAATGTCCTGGAAATCTATACGTTTAATAGCAAAACGAAAATTAGAAGGTGCTTCATAATTTTGTTTCCCTGTCGAGATTGTAAGTGTATTATACATGAATAAACACTTAATGAAATGTGCAATAGTTAAATAATTATTGATGCCATATTTAAAATGTCCTAGAATCTACGTTATACAACTAAAACAAAAACTAGATGAACCTTGATAATCATGTTTTTACTGTTGAAATAGCAATTGTTTATGAATAAAACGCATTTAATGGAATGTGTTAATCCAGTTAATTAACATGGATATTGTTTTATCCCGATTCGCAGGAAATATTTCAAAAATAGATAATACATATTTTCTAATATTTTTTCTATAATAAGATAAATTAAAAGGCTTTGAAGTTGTGTACCGAATTGGTATAACGGTCAGGGTATCAAACGCTCAATCAAAAATCGCATGTTCGAAGCCCACTCTCGTATGCAATTTTTTTTAATTGAATTACTTAATTGTTGTTTATTATCTTACGAACTTGATTTTAGTTATTATCACAATTGTTGTTAGTTTTTCTTATTATTAGATATTTTTGATATAAGAGTTTACCGTTAGTTTTTGTACAATTTCAACTATAAGAAAAGACGATGAAAAAGGATATGAAACTAAAAAATGAAAATTGTAATAATAATGATTAAAATTCAGTTGTAAATATAATAAATAACAATTAGTAAGTAATACAAAGAAAGATTACGAGTCTGATACGTTAACCGTTACACTAATTTCTTTTTATGATTATTTTATCATATTTATTACGGAAGCCATTAAAACCAACATGCTTTTTAAGTATTTTTCTAAACAGTTTCTGATTTTTTCTTCATGTTTGGATTTAAAATAAATTCTTTTTTTGGTTAATACCGAAGTTTTTATTTACATTTGCAAGTGTACAAATTTAGAAGGAGAGTGATAAAACTCCATTTGATTTCCCGTATTATCGCTTACAAAAAACACAGCGTATAACTAAAACCAAAACGGCTTGATATTATTAGAAAATTCAAGATTTATTAGATTGTTTACATATGGTATATAAACTAGGTGTATATATATATAGTAGAGTCAATTTTTGCAAAAAGCATGCCTAAGTTCTTATTTTTTGCTATCTAAAGATAGAGACTTGAAATCTTTTCTAATGCCTTTAGTAGTGGACTAATATAAAATGTAATATGTTTAAAATGGGGTCACGCACCTCGGGGGTTGAAATCCCTATTGTACACTCCCAATTTACTCCACACTCCCCAACACGGGAAGTTTTCCATCAACTTGAGCAAAATTCATGTTGGGAAGGTTTTAGGGGTTTCTGATTATGAATTGATATTGAATTGAATGAATGAAGAAAATTGAGAAATACATAATGGCTGACCCAAGATGGCTATCTTTGAGAATAAAAATGCGATTTACGCCGTTTCTATTGATTTTAGAGAAAGATGCAAAAAGGCAGAAAATATTTAGAATGTTATTCTGCATAGGATACATAATTCCGATTACCTTATTATGTAACCCCTTCACTCTCCCCTACTGAGAAGCCCACTAGGGGAGAGTGAAGGGGGTTACATAATAAGGTAATCAAAATAGTGTATTTCTATGCAAGATCACATTCTAGACACTTTTTGACTCTCTGAATCTTTCTCTAAAATCAATAGAAACGGCGTAAATCGCATTTCCAATCTCAAAGACCGCCATTTTGTATTTCTTAATTCTCTCATTACATTCATAATCAGGAACCCCAAAAACCCGCCCAACATGAATTTCGCTCAAGTTGATGGAAAACTTCCCGAGTTATTACATTGGGAGTGTAAAATGGGGGTTTCAACCCCCCGAGGGGGCGTGCCCCATCTTAAACATATTACATTTTATATTCGTCCAGTACTGAAGGCATTACAAAAGATTTCAAGTCTCTATCTTTAGATAGTAAAAAATAAGAGCTTAATACAAAAATTGACTCTACTACTAGGGCAGAGCAAAGGGGTTACATAATAAGGTAACCAAGATAGTGTATTCCTTTGCAAAATCACATTTTAAGCACTTTTTGACTTTTTGAACTTTTCTCTAAAATCAACAGAAATCGCATTCTCAATCTCAAAGACAGTTATTTTAGGACCGCCATTTTGGATTCGCTATTTTGAATTTTTCAATTTTCTTATTGGATTCATAATCAGTGACCCCAAGAACCCTCCCAACATAAATTTCGCCCAATTTGGTTACGTTATTAAATTAGGGGTACAAAATGGGGGTTTCAACCCCCCGAGGAGGCGGGCCCCCATTTTAAACATATAACATTTTATATTGGTCCAGTACTGAAGGCATTACAAAAAATTTCCAGTCTCTATCTTTAGATAGTAAAAAATAAGAACTTAATGCAAAAATTGACTCTACTAATAGGTGTTATGTAATAGAATTGAAATAAAAAGTAAGAAAGGTCATGGGACTAAACAACCTCCATACTTAAATTGAAAACTGCTGTATTATTGGAATTTTTATTAATTACTAAAAAGTACAATGCATAAATGATGATAAAAACTAGTTGTATACATATTTTAACAAAGATCCAATCTAACTAAACCAAAATTAGAAGGTGAAACTTCATAAGTTCATTTCGCTATCTAGCTTCAAGTGTATTGTATATGAATAAAAACACATTTAATGGAATGTGTAACAGTTGAATAACTGTTGATACCATATATAAAATGTTCTGGAAATGTACGTTAATACAACATTACAATTAAATCAACATTAGAGGCTTCCTAGTTTTTTCACTGTCCAGATTGCAATTGTATTGGTATTGTATATTTGTAAATATATGAATAAAACCTCTTCCTATAGTAAAGAACAGCAAAAGAAGTGGTCGACAAGTATTGCCCTCTGTTTTTGACTATATAAGATCAAAAATTAAAACATAGCAACTATGAGAAATGAGAAATACTGGTTTGCAAACAAACTTTCGGTTGATACTAAAATCATTTACAGCCTCCGGCAAGTTTTATGATCTTACGAGGGTTGCGCTGAAAATTGTTAGTTATAAAAAGACCGTTGCATCTTTTAACAAAAAATCTTTATTGTTTTTCAAAATAATCTCCATTCAGACTAATACACTTGTGCATTCTTTGACACCACTTTTTAAAACATTCGGAAAATTCATTTTCTGAAAGGTCCTCAAAAATTCTTTGAAATTCTGTAACGGCTGCATCTGCGCTGAAAAATCTTTTACCTCGCATCATTTTTTTAACAGTTGGAAACAAAAGAAAGTCGCACGGCGCCAGATCTGGGCTATACGGAGGATGAGTTACCCATTGAACTCCAGTATCCGTCAAAAAATCCAATATTCTGGCAGCAGTGTGGGAGGATGCGTTGTCATGATGGACTAAGATGTTACGCAAACCGGTCCTTTGGCGACCTGTCTGTAATTTTGCAAACATCTGTGGTAAAGCCACTTCGCAGTACCATTCAGAATTAACAGTTCTGCGATCTTCAAGTGGAATAACAGCAACAGGACCACTTCAGCGGAAAAAACAGCAATCATTTTCTTATTGACGCTTCTGCTACGAATTATTTTTGTGGGCAAGTCTTCATCTTCGAATACCCAAACACTAGACTGCTGTTTAGTTTCAGGGTCGTAACTGTATACCCAAGATTCGTCACCAGTTACATTGTATGCCTTGCTTGGAATCTACTCCGTCAAATTTTTGCAACATAAATTTACACCAGTCTACTCCAGCCTGTTTTTGACTTTCTGAGAGCAAATGCGGTATCCAACGGCTTGCTAGCTTTCTTACCCAAGATGTTTATGCAAAATGGTATTCACCGCCAAGGATCCAATCTTCACTTCCTCCTGAATCTCCCTATAAGTAATATTTCGATTGAATTGAATCAAGCTTGCCACTCGATCAACATTTTCTGAACAGGCAGCTTCCGCAGGTCTTCCAGGCCTTGCTTCGTCTTGTAGCAGCTCTCGCCCTCGTCGAAATTGGCGGAACCAATGACTAACAGCGGATAATGAAGGGGCAGCATCGCCAAAAGCTGCTATCAAATTTTCATGGCTTTGCTGGTATCCTAACTGTCTTTTATAGTAGTAGAAAATCATAGCTCTAAAGGCAGTTCGCGGAATGCTCATCTTAACTGAATTAAAAATGCACTACTTATCTTACAAAATTAACTACGTTCCAATTCCAAGGAAATTGGAACGTTTGACAATTGTGGGTAACGAATGTCAACTACTGCGACATTCAATTGTTGCAATTGTTTCTAGCCAATTGAGCTTCCATGGCCTGCTACTAACTATTAACAGAGCATATCTCGTATTGTAAAAGTATAAGAGTAAGAAAAAGGTTTCCAGGTAAGGGAGGGTTTATTATATAGATAAATGGAAGATTTTTAACATTTTTGCTGTACTTATTACAAACAATTCGTTTAGACGCATTTTGTAGCATTTTAATTAAATAAAAACAATTAATATAATTTATTTAAGCATTATGTAGAATTGGTTCACGCACAATACAGTTTTACGTGCATTTTTCAAACCTTAATATTAATTACCCTAAATAGTTATTTTACAGTGAAGATATTCCAGTACTGTAAAGAAAAGAATTAGGAATCGAATGATGCCCTTGGTTACACCTTTTTTTAATTGAGTTGTTATTGTTTCTGTTGTATACCAGACCAAATTTACAATAAGATGGATGCTACACAGACATTTTGCATTTATAACAGTTTACGGGAGATATACCTATTGTAAAATTCTTTGGCAATTAAAGTTTTTAAAGCAAGCATTCTTGCAATGATTGCTGTGCACAAGAATCACTCCGGTTGGATAATTCTTCGTTAGTTTTCCCAGCTACAATCAAAGTCAATCCGTAACCAAGGGCATAATTCGAACCTTAATCATTTTATTTACAGTACTCCGGAATATCTTTATTGTAAAATAATTACGTACCTACATGTACATACATATATTTTACCTGAACTTTTAAAGTTTTGTTACTTTATAGAACGAATGCTCTTTTCGGTAACCTTTCATGGTTTATATTAATTAATTTCTAACATATACTTAAAGTTTCATAGTAGTACAAGCACTAAAAAAATACCATACGAGAATATTTGACTAAAGAAACGTTTAAGTTTTGGGTTTTGCGACTTTGCAATATAAATTTGACACGTGTTCACCATATGTTTGTTTAAAATCACGATGAGCCTGACGCAAAACCATTTTCATATAGCCTGGTTGCGATAGCATTTTTTTGGCAATCCTTTCGGTTGCCATAGCAATTTTTTAGCAATTCTTTTAAAGATCGAAACTTCAAGTTGTGCTTTAATTAGCTTCGTATAAGGATATCACCAATGCGCCTCTGGATAAGCCTTATTGGCCAAAATCATTGGTTCAATCATTCCTGTCTTACAAATTGTATCATACATATAAGGGGTGGAAAAGTACCAATAAGCAAGTTAATTAATATCGTAATTTCAATACAAATTAGAACTTGTGCATCGATGATCCTTACTTGATTACTTAATGTTGTTTATTATCTTCTAACTCTTTTAATTATTATTACAATTGTTATTATTTTTTTATTATTGGATATTTTTGCTACACAAAATCTAACGGTAAAACCTTACCGTTATTATTTGTACAAACTTAACTATGAAAAAAGCAGATGAAAAAATGGAATAAGACCAATAATAATTGTAATAAAAATGATTTAAATTCAAGTTCTAAAAATAATACACAACAATTAGTAAGTAATACAATTAAAAAAAGGGTGAACTCCGAACCCGCAATTTCTGATTACGAGTCTAACTAATAATAAACTACATAATTATATATATGTAGGTGTTAATACCTATGTCATGAATTTGAAATGTAAAAATAAGAAAAATCCTGGAACTCATCGTTACATAACAAAAACCAAAACGGCTTGGTATTATTAGAAAATTTAAGGTTTTTTTTAGAAAGCATTGTTTACATATGACATATAAACTACATAATTATAATATATAGGTGTGAATACCTATGTAATGAATATGAAATGTAAAAATAAGAAAAGTCCTGGAACTCATCGATATATAACAAAAACCAAAACGGCTTGGTATTATTAGAAAATTCAAGGTTTTTTTAGAAAGCATTGTTTACATATGGCATATAAACTACATAATTATATATATGTATGTGTTAATACCTATGTAATGAATTTGAAATGTAAAAATAAGAAATGTCCTGGAACTCATCGATATATAACAAAAACCAAAACGGCTTGATATTATTAGAAAATTCAAGGTTTTTTTAGAAAACATTGTTTACATATGACATATAAACTACATAATTATAATATATAGGTGTGAATACCTATGTAATGAATATGAAATGTAAAAATAAGAAAAGTCCTGGAACTCATCGATATATAACAAAAACCAAAACGGCTTGGTATTATTAGAAAATTCAAGGTTTTTTTAGAAAGCATTGTTTACATATGACATATAAACTACATAATTATAATATATATAGGTGTGAATACCTATGTAATGAATTTGAAATGTAAAAATAAGAAAAGTCCTGGAACTCATCGATACATAACAAAAACCAAAACGGCTTGGTATTATTAGAAAATTCAAGGTTTTTTTAGAAAACATTGTTTACATATGACATATAAACTACATAATTATAATATATAGGTGTGAATACCTATGTAATGAATATGAAATGTAAAAATAAGAAAAGTCCTGGAACTCATCGATATATAACAAAAACCAAAACGGCTTGGTATTATTAGAAAATTCAAGGTTTTTTTAGAAAGCATTGTTTACATATGGCATATAAACTACATAATTATATATATGTAGGTGTTAATACCTATGTAATGAATTTGAAATGTAAAAATAAGAAATGTCCTGGAACTCATCGATATATATCAAAAACCAAAACGGCTTGATATTATTAGAAAATTCAAGGTTTTTTTAGAAAACATTGTTTACATATGACATATAAACTACATAATTATAATATATAGGTGTGAATACCTATGTAATGAATATGAAATGTAAAAATAAGAAAAGTCCTGGAACTCATCGATATATAACAAAAACCAAAACGGCTTGGTATTATTAGAAAATTCAAGGTTTTTTTAGAAAGCATTGTTTACATATGACATATAAACTACATAATTATAATATATATAGGTGTGAATACCTATGTAATGAATTTGAAATGTAAAAATAAGAAAAGTCCTGGAACTCATCGATACATAACAAAAACCAAAACGGCTTGGTATTATTAGAAAATTCAAGGTTTTTTTAGAAAACATTGTTTACATATGACATATAAACTACATAATTATAATATATAGGTGTGAATACCTATGTAATGAATATGAAATGTAAAAATAAGAAAAGTCCTGGAACTCATCGATATATAACAAAAACCAAAACGGCTTGGTATTATTAGAAAATTCAAGGTTTTTTTAGAAAGCATTGTTTACATATGGCATATAAACTACATAATTATATATATGTAGGTGTTAATACCTATGTAATGAATTTGAAATGTAAAAATAAGAAATGTCCTGGAACTCATCGATATATAACAAAAACCAAAACGGCTTGATATTATTAGAAAATTCAAGGTTTTTTTAGAAAACATTGTTTACATATGACATATAAACTACATAATTATAATATATAGGTGTGAATACCTATGTAATGAATATGAAATGTAAAAATAAGAAAAGTCCTGGAACTCATCGATATATAACAAAAACCAAAACGGCTTGGTATTATTAGAAAATTCAAGGTTTTTTTAGAAAGCATTGTTTACATATGACATATAAACTACATAATTATAATATATATAGGTGTGAATACCTATGTAATGAATTTGAAATGTAAAAATAAGAAATGTCCTGGAACTCATCGATATATAACAAAAACCAAAACGGCTTGATATTATTAGAAAATTCAAGGTTTTTTTAGAAAACATTGTTTACATATGACATATAAACTACATAATTATAATATATAGGTGTGAATACCTATGTAATGAATATGAAATGTAAAAATAAGAAAAGTCCTGGAACTCATCGATATATAACAAAAACCAAAACGGCTTGGTATTATTAGAAAATTCAAGGTTTTTTTAGAAAGCATTGTTTACATATGGCATATAAACTACATAATTATATATATGTAGGTGTTAATACCTATGTAATGAATTTGAAATGTAAAAATAAGAAATGTCCTGGAACTCATCGATATATAACAAAAACCAAAACGGCTTGATATTATTAGAAAATTCAAGGTTTTTTTAGAAAACATTGTTTACATATGACATATAAACTACATAATTATAATATATAGGTGTGAATACCTATGTAATGAATATGAAATGTAAAAATAAGAAAAGTCCTGGAACTCATCGATATATAACAAAAACCAAAACGGCTTGGTATTATTAGAAAATTCAAGGTTTTTTTAGAAAGCATTGTTTACATATGACATATAAACTACATAATTATAATATATATAGGTGTGAATACCTATGTAATGAATTTGAAATGTAAAAATAAGAAATGTCCTGGAACTCATCGATATATAACAAAAACCAAAACGGCTTGATATTATTAGAAAATTCAAGGTTTTTTTAGAAAACATTGTTTACATATGACATATAAACTACATAATTATAATATATAGGTGTGAATACCTATGTAATGAATATGAAATGTAAAAATAAGAAAAGTCCTGGAACTCATCGATATATAACAAAAACCAAAACGGCTTGGTATTATTAGAAAATTCAAGGTTTTTTTAGAAAGCATTGTTTACATATGGCATATAAACTACATAATTATATATATGTAGGTGTTAATACCTATGTAATGAATTTGAAATGTAAAAATAAGAAATGTCCTGGAACTCATCGATATATAACAAAAACCAAAACGGCTTGATATTATTAGAAAATTCAAGGTTTTTTTAGAAAACATTGTTTACATATGACATATAAACTACATAATTATAATATATAGGTGTGAATACCTATGTAATGAATATGAAATGTAAAAATAAGAAAAGTCCTGGAACTCATCGATACATAACAAAAACCAAAACGGCTTGGTATTATTAGAAAATTCAAGGTTTTTTTAGAAAACATTGTTTACATATGACATATAAACTACATAATTATAATATATAGGTGTGAATACCTATGTAATGAATATGAAATGTAAAAATAAGAAAAGTCCTGGAACTCATCGATACATAACAAAAACCAAAACGGCTTGGTATTATTAGAAAATTCAAGGTTTTTTTAGAAAGCATTGTTTACATATGGCATATAAACTACATAATTATATATATGTAGGTGTTAATACCTATGTAATGAATTTGAAATGTAAAAATAAGAAAAGTCCTGGAACTCATCGATATATAACAAAAACCCAAAGGGCTTGGTATTGTTTGTAAATTCAAGATTTTTAAAAAGAATTGTTTAAATATGTATTTAAACTAGGTGTATATAAATGTTATACCTATGTAATGGAGTTCAAATGCAAAAATAAGGAGTCCCGGAACTCATCGATATATCCCTAAAATCAAAACGGCTCTGTATTTTTAAAAAATTTAAAGAGTTCCGAAAAGCTTACATTATATATGGTTTAATAAACCTGGTGTACATAAGAATTTTTTGGTGTCCCGGAACTCGTCGATCGCCATACATATATATATATATATATATATATATATATATATATATATATATATATATATATATATATATATATATATATATATACGCGCATTAATCATATATATATATATATATATATATATATATATATATATATATATATATATATATATATATATATATATCATTTTCAACGTTCAGTATGCGCTTAGAAAACCAAGTGAATGACATATTGTTATACCTGTCACACTCGATTGTTTATACTATGACTTAGCAGTAATAGTACTTAGTTATAACTGAGTAGCGTGAAGTTTAGCAAATACAAAAAATAATTGAATTCATTATTAGTTACAAGCTCCAAATAATAACTGCTGCAAAGATGCAAGCTGAAACAAAGGTTATTTTTCCGGACTAAATTTACATTTATAATCCTCACAATATTTATACAACTTACGTTACGGTAATGCTCAAAATTGCCCCAGCTTGAGATCTTATTTTTACAAATTTAATTTCAGGATGTAGGTATTGTTTCCAGTAGCTTCAAATTGTCAAAAAATGGATAAAGGTTTTTAAGTCACAATAAAATGCATATAATTGGGCGCCATCTGATTATGAAAGTTTTGATAATGATGCTAATTAAAACAAAGACCTGGCCCCATTAATCAGAAACTGGAGTCAGATCTAATGAGTTTAATTCAACTTGTTAGTTAAATTCGATAATGTCAAAGTTAGGTTGGATAAAATATAAATAAAGACTTTCATAATTATATGGGTCAGTATTATTCAATCTAATTAAGTTTAAAGAAATGTGTTTATTCATAAACCAAAAAGTTGGAAAATATAACAACTAGTCAAAAAATCATTAAGTGAAATCACAGTACCCTGCATAAGAATTCTTATCAAATGGGAACATCTTCGTACAACAACATAACAAAAATAATCAGTACATAAACAATATATTACTTACACAATGTTCACAAAATTCAAAGAATCAACAATTCGCAATATCTCGTTCAAATTGTTTAATTCACAGAACTGGATCAAAACAAACTAACACAATATTGCCTTTTACCAACACAGGTATAAACAGTTGTCACTGGTCTGAAGAAACTGGAAAAACTTCGTAAAATTCTGCAATCACTAATAACCCAAAACTGCGGAAATTAAAATTGCAATACTGTACTATTAAGTTTATAATTATTATTGATCGGTAAACTATACGGAGTTCAACTGCAAATTTCGATAAATTGATCCTCGATCAATGACTATTTTTCGTATTTTGACGGCAACTAAAAGCAGCACTAAATATTGGGTAACACCAGCGGCGATCACCCCGTCGAATGCGGCCACAATTGTGAGAGCCTCGCGGTCATTTATTACACACAAAATCCAACTAAACAACTTTAAACTTTTAAACTGGAACTATAATTAGAAATAATTCTCCACTGAATTTACTTTATTCGATAATATTAGTACGATAAACTAAACTGGAATAAACTACGGACTTAGAATAAAAAAACTAACATCATTTGACCCGAGCGCGAAGAATGACGCGAGGGCCGAAGCCCGGCGACGCGAAAGCGTCCCACTATCTCTGTATTATTCTATTACTTGCTTTATTAAACCATAACTGTAGACTAATTGCAAAAACTAAAGTATTTCGACGGTAGACGGGATTTTAAGAGGGGTGCACCTTCAAATAGACCAATAAGGGAATGACGTGACTTTTTTAAGCCAACCTAAATTAGTGTATTTACACAAGGGAAATACAGACCCCGGGGTTTTACAACAAAATTTGCAGACAAGAAATCTTTCGAAGCGCAGATGTGTTTATTTGAAATTTGCCCATAAGCACGTGCAGAATTAAGATCAATAACACACACTAGACAGCCTGATCGAGAAAGTTCCTTTTGGCGGTAAATTGGTTACTAATAAAATGTTGTAATGCTATGAATTTGAACTTTCATACGTTTTAACTATAAGGAGATTTTTGTTAACTCCAATATTAGATTTTAACCCTTATAAGCTTTGAAATAAACAATGTTGTTTTCCTAGAAACAAATTTTATCGATCTGGAAATGTTTCTTTTGAGATGACTTTTATCATTTTATGGAGTTCGTTTTATGCAGTATACCAACGATGATTTTATATTGAAAAAGAAAATATATGAACACACAGGACCGCATTTAGAATTGTTTGTTAAATATATTGCGATGACCCCAATAATATAAAAATAATAATAAATAATACACATATATTCTTTTATTAATTCCCTCAACTAGCTCAGGTTTGTTCGGTGTAACATAAATTATTTGAATTTCGAGACTCTTATATTCTTTTATGCCTGGAAACAAGAATTGGCAGCGACATTAAATATAAAACATAAATTATAAGCACTTATGCTTTTGCAAGCTGGACACCTGTAACTGTAATCTGACTTGGAAAGAGAAAAATGCTGTATGCTTGTATTAGCATCAATTAAACACATACGTTAATTAAAAAACAGAAAACCTTTATTCAAAAACAAAAATTAAATCAGAAAAGAAAAGTCAATGAAAAAGAAATATAAATTTACAATTGTAATTAAGAATAAATCCTGTAGTTTGCTTAAACGTTAAGAAAAGTCGTATTTATCTGACATAGGATTAAATACTGTTATTCGTTTGAACAAACCAACAAAAATAATTATTTATAAGTATCTAAATTGTTATCCAAAATAAATAAACCTTTATTAAAACAAATTTAAATTGTTTTCTTTAAATTGATAAAGAAATGAATTCTTAAAAATAATCTAATGAGTTAAAACAAATAGCTTTATACACCCTAAGATGAACTTTACAAATTAGTTTTATTTCTTTTAATAAACAAGAAACGATTATTTTTGAAACCAACCTTGTATATTTAAATAGTTTCCTTTTTTAAAATATCCATCCAATTGGCAAGACTGCTGTATAACCAAACAGCTGATTGTTGTTTATAAAAATATAATCGATGCGTTGATCGATGAACACAAAATAATTCACTTGTATTTAATTATAATAAACGAAGAAATACTTTCACTTTTAATTATATTTATAGCACAATGCTAATTAACTCTTCAATAAACTTCAGGTAAACACCCTTTGCTTTTATTTTCAATAATGTTTATTTCAATTGACATATGTCAACAACATGTGATTGTCCATATAGCCTCAAATTTTTACAGATTTCAAACTGGAGTCAAACGTGGTTTCTGCCTTGAATATTTTTTGACTAAATTTATTTTAAAATGCAGCAGCTTATATAGGAAATGTCAAAACAAATGAATTCCATGTCACTTTTTACAAACAAAAGCGAATCGAGGTGACGCTCATGACATGATAATCAAAAACATGTGATCCGGATTAAAGCTAATCTCAGATCTGATGCTATAAGATTGTAGCTTTTAAAACACTGATTAAAAAACTATAGGACCTATATGGTCCCAAATTGAGTATTAAAGAAGGTACCGACGAAAAACACTTAACGATGACGATTTTCGCATAACATAAATTTACATACATAATTTAACAAATTAAGAGTTCATCTTTACAAATTAGCTAAATGGATACTCAAAGTGAGTGATACAATTGTTTTATACATAAAAATATCTTTACAATTTCATACAAACATGATTTTATTACAGTACAAAGATCAATATACACCAAAGATGCTTACACAAATCACAGCTTGAAAATAACTTCTACGTTAATCAATTTGTGCATAAAATGTCCAGTGTACATTGCTTAAGGCACACATATAAAAACAATGACAATAAAAACCAGGATAAAGGCTATAAGAGTGCGTTTTCGCGAACCAAGAGGATTTCAATACCTCCATAAAATGTAATGACCAGAATCTTATTATATGAATTCAGAATTCAATTATGTTACATCAATCAAAACAAGATTAATCTACTTAATCTATTTACAGGAAAGTAACCGTGTAAACTTGAGCTGGCCTCAAAGAATGTCAAAGAATATGCTTAACGCAACATGATCGTAACTGGGAATTTTAAATAAGAAAATAACTTTCCCTGGCAAGTGGGAATCGTGACCTAAAGTGTAACTTAGGTTGCCTATACATGATTGTGATCAAACAGTCTATCTAAATCATATCCTTTTTATTTATAAATGTAATTTAATTATATGTGCATGTGATTATTAGGAAAGTAAGGTTATATTTGCATGAAATCTATAACCATAAGTTATTACTTTAAACCTTGATGAATTTAACTAAAGTTCTAACTATGATCTTTACTGATTATGTGCCCATGACATAACCTGCCCCTCATTTAATTTAAGAACCGATACGAAATATTCATTTTAACGTTTCCGAACATCATCAATGAAATTTTCAAAACGGTGAAACGATATCACCTCAATATATACTAAATTACATTATTTAAAAATCAACACAAACGTAACGTTACAAAGCTTGGAAAATATACAGTCTAGTACAACTGGACTTCGTTGTGCATCACTTGACAGTATTGTTTTTTAAATAAGATACTATATTTGATTTAGGATATGATATAAATTGTTATGTAATTATTATGCAAGTTATTATGTAAATACTCCTATATAAGCATAGGGAACACTAACTGTAGGTCACTCTAGTATACATAGTGCAGGAGAGCAGCCCTGTTTTAAAAATATAAAAATGTAAGGCATTCTCGCACAGATAGTCAAGCTGCAAAATCATTTATGAACATATAGATGACGGCAGAGCTGTATTAAAAATGTAAATCATTTTGGATCGTACTGTTAAAAAGACCCGTCTTGTAAATATTGTTAAAAGAAGGTAGTCCTGTAGTTGTAAACAGAGTCTTGCTGTATGTTATAAAATTAAAAAAACTTATATTTGAATGATTGTTCACTGAAATGTGAACGTACCCAGTTTATCACAATATATCTTTACGTATATATGAAATGGTGTTCAATTAAATCTTCGTCATAGAAAAAGGTAAATCAAGTAACCGTCGATAAAATAACATAAAGTATTCTACGAATATTAAAAGAGTAAGATTTAACTCTTATATAAAAGTAATATCACAGTGAGTTAATCACTGTTATATTCACATGTAAAAAAGTTGTTTTGGATGGTGGATTGTATACGGTTATGGAATATATAATTAGCTACAAAGGCAAATATACTGGTACTGGAAATGGTAATCATTATGACGAATGAAGACAAAACGGAAAGGATGGGCTCTACTAAGAAATAAGGTAGGAAAATATTTTCTTCTATTTATTTGGAACTTGCGGAAAAGAATCTTCTAGATTGTGAAATGAAAATTAGTGAAATGATTTCAATTCATTGAATTTATTTATTACAAACATCGCCGTGAGATAATTTTTTTTGTAAATATTATTATAAGTTGTATATAGCGCCCATTTTAATTACTTATTCTTAAAGATATATAAGAATTTACGTACATTATTTATGAATAATGCTTATTACACCTTTTTAAAAAGTATTTTTTCTTAATCGTTTAAGACATAGAAAAGGGAAAATTGAAGTTTATTTTTAAAGTTAACTAAAATTAATTAAAAAAACTTAATGCTTATTTTAAATTTTATTTAAAATTAACTTATTATATTTCACCAAGCTAGCAGCATTTCATCGCATATTTATTAGTCCAAACATGGGATGAATTTTAATGTTTTTTTAATTAATATTATACTATGTGCAACACTATGTACTTACTTTATTTAGATAGGACTCATACGACTTTATTCTCTAAAAATTAATATTTTACGAACCTGATGCGTATGTAGATTGCAATAGTACTAATGAATACAACTAAGTGAAATGAAAAATTAATCAATTCAGTACTTACTAAAGCTGATTTAGGACATTTCCATTCCCACCAATTCTAAACTTGCAATTTAAGTATATGCATCGACATTCTAGAATTTGACAGGGAGTCGATAATTAACAACCGATATTTGTCACCGACAAACCAATGCTTTATTTCTTAGAAATTATTCAATAATCTTTCTTAAAGATCAAGAACAATACAGTGTTCTTATCAATGTAACTGAACAAAATACTAACTACTGCAAACTTTATGACAGGCCAGTGTTGTAGACTTAACTGTTAGACTTAGATCAAAATTGTAGAGCGTGGTTTCCAGGGATACGATAAATTTTTAGAAGGCTAGCACAGAGATACATTTTCAGATATGTGATATCCTATTAAGATTTAAAACAACACACCGTTCGAGAGTTTTAAAAAGCTGATTATGCTGGCCTCGTCAATGACCAGAATAAAAACTGCTGTAAATTTTATTTTTAAAAATTACAAAGCGTGCTTTCCAAGGAAACGATAAATGTTTAGAAAGCTGGCACAGTGATACATTTCGCGATAGGTGATATCCTACTAAAATCTAAAACAACACACCTTTTGAAAGCTTTAGAAAAAGCTTATTTTGCTAGCCTTGTCGTAGATAACTTTCATTTTCAAGAAATCACAACAGAGACAACTCCACCTCCACATGGTACATGCCAGGTCTTTACTTTTTGGAAGATTCGGGAGGGATTTTTTTAATATAGATACACTAAGACTAATTGATAGTAGGGAGGGCAGGAATTGTCCAAGCGCAGTCCACACTTAGTATGGACTCTGGACACATGTTAGATCGGTGTACAGAGACTCCCAAGGAGAGGTAGACCTGACGGGTGGGCATATAAATAGTTTCGGTACTAGCTTAGAGAGGTAGTAGTAGTAGATAGAGCCACTGAGAACTGGCAGCATTCACATAAACAAATGATGCGCTTATTGAGAGTATCTCATTTCCTACCCAAGAAGACCTTAGCAGTAAGCTATTAGAAGAGTAAGTACAGCTACACGTAAATTTGTAATGATGTATATGATATTATCACTATGCAGTCTGATAAAAATGATACAATTGTAAAGAAAACTATAGGTAAGTAAAAGTGAAGAGCTATAATTCATTTGTTGTGAAGATAATTGATTTTGAAGTTATAGATATTATAAGTAATACTACAACTTATTCATATATTTCTGTCATATTGCAATTTCCTCTAATCTCTTCAGTTTGAAAGTACTCTTATGATTTACCGTACAGCTACTAGTGTTGCTGTCAAGCACTACTGCACTGTACGCAAAATTTCATTAATTTTAGTGTATTATTAATTTTGTAAAGCAGGCAGTGGGTTCAACTAATTCCATAATTTTTTAATTTTCAGTTAATTATGTATATTAATTTTAAATTTTCTTAGTTCTATTATTAATTTGATTGCTAAGAAATAAAGCTTAAAAACATGGACACCAATGCCTTAGAACAGACCGAAAACAATAATTATCCGAACTTTACACACTAAAAGTATTCCACTTAACATTAATTTTTTTAAGTTATTAATTAATTAATATAAATATAACTGACCACTTGATTATCATTACCTATCTATGAGCCGTGACTTTTTACTACTATCCTACCAGTCAATAAATCGTTTTTGCGGCCTTTCAAAAGTCAATCCTTTAAAAAAAGCACTAAAAACAGCTGCAAAAACCAATTCCACTAATTAAAAATAAATAAATTCACCAGGATTATAAAATATAAGGTACGTACATTCATTTGAGGATGGACATTAATTAAATTTTAAAAAGTAATCGACGAACTTCTTAAAAGGAAGCGGATAAAGAAGAATGGCAAAAAGATACAAAAGATCCAAGGGGTCTGTACTTTGAGTTACCCATTCAGGTACGGTATAGAGACATGTTGAGAGTTTTCGTGGCAAGAATAGCTGTTAAAGGTAGCATTCGTGCTTGTCTGCTTTTTATACAAGATACTCTCTGTATACACTTTTGTACATCCTGCTTTTATTATGTCTTGGAGTCTTTTAATTTTTCTTATAAAAGTAGGTACATTAAAAATTCTGTTCGTAATTGTATGGATTTCAAAAAGGATTTTTTTTTTCAAATAAATAAAATCCCTTGCAAGCAGAACTACCTTAAGTGAGGATTATTTTTCTTATCGAATAGGTATAAGTACATTTGAATAGTCAGTATTAAAATAGAAGTAAATATAATAAAAAGACAAAATTAATTTATCAGTGGTGCGATGTATGTTAATAATAATTTTTTTATGTCACTTAATGGTCGTAATCTGATCCTTAGTTGATTTGATAAAATTCTTGGTTTTTCAAAAATTATTAACAATAACATTTTTGTGCAACGATTTACGAAAAATTTATTTTTCTAAGCTTCTAAAACATTAAAACCAAAATTTAACCTCTTAATCTGCAAACCTCTGCATAAGGGAATACAGATTAAGAAGAAGTAAATATTTTTTATCAGACAAGATATTCTTATAAACAATAAGGGATTTATAATAAACCAATTCGATTATTTATGACTTCTTAATCAATTCACATTCTGTGTACATTTACCAAAAGATTGCTAATAAAAATCTTTTCCGATCCAAATTCTCCAGGAAATTACAAAAATTTTTGTTGCTTCAGGTAAGTAAGCTACCATTTATTCAGAGTATTCATCAGTAGGACTTTACTACATTAGTGTACAAACAGCTGTGGCGCTTTTGTGTTTATGCTTATTGTTGATGAAATTTGTTGTAATTTACTAGAAAATTTATATTGGAAAAGTTTCTTCAGAAATGTTTTGGTAAATATACATACAATTTAAATTGATAAGAAAAATGCTCCAAGTCGATTAAAAAGTAATAAATAATTGAATTTGTTTATTATAAATCCCCTATCTTTTATAAGAATATAATGTTTGATAAAAAATAGTTACTTCTTCTTAATCTGTATTCCCTTATGAAGAGATTTGACGAAGGATATTGATTTTAATATGTTTCATTAGCTTTTTTTTATAAATCGTTGCACAAAAGTTAAGTTAATAAAGTTATTGTTAATAATAAGAAAAATCAAGGATTTTATAAAATCAATTAAGGATCAGGTTATTACCATTAAATGACATAGGCAAATTAAAATATTAACATTGAATATCGTACCTGATATCGATAATATCGTAACTCATTAAAAAAGTTTTACAAATTTACTTTAATCTATCTGACAATTGTTTCGACAGCTAAGCTGTCATTATAAAAGATAATATACATATAAACAAACACGTCGCTAAGGTAAATACAAAAATAGATAACTATATAAAAGATAATATAAATTAAATATTTAACACTTGCAGTAACGAAGTACTACTGAGCTGAATCTGTCAAAATTTATATAAAAATATGAAAATGTCAATCCTGTTAATGCTTTTTAATTACGTTACTTACGTTTTTCGCATACATGATGTAAACAAATTTTAAATTTCTAACAGGGTGTACAGTTTAAATAAGCTTAACTTCATTTGAAAACGATATTTCTTTCAATAAAATCTTCAAAATCACCCTTCTTATTCGGAATTATTTTCGAATGAATTTTCACTTGGTGGAAATATTAATACATAAAAAATACCAACAATGTGGCACAACATAAAATTAGTTTATGAGAAGTTGTCTCACGAATGATTTCTAGCAGTTCAAGCGTGACGTCACTGGGAACATATATAATCACTTATATGTACTTATAATAATTTGGTGTAATCAATATTTTCAATAAAGCATCTAACATCATAAGTAAAACACGTTGTAATATTATTTCATATTTATCTCTTACTAATCAAAAATGAATTCTAACTTAAGTATAATTAATAATTTAGAAAACGTCATAAGCAAAATAAGTTTATTATAAGTAACGAAATTTACCAAATTTTAAGTAAATAAAATAAAGAACGAAATTATAAAATAATGTTATCTGATAACCGAAAAGTAATTTATTCTTATCAGCAACCTAACAATATAAATAAGATGGATTTAATTTTTACTGCATTTTACTTCGTATGTTTTGTAGTTTAAATACTGTTCTTATGAAATCACCCCTTTTTCTAATAAGATTTTTATTTATTTATTATTCATTTCTGATATATATTTCGCTATCGTTTTAAAAGACTTGTTACTTTAATATAAGTAACAGTATTTTTAAATTTTAAAACGATTACAAATGCCAAAATCGGCTATATCTTTATTTGGTACTTTCCTGAAAGTATTAAGGCACAAGATTTTTTAAATGCACTTAATTTGTTATAAGTTAAATAGTTCAATCAAGAAAAAGTATTACCGTTTTAATACAACTTATGCAGGATATACATATTCGGCAATAAAGGTCCATCAATGTCATCACGTAGCCTACTCGCTGTTCCCCTTCTATTACACTTTTCCGTGACCGTGTTTAATATACGTTGTATAGGGTTTTGGAGGCAACTTCTGATAAACTAACTTTGGGACAGCAGTTCTTTTGAAATTAGTTAAACGGTGTTGCAAAGTCGAAACAATTAAATGTCTACAAAATACAATATTTATATTTTCAACTATAAAAGTATAAGTAAAATAACGAAGTTTTTGCAAGTCAAATTACTACATTTTAATCTATTTAAGCGGTAAAACTATCCGTTAATTAAAAGTGTTGTCTTTGAAAATTGTGTGAAGTGAAATGAATTTAATGCTAAACAAATAAACGACAACTGAAAGAAAGAAGTTCCAAGTCCAGTCGTTTTCATGCTATGGGCACTTGAAGTTCTTTAATTTAACGTCATTTCAACAATGTTTAAAATCAGGACTTGAAAAACCAGTTGGCATGGCATATCTTTGACAATAATAACGTCAGTGTTTTTGAACTTTTTATTTTATGACACCTACCTATTATTTTCTTTATTTATTTCACGCCTACACTTCGGGGGAACCAACTGCTAAGGTCATCTGTCCCCCATCTAACATGCAACACCAATACACACACCCATAGTTGAGGTGGCGGAATTTTCCAATTAGAAAAATCCCGTCGCCCCAAGTGGGATTCGAACCTACGACCCTTGGAACACGAGTGATGCACTGACACCACTCGTCTACCGTCGGCCCTACCTACCTATTAGTTGAGATCTTGTAACAGAATTGTTTTAATAAATGTGTTTTAGTTTAATACCTTATTCGTTGCGTCAGTTATTTTTATTTTTGTGTTTGTAATATATGATTTAATCATTTTCAGAAGCAGCATTTTAAAGACATCTGCGGTTATCATTTTCTGCATTAGATAACGCAGGCACGATTTCTTCGTTGCTTCAAGACATTTAACCTCAAACTTGATGAATCTGCTTGAATGGCAGCTATTTCTTTTATAATAGACTGATTGCAATTGAAGCAATTCCTTGTGTCAGTCGGTATTAATATTTGGTAAGTTATTAATACGTCTGCATAATGCTATTTGTTGTTTGTCGACATCGGCACCAATTATAAATGTAGCACCTCTTTTGTCTGTAAGCTAGTAACTAATAATCTAACATGAATCTGCAAAAATATAATTCACCGTTAAATAACTATGTACATGCATAAACTACACAACAGCACTATAAAACTTACATTTTTATTTAACATTTAAATCGTATATTACAAACAAAAAGAAAAATAACTGACGCAACGAATAAGGCATTAAACTAACACATTTAAAACAATTCTGTTGCAACATTTCAACTAATAATAGATATGTG
The DNA here is from genome assembly GCA_929113105.1 of Agrypnus murinus. Lineage (NCBI taxonomy): Eukaryota > Metazoa > Arthropoda > Insecta > Coleoptera > Elateridae > Agrypnus > Agrypnus murinus. The sequence continues at coordinate 141,637,071 of OV816026.1, forward strand.
TCATAAAATAAAAAGTTCAAAAACATTTTGAGTCTATTATTGTCAAAAATATGCCAACTTGCTTTTCAAGTCCTGAATTTAAACAGTATTGAAATGACGTTAAATTAAAGAACTTCGAGTGGCCGTAGCATGAAAACGACTGGACTTCAAACTTCGCGCCCCTTGACACTTTTGTTCAGTAGCTCAAAACCCATATCATATCCAATTTTTAGCCAATTTGACCGAGGGGCAAAATCCATAAGGTTTGTGCGGGGTCCTTTGAGACTCAGGCGGTCGCTTCAATAGGGCACTAAATAATTATATAAATCTAGGAACACAGTAATATGCAACAAATATAAAGCAACTTTTCTTTTTTAGTACAGCACAAATTTAGTTAAAGAACTTAACACAAACAAAAATTAAAAATAAAAAAATTTAAATTTGGTTACCAAAATTATTTAAAATATCAATCCCAAAACAGTTTAATTCCCTTTATCTGAGAATTAATACTTCTGGTTATTATTAATACCATTGTTTGGCGTCATCAATTTGCCAACTGTATTGTTACAAAATCTGCAATAAAAAACAAGTGAAGATAGAAGGTCACCTCTTTCAGAAATTTCTATAATTAATGACTTTGATAGATCGTAATTCCACATCAAGTGATCCAATTTTTTGGAAGTTTTGACCATCACCATCTTTGTTTTTTTTTAATTTGCCAGCATCTAAATTCCTAAAAAATTCTATATCTAAGTAATTTGTCACTTGATTCATTTGAACGCACTTATTATAAAAAAAAACACTTGTATTCACAGAACTATGATAAATATTAAAAACACTTCAACGTTTTTTAAACATTATAACCTATAAATTCTAACATCTTTGTTTACATGTTTTTTAACTCAAAACAAAACCTTAAAATTAAATTTTCCTTTTCAACAGTGTGTAGTTTTCTAAAGATGTAAATTGAAAGAGAATTTGTTAAAAAAATGGCCGGATATTTATACGTTTCTGAGAAGCAATTGAACTATACTGGAAATCTTGAATGAAACAAAAGAGCTCTGACATTTTATTTATAATAACACCAAATTATTGTTTAAAAATATTAACTAACCCTAAAATTAACTAAATAAACCGAAAGCTTATGAAATTCCCTATCTAATGGTCTAATGGTATATAACATTCATGTTCTCATTACAAAATAAGGTTTCCATTGAATTTCGATGAAATCTCATCTTTACACAACTATTTATTAATTTAATTACATAAAAACTCCCTTTCACACCTTCCTGTCTTCAGAATATTAAACTTTATAAGCTAACTTACATTATTTACATAATTTCAGATACCAACAAAATGAAAATTCAAAACAATTACATTTTTTACCGTACGAAGCATATCAGCACATAATATGTATGTTAGGACCGGCGGTGGACGAGTGGTGTTAGTGCATCACTCGTGTTCCAAGGGTCGTGGGTTCGAGTCTCACTTGGGGCGGCGGGATTTTTCTAATTGGAAAATTCCGTCACCTCAACTATGGATGTGTGTATTCGTGTTGCATGTTATATGGGGGACAGATGACCTTAGATGTTGGTTCCCCCGTAGTGTAGGCGTCAAAAAAAATATGTATGTTTTACTGATATCATTTGTAAAAAACAACCCCTACATTAAAGATAAATTAAAATCTGTGGTAAAAAAACCACTTCACAGTCCTCCATTAAAATTATTTAGCCAAGAACTGTAAAATTTTGAAATAGAAGAAATATAATGAACTCAATAATCTGGCTAACTAGGAAATAATTTAAAAAGTGAGGTTAGGCAACCCATCTAACGTGTCGCTTGAAATCTCATATCTAAGCATGATTAAAACTATTGAGTTCTTTATTTTGTATACCAAAATAACATAACATTTTGTATTAAATGTTTCTATAATATAAGAATATTAATATTTTAAGTATATATTTGATTAACATTTCATATATAAATAAAAATTAATATAAAGTTTAGCATGATTAGAAATATTCAGTAAATATTTCGTTTTGAGCAAACAATTTACATTTAAAGCTTTATATTTTATAAATATTTTATGTACATTTTCAAAAAATATTTCCACTTTAGTTAAATATGTTTTGAAGCGTGAAAACCTTCTTTTCGTTCTATAAAACCTTTTTTAAATGGTTTATCGTGAATATATAATTCTATTTTTAAACTTGAGGCTCATAAGCGGCATTGTTGGTGTCTGTGTAAAAACGGGTTTTGGTTGTTACGGTAGTGAACGATAACACGTTGGAATTACACCACCAGTAATAAAGTGTATGATGGTGTTGGTTTTGCTAATAAACGCCTGGAGGTATTGTATTAACTTTGATTGAATGTGTTATTAATCCTTATGAATACAATTTTATAATACTACATTATATTAAAATGATATACAATAAAATATATTTAAACGACATTCTAAGTTGAATATTAATTTATATAATATCCAAAATTAAATGTTTTTAAATAACAAAAATCTGTCGTTCCCTATGTTCCACAAATATTAGAAATACAAAATAATTTATAAATGATGCTATTTGGGTAAAGACACAACACATGATATCATGAAATCTGGGATTTACCGTTTGAATTGTTCTTCTTGTAGTACCATATACATTGACGATCACTTAGAAATTTTGACAGAAGATATAAAGAACAAGTACGTTGTTACAAAACTAAACGCCCAAAAAATCTATTTACGAGAAACACTTGTTAAAACAGAATCACACAATGACACCCCAAAATAACACCAAAATCTTACACTTTTGTAAAAATAAACACATTAGGAATCTTAAAACTTTAGAAAACACAGGGTACCTTTAATGAGCGAACAGATGAAACTTAGTAATTTCCCGGTACTGGAAGTGTGTTAGATATTTAATTTTTATTATTTCTTCTTTTTACGTATTTATGTATTTACTGTACCAGTGTGTTTATTTATACAGTTGGAAGTTTAACTGCCCGAACAATACTGCCCTGCTAAGCGAAAAGGTCGTATCTGCAAAACATCAACTCAGAAATATACTATATCTTTTCTTAGCTCACATTAGCATTCTATATAGTACATTTCTACATTGTTTTGCAGATACGACCTTTTCGCTTAGCAGGGCAATATAATTAAGAGATTAAAATAAACGTGTGATATTTTTATTAACTGCTGTTATTTATAGCATAAAAGAAGGTATTTTTGTTTGTCCTAGATATGGCAACAGCAGCACTGAAAGAACAGCTTGGGTGTCTATGATAACTTTTCATAATTCTGGTTGCAATATGTCGTTTAAAGTACATAATTACACATCCAACATTCCCATTTGGAATTTTATCCTGAAAATATGGGGGACATTAGTGATGATCACGACGAACACTTCCACTGAGACATTTTATGTATGAACAAACGCTGCCAGGACAAATGAAATAGAATCATATTACTGTTGAAGGCTAAGAAAGGAGGCTGTGGATATAGTATATAAAAACAAAAGTAATACTTCATCACATGTTTAGAAGTAAGAGTTGGCAGTGTAAAGTATGGCAATAAAATATAGATATTAAGAAAAATTGCGAACGCATTATTCCCCAAAAAAAAGTTTAACCTCACATTCTTGCTAATATAAATGTTGCAATGCCAAAAGTTGAAATTTTCCGGTCAGTTAACTATCTGACCAACTTGAAGGCAGAACTGGATAAACTGCAATTTCCGGACCTGTACGAAACATTTCACAAGGTTAAACGTTCATAACCCCTCAGTTGCATGGTACGAATGCCCTCACAGCAATTTGATAACATACCCTATCTTATCCTTTGAACTAGTTAAGAGACTTTAATGCTCTTAATGTGCAATGTAATTGTTTACTATTCTATATTAAATTTATCGTAAATATTCACACTTTTCTGCATTCAAATTTGAATTAAATCTCCATATTCATCAATTTATTCAAATATTTACTACAAGGGTGTAACTTCCACAATATTACATAATCAGTAAAGAATTTATTCCTGTATATTGCAAAATATTTGTGCAAAACCTATTAAGCATACCTAACGCGTATTAGTTTCAGCTTTGTAATCCATCTCATATTTAACAAACATTCATTATAACGCAAGATATAGCTTTGTGCGTTGTCCATTTACAAAATCAATAGTTTCAGTAAAGGTTCCAGAAAAAGTATAGACTACTGCTAATAATTGCTACTTTCCTGCCTTTAGAATAAGCTGCCTATTTTTGCTGGCTCGATGATACACCGAAAGTTTTTCATCTCTACAGAAAGCAATACATTTAATTAGTTTATTTCAGTAGTTGCAGACTTTTATCATGTTTCACCACTTGCCCTTAAATTCAACCCAAGTGCTTTGGAATTGTACCTGTGGAAGATGTCTGATTATAATCGATATCTCCTATCTTGTTGCGTAAGCACTCTTAATACATTCATGTCTTCAATGATAACAGTAAATTAATCACCAGATAATAATAATTAAGATTGCCTTTATTAGAGAGGTATTAGGTTAGAGTTGAGTGAGGATAGGTTGGGTAAATCTCAAATCGTTCAGTAGCCTTAGTAGTGTAGCGGTTAGCGTGCTAGTGTCTCATCCGAGCGGCCCGGAATCGACTCCTGGTGCCGGGAAATTTGGTTAAGGTTTTGTGTACTTTTCCTTAGCTGTAACACAAATTTGGGATTTGTGCTATAACATCGGCAGGTCGGCTGCAGCCGCACGATGACTCTACATAATAATAATAATAATAATCGCCCGTCCCTCCCGCACAAGTTTCATACCTTCTAGGGTCTGGTTTTCAGGTTGTGGGTAGTAGTTGTTATTATTATATTTCTCTAGATAAAACGTAAATAATAGGCTAATGTATGTATTGGCAATGATTTACAATCAGTTTAATTTTAGACCTAACGATGTATTGGGTGGTTTTCCACCACACCTCACACCTTACATCAACTTAATTACACCTTATTGTGATCAAGTTTTGTTGTGATGTAAAGGGTATTTATGAAACACTATCTATACCAACAACATGCTAATGGGATGTCGACCTACATAAATGTATTTCTATTAACGTTCTAACAAAACAGATAAAATTATGCTGTCATGGTAGTGCTTTTGGTTAACATATCAACAAGGGTTTATTCATTTCAATCACACGGCCTTCATATCTAGCATCGATCCTTTTATTATTAGCTAGAAATGCGGCCACTTCCAATTTTTTAATAAAAAGTCATACGAACATACATTTCATTGTATTTCTCAATAATATAATCGTTTAGCTTGTGCTATAGTTCTCCATGCATTTTAAATATTGTTGACATTTTTATATTAGAATTCACAAGCATACATCTCCTGGAACTATTGTTCCTCTCTCCTAAAATATTCTTACTGCTTCCAATATATTTCAAGGGTACAGTTTCTAAAAGTTTTTGTAATAAGTAGATAGGTTTACAACAGAATGAGTGGATCGAATTTCAAAGTATTGCCAGTTTAATGTTAGCTGTTGTGTTGAAGAGAAAATTTAGAGGAGAATCCGATTTGGTAATCATAATGTATGGACCTCTGACGGAACCATTTTCATCAAGCACAACAATGCTGTGTATAAAACATATTGTACAGAAGATATGGACAACATTCCTGACCTGGTTACTATTAAAAACAATTAAAAACGTGCAGCTAATCATAATGAGGGTCAAGTATATTTAATTCAGTAATTATAATCTAATACTAAGTATATTTTCTTAACAAATACCTCTATAAAAAGGATTCTTATTTTACAAGAAAGTTCGTTATATAAAAATGCTTACATCTTATATGTTACATTACATATAAAAAAATGAGATTTGTGTTAGTTTTAAATAATCAATCTTTATTTTCTAATATTTATTACAATAATTTATTTACTATTTTGAATAATAAACCAAATCAATAAATTGATAACGTTTTATGCCATAATCTCATGTTATTTATGAACAGCATTTGTTTTTATTTTTCTAATCAAAAAGTATGTACAACGTTAATACATTGTTACTTACATTCTTATTATTTTTTCAATGTTTCTTGTTTAATTTATAAATAATGAATCAATTACTAAAACTATACAGCCATATTATATTTTTATTCTTTAGTCATATATTTTAGAATTATTATCGAATCGATCGGATCGATCACCAAATTGTTTATGTTGCTTTAGAAGGGGTATATATTTTTTTTCGCTGTCATTTTATCATTGTTTTTGTTTTTTTTAATTTTATATTTTACTTTACTTATCTGTTTTTTTTGTAGGTAGAAAATATGAAAATTGGGCATTTAAATGTAAGATCTTTGTTCACTGGTTTTAACTCTTTGGTAAATTTAATTCAAAGCAACAATTTTGATGCGTTTTTCGTTTCCGAAACATGGATGACGTCTGACGTGGTAGATGATGCAGTTTCCATACCGGGATACCAATTCTTTAGAAAGGATAGAGCCGGTGGCTTAAGAGGAGGTGGTGTAGGGTTGTATATAAAAACAAATCTTATTTGTGAAAAAATTTTATTTGATTTTCCTTTAAATAATGAGTTAGAATATTTGTTTGCTAAAATTAAAATACATTCAATAACTGTTATAATAGGAACGTTTTATAGGCCAGTATGGTATAATATTAATAACTTCATAAATAATTTAGATGATATACTGACTTTTTTAACTCCCACTGCGGATCATTTAGTATGCTTAGCTGATATGAATGTAGATTTCTTTAATGTTGATAATCCAATTAATCATTGTTTTAATTCATATGATTTTACACAAATTCTAAATGAACCTACCAGGATAACTCGTAACAGCAGTACTCTTATAGATCCTATATTTATAAATAGTAATTCTATAGTTGATAGTTTTGGCACAATAGAGGCCCACGAGATTTCAGATCATAGAGCAGCTTTTTGTAATTTAAAAATTGAATATCCTAAATGTGAACCTAAAATTATTAAATTCAGATGCTTTCGCAACTTTGTCCATAACAACTTTTTGTCAGATTTGCAAGAACTTCCCTGGCATCGAATGATTCGAGAAGTCGATATAGATAAAAAGGTCTCCATCTTTGAAACTCTTATTTTGTCTGTTTTCAACACTCATGCCCCTATTAAAGAGGTACGTGTCACTAAACCTCGTTCACCTTGGTTAACAGATAACTTAAGGGTTATTATGAGAGAACGTAACAGTGCCCTGAGAAAATATAAACGTACTAGACTTCCTGAAGACTGGAGGAGATATAAAGAATTAAGAAATTTTACAGTATCTAGCATTCGTCGTGAAAAAAAAGCATATTTAGATTCACTTGGATTAGAAAGCAATTCTCGAAAGATGTGGTCTGCATTAACTGATTTAAACATACGATTTGCAAAGAACAACAACGTACCCGCTAATCTAGCTAACCCTAACGACCTTGGAAATTATTTTAGTTCTTTTGTTCAATCTACCTCAGTTAATTGTGATACTCAAATCCAATATTATCGTACCCACCAACACGCTAATAATCACTCTTTTAATTTCTCTTTAACTACTATTGAGGAAGTGCACAAAATTTTATTCAATCTTAAATCTAATGCTGTAGGTTCTGATAATATTTCCCTTATAATGCTAAGATATTGCAGTCCATTCATAGATAAATATATAACTCATATTATTAACTGCTGTATTGAGATTAGTTATTTTCCATTAAAATGGAAAGAAGCAATTGGTCTACCATTACCAAAAGTCAACAATCCTAATTCATATTCTGACATACGAATAATAAGTATATTGCCATGTATCTCTAAAATATTTGAAAAAGTATTATATAAACAAATTTATGACTTTTCTATTCGAAATGATATTTTACCTAAATGTCAATCGGGTTTCCGATCTGGTTTTAGTACCGTTGACTCTCTTGCCACTGTTACGGATGAGATCATCCATGCTACAGATAAGAAAGAAATTACTGCCCTTATACTACTCGATTTTTCGAAAGCATTCGATACCATCAGCCATTCCCTTCTTTGTGCTAAGCTTCAATATTATGGTTTCGGAAACACCGCTGTTGAATTAGTAAACTCTTATTTATTAAACAGAAGCTTGAAAATAAAAGTTGATAATCAAACCTCTGGCACATTTAAAATCAGTTCTGGTGTCCCGCAAGGTTCAGTTCTAGGACCTCTGTTTTTCATTATGTACACCTCTGATATTTTAAAATCAGTAAAATATTGCAAAGTACAAGCCTACGCAGACGATACTCAGATTTATAAATCATTTACCTTTGCCAATAGTGTGCAAGCTTTTGAGAACATCAATAATGATTTAAATTCAATCAAGGAACTATCACTACAACATAATTTAAAACTTAATGCGGATAAGTCAAAACTTTTACTTTTTGGTAATAAAAGCTACATTACTGCTCCAGATTTTAATCTCAATATAAGGATTGATAATGAGTACTTACCTGTTACCGATACTGCAAGAAATCTGGGCATTGTTTTCGATACAAAATTGCGTTTCAAGTCTCATGTTAATAAATTACTTCAAAAAACGTACTCATCGCTAAAACTTCTTTATGCTAATCGAGATATTTTAAGTTTTGGTCAAAAGAAGTTACTATCGGAATCATTAGTGCTATCACATTTTAATTATTGTAATTTTATTTACTATCCTTGCTTAGACCTGCAGGACAAAAATCGCATTCAAAAAGTGCAAAATTGGTGCTGCAGATTTATATACAATTTACGACGCTATGATCACGTTTCTTACTATATTAAAGAATTAGGATGGTTAAGAATGGATAACCGTTGGAAATATCAGCTAGGCACCTATACTTATACCCTCTGTAAATCCATTCATTCTCCCAATGTTCTTTCTTCGAAATTGGTGTCCAGGTCTGAAATGCACTCTGTAAATATTCGAAATACAAATAGGTTAACAATGCCGCGTCATACGACTGCTTTGTTTCGGAGAGGATTTACTTACAATGCGGTTTCGTTATATAACACAATTCCTGCTGATATTAAATGCTTGAATTTTGATACATACAGGGTTTCATTGAAAAAGTATTTCTTAGATTTACAATAAATATTGAAACACATAGAATTTTTTTTTAATGAAATTTTGTTTTTCTGTGCGTGTTTCCTGCCCATAAAAAAAAAACAATTACATTTATTTTATTTACCTACTAAATTATTTCTTTATTGTATTGGTGGTCTCCTGGTTAAATAGAGTAGCCTTTGGCCTTATTAGCCTTATTTTTGTTTTATGCTTATTTGTTTATTTGAATAAAGGCGATTATTATTATTATTATTATTATTATTAATAAGTAACACAGAGACAACTTGTTCATGCGTTAGAAAATATTTAGTTTTTTCAAGTACAGACACATTGCTTTTACAATTATAATAAAATTAGAACTTGCAATTATTTCTATCATACATATTCCTGAACATGACTTAATTCATTATAAGGCATCCAATTTAATTGAATGGTAATGACGTATACCAATTAACATGTCATCTGCAATAACTTTTAATATTGAAGGCTACTTCAAATAGCTAAAATTGTAACATACTGTAACAAATAGGGGAATCCCTATACGAAGCCATATACTGGCCGCGTATATGACGCATCAGGCGGTTAGACGAAATACAATACACGAGTATGTTCGAGCGTTTGCTAGAACGTTTACATGGAAGTTATAAAACGCCGTCCCGGATAGAAGGCGTTTAGTTAATGTTTAACCGGCGTATTGAAATGTGCTCTGTGTAATTAGTAATCGAATGTTAGTGAATAAATAAATGTTATAAATGGATGTTGTATTAAAAATAAATAGCCTACTTTAAGTTTGTAAATATCTAGCATTTAAGTTCATTACATAGTTTATAATTATAGTGTTTCAATTAGTGTATTTAAATAATATCTGTCTTGTGAATAGATGATTTAAACAGCATTTTTGTTATTATTTTAAAAAGAACGTTACAATACAATGTATAGGAGTCCGTAGTTTTTAATGCATTAAGAAGTCTTTCAAACAAAATTATTTTAGATTAACAATACGGAGGATACAAAGCAATTTTCATGACAGAAACTTATTTATCTGTTACATGCAATTACACTAGCAGAAGTACCCGTATCGAAGCCATTTGTAAGCTCTGCGAGTGGATGTACTTAAATAAGCGGCTGATCTATTAGCCTTTGTATAGCAGAATATTTCAGAGGCGGCGACTACCCCACCCTTCCCATATGGCACTTTTTGCACGTTTTCCATCTCTTACGTTTATCCAAATATTTTAAGAACATTTAGAATGGTCATAACAATAATGATTTGTAACCTTGTGTATGTATGTACAAGCTTCTGTAACTACTCGCTGCAGTAGCGCCCTCTGCTTTGTGCTAATAGCTTATAAAGAGCTTCTACTTGATCTATGACATGGTACATGTGTCTGAATTATTGAATATTATAAATTTGTATATGTGAGCGATGCCACGAATTACTGAGATCACGGATCACTACTATTCCAACTTCAGGAATTAGTTTTAGTTTTTGGGGAACATAATAAGATTTATAATAAGATTTCAAAAACTGTACAATGTTAATAAAAAGGCGCCAGACGAGGCATTCTGGTATGAAAACATGTGAAAGAATACATCAGGAGTGGGATACTACCGCTAAAAGTACCACGGCATTAATATGAAACAACTAGTGCAAGTATTAAGTAATACATAAAAATAACTGAAGAATCAATCATCCAAAACCGATGTGCCATAATCGACATTCTAACATTGAATTCATAAACGGATAATATCGGGACAGTAGAATGGTGCGAAGAAGTGGACCGCTTGGCTAAAATGTCTAACTGGTTCTACTACGAGCTGTTACGTCGATACGAGTACCGGTGCCTTGTTGGGATATGCTCACAAATGTTTTTTAACGTGACACCAACGCAAAAGATCTGGAAGGCCTTTAAAGCAAAGATTTAGAAGCTGTATCCATCGAAGAAGTTTTGATAGGCAAGTTTATTCATGAGTAATAATGAGGATTCATACTGCTAGTACAGTAGATAGAGGCTAATTCGATTATTAGCTCCTTCAAAGTCGCATTCGCAAAAAAACTCTGTTATTATTGCTTTAGCGTCTTGATAGATTTTTTGTTTGAACGGTATAATGCTGCACACGCGAGCACTACATTTTGCAGTCAGTAAAGCGACGAATTTCCAAGTTTTAGAAAGGCTGCGGGTCGACTTTTAAAATATCCAGGTAAAAATGGGAAAACTGCTTCATTTATATAGCACATTCCAAAATGTAATCAGCACATTAAGGCACATCGTTGGGAGAAGAGTATACGACATTTCTACCTGTCCTATGTTTATATAGGAGGGAACCACCTAGACGAACCTTGAAATTACGCCCTTTGCACACGAGTTTTACAATTGATGGTCGCAGAATTGGCTTAGGTTGCATTTATTGCAACAAATTAGGTCATGCAGTTGATGAGTGTTTCAGTAGATAATGTGACCAACCTTCAACGTCAAAAATGAATTGTTTTTCTGTAACTTTGAAGACGGATTTCTGTACCGAGTTCATAATCCAAGGGGTTGCGATAAGATGTCTGATTGATACTGGAGCGGAATGTAGCTTGTTCACAAAAGGGGTAGTTAATAAACTTCAATGTCACTTAGAACGCACCTACATGGTACTAAGAGGTATAGAAACAGTTCAGTTGCCGTTGATCACAAAAACCTTTTACTTTTAGTGCGAAATGACTTATAACAAAAATGAAAGCGGACTAAATAATATGCGTTGGGTGTAGTATGTATATTTGGAATCAGAAATAGGCGAATGTCATGTAGTGTTGATGCTTGATCCTTACTTGTACGATGTAACACTGATGCTTGGGCCTTTGGGTTTTTTGGCGAATGTCATGTAGTGTTGATGCTTGGCTATTACTTGTACGACGTAACGCTGATACTTGAGCCTGTGAGTTTCTTGGCGAATGTCATGTAGTGTTGATGCTTGGCCCTTTGATATCACATTTGTACAACATCACGTTGATGCTTTGGCATTGCTTTTCTTCTGGCAAATGTCACAAACTGTTGACGCTTGGGCCTTTGTACTTTCTGGCAGATATCACACTTGTGCGACGTAATGTTGATGCTTGGGCCTTTGGGATTTCTGGCGAATGTCATATTGTTTATATTGTTTGGCATAGTTTATATTGTTCGAATGCATAACGCTTCACAGTATATTATTCAAAGTTGGTACTGTTGGAATGCACAACACTTCGTTGTATGTTATTCGTATTTTATACTGTTGGAATGCAGGACGCTTCACAGTGTGCATTGATGTTTTATACAGAATGTGCAAAAAAGAGCTTTACAGTTATTGTTGTTAATTTAGTTGTTGTATGCGTTGTTTGTGTTTGTTACAAGTTTGCAACGTTTTTACTTTGCCCATATAATGCGAGAACGAATTACAATGTCAGGATTGGCCATGTGAGAGACGCCACGTATCACTGACATCACGGGTCACTACTACCTCAAATTCCTCAGGAATTAGTTTCAGTTTTTGTGGAACATAATATAATAAAATTTTGAAAACTGTACATTGTTATTAGAAAGGGACCAGACGAGACATTCTGGTATGAAAGTTTGTGAAATAAGCTTGCATTGTGTGTAGAGGGGAACTTGTTTTAATTTATTCCATAGCACTCTTACATTTTAATTGTTTAAGTAACACATTCTGCATTGCCACAGCCCCGGGCTGCCCACTTTAGTCAATTTATTCTATTATCTGTGAATTTTGATTTATGATTCGTAGAGGTCGTTGCATACATTTCCTTGAAGTCGTAGTTTTTGCAAATCTTGTAGTTGTTACCTTTTATTATATTAATAAGGCATTTTTAGTTATTTTATGGAAAATTGTTAATTATTTATCTTATTAATTAAGCGAATAACTGGATGCTGGCTTGAACATCTGAAAAAGGAACTTGAGTAGGTTTCTCCTCAACAAATTTGTTGGCTGAACAAAATGTAATTTCACGACACCATTTTGTAAAATTCAAAGCGGATCAAGATCCTCAGGTAATATTTCATCTTTTTAATTAATCTCTTTTCGACTGTTTAATCAGCTTGAGAGAATTGAGTATTTATTGTCCGTTTTTCTCTCTCTAACATATTCGAACGGGTACTCTTTATCTTTGATTCGTCCTGAGGATTTTGTTTATCTCATGACGGTTGCTGTATTGGTTTATAATTGATCTGGGCTGTAGCAGCGAAATACAAGACAAGGGCATACACACTAAGTGAGATTTAAGGTCAACTAGAATTAATATAATTATTATAGTTGAAAAACTTAAGTAAACCCAGTATGAAAATTTAAATACTTAAGTTTATAATTAACTTTTGTTCCCATCTAAAAAATAATAAAGTTTTCTAGATTGCTGTTTTTAATAGGTCAGGTGAATTTTCTATTGTTTATTTATTATATATACATTTATTATTACGTTTTGATATTGAACCTCTGAACCTAGTAATTATAAAATTTTTTTTATAATTTATAATATTTGCAATTGGACAATTAGAATTGGTATTAATTTGTCGGCTCTTAAGAAAAACCTACTTTTTATGATTACAATTTTTTAGGATTCTTCCTATGTTTTGTAACGTGTTAAAATTCCCCATTTTAAAATAATGTAATTTTGTATGCATTAATAATTAAAAAACCCTGGCACGGTCCTGTACTATACAATGTATGTTTTGTTGGGTTAAAGTCTGCAGACTTCAGTTTAATTCAAATGGCGTTTTCTTAAATATCAAGGGTCACCTCTATATGTTCCCATACAGATAAAATTCCTTTCAGAAAAAAAAGCAGACTTCTTGTTACAGCAAATGACTTTTTTGTATTTACCAAAGTTTATTTTAAGGTGTTCTCACGGTAACAAGTGTTATTGCGTAGAGAAAATTCAAATAATGTTGAATTTATAAATATTCAGAAATAATGCCGCCTTCCTAACAAAGGGATAAAATGACATTTAGTTAAATTTATTATTTCCTATACGTGTTTACTCCCATTTTTAAAGAATAGGTTCTCGGTAATCAGACAAATAAAAAACGGCTGAGGCCACATGTTAAGCTTCTCATTGAAATCATATATTTCTCTCGAAGCTTTTTGAATGCTTGTTCCCGATTGGCTTATAAAAGCCAGGCTGTTTCGCAATAGGTTAGTTTAAAATTTCCCCCTTAAGTTTATTTGCAAAGCATATACAAATTCTTCATCCCCGAGGGAGTCTTCAATAGAGCCTCATACAGTCAAGAGTGGCTGTCAAGTTAACGATAGGCATTCGAATATAGTACAGAGGTCAGTTAGACGTATCAAATTAGAATACAGTATAGTTTTTGTTAACGTTAATTCAGTACAGTACAGTAGCCTAATCAATCGATTAGAAAAGTGTTTAAAAATAAAAAAGTTTTGAAAGAGTTCACTAAATAAATTTTTAGATGATATTTAAATTAAGTTTGCCGAATTATTAATCCAATAAAGCTTGTGAATTTATCGTTCAATTTTGAAATTTAAGTGAAAGTTTAAAAATAAACCAACCTAATACGGCGTCTTAGTAATAAATAATAAAAAATTACTCTGACGAGTTTTAATTTAAAATTTACAAATAGAACTCAAGGATTAGTTAACTTCAATAATAAAGAATTAATCTTCCCAGTTTCGTTTTGTTGTACTAATTTGGGACACCAACCAGTGTTGTTTCGATAATTTTTTTATAACTAACGGAAAAGTTTCTTTGACTTCATATGGTTTTAGTTAATCATTAAGAGTTTGTTAATAAAATTGCTATTAAGTGACAATTATTGCGACTTTGGTTCGTCGATCTTGGGTCAAATGCAGTACCAGCGACTATACGTTTTAAGTTCTTCCTGCTTCATATCTACCATTTTTGAAGTGTTTTGTATTCTGTGATTAAGTGAAACCAGAGCACCGTTATGTGAGTGTTTCCCTTTGAAAGTCCAAAGAATTACAGCATTTGAACAATGTATCATGGACTAATGAATAACTTGTTTGATTAGAGTAAGTTTCATCCAAAAATTATCTGTAATTTTTTATGTTAATGATTACTTCTTGTAAATATACGTACATTGTGTTCCTTTAATGAGAATTCTTATTAGGTTTATTTTAAACTATTACCTTCAAAACCATCAGTATTGTCTTTCGAGACAATCAAATATTTTATTTACAAATAAATTGACATTTGAATCAAACCATACTGTGATGATGTGGGATCATTTACTTGCAAAAGTTAATGAAATACGTAATCCTGCCTAACAATAATTCAACTACTAATGATTAGTTATTGAATTCTATCAATACATTCAGCATTTCTTTTTGGTTGCAAATGTTGAAGTTACAACTAGTGACTACAATCAAATTGCGCCCAACTTTTCTTTTACTATGTCTATAACACCCTTATTCTTCTTTATAATAATTAGCAAGCTGTGGAAATCAGATCTACGCCCGAGTTATAATTTGTAATTAAGATGCTCTCAGCCGGAGCATTAGAAAGTAAAGTAAGTATCGTTTTTATTAGCTTTATATCGTGTTTATAAAATCTCAAATTTTAAAATGCTATAGTTTATATGTGGACACCTGTGTCTTCTATGATCTTTGATCACCAAGTACTTCTTGGGTTTTTCTTGTATGCCTTACAGTTCAGATAGATAAGCTCTGGAAGACATAAGCTCACACTTCTAGCGGCAGGTATCGCGACGGTAGGTATACGATTGGAACTCGTGGCAGTCTGGAAGTAAGAATTCTATCGAACTACCATGTGTGCAAACTTCAAGTGAAAAACGTTGCTGACAACCTTTTGTCAACTAGTCATCGCAACTATAGTATCAAAGCCAAATGCTCGTTATGTTATTTCTAAATACACTTCAAGTTCAATCTGTATTTAATATTCTTTTAAATAACCCGATTACCAGAGAATGATGTTAAATAAATACAAGGAGTATCCATTTTTATGCTTATTTTTTCTAAGACAAAAGCAATTCCATAAAAAGTCCCCTATAGCGCCTCGACAATATTTAGTACACAAAAAAATACATTATCAGTCTAATAATTTCATGGTAATTAGTACTTATTTCGAACTCATTAATTTTCTGAAAGTTTCTTTTATAAAACTTTTTACAACTACGATTATAAGGAAATTTAATTACTTTCAACTTTTATTAAAAATTCTTGCCGTCATAAGCTCGATGAAATTATTTAGAAAATGCTTAGTGCAGCTTTTCAAGCATGCATTTGAAAAGAACTTACTTTTAAAATCAAAGAATAAATCTGACCAGAAGAAAATAAAACAAAATTGAGCCAAGTTAATTAGTACGTCTAAAGTTGCTTGGAACTTTCTTCTCTCAGCTCTAGACATATTTGCTTAGGTGTGTTTAAAGCCTGAAGGAAGATACAGTAGTGTATTTGGTCAGCAATTAAAAGTATTTTATTTATTTTTTTCTTTTTTAATTAAGTTGCATTGTAAAAGAATAAAAGTGTAAATTATTTCATACTAATGAATTTCATGTACAAGACCCAACTTTTAAGCCGTTTAATCCTAATCCTTAATTAGGTCGGAAAACGTTATACAAAGCGCCGCATTAAGCTCCATTAAAGTTTAAGAGAAAATAATTTATTATTTAAGTCAGTGTTCTGTCACTTCACATCTTACGAAAAGAGAAAGCGATTATATCATATTCTATTCCAGCCCCGTGCAGGAGCATTAAACTGTCTTTATCGTAATGTTTTGTTTTTAGAATAAATTATTTATAGCCTTTTAATAAAAGCTTAAACGTTAAAAAACCTGACAGTTGCGAGTTATGGATTGTCGGAAGGAAAAATGTAAAACGTTTGTTTGAAAGTTTAGAATTTTCAACCAGATTAAGATACTAAGCCCTGCCTTTTTTGTTGAAAACGATTTTATTTGAATATAAATGTAAACGCGGCAAGTCCCTTTACTGTATATTCATTAGTAGTGTAATTTCATTAGAAGTTGCTTAATTTCCGGCATCGTGTTTTCAGAATCAAACATTTTCTTTAGTCGTTAATATAACTTCGTCTTACATTTCCTAGATTAAGAGTTAAATATCATCTGTAATAATCTTATAATTATGTTGAAACTGGAATTTATTGAAGTTCTAGTTTGATCAACTCTAGTTAAACAAATTTGAGATTAAACGGAAAATCTCTTCGAATTAAGTTTGGATTAAGTGGTGTAATAATAAATCATTACGACAAAGTTGGTCTTAAATACTAGTGTGCGACGTTTAGTTGTTAAAGTTACAATTTAACAAGTTAAACTTAATTGAAAATCTACGAAATAAAAGAGAATAAAAATATGGAAAAGTTTGAATTTTTACGATGACGAAAACTACATAAAATGTTTTACCTCATTGACTGCATACAAGACCGTATTTTCTGTAATTTGGCTTAATTCGTATATTAGGAAGGTGTACTTAAATTTATAATTATATGAAATTATAGAAATTATTCCATTATGTCTTTCGTTTTTTGGTCTACTTCGAATATTATTGTTAAATTAATACTTTTTTCTTTTGGTGAAATCCAGATCTTGAGGCAGCGGTCTCTAGTTTGAGTAAACGAATTAAAAGATATCAAATTTCAATATCCCATATATGGTGCTAATGATTCTCCTGTTCCATAGTTGGAGATTCAGTCATAAAATTTGTGCGGTTTCATTCAGATTTGAATATGTTTGAAATTAACCTATCTCAAAAACCGTCCGGCCTTTCTGCTGTCACGTGGTATTTTCGTGACTGGAGGACGTAGTCAGAGATAGAAAGGAAAATAAACACAAGTCAGAAAAACAACTATATACTAACAATAAAACAACAGAATACAAATGGTTACACACATAGGTTATACAGTGTGAGGACGTGCATGTCCTCCTAAATCTAACATAATCATGGGGGTGGTCGGAACCACCCTGCTCTAGCACTAAATCTACAAACTAAGCGTAGGAGTCGAACACCTGGTGATCTACAAACTAAGCAAGAGAGAGAGCCTGGTCACAACTCCCCCATAACTAAGCGAGAGAGAGCTTTAGCGCAGCCCCCTCATAACTAAGCAGAACTAAGCATTAGATAACTTAAAAAATACTCACCAGCTTGCTTGGAGATGTAGTGTTGGAGTCAATTTCACTGACTGAATTGTAAGCTCAAGCAAGCTGGTTATATACTGCTCGATGCGGAAGAAATTAGCATAATAGTGGGAATCCGAAGGTTGGTGTTCCAAGTATGAAACTAAGGAAGCTCACGCTTCCTGGTTGCAGGCTAGTGGGTAGTTTGCATTCGAGTCGGCCGTACAAGGCACCAAACTGTGGGTTTAGCGGAAGTGTGCTGGTTTTTTCTGAAGGCATGTGCAGTTGGTTGTGAATTACGTGGGTTGCCCAGCATATACGTGAGTAGCGTAGGCAGATATGTTGCATGCCAACTAATGCAACTTGCAGTTGAGATCCGTCGTGGGTGAAGCGGAAGCGTTTCCTCGAAGGAATGCGCAGCTAGCTCCAAGTTGTTGGCGGCGAGACCGCGGCTGCTTGACTAACGTGGGCAATTGAATGTGGCCTTGCACGATATATTATACGAATGGAAGAGAAGTTGAGTTTTGCATGTAATATTGAATTGTAAATATTTCCATTTGTGACACTGCTACTGACGACATATTTTTTTGGTACATATTGAGCAAACACAAAAATCGTTTTGGGCAAATTTATCTTCTAAATTAGATATTTGGTTAAATTAGAGATGTAATTTGAAAACTACTATTTAAGATCAGTGGTCTGCCGCTTTTAATACAACGATTTACTGAAATTTCAAATTTTCGATAAGCGCTTTCAAGGACAGTGACGAATATCTCGTTGCAATTAAGAGAGGTATGTACTGACACTTTAATAATTCTCTTTGTTTCATTCTATTAACGATATGACTGTTTATTTCTTGTGCTAAGACGTAGTTATAATCTTGAAGAGGTTTTCCGACAATCCAGAGATTTTCTGGCACATTGAGTTTTTTTCGGCCATTCCACTGTCTGGCCTGTACCTATGAATACTTTGTGTAGATGCTGACGTAGTATTGGTTTCATAATGATCTAGGACAGCAAGACTGAAAAAATAAATTATGTAACTAAAGTATAAAAGTAACGGCTTAGGACCTTTCGGAGCTGTCGTTTCAGCGATATCCTTTCGGCGACGGCGTTTCGGCTCCAGGACGTTTCGGCGCGAGGTCGTTTCCGCGGCGGTCT
This sequence comes from Agrypnus murinus, assembly GCA_929113105.1. Classification (NCBI taxonomy): domain Eukaryota; kingdom Metazoa; phylum Arthropoda; class Insecta; order Coleoptera; family Elateridae; genus Agrypnus; species Agrypnus murinus. The sequence goes on from OV816026.1 coordinate 141,656,391, forward strand.
TGTCGGCGACAAGTTATAAGTAAGCGAGCATGTTGCAAATATTTTTCTTGATATATATTTTTAAGATGCACAGTTTTCTTGTAATCAACTTAAACAAAGACAAAGAGGGTCCTTTTCACGACAAGTTAGATTAAATTATTTTAACAAAAAATCTTTAAATTTTGGATCAGAATTTGGGAAATTAGAGTAAGCGAGGGAGTGGAGGTCAATTACAAACTAGGTAGAGCCGTGTAATTAAAAAGTTGTATGCAGCTGCTATGTTATCGAAACATAAATTACATATACCTTTATCAGTCGATAGTTACACTAAAGTTACTTTAATTATAAAAAAATCAATTTGTTGTTGGCTACAAGAATTCATTTTCTATCCTTAAAAAGCACGTATTTCCGATTATGGTAAAAAATATCGTATCCGCAACACAAAAGTTTTTAAAATTAAACAATGGAAACTACTTTTAAGAACTACATAAAAGTTACACAATTAAAAATTATGTAAATGTGTCTAACAAAAATGTTACACCGTTATTAAATTACTTCTATTTTTTAAGAAAAGCAACACTCACAAGATTATAAATACATACATAGAAATAACGCGAATAACATAACTGGCGCCGTACTTACTTTCGGCATCGAAACGGTTTGTCGCCAAAACACCGTCACCGAAAGGTTGTATAGCGATAAAAGTAAACTTATATTTTGAATCGTACGCAGCCCTTCCATAATCAGCTGATAAATTTATTGAGTATTACCTGTATTTCGATTTTCGACAATTGTATATGTGAGGATAGACCTACAAAACTGAAGGATTAAACTTATAAAATGATTAATTTTATTATTTATTATGTTAAACAAATAAATAAAATATCTGGTGTTATTAATTTCATTTTTGTACTGTTTAATTTGTGTGATTAAGAACTAAAGGATATACGGCTTTCGCTCATTTGGTTCAACTTATTTCACCGTTTGAACTCCTATATTGAGAAGACTTAATGTACTTTACAAAATGTGCTGGCGCCCATTTCCGTGTTTCTTCAACCTTCACAAATCTAAAATACTTGTTTTATGTATTTTGCACATTGACGTAGGAAGGCATTATTTATACTAGCAATAAGCTACACAATGTATTTAAACAACTAGAATTTGAGATATTTCTTAGACAATAATCTTTGAACGTGGTTCTATTCGCTTCTGATTTGACAAATGTTTTATGAGAAGACTTACATACATATATTGAGATGATATGGAATCATCTGATTGAAAATTTACTAGACGATTTAAAATTTTGAAATATTTCAAGGCAACGATTGATCGTAAACACAAATATAATTATTTCATTCATTAAATAAAATAAAATGATAGACCTGCTAGGATATTAGGTTTATTTAATCTAAAAGCTACATGTTAGATTACAGATAGATTTATCAATTTGAAATAGAAATTACAGAAGGATGAATTTCATGCAGACGTAACCTCAGCTTTTACATAAAAAGTTCCAATTATAAAAAGGCATATAAATCATTTAGATTGTTTTAATAATAATACATGTTTTATGCAACCCAATCACATGTTTGGATGGTTTTTCCATTTTTATGGAAGATTTTATTTTCTTGTTAGACCTGAGATTAACGCTAAGCAACGTAATACAAGTCTTTCTGTTTCCCATGCGACTGATTCAGTTTCGGGATTATATTTCACTAAAAAGATGTAAAATAGATCAATATTGTAATGTCTACAATAGTACGTTAAACTTACAATCTCCCGAATTCTAATAAAATGTTTTAATCCTAATGGAGATATTGGCTTTGCTGATATGCTTTGATTTTTCCAAATATTGATTTTAATATAATATTTTACACCATTGTTTGAACGCAAGCACTTGGAGAACTGTATGCTGGACAAGTATGACTATAATTTAATTTCATTTATGTTGATATTTGTGTAGGAGGTTGTATAGCATCATTGAATTCATAAAACGTATAAACGAATCTTTATTTCTGCTTTTCTCCTATTGCAAATATTTTTATGTAAATTTTATATGTATCAGTTACCTAGTGTAGTTATATATTCATTTTTGTAATGGTAGAGCTGGAGTCAATGAGTTTTGTTTGTAGTTAAGTTTTGATGAGATTTTTCAATCAATCGTCATCAAGTCAATCGTTTTTGTTAATTTCCTCAGTTGATATTAATTTCAGACTATAAGTGTCTTATGTTGCTTTAATCGTTATTTTTCCAGCTACATTTCTATCTTTTTAGATTTAAGATTAGCGCTAATTACAAACATCTGTTTTCGTGAGTGACGTCATGATAAAACTTCGAAGTGCGATTGTTTTTTAAAAATTTGTCATAGTTTTCAATTGTTTTGGTAAAACATTTTAAAATGCCAGGAAAAATTAACAAATTCAGCCGATAAAACGTTTTAGTTGAAACCACGTCGACTCATATAAGAATTGGCTAAAATAAAGTAAGGTTAAGTCATAACCATATGATATTATGTTTGTAAACAAACGTTAATGATATTCTAAGTGAATTGTAGCTGGAATATTCACCCGTTATATAAATCGAAGAAGATTTGTTTTCGTTCTCCAACAATTATATGGAATGATTTATGAACGATTTATTTATTAAATTAAATCAAGAAGATTTTTGTTTCCATTATTGATTTGGATAATCGACTTGTCTTCAAAATCACCTGTTTGAATAAATGCAGTTGTACCAATCGTAAAAAGATTTGAAGTGGATCTCGACGTATTTTATATACAAGTTTGGTCAAAATAAAAGGAATTGGTTAAATTTTTAATATAACAAAATCATAAAGACAATCTTAATAAATTCAGAATTTATTTTTCTTATTTAAAAAGCTTTTCAATAACAAACTTTTATCAAATAAACAATTTAAATTTGTTTATAAAAATTTTATTTTCATTAGATAAATTTATTTTAGCAATTGTAAATATTTCTAACTGATAAACTTTATTTGATGTCAGTTTGCTCAAATAGAGACCAGTTATAGCCCCCATGTCAGGTTGATAACGAATATTTAACACATTTGAGCAAGCTCAAGGAAGATTTTCCAATTTTCTTTTACTGTTCTGTTTAAATATTTTTTTATTTTCTCTTTTGAATTAGATTTACTAACTATCAAAGATACAAAAAAGGCTGTGTTTCAATTTATCTATGTGTTTATTTGATGATATGCATATAGGGTGGCCCAAGAAAAAAGCAAAGTTGGAAATCTTATGCTCAGAAAAAAAAGTACCCCTATTTTTCTATTTTGAAATCGGACGATGTTTATGGGTGCCTCAAAGCCCTTAAAGTTTCCCATGTATTTTATATGGGAAAAATCCCTTTTTCATAGATTTGGTATAGAATTTAAAAAATCAATATTTTTCAACGGGACTACTCTGTTTCTCTTCAGAAATGTTCAGAAAATGACATCCAATAATTTATTTATCAAAATATTTTATATTAAAAAATAGTAAAAATATTTTTTAACGATTTTTCTGTGTTTCTTTCATTTATGGGGTTTTTTGCGGGTCTGTAAAAAATAGATAATATAAAAGATTTAATAAATAAATTATTGAATGTCATTCTCTGAATAGTTCTGAAGAGAAACAGAGTAGTCCGGTTGAAAATATTGATTTTCTGGGATTCTATGCCAAATCTACAAAAACGTGTTTTTCCCATATAAAATACATGGGAAACTTTAAGGGATTTGAGGCACCCCTAAACATCGTTCGATTTCAAAATAAAAAAATAGGGGTACTTTTTTTCGATATATACAATAATATTAGGTGGTGAGAACATAGGATTTCTGACTTTGCTTTTCTGTTGGACTACCCTAGTATACAAGCATCCATTTCTTTTTCTTAAGTAAGTAGTAAGTTCTTTTCTTCCAGGTATAAGAATCAATAAGATTTTTCTATATTTTATTTATCTCATGCTCTATCGAATTAAACCCGAGTCAGTCTATTGGGAGAAAGAAAAAGATATTGGGGTGTTATATATTTTTTATTTATTAAATTTCACCTCATATTTTAATGACTTGCGCACAACGTGGGGCATATTAAAGTAACACTAAATATACATATATTTTATTTGTGCTTCACGAACAGACCTTTCTAGATTTTCTATAAAAAAACATAGTTTTAGGTATTCGAACAAATTAGGCTGTAAGCTTACTTTTTATACTACTGGGTCAGATCGTACGTACCATGTTGGATATGAACTTAAGAATTTTAGTTTTTTGCTGGAACTACATTTCTTGTTTATATTTATATTATTTTTAATAATGCTAAACCTAATGATGAGGTAGTAACCATATTACTATTTGTGCATTTCGATTAGTCAAATTGACAAGAGACGTCAACCGCAGTTCCTGTCCTCGGGAATTATTTTGAAGGTATTTTGATTATGTAACAAACATGTTAGAATTTTAATTAACGTGCCATAATATTGTATTGATTTCTCACATATTAAATACAGTGGTTATCATAATTACAGAGCATTCTATTGTAAGTTAAACATAACAATCGGTAAATTTACGTGTCTATGCGTCGATAGTCAACAGCAATTATTAACAAACGTATAGTATGGAAGATTTAATTAGTATGTGAATTGCAGTAGAATTCTGTGTTGTTCTAATTGCCTCAGAATTTAAACAGAATGTTATAAATTTAAATTATTTAAACAAAGAAAACATCATTCGTTCGAAAGATCCCAAAAGCAGAAAATATCTTCAATAACTTTCTAAAGTTCTGTGTACTGCTTTAGTTCGTAAACGGCATCGTGTGTAAACACGATAAAATCCTATCATCAAACTATGCCTGTCTCTATTGATAACCAACAAAAACTACTCAATTATTACATAAAGTATCAATCAAAGCTTGTAAATCTTTTTCCATTTGTGTTCCCTGTACCCTAATCGTTCATTTTGGACTGAAAATTGGAAAAGGATGAAATTTTTTCGCAATTACAATAAATTATAACATACTGTGACGATATGGTGTTGGGGAGAAATATTTTCCTGAAATTGACAATTCGTTTAACTCTTTCGTCAACAAGCGAGAACCGGCGATATTTTTTATTGCTGCATTTCCGTACAAAAAGTGTCATCAATTCGACGATTCCCAAAACGCAAAACTCATAAAGCAGACATATGCAGTTGGTATTAAAAAAAAGGAGAGTATTGCGTGCATATATCCGTCATTCTTTTTTCGTATTTACGACTCGCACAAAATGATAGAGACGAACGAGTCTGATAATGATGCCGTAAAAATATGGTATCAGCAGCCGGGCTGCATTTTCTCATTAATCATTTTGTAAAACCGATCTTTTCACGTTTTATTTTTTTTAGTTTATTTTTGCAGAATTTAACTGCATGTGGTTGATATTGGTTTTAGAATTGTATACTCAGGTGATATATCAATCTTCCTAAATTTACTATCACTTATATTTTTAATTAACCAATGTTATCCATGGCGCAGTCGTAAAGAATATAAATAGTAAAGGGTAAAATTTAGATAACTAGATAGAGGTTAAATTTAAACTAAATTAAGTTCAGTTTTTAAAGAAACCGCAACCCTTCGGAAAGATCAATACAGAAGGCGTTGGTAGGAAAACAGACCGTTTTTTTGTTAGAATATGACACCCACGTATCCTTTGACAATCTCTATAAATCTATTCTATATTGCGAATCCGTGTCACTGTTTTTGTATAGAGAACACTCATCATCAGTTATTGTACTATATATATCTAATATAATTGAAATGTCCATAAAAAGTAAATGTGTATCAACAATAATAAAACTTTCAATTTCTTTATAGATGCAGATATTAATTACAAATCCATTTGATATCCAGATTGAACATTAACTCACAATATTGTTGGATGTCAACATTATAAGTCATCGATATTCAAATCGTCCTTAATGATACATAATCGCTTGATGTCGGAAATGAAAATGTTTTTACGTTTCATGTGCGTTTCATTAATTTTAAATTTTGAGTTTACATTCAAAAGCGTGACGCATAACGAATTGACATTTAATTTTGTGGTTCATCAAGGCGTTTTAGCAGCTCAGCGGTGTGCATGAATACGGAATGGGGCCATATTGATTCAGGACCCCTGAAACATCAGGAAGCTTGTGACGCCCTGGTCTGACTCTAATAAATCAAGGGACTACAAACGCGGGATTTAGAACGGAACCGTCACCTATATCGTATTTCGACAAAGTGGTAGAAGAACTCATTTTAGAGGGACGGTCCTAAGATATTAAATCGCAGTGGTAGGTTTTTGAATAAGATGCGGTAATGGCATATCAACGCTTTCCAGTAGTAAATGTAATCGGCGAAGTCATCTTTTTTCCGTTTGAGCCATCCAAGAAGGATATTCCGTAAAGTCGCAAAAGACCTTTCGTTCATATATCTTTTTTATTGTTCATTGAAATTCAGCTACCGCCTTTAAAACTGATAGACAACAGACTGGAAATATTGCGCTGTAACTGCATTAGGTATTAAGTATATACGCTGCAAGCTGTACCGAAAATGTAAATCAATCAGTGTCATTTTTTACCCGAGATCTCAATTTCAAGCTTTAACATGGGATAAAAATGTACCGATCGATACATCATGGAAAATCCAACATGTTTTAAACAAAGAACCTTGCTGCGAAGCGAGGAAGTAACACAAAAAACTTAGTTTTTATTTGAAATCTCTGTCGAACTCATTCGTCTTAATATAAACTGGACGCGGAGTTGAACTCTGGGAGCCTCTCCATGAATAAATCCCAAAGTGAGTCTTTAAGTGCTTTAAAAATATACTGACGGTTTATTTGTTACCAAAACATCTAATATTTACTGTTTATTAACTTTCTTTTTTTCAATTTGTTTTCAGTTCCTATCTTTGAAATCGTTTTTAATTTTAAAAATTGCAAACCTAAAATTCCTAGATATTTCTGCGTACTTAACTTATGTTACAGTTTATGTAGCTAGAATTAGTTAAGTTTAAATTTGTATTAACTTTTAAATACAAACACAGAGCAGGAAAAGTTATTCGGAATTGAAATCTCATTTTCAGATTTAAAATTTTACACACTTGGTACAATATTGCCGTCAAATAAACGTCAGTGCAAGCAAACGATTTTTTCATGCATGATGAAATATATGAGAAGTTGAAAACAAATTAAATTCTTTGGAAAGTTGACTTTTCGTATATAGTGGAGTTGCAGCGGTATTTCTAAGATAATGTTTGAAAGTCTTTAGAGAAGTTTGTTCTATAGATTTAGTGTATATTGTAGGGTATTTAGTGTAGTATATTAAATATTAATGTTGCTTACTGAATGCAATTTAAAAGTTTTAAATAATTTAAATAATTAAACTCCGAAAAGGTTAAAATAATTTCATGAAACTGAAAAGGTAATGAAGGCGATTATAAAGTTTAATCTAGTAATGGGGTAGATTTAATACCATAGTATAAATCCCAAGTGCACTATAATTATTATTAATGAGTTTATAAAGGATAGATATTGATAACATAAAAGCTAAACCAATCTTGAAACAAATAACGAACTTAAATTAAGGAACTCTACTGCGATGATATGCAGCTATGCAAATAGAATGCCTTTATGTTTTAGTATGAACTGCACTCGCTATATTGTTATCTCTCAGGGTCGCCTTTACTAATTTTTATTTTCCTTTAATATATTTTCTCTACATAATGAGACTAAAATAATTATAATTGAATTTTCATGGGTTCCTTTCCTTGAGAATCTTAAGACTTTAACTAAAGATATTATAGAACAATGGAATTTTAAGTAATCTTTAACTATTGAGAAATTTATTTAATGGGAAACTTTGCTTAACCTTGAAAAATTAATATTTTGACGTTTTGTCATAATATAATTAAATTCTTTATTACTTTATAGGTTATGGGCATCCTCTGCTTGAAACCTTTTTACAATAATAATGGTACGTTGATTTAACCTCCGAATTAAATTATAAAATCGCACTTCAAACCTCTTGTCACTAATGCTCTGCTTTTTAATAACACTTTCACAAACCTTTTTTGTTATTTATGTAGTTAATAATGTTTCTCCCTTCTTGTAGCCCTTTCTCAGGAACCGGCACGCCGCTCGCTCTCTCGAACTGCCCTGGATTCAGGAACTTGCGTAACTCAGGCTACGTAGAATTTCCAGACAGCTAAAAATGTTGTAGGTCAAGAGTACCTGTTTGTCGTTACCTTTATAATTGAAATAACTATTCTCTTCTTCTAGGATCAAAGTAAAACTTTGAAGGTCTTGCGCCTGTATTCAGTTCGGACATCTTTTGGTAGTAAGTATTTTTCCATGTTTTAAAACTTCTTCTTCTGTAAACTGCTTCTGGTATTTGTTGGTTAAATAAATAACACCTTTACTATATTTTAAACTGGTTTTTAATCTTTATTTTTCAATAACAAAAATTATTACATCTTCCCTTTACAAGAATTATTATCCCTTTTAACAAAAATGTTTTTTCTCTCAACCTCCTTAGAAACCACCATTCTTATTACCTTCATATTTTTCTTTCTTTGTTTCATAATTTAAAATACAAAATTAACTTTTCTTAGATGATTATTTAGTTTCTCATTATTTATATATCTCCATTGCAACCATGCATTATTATTGAAGAATGGTTGTTATGGATAAATTTTGATTGATATTTAAAATAGAATGCTATGTTTGTACTATTTTTAAATGTACTAAAAGCTATTTTACAATTTTTCCTTATTTCTAATAACAATTTTCTTTTCAGGTTTGAGCTTCAGATGTGATAACCTATATAGCCCAAATACTTCTTTTATGTAACAACAATAAACTAAATAGATAAATTTAAACTTGAACTCTGTTTTCATTAATGATTTTATATGAAAGTCAATGTTATGAATGTTCAACATCACAACTACCTCATCTCTGTTCATCAAGCAATTTTAAAACAATAATGAACTTTTATTAACTTGAACTTTGTCAAAATATCATTACACTACACAATGCAGATGGACGCACTTAACAATTGCAACGACCTATCGGTCTTACAAAGCTAGTCTACAATCTCGGCAATAGACAATTCCTATTAAAATTTTTGGGCGTGGAAAATGGCTGATTTACAATGAACTATGGTTGCTTATAATCACCATCACGTTTGAGATTAAGTTTAAGCGCGTGAGATAAAAAAAATATCCCAACATGGGAAAACAATTTCAAAAACGGTTGGTTCTCAATTAAAACGAGAAAGTTTTCAATTAAAACAATCTTTATTAGCACATAAATAAACAAAACGTTCTTAAGAAAAACTATACAAAAATAATTTTCATACAAATAATCCACATAAAAGATCATGGAGTAGAGCAACAATTAAAACGTTTTATTTAAATGCGGCTGATGGTATGGACGCAATACAAGTATTATTTCTCTAAGAAATATATTATATAAATAAAAAAAACGCTTCGAAGACTTTCGGATGTAACTACACAAAAATAAAACCTATTGTTAATAAATATTAGATTTTTAGCTGTTTCAGAACTGAATTAAATTTTGTTTCACTATTAGTATTACAAAGCTTAATCTAAATAATATTTTACATTATATAAATAACAATTAAAATTTAACTTGCAAATAAACACATTAATCTTGAATTTGAGACACTAGATTAATTTTCTTTACATTTAAACTTTGATTCTGTAATTGATGCACACATTAAAAGTTGAAACAACTTAAAGACTGTTGCTTCAGATTTTATGCTTCAGAAGATAATAATAATAATAGCTCAAATAATTACTACAAATTCCTTTTCATTGTAGCGTCAGCTGCTTGGTAATTTGTTAAACGTGGTTTTCCAATTCCTTTACGGTTTCATTCCATCCAATTCAAAAGTGAAAAGAAGCTTAACTCAAAAGGACGTCATCAAAAACATTGGACTATGTGTATATTGGTAGAACAAGCCTCATGAAAAAACCCTTAAATGAATAAATAAAAAACAATAAATAAAAAACTGAATTTAATGAATTAAATAAATCAGTTTAAGTTACAGACAAACAAGCATTGCCTAAGAAACTTTTTTAACGTGTAAATAGACGAATGACTAGAGGAACACTTTTTGTTCACAAATTGCAGAAGGTTCAACATCATTTGCAAACAAAGAATGTGTTTGCTATTTTTTACCAAATATTCTCAAAAAATACAGTAGTTATATTAAAAACAAATCGTTAAGCGCCACAATAGATTAAACTAAACAACTAAATCGTTACATTTAACGATGGAACAAGCACAAAAAATTCTAGATGTAGTGCATAAAACGTGGATGCATACCATGTAGTTGCTCTGTAATGAGACACGTTGAATGGAAATACATGATCTTGCAAAAATTTTGAGACTCAATTGGATTATGACAGATAATTTGAATGAATTTGGAAGAATTCCGCGATAAGAAATTGTTATAACTCATTTACCATAAGGAAACATGTATAAGCAAAAAATTACCTTATATTGCGACGTGAATCCTGATACCATTATAGGGATTTAAACGGTGTATAAATAGATTTTTAATTTTTATCAAAATAAAGATTGTAATAGGTTAATTGCATTTAGAAATTTAAATAAAATTGAAATTTAAATTATTTATTTTAAATACAAGGAAGGTTTCCTATCTAATACAGCCCCATAAAAGGGATTTTTTAACGATAAAAATAGATTGGCGTACAGAAAACCGTAAGAGGATTTGTACGCAATTGAACGAGCGGAGTCTTATACGCATATTTATTAATATAAATAAGTTGACCAATGAATTTTAATTACAAACTCGGTAAAATTAAATGGATGGTGTATCAAGAGACCTTGAAGTTATTGGGTATTAAAAATGTGAGTATCTTTCTTTTGCATTTGAGCAGCATTTGAGAATTTGAGTGAAGCACTTGACTTCAAAATAGTAATTGCGTAAAATACACTGCGTAACAAATTTAAAGTTGTTTCTGTAACTTGGGAAATATACTTTGCTCCATGTTACGCTGTGTTATGCAAAAACAATTACGTAAGCTGAATCCTCTGACAGATATAAATATGTTAGATTCTACAGTTATCATAAAGACATAAGTGTTGTCCTTCTTCTAAACGGATTATGGCTTTTCACAAACCACAGAGAAAGACTAAAGTTCATTCATTCTTAGATAAAATAGTTTTAGATTGCTCCGATCTTTCGCAATACTTTTGAAGATACTTTTTATACGCAGAGAACGACCCGGAGCACAGTATACTTACGTCGTATCTGAACAAATTAAAGCTGCGACAAATTAAAATTGTACAGACTGTGGGACCAGATTCATCGTTTAAAGGTTCAAAGAATTTCTTGTATAGGTCTAGTTGAATGAGAAGGAGCATCGAATCTTGAAACTTCTTCTCTAAGTTACGCAAATTTTTTAGTTTGGACCTTTCTTTATTACTGTAAATAATTAATCCATTATTAAAAGGAAAGTCATTACTCAGTTTAGAGGCAATTACTCACCTTTTACACATTTTTAGAGTATGGTTGATCCGGTAAATTTCATCATTTTAAACGTTTAAATACAATTGTAAAAATAATATATCAGCAAATCAGTGTTGCAAAATTATGCAAAAACTAAATGATTATTACCAACTTAGCTGATCAGAAATCGTAGCCAACCTTCCTGTAAATAACTTAAATGGTGTTAGTATAGGTGTATGGTCTTCTTTCTTCTAGTGTCTGTGAGTATGTTATTATCTTTTATTAGTCATCAGAGTGTTATCGAGATGCGAACTAAACCAGCTTACATTTACTACCACCGGAGAACTTCTTTCCAACTGTCATGCGCGTGCTGGCCCACCGGGATACCGGGAGTTTCCCGGTGGGCCTTTACAAAGTTGCCTCGAAGGGCCCTACGACACGCCGGTGTTCAACTCGACCGTACCTGACAAACAGCGATTGAATCTAATCTTCTACCCCATTTTTAGCCTTACGAACATTCAAGAACCAGCTAATTTAGAAGAATCGAAGTATCCTAATGTTGTGGATGCCTTGCGTAATCATATTTAAATTGTTGACGTAATTTGGGGATATGATTTTGTAGGTTCTGCCTAGAAACTTCAATTGGAGTTAATACAGGTTCTGCGATCCAGTGGATTCGAGTTGCAAAAGTGGGCAAGTAACTGGCCGGAATTTCTTGAGTCTGTGCCATCGGCTGATGTCCAAATGCCAGTTCAATTCGAGAAAGAATAATCTATTTTGATTAAGGTTTTAGGTCTTCATTAGGACCCCGTAGCCAACGTGTCTTTCGACTTGTATCGCCCTATAGATCTCCCTTGCACAAAAAGAAATATCAGAAGTAGCGAGAATTTATGATTTTTTAAGATTTTTAAACCCAGTGGTTTTCTTCGCAGAAAGGTTGATGCAGCAAAAACTGATAGGCACGAGATCACGATGTTGTCCGGCCATCTGCTGCAGCTCTGTACCTGTCTGTGATTTAACACATGAAACATGTGGACACGGCAATAAATGAAACAGCACGATAGGTTTTTGACTACCTAAAACAAACAACTGTTGAAGTGTAAATATACGTCAATTGAAATTGCTCTTCTGAATTCTAGAATATGTGTCCAGATTGAAGGCATTAAGAATCCACTCTATGGGCAAGAATTACAAGCAGTTCGTCTGATATCGAGAAGTTTTCTACGCTATACAAATTCATTACAGACACCCGCCAGTTAATGGAGGATGAAGTTGTGGCAAGGAGATATACAGAATGAACTAACCATGCCCAAAGATGAACAATCAAATGGATATCAATTGCCTTGTTATACTTGCGAACAGGGATAACAAAATTCGCAACAAATATGGCGAAAGAATAAAACGATGCATTATGTGGCATATTATTATTTATGTGACCTATTGACATGCCAAAATATGTGTGAAAATTGCAATATGAAAGATTTTAGCGAATGACAAAGCTGTCTACTTGGCTGAATAGTAGATATAGAAGAGGTTCCAATATGTAAAGATCAGCAGTATAGTTTTGCTAAATCTGAATAGTCTAGATTTCCGATAGATTGAGCCTTCAATGAAAACTCATCATATATTCTTACCTAAAAAATATCCACACTGCATATATTTAGAATTTAGATAATTAATTTGCCATAAACGCGAGATGGTTGGATGATCTGAAATTTCGGCGTTGTTTAAGTTGTAATTAAAGGGATGTGGGTAACCGAGATTAACTATATGAGCCACAAAAAGGTAATGCATTGCATGTATTACAAATTAAAAAAATTATGTTTTGTTATCTTTTTCATGGCAACATACACTGCATTAAAAATGTAGCTCAAATTACCAGCAATTTTGGGTTTCAGCTTTTATTCGTATAAGCGAATAAACAAAGAAAAGATAACCCAATTACATAGCCAAAACATGAGTAACACTTAAACTAAAAGTTATAGCCGATTTTGCGTTCATTAAACAAGTAATTATAAAGTCATCAACGTCACATGTATTCAAACACCTAATATTTACAACACCTCGTTTCGCATTAAATTCTAATGCCCCGTGTCCAAATAGGATAACCTAAATCATAATTATTAATCCGACATCTGAGGCCTCGAAATCCCTTAGTCGATGGCCAATTATTAACCTTCCAGGGGTTAAAATCCCCGGGCAGTAACTATCGCTTGAACGTTGCAACATCTCCCCCACCCTTCTGCAAGTTACATCGTAATCCTGATAGATTTAGGTTAGGAAAGTTCACGGGTGTACTTTACCTACAAATGATACTTTCTAAAATCCCCAATACGGATCGAAATTTTACCCTCAAGTTATTTAGAGGAAAACTCGTTAACACCCCTAAAATTTCCTCTATAAAGCTGCAATAGGGTTAGTACTTGAATTAAATTTCCAATAAAAATCACATACTACGGGGTGAGAGGATTCAACATTTGCCCCGAGATCCAACCATTTAAGAGTGTACTTTATAAGAATGTATAAGGACGAGAAGAATTTAAGCAGATGTCTCCGTTTTATATATTATATAGTACCGTTCGAGGAGTTCCTTTGCGACGACTGGAATAAATATATTCATGTTTTTCAGGTCTGCATATCAAGGCAGTTTCGAAATTTACAACTAGTGACTTCTCGGTTAAATTAAAACTTTTGCAGCTCGACTTGCTAAACCACCCTGAGGACATAAAATGTCAACCATCTTGTGAACCCTATAAGAAACGTGCTCGTTTCAAGTTGCTCTCTAATTTATTTCACAATGGTTAGCGGAAAGTCTTTTCGTGATACAAGTTTAAATTTATCATTGGATATTTATTGCTTCCGTTTAAGTATTCTAAGGTCGGTGCTTCATAAATGGAATTTCAATTATTATGCTGATTTCAGTGTTCTTAGGTTATCGCAATCTAAGAAAGCACTAAAAGTAAAGAAACGTAATTTTGTACGTTCATCTTGTTTTCAAAAGCAACAGTAATTAAAAAGTAAACGTATTTTATATTTTTCATGGACTCAGTCATTAACACCCAATAAGGTGCAAGGCTAGGCACTTTAAGTTAACGTTGATGTTGTACAACGGTACACCAGCTACGTCACAAAGATCAAAATTTGGAATGGTCATTTTTTAAATTGTATTTTATAAATGTTAATTGTGATTAACAATGTCAAACCACTCAAGTAAATACATACTTGTGCGTGGTATAAGGCGGTTATTTTTAACGATAATCACAGAAAAATATTTATGTGATTGTCGAGACCGACTGCTTAACGTGCCCATCTGACAACACGACAAAGCGTACTCAGAGATTGGACTTTTTCATTTCTTTCTTTCTTCTTTCTCATGGACCATTCACTTCACTATGATTTTCTATTTATAATTCACAATAATAATAATATATATTCAGATAATTTCATAAAATTCACATAATTAAAATTATCATATTTGTCCATAATAACAAATACTTCATGCCCTGAAACTTAAATGTTAAATCACCCAATTTAGTAAATGTTTAAAATCCACCCTCCAAATCTACTAATTAATCTTTTAGACAACTAATTAACTGATGGAAATATAAGCCGCTTGAATTAGCTAGTAGTTTATAGAATAAATACACGGTCCGTTAATTACAAACTACTTAAAATATTCAATAATTCAGGCATGTTATGCTTACAACACACTTCTACATCCTCTGGAGGTAATTAATCTTCAGTTTAACGTAAAGTGGTATTTAAATAAAATTTATAAAATTATCGAAAGGCCAAACACAAACATTCTAAAATAGAATAACAAAGGCGTTTGATGTCAGCGAAACCAAACAAGTGCTGTAGGAAAATCAAATTAGGAAATACCAGCTGCACTTTGATTAATACATGGTAAAAGTTTTTAAAGTACCATAAAAAAACAACAAAGGAATGGCATGAAAGCTATTTTTTCAGTTTCTTTGTAAAATAACTAATTAATTTGGTTGTTTAGTCTCAAAGAAACGCAATGACTATAAAGTGAATCAAACCCAATCGTTTCAATTGCAAACATTTAATTCTTTGCGAAATTTTCCATTCCATGATATGCAAGATATGCAAAGCTGTCGGTAATACGACTATATTATAAACAATACAGATCAGAAATCATTCATTAATAATAATATTTTAGAGAATGTTCCAAAAGCTAGAGCGCATGGGCGACCAGTATACTAGCATTTATAAGCAGAAGATATAAGTATTAGGGTGGGCCGAAAAAGTCGACTCGCAATTTTTAGGTTCTGATCATGGGTTCTGATAGTGAAAATATTGTGCCTTTGCATGCATATGTTAATACAAAAAAACTAGTAAGTTTCTAAAAAGTCCTTGAGGGGTCGCAAAGGCCTTGAAAATTTCCTAATTATGGCATTTATTATAGTATTATTAATTAGAGGCGTGTTTCTCATTTAAGTGCACAAAACTGTTGTTTTTTTGTTTGTATGTGCAAAATTGTTTTCTTGTTATTTATCAAGATGTTGCGTGCCAGTACCTATGAGCTAGTAAATGAGGAATTCAATCAGTTGACGTTTGACCGTGACCGTCTGATGCGTGATTGCGTATTGCAGTTTACTGTTTAGATTTTTACTTATTTCGGGGTTGTGTTTAATAATAGTGCATAAACTATATCATCACGTAATATTACGACACGTAGTGATGCTGATAAACAGTGTGTAATATTTGGTTCTGGTGAAAAGTTGAGTTATCGAGTTCGCCAACTTACGCAAATGTGATGAAATGTTATCAATATGTCCGCAATAATTTGAAACCAACCGAAGTTTCTAAAGAACCGACCGTAGGGGAAATATCGGCGATTGTTGCAGAAGAATTAAGAAAAATATGGTTGAAAGCTTCTATTCCTGCACTACCTTGTGATCGCATTCTTCAAATGTTACGAAATTATTGGAGTAAGTGCAAAAATATTAAGAAAAGTTTTAAAAATAGAAAGGGAAGTGCTTCGTTTCGTGAGAAACTTCGGCAGTTTGTAGAAGAAGCACAAACAACACTTTTTGACATTAGCTGTTGTAAATGTCCAGACTTTAAGTTTTGCAAGTGTGATAAAACTAAAAAAGTGCCTGAAAGTGAGAGACAATTTCTTTCTGATCAGAGAACTGTTAGGAAAATGGCAATCGGCTCTCTTGATGTTGTTGCGACGAAGAAACTACAAACTATTCAGAATAGAAAAGAAAAGGAACTAGAGCGATAACATAAAATGGAGTCTGCTGCTTCAAAGAAACAAGAAGCGTGTACCGAGGAAGAAATTGAAACAAGTTTGTCTGACAGTGAGGTTTGGTTTTGTGGTACTTTTATTATGTATATGTTACCTAATATGTGACTATTTCCACAGGTTTTACCAGCAAAATCACTAAGGCTTGCTAAACAAAAAGCTGCAGCATCTGTTTCTAACACTCCAATTTCAGAATCTTGTTGTTCTACTGAGCTTGACGTTCCAGTTATAAAGAAAACTATTCAAATGAGACTTCGACTACCATCATTAGCAATGGCTTGCGATAGAACTGGAGTGTCATCCCGTTCTGCTGCAGTAATTGCAAATGCCGTTTTGCAAGATGTCGGCCTTATTAGCCCAGAAAATGTGTCAAAAATTATCGATAAAAATAAGATAAGGAGAGAGATAAATGTAAACAGACAAAAAGTTAAACAGGAAACATTTGAAAGGATTAGGTCTCTGCAAGGTTTATACTTTGACGGCAGGAAAGACAGCGCTTTGGTAAACGTCCAAGAAAAAGGAAATTATTACAGGAAAACTATATTACAAGAGCATATCACTCTGATATCGGAACCAGGAACAATATATTTGGGGCATGTGTCACCAGATACTTCTACAGCAGTAAATACTTCACGTGCTATTTTAAATTTTATTCAAAGTAGTGACATCAGTATGGAAAATTTGTGTGCAATTGGTTGCGATGGGACGGCAGTCAATACGGGACCCAAAGGAGGCATCATTAAACTGCTAGAGGATTCCCTAAAAAAGCCGCTGCAGTGGCTGGTTTGCCAACTCCATGCTAATGAATTACCAGTCCGTCACTTATTGCAGCAAATTGATGGTCAAACTACAGGACCACGATGTTTTTCGGGTCCGATAGGAAAATTACTGGCTGAATGCGAAAATATGCCAGCTGTTAAATATCAAATTATTCAAGGACAGAAGCCCAGCTGTATGAATCCATCAGATTTAAACACAGACCAGTGTTATTTGCTAGACATTTGTAATGCAGTTATCAGCGGTCATTGTCCAGAAGATCTTTCTCTGAAGAATCCTGGCAAATTAACCCATTTGCGATGGCTGACAGCTGCCAATCGCATCCTTAGACTTTATATTTCGACGGAAAATCCAAATGAAAATTTAAAAATATTAACAGAGTACGTTATCAAAGTTTATGCTCCAACCTGGTTCAAGATTAAAGCATCACCCTCTTGTAAAGATGGTTCTAGACATCTCTTCGCCCTAATTAAGAATTCCCGGTATTTGTCAGAAGATCTACGAAAGATTGTTGATCCAGTGATACAAAGAAATGCCTTCTTTGCACATCCAGAAAACAATGTTGCTGGCGATGATTACAGATGACAGGAAGCATATTCGCGAGTTACGGATGCGAAGAATAATAAATGTAAGAAAGAACAAGTCAGATAAACCGCGCTTATTTAAAATACCACAGCTTTGCTTTGAATGTGATGACTACATAGATATTATTGAATGGCCGCTCGTTGTTACTACAGAACCACCAATCGTAGGAATGGTCGGAGATGAGGAATTGTGTGATATGGTAAACAAAGGAATTGTTGATGCCTTACAATTTCCACGTTTTCCGTGCCATACACAAGGTGTGGAACGGACGGTAAAAATAGTTACTGAAGCATCTGCAGCTGTCTGTGATTCTGCAGCAAGAACGGTTTTAACCGTGCAAGGATTGCATCTCGAAAGAAGATGCCTAAATTTGATTGTAAACAGGACTACAAGCCTTAAAGTTCTGAATGGTAGGGTGGTTGTGTGTGGAGAGGGGAAGGGGAGGAACTCGACGTGCTCAAAATACGTGTTCAATAAAATATTTTAGATTTTTTGAATTGTATATTTCTTGGAAATAATAAAGGGTTTTGAATTTTGAATCATAAATTTCACTGCCGTTGCGCCCCCTCAAGAAGTACTCATATTGAAACCAGCTTTTGCACACTTCATACAGAAGCAAAAAGGAATGTATTTCTTCCTCTATCTTCTATTTTCAAAAAAAATATTTTTTGGCTCATATTCGGCCCACCCTAATAAGTATACGAAGTTGTAAATTATTTACTCGAAATTTAATTTCACAATAGAAGATAGTAGTAAATTGGTCCAAAAATAACAAAGCTACGAACGAAAATAACGTCTATAGTATCGTTCTCTTTAATATTCACCTCCTCTCAACCGATTTGTTCACTGGTGCAATGACTGAAACTACTTAGTTTGTAAGAATTATTAGACATGGACAAATTATTTTACAGCATGACACTAAAGACATACAGGGTGTAACTAACATAAGTAATAATTTCGTAAGCCCCCCCATTCACCGGTAGATGTAATCATTTAGAACATATTTTCCTGATAAACATGTGGTGATGCGATCGCTTCCTGCCAGTTTTCCAGAAAAATCGCATTTGGAATTTTAAGTACACCTCTGTTGTACTAACTAAAGCAGCGGATAATGGATGCCGCCCCAAAGAAGAGTACTGCGTGTATACGAATGAATGAATGAATGTTCATTTTGAATATTTGCTGTCGTTTGTTATTAAAGTTTTTGTAGTTACGTTAATTTGTAGAATTCTTTAATTATTATAATATAAGGTCTTAAAAATCCGCCCTTAAAATATGTTATGTTTGATTGTCCTTGAATTGATTGTATTATTTTGTTTAACTCGCTGTCTAGTGTTTTTGTACTTATTCTATAATTACAGTAACTACTATTACAGTAATTACATAAATTTAATAAGCAATGAATTTCATGATTTCACAGTGATGGGTAATAATTTGTCATTTTTCCATTCACATTACATTACTTTCATTTTAATTTGCAGGTCCTTTCCTTCCCTTTTTTTGTAAATTACATTTATTTTGAAATAAATGAAAGAGAATATGTTGTTGAAAATGATTGAAAAACCGCACTTAAAATAGATGCCTAAAAGTTGACCTTGTCACAGTATGACAACAGCTGTCGCAAACATTTTCAACCGACCTTGCAGTATTCTCGAGCTTTTGCAATTACATTTATGCTGTGAGATCCGCTGCCTTGACGCCTTGAAGCCTTGACGAACTGATGGTGGTGGTGTGTTCGATATTCGAAGCTGCTTAACTACAGTGCCTCCAATCCAGTGAATATGCTGTATATTTTTATGCTGTGACCTTGTCTTATTTATCGATGTATAACTTCAGTTTTCTCTTTGAACCATGTCAGGCAAAATTATTAAATTTTTGATAAAGATTCATTTTTCCCCAACTAAAGGTTTATTACTTTGTATAGATACATCTTGTATAGTACTATAAAATACATGTGTATCATGTTTATAGCACTTAGAATTAATCTGGCATCGAAGATGTGTCTAACCAGCCAAGTTATAAATCTCGATATTTATATCGATAAGCACTTGGTGTGGCTCCAACGCCGAAGGTGAAAATCTTACTAGAAATGTTAAAGATAACTCGCGTGGTCCTTCTCACGTGTAACTTATGAGGTAGGTACATATTGCAATGGTCACTTTTGTACTAAAGGGTAAATGATATGAGAAAATACATTCGATTATAAACTATGGAGAATCATTGTTCAGACGTGGTTCTTGGATATCATTAAATAAAACATAAACAAAGTCTTGACGATATCCTAAGGTTAGAAAACTCAATATAAAATTAAAATACAATAAATCAAGTTGGAATAGCATATCTTTATTAAGGTATAACAGTTTACAATATTAAGTACAAATTAGGATGATAAAAGAAAGGAGATCTTAGTCAAAGGTCAACCTGAAAAAGAAAAATATGTATATTAGTTAAGGGTATTAATGGATCATATGAAAATTAAAACTGTACCTTCAATAATAATGCAAAATTGAAATTTTAAATAAAGAAATTATTTTATAATATCTATAGTAATAATCATTGTTATTGAAGGGACAGTAAGAATCATCATAGAAGGGTGATATTTCTTGTGAAAATAAAGATAACAAGTAAAATAATTGAACAAGAGGTTTCTCAGAGAGATTAATAATAATAAGATTTTGTTTTTTGATATGGTTGAATTTGTAAAATATAGTTCTTCGAAATAAAAGATTATAAGTTAATAAATATTAAAGAGAAGTCTAGTGTTTTATTAATGAGGAAGAGTTAAGTGTAATAGGTGAAAAAAGAAATATAAATTATTAAAATAATACAGAAAAGGAAGCATAGAAGAAAATTTAAAATAAAACGTAAGGGGGAAACAGTTAACATAATTTATAAGTAATAGAAGAAACTTACCGAGGAGTTGAAGAATAGTATTTTTAAATACGAGGGTGGTTCAAATATAAACCGGAATTTTTGAATAAACGCGCGAAGAAGTTAGTGTCGTTAAAGTGGCTGTACTGGATGTTAGATTGGTCTGTTACAAAGCGTAGAGAACAGCTGGGACCGCGTAATTTCGCTTGTCAGTGTAGTTGTAGCCATGAGTGAGAAGGACGTACCAGTGTCTGTTGCGCAACGCATTATTATTCGTTTTTTGGTCAAAGATAATGTAAAAACCGCGGAAATTTATCGGAAATTGCTCGAGCAGTTCGGGAACGAGTGCCTCTCCAAGACTCAAGTGTATGATTGGTGTTCCGCTTTTCGAAATGGCCGAGAAGTGGTGGAAAACTTGCCACATGCGCGGCGCCCCAAAACAAGCGTTACCGATGAGAACGTCCGCGCTGTAGAAAAACTCATTTTGGGAGACCGACGCATTACTGTACGCGATATGGCTGCACAAGTGGGCAGCAGCATAGGCAGTATTGAGCAAATAATTCATGAACGGCTCGGTTACCGCAAAATATCAGCCAGATGGGTGCCAAGACTTTTGAATTTTGACCAGAAATTCACACGCTGGGAAGTTTGCACGCGTCTCCTGCAGCGATATGCAGACGAAGGAGACAATTTATTGCAGCGCATATTCACCACAGACGAGACTTGGGTGCACTACTATACTCCGGAGAGTAAACGCGCGTCTATGGAGTGGAGGAAGCAAGAGGAAGGCGCGCCAGTTAAAGCGAAGGTTACACTGTCAGCGGGAAAGGTGTTGTGTACCGTGTTTTGGGACATGAGAGGAGTAATTGCGGTCGATTTTCTCACTGAATAACGAACTGTGAACGCGCAGTATTATAGTAACCTTCTAAAACACACGGTGAAACCTGCCTACAGATCGAAACGACGCGAGATTCCAATCCGAACTGCGATATTGCTGCAAGACAACGCCAGACCGCATACAGCTCGGCTTACGATGGAAACATTGCACGAATTGGGTTGGGAAACACTGGAACACCCTCCTTATAGTCCCGATTTGTCCGATATTTATTCGGTCCATTGAAAGAGGCACTTGGCGGACAGCGATTCAAAAGCAATGTGGAGGTAGAATCTTTCGTGCGCGAATGGTTACGTGACAAACCGAAAGATTTTTACGAAAAAGGCATCCTAAAGCTTCCGGAGAGATGGCAAAAGTGTGTAGAGTGTGACGGAGACTATCTAGAAAAACTGTAAAACAATTCAGCTCTGTAACTTAATAATAAAATTTTTTACAGCAAAATTCCGGTTTATATTTGAACCACCCTCGTAGTTCATGTATAAGAAGATTACCATAAGGGTGAGACAATTTAAAAGAGTCATCAACAATACTTACCGAGATGTTGAA
Source organism: Agrypnus murinus (assembly GCA_929113105.1). Lineage (NCBI taxonomy): Eukaryota > Metazoa > Arthropoda > Insecta > Coleoptera > Elateridae > Agrypnus > Agrypnus murinus. The sequence continues at coordinate 141,678,828 of OV816026.1, forward strand.
GAATAGTAGTCTTCAGTAGTTCCTGTATAGGAAGATTACCATAAGGGGAGACCAGTTATAAGAGTCATAGAGATACTTACCGAGGTGTTGAAGAATAATAGCCGTAATTAGATTCCTGTCACAGAAGATAATCATAAGTGTTAACTTATACGAGGGAAGTATTGAGTTTACCTACCCCATCAAGGACAGATCGAAGAATTATAGGGTTCGGTGGTCCATCATCATAATTTACAGAGGTGTGGTCTGCAGATCCTGTACAGCAGTCGTCGGCGTTTCATTGATGAGAGTGAAAATTGTACGAAGCGTGTGTGAAGTGAAAGTGAAGTTATAGAAGATTTCAAAGGGATTGGTATGTCAGTTGATCTAGTGGGGAAAATATCCATTGCAGACTTGACTAAAGGAAGGAATAATTGTAAGTTGACAGGGTAAATTTTCTTTTTTTCAACATCCTAAACAAAAGATTATTAAATAAAGATTTAACAAATATCATTTATTATGCTATGCTTACTTGATTAGACTTACTTGAATCTAAGAACTGTCATATATGACATTGTAGGTATATATGTCAATTGTTGTCACTAACCAAACTTTATTTAATGAAATCCACTTACATCACTATAAAGGTAAAGATTTTGGAAGATTTCTTTTAATAATGATCATTTAATAATAGAACCCAAGTTATATGATCGGGGATAATATAACTAGTGTTATGATTATCATCGGTGATAGCCCGAGTTAAAACCGACGAAAATTGACCGAGTGCGAAGCACGAGTTCAATTTTCTAAAGGTTTTAACGAGTGGTATCATCGTTGATTAATCATAACACGTGTTATATTTGGTGAGAGAATATAATGAACGTTGAAAGAAAATAAACAATGAAACTTTCTGTCACTTTGACAGTAAACAATTTTATTTATTAAAAACAGGTGACAGTCAACATGCGGTGATAGAATTATCATCGATTTGATAGCCTATTCTGCGAGTTTGTTTTTGTACTTTCACCAATGAAATTAATAAAAAATGTACCATGTGACACGTGAATTATATTCTCATATTTATAGTCTCATATTAATAGAATTAAATAAAAATAAACATTTTGAGCGACCCTGAGATAAAAAGGTTTTCTTTTAAATCTAATAATAAATAACAATTCAGAAAATAATAAAATAATGCATATAGTTACTCCCATAATTTGATCAAAGTGTGCTCATAAGTAGAGAGCTCAATGGACAATCACATTTGTAGATGAAAACTTATACCCCAGAAACAAAATAAAGAAAATATCATTCATAAAAGGATATATTTAATTGTATCCCAAAAGCCAAAGTATTTTAGTCATGTAACAAAATGTCACCGGGACCACTTTCTTAGACTTGCAAGAATAACATATTTCAGTTATATGTCACACACCTCTTCGATTTCATTTATTGTTTAGTGTTGCATCGTTGATATAGTAATTCAAAGTAAATTACTAGTTTACTTCTAACAGTACCTCTTTCGTTTAAATTAATTTAATGTTTATGCAGTAATTAATTCATTACCGTTGCGAGTTGCTATTTGTTAGTTAAACACTACACAGTTATGCAGTATTACGAACTTTGCGACTTTACCGAAATGACAGAAAATTTACGCAAACATTTACATCCACAATCGGACGCCATCGTCCTAAATATACTAAATTATTTTGAAAAAGGAAAGCAATAATATTGTACTGTAACAATATTATTAAATATACTGAGAATACATACATAAGGTATTAACAATATAAATTATTAGTATTAATACGTATTAGGTACGGTAAGTATTAGGTCGTTTGGAGTGTGAACCATGAATATTTTGGTGAACGAACGGTTTGTAACATAATTTGCATGAACCTACCCTCAGTGTCGGACTGGCCCGCCGGGCAACGTGGCTTCTTGGGCCCTACCCTGTGGTAAAAAAATCATTTGCAATAAGAAAAAATATCCAACCTTTAAGCCAGATAATTAATATAATATAATTTATAACAGTAGTCTATCTAATAGTTAGTACCAATTCCCATATATCCAGGATTCCCCGACCGGTGCGCTGCAATGAAAATGCATTGAATACGGTGCACGTTATTCTTGATTAGGTATTAAATTTAAACGAGTAACAGTGATATTGTATTAGTATTTTTCAAATAAAGTGTATTAAACGTTTTTGTTTAATTATTTATGGCAGGGATTACCAACCTTTTTTATGTTGCGTTCGCATTAATCAACATGTTTTTGGCGTGCCACACAGCCGGACGAACGCGTACAGTAATGACCGAGCCCGATCGGGACAAACTTTCAAAATGTTCAGCCGGACAAGCTAAACCAGAAGGGTCCAAAATTGTAAGCCCCCGATCTTTTAAAAGCACGAGTGGGGGGCACTTAAAGTGGTAGCGGCGATCACTCATAAATGGCAACTCATAAAAATAAATCTCAAAAGTAAGTAAAATTTGCAATAGATACACATGAAATAATATTAAATTGTTTCATACTTTTTTAATAAAAAATGGCCGTAGCAGAAGTTTTTGAAAATTTAGATTTTTTGAAGATTCTGCTATCCGACACTATGCATCATCTGAATAAAATTGTTATAACTTGTTCATTGATATACTCTAAAAGATCTGGCTAAAGACTGGCTTTAATATGATACCTGGATCAGTCAGATAACTCAAAAAAGGGAGTTATGACAGTTTTAGTTAATTGATGCAGTGCCGCATAGCAGAATTCCAAATGCAAAATACTGCTATCCCACACTTTGCATCATCTAGCTAAAATTGTCATAACTCCCTTATTTCTAACGTTATCTGGCTGGTATCAGATTAAAGTTAGTTTTTGGATATTTTTTAATCGTATTACGTATATGCTAAGGTAATTCTATAAAAAAAAGATATCAAAGGGGTGATAATTGTATCACAGGAGCAATGTCCAAATTTGTAAGAACACTAAAATCTGCTTACAGAGCCTTGTACTTTTCTACTGTGCAATGTCTTTGCAGGTTTCTTGATATAATCGATTGAATTGATATAAAGGTCCAGACGTCCAGATGAAGCTCAAAATGAGCCAAATAACTCGAAAACAGTGTCGGATAAAAGAATTTTCAAAAAATCGGAAATTTTCAAAAATTTCTACTTTAGCCATTTTTAATCGAAAAATTCTGAAAAATTCATTTAATGTCTGGGTACACATACGAATCGTAGTGATAAGTTGTTATTCTAAGCGTTTTATAGCGGCTTATATCTTATTAAGTATGAAATTTCCTAATTACAGTGAAACTATAAATTTTGTAGAAGAATGGATTTATCAGTAGAATGGTAGATGGTAGATCCTCTTATTAACCTTGATTTCTCGATTTCTCGTAGGTATAGTATTTTCCTTGGGAAATAGTTGTTCTTATCAGTCCATTTGGAAGATTTCTGATATCTGCTCTAGTCGTTGGTTGGTGCCAATGACGTGATACTAGATATCAACGTTGTAACGCTATTTTTTATCAGTCCTGAATAAATGTAATTTTGTCTATAGATTTACTGAAAAATCTTAATTCCGGTCCTGCAAATTTACGTTCTTCTTGCAATTTAAAATTATGTTAGCATTTGGTACAAATAAACCTATAAAAATTATTTTAAAAGGTTGTGTTTCAAACCTTCATAGAATTGTAAAGACATTCGGGTAATAAATTATTTTTTCTGTTGTATTTATCCACGTGTACGTTGGTTAAAATGGCTTCGTTGCTAAAACCTTGAAAGTTAATAAACATGGTTCGTGTAAACCTAAATTCATACAGTTCTCATAGGTATTGCAGTTTTGCGTTCCTTGAAAACATTATAAAAAATCCCCTTTATCTATTAAATAAAGCTTGATACGTGTTAAAAAACCCATTTTGGTTATCCACATCTGCGCTTAAAATATTATATATCTGCAAAACTCGCTTTGGAACATTATTGCGTCTCTATTTTCTTCTTTGTGAACACAAGACTACGTAATTTCTAGTCTATTATGGTCAAAATCTAATATTGGAATTAATAAAACTTCCCTTATTATCAACATGTGGACTGTATAACCCTGATTTGTCTAGGCGAAATCACGCGACCCTGCCATTGGCTGATGCCAATTTGCATCTTTTAAAAATATTTCGAAACAGTAAAAGAACCCCGAGTTTTAAAATGGAACAGACTTCAGTTTCAGATTCCAGACAGTATAGTTGATAGAGACGTCCTTACCATTCGTTAACGGCCGGGTGCCGGATGCCCGTGCCTAGAGAATTTGCAGTTAATAAAAGTACCGTTGTGTAATTAGTTTTCCGGACGTTATTTAAGAATTTGCAGTTAATAAAAGTACTGTTGTGCAGTTAAATATTTTTCCGGATGTTTGTGTTCTTAAAGAATGGGAAATCTAGTTTTCCTATTAAAAAGTGTAATAGCTTCAATACAGTTTACCGATGGAAATAAATATCGTATCGTATATCGATAAAAATAGTTCTCGTATCGAAATACCGATAAAAATCAATAACTACAGACTTTATCTTCAGTGATCGGAATCTCGGATCAATAATGAAATCCGAGTTATGTGCCTTATAAATTCAGTTCAGATTTAAATAATAAATGGGTTGTTTTAAGAAAAATAACGAAAATTTGCCGATGGTTCTTAAAATTAATTCAATAATCAAATCTTATAGAAGTTTTATGGTTGCATTTAGTTACCTTATTTTGGGTGAATAATAGTTCACCTCATACAGGCATTATGAGGGTTAATTCATGGCATACTTGAATTATGTGAAAGCAGAAATCTATGAAGATTCCAGTTTCTCTCCGTTCAGCAGCGATTGTTTTGTGTGTGCGCAGAAGTCATTATTGTGCAATTTAGCGTTAATTTGGTTTGCGAATTACCGATGACTACAGGTACTGTGAATTATGAATTCCTTTTTTTAGAATGTTAAAGATTTATGTGAATTTCTTTGGATCTTTGTAATATTTCTATAGTCTGTTTCTTTATTTATACGTATTTTGTATACAATTTTTATTCAGTAACAAATTTTAATAGTCAAGAGCTCTTAGGTAGGGAATTATTACATGGACTTTTGAGTTCAAAATTTATAATCTTTTTATATTTTTTCTTCTTTGTGTTTTCTAAAATAAATATGATTTTAAAGTTAATTAAAACCAGTAAGACTGAACCATATAATTATGAAAGTTTTTATTCATATCATTAAACTAAATTTTGACTTTGTTGAAATTAACTAATATTTTGCACTAAATTTATATCGGTCTGATTTCATTTTCTGATTAGTGATTTCAGACAGATTTATTAGATCTATTTAAATTATTGTTATTAAGCTTCATAATCAGATGGCGCCCTTCTAGTGTAATTTATCCATCCCTTTATTAATTAGACAACTGCAGAACCAATACCTACGACCTGAAATTCAAATTTGTAAGAAAGAGCTAAATCTCAAGCCGGCAACTTTGAGCATTTTATATACAGTAAATATCGTATTTTGTGTCCTAAATTAGTTTAAGTAATGTGAACTTTTCGTTTGAAAGTTTAAGCTTTGTCTGTTTTATCGGGTAGAAAACCTTTGTTTCACCGTCGCCCAATCGCGGGGTTTTTATTGTTGTTATATAGTCGAGAAAAACGTTTTGTTTCAACGTTTAAACAGGAACTCAAGTAACCTAACGCCCAATTTCTATAATTTGAAATAAAAGAAAAAATACGAAAAAATAACCCAGACCTGGATGTGTTTTGGTTTACATTTACATAACAAATAGGTTTATAAAGTGACAATTCAAATCGAATCAATAAGAGAGGTGAGTATGCATGGATTTTGCAATTTGATCAATGTTTGTCGAATTATTGGGTCCAGCTATATGCATACATGCGATTATCGCAGATTTTCTGCTAACGAATTTAGAAAATCCGATTTCATTTACTCATATAGGTGAAATGAAAGTGATGCCGCTGTATTACTGTTTCAATAAATTTTGAATATTCCCCTTAATTTCAAGGAAAAAATTTATGACGCGTTAACTGTTCATTGATTTTGTGTGGGGATGAAATGGTCTTTTCAATTAAGAGACATATTTGTGTTGATGTATTCATGGAATGATATAATGGCGATAGAACAGATTCCACTCAATTTTTGTTTCGAAAATCCACAATTTCATGTTAGTTGTGGTGGGTATAGATTCTGTATTGACAGAAAAAAAATATTTTTTTAAGAGGTGCTTTTTAGGCCCATAAATGCAAATAACAACATATAATACCCAACTATGATAGGGAGATGTTAATTTTTTATCTACTATATTTATAGGTTGGTGCCTATAGTTATAACGCCACTATAACCGTACGGCAAAAGATTTTCGCAAATGCAGCTCCTATTCTGTCTTCTATCTTATAAGTAGGTATGTGAGAGCCATACATACTGTGATGATTTTCCTCATTATTTGAAAATCATGAGTTTCTAATTTGGTTACCCATGTAAAAACGTTCAGTGTTGATTTTCATTGCTAATCATAAATTAAATTTTTAAAATGATTAATTGTTAAAACGATTCAGGTTTGAGTTAATTTTATGTATTGAATACATGTATATAGTACCAAACTTTCATCAGGAATACAACTTTGGGGTTTACAGGATTATCACTTCCAGTTAAATCTGAAAAGGAAAATGTATCAGTGATAAAGGTTTACAAGACATTACAAATATTATCAACAACAATACAGAAATAGTCTTGACGACCATAAACAGTTAGTCGGTAATACAATTGATAAATAGACAATAATAAAATTACCGAGCTACAGAAATAATGAGCAAGGTCAAGCTATTTTAAATAAAAACTATAAACTATCAAAATACATGTAAAATAATTGCATAAAAACAATATATAAGGTTTCCATGTGGCAGTTAGGTAAAGGGGGAGATGAAAAATAAATAACATTAAAAATGGTTGTAAAATTAATGTATCCAAAAATAAATGTAAAGCTTTATAAAGAAGACAATAAATAAAATATTCAAGAAGTTATCCTGAGTTAACAGTGTCTCATTAATTGTAATAATAATAAAAAAAGAAAAGAGATACAGACGAAGATAGAAAATTATTTATAAGAATTCAACATACAGTTTCATCAAAGAAACCAGTAGCAAAAGAAAAGGAAGTTGACCTCACCCATTTCAGTTTCGACAGGTATCCAGTTTGTAACGCATTGGGACCATAGCAGCCGAAATAAAGTTCTTGAAGGGCGTAGAACCAGGTACCATACCATTGGAAAGGAAATTGATGTGTATTACAAGATAAGGTTTGTGGAAGTGAAAACGAAAGTATCAAGGTATATATAGTGTTTCTCAGTATTATAGCTATATAGAGGAAAGTGAAAGAAAATCAAAATTAAAAGTTGCATATACTTACCAGCAAATTGAAAAGTTAATTTGTAAAAGCCGTAAGTGATCATCCCATAACCTAAAAGAATACATATTTTAAAGATAAGTACTAAAGTAATAAATATAAATTAAAACTTACCTAATCAGAGTCGTCACTTGTGTTTTCATAAGTGAGGTTAAATATTTTTTCTTTCAAGCAAATGTCAAAGTCGACAGTGCATGGGGATAAAACCTTTCCCATTTATTAAATTTTCTCATTGCATATTATAGTAATATCATTATATAAAATCCCGGAACAACAAAAAACTGAATTCTTAAAAGGAACCCATAGAGGAGTTCAGTATTGGTTTCAGAATTAAAGCAGAGTATAATAAAATCGACCCTGAGATAAACATTTTAAAATTCTTTTATTGTGTGATTGCAGATAAAATAAAATCAAATTAAAATTAAACATCAAAATTCTACAACATCATAATACGTTAAATTATAAAATATGTAATTACGTACACATGAAGTTTAATATTAACTACTGTCCTTATTTTCGTAATAATTGAAAATTGGAACCCAGAACCCGCTCACATGTTTCATATCAAATTCCAAGGTAATCGAACATAGTTACCTTAAGGAAATAGTATATTGCATTTTAACTTAATAGCACTGTATATTATCTTTGGTAACGAAAAAAAAGAAACTACTAATTCTCAAGTCAACAATAGATATTAAAATGCAAAACAGAATTTATAAAAATAACAATTCTTCTTCATCATTCTTAATGATAATGTAAATAAAACATTTTAGTTGTTATGCAACATGTTAAATATCTTTAATATAGTAATACAACAGTATATTAGTTATAACCAGTAAGTGCACTCTCGCAAATATTGAAAAGCGCCGTTTGTGAACTTATTATATTATCGGACTGTTAAACAACGGGCTGGAGGGCTATGGAACAATAATTGTGCTGTGACGTGCTCGATATTACCAATATGCAATGACGATGATGATCGGCAAGCCTCGGCGAGCTGATCATGGTTTGCCACTGTTGTGTGCTGTATTCGAAGCTTTCTTATCAACTTCGAAGTGCCAACAATCGAGTGTAGCTACGTTACCTGCCGAAATCCGCCCTTGCCAAAAGTTAGAATATTTTTATAATTACTCGTACATTTACCTAGTACTAAAAGTTGAACGGTATGCAAGTATTGACTAAATGCTCTTGTTTCTAAATTAAGCGTAGATAACTACATCTAAACCTTATTTATTGATTTATAAAAATTTAATTGAGAAACTCGTTTTACGCATTCTTTAAATCAACGACAACAATGGTATTGTTTGTTAATCGGCCACCGTACACAGGACGGATCACAATCGATTGGAAGTAATACCTTTATACCCTGATGTAAAAGGAATTTAATTTGTCAAGCAACTCCTAGCAAACGGTTTTGATTCAACAAAATAGAAAGTAGTGCGCTAGGAAAAAAAACTGAAGGGTGTCGTGATAAAATCAGATCACCTTTAACTAAAATAGAAACGACATGACAGTTCATTTGTTTTTACTGTGAGCCTCTTTATTTTTTCGATTTCACCTTATCGAGCAATTTCTGTCGATAGAATAGCTTTTTCTACAGAGAGGTCTCAGTTTAATTTTGGTTTTGTTTTTATTTAGTCTACTTGTTGGAAAGAAAGTTGTTAATCTTGGAAGAAGTTGCATTTACTGCACCTCCAGAGAAATGGCATGGCATTTTCAAGACTGTTTTCTACAGGTTCAACGAGATAGATGAAATTATCCTAGGGAATTGCGGTTTAGGTATTTGAAATTTTATTATTGAATAAAAAAATTAGCTAGCTAACCTTGATGTAATTTAATGATGATTGAGCGTCATCTGGTGCGGCCTAAAATATTCAAAGAGCAAACAATTAATTTCGACAACAACCTACTAATTAAAATAATGATCCACTGAGTCATAAGTTCCAAGACATTTATTTCATAGGGTTAATTAGACTTTTAATTACTATTTTATTTACTTATAAAATCAACTCAATTAGTGACGTTTTAAAAGCTGGGCAACAACACTACACACGCCTGATATAATCGCTCAGAAGATGGAGAATTATAAAAACAATACAAGCATTTCTCGATACTTTTCCAATACTGTGTTTATAAATATTGCTTCAATTGATCATGACCAAACATTTTTTACTTACGAGGTAAAAGTCATAAATCCTCGGCTTGATATAGAAAAAGTAAACTTGGTAAAATATAATAATTTTAATTTTTCAATATAATCTCCCCTAATGTCAATACACTTATTACAACGTGGAATTACTAATTCAATGCCCTTGTAAAAATAATCTGAAGTTTTTCCTTCAAAATGTTCAATTACAGCTGCTTGCAACTCGGTCTCGTCCTTAAAAGAAGTCCCCTAAGGTCTTTCTTTAAATTGGAAAATAAATAATAGTCACTAAGAGCCATATCCGGTCTGTACGGTGGATGATCCAATGCTTCAATGCCGCATAGCAGAGAATAGCAGCTTGTGAAATTGCGGCAGTATGAACGGGTGCATTGTCGTGTAATAATCGAACACCTCTTGTCAATTTTCCTCGACGTTTTTCGCGAATATTGTTTTTCAATTTATGCAATAAAAACGCATAATATCTACTGTTTACAGTTGTATTGCGTTCTTTAAAATCAATCACTAAAATGCCGTCACAATCCCAGAATATCGTTGCTATAACTTTCTTTGTCGATTGAACGACTTTCGCCTTATTGGGGCGAGGTTGATTGCGTCGCCGCCATTCCATCGATTCCCTTTTTGATAGAGGACCATAATACAGAACCATTGTTTCATCTCCAGTGACAATGGACTCCAAAATCAGCTTTGGGTCGTCTCCACACAAGTTTAAAAACGAGCGTACATCTTCGACGCGACGTTGACGTTGAACAACAGAAAAAAGACGCGGTACCCATCTTGCACTTATTTTATTCATACCCAAATGGTCATGAAAAATTCGGCGAACACTTGTTTCCGAAATGTCAGACATTACTGCTAACTCCATAACTTTCAGACGGAGATCGTCTAATACCATTTCTTCAATAATTGCAACTTTTTGTGGTATTACCGCTTCAATTGGTCGACTCATCATCTTCAAGAGATTCTTGCCCCAAACGGAAACATTTTGACCACTCTTTTACAGTAGAATATGAACGAGATAAATTACCATAAACGCCGTCTAAACGTTGTTTGATTTGATTAGGCGTGTGCCCTTCTTTTGTTAAAAATTTTATGACCGCGCGGTACTCAATTTTCGTTAGCGGCGACATTGTATCTCGATGTCACGACGAAGCAATCGTCACGATGCTTTGGCTACTAAAATTTATTACGCTTCTAGTCGTAATATATATAGTATAGGCCTTTTACATGTTTAACTATGGCAACCGAGTTTGAACATGTTGGCACATGTAGAAGCCTACCGGACCGAGAATTTATGGCGCTTACAGTAGATGTAGTAACTGGTTGTCGCAACAAAAATGAGGTAAAATCTTTAAAACATGTCGTTTTATTTTTTTGATGATATTTGTGTATAATAAAGGATATTCCTATTCGATAATAATTAGAACCACCTATTATACTCGGCCAAATAGACACACAGGAACTAATAAGTAATTGAAACGCTAAATCCAAACAGTTTTGGTAAATTTCACTATGGCAGCAAAATTCCATTTTGCAGACTGTGCCAAAAGGCTCGATAATATGCAAACTTTAGTTTTTTAAATTAAAAGTACTAAAGTATTAGATGAACCAGAAGGGTACCACATTGGTACGATAGAGTACACCCAAGCAGCATTTTTAGTCACCTCTACGTACCAGCAACCACCGGTGGAACTATAAAGTTTTTGCCGTTAGTCACAAGAACGTAATTGCTACGGTATTGTTACGTGTCTGGAACCAAAATGGGGAACAATTTTTGGGTAGCAGGTACGTGGCGGCGTAGTAATTGCTACTTTCGTGGAACTTCTTTTCTCTTTGACACATCATGTCGCGTGTTTGTTCTCTCTTGCTCTTGCAACTTAACAAATATTCTATCATTTTCTATACTATATAATGCTGGATCGTGTCACAAAATGAACTACCAGTTTATTTGTAATACGTACTTAATACAAAGAGCGATGAAATGTTTGATTATTTTGTCATTCCAGTACACCAAAATTATAAACCATTGCAACTTTTCTGTTAAATATGATGATGATAGATCGAAAAATAACAACGCGCCTTCTTTAATTATATTTTTTAGTAAAAAAATGTCACAAATGTCAAAAAATAAAACATGATAAATATACACGAAATACTTATACGTTTGATACACATGATAGAAACCATTTTTATATTATTCCTGTTATGTTCTTTTATGTGTTTAAATAAAAGATACTCAATTATTGTCATTAATTAACTTTATTAATATTGAGTGAGCTGGGAGAATTAAATACACAATGCATAGACTGTAGAAGACGTATATCCTCCAAGGCGGCTCGAGTGTTACTGACGCACGCCCAGAGCATGCCAGGATTGGTTAGTTAGATCACTATAAATAAATGTTGCCAACTTCAACCTACATACATAACAATCCCTAAGGCACAATTTGGCACTAATTTGTTATTTTTATTGAAGGTTATATAGTAAAACATCTATTAACAATCATAACAAATTGCAAATTGATTAATGATTATTGATTAATCCAACATTTTACAAGTAAATATGGAGATGGAGTAGTTTACGAAAAATTACTTTAATGTGATTTTTCTGGGTAGCAAAAACGTAAGTGTTACATTCAATACTACTGTAAGGTTTTAAAAACTTTAAAGTAGCTTCGAGCAAGTTACTGCTACAAGCATAATACCACTTTGAAGTTGCAACGACTTTAAAGTAAGTATACTAAGTGGCAATACGGTTCCAAATACTTTAATAGTTACTCAGAAGTAATGAAACTACATAGTTCCAATAAATAGTAGAAACAACTACACAATTACTAAAATATTCCGAATTGAAGAAATTAAACCTATAAAGTCATAAATTTAGTTGCAGTTACGTAACAACTACTCAATCAAAGTTCCGATCTCAGTTACTGCTACTTAAATGCTGCTTGGGCATGCTAAACCTAATCAAAACCATTTTTTATGCCCACACTGTCCACACAAATCTGCTTAACAACAGATGTTGTCAAATACGAAAAGTTTGAAACTAAACATATAAAATAATATATTATATAGGGCCGGCGGTGGACGACTGGTGTCAGTGCGTCACTCGTGTTCCAAGGGTCGTGGGTTCGAATCCCACTTGGGGCGGCGGAATTTTTTTAATTGGGAAGTTCCGCCACCTCAATTATGGATGTGTGTACTCGTGTTGCATGTTAGATAGGGGACAGATGACCTTAGCAGTTGGTTCCCCCGTAGTGTAGGCGTGAAATAAAAAAATATATATTATATAAAAAGCATGGATGATAGATCAGGAACGTCACCAGTGACGTTTTATCTCTCTCTGCCCTGCCCTTCTGGGATATATGCGTGATAGTATTAATTTATTTATTATCAGAGGATTTGATTACTACAGGTTTTCATATGGCTGATAAAGATAAGAAAAAAAATCTTTATTGAAATTACGACTTCAAATCAAAATTTGAGAGAGACGCTCTAAAACATTATGCACACAGGCGACACCTAGCGTCGTAGCTGCCCTGATGGAATCTCCGTGGAACGTTTTCTTAAGTTCATCTCCGAATTATTTTAGGGCAATTTAATTAATTGTATGAAGAAAGTCTCATTTGTTAAATATCTGCAATATATTTGTGTTAAACAATTTTCTTATATCAAATTTGACAATTGTACATTTGGTAAATGTCAGTGGTTGGAGCCACTACCTTCAAACAGTAATTTACTACCATTACCTATTACTTGATTCAATAAGTAATTACTACAATAATAATATTAATAATTACTACTAACTGTTACCTGGCGAACCAGGTTCCAGAAGCTTTTATTACTTACTAGGGAAACCCCGTCAAGACATGACGTTCAAAAGGATTGAAGTGATTGAAGGATTTTTTTTATGTACAACATTCGTTGTGTGATTACAGTCCTTCGAATTTTCAAGAGTGATTATTTAAATAAACGCAACCAAACTTATCCAGTTGAAACTGCTAAGCCCAGCACTCCCTTCTCCAAGCTTACCCTCCTGTCTCTCTCGACATATCTCCCTCTCTGACTTACCACTCCCCTCCAATTTACCCTCCTCAGATTTACATTGAGTTCATATAGCATAAGTTTAGTATACCAACTTTCTAAGTTCCTTAAGACATAAAGCATTACTTCTTTAAACATTCATGTTCTATTTTTTTTTTGATATATCCGAAACTGAAATGAAAATTCCAAAATTCATAACAAACGGATAGACAGAGACAGACGCAAGTATCGAATTTCGTGAAAATGCTCCATAGCAAATGAGACTCGGCTGAGAATTGTTTGTGATATAAAAGATTGGTAACGTAGTAAACAAGTAGAGATAGTATATTTCGTTCCGAGACGTGACGAGGCGAGTGCTGTAAGTAAACAATCGGTCTCAAGCGTTTAGAAATACATCGATTACAAATCGCGCAACTTTTAAAAATATAAATAAATAAAAAATCGCAAAACTAAGAAGAGTTAGCATATCTACAGCGTAAAACCTTAAACTTGGAATTGGGCAGATGGGCCCAGTAGAACTCTGAAACGAAGCGTAACAAAAATAAGTCTTGTATTTTAAATAGGTTTAAAAACTATACAGTATTTTAAATTTATGGTTTTAAGAATCTAAAGACTAAAGAAAATATAATGTCAAGGTTTATAAAAAAGAATTAGCAATTCGGTCTTGTCGGTCGTTGAAGGGTTTGTCTATACATCAGAACAATCCGAATATTAAAGTCTCAGTGATGAATGATAGAAGGCTAGACTGTAGGGGATGTAACCGCTGACGCGACATTCTCTATGGTTATTTCTAGAATTTGGAATTAATTTATTGTAGTACTTTTAAATACTGCACGCGTATAAATTAGGAAATGATGAGTATAAAATCTAGAACCAATATTATTTTAAAAATTCTTGAACACGTCTATTAGTATGTATTTCAAAAACCTGACCAAACAATTGTTTGCAATCGGTAGTTAAATAATCCATTATTTTAAGTTTTACGCAAGATTACAATAATTAATTATTCATAAATAATATGTTTATAATATAAAATAAATAAACTTTGTTGCAAATGATTTTCACAGATATGTTTATTGTAGTTTTTCTAGTTAACTATTTACGTGAAGTGCACTAAACTAAAAATTAAATATTGTTGTTTTAAATTTTCTATAACAATAACTTCCAAATTTCAGAAAAAATAATCTTCTCTTATCATTCAGTGATAATCTTATTAAAATATAGGTAAATATATTATTCGAGTTTTTTCACGAATGTGGATTCGTGGTCTGTCTATAAACGTAGTTCCAAAAGTTAACACGCTAAATATTTTAGATTTATTTAATTTAAAATTATAAAAATTTAAAAAAATTATAATTTAAGTAGTGTTAAGTAATCTACGCAGGGAAAGCTACAACAACAAAAATAAAATAAATCGGCTCAGTGGAACTCTCAAACGAACTGGAACAAAAATAAGCCTTGTGTTTTAAATATATAATAGGGAAACCTCGTCAAGACATGACGGTCAAAAGCATTGAAGGATTTCGCTGTATACAACCTTCGATGTGTGATTACAATCCTTTGGATTTTCGTGAGTGATTATTTAAATAAACGCAACCAAAATAACCAGTTGAAAATTCTTAAGCCTATCAATACTCTGTCTCAGCTTACCCTCCTCTCTTCCGACATATATTCCTCTCTGGCTTACCCCACCCCGCCAGTTTATTCTACATACATACATACGGAAATTCTACCTTACGAAATGATAAGAATAAAATCAAAAATCGATCTTGTTTAAAACATTCTTGAAAACGTCTATTAGTACATATTTCAAAAACATGATATAAACATAGTGTTGGAAAACTTCCTGCGTTTTATACAAACAATATGAAACTGCTCTGAAGAAGCAATTGCCATCAGCTATTATTTATATAATAATTCGCATGTTGTCCATAATTTTCAACTATGCGGGTTTTGTCTACGTAACCTAACAATTCTTTAAACATTAACCGCATATTAACCGCTTAGTGAGGTTGTTGTGCGCATATCGGAAGTGAATGCACGTGCGTTAAATCGCTCTTCTTTAAATTCGAAATTTAATAAGTAAAACTCAATTTAAACCAGTGGAAAGTATAGTAAAGTTAATAAAAGGTTCTTTACTAACATATGACAAAGAAAATAAATTCAAAAATAAGATCTAATTAATGTAACATCAAATTAAATCTTTTAGTGATAAAGTTAGGTTATATACGCATTTACACTCCATACATTTAAAGTAGTGTTGGGTTCGCGATACCACCCGCGTGTCACGACACTTGCGAGTCGAAACCATTAGCCGTGTGAAGTGTCGACTCCTTCACGACTCTTTAACGATACTTCGCATTTACACATCATGCATGCGCTAGTTCATATAATATAATTGAAACTAGAAGTCAAGATTCATAGCTAATACGTAAATCATAAACTAGGGATTAAAAAAAATTAGGTTTATGAGTAAATTCTGTTATGGTTATATATTTATGCATTAAGTACATTAAAAGACATTAAATTATTTATACACCGCATTCGTTCTAACATTTGCTATAGAAAATTAGTATGGGAAATCTGAAATATGCCAAATAGTTCGTTCTCGAATAAAAGTCGGTGAGATTAATAGTTGCAAAACAATTTAAATAATTTGTTATTATTCTTTTATTCGAAAAACGTACAAGAAATAATACATTACAAATAAAAAAATAAAGATACCCAATTAATAAGACAATGTCTTATTAATTGGGTATCTTTATTTTTTATTTGTAATGTATTATTTCTTGTACGTTTTTCGAATAAAAGAATAATAACAAATAAAATTTTAAAAAAAGTTATGCTTGTAACGGGGTTCGATCTTGCATTCCACCAGCCCGTGCAGTTTAGCAAGCCACGGTTTGCCATCGAACCACGGAGGCGTTGCGTCAACTTTTCAGGTTTCGGCTTTTAAATTAATGTTTTGCAAATAATTCATGAATTTATAATTTTAACTAAAAAATCTACAACAAAATAGTTTTATATGTACGTCTTATTCAATGATTGTTGGCCAGTTCAACAAATTTGCCTTTAATTTCTTTGTAAGAATGATCAAGCAACTTCGAATTACACTCTAATAAGAGCGATACTGTTCGACACGAAGTGTCGCGACACTTCAAGTGTCACTACCACGAACAGTATCACGACACTCGACACCCAAGTTCCCATCACTAATTTAAAGTAAAGGTGTGCTTCGTGAGTTTATCGGTTTCAAGCGATAGCAGAAAGTTGATATTTACCTATTTATTCATATTTTCAATTGGATTCTTTGTGGAATATTAAATATTTTGTTCAATTAAAGAGCAACAATGAATTCGGACTTATTAACAGCCATGGAAAATCTGAAACAAGATATAAAACAGGATATAAAAAACTTAAGTGATAAACTGGACTCATTTACAAACAAAACTGATTCGATAGAAGAGCAGTTTAATCAACAATTACATATTAATGCTGATTTTCAAAAATTCATGAGGAAGAAAAACATAATTATACATGGCCTGACTGAAAACGAATCAAATTTTAAAGAATTGGAAGAATTAGTATTGCTTTTTCTAAAGGATTCTTTACATATCAACATGAATATTACGGAAATAGATTTTATACGAAGATTAGGGTCAAAAAAAGGAAATAACATACGTCCAATAAAATTAGGACTTGTAGCAATGAGGAGGAAACTTGAAATTCTTGCGAATAAAAAATTCTTGAAGAACTCTAATATTTACATTTCAGAAGATGTACCAAAAGAAATCGAATTAAAAAGGAAAGAATTAATTCCTTTGTTAAAATCTTAGCGCAATCAGGGCAAATATGCGATTATTAAATATGACAAATTGATGGTAGATGGGAAAATAATAACCACCGATGATGGTTTAATCCAAAACTCAGAAGAAAACACCAAGAAAAGAATTAGATCCGCAGATAGTGAGGACAATGCACACCCTATGAAGGTTCCCGGAAAAGAACGAAAGTCCGCAAATAAGATGAAAATTACAAAGGTGCAGCAGGATACAATCTCCTCTCAAAAAAATTACAACAAAGAAAACTCCATTCTCAACTATATTCAAGCCACCGCATCAAAAAACTGATTATAAGTGATAAGTGCAGTGACACAGCTATTGAATCAGAGCAATTAATTCATTTAAATAATAATATTAAGAACAGGAAGATTGTTAATAACAAGTTAGACATTATTTTTTGGAATAGCCAGGGTTTTAATAATATTTTTGAATTGGATATGGAGGATGACAAAAGCTCAAACAAAAGCAAAATATTTTGCGTTTACGAGACTTGGTTGACGTCCCCCTTGTCTAATCCACCTTTTTGGTTTGAACATTATCATTTATTTTATGTTAAAGCAGTAAAAGAAAAATCAATAGGCAGGGCTAGTGGTGGCCTAGTTGTGTTAATCTCCAAAAATATTGTAGATAATGACGCTATAGAAATTGTGGTAAAGGAGAATTTTTTCATTTTCTTAAGGGTAAAGATTAAATAATGTTTTTATATTATAGGATGCTGTTATTTAAAACCAGACTTGGATTCTAAATATTGTATAAACGTTTTAGAAGAAGCAGTTTTCGAAGTAATTACAAAATATCCCAATGATATCTGTATCGTAGGTGGTGATTTCAACAGTAGAGTTGGAGAATTAAACAGCTTCAACGAAGACTGTTTAACATGTTTAGGTGCTCTAAAACGCCAATCTTTAGACAAAACAATAAACACCAGAGGATCTCAGTTGGTAGAGGCAATGGAATCTTTGGGTTTTTTGCTGTTAAACGGGCGCGCTTTTGATGATATACCAGCTACATTGACTTACATCGGTAATAAAGGAGGGAGCGTTGTCGACCTTGTTTGGATTAATGTAGCTTCGGTAAGACTAGTTACCAATTTCTTTGTAAACGACTCTGTTATAATTTCAGATCACTTTCCAACCACTCTCGTGTTGGATAATGTCGAGGAGTATTCACAGTTTAGCCCCAACTCGAACATAATCTATAAAACAATTTACAAGTGGGAACATAAAAAAGGTAGTAGGTATGCGCATGTGAGTTCTTGTTCTTATAGATTTAATAGTAGCACTGAAGCTTTATCAGTGAATTTAGCAGCATATGAGCTCACTGAGGGCATTAAAGATATAGCAAATTTTTTAGACTTATCAGGAGTTAGAAAATTTAATAATAGAAAAGTAGCATTGTCTAAGCCGTGGTATAATAATGAGTGTAGTTCTCTCAAAAAACAATTAAAAATAGCTTATAGCAATTGCAAGAAAACAAATTTTCAAAACGACACTCTGCAGCATTACAACAACGTTAAGAAAGAGTATAAATCAGTCGTTCTTAAAAATAAGAGAGCATTTCAAAACAGTTTAAAGGCTAACTTAAATAGTGTTGCTAATCCTTCAGATTTTTGGAAAGCTTTCAATAAACTTCATAAAAATAAAATCTTATACACAAATAATATTTCAATTGATGACTGGATTAATTATTATCATCATTTTTACACGATTAGTAATAATGCTGAGTTTGAAAACTTGTTTTTTGATGTAAAGCACCCATTTTTGGACAAAGCTTTTTCTTTTCAGGAAGTATATAGAATTTTAACAAAAACTAAAGATAATAAAGCGGTAGGTTTAGACGGCATTTCAGGAGAATTTTATAAGCATTTATCAATTGATGGCATATCTTATCTTGTTAATTTGTTCAACTTAATATTAGACAAAGAAGAGTTTCCCTCGAAATGGGCCGAAATTAAGATGGCACACATTTACAAAAAAGGTGAGGTTAACTCTCCTGATAATTATAGAGGAATTGCCATAATAAATCACATAGCTAAAATATTCACTAATTTATTACACCAAAGGTTACTTTCCTACACCGAATCGGCTAAGGTTTTGCCTGAAGGTCAGGCAGGTTTTCGCAAAAATCGCGATTGCTCAGACAATCTTTTTACCTTAAACGCTATCATACAAAACAGCCTACGCTTAAGAGGCAGGAGGATATATGCGCTTTTTGTAGACTTTAAAAAAGCGTTCGATTCCGTTGTTCACCCTATTCTGTGGCAAAGATTATTTGACTGTGGAATTAGCAGAAAATTAATAAATATTTTAATAAGCATGTATAACCAAGCTTATCTTGTAGTAGAAAACAAAGGGCAACTCTCGTCCAAAATAAAGATAACCAAGGGTGTGTTACAAGGAGACCCCCTTAGCCCTCTTCTTTTTTCTCTTTTTATAAGTCATATTGACAGTTTTTTTCAGGAAAGGGGTATCATAGGAGTTCCTCTAAATGATATTGTTAAGATTAGAATGCTTATGTATGCGGATGACTTAGTTTTGCTGACTGACTCCCCAGTTGAACTACAAAAAGCACTGAGAGTTCTAGAACAATTTTGTGAGAGTTTAAAACTGGCGGTTAATGTCAATAAAACTAAAATTGTAGTTTTCAGAAGGGGTGCAACATTGCCTGCTCTGCCTAGTTTTCTGTTTAACTCTTTGGAGGTGGAAATTGTTAACAATTATATATACTTGGGTATTAATCTTAATTTTAATGGCCTCTTTGCTGAAGCAACTAAAAGTCAAATTAAAAAGGCTAATTTAGCTATAAATGGATTAATGCATACAATTTGGGCTTCTAAAATTACAAACTGGAATGTCATTGTCCACTTGTACAATACAGTAGTAATACCTACTTTAAGTTATGGAGTAGGGATTTGGGGTTTACAATATCTTAGTAAATTAGAAATCACACAGAATAATTTTTTCAAACGCATTTTGGGCCTACAAAGAACTACTCCTGGCTATATTATTAGATGTGAAACCAAACTACCTAATTTAAGCTACTATGTTATTAAAGCTGCACTTTTTTATATAATTAAAACACTTAAAGTTAGTGACAATAGATACACAAAAATTGCCCTCAAAATGCTTTACTCCATTCATCAATATGCCAGTAATGATAAATATAATTGGTTTTCCCAAATATCAAAAGTTATCACACAAACTGTAGATGTTACAATTGATTTAAACTGTTTGGAGGTTGAAACTGTGAATACAATTTTAGGAAAACATAAACACATCAGTCATTACAATGATTGGAATAAATTACTTTTAAGTACCGTAAACCTAAATTACAAACATTTATATGATGCTAATCCTTTTAGTACGTCTATTGAAAAGTACCTTAAATATAATATTCCATTAAAAATTAAAAGATGTTTGGCTCAACTGAGATGTACAAATCAGGTGCTGCTATACTTAAATTTAAATAATAACAGTTATAAAATATACATAAATAGCTGTTGCTCTTTGTGCAATTTAGGTGAAGCCGAATCAATTAACCACATTCTGTTTAAATGTCCTATTTACAAAGCCTTGCGACAACACTTCCTTCAGGATACTAACGAGGAGCAGTACACCGATATTTTATTTAATATTTCAGTAAACATGTGTTTTGCTTTCTACAATTTCTTATGTGCCGCTATGCTACTGAGATCTTTTTGTTTAAATGAGTAGTTTATTATTATGTTATGACTTTGTTAATATAGTTTACCTGTTACTTATCAGATGTATCTTTACTGCGATGTACACAACTCCCTTGCTTATAATACTTTTCTTTTCTGTGATGTATTGGAATAGCAATAAATTTTTGATTTGATTTGATTTGATTTGATTAACCGCTTAGTAATGTTTGAAATGAACTGCTGCATCACCCTTTTACATTATATTTATAAGCGGAAGTACTTACGAAACCCGCCACCGTAAAAAATGAGAGGGCGCCCCTAGTGAATGTCCGATTCGCCTGTCTCAAATTAAACATTTTATATTTGTTAAAAAAATATACAAACATTAAAAAAAATACAAAAATTAAATAGTGTTGACTGATCTACACAACGAAAGCTACAATTAAAAAAAATCGCTTAGATCGGCCCGGTGGAACTCTCAAACGAACTGGAACAAAAATAAGCCTTGTGTTTTAAATATATAGATATGATAATAAATTACTTATGCTTTAGTTATTTTCGCAGTAATTTAAAAGATCTAAAAATGACGCAAAGCCAAACAAGAAGGATACACTTACTAAATATAATAATTATTAAAATAATATAATAAATATATCGTAATGTAGAAATGTTTATTCAGAAAAGTTTAGTTTATCTTTTAGCGACTTGCAAATTCTAATAATGTAACGTAGGGTTTTCGTGACTGGAGGACGTAGTCAGAGGTAGAGAGGAAAGAAAACACAAGGCATGAAAACAACTTGCAAATTCTAATAATGTAAAGTGGAGTTTTCGTGACTGGAGGACGTAGTCAGAGGTAGAGAGGAAAGAAAACACAAGGCATGAAAACAACTATATACTAACAACAAACAATAGAATACAAAAGGTTACACACATTGGTTATACAGCATGAGGACGTACATGTCCTCCTAAATAAAACTATCATAGTCATGAGAGTGGTCGGAACCACCCTGCTCTAGCACTAAATCTACAAACTAAGCGTAGGAGACGAACTCCTGGTGATCTACAAACCAAGCGAGAGAGAGCCTGGACACAACTCCCCCATAACTAAGCGAGAGAGAGCCTTGCACAACCCACTCTTAACTAAGCAGAACTAAGCCGTAGATAAATTAAAAGGTACTTACCAGCTTGCTTGGGGATATAGAGTTGGAGTCATTTTTACTGACTGAATTGTAAACTCAAAGCAAGCTGGTTATATACTGTTCAAGGCGGAAGAGATTAGCATAATAGTGGGAATCCGTAAGTTGGTGTTCCAAGTATGAAACTATGGAAGCTCATGCTTCCTGGTTGCAAGCTAGTGGGTTGAAGCAGAAATTCTTCGAATAAATAGCCGGCTGGCGTGTGCAAGTGGGTTAATCGGAAGTGTGCTGATTTCTTCTGAAGGAATGCGCAGCTGCTTGTGAATCGTAGGCGACTTGACTGCATGTGGACGAACGTGGGTTGTTCAGTATAGACGAAGAAACTGTAGTAGATAAAATGCATTGGAATGGCCAGACGTGAGTGACTCGGTAGCGTTTCTTCGAAGGAATGCGCAGCTGGCTCCAAGTTGTAGGCGACGAGACCGTGGCTGCTTGACTAACGTGGGTAACTGAGTGTGGCCTTGCACGATATTTGCGCAAGTTGTAGGACTTGTAAAATTATTCAAGTGGAAATAATTTCCGTTTGTGACAATAACAAAACTTAAGCTTGCGAAACGCCTCAAATCGAATGATACCCTAGAAAAAGCGATATACCGGGTGTCCCATCCTTAAACGCTGGTTGTATAGCAACGTTTAAGAGATCATGTCAACTTGTTTAATTTTTCAAATTGCACCTTCTGTTTTTTTCACGGAAATGTATTCTTCACTGTATCCTGCATATGGTAGTACGCCTTACGTAATTATCTAATGTGCATTTAGGGGTTGAAAAAATATTTTTTATAAATTGTACACATTCATTGTTCATATTCACTAACTAAATTATTTATTCAAAAAGTATTATGATTAGAGCCGTGTCTACAAGGGAACTACTGAGGCGCTTTGAAGCCTGTGTAGAGTCCACAGGATGTCATTTTAAGCATTTGCTTTAAGTTTAAGATAAATTCAACTTACAAAAATATTATTTAAAACCCCTAAATGCACATTAGATAATTACGTAAGACATACTACCATATGCAGAATGAAGTGAAGGTGCAATTTGAAACTTTAAGGAACACATGTTGCTACTTTCTATGCAAAACTGAAAGAAATTTGATAATGTGCTAAGATTCTGGAAGGATAACCGTTGTACATGCAAATTAAAGAGCAGCACAGTAGGATTAGAAGGTGCTGATCACTTTTTGGGGTACAATAACTGCCTAAACTGTAAATTATGAGGCGATGAATAATGCTAGACGCCTGAGGATAATCTTATTGAAAAGAGCGGACTTTTTAATAAATGACCTCTATAATAACTCAAAACGGGTTTCTTCCGCGGTCACATATATAGAATAAATTTGTTAATTTATTTATACAACTATATAATATTTAATTGCTGCTACACATTGCCTGGACAACCAGAAGCTGTGAAGCTTGTGCTAGAGGAAGTGGTTATTATTATGCGTATGCAGGGCTACAACCGACTTATAGATGGTATAGCACAATTCTCACATTTGGGTTACAGTTAAGGTAAACTACAGAAAATCTTAACCAGATCTGCTGGTACCGGGATTTGCTCCTGTATGCTTGATTTTAACATTCTTAGTATTTCAAGGTGTTTCTCTAACTCATCCACATGTAACTCATATTTTTAACACCTTTTTACAAACACATATCTTCTTGTGATGACATTTTATTTATATTTTACTTTCAGTTATTGCTTCAAGTAAAAATCAACAACTGCCTTCACCTTATTTGTACCAACTAATGTTGAAAACTACCCAACAGTGTTTTCTGAGCAATTTTTATTATATATAATGTAAAGTAAGGCAAATTAATGATCTACATTTACTAAACGTGTTATACTATGGCAAATTGCTAAACTTCTTGCTTGAGAATTCTCAGGATTTTTAAAATAATTGAATTTAATTTTATAAGTATAACATCTTTTCGATACAGCTTAGATTAGCCGAAATAAGAATTTCGTAAACTAATTTCTGATACAAATACTACTTAGTTGTAATTAAGTTATAATTTAATTTTGAGTTTTTTAAATGATAATCATTATTCATTGTTATTAATTCATTTAACATATAAACTGATTCGTATAAAAAAGGATTCCAAGAAAATACGACACCTCTGATAAGCTAACACACTCAAATAAATCAAGCTTTGCTGACTTTTACTTATTGAACTAAAATTGCTGTTTATCTATTAAGGACCACAATAGATTTTGTAACTTTGTAATCTTTAAATTAAACAAAATAACAATAGCAAGAACATAATGTGTATTATCAACAATGGAATTTCCACTAGCAGGGTTAAATGAAACGAAAGCAAAAGACTAATCTTATTGATCTTTTGTCGTTGTGTAAACACTGTGGTTGTGCAGCTCAACTAATATAGAAGGATGGTCAAAATGCACTGTTGCAGAAAGGGAGTAGAGTAGACAAATACTGGGAAATGCGATTAGAGATAAGTACCGCTTTTAGCATCGCCTAAAGGTGCACTTTTTAAATCTCTGCGTAGACAAGAAGAGTTTTCTTTAATATATCTAAATGGACTATGAATATTTATTTAATTTTAACTTATTAAATCTTTTGTTGAGTGAAATTAAAATAGTATTTACATATGTAATTTATTCCTTACCTTAGCAGAATCAATGTATATAAAGATGTAGTTAATAGAAGCATACCTGAAAAAGGAGAGCATCATTAGTTTTATCGACAAGGCTAAATAATTCCTAAATAAAAAATACAAAGTTACGATTTATTGTGCTTTTATCGGTTGATACATATTGCTGTGATTCCAGCACTTGCGTTGAATATAAGTCATTTGGGTTGCCTATATATTTAGGGGTTTGGATTCAACTTGAACAAATCTTAATTAAACAAATTAATTTGTTACTTAATAAGTAAAGGATACACTCTACGTCACTTGATAATAATAATAAGTAGATCTTAAACAGTTTTTCTACTTCAAACTGAAAAATTATTTTAACAAGTTACGATTTGCATATCGTTAGGTCGTTGGACTTGGTTTTTCATAATTGAAGCCATTGTAAGGTGTAGTTTCACCTGGAAATTATAAAAGGCATAGATGGAAAGGTGTATGCAAGCAATCACCACAATACTCAAAGTTTTTGTTGTTGAATTTCAAGTAAATCCAATGCTGGTTTAACGATTCATCAAATTTATGATAAATGTACAATTTTGAAGCTTAAAATTTGTATCTTTTGAACTTGATCTGTTAAAATAGTAAAATCTAGTTAATATTTAAAGTTTTGGTGCCAAAATTGATGTAAATATTGTGTAATAGGATGTTAGGATTAATTTAATAATAAGAAAAGCAGGTAATAAGGTGTGAAAATGTTATTATCTATATTTTTGTTAAACCATGTTTGTCAGAAAATTCAAAATGGTTGCCATTGAATCCTAGAGTTAAATTTGCTTTTTGTTAGACATGTAATATACCAAAATATAGGAAAAAGTATCCTTTTACCGATTATGTAATTTGTTTAAACATTTAATTTAATTTCCTAACAAGAATTTGGTTATGTAAATCTTGTTAGGTTAGATGTTCAATTTTCTTTAGCAACTTACCAGATTTTGTTATTGGAAAAATGATGTTTGGCGTTTGTTTTTGAAAAAATATAAAAGCAGGTCGAAAATCTGGTTACTTGCTTCTTGATTTTCATACAAAGCAGAAGCCATGTCAGATCACGTAATAATTTAATAAAATTTTGAGGTTATGTGTGTCAAACTTAACGTCAATGAAACGTCAAAAAAGTGAGGTTACGACAAAAATCATCCAAATTTAATTTTTTTGAAAAACTTAAATAATTTAAAAAAATGATAATAATAAAGAACAATTAATGTGAATTATAAAAAAAGGAAAGTGAAGTGTTAATTTGGTTTTTTGGCTATTTATTTATAAGAAGAAAATTTCTGGAAAACTTATTGGAACTTTATTTCTGGATGGAAGGAATTTTAAAACAGGATATAATGGAAACTTGTTGGAAATCACTAACTGATTTGATGCTCTCACGTCTTGAAGAAAACATGTCCAATATTTAATAATGGTAATTATTTACAATACAATTTTCACTGGAAAGATCACTTTAAAAATGTGTGTTCACGATCACAACAAATAAGCAGGTAAATTTACTGACTATTACAGAAAACTGCCAAATAATGTAGAGTCTTTAAAAATCTTCGAGTGTGGCAAAATTTTTGAATTTAAAAATTTATTTTCTAACTTTAACTTTATTTTTGTCTCGTTTCTTTCTTTTAATTATAATTTAAGATCGTGGGATTGATAAAATAAAAATTAATCGGGAAAAGAGAATTATATTGTCTCTTAATTCGTATTTTGGTAAATCCAATTGACACCAATAATTAATTTAAATTATTCCAAGTTTGTTAATTGAATCCAGTTTAGATAGTAAGAAATTTTAGTTTGTTTTTGTTTCTCTTTCATAAACTTTCAGTTTTCATTCTTTTTATGTGTTTATTAATAATATAATATTTTTAAATTGTTTATAAATTAAATTGTTAGTGTATTTTTTTGTTTTGTGTCCATTAACAGAAATGTACAGGTATAGGTTGAAAATATTTTATTATTTTGTCAAAGGGCGACCAGCCTGAAATTTTCTCATGCAATTTTCCTGAGCTTGTCTTTGGATTTTAAAATCATAGCCGGTGCAAATTTTCTTTTCATCACAAAGGTAAGTGGTGTTTGTTTATAACTTGTCAGTTTGCCTTGCTACCATTAAACATTAGTGATAGTGGTCTTTAATTTAAATAAATCTATGATCAAGTGTTGTAAAGTGTATACCAGTACAGCGATAAAATTTTATTGTAGCACAAATGCGATGCTTATTAATTAATTTTTATTTATAATCTAAATTGATTAAACGAACACACACGCGCCGCGCCACTTTTTTTATATCATAACAGTATGTATAAGTCTTAATACCATTACACAGATTTGTATCGCATATGCAATTAGAACTGTGTAACACAATACTATACTTTAAACGGCGTCTCCTAACCACACACCCTATGTGATATGTCAATACGTATTTCGGAAACAATGTTATTTTTTTATAGCGAAAGACTATGTTTCGCCGTTTAAATCCTAAAACATTGATGAGCCGCTATCATAAAATTATTATTTTTGGAATATTTTTTCACTCCATGAGCAAGAATCTTAATTTAGCGGCCTCGCGATTAATTTATATGACATGCTTGGACACATTATTGTTTGATTGTAGAGACTTTTCTTCTTCTAAGTACATGAAATTCTAAAATACTCGTTATGAAGTTCGTCCTAAATTTTGAATTAGAAATTAAACTTCATTTTCGTCAGTTAAATTTAATGACAAAATCTTCACTAGTATTATAAATGCTCTTACTAGAGCTTGTTATTAATCTTAAAAAATATAAATCAAGTCATAAAGTAAAAACGTTAAATTATCAACAAAACTTTTCTAAGTTATATTTATTCACTGGGTTATAAAATTCACAGGTAAAATTCTCGATTTATTTATCTTGCAACTTGGATCAATTGGGAGAGCACTTCTCGAATGCTTTTAACAGTGCGTATGCTACAATCGACCATCCAAATTGCTCAGTTGGAGAAATTCCAGCCTAACAAATGTCGCTTACAAAGCACTCCGAGTGCGCCCTAGAGGGGGACAATCAAACACGGTATTAAACTGTCGGTTGATGTTATTGTAACAACATTTTTGATATATTTTAGACACTAAGCCCTTACAACAATTACAAAAATATGAAATTTTAAAATACTGTCTCCCCGAAACTAAAACAATGAAATTCGTTCCTGAACTGTAGTACAGGGTCATCATTATTTCAAGGGAAAATTTTTAAAATCTAATTCGGTAAAATTTTCAAAACTTGAATACTAAGGGTTTAGAAAAGGAAATTTTAAAAAGCTGAAACTTTGGTACTCTAAATCACTGAAATATTGCATTTCTGGAATTGACAACTCAATACTTAGCGTTTACTGTCTCCAGCCTTACTTCGTGGAACTCCATAATCATAAAATAGAATATAAATACAAAGATTAGTAACTAATCTTTGTATTTATATTCTATTTAACTCAATACTTATTTATGACTTGAAATTTATTCCCTTATTGAAATTCGATAACAGTAAAAACTTGGAAACTTCGATATCTACCGTCATGATATTTGAACATGTTAGAGAGAATTTACTAGCAATATATTTAATAAGCAGATATATGCAATTTTTATATCTACCCAATTGAATGGTTGCATAACCTCACTCTTAAAAATTAAATTTTGAAAAGATTTTCTTTGTAAAAATAGATTTAGGTAAGGAATACTATGCACATGCATAATTGCACACTCTAGAACAGGAACTCTTTAGGCAGATAAAGGATATGTGGAAATCTTGATTTTCATAGAAATTAGATAATTTTTTTATATCTTGGCGATTTGGGTGCCGTCAATGTATTTTTTCAACTTAATAAAGTTTAGTTCAATTTCTTTTTTTGAGGATGTACGCATTTTAAATAAAAAAGTTTTTCATTTTCACGAGGTATATTTAATTTTCAGTTTTTATAAACTTTATAATTTTAATGCTGTTTGCTAGGTTGTTTTAGTGAAGTAAATAGTAATGTAAAGGCTGGATTTTGTTGATGTAGTCACATAAAAACATAGAGTTTACTGTCTCCAGCCTTACTTTCTGAAACTCCATAAACATAAAAATATGTTGTTGAGCTACACTTTTTCTAACGATTAAGCGAACTATGTAAACGGATTTTATATCAAAGTTTTTGGCATCTAAAAACATTCAGATAATGTTATTAAGTATGTAATATCTAGTTTCGTGATGAAAGGAACATGTAAAAGGATGTTTTTATGTAATTAACCCTTATGTTCGTTTAGGAGATTGTTATTATTCGACATTATATTTAAGGATATAATTCTATTTTTTCAACCCAAGTATTGTACATCATTAAATTCAGAATTTGATTTTCTACAAGTTAGTCTTATTAGAATTAGTTTCTAGAATGATGTTTATTAATGCTAATTTCGTTATTTATGAAATGACAAGATTCTTTTGTTGTGCTGAGATTTTGCAAAAAGTCATTTGTTTTCTTAAAAAGTATTTAAAGCGACTCAATTTTTTAACAAATTAACTAATAAGTAGCTAAAAAGCACGAGAGGAACAACATGCACGTTCCTAGCACTTCAAAACAATTTTGTGTAAGGTTAGATTTGAACTCTGATTATAATGAAAAGTATAAGGTTATGTGAAACT
Source organism: Agrypnus murinus (assembly GCA_929113105.1). Taxonomy (NCBI): domain Eukaryota; kingdom Metazoa; phylum Arthropoda; class Insecta; order Coleoptera; family Elateridae; genus Agrypnus; species Agrypnus murinus. The sequence goes on from OV816026.1 coordinate 141,708,431, forward strand.
TCAATATTTTATAATTTTGTTAGTGTGTTTCGGTATAAAGTACAATTATATCAATTAAAATACAGTTTATTTTAAATTTTAAAGTTTAATTTAAAAATAATCATTGTAATTTATATCTAACCTTGGCAATTATAAATTAATTTGTGGAAATAACTAGAAGAAGTATTACATGTTTATATTTATCTGTTTAATTATAAGATTATTTTTGACAATAAACAGTAATAATTTGGTTTTTAATTGGATGGATATTATATTCAATCACTGTTATTAAATTGGGATTTATGTTTTAGAGATGTCAGAACAATTTTGACAGTATGCTATCGAATAAAGATGGGAGAATAAAATATGATTTTGTCAAGCAAATCAAATCTGATTAGAGATGGAATTCTTGTGGCGCCAAAAATAAAAACGATAAGTAAAGTTTTAATTTAAAATTTAATTAATTTAATACGGATACCAACCATTTTATTAACAATAGAAATTAGATTCATGGTAGAGAAAATATTTAAAAGTTTAAGTAAGCATCATAGAAATATTTAAGAGCAACAAAAAAAATAATATCCATCTAAATATTTTTGATTTGTTTTCATTTGTATTCTTATAGTTATTTCTGGATTCCTTACAAAATTTTGGTATCAACATAGTTTTATTGTTTCTTTTCTTTTATGTGTTTAATTATTATGCTATAAATAAATAAAAACTTGTGTTCTGTATTTTATTTTTGTTATTTGTGAAATCTCATTTAATTTTGTTTAACTCTTCTATCATAGAAATATGTTTACATACTAACTATACAAAATTTATATTTTGAAATCTTAACATTTCAAATATTTTAAATACATTTTAAAAAATTCGTAAAACTTTGAGCTTCATATCGTAAACATCAAGAAACTTTAAAAATATATTTTATTTAAACTGATATTTTAAGTTTCAAATTAAACTATTAAATTAATTGAAAATTTATAAATTAATTGAAAGTGTCCGAAATTGCAAACCTGAACTTATTATTATCAAAACTTTTAATATTATAATTTTTCTTTGAGTTTTAAATGGAAATGGATACAATACAAACTATTGTACAAAACGCTATTGTAAAATTGAAAAAAATAAAACTGACATTGAACTAAACATCAAAGGTGTAAAACTTAAAACTAACTTTAAAACATTGAAATCTTGAGTTTCTTCTTTGGAACTGTAAACACCTTAATTCCTTGAAACTCTAAAACACAAAATCGTACATTTCCAATATTTGAAATTGCCGTTTATAAAATCTGGAAGCTCTCGAGTAGTAAAACTAGGGGAGAACGGCGACATTTTCTTATGGGATTTAACATGGGCCCAAAAAAACTACTTTTCACTTCCGGTCTGAGCCCGACCGATGACGTCATGAACTTTGTAACGAACTTTTAAACAGGTAGACAGACTCCTTTTACACAGGTTCTGTACAGCTTTTAGACAGGTAGACAGACTCCTTTTACACGGAACCTGTGTAAAAGGAGTCTGTCTACCTGTTTAAAAGTTCGTTACAAAGTTCATGACGTCATCGGTCGGGCTCAGACCGGAAGTAAAAAGTAGTTTTTTTGGGCCCATGTTAAATCCCATAAGAAAATGTCGCCATTCTCCCCTAGTTTTACTACTCTCTCGGATAACTAAAAACTTTCAAAACCTAAACCTTTAAATGTATGACTGTCTGAAATGTCAAGTTTTGCCACTTATAACAACCAATAACTGATCAGAATTCTAATAATTTTTTTAATTTCCAAATATAGAGACTTTCAAAGCTTGGAAACTCTATAGGTTTCAAATCTATAGGTTTCAAGTTCTAACGCTTTGACATCTAACGTCTTTAAATGATCTTTGGAAAACTACTGAACATCTTAGATTTAAAATTAAGAAACTTTCAACTTCTGCAGTTCTTCACTTTAGAGCTTACACATTTCCTATATAATTTTTATTTCCTGTATACCTGTAAAACTTATTCAAAAAATGTTTATATAATATTTAGCTATCTCAAATTAAGACCTTGCAGATTTTGTACATCTATTTATGAACTTTAAACATTATAGTCTTCTATACATGTATGTACTTTCAAATTGTAGATATCAAACACTTTACCTTAAACGTCTAAATCATGAAAATATTAAAGTGCCAACGATATGAAATGGTTTATAACTTGAAATATATAAACTCAAACCTACTTCGATTTTTGAATTCTAAAGCTTTTAGAACTCGAAACCTTTTTTTATTTTAAGAGCTAGATTTATTAAGTAAATACAATCAATCATTTTGATACGTGAAACATATTCTGTTGTTATCTAGAATTCTAGGTTAACATTTAAAACAAACGTCATATTTTTTATTATGAATAGGTACCATTCAATAGCGTCAATGCTAAAAGTAGGCACTGCCTTAGGAAGGGATTTTTCGTACAGAAGTACTTCACATAGATCCGGTCGTTCAGAATGTAGGAAGGCAATTCTAAAGCCATCTAACATTTGGAAGTTTGTAAGTATTTTAAATATTGAAATAGTAAAATTGTGTGCCGGACCAATATTTGAAGATATAAAGGATTAGAAGTGACAAAGTAGACAAACATCTTCATAGAAAATAACTGTTTCTGTTCAACCTCCTTACAGTTCTGATATCGAATTGCAAAACATTTTAACATTCTAGAGAATGTTGCCATTTCCTATATTCTAGTAAAACTAAATATATAAGGTATTAAATTTATCCACATTCATCTAACCAATCAATCGACAGTTCTACTATATCTAAGTAGATTACCTAATGTGATGGTATTTTGGACATATGTAAACCTAATTATTTACTTTGGCCCTAAAGCTTTATACCCTAAACGTCTAAACCATGAAAATGTTAAAGTTCCAACGATATAAAATGATCCAATTAAATTTATTCAAATCCAGCTTACCAATCAATCAACAGTTCTACTGTATCTAAGTATGTAGAAAACCTAATGTGATGGTATTTTGCACATATATAAACCTAATTAATTACTTTTTCCAATTATAAACCACATTCAAAAATTCACTGCAGTCTGAACACTGTATTTCGCAATAATCTCGACAAATATACTGAAAATAATCTTTTTAAAGTACAATAATATAAACTCATTTTACGAACAGTCTAGTCGAGACCGACAATTAACTACTTTTTTATTAGACAGTTACTGCATCTTGGAACATATGTTGTCAGTGTTATAATTTTCATTTATAAATTTCAGTTTAATTAGTTTGAACTTACTACAGAACCGTCTATTGCTATTATTTTTCAACACACACACACGCATACACCATATTACACACGAACAACATAAAATCCTGAGAGCTCTAAGGTAGTTTTTAGGTTAAAAGCTTACATTAGCCTAAAATAAGAATTTAACTAAAAGCAAAGTTAAAAACCTTGAAAATGAAGGTAAATTACAATTTTAAAACGCACTTGCCTTTGCAATTTCAACCTTTAGCAATATTCTTATTTTTTCTCTTTTACAACATATGGGTTTTATGTTTGCTTTAAGATATTTCTGTAATTTAAACAATTATTTAACAGCTGAGTATACGATACAATTTTGTTTGTAAAATATTGAGTGCCCTAGAAAGCTTTTTTAAGATGAACCGTCTTCTTGAAATAAAAAGTAGGCTTCAGTTTCAGTTTACAAGATACATTGTGAGAATTACGTTAGTTAATATTTTGCTGTAAAAAAGACTATTTAAAAAACAGTTTTGTTATTAATCGATGTAAATAAAATATAAATAGCAGAACATAATTATTGTTAGTTGTTTGCGAAATAATTTACAATACCAACCTGCTTATTCATTGGTTACCTTAATTTAAGCCTCCGTGTATATTCATTCGTTATTCTGCCTCCACTCTCGTGAACTCATCATTCTTATCATCATCATTCGTATTAACCAAAATAATTTAGCTCAATGTTTCAAAACAATCATCAACGACTAGTTGACGCCGAAAATCATCAGATGTGCAGATAAATACTTTTTCCAAAATATTGTCAGCTCATATTCTTTATGATGAAAGTTATGGCCCAAGGTGGATATTTTTGTTCTTGTAAGTTTTTATGTTTGTTCCATTACTCCAAATAAACATATGGAAAAGTATTATTATTACATTGTTAGGTATATCAAAACGGAAAATATTTATTATCAAAACCGTAACACTGTTTATTTTTCACCCACCATCATTTGTGCTCTACTCATCAGATCTTTTTATTTATTTTCAAATTGCATTATAATTACAGGTAAACTTGATTTATATTTACTTAATATTTTTTAATATATTTAAAATTCAAATTAAATTCTAAATTTAAACTTGTAATTATTTGAATTACAAAACGGTTTGTTTAACTTCAGCCGATTTCTTTATTATATAGAACATTTCTAATCATAAAAGATTTCACAGACAGCTTTATAAAAGTTCAGTGGCGTAGCTACATCAGTAAATTCACGAAAATTTATTTTAATTAAGAATTTGTTCTTAATTAAAATAAATTTTTGCAAAGTGGGTTTTAGACCAGTAAAATAAGACGCTATGAGGAGCGTTGGTGGAAATAAATGCTACAAAACGGGAGATCGTTTTGATCGCTTCATTTGACGTGAAATAAAAGTATCCTGGGTTTGTACGGTCCCTGGACGCGAACTTACGTAGCGCATCAAATTCTTGGACGTTTTTCAGTTTTTGGCTTATACTCCAAAACAGTGCTTCGTAACAAAAACTACATTATTAATAGAATTAAAGAACATTAAATTATGCGTCAAATGAGTACCCAACATTTTAATTTTGGCCCAGTAGTATGGTCGAAATCGACGGCCGAAAAACGATAATTCTACAAATTTGCGATTTTCCTTCATACGCTCAGCACTACGCGAAAAAGTCAAACTTCATTGGGCACAATCCAATACGCACAACGCTTCACTAAAACAATAACTAAGACTAATATTTCCCCCCTCAGGCTGCCGCTCATCAAAACTCCCTCAGGACGTCCTAATAGGTCCAGAAGTGGCAGAAATATCCCTTCAAGTGGCGATGGAAACCAACGAAGCACGGCCTGTTCCTTATAACTACCAGCAAAGAACCAGCTCTACCAGAAGTGATTACAAATGTGTACTTCAAGTGTAAGAAGAGATGTCGAGGTGGTTGTAGCTGGCGGAGAAAGCGGGGATGAAATGTTCCTATATCTGCTTTGAATATATGCAGTATGGGCTGTCATACACAAACTCACCAGATGATGAGATTTCAACTATAATCAATAACGAAGCTGACGTAGAAGTGCTCGTTGAGGATCTGGATGTGCTAGGTAATAAATACAACTGCTCCTACCTTTGTTTCCTATATTTACATTCATCTCGTAATGTTCATTATTGATTATAGTTGAAATTTCATCATCTGGTATGTTTGTGCCTGACTGCCTATCCTGCATTTGAAGCAGATATACAATTTCATCAACTTCTGGTGGAGCTGGCTCTTTGCTGGCAGTTACGGGAAACAGGTCGCGTTTCGTTGTTTTCCAACCCCACTTTAGGGAATTTTTCTCGCATCCCACCCACATCTGCACCTGGTGTCCTGTGAGGGAGTGTTGGCGAGCGGCGGCCTTAGTCCGGGGGAGGGACGCCAGGTTAACGTTGGTCTTAGTTATTGTTTTGGTGAAGTGGTCGTATCGAATTGTGACCAATGAAGTTTGACTTTTTCGCGTACTGCTGAGAGTATGATGAAAAATCAAAAATTGTAATCGTAAAAATAAAAACCAAAAATTTCGTAAAATTGTTGTTCTTCGATCGTTCATTTCGACCATTCCACTGGCCTGAATTTAAAATGTTGGGTACTCATTCGACGCATTATCTAATTCTTGTAATAGTGTAGTGTAGAATGCAACCTTTTAGAGTTATAAGCGAAAAATTGGAAAAAGTTCAAAAATTTCGTGTTTTTTGATGCCTTCACGTAAGCTCGCGTCGAGAGACCGTGTAAAACTAAGATACTTTTATTTGATGACAAATGAAGCGATCAAAACGACCTCCCGCTTTCCAACATTTATTTCCACCGACGGACCCTATTTTATTGGCGTATTTTGATCCACTTGAATTTTATAAAGTATAGGCATTCCAAAACAAACGATACACGTATAACTTAAACAAAAACAAAACGATCATAAATTTCATAAAGCATATTATTTTAATCATTTTAATGATTAGTACTACATAGCATGCGAGTTAACATTTATTCATTAGTAAAGATATACACACAAGAAGAGTATGACCTCATTATGAATTACCACGTGCAAGATAACGCATTTGCAGCTGCATGATAAATACCGTCCACAAGTGCAGTATTCAGCAACTTTACCTCAATGTATTCTGAGAAATGCTACATAACTTTATCTAAATGCATTCTACAAAACCCTAGCGGAAGCAAAACGTTATCGCCACGTGTGCACAACTAAAGAATTTTACGCCCACAGAATAGTATATAAACAGCGCAAATTGGTAAATTAAATCAGTTCAGGTTACGACGAGCTTGAAGGCTAGAAACTGGTATCCAGGGATATTTACCTGCCTTTCGAGCTATACTCAGAAGCCGTAGAAACTGATATCCAGGGATATTGTTTACCTCGGTTTTTTGAGCATTATTACTCGTTTAAAGTTGAAACTGTATAGTTTTTAAGTTAATATACAACTGCATATTGTATATTAACTACGAATAAATACTTTTTTGCGTTTTTAAATAAAGTATTTATTTTAAAAACAGTTTTCAACGTCAGAAAAGTTAATTTACACGCTTTAGTGTATACTGTAAAATTCTATTTATGTAAGAGGTATTACGTGCATTTCTGAAATAAAATTGTGACTCATAATATTCGCTAGCAGAAAAAATCTAATTTTATAATAAAATTATCTTTGTATTTGTTTTTCAGATGCATAAGGTATACATCCTAGCTAAATATATAAATTTTATGGCTTATATAATAATTTGACATCTGTTAAAGTTTATAATATATATTGCGGTGATCTATGAATGAGAATAACATAAAATATAATACAATATCCATCGTTCCAAATATAAACATAAATTATATACGGTGAATTAAATTGAGAAAACACCACAGATATTCTTTATTCCTCTCAGCTAGCTCAGGTTTGCTCAGTAAAGCATAAATTATTTGAATTGCGAGACTCTTATTTACTTTTATGCCTAGAAAGAAGGAAAAACTTATATCGTAAGCACTAAAACTCCTGCAAGCTGGATAACTGCTGCTAAACTCTGAATTTAAAAGACAAGAATGCTGGATGTTTGTATTAACATCAATTAAACACATATGTAAAATTGAAAAGACAAAAACTTTATTAAACAAACAAAAATAAAATCAAATAGAACGTCAAAATAAAAATGAAAATGTTTTTCAAAATAATACAAATATTAAATTGAGAAGTGCCTTCTTAGGTTTGCTCAAACGTTATAAATAATAGTAGAGATCTGACATAGGATAACTACGGTCATTCGTTTGAACAAACCAACACAAATAAAATTTGTTTATAAATAAAAAAATTATTTGTCCAATGAAAATAAATTTTATGAAAAGAAAATTAAAATTGTTTTATTTAACTGAAAACAAATAAATTCGGAAAAGAACTTAACAAACTAAACTAAATAATTTAATATTTAAGTATGAACTTTATCAATTAAATATTATTTATAAACTCAACAAAGATTATTTATTTTTAACCAACCTGGTACTTTATAAATAGTTCCCTTTTATATGTAAATCCTTTTAGTGGTAACACTGCGATAAAACCAAACAGCTGACTTCTTATTTATACAATATTATCAATACGTAGATCCATGAAAAATAACTTCACTTAAATTTGTTTAAATAATCACGTTCACTTTATTTATTGTTGCACAATAACTAAATCTTCCTTTACACCTAGAAGATTATCCAGGTAACACTTTTAATTTAGTTTTAAACTTTATTTATTCAATGACATTTGCGTCAAAACATATGGTTAGCTATCTAACCTCAAATTTACAGATATTTTATCTGGAGCCGGGCATAGCTTCTGCCTTTAATGTTTTATCGACTGACTTTGTTCCAAATTTTCCCCAACTTATATAGTTTCTTCCATAACAAATGGAGACTATGACACTTTTTCAAAATAAAAGAAAATCGATCAACGCTCGTGACGTCACTAATCCGAACAGCTGATTTTTAATTGTCACTAATCCCAAATCTATTATAATAGTGTATGTAGCGCTTAAAACGAAGATCAAAAAAGTATTATACATGTATGGTCCTAAACTGTATCGTAACGAAGATAGTCAAGAAAAACCTTTGACAGTGTACGAAACTCATTACGATCTAATTACTTATACAATTTAGCAAATTAAGGTTCATCCTTTACAAAATAGCTACAGGAATACATGATATAGGTAACACAATTAATCTATTCATAGAAATATCTTTACAATTTAATATAAACATAATTTTTACAGTGTACGAACTACAATGAATACCAATTGATGCTTATACAAATGCCAGCTTAAATATGAAGTCAACATTAATCAAATTATGCATAAAATGTCCAGCATACACTGCTCTAAGCACTTACATAAAAACAATGGTGAGGAAAAACAGGATAAAAGCCTATAAGAGTCAGTTGATCTACATATACTTTTACGTAAGCTAGGAGCAGCTGGGTTTTCTCATTCTTTAATGCTTCTATTTTCGTCTTACTTATTTAATCGTCTGTCTCATGTTGAATATTGCGGTGTTTCATCTAATTCCTTTACTCCAACTTCAGGTGTACCCCAAGGTTCGAATCTAGGTCCACTACTATTCTTAATATTTATCAATGATCTTCCTTCGAACATACTGTGTGAAAAGTTACTATATGCAGATGATTTAAAAATATATTATCGGATAGAAAGTAATAATGATTGTACCTTTTTGCAGGAAAATCTTGATCTTTTATGTACTTGGTGCGAAGCTAATCGACTCAACTTAAATATTCAAAAATGTTCTGTTATGACGTTTACTCGCATTCAGAACCCAATAGATTTTAAATATTCTATTAATGATCATCTATTGCAACGCTTAATTAATGTTAAAGACCTTGGAATTATTTTTGACCCTAAACTTTGCTTTGTAGAACATATCAACCAGACTATACTTAAAGCTAGTAAAGCTCTTGGATTTATTTACAGAAACTGTAGAGATTTCTCTGATTCTAACTGTCTTGTGATATTATATTTTGCTTTTGTAAGATCAGTGTTAGAATATGGGTCACTTGTATGGTATCCTATCTATAATATTCATGTTAAAAATTTGGAATATATTCAAAGACGTTTTCTAAAGTTTATGATTTATTTAACTACTGGAAATTATCCCTATCGTGAATTTAACTATCCTCTTGCTCTTGAAACATTTAATCTGATCTCTTTGAAAACAAGGCGAATATTAATAAATATTAGGTTTCTTTTTAATTTACTGAATAATAATTTAGATTGCCCTGATTTATTACAGAAAATCAGATTTAATGTACCAAGAGAAAACAGCAGAAGTGCGTTAACCTTTTATAATGATACTGCAAGAACAAATATTTTAATAAGCAGTCCTATTTATATAATGTGCAACAATTTCAATTCAATTTGCATGGAGTGTGATATAACGTTTGATAGGTTCTCGATTATTTTCAACGAAGCAATAAGTAAACATGAGGTTTTTGTTTAATAATATTTTTAAACGATTTTATTGTGTACTTTATACATAATCTTTTTCTGTATTTTTTTTTTTTTTTTCTTTTCTGTAATTTTTCTTTATTTTCTATACTTGGGTGTATGCCTGTTAGAAATAAACTATTATTATTATTATTATTATTGTTAGCACGAAACGAGAGGATTCAAAACCTTCATTAATAAAAGTGATTAAAAATCTTGTAAACAAATTCAAAGATTAATTGTAATGTATCAGTCATAATAAGATTGACCTAATTAATCTATTTTTAGATAGTTAACAACATAAACTTGAGCTGGTGTCGTGGAATATAGAAAAGATCTATCTAACGCAGAACATCGTAATGTGTAAATTTCAACATGGAATTCACTTCCTCCTAACAAGTTAGAAACCCACCTAAATGTAACATGAGTTACATAAACATGATTACAATCAAACAATCCAACTAATTTATATCCTTTTTCTAAGATTGAAACCTATTATTATTATGCATGAAAAAAAACTAGGTTAAGTTTGCATGAAATCTTTATACTTAAGTTTTTAATTTAAACATTAATGAACCTAACTGTGGTCCTACCTATACCCTTTATATTACTTATATTTATGACATAACATGTCCCTCATTTAATTTAAAATCTGATATAAAATGTATGTTTTTACGTTGACGAACCAGCGTTAGTAAAATTCTCAAATCGGTGAAATGATTACACCGCAATATATTTATTTATAATAAACATAAAGTTATATTGCACATATTGTATATGTTGCACTGATGCATCTACTAATTTGACAGTTGTTATAATTAACAACTTATTATTAACAGTTAACAAGTTAAAAGTTATTGTTCTCTTTAAATCTCGGTCTACAGCCTAGACACTAACGTGACAACGCACTTGTATAGAAAGTAGGTAGCTAATTATTTAGTTTTTGCTTGACATATAATTTTTATTTTTACTGACTTTTTATTTTTTTCTCCCCTTAAGGTGTTGCGCCTGTAGCAACCTGCTAAGTTCGTAAACTTAACAAAATTATTTATAACATTAAGAATAATATAGCCAATAACGATTTTACGAACTTAAAGGCGTGTCATCCAAAACATCAGTTCTAAATCAATTACAATACGTATTCAAAAAATAAAACCTAACGCAATCAACTTAAAAGTGTTATCCTTTTACGAACTCTCACTTGTTTCTTTGCGGTTGCTGTTGTTGGAAACACCTTTGGTATGTCTCTGTGACCTGATGTCACATTTGCTTTGATCTTTCCCACTAACACAAACGATGACCTTTTAGTCCCCCTTTTGGATATAGGGTTTTAAAGAGAAATTGAGAAAATGTTATCTGATACGTAAGGTGGACAGTATACATAAGTTTTTCTGAGGTGACCACCATACCGATTAAAAAGGTTACACCTATTATTGATTTTGAAATATAGTTTCTTCTTGACAGCTTCATTTTTAATAGCTAGGTGTTGTTGAGGCAACAATTCGAAAAATACTCCCTTTTATAGAAATCTCTAAGCTGAAATATCATAAAGCCATTATTAATCTAAGTATTTCAGTTTTTCTTCCTTTTGTTCAGACTGTTCTTATCCAAATCATTTACGAAAACTCGATTTTTGATACTGGTTTTTCAAGTAATTAGATAATTGCTGCAGTTTTACTGCTAGATACCCATTCAATATTTAGTTTGTTGTATTTTTCTCTAATTCAGTTTAATTACTTATTATGGCTTTTTCAGCATGAATATATGGTTCGAAGCTGTATCAAAATATTTTGAAATGTGTTTTGTTGATTCAAGTTTCAGAATTATTTATTTCAGAAGGTTGCTTTGTTTCCACGCCCTACTTTGAAGTTGCTTAACTGATTTTCATGAACAATGCTTGTTTACTTGGGCTTATTATTAAACTAAACAAAATTATAAGTTGAAATTATATTACATTCAATTTAAATTATACGATTGTGTGTGAAATTTTAAAAAGCTTTGCGCTCAAGGTTGTATACATTGCTTTCAGCAAAGGTTATTATTTACATATGTGTATTGGGTATGGGTATTATTGTAAAACTGTTATCAAGCAACAGAATTTTTGGGATCCCTGTAAACGTAAATTACCAATAAGGTAAGCTACATTAAGTACGCTAAATAATTAAAGATGACAAAGAAACGCATTTTAACTCAACATCGTGACATATTTCAAAAACTCATTGTGATTCCTGCGTTTGACCCTTTTTGGTTTTCTTAGATAAATAAAAGGTCCAAGTGCAATGCATGATTGAATCCCTTTAAAAGACACTCGAGGGAGTGGTTAAATGATATTAGATTTTCTATCAAACGGGTTTTTGAAGTAATTAAGATTACTTAGTTATCGAAATACATATTGATTGGCATCGATTTAGTCAAATATATAGTGTGGGTTCAGAAACACAGTTTCGAATATAGTGGTTTGCATTGATAACTTGCACTTGTGTAGGTATAGTTCAACAAAGCTGTTGTTAAATTAGCAAAGAGGTAGCCCTAATTATAGCTATGTAACTTCATCTATATAATTATTGCATTTTATTGCAGTGATGTGGGTGGTCGGTTACAACCAGCGAGAGTATTTTTCTCGTCGATAGAGCCTCAGTACATTTACAGATGGGTACGTTAAGCACTCGGTCTCGACAATCGCATAAAGATCTTTCTGCGGTTGTCGTTAAAAATAACCGCCCTATACCTGGCACAAGTATGTATTTACTTCAGTGGTTTGACAATGGTAAGTACAATTAACTTTTATACAATTTTACTTTTTCTTTAGATGCTTCAACCCTGTCTTATTAAAATTGCAGTTACATCATGTTATTACAGTTAACAGCCAGTGTTGGGTAATAACACAGTAGAAGTAACTTATGCTCTTAATAATAATAAATAAATTAATAAATAAATTATTGGATGTCATTTTCTGAACATTTTTGAAGAAAAACAGGGTAGTTCGGTTGCAAAATTTTGAATTTACAGGATTCTATAATCATATCTACGAAAACGTTTTTCCCGTATAAAATACATGGGAAACTTTGCGGGCTTTGAGGCACCGCTAAATATTGTCATATTTCAAAATAAAAAAATAAGGATACTTTTTTTTCGATGTACGGAGTATAAGATTTTCGACTTTTTTTTCTATACTATTTTGGATCACCCTAACATACACTCTCTTGTATGTTTAAATTGAAAGTACTTATTAGAGCTATGTGGGTATAAAGTATAAACACTTATAAATCAATAAATGACAACCAAAACCAGATCATTTTTATACATGGCTCAATGAATGAAATATTTATTGCAATATGTGAAGCCGGTACAACTTTTAGTTATTAAAAATCCCAATTTCCAAGAAAAAGTCTTTTGATGTCTTCTTTGAGGATTTTCTAAGAAAGTGATTCAAATAAGATTTCGGTGCAGATAAAAGCATTAGGTATTCTTAAGGCTATTCAGTTTAGCAAAGGATGTATTTTATGCAAAAAGAACAAAATTCTCAGATAATAATCTTGAACAGCAATTACTTTTAATAGCCAATACTTTTAAAATAATAAATAATAAATAAACGTTAGAAAAACGTGACACTGTGAGACTCAGTTGACAAGGTAAAAGTCTCCAAACAAATAAAATACATTATTGAACGCTCCTAGCGACAGATAATAATTATTTACGTCACCAAGTTTTTTAAATTAATTTTTACTGGCCAGTTGGAAGTTTGTGGGGCGAGCGACGAATGAGCGACCCTCCATAATCCAATGAGCCCAGTAAAGATTAGTTGCAAAGCATGTCATGTACAAAGTTTTATCTCCACCTTCGGTTTTTTATTAATTTATCGTATATATCTTTTTGTATAAAAAACATTTTGTAATCAAAGGCAGTAAGGTAATTTATAACTAGATGTTGTCATAGTGTTGTGATTAAGCAAAAAATTAATTTCCATTAGCTTTTTGTTGATGAGCATTGTCAAATTTTACAGTTTCTTTTATGACACCGTACAATTTTACAGGACTGTACCTGTAAGTACTTATTTACTTAGCTATCATAAATGCTTATAAAGTGTTGTTTACATAAACAGTGTAAAATAAAATATTTTATCTACGTCTGCTTGGATAAGAATTCATTATGTCATTCATTTGAGTGATGTACGTCAAAATAATGTTTCAACTTATTAAATAACACAGTTTTCTTCAAGTATGGGCAGTCGTAGATAAAAAGTTGTATCTAAACACGTGTGATAAGACCACTAATGCTCTAAACGCATTCGTATGTTAATAAAGCTTTTATACCACTAATAATACAATAGTTATTTACGTGTCAAGCTTTGTAAATTAATCTTTACAGGTGAGCTGGAATGTTTGTGGGGCTAGCGACGAAGGAGCGAGCCTCCATAATCTAGTGAGCCCAGTAAAGATTAATTGCAAAATGTGTCGCGTACAAAGCTTTATTTCCACCTTAACCAGCGTTTTTTATAAATTGTATTTTTTGTTATAAAAAGGCATTGTAATCAAAGGCGGTAGCACAATTTATAGCTAAGCGTTGTCATGGTGTTATGGTTAAGCAACAAAGTACTTTCCGTAGCAAAAATATTGATTGAAATATTTGAAGTATTTTATATGCCGTGTCCACGATGAGGTATCCAGGCACTAGCGTTTTATATATTGATAATATTTTAATATTTAATATTTTTATATGTAATTCATTAATTTTTTAATTTGATAAATAATTGTCTAATGAAGTCTTCGAATGAATAAGTATCGGCATTATTTTTTGTGAAAAAAAGGAAATGCAGAAGACAAAAAATATTTATAAATTAATAAATTCCTGTTTTCTCAAAACAATATTTTTATTTTCTAAAATATAGAGAAAACATCTACAGATTACTAAAATGGCATTTTGGAATAGTGTGTATGTTCGGCACAATTTGGGCGCTTACATACATAACATGAATTTAAGGTTTTTTTGTCTTCTTGGCAAATATTCCGCTTTATCACCAATGACATAACTGATTAATGCTCTGCCTAGCATGCACTCAATCCAGACTTAACATTGAAATCTTAGTACACTAAAATCCTTTGAACAGCTATCGATCGCGAGAATTGCTGTTTTCAGGCCAGTATTGCAGGCCACTTTAGGCTTACGTCTCTTGAGCCCTTGGTTTGATTGTTGTTGTTTCTCCGTGTGACCATTGGACTGTTACTGTTACTGATAGACGTGTGTTTTGGCCATTATTACCAACAGCATAAAAAGTATGGTGTTAGTGGTAATGAACAAACTGTTTGGTTGCTATTGTGGTTGGTAGTGTTCACGGGGCAGATGTTCTTATTGATAAATTGGAGATAGTTGATCAAATATTGTTGAATTTGTAGTTGGTTTTTCTGGAGGGTTGTTCTTGTAAAAGGTGGCGAAGGTAATGGGTACGCGTCAGTTTTCCAAAATTCTTTGATGCAACGCTAGAATGGCGTACACCTGCTGGAGGAGCTGTAAGTTTCCACACTGTGTTTCCTTTGCTGCATAAATCCTCAACAAGAGCTGTTTCCTCGTTATTGCTCTCAGCGCAGGTTTCTTCATCGTCATCAATTTCTACTTCAATATCAGGAATTACCTAAACATTAACCACATCTGAGTCATCAATTTGTAGAGAAACAGACCTCATAACATCAACAACTCGTCGTCAGTAAACTCACAATTGTCATTATCTCTATTATGGTCAGATTTATCAAAAAGATTATAATTATATACTTATTTGTTGCTCATAGGTCAAACTAAATATAAGAAAAAATAAAAAATACAAGTTCTACATCATATCATTCATATCATAAAGCTGGAATGAGCTATCTGGAAAGCTCATTCCCATTGCTCAGCATTATACCAGTCCGATTCATCCGGATACCTCGCTATACGGCAACGTATAATCTTGCACCCATGGAGCAAACGGTTAATGAATTATTTAAAGTTACTTAAATCAGCACTGCAGATATAAAACTATATCACTGCATTCAAGCAAACGTCAGAATAACATGTTTTGTTAGAAAAAGAAACTATTACAATAAATATTTTAGAAAAAAAAACTATTAAAAATACAAAAAAATTGCTAATTCGCCATATGGGCCACTTTGTATACCAATCTAAGCTTTACAGTGATGGCACAAAACGTATTATTGACAAAATGTCAAACAAGGTAGCTATCTGTGCAAATTGCTCTGCAAAAAGTTCAAGATATCCAAACGGGGACACGCCGCTCAATTCATTTACTTTCCAAGGCTCCTTAAAATATCGTCAAATACTCTTTGGTATAACATATACTTTAACTTCACTGTACCACAAAAGTCTTAGAAAACGTTTAAGCGCTCTGCTTGTACCACACCACAACCTTAGTCCCTAAGCCCTGCCAGAAAATCACCACGAATAGTCCAATAAATATATGTTTAACTGTGGACTAGCTATGATCACAGGATAGCGTGGTTTGTTAGTAAAAGTTACAGAAACACCATAATGACTTTAAAGGGGAGCTGTAATAGCTTAAGAATGGTACTATTCAACTTTTGAAATCGCAGAAATCGATTGATGTGCTACTTTCATATGATTTCAAGTTTTTGCAAGCGTAGTTTTTGGAGGTAAAACATTAGGTAAGAGCAGAACACTTAAAGCTGTTTTAGTGAGTAGACTTCTGTGGTACGTCAGAGTGCAATGATATGTCACATGATGGAAGTTTCCAAGGAATGGTTTAAGGAATATTTTATGTGCATCACTAAAGAGCTTGCATTCTACCCTGAACAATAAATATTTATACTTGCTTCCAGTTACATTAGCTAAGTGCATTTTTATCAAAGTATGAGTCATTTTGTTTAAAAGATTGGAAAAAGTAATAATCTTTATCATGGCCTGCTCAACTGTGTACTAATTTCTGAACCAAGCCCATGTGATTCAAAAATATATAAAATATAGTCAAACGTTCTACGCATATGCCATTTTTGAATTTCTGTGACTTCGAAAATCTGCTTAAAGAAAGAGGCTCTTTTATTAAATAGCTGAAGCACTACTTTATGTTCTCGATTTCCTGTCTGTCCGTCTGTATACCTCCTAAGTCTCGAAAGCTAGCTCCAATTTCCATATGGTCATTTGCCAGCAATCCAACTTGATAAAACATTAGCTACATTAATCAGGAGTCATAAAATGTATAAATAAGGACATGTTAGGTATCATTATAGGGACCATTTAAAGAGCAATTTAAAAGCATATGCTAACATGATCGATGGAGGCCATGTGACCAGAAAACAGCATACTATGTATATTGTATATGGGCATATTGCAGTGTGGGTCATGTGAGTTATCATTGAAAAGCTATATTTAAGTGTAATTAAGAACACGAGTGAGTTGACTTGCGGACTGCGTCGCCTACTGAGACTGATTTAAACTAAAATCCTAAATGTTAGTATACGTATATACCTAAAAATCAGCATGAATGACGATTGAAAGAAACATGTTAAGAAGACTTATTTTTTAAGTACTTTTAACTCCATTTATATACAACTTTCTGAACAATTATAAACCATCTAAATAGGAGTAGGTATTTGCAATGGCAAAGCACTAATAGCATCGATGCTATTGTACGCCATTTAAGTCATAGCTTAGCGAATCATATTTATATTTATCTGCAGTAATAATTTTAATGGTGATAACTATTTGAATTACTGACTTTCTCCAAGAACCGCTCGTTGTGCACGTTTATATATTTTAATTAGCTATACTCTTAGATAAACTCGGGACCAGACTAATCCTTGAGATTGATGAATCTGGAGAAGCCAAACGTTTGTGTCAAAGCACCCTAACCTTGCTCTTACAAAAGACATTAATAAACTATGAGCGACTTGTTGGAAGTAGCAAGCAATTCACTGATAACTGTAAGTATAACATTAACAAATACTTTTGACTCTTAGAAGGAACACTTTCATTTATACTTAATTATTCTGAGGTAAAGTAAAGTTTCCAAATACAAAAATACATATTTTCTTACACAAAATAATGAGAACGTTCCTAGGTTTATACAAAGACCATCAAGGCGCTAAACAAAACAATAGAAGAAGCTTTAAGAAGCATTTCGGATTACTGCTGTATTTATTCTACATCTTTACCATGTAAATCAAACACAGTAAGTTAAAGAAATCCCACTGTTAACAATTTTAATACTATTTACACTCTTAACAAATTAGCAATTTCCCTTCCTCAGAGAGACCAGATGCTTCGTGCTCCGAGATCTATTTTAAGCAGTAAACTGGGAAGTTTCAAACGAAACAACTGTATTAAATCAGTTGGAAATCACTCGGCCCAGGGTACTTTCCAGGGTTAATCTCTCAGGCCTGTTTTAGACTAAAAGCTTGTATTTGCAGAGGACTAATAAAATATGCCTCAATCACAGGCAAAACGCTTCACTCTCTCAAGCGGCTTCTCCCGCTGGTGAGGACCTTTGTGTATGTGAACGCTGTGTACGAAATTGAAAGGAAATGAAGACATAATAACTATTGAGAATACCGATCCCGGTGAAAAGGAAGTAAAATTAGGTCTTTTATTTCGGAACTGAAAATTGCCCATTAAATTACCGCTTTCATCGTTTTCTTAACTCCTCGCAAAGTCTTTGAAATTGAGATCCATAGCAGTAGTTTATTTAGGTTAAAGGTTAATTTCAATGAATGTATCGACTAGTTCGAACCGTTCATTTGGAATTTACTATTTTATCATTCACTGATGGTTGCATTCCTATTCCACGCCATTTGCATTACTAACCTAAAATATGGCATCGTTTCGTTGAGCTATTGTTGAAATATGTGCATTAAACTGCATTTTACTTTAGACAGTTGCACATTAGTGAGTACAAATGCGGGAATAAATCATACCGACACGAAAAGTGCATTAACTTACCGAGATTTGTACATGGAACGGTGATATTCAAAATGTAAGTACACAGATAATAAAAAACCTTTTAGACGATGTAAATATTTGTTCAAATATGTAACAATATTACTGTTTTTAAAATGATGGTAAAATAAAACAAAAATACAATACTTTTAATAAAATTCAAATGACTTATGTAAGTTTGCAACTCGCGTAACGCTGGCAAGATACAAATAACCTCAGCAAGAAGACTTGCCAATTTAGTTTTCACTAATGCGCTTGCTTTTACTGCCCGTTAAGCACAACAATCGTTTTGTACCACGTGAACTTAAATGCAATTATTTCCAGCCGATTAGAGCGGAGAATGTCTACTAGAAATATCATTAAAAGGAAATATTATTGTATCGTTAAAATTAAATAATTAAAAATGTCTATTTGTTTTTAGAGAAGATGAGAAAATTTTATAGACAAGAAAAGAAAATTGGAAAACAAAAATTTTCATTAGAGTTGCTGAAGTGACTGAAAACAGCACGAGTGAATAGATCATAATAGGTATTGATAGGCTGTCCGAGATCAGAAAACCACTTACTACTGTCACAACCACTCATGGCTGAAAACAAGCGTTATCTACAAGTGTGGATTATTTTCGAACACGTACATATAAAGATTTATTAGTTATATTAGTTAAATAAAAATGCTTGAGGATATGCGTATAAAACTTAACTGGGAGAATCTGGCTAAGTTACTAGAAAATACTATAAATATCAAAAAGCAAGATAATAACTGGGACCGCAGCAAAACAGAAAAGGCAAACGCCTTTGCCGAACATCTTACCAAAGTCTTCACACTTTTCCCATGTTAACTCCCAGAGGAAGAAACAAAAATCCTAAAATTCCTTGATTCGCCATTTCAAATGAGTCTACCCATTAAACCTTTAACTATTAAAGACGTAGAAGAAGAAATAAGCAAGGTCAATATAAAAAAAATCAGCTGGCTACGACCTAATTACCGGGACGATCGTCAAGCAATTACCAACAAAAATTATACAAGCCGTTACACACCTATACAATGCAATCCTCACAACTCGGCACTTAACAAGTCAATGGAAAACAGCGCAAATCGTTATGCTACTTAAGCCAGGTAAACCACCAGCTGAAATAACATCATACAGGCCAATAAGCCTACTCCCTAACCTGTCAAAAGTTTTTGAAAAACTAATTTTGCGAAGACTAATGCCAATTCTGGACAATCAAGAATTAATCCCTAAACACCAGTTTGGCTTCAGAAATCAGCAAGGCACTATCGAGCAGGTGCATAGCATAGTGGATAAAATACACAGAGACCTGGAGGGAAAAAGATACTGCTTTGCGGAATTTCTTGACTTGCAACAAGCATTTGATAGATTATGGCATCAAGGTTTATAAGCTAAAAATGTACCTACCCTACCAGATATATGAACTTTTGGTCCTACATATCAAATAGGCATTTCCAGGCGTTCCACAGGGTAGCGCACTAGGTCCCATATTATATGTGCTATATACAGCCGACCTACCCACTTCTCGTCTAACAACATCAGCTACTTATGCTGATGTTATGGCCATACTAGCATCCCATGTTAATCCACAAGCTGCATCGAGGTACCTAGAAGCTCATCTCAACAAAATTCAACGCTGGACTAGGACATGGCGAATTAGAGTGAACGAATACAAGTCCCATCATGCAACGTTTACTATGAAAAGGAATAGTTGTTCACCAGTAACTTTAAATGGACATCAGAGCACACATACAGAGTCAGTCAAATACCTTGGGTTGCATCTGAATAAGAGACTAACTTGGAAATCTCATATATTCACTAAGCGTAAACAACTTGAACTACAACTTAGTAAACTATATTGGTTAATTGGAAGAAAATCAAAACTATTATTGGAAATAGATATATTATTACAAATAAAAATACTTGAGAATATGCGTATAAACCTTAACTGGGAAAATCTGGGTAAGTTACTATAAAATACGATAGCGATGGGTTTCATGCCATTCCAAAGGTTTCTATAATATAAAATCCCTAATAAGCAAAACCTCTTAAGTAGTAACTAAGAAGTTTCCTTAACTCTAGGCTATATTCAAAATAACCTACAACTTACTTTTTAACCAAAATAGATTATCTGTTAAAGAATAGGTGAATAGGTGTAGGATGTAGAAAAAAGTGACGATTCAATTTTAGTCAATTCTAGTTCTTTGAATGCCAGTGCAATCTAAACACAACATAAACGTACATCGGGACGAAATCTACATTATTCTCTATCTTTATTTCCAATAAAGTGATGCGCTATGAGTACATGTCTACAAGTTACCTTTTGGGGACTTGGGGTAACACTAAGCTATGGTAAGAACAAAAACACTCGGATTAGGTTAATAAATCAGGTTTTCCCTTGTAACAGGATTAGATTATTAATGTTTTGATTTATCCATCTAATTTTACACAGTTCACAATATCACGATTGATAACTCTTTGGTAGATACATTTGTAATAACAGAATTGCATAAAACACCCCCTTCGTTTGATTGATTACAAATTCGATCTCTAATTTCTGTGCGACGACGAATATTTTTAATAAATCTCTGTTAGCAAGTTGTATTCTCTAGACATTCTAAATTGTATTATAATAATAAAGTATTTCAATAATTTCCGCACCTCCGTTTTCAATTTATAAAGGCTACTATTTAGTTTTTATAATTTTTCTCTTGTTAATATTTAGAATACATCTATAACGTCCCCTAAATCCATATACTATATTAAATAGTGATGTATTTTACATTTCAATATATGGTAACAAAACAGTAATATTGCCTTATAATAGGTATTTTAGTCGTAAATCTTTACCGATTGATTTCACGTTTAAAACTCGTTATATAATGTACCAGGTGGATTTTTGCCTGTTGACATCTCTCCCGCAACTAGCTGCAACATGCGACCGTGAGAGATAAACAAGACCATACTTTCCTATAAATTAGAAGAATCACGCTAAACGTTCACTTTAGGAATTTGCGAAAATAAGAGCTTTTGTAGTTCTCAATCACAAGTTGTAGCAATTTATTGGAAATTCACTTCTAGTGGTGACAATATCTTCTTTTAAGTTGGCTCATCGTATTTTTGTGAAGAATTTCGTAGTGAAAATTGACATACCTTTGTTCTATTTGTGTTCAAGTAATGGCGTTTTAATAAAGAAAAAAAGTGCTTTCTTATTATATTTATAAACTGCTGAAGGTAAGATATCTCTATCATAAACCTCTCCAACTTTTTTAAAACATTTTTACCAATGTTTGTTTTTGCACTCAAGTAAATTCTTTTATTAAGGGTTTTGTGATCTGAAGTTTCATATACCTTAAACACGTTCTTTGTTTTACCTGGAGTTTCGTATGCCTTGAACACGCTGTGTTTTTGACTTGGCTATCGTTTACCTTGAACACGCTGTTTTCTTGACCTGGAATGTCGTTTACCTCTACAATTAATTTTCAAAATTTTTTCTCAACAATTTGTTCCAATGGTCAAAATATACGTAAGGATTGAAAAACAGCGTGTATTTCAATAGCAAATTCCCCCTCGTTATAGCGAATAATTATAATAGAGATAGGATTTCGTATTTGCATCAAATGGGCACCCGGCAAAACCGAAATTCCAACATGACCCAAATAGTTATATTAATTATATTTGAAAATTTAACTAACCTCAAACAACTGATCAATCAAGAAATAGTAAAGTTAAAGCTCATTTTAAAGTTAACTACGACTATGGACAGAATGTTAATTATAAACGAATGTATAGGTAGTAGACATATTAATGTATAATGTTGTACTAAATTTTCTACTATTTACAGGTTATGTTCAGTAAACTGAAGTGAAACACATGTGTTAAGTTACCCCCACTTTTATAATGCAACGGCTGCTTCAAATCTAGCACAATATTTTTATGTTAAATTTTGCAAGCAACGCAGCGATTACAGCGTGTCGTTTAACAAGTTACGCTGCATTCAGCAGTTGGTGTTGGACACACTCAATATTTTTTTATATGAGAATGAATTTTAAAATCATAACTCACTACCCTGGATATATTTTTTATAGATAACCCAAACTCTTGTTACTTGAATCTTTGATAATTTATCTAAATAAATAAAATGTTTGATTCCATTATGTTATCAATGATTAAGGAATCCGCACAAAATAAATTGAATACAGGGTATAGTCAGATTGGACTGAGGTATTGTAGTACATGACGATTAATAATAACTTAAGCGTCCTCTATTTCTTCAAACAAAAATTATCAATTTAGGTATAAATAATTTTAATAGCCTTAATGTTTATTTATGTTTATGTCTAAATTTATGTAAGTAGTTAGCAACACTTCTTGCTCTGTTTCTTTAAACAATTTCACTGCACATAATCTTTCCTATTAATATGATGTATCTCTTGATTTTATTTCTTCTAATTCTTAGATCAACTGCCTTTAGGGTAGCCATCCCGAGATCAGCCTGTTTCTAAAATCTGCACCGAGCTCCTCTATGTAGATGGATTGAATCAGTCCCAGATGCAACTCTAATTATCTACCTGTAATATTGTTAATTTACCAATTTCACTTTTTATGTTCAGGTCTACTTGTCCTGGATGATTGTATACCTAATTTTACAACCTCTCTTCTTCTCTATGGTTTAATTTGTATTTTTGTACTATAGATTCTTTATCACTATTTCTAAACTGGATTTTTAACTCAATATTTGTTATTATCTTAACAATAAACCGGAATTGAAACACTTTTAATTGATAAGTTTCAATTTATAATTTTTTATTTATTGTACACTATCTTTACATTATTTTAAAAGTCTTCGCACTTATTTTTATAGTTGTTTATGGTATAAGTGTCTTATTAGATATTTTAGACACGAAAAAAAGGATAGAGGTTATAAGTATAATTAGTCGTTACAAATATAATTATATAAACAGATTCTTGGACAAAAACATATAAAAGGTAATATAAACATGCAAACAATGCTTTAACAAAAATAAGCATAAGTTAAAACATCAACAAAGCGTATCGAGAATCAATATAGAGAAAAAAAATCAATATATGTATTTATGAGGCTTTGTTTAGGTATTAGGTAAGTAGCCTGGTTACGATAGCAATTTTTTCTAGCAATTTTTTTTCGGTTACCTTAGCAATTTTTTTAGCAATTTCTTTACGATAGCAATTTCGTTAACAATTTTTTGCACTTTCTCTTAAATCTAATTGAAAGAAAATTGTGCATCGATGATCCTTGTGCAAGGATCTTGAGGACACATCTACAGATGATCCTTAATGGTCAAAATCGTTTGTTCTATCGTCATTCTTTTACAAATCGTATAATACCTATAAAACATGGAAAAGTACCAATCAGCAAACTTAATTTAAATGAGAAATTGATTGTGCATCGATGATCCTTGTGCAAGGACCTTGAGAAATCATCTACAGATGAGCCTTAATGGTCAAAATCGTTTGTTCTATCGTCATTATTTTACAAATCGTATAATACATATAAAATATGGAAAAGTGCCAATCAGCAAGCTTAATTCAAATAACAACTAGAGCTTATGCATTGATGATCCTTGTGCAAGGACCTTGAGAACTCATCTCCAGATGAGCCTTAATGGTTAAAATCGTTTGTTCTATCGTCATTTTTTACAAATCGTATACATATACTATATGGAAAAATACCAATAAGAAAGCTTAATTTCAATAACAACTAGAGCTTGTGAATCGATGATTTTTGTGCAATAACCTTGAAAACGCATCTCCAGATGAGCCTTAATGGTTAAAATTGTTTGTTCTATCGTCATTTTTTACAAATCGTATAATGCCTGTAAAATATAGAAAGTTCTATCCTCATTTAAACTAAACTTACTGATGGGCACTTTTCCATATTTTATAGGTATTATACAATTTGTAACAAATGGCTCTAGAACACGATTTCGACCATTAAGGCTCATCTGGAGATGCGTTCTCAAGGTACTTGCACAAGGATCATTGATGCAGAAGCTCAATTTCTCATTTAAATTAAACTTGCTGATTGGTGCTTTTCCATATTTTATATCTATTATACGATTTGTAAGAAATGAAGATACAACAAATTATTTTGACCTTTAAGGCTCATCTGGAGATGGGTTCTGAAGGTCCTTGCACAAGGATCATTTATGCACAAGCTCAATTTCACATTTGAATTAAACTTGCTGATTGGCACTTTTCTATATTTTACAGGCATTATACGATTTGTAAAAAATGACGATAGAACAAACAATTTTAACCATTAAGGCTCATCTGGAGATGCGTTTTCAAGGTTATTGCACAAAAATCATCGATTCACAAGCTCTAGTTGTTATTGAAATTAAGCTTTCTTATTGGTATTTTTCCATATAGTATATGTATACGATTTGTAAAAAATGACGATAGAACAAACGATTTTAACCATTAAGGCTTATCTGGAGATGAGTTCTCAAGGTCCTTGCACAAGGATCATCAATGCATAAGCTCTAGTTGTTATTTGAATTAAGCTTGCTTATTGGTACTTTTCCATATTTTATATGTATTATACGATTTGTAAAATAATGACGATAGAACAAACGATTTTGACCATTAAGGCTCAGCTGGAGGTGGGTTCTCAAGGTCCTTGCACAAGGATCATCGATGCACAAGCTCTAGTTGTTATTTGAATTAAGCTTGCTTATTGGTAGTTTTCCATATTTTATATGTATTATACGATTTGTAAAAGAATGACGATAGAACAAACGATTTTGACCATTAAGGCTCATCTGTAAATGAGTTCTCAAGGTCCTTGCACAAGGATCATCGATGCACAAGCTCAATTTCTCATTTAAATTAAGCTTGCTGATTGGTACTTTTCCATGTTTTATAGGTATTATACGATTTGTAAAAGAATGACGATAGAACAAACGATTTTGAACATTATGGCTCATCTGGAGATGGGCTCTCAAGGTCCTTGCACAAGGATCATCGATGCACAAGCTACAATTTCTCAATTAAATTAAACTTGCTGATTGGCAGTTTTTCATATTTTATATGTATTTTACGATATGTAAAAGGATGACGAGAGACCAACGATTTTGAGCATTATGGCTCATCTGGAGATGGGTTCTCAAGGTCCTTGCAGAAGGATCATCGATGCAAAAGCTCAATTTCTCAATTAAATTTAACTTGCCGATTGGCACTTATTCATATTTTATATGTATTATACGACTTGTAAAAGGATGACGATAGAACAAACGATTTTGACCATTAAGGCTCATCTGGAGATGGGCTCTCAAGGTCCTTGCACAAGGATCACCGATGCACAAGCTCAATTTCTCAATTAAATTAAGCTTGCTGATTGGCACTTTTCCATATTTTATAGGCATTAACGATTTGTAAAAAATGGCTCTAGAACACGATTTTAACCATTAAGGCTCATCTGGAGATGCGTTCTTAAGCTACTTGCACAAGGATCATTGATGCAAAAGCTCAATTTCTCATTTAAATTAAACTTGCTGATTGCCGCTTTTCAATACTTTATATGTATTATACGATTTCTAAGAAATGACGATAGAACAAATGATTTTGACCATTAAGGCTCATCTGGAGATGGTTTCTCAAGGCCCTTGCACAAGGATAATCGACGCACAAGCTCAATTTCTCATTTAAATTAAACTTCCTGATGCGCACTTTTCCATATTTTATAGGCATTATACGATTTGTAAAAAATGACGATAGAACAAACGATTTTAACCATTAAGGCTCATCTGGAGATGCGTTTTCAAGGTTATTGCACAAAAATCATCGATGCACAAGCTCTAGTTCTTATTTGAATTAAGCTTGCTTATTGGTACTTTTCCATATATTATATGTATACGATTTGTAAAAAATGACGATAGAACAAACGATTTTAACCATTAAGGCTCATCTGGAGATGGGTTCTCAAGGTCCTTACACAAGGATCATCGATGCACAAGCTCAATTTCTCGTTTAAATTAAGCTTGCTGTTTGGCACTTTTCCATATTTTATAGGTATTATACGATTTGTAAAGGAAGAAACAATTTTGACCATTAAGGTTCAGCTAGAGATGGGTTCGCAAAGTCCTTGCACAAGGATCATCGATGCACAAGTTCAATTTCTCAATTAAGTTAAACTTGCTGATTGGCACTTTTCCATATTTTATAGGTATTATACGATTTGTAAAAGAATAACGATAAAACAAACTATTTTGACCATTAAGGATCATCTGTAGATGCGTCCTCTAGGTCTTTGCACAAGGATCATCGATGCATAATTTTCTTTAAACTAGATTTAAGAGAAAGTGCAAATAATTGCTAACAAAATTTCTATCGTAAAAAAATTGCTAAAGAAATTGCTAAGGTAACCGAAAAAGAATTGCTAAAAAAAATTGCTATCGTAACCAGGCTTAGGTAAGTACAAGGTTTAAATATGCATATGGTAAATAATAGGAAATTGTAATTAATATCAATTACGTTTTAGGTGAATCATCCTGTGTATATCATATCTGGATAGACTACTCATGTATCTTTTTCGCCTATTTTTAACAAGTTTAAAAGAGTTTACGTTTTTGTGTTAGTTTGGCAATAGATTGTAAAGTCTAGGACCCAAAAAATAAAAACTTCTTTAACCTATCGTTTTATTAATTTTGAGCACGACTATGGATCTTTCTCTGTAATAGATGTGGTCAATCTTAATTTGGTGCTTTTTTGTTTTACAGTGGAAAAGGATTAGTGCTTGATAATACAACTGTCTAATGTCATACAGGTTACTGTCAACAAATAAATCATCAGATGGATAGCGGTAAGGTTTATTAAAAATTATTTTAAGTATCCATTTTTGTGCTACTTCTATTTTTACAGCTAGCAATTTGCAAGACCTCCCCACGCAATTATACCATAACAGAGATGTGATTGTACTAGATCATGGTACATTGCAACCAGTTGTTTAGTGTTACCAAATTTAGTATCTTTAGTTTTTTCACTAAACTGGCGATAGGTATACCCCCAAATACTTGATACTGCTCTTTGATTTAATATTAATTTCAGAATTTGTTAGATAAATGTTCAATTCCTGTATATCTGGCATATTACACGAATAGCTAGAAAATTTATTAAAGAAAGTTTTATCAAAGTTTATTGTTAATAACCTGCTATTAAAGAATTCGTAAATTAAGCAAAAATCGAGTTCAACTTTAAGCTTTAAGGAGTCCCAGGATTTGCCTACATAAAATATGGTGGTGTTGTCAGTGTATGCAGTGATGTCTCCGCATATAGGTAGGTTAAATAAATCATTAATGTATATATTGAATAGTATAGTTCCTAGAATTGTACCTTGTGGTACTCCATAATTGACTTTTTTTAAAATCGCTGTTGTTACGCCATTTACCCTGACACATTGTACTCTGTTAAAAAGATAACTTTTAAAAAGTTCAAGGCTTTTACCTCTAAATCCATTTTTTCCAGTACAGTTAGGAGCTCGGGGTGGCTTACTGTATCAAAGGCTTTACTTAGATCAACAAAGATGCACGTTGCTGGTGATTTTTTATTTAAAGCTTTATAAATTTTGCTAGTTAAAGCAACGATTGCGTCTTGAGTCGATCTATTCTAACGAAAACCGAATTGTTTGCTAGAGAAAATGTTGTAGCGTTCCAAATACCCCGTAATTCTAGTTTTTAATACTTATTCAAATATCTTAGAAATAACAGATAATAGTGATATAGGTCTATAATTACTTAACTCTTCTTAATCTCCAATTTTATATATTGGTATTACAACCGCTTTTTTAAGCGCCGTGGGGAAGAAGCCTTCATCAATACTTTTATTTACGAAGAATAGAAGTGGCTTAGCGATGTATGCCACAATATTTTTTATTAATTCACTTGTTAGGCCATCTGTACCGGGAGATCTTCACTTTTTAAGTTATTTATTATTTCTATTTGCCGCGAAAAAATTTACATGCACCGAACTGTTTTTTCGTCGAAATGTGCCTGCGCCTAAGTGTGCCTGCGCCTAAGTGTCCCGGCGCAGAAGTGTGCCTGCGCCGAAGTGTCCTTGCGTCGAACTGTCTGGTGCTCGCACCCAAACGCCGCGCCGAGACAGCCGCTCCTAAACGGCCGCGCCCAAATGGCCTATACCGAAGTTTATATGCCTCTAGTAAATCGTCGGACAAGAAAATTTTATTTGGGTGTTTAATTCAGTTTTCAGTATGGATTGCCATTGTGGGGAGCTTAATCTATCCAATGCTCACACTCTGTATAATTTACACAAACCCTGAAATGTAAGAACAGCGCGCGGCGAGTTTCCGGGGCAATGGGTAGGGTTTTTTACTAGTGAACTTCTGGTAAAACATTGCGATAGTTACAAAATTAAATATGACTAATCCAAGAATAGGATTTGTTTGCAACCATTTTCTTGAGCTGTATTTTTGAAATTAAAATTAATTCAAACTTGTAATGTTGAAAGGTTTACCAAACTTTCGACTTCGCAGGTTTATATAAAATCTTTAATATTAGTGCTGCAAAAAGGCAACATCCTCTACAAACACAGTTTGTTTATATTGCGAACTCTGAGTTAAATCTTGAAATGAATAGTGTTTGAACTTAAATAATGTGTTTGTTTTCGACAGTTTTACAATTATAAGCGCTCTTTCTATTTATTTAAATGCGACAGTACACTCACAACAGAGTCCTACTAAAACTGTTTCTAACGTAGCGCCTCTACAAGAAAACGCCAACTATTAGCTACCGTCCCTCCACTACAGTTAGTAATTTCAAAAACAGAATGCAACATTGAGGTTGCCATTACTGTAAATTAAACTTACCTTGGGAATATTTTCTTTTAATTATTATTTTAGCCGAGAAGTTTAACGAAAACTATAATTTCCGTTTATTGTTTTAGATACTGCCAAATCTATCCCTGTATACATTTTAACAGTATCATAAGTAAGTAAGAAGGGTCGAAACATCTCCAAGTAACAATGTGATTATTAATACTAAGATGACGGTTAAAGAGCAAAACATTCTAACAAAGGGAAAACATTCCAAGTACTTCGACCACTACTATCGCAACACAACCGACGTTCTCTAGAATTTGAATACCCACCACATTAGACCCACATTATTTAGCACTTACAATTAGCATTTCAGCCGTGTCACATTTAGTTGCCTGAACAAAGTTTAATCGCTTTTGCCCGACCGAAATTTCCACAACCTTAGTTTTATGATTCTGATGTGTCCCTTTTGAACGCTGCCGGGAAATTTGATTTTACGAATTAAATTTGATCTCTCTTTGTTAGCTGGGCGAATTGATTTGTTTTTTCCCCTGGCAATGAGTTAAAGTCGCTTTTCATGGATTAAGTAATTGCTCTAATTTATTACCATATGGATTTTTTAATTTAATTAATGTATTGGATAAAATTAAACATCTGGATTAAACATTTTCATTTAATATTTCCATTTATAAGACAGCAATGTTGGTGTAACTTTCAGGCACTTAAAAGTGCGTCTTTGATTACTTTGGAATAGAACAGGGTATACAAATGGAATAATAGCTTTAACGTCCGTAATTGATAGCCAGATACCCTTTACGTTATTATCTCATGAATGACTCGTAAGAAAAAGAAGGTTTTTGACTTTTAGCTTAATATGTTTTGTATTGCATTAAACACAACATAACAAAAAAAAACACATTTAGCTAACGATTTGTTGATCTTTAGAAATTGAGTCCTGCAAAAGTTAAACTTTGTCAAACAGAAACAGTAATTTGGCAGTGTGCATTGTCTCTGGAAAATATATCGATAAGTTACCATAAACTGACAGCAATCGCTTCAGAAATCCATCATACAGTGGCGTTAATAATATTTGTATGGAAGAAGCAGCGAAAATACGACAAAAGACACAACAATAAAATACTAAAATATAAGGTGGTAAAAGATGGATAACCGCCTCCCCTTCCGCCCTATGTGACTTTTAAAGTGTAAGCTCCATAACGAATGTACCCTTTTCAGGTTAGCAATGGCTGTCGTTGTCACCAATGCACCTTTCTTAGTAATTGGTGTAATTACTGCGCAAAGTTAATCGGGATATTGATGGGGTTAGAAAGCATATAACAGAATTAGATGTTTGAACCGAATTAGATAATATTGTTAGTGTTGTGAATGAAAATTGTTTCAAGAGTGCAGACCGACAATCTACAATCCTTGCTTTTAACATTAGATGGGTACATTTTAGTAGCGAATTTTCAGCTGAAGTAAGTAGGATGTCTCTTCACTTTGTCTTGGAAGAACTATCGCTATTGTAAAAAATTCTTCGAACTTCTTGCCGCCTATTAATGATCCAGCTAGAATTGAGGAAAACCGGGAAAATTTTGCCCAGTAGGAATATGTTACCTGCCACACATCGTATTTACACCGTACCTACGGTTTTACATCTTTATGCAGGACGGTGTTTTCTAATTTTTTCTGCTATGAAAGATCATCTTGGCAATCGAATTTGTACCTTTGAGTATGAGTTAAACATGTCAACCTCTAAACCACCGAAGCTGATCTTTTATTTTGTTTGTTTAGTTATTTTTTAGGTTATTAAAGAATTTATAGTATATTAAGTATCAAGAACAGTAAGGACAGTTTACCGATCGACGACAATGTTTGGCGACTGAGCGAAGCGAAGTCGCCAATATTGGAGGAGATCGGTAAACTCCTTACTGTTTGAGATGCTTATACTATTTTTTGTACGACCATTATGAATACAAAAGTATTAACTAAGGAAATATCCCCAAAAAAAATAGATTTAAGATAATTTAGTTTTGCCCTGTATATCCACCAAACATTAAGTAGGTTTTGTCGTTACCATGGATACGTTTGTAATTACTATTATTTTTGAATGTCACGATATTTGTCAAACTCGTGAGAATGAGTGAATCTGAAAACGAATATAATTGGGATATTGAAGAAGCCTGAGCAAATTTAAATAAACAACATACATTTTTTAAATAGTCCAATTATTTAGAAAATAAATGATTTCTCGCGAAAGAGACATCTAAAGATCATGCATTTATTTTATAAATTACATATAATTTACTTACCGTTCTGTTTTTGACAAAACTGAACGGTAAGTAATTACTTACCGACGCGTTTTTGCTTAGCAACCAGTAAATATAACCTACTGTTCTAAAACCAAGTATGGTAAACAATCCGAAATAGCATGGTCGTACAAAAATAATATTAACGACGGATTTACTGACTAACTAGCTTGCGTAAGTAGGTCAGTGTGTACAAAAAATAGAAAGCATCATACTCCAGTAAAATAAAGATTCAACCTCGGAATGAAAGTGAGAAAGCTATATTTTTGCATGAACCTTTGTCTTGGCCTTCTGAAGACTAACTGAAAAGTCTCCTATAATCTCGTGTCCGCGTCACAAGATATTAAAGGTCAAAGGTCACAAAAATCGGTTTTTTCGCAATTATCTCGTTTTCTATGCGTCATATGTCATTTAAGGTTAGGTATTATAAAACTTGTAGATCATAAAATTGTCTACAATTTTTATTTCATGTATTTTGTCCTATGATCGATCAACCGTTCTCGAGATATAGCGTGGATGATAACATATAGGATAAGGCTATGTAAACTGCGAAGCCAGGTATATAGTTCGCTATACAAAGTTAATCATTGAATAAAATGGCACAATATTGAAATTTTTTTTTTCGATGTTAACAGTTTTTAATTAATAATAAAAGAAGTAGTATTTTAATCAGCATTTTAACTTAACTAGTAAAAATAATAATAGTAAAACTAGTATTTTAATCAGAAAAGAATTATCAATCTGTCAAAACAAATGGAATAGAATATCATCAGGTAATTATTGTATCTTATAAATGCTTTTATTACTGATTAATTACATTATAACTTTGTTTAACATTATAAACTTTAAATCTGTAATTAAGTTTGCAACTTACTTTACAGTTGAAATATTATTAGCTACAAGAGTAGTTCTAATAATGCACAGGTAAAGTAAAATACACTTTTCTTGTTTTTATATACCAGATTTTAATACTAGGTAAATTAATTATCACTATATCATCCCCACAACATTACAAACATGCCGGCTGTGTCATGCTAGGAATATTCCCACTCCTTCTCTTTCTGAAAAACCAGATGATGATACATTTATTCCTAGATATTATACCAAGGACAAATAAACTTGAATGTTCATCTAAATGATATCTGAGAACAATTTGCAAGAAATATGGTTTCAGTATCTAAGTATTACAGCAATACTTATATTCAATATTTTTATCCAGTTGTAGTGATAATATGATAATATTTAACACTTTGTAATAATAATCTTTTGCAACTTAAAGTTTGAAGGTTATATTTATAATTTGAAGTACAAGGAAATGTACCAACCTAACAAAATAAAATGTCGTGTACTTTAAAGAGATACTTTATAATGTCCAAACGAGTTCAATAAAGTAGTCATTAAAGAACCAAAATAAAAAAACAAAACTGTGAATGTTGTTTTCATACTTCAATAACTTCTACGTTTGTAAAGTATTCGAAGTACCCAATCGTTTTAAGATTTTTTTTATATACATAGTCAACATTGTAACATGATCATATTCTCGATTTATTAAAAATATAATTTTGTATGCATAAATGATAAAAAACCTTAGTGCGGCCCTGCACATTTTAGTATATTTTAGTCGCATTAAAAGTGCGACGATATTAAGATTTATCTGATGTAATTTTAAATATCAGGGGTCACCTTTATATGTTTCTATACAGATAAAAATCCCTTCTAGAATAATCTGCAGACTTGACCTCAAAGCAAGTGACGTCTTTGCAAATATCAAAGCTTATTGTAAATAACTTCCCACAGTTACAAATTGTTTTATCGAAGAAAAACTTTAGTTAGAATTGAATTTATATACTCAAAAGTGCTGTCGCCCTTTCAACAAAACAATTAAATGACATTTAGTTAAAATTATTACTTCCTGAACGTGCTTATCGTCAACTTTGTATAAACAAATTCTTTAAATCCAGACTTAAAAAATAGCTGAGGCACATGTTAGGTTTCGGGTTTTGTTTACAGATGCAAATTTTAAAATGGGTAACCCCCCCCCCCGTGAATTCAAGTAACTTGTTCTAAAATCCTTTCGAAGCTTTTAAATGCTTGTTCCTTATTGGATTAAAAAGTCACGCTATTTCGCGATAGGTTAGTGTAAAATCTTTCCTCTTTTTAAAAACTTAAAATAGTACAGATTCGCATGTTATAAGTTCAGTTGGGCAGTGGGTCTCGTACCCTAAAATTGCGTCCGGTCGGACGATGGGTGTCTCACCCCAAGTTGGCGGGTTTGCCCCAGCATTTTGTTTCCCGTGCTATTATCATGTGTAAGCGATTTTACAGTTAAATAATTATACTCCAGTTTAGAACAACACTACTTTAAGTGTTGTACAGTACTGATTTTGTTGTTAGAAAATTAATCCAGTGGAGGATTATTCCGCAACTTTAGTTTGAGTGCAGTATTAATTCCCGCATATTTGACCTTTGATTGGTTTAGTAGAATTTGTTTAATGCTAATCGACAGTGAATTCTGAATTAAACACATTAACTCATTTAATTACTGAAAAATTAATAATAAGAATACGTTATTTGTTATTCAAAAGTAAAATAATCATCTTTGAGTAACACTCAAGTAACTTAATTATCGTTCCGGTTAACAGTAATAATAATAAAAAATTTATTATTAATAGCAATTATGGCAAAAGTTTAATGAATCTTACTAAGATAAAGTAGTTCAGAATTTAAATTTAATAAGTGTTCCCGCAATGTTCTCGCTTTAGTTTGCTGTTTGCGTTACAGTGAAATGTTTTTAGCCTTCTGTTTGTGCTAAGAAATTTATGAAAATGAAGAGATATTAAGGAGATTAGTAGTTGTATTACGTTACTGTTTAGTTTAGTTAGGTTTAATTTAATAGTTGTTTTGGGGATCTCGAAATTTTTAGAATATAGTGGATTATTGATGTATTTTTTTAAAGAGAAAACTTTTCTAACATGGTTCATTTGTGTATTCTCTTTTCAAATTTTTGTAGCTTATTCAATATATAGATTTCAAATTTAATTATCGTATGATATAGCTTGGCTCAACAAATTGCTGATGGTTTTGTCAACTAAAATTAATTAGTATCGACTATATGTGTTTGATTAAATTAACGTCAATTTTTAATGAGGAATTGGCACTCCTAGATTTTGTTAACATCAATTTGGGGGCGTCCACTATTTTTTATTTTTGTATTTGTTCCTGACTCTATTACTTAATTGCTTTTGGGGTTAACACCTGAATTTATATTTGCATAATTGGAGACCTCAGCCGGTGCATATAGTACAGTAAGTATTTAATGAAGTGAGTTTTTTTATTAAGATTACAGCGACATAGTCCATTGTGGGATTTTTAATTTAGTATTTGGAATTTTAGAGTAACAAAAAAGTTCTGTTACAACATATTACTATGATTATTCGTTTATATTATTTTTGGAACATCCGCCTTTCAAGTATAAAAAAATGAATTATATAACATACAAACAGACTACACAGCAGCAGACTTAGCGATGGTAACAGAGTAATGATGCATACATAATACAAACCAGCTACCTTTACTTTTAAAATAAATGCTTCAGCTAATTCAGCTAATAAAAATGATAATTGTTTATTGTGAAGCTTTAAACTCTTTACCAGACAAAGACTCTTATGTAGATCGCTTCCATAGGGCACTAAATAAATATAGATCTAGGAACACAAGTAATGTACACAAAAGAAATATGAAGCAATTCTCTAAAATTGAAATGACAGAAATCTATTTAAATATGAACACAAACAAAAAATTAAAATATAAAAGAAAATAAACTTTGGATTCTATAAACATTTGAAAACTCAATCCCAGGAATGGTAACGCCTTTTATCAGAGGAGTATATAATATTTCTGGCATCATCAGAATCCTTGCTTACTAAGATTTACTTAAACTTATGTTTAAATGCCTCAATTTTTAAATTATCCCATTATTTGGTGCCAACAGTTTGCCAACTGTTTTGTTCCAAATCTGTAATTCTCTGCTTCAATATGGTTATAAAATAAAATTCATCGAAGAAGGTCATACACCCTCTTTCAATTATCCAAATAAATTGTTTTAATAAATCAAACGAAAATCCAGTTTCGTGTTCAAATTGTGATAAGTCCATATAATAATTATATTTTAAAATTCCCATTCAAATTGTAACGAAGGTTAATAAAATTTATTATCAGTTAATAAAATTCCATTTGTATTTAAAATTGTCCCTTCCATAAATTTAATGCACTGGCTATTATTGTAATTATACGTAGTTATACTTAAAAACACTTGAATTCACTGAACTTTAATCAAAAATAAACACTTTGACATTTCAACAAAATATAACATAACATTTTTAAAATTTAAGTTTTTGCTCTCAACATGTGTGCACTGTTGGAAGTGCTAAAATAGCCGAGAGTTTGTTAGCAAAATGGCTGCTGTTTTTATACTTTTTTGAGACAAAAGACAACTACAATGATTTTCTGGTGACAAACACAAGAATGTTTGTAACTAAATACAACATAACCACACAATTGTTTATAACTATTAATTATTCTTAAATAAATTCGATAAATAGATAGCTAAAAAATTTCGTATCTAATGATATCTGGCGTTTATTTTGACATAAAAAATAAGGCCACCAGAGGATGTCGACCAAACCACATTTCCTGCACAACTATCAGTTAAATTAAATTATCTTAATTACTTAAAATTAGCTAGTTACACCTTCCTATCTTGACAAAATTCAAACTTATATACTAATAAACATTATTCACTTACTTCTATACATCAATAAAATGAAAATACTTCCTAAATTACATTATTTCAGATTGCAGTGGAAAATCGCACATACTTGTATATTTTTACAATGATATCTTCTACAAAAAGCAACCAAAACATTTGAGATATTTAAGAAACTGCTTATAAGTAATTACTCATCGCTTCACAATTATTATTAGTCTTGTTTTATTAACTAACTATTTAATTATGCTATATTAACTGAGAGCTATTTAGAAATATTAAATTACTGTTTATTTGTTAGTACAATGCATCAATTTAGCTACCACTTATGTACAAGATCATATCAATAACAAACATATAATGAATTTTTAAAAACACAGTAAACATTACTCAAATACATGATAAAAAGTAATGGCGCCAAAATACTCCCTTATGGAACCCCACATTCCAGAGTTGCACATTATCTTTTGTTCCCTAGAAGTCAAGTAGTTAATTCTCAAACCACTTTAATACCGTCCCTTCTATTCACATACTTAGTAACTTATTAAGTATCCTGATTTGATCAACAATCTTGAAGGTTGTTTTTAAGTACACAAATACCGCTAAATCCATCATCCTTTAATGTACATTGGAAAGGGTTGTTTGTGATTTTCTCGAAATCATGACTGCAATTCGGTTAAGATTATAGTTTTATATTTAAAAATTCCAAAGTTTTCCAACAACCGTTGAAACTTTTTATTTTGTAATCTAGATAAATTTAAATGATTATGTTTAATGTCCCGTTCTTGTGTAAGATGCCATTGTATGTCTCTGCTTTCCACATAACTACTTTACATCTTGTTGTCTTTTTGCCAACGCTAGCACTACCATCACATCGCATCGCCATGAATGATGTAATTAAATATATCTTGTCCTTCGATCTAGTTGGCTTTTAAGAAACTGTGTACTAGAAAATAATTTTTGTTTCGAGATGTAAAAGCAAGTAAATGCTTGTTTGTGTATGCTGATTTTAGTTAACTGGAATGTGAGCAACACTCTGACAGTAATTGCTTCAATGCGAAAGTAACTAAGTAGTCACACATATTACTTCAAACTCGAATATTTTACCTAATTAAATTAAATTAAACAAGATCTAGCGAAAATTGCGGTAAGCATGTACTTTAAATGATTCTGCAAAAAAATACATTAACTGTTGCTACTTTGCTACATGTATTTATGTTTAAATATTGTAGGAAGTACAAAATGTAAGAGAAATAAATGAAAATAGTGATGAAAGTACTCGCGATTTTCTGATCGAATAAGCGACAGACACACGCGACGTTGGCTTTTTACAATGGTGTTAAATCAAAAAGAAAGAACTCGGAAAATTTACAATTTTCTTAAGTAAACTTTGCCAACCACGAACAAAAATAAAATATGGCCGCTATTTCCACAATATAAAAATGTTGTTATAAAAATAAAAACGATATATGGGCGTCGTTAGTGTATAGAAGCCGAGTTGCAATGAAGACAGATTTAGTAATATGCAAGAAAATAACTCTATAAACATGTTTACACTTTTTGTTTGTCAAATGCTTTTAAATAAAGTTGTTTTTTTTTAGTTTGCTGGGCACGTCTTAACTTTAAGGTTATAATTGTTTTAAGTTTCCAATTTTGTAGAGGAAGCTATCGCTGTCAATTTAATGCTTCTAAAATCAAAATTTATTATGCACTAGTTTTAAGCTAGTTCTTCGGACGAAAAGCACTTTACTTGAACAAATGATTTAACATAATATTATGTATATGGGAAACATATTTAAGAAGAATTCTTTGTTTAATAAAATATATAAGTAATAATTAGAGGAGAATCAAAAACACGTACTTACGGGACCGAGTATATAAAGGGGCAAGCTTACTGGCAAAAGTATTGCTTCACTCACTCACATGAAGCCCACCAGGCGCATCTATTGCAACCCTCTCCCCGCTGCTGAGTCGAACCATATAGGCGGTTGGGGAGAGTTAGGACTTACATGAATCGATCTATGACGGGATAAACCTACTCACAAACAAACTTTGGATTTTAGTATGTAGATTTTATTAGACTATTTTACACAGCAGGTAAAACTAAATAGTCTAGAGATTTGAAAAGCATTATTAAAGAAAGGACATTTTGATATATGTGGTATCTAACCCATTAAATATATTTCTGGCTTAGAACATGTGATTAATCCATTTCTAATATTGAATGTAATTGAAACCGGTATACTTCTGGTTGTTTAAATTGACTGGTCATAAAGATGTAATTGATTATCCATTAATACAGACAATATTCCATATTCAAAATTATAATGTAGGTACAAGCTTTTAAACTTCCGTCTACTTAACGTAATTGGCTATTGGAGAATATAACATGTCCAAATTTGACACATCGTTGGTAAATTATGCATGCTCACCTTTAACATATCTAATAATTTACTACTTAAGGTTACTGGTTATAGATTTTAAAAAATAAAGTTTTGCCGTTAATCTGAAAGAAAAAATTTTAAACAATATGATATTATGATGACAATCCAACTCGAAAATTTTTAACCAATCAAATTACAGAATTTTTCAAATTGGGACCAATGAAATTAGTTTTATAGTGAAAAACCACTAGTGGTTTTTTC
This sequence comes from Agrypnus murinus, assembly GCA_929113105.1. NCBI lineage: Eukaryota > Metazoa > Arthropoda > Insecta > Coleoptera > Elateridae > Agrypnus > Agrypnus murinus. The sequence goes on from OV816026.1 coordinate 141,747,651, forward strand.
TTAGTGAAAAACTTTATGTCAAAATGAAATGTCAAATTTAATTAAATTAATACACACGCTAAATAAAAATTTGCTCGATGGATTGTCAAGCCGAATTCAACTCGTGGTCTAATTTTTTCTTGCTAAATTTATCGTTTAAGACATTCGTAGCTTTTGCTTTTGGAAAATTACACTCGTCTCCTGCGTCGACTCGTGTATTTTTCGTTGCGAAAGCTACTCATATCTGAAATGACAAATTTTGTCGGAAAAAATTAGACCACTTGTTAAATTATATATGGTAATTTATAACACAAAATTTCGGCTTAGCTTTTAACTGTATAAACATTCTTTCTCTTCTCTGTTTAGGTTATGTATTAAATAGACAACCTTTGTTATCATTGAACATTTGAATTGAAATTGTATGTTTACACAGTTGCCAGATTTAATCTAAAACTACCGTTTCTGTAGAAATCATGTGTTTAACTATCAGGATGCATTTTGGGTAATTTAGATTTGATTGTAGTAATTAATAACTGCTTGTTTATCGTTATATAATACCAATTAACTTGATTGTAATTTGAATGCTTTAAAATATTGGTTTTAGTATTTTAAGAACAGAATAATTATCGTTTATATTGAATTACTGTTAATATTGATAGGAGTTATTTGTGAATCAATTGCAATCTGATTTTTGTGTGGTATAATTTTAACTAGATTCTTTAATTTTAATAGTTACCTTTTTTTATTGTTTATTATTTTTTGCTATTGCTTATGCTAAGTTTAAACAACGGCTGTTATTACGAAGCAGACTTTTGCCAGATGCAGAATTTAGTAGTAAAGTTTAAGTTTAATGTTTTGTGTTATAAATTTTAATGTAGTTGATATTCATATTAACACCGCGAGCTAGCCAGTCAGGAAGTTACCGTTATGAAACCGTAAAAACCCTATTTCGAAAATATTTCATAGTCGGATTAGTGTATGTATACTATAACAGCCTCATTAAAATGAAATAAGTGTGCACTAATTTCGTGTACGAATAGCAACGTAAATCTATTTAGTTTTGTTTTCATTGGGTAGTGCTTTCATTGAATAATTTACATTTCGCTGAAGTAATGTAATTTATGTAGCGTAGTATACACCCTGGGAGCTAGCTATGGTATTATTGATAATAGAATTACAATTACCCTCAGATTATATTGATGGAATGTATTATGAGTTTTAATTATTTAATATCAGCTTTATGCAGCGATTTTCCGCTTTTGCTTCTCTTACGCTTTGTTATAAAAAGTTTACTAAACGAGTTAAAAATGAAAAATGTAGTTTCTCATCACAATAAAGCTTTCTCTACGATTAGTGCCTATTAATTAAATAATAGATGTGAATACCTTGTACAAGTGCTATTTCAACTGTGTGTGCATATTGTATAATTTTCCTGAAATTGAAAGCTTGCTACAATTTGGGATTTAAGAACATTAATAATATCAACTACTGGGCACTGAAAATGCATGCAGTAGAATGCACAGCAGCTGTACGTAGCACCCCAATTTAATAAACTAGCAAATAGCCGGGGATGACAGGTGCCCTCATCTGCTCTCTCCTGTAGAAAAGCTACGTACGTAATTATGGGAATCGTATATAATAGACATAATATGTTTGCCTATCTATTATTATTATTAAAACATAGTAAACCATAATATTATGAGCCGTTTATATGAGTCGTTTGGCGTGTTGAAATTGTAATGGCGTGTTTTGCTATACTCAAGTATCAAATAGTTTCAAGAATTTTTAGGATGTTATAGGTTAACTTTACTTGTGTGTTTTTAGAGTAAAAGTAACATTCGATACATCTAAAAAAAAGAAATAGCAAAATAGCTATTTAGTTATGTAACAAGTGCATAATGTAGAACTTTATGGTCGAGCCTAGTTTATGGCCGAACGAGCGAAGCGAGCAAGGCCTATAAAAAGGAAGAGTCTATAAAGTTCGATTGTGTACGAGTTGCGTTGCCTTATGATCGAAAAAGAAATCAATTTATAAAGGACTCCACATGTTTCTTACGGAAATTTGATTCGTTGTAGTTTATATTAACCTAATCGAAAGTCTCCATAGCCACGAAACTCCAAAATTAACAATTTTTGCAGTTACAGAGCACAAAAAGCAAGAGAAATTCATACTTCAGTTTATGCATTTTCAACACTTTCACAGCCTCAACACCCTCGGTAACGTCATTTATTGTGTATATTTTTTGTTTTGACTAACCACGAGGAGGTTGTGCGAGTAGATTTGGCCCTGAATAGGGCACCCAATACCATCCAAAAATGGACAATCTTTGGCCCTGAAAAAGAACCGATTTATCTGAAATTAGAAAATGTTAGTTAAAAATGAAAAATATTGTTGATTAATGCGTATGATGTAGATGGAGACTGAAACGACCCATTTCAGTGCCAAATATTGTCCATTTGGATTTGAAATTGGTCCATTTAATATTGTCTATTTTAACTTGTTATGTAAAAGGTCAATATTGACATTGAAATGTGTTAGAAAATCTAACCCTAAGATGGGTTGAGTAATATCAACTAAAATAAACCGCCAAATAACTGGTATATTATTCAAGAAATCAAACCTGAGGTTTACTGTATTGTGTCCATCGGTAGAAATACAGGTGTTGTTAGCTGCTGTTGAAGAGAGGCTGTCCTTTAACAGAAATTCGGAAATAAGTCGGTAGTTGGATTTGAGGTTAAAATTTGGTTTGAAAGCGGTTTTGGCGTAGGTAATAGATATGGTCTTACAAGTTTTTTGAAAAGTAGCATGGTCGAATGCACCTTCTGGCACGGTTGCCAAATTACCGATGGTAAAAGCAAACCTCAGCATCCTGTACTTGTGGTCTTTCAAATGCGTGTCAACCAATAGGTAACATAACCTCGCGTTTAAGATCAGCGACAGTTTCTGTCAAATTTGAAATTTTTGTATTTAATAATAACGTTTGTAAATTGTATGAATTATTATACAATTTCGGGTTTTGTAAATTTAGTAGATCTATTCTTTCACAGTAGTGCACTATGATTAGGATATTAGTGTCGAATTAGGATACTATTAATTACAATTCTGGGGTTAGTTTAGAAAAAATGAATTCTTCTATGAATTGATTTGAATGTTGTAAACGAGCACCTGTTTTTAAAAAGGTTTGATAGAGATCCAAAGCTGATTCATTTAGCTAATTCTGATAGTAAAATGTGTACACTTGAAAATGGTTTATCACCATAACGTTTTATTAGGAAAACTATTAACAGGCCGAGCTGGTAATTTTTCATAGCGGAGAAAAATTACCTTCTTCTCGGATATGAAGTAAAACTGTAGGTCCCGTGTCAATGCGATGTTTGGCACGTTATAATCCCTACTGGGGGTGGAATTCCCCCAGATTCGGCTAAATTCTAGTAGGGTCGGCCAAATGATCATAGCAATCGGTGCCATGAGGTACGAAGGATGCTTCGCCATCCTGATTCCTCGCCCAAAAACAAACAAACAAACAAACAGATAAAGTTTTTTTTGGGAAGCTGCATTATTATTAATCTGCATCTAGTTAAGACATCTTCTGGAAGGTGAAATACCAACAAATTGAATTTCTGATTCTGTGTGACTATGTTGTTGAACTGAAAGTAACGTTCTACCAAGCTAAAATAGAATTCTACGTCTGGATTGAAGGTTGGAAAGTCGACTTTTCGAATATTATGCATGGTTATTAAATTCTGAGTGACAGGTTGAACAATAGGTCTTAATACTGACCTAGATCGGCTAGCTCATTATACGGAAATATAGGAATTTAAGTGTTACTTGTCTTTATTTATCAGTATCTGGTTACTGGAATTGGGTTCGAGTAGGACCTAGGCATGCCAAAAAACAACGTCGAGGTATCTTCAATTCTCCTTACTTTTTACACTGGCGTCTAAAGTGTTACTTTAGATCTGGGTTTAGACACTGGTGGCATTTTGGCAAAATGACATTCTTAACTGTGACAACAAAGTCAAAAGATCTACTTTTAATATGGCTTGTATAAAAGAAATATAATATTCTCTAACTATATGAATATAATAATTATACTCTCCAACCGCAAAACAAAACACTTCGACAGAGTAGAATTTGATCTAATAGATAGTGCTTTCGTCCCGGTCACTACTTTGTAGTGTTGTAAGTCAGGTTTGCAATCCAAACAAAATATTCAGTCATTAGCAACAAAAGTGTGAGTTTTTTACTTTGTTTGAATTACAAGCCCATGTTACACATCTAAAATTGTCAATGAATTGCTACACTAATTTACAAAGACCATAGCGAAAACGGAACTGTAAATTATGTAATTCAAAATTTAAAACTGAATGATGCATTTTTTTGTTTAAATTGTTATTTTCTGTTTCCATTATTTTTGTTTCTTGTGGTCATTTTTAATAGCTTTCAAGAAAATAGCACAACTTGATCAGTTATTTATACCTTCGTAGCAGTTGTAGATATGCTGCAAGAGTTTAGGCTGATTCACACTAAGCTAAAAATATTTAGATAAGATCTGGTGTAGAGTGCTGCTTGACTAAACTGGATAACGAGTTTTTCCCGTCCTTTCAGAAATTCGTAGAAGAAATTGTCCTAGAATAAAAGTGTTTGCTAAATTTTCGCAACAAAGAAAATAATTAGTAAAACTCTGATAGCCTTTAAGAATGAATTAAATAATTTTATCCAACACCTCCTAATAATGACGCTATTAATATGGTCATTTTGCATAAGTAATGTATATGACTCATAATAGTGAGATATATTACTCACTAGTGAGAGAATATTCAAAAAGTCACTACTTCCATATATTCTATGACCTTCCAATGCAATTATAAAGATTTTTGACAAACACAAGAATTAATTTGTCAAATGAATTGTAAAATTGGAAAGATTATTATTCGAATAAAATCTCATTAAAAGAGGTGTTAGAGAAAACGCACACATGTGTAACTGCAGATTAGTCACTTAAGAAAATTATCCATTTAACCTGACGGTCTTGTTTTCTTATGCGTTTCTTGCGTGACTAATGTGCATTATCACATACTAGTACAATAAATAACTAGTCATCAAATAAATGACTAGTAGCATATTTTTGTAAACTTAGCATTGTAGTGTATATGTTGAGGTATCTTTATTATACATTCTAGATTGGATAATCCAGAAATGTGCTTGATGTTTTAAGTGAATTGGGATATGTTGTAGAAGTCTGGTACGACCTCTATCCAATCAGAAAGCAATGCTGTAAATAGAGCTTTGTGATGTGTATATACAATAATTCATCCGCCTTCAAGCAGAGATGATAACTTTTTATGGATAAATAAAAGGCTAGACATTTTCTGTCGAAAATGAAATAATGTTGTTTACTAAAGTGAGTGTCTTCGAAAGTAAACTAATTGTTCTGAATCTTGTTCAAACTGTTCCAGAACTGCTACATAGCAATTTAATAAGCTTCAACATCTAAGGTGAATTGAGAATATCTTTTTTCAATGTAGATGAACAAAATAGCTTATTGTAACACCACTGTAGCGTTCTTTTTAAAATAATAACAAAAATGCTGTTTAAATCGTCTATTGACAAGAGAGATATTATTTAAATACACTAATTAAAACACTATAATTATAAACTATTTAATGCTAGATATTTAAAAACTTAAAGTAAATTATAAAAGAACTATTTATGTATTAAAAATTACTAAACATTTATTTATTCACTAATATATTTGATTACTAATTGCACAAAGCACACTCCAAAACTCCGCGCCGGCTAACACACTAATCTCCTCTCTTCTATCCGGGATGTCGTTTTTATACCTCCATGTAAATATTCTAGTAATCGCTTGAACATACCCTTATATTGAATATACTAGAAGGTTCTCGTAGGTGTATGACGCTGTCGCTCTGGAATGTTCTATCTCCTGTGCATGGGGGAAACTCCATTTGTTACATTATAAATAAAGTTATGACTAACTTTATTTTACTTAAATAAAGTCTTCAGTCCATCTAACTATTGAAACAAGTTTTCTGAAAATTAAACTACGACAAGAAGATAAATAAAGTTAAAGTTAAATAAACGAAAGGAAAGTAATTTCATCAGACTTTAATTAGCTAAATAATTATTTCAGAATGTTGCTTTAAATAATGTTCAGTATTAAAGGAAATTCTTGATTGTAGTGTGTAGGTAATTACATATTTCAAACATAAAAACTAACTATTTAATGCATTTCAGTTGCAACTAAAAGCACTGCGATTAAAAAACTTAAGAGCCTGTATAAAATATATCAGTAAGGCAAAGTGGTCATCTAGCTGCAAATGATAAATTTAAACCAGCACATAATGTGGACATAACTTTAACCAGGGTGGAAAATAACTAAATCTGAAATAAGGCCACAGAAATGATCTCCAGAAGCAAGCAATTAATTAATTGTAAATAGAGAAATATTTTCCAACCGAACATTTTCGGACTAAAAATGATGAAATCATGAAAAAATGCTAACTTATGGTTGTATACCTACAGTTGAAAATCTATAACATTTAGCTGCATTTTCCATTATCGAACTATTAAATGTTCTTTGCAAGAACACTTGTAGCACCCTCTTTAATAGTGATTTCCTAGCATCCTGTATAATTTTGTTAGTAATTTTTGTGTTTTGGCTGTTTCAGTTGTCGTTCTGACTGTTAAAATGTTAGTCATTCTGATTTGAGATTATTAGTAGTGTAACCTTACGTTTATATCTCGGAACCGGTCCAAACTACTTCGATTTGAATAATTGTTTTTTAAAGTCTTGTGAATATAAAATACTAAAACCTTTACAAACTAATAATTGACGCTCAGAACGGGAAATGTGGCGAAACTCGAATAACCTAAAACCATAACCAAGTGGTCCCGCACCGGTTGCTCAACCATCTCAGAACAGAATAATTTTTGGTATTATCACATCTATGTATTGGTAGTTCGAAGCCACTATTAATTTATTAGTATTACTTTTGGTTTAAATACGGCAGCCATATTTGTTCGTGGTGCACGACGTTTCTTGCACTTTTCTATGTAAACGAAAATCTTTATATCTCAAGAACAGTTGGTCGTAGAAAGCCGCGGTAAAAACCATTGTATTGTTCACATTTCGAGCTACATTTGTTTGAAGTTGAATTGAAGTTTCACGTTTTTTTTGCAAAATTTATGCTTTTTAGAGTGTCATATTTCCAGACAATGGCGAAGTATCAGCGCTTATTCTTTTTAAAAAAGTACACAGTTAAGGCTAGTTTATGTTTAAAATATTTCAAATCTGAAACTTCACTATTTTGGTATTTATGGGCTTTTGAAGTTCTCGTTTTCTTCATTTTTGAGCAACTTTGAACCTCAATATCTCTGATGGGCATAATTGGATTTTTTTTTATATTATGTGGATATGAAGCAGTATATGGTGGTAAACTATGGTGAAAATGGTAACTTTGATATTAGCTTGAGAACAGAGTTATCATGTTAGCTGTCATTCAATTTACACGGATTGAGAAGGAAATCGGCCACAGAAGAAAATAAAAAGAAAACGCACCGTTGTTATATTATTAACTTTAGTTATCACTGCAAGGACTTATCAATAGCGTTAATAACTATACATAATAACAGTAATAATAATAATTTTACTTTCCCAAACTAATATTAGCATCAAACTAACGTATATTTACTCAGTGATACTAATGGAAATGGTATACATTTACAGTTTTCAACTGAGCATAACTCTGTCCTCACGATTATAACAAAGTTAAAATTTTTACCACAGATTGCAATCATATGTTGCTTCATATGCACGTAATATAAAAAAACCATCCATGACCATAAGAGATGTTGAGGTCCAAAGTTGCTCAAAAATGAAGAAAACGAGAATTTCAAAAGCCCATAAATACCAAAATAATGAAGTTTCAGTTTTGAAATATTTTGAACATAAACTATCCTGAACTGTGTATTTTTTTTAAAAAGAATGAGCGCTGATATTTCACCATTGTCTGGAAATATGACATTCTAAAAAGCCGAAATTTTGCGAAAAAAAGCGTTAAACTTCGGACTTAATTTGCGCCCATAAGGAAGCATCTTACAAAATTTATGTTTAGAACAACAAATATAGTTCGAAATGTGAAGAATGCAATGGTTTTTACCCCGGCTTTCTACGACCAACCATTCTTGAGATATCAAGATTTTCGTTTACATAGAAAAGTGCAAGAAACGTCGTGCACCACAAAAATATATGGCTGCCGTATTTAAACCAAAAGTAATACAAATAAATTAATAGTGGCTTCGAACTACCAATACATAGATGTGATAACACACCAAGAATGATCCTATTCTGAGATAGTCGAGCAACCGGTGTGGGACCACCTGATTATGGTTTTAGGTTATTCAAGTTTCACCACATTTCCCGTTCTGAGCGTCAATTTCTAATTTGTAAAGGTTTTAGTATTTTATATTTACAAGACTTTATAAAAAAATTATTCAAATCGAAGTAGTTTGGACCGGTTCCGAGATAACGCTCTTTTTTTGCTTAGCGCTACTCCACTAAATAGTCCAGCCTAAATAGACATTCAACTTCGGAATAATTCGGATAGAGCTGAAAACTGGTACAGTCCTTAAATACACCATTATAAATGAAATGCCAAAAGTCCCCATCGTTCCTACTTCGCCTAAAAATTGTATTCAAAGGTCAAAGGTCAAAAACTCAGCTTTTTGACAAATTTCTCTTAAACGGTAAGTGTTACAGTAAACATAGTTAATACAAAGTTTCTAGATTATGCGATTATCCATAAAAAGGGTTTGTATACTTCATTTTTTAGGAATCATCATTTAAGAGATTGATATCGCGATTTCAAAAATAGAAAAGTTCTATCGTGCATAATATTCACTCTTTTCCACACGACCTTCAAGGCTGAATACTTGGCGCATTTTTTACGTGGTATCCCCTGTAGGTATAATCCACGAGCTAAATATTTTGATGAAACAAGTTTGATCATAGTTTTCTAATGATTTTTTAAAAATTGTGTTTTGATTAATAATCTCCAAATTCTTCTTCAACAGTCATATGTTCTCCTTCGATTTCTTCTTCCTCCTCTTCTTCTTCTGCCTCTTGTTGTTGTATTCTATGGATTGCTCTAAAAAAAAAGATGGATCAGATAGCTCTTCGTTTATATCATAAGCATCATCATCTATTGTGTTTGATTCAACATTGGAGCAAGAGTGGCAATTACTACATACTGGTGAACAAAATGATCCGATTTTCTTACAGCCACAATTATAATTACAACACGTCTTGCAATTACAAAAAATAGTACCGAGCAGTTTTCCTGGAGCAGGCGGGAGTAAAGTTTGAATTGGCTCCAAACCGTTATCTTTTAATACCCTTCCCCAGTCTTCAGTTACCTAGTCATACTTAGATATGCCATAGTAGACACGATGTAAATGTTGAGAAGCAGCAGTAGATGTTGGAGGAAGGTAGGATAAGTGTACATTTTTATTGCTCTGGGAATTTTTTATAAAACTTAAATATCTATACAACCTTTTTTTTTGGGGAGCTCCTTGCATAGTAAGAAGAAAACGAATTCCAATTGTGATGATGATGGCTGGACAAGAGTCGATCTTTGTAAATACTTCAGCGCAATCAATTAAATCATAACGTTTTTCAAATAATTTAATTACTTTTGTTTTACCTCTTTTAAAAAATGATGACGTAGTGTCGCAGCCAGTTATTGCATGTGAAAATAAGATATGAGCTTTACATTTAGGATATGAAGTTAATAGAAAACTGTATGATCAAACTTGCATCATCAAAATAGATCGTAGAGGGGAAACAGGGGAAACTACGTATAATATAATAATTTGAATTTTGTGATTGAATACATAAATGGGGTTCGTATTCATGCATTCAAATTTCCCGCCTATCTATGCTAGTGAAATCCTGTTATGTTGGTATCAGTTTTAATGCAAATTTATTTATATAATCTCACTTTTTACTTGTTGACCATTGATTATAATCTGTTTATTGTTTGATTTTTAATTTATACAAAACTTTATGAATTTTAAAATGGTACGATTTACTAAGTTTTTTGTTTTAATTACCTGTTGTGATATTTATCTGTATTCTCCTTTTTCTTGCAAAGTACTTTACAATAGCTTTTGTAAGTAAACTAAATTTAAAGTATATACACTTTTATTTTATTATGAAAACTTAATGTGTTTGTTTCAGATCAATAGCTTAAACAGAAACCACTTACAAGTACTGATGTTCTTGTAATAATGCTGTACGAGTTTTGTAACTATTTTAACCTGTTCTTCCAATTGGAGAAAAGCCTCCAGTTATTATTGCTCCAATGTACTATTGGTATGTACCTTTGTATTATAAATGTACTTTTATTATAATTATAATTGCCTGCTTTATGTTTCCTCAGTTCTCTTTTTTAGAATATGACACATGACCAGTCATTATGTTATTATTTATCAATGCATCTTAATTTCCTTTCGAGTTAGTGCTTTGCAAAATTTTCTTTTGGGGTATAAACAAGAAACATTTTCTCAAAAATGAGTCAACTGGTTTTAATCTATCTACTATAATCATGCAACAAACAGATAATAATACCTTTTTATCAAAATTAATAAACGACTTCCTTTATAAGTACGAACGAAACTGACCAATAACAATAATAACTTGATCTAACTAATAATCATAACAATATATATTAGTACTCTTTGATATGAATGTTTAGTTACAAAAGTAAGGACTTTTAGCTTACTTTTGCTGGAACTTGCGGTTGTTCCTTTCCCATCTGAAGACACGAATTGAGATAAGCTTAATTAGAGCGCAGATGCTAATACAATGCTTCCAGTACTCACTGGTGGGATCGAGGTTACTTTATCCATCCTAGCTCATCCATCCTACTAGCTACTGCCGGAGCTATAAAGGTGGTCTCCCGTTGGCGGCGCCGTCTCTGAGGAGATGTCCCCTTGCCCAGCTTTGGACTATTCCCAACGTAGTTGGAGACCACTTGCCGATCGAATCCAACCTCAATGTAGTAGGACTTGGCGTTTTGCTACACCGATCTCCCACTTTATAGGCCTGGCGAGCCCTTGACAGCGCCTCGTTTATAAGTCTACACGTTCTAGACTCCCGGTATATACCCGTTAGGGTGAAGTTGTCTTCAGCGTGAGAGGCTATATGTTCGCTTCAACACCCTTTAAACGTAATAGCTCCAGTACGTCTTCATGTCACAGGACTCAAGACTGCAATCAAACAAATCATAGGGTGATTCGAATAGCTTTCAGAACACACTATCTGGTGGTATGCAGTTTTCCATAGAAGCCAGAATTTACCCCTTCCAACCGGGATAAACCTCACTTCAATTCTCCTCCGTAAGATTTAGTCAGTCAGCAGGCAGACCTTGACTTAGGTAAGAATTGAATCCACCGACTCCGATCCTCGTGTTAGCAGAGCTTCCTCTGCAACGTTTATGAGTATTCGTGGAAATACTTTCGTAGAACGCTACCGCACATTTTTTCTGACCTGAGTAATCTATTGCCCAGAAACCTTGGATTGGATATACCGGTGCCAGTTCTATGGGTAGACGCCGTGTGGTCTGCTCCGCCCACCCAATATGTGTAATCTGTTAGAATGCCAGTAAGGACGATTACTTTAAAAGCGTAATTAGAAGTATTGGACAATTTTATAATCTCCTAGCGTCATTTTAGTCTTTCTATCATGTTGTAACCAGAAGTTGGATAAGGAATTATCTCGAACTTCTATTGAGTTTTATTAAATTAATTTCTTATTAATAAACAAGTAGATTTATGTATTTAATGATTGCTTTTGAGCTTTGGAATTGCAATGTAATATTATAATATTAAGATCACTAAAAATCTTGATTTACACAAATTAATTTAATTTTCCTTCCTTTTTTGTAGTAAATCATTTTATAACTTGCTTCTGGCTTATTATTTATATGTAGTTTTAGTCGATTTGTTCTCGCACGTAAAGCTTTCAGGTTTGCAGGTAGGTTTTATTGAGAATAGCTTACCACATTGGAATCAGTTACAAACGTATTTCAGAACTTTAGAAGTAGTGTTAGCGTTAAATTCTTTTGATAGCTATTGAAAAACATGAGAACCCCAACTTCACGCTAGTTAGCCGACCGACTACAGAATTAATTGAGGTCAATAGTTGTACACTAATTAGTCAATTAATGACTATTTCGTGAGTAAAGATGTATATAAGGTTAGCATATAGTTTCAATTGATCAAAATCTTATTAGTCTAGAGTCAGAAAAAATCTAGAGGCAAACAATGCGAGTTATGCTGATAAAAGTATAAAAGTTTAATTCGTGGTTTTTGACTAAATATAGTTTTTGTTATAAAGATTGAAACATATATAAAAAATCACACACGAAACTATAAAAATGCTGTATACTTACTGTAACTAAAAACTAAAAATGTCTGCCACAGCTTGAGATTTAGACTCTCTCTTACAAATTAATTAGTCAAGCCGTAGGTATTGGTTCCACAGCTGTATAAATTGTGAAAAGGAATAGATAAAGGTTCAAACACAAATAAAAACTTAAAAGGGCGCCATCTGGTTATGAAGCTTAAGTTATTAATTATAAATAACCAATCAAAGATGTAAATTGAATAAGCATTAAAAATGATTAAATTCATTAACCAGAAAATGAATAAAATATTTAGTTGAATCAAAACATTTTGTTAATTTAAAATTTTGAAGTAAAATGAAGCAGAGCATTCATAACTAATATGGTTCCGTTTTCTAGATCCTTAGTTTTGAATTAATAACATTTATTTAATCAGAAAAATGGTAACGACATAACTTTGCATATATATAAGAAATAAAACACACCTCATACATTTATTACAATTCCAATCTAAGTTCATTAGATTATAACTAAACCAGAATAAATCAATAAAAATTCATCTAGAACTTTTCATTAGATAACGGAAATAACCAAAAAGTTTATTGGATCGAACACAAAAATTGTTCAAACACATTAATTCAAATATTAAAATTTGTATTGACTGGTCTTTTTCTGGACAAAATTTATAAACAAATATCTAAATGAGATTAGACAAATTAAATCAATTCGACAGTATCAATATAAATGATTTGTAATTAAATTAAAGTTTAAAGATTTTTTTTAATAACGAAGAGATCTCTCCCCTAAGAAAAAATTCTTAACTGTGAGATTCTTAGTTAACTGAATTATAAACAAATCCTTAAAACTACAGTACCTTGAATATTATCCCTCAAATTCGTGGAATACCATACATATAGTCCAGTAGAAATTGGAAATTCGGCCTTTCATTTGGGGAAATTGTCGTTGAACTCGGCGTTGTATTGAAGTGTTGATTCTCCGTACCAAAAATGCGATAATATTTAGTTATTGTCATTCGCCCATATGATTTCATGAACAAACGGGGTTTTCACTTGGAAAATAACGATAATGTTTCAGAAACTTAGGTAGTTTTTTAATCACGTGTAGCACCAAATGCGTTTAAATTCTTTAAGCGGGGTTTTAATTTATAAAAGCACTAGAGTCGATCGTTAAATTCGAGATCGCTTTAAATAGTTTTGCATTAAAAAAAACTGCACTGGTCTTAAACCCAAACGAAGCAAAATAATTGTTGGTTGTTTTATAGTTCTTCACTATAGCGTGAAACACATTTATTTACCCGCGTTACAAAATTATAAAAATTCTTCTAACACGAATTAACGAGACGGAAATTCTTCAATGCAGTGGCGAGTCTCCCGCGTCAAAACCAGCGAAGGCTTTTTATGAACTCGGATCCCGTAGTTACACGTGGATACATCTGTTTTTATGCGGCAAGGGCGCTTTTATTTGGCCTTCTATAGGATTCTCGACTCTAAGTGTAAAAAGTAGCACTTAAAATTGCTCGCCAAACTAGTGTGGAATGCTACAGCATCTGCCTTGTAGACAAGATTCCTACGCTATAAACAGACTTAAAATTTAAAACGCAATTTACGAACAAAGGAAACTTCATTTTCGAATCCTGTATACTCAGAATGTTAACAAAATATTTTTATAAAATTGATGATCAAGTACTTCTCACAGTTTCTTAGCAAGGTCTCTCCCTAAAATAATTGATATTATTTTAAAATGCAATTTAGCAGGATACGAAAAAACAACATCATTATGACGCTACATTCTTTAATTACAGCAAATATGAAAAAATCTTTTCTTAAAAGTGCTTTCAGTAGGAATTATTTACATGATGAAATGCTGATTTAAACAAAACGAAGCCCACAGGACCGAACTTAAGATTTTTAATGAGAATAAATGCTAAATTCTGCGTACAAAATGTTGTTGGAAAATGTACCCGTTACAAGATGTATTATGTTTGTAAAAATGAAACTAATTTATAACAATTTATCATAAATATTAGGTTTTACGGCGTTGATTTTGTTATGATGACATATTTCATTTCAATAGTATAATAATTTTTTGTGTTGAAATTACTTATAATTACAAAAGAGAAAAGATATTTAATTATTTCATTTTATATTTATAGTACTCAAAATCTAAAGAAGTGTATGGCATTTACAAATGTACCCTAGGATAGACAGACAGACTAAAGCCGTTTGTAAATACCTCAGTCGCGCTTAATTGCAAGCGCTGAATTAACATCAATCGCATGATGTGACCGTTACCACATCTATGTACACAATGCCAAACGGCAGTTAACAGTCAACCGACGTTGTATTGTTGAGTGCAATTGCCTGAACTGATTTTAATCTACGTATATATGTATAACAACTATCATATAAAGTATCTAACTTGTTAACTTGAAAATATTTATTATAAATCTAACAAACATTTTACTCGCGTGGCAAAACAAAAGTTGATTAAATATTTATTCAACATGACAAAAATTTTGTTAAGTTGAAAAATTTTGTCTCCAAAGTGAAATTTCATTGTAGTGCATTTAATTTTACTTGAAAACGGAATTGTAAATGTTTTGGTAGTAACAAGTATTAACGCACGGAAAAATATTTTCTGATATATCTTTAATATTCTTAAAGCTGTAGAAAAAATGTTGTGTGTATTTTGTAGCACAAGTGTGACATTCTCGTTTTGCTTTGCGTTGAGGATCAAGTTTCTCTCTCTCTAAATAGCTAATTTCCCAAGAAAACTCATTTTGTCAATATTACTAAACAAAATTTCTGTCAGCACGTTTACAATTTACTATTATATCTGTTTAAGTGGCATGACAATGTCGATCTTAGCTTTTCATTCTGCATAGTTATCATCACTATACGAAGATCAGTTCTCGAAAGAAAATTATATTCTGTTTTACAAATGACAAGGTTAAATATTTACTTTTAATACAGAAAACTGATAATGTTCCTATAATTTAAATAAACAAATTTAAATAAAACCCTCTTTACCATTATATGTATTCGAAAGCAATTTCGGTATCGGTTGGGGCTAAGCCTAAACCAAAAAATAAGCAATTACAGCTTTTCTCATGAGGCATATATATAATATATATAAAATTTGGTATGAACAAGCGTATTACGTATAAAATCGGAGCTTAAAAATCGGCTTAGCAGTATTACAAATATGAATTTAAAGATTATGTTTTATACGTAGGGACCACAAAATTTATATTCAGCCCGAATTCGTCGTAAAGAGCAAACACAATTATAAGCAGACCGCACGCACAAATAAAAAGGCAAAGATAAAGTTTCCCCAAATAAAACATGAAAAGCAGTCAGGAAAGCCCTTTAGTAAAATCTGTTTTCAGCGCCAAATGTACGAATTTATTATTTATTAAAAAATACAATTTCAAATAAGTTATATCAATTTATGTCGTTTTCGGGTTAAACGAGAAAGGGAAAAAAGTGAGATGGAAACAGGTGCTTCCATATTTCCTATTTTCCCTGGTCCAAAAGCCTTAAGGGTTGATTTATATTTAATATTAAAAGCTATCATCGAAAATGTATTGAATCTGAAAATTCGATTCGATTTGTAATACTTTTGTGGGATTGACCCTGTGCGGTAGCGATTTTGATTTCTGACGTACAAAAAGTCCATCCTTCTCTATAATTCTAATAAAATACATCTGTTGACGATAAAGAAAAATTTTCGACTCCAATACATACTTTGTTAAACCAGCGTGAAGGTGGACAGAAATGAGTTTTGTCAAACCAATCATTTCTTTTACCTTATTGTGCTCTTAGTTAAAACTTTTATACCCTCATGAGACTATAAGTTCTTTCTTTGATACCTAAAATCCAACACAATACGTTTAAAGTATATTTTAAACCTTATTATCCTAGAAGGAAAACAAATCTCAGCCAACTTCATCACATTAAATAGGTTTTCAGAATTTCCTCGATATCCTACTCTATATAAATTACAGACGCCTTTTTATTACGCGATTAATATAAAAGTCTCCTTAGCGGATCAGATCTGTAATGGGTTTTATTTTTTTCCAATTCGTTTTATACAAATACCATAAGAAGGAAGCACTCAAGGTATTAATATATAATAGAGTTAATAACTCAATCGACTTATAATGAAAGACGCAGCGACCCCAAAGTGTCGAGAAACTTGAACTTCATAATAGGATCGACTTTTGATACGAAGGTTTTAAAGAATAAGGTAATTAACGTTAATCTTGCCCCTATAAAAGCTTTTCCAGTTTTTGCTGCGTCATCAATAAATAGGATTAACGAGACGATATGGCTTCGGAATGTCAAAGTTTGTGTTTGTAAGAGGATAATTCCAATTAAACTGTAATATTAAAAAGACATTTTTGTAATTTGTCTTCATAAATTTTCAACGTACAAATTTTATTTTAAATTTATTAAATTTTTTACGTCACTTTTTCAATTTATAAGTAATTTTGTTACTGCTAAATTCAGCTCGAATTAAAGCTAAAACTTTCATTTTAAACCTTATAAGATTATGAAAAAAATATGTTTACAAATTGAGTTTTATGTATAAATAATGGAATTTTAATTTTTGAAAGACTTGAAAAAATAACTTTGGGAAACAAATCATTATGGCATACATATCGAAATTTAATGTATTTAGTTTAATACAAACTCTGTATTACAATAGTATTTCGATTTTTAGGTTTATTTGCGACCCCCTTTGACAAATAAAGAATGTATTTCGTCATAGTTGCCATTGTAATAAAAATTTGATTGAAAATTCTAAAAATTCATTAACGTCCAGATAAAAATATTTAATACCTGACGCAAATTTTTTGGGGCATTGGTAAATTGTAACATTAGCAGACTGTTCAAGAAGTTTCGATGGGATATCTTTTTCTTCGTTCAATCCATGTTAATAGGTGTCTATTTCTTCTCTTGTGAATTTCATAATGTGGGGAGATCAAGCGGTTACTGAAAAGAACGCGACCAAAATCCGCCAGAGACAGCGTTACTTTCACCATATTTGTGGGATGGTTAAACTTTGAAATTTAGAGGTTTGTTAAGTTTAAACCAATTCGAATTAAGTAAGGATTTCGCTGATATTTACCGTACCGTTCGTCTATATATGGCTTGCAGTGCGCTTTGAAATTTTAAAATCTACTCTGCAGCATTGTTTAAAGCTTAAAATAATTGTTAAAAGTTAAACGAATTTTTGCGTATTGCCTGAGAATAATTAACCTAATTCAGGTGTAATCATTTGAAATATTTTTCAAGTTTAAATACTGGTTAAATTTGAACAACTTCAAATGAGGGTCTATTTCCGAAATTGTGTCGTAGTATCTGTGATCTTTTCTAATCAGTGGTGGTTAATTAATTCGAAGTTTAAAACTCGTTAAATTTAAATCTATTTAAATTATGTGCGGATTCTGATTGATTTATTTTAGTTTAATCGTGTCAACAATTTTCCTGATTAAAAAAATTCTGGTTTGGGTAACAACTAAAAAAATATTGCGACATGTTAATACGAATTAGACAGAAAAACCTGGTGGTATTTCCGTATACACAACAAATTAAGAGCATTTTAGATGAGCGAATGAAGGTATTGTTTAAACTTTTCAACATAAGCAAAGTTCCAATTTAATATTGAAACGGTTCAGTGTCTATTTCGCTGTGTGACAAGAAACTGAATTTTTGGTATCGAATTTTCACGGTCTTTCATAAAATTTAACTAAAGGTAATGAAGTTGTAAAATGTAGAAATTTAATAACATATCTGTAAAGGTGAAGTAAAATAGATCAAAGGTAATGTTTGTTATTATTATCTTTGTTCAAAAAATTTTTA
This sequence comes from Agrypnus murinus, assembly GCA_929113105.1. Taxonomy (NCBI): domain Eukaryota; kingdom Metazoa; phylum Arthropoda; class Insecta; order Coleoptera; family Elateridae; genus Agrypnus; species Agrypnus murinus. Next base: position 141,765,950 of record OV816026.1, read on the forward strand.
GTCATATAAATGTAGTCATGTATGTAGTTCCCAAGTTACTATTTTTATTCAATTCATTGCATTGAGTTAGTTCTTAGCAGAAATTATTTAAAACTGCTGCATTAAAACGAAATACTTAACTAATACTGTTAAGAAATTTATTCTTACAAATGGTACTGTATTTTATACTTGAACTGTAGCAAGGAGGGCCAAAGTTAATAAAACATTTTTAAATAATAAAATTTTATAAAAAATTTATAAAATTGTTAGTCACAAAATATTTGAAAAGCTTTTAGAACATTTTTTGCCTCGTACTGATTTCATTTAAAAATTTATCGATATCAACTCTTTCCAAATTGTGAGCTGATTCATATCAATTCAATTACGATCGTTATATATATAATTTGGTGGCGCCCAATACCTTTTTTTGAAATAATTCTTTAATCTGAAATCTGAAGTATAAACTTGAAGTTCTTCTAAAACGTGTAAAGGGGTTATTTCCTTCTTACCTCGGCTTTCTTTGAAATTAGGTATAAGTACACGGACCCATTCCAATCTCTAAAAAATCAAAAACTCTAGGAAAAGTTCTGGTCGTAATGCACGAAATGGCTTCGGGTTTTTTTGTATTCCTTGAATACCTATCATTAACTATTTACTATTGGTGGAGATTTAAAGTCATTTCTTTGGTTAATCCAAAAAATACCAATAATAGTTGGTGATACGAATTCAACGCAAAAGTGCTCGAGATCATTTCGTACAGCAGGACCGAAATATCGATTTCTCAAGTTTGGAACTCTCAGGAGTTTGAAAGAGAAGTACTGCATAGAAAGGTTTTCATAGCAGAATATTTGGCAAATGAAATAATGTGCGACTCCATATTATACTTGTATCAAATTAGAAGAAAATCGTAGATACCAAAGGAATAGCATTACCAATCCTGCATCTCTATTGAAATATTTTTGAAACCTTATACCCAAGAATTTTACATCTTATGTATTTTTATTATACATTTGAAAGGTTCAAGACTAAGATCATAGATATTTGTAGCAAGGGTGAAATCTGCAACTTTTAAATATAGTGTAACGAATAGTAAACCCACATATGACGTCATCAAACATTCTAGATGTATGAGTCATCAACTGTATGACTCATCAATAACACGTGCAAGTATGACTCATCGACACGCCTCATCGACGTGACTTATCGGCAGCTGCGTGTATGACTCATCAACACGTCATCGAACATTCAAGATGTATGAGTCATCGTATGAAAGGTATAAATTGAGATCGCGAGTAGAAGGGAGGCAGTTAATGCTTGACCGGCATAGTGAAATTACTCTGAATAATTAGTTAATAATTGTTGTAATATATAAATAGTTTTTATATAAATAGTCCTCAAATAAATTTGTAAATATTTAAATAATAGTTCGTTAAATAGTTTATAGTTATAGTGTTTTTAATTAAGTGCATTGTAAATAATCTTTTCTCTATTAATAGACGATTTAAACAAGAAAATACCAATAATAGTTGGTGATACGAATTCAACGCAAAAGTGCTCGAGATCATTTCGTACAGCAGGACCGAAATATCGATTTCTCAAGTTTGGAACTCTCAGGAGTTTGAAAGAGAAGTACTGCATAGAAAGGTTTTCATAGCAGAATATTTGGCAAATGAAATAATGTGCGACTCCATATTATACTTGTATCAAATTAGAAGAAAATCGTAGATACCAAAGGAATAGCATTACCAATCCTGCATCTCTATTGAAATATTTTTGAAACCTTATACCCAAGAATTTTACATCTTATGTATTTTTATTATACATTTGAAAGGTTCAAGACTAAGATCATAGATATTTGTAGCAAGGGTGAAATCTGCAACTTTTAAATATAGTGTAACGAATAGTAAACCCACATATGACGTCATCAAACATTCTAGATGTATGAGTCATCAACTGTATGACTCATCAATAACACGTGCAAGTATGACTCATCGACACGCCTCATCGACGTGACTTATCGGCAGCTGCGTGTATGACTCATCAACACGTCATCGAACATTCAAGATGTATGAGTCATCGTATGAAAGGTATAAATTGAGATCGCGAGTAGAAGGGAGGCAGTTAATGCTTGACCGGCATAGTGAAATTACTCTGAATAATTAGTTAATAATTGTTGTAATATATAAATAGTTTTTATATAAATAGTCCTCAAATAAATTTGTAAATATTTAAATAATAGTTCGTTAAATAGTTTATAGTTATAGTGTTTTTAATTAAGTGCATTGTAAATAATCTTTTCTCTATTAATAGACGATTTAAACAGCATTTTTGTTATTATTTTAAAAAGAACGTTACAATAGTATACGACGAAATATAGGCACCATATCTACTTGTCACTATTAATGTTAAATCCATAAACGAATATACACGGTGATTCAGTACCTAATGATCGGACTTTTAGGATAAGCTTCTCTGGTCATTAGAAACATAAAACCTTAGTAACATTTTTTGATTAAATGAACTTGAGATTGAACGTGTAATTGATGCAGGTCAGTTTTTAAGTCAATAGAATTAAATGCAAATGCTTTAGAAATTGACATCATCAGTAAAACACGTGAAATCTGTTGAATAAACACAATAAGGATGCAGATGGCGCACATTCCAGTTTGGATGTTGTTGAAAAAACTTAAAACATTGTAATAATCTGGGGGATTCTCCTGTGTTCTGATAGTAAAAAAAGTATGCAGAAATGACATCATTTTAATACCTACCCATTTAATGATATCATTAAATTTGATTTGGTATTCGTTGATAAACAGATATTAGTTAATTAAGTAAAGATAATATATCAAAATGAACGATCAGTTAACCAAATTATTGTTCTACTAATAAAAAATGAAGTGTCAGGGTTTTGCATTTATTTCATTAGTCCTTGAACTTGGCCGAAGATTAGAAACATAATAAAGGTTGTCGGATGGGTTGTTTGGTGTATTGCTAATACAGCTATGCCAATTAGTCACAATTCTTAGGAATAGTAACGGTATCTACAGTGATGATTTTATTGCTTTTCACTTGAAGTCGGTACCCCTTATTTATTACATAGTATGTACTTTCTGTGAATAAATATTATTTTAAATAAAAAATAGTACAAAATAATACAGTACAGCATGCCCAAAAAATAACACAACTGGCACGCGGCTATCAGAAACAAAAATCTAATAATTAAAACACATAACACTACTAATAGAATACTAAATTACCTTACAGCGAATTTTCGAAAATATTTTATTTGATTTACTGTAAACAAAATTAATACGAAAATATTTTTTTATTCACAGACCTGCTTGTAGTACACATAGGGGTTAACGTACCTATTAAACAAAAATGAAATTGTTTAACAAATTATAAATCACAAAACAAAAATACCGTTTTTGAAACATGATATCAAACGAGAGGTCGTTTCTTATTTATTTATCTGTTCTTATTCCACGAAATACTTGTCCAAAATAAAGACGGGTTATTACTTTATTATGCTATCTTGCACATTCTAGAAAACGAGTAGTATTGTTTATCACCTTGAACTTTAAAATATGTGTCATGTGCATTCATACTATTAAATTTGAAAACATTAGCCAGAACTTCGATCCCGTTTTTCTACAAAAGTATAGAAGTACGAGAAAATGGTATATAAGAATTTTCTTTCTTTAATGGTTGTCTAACCACTGGCAAAGTCTGACTATGTCTTAATGGGACTCCGTGTATATTGGATTGACACGAGATGCACGCATTCAAATATGGTCTCCTCTACTGACGAGTCTAGGTGAAGACGAAATATTATTGTTTAGGGGTAATTGTGTTTGAAATGCTGTATCTCTAGTAATTTATTTATACCCTTATACCCAAACCTTATACTTATACCCAAGAATTTTACATCTCATGTATTTTTATTATAAATTTATAAGGTTCTATACCAAGATCATGGATACTTAATTATAATGTGGGTGTCCGTAATCTTGAATTTAAGTACGCTGTTTTGATAGCAAAAGAAATCTGCTTTTATGTCAGGATTTTTTCCTCGCTAGACTGCTCTTTTAACTGAAATATTCAACCAAAGTATGCTAATACAACTCTGCATTCTGAACTTTCTTAAATAATCGTTCAAGTAAGTAAGTAGTTGGTACAATAAGGTAAGTTTTCAACTCCTATTTATTAAATTCATAAATAGCAAAATCACTTAAGTCAGTTAAGTCAAGAGCACCACGAACAAAATTAAATCTTTGAATTTCAAATTAGACTTGCCTATTATACTTATTTACAACTTTAAAGACGTCTGGATAAACTGGTTCTTCCACTTCATCTGAAACTTTCTCAAGAATTATTAATCACTTTTGCAGTTATGTAGACAGAGTACTTTTTGCTGGAACTGAATTTCAATCACATATTTTCTTCCCTAACATAACCAGTACCATAATAAAAATTTTAGTACATTATTTTTAGCGTTGTTTTCCATTATCATTTTATAGGTGAGACTTTTGTAACAAATTATGTGGCATTTGTCCCAGAAACTTTTCGAGTAAGCAGTTCGAAAAGTTTCTCTATGATCTAGATTTTCGTTTTACTTCACCAAAGATGAAACTTTTCACATTTAGGATTACGACACCTCTAAAGCTAATGAAAACTTTAAAGTTAAAAATGTTCTCTACTAGTTTCATTACGGTGAATACATACGGGGAAATAGTTTGTTCGTGTAATCTTTTAAGTAGATCAAGAGAGAGGAGTACAAAAGTAAACTCTTTCATCTTTGCAATTTGCAAATCAGCTTAGTCAGTGCATAACTATGCGGCACCGAGTGTAAAATACCGGTAAATGCATCCTCTAAACGAAAAGTAAAGAAAACCGCGTTTTAATCTCAGAACTGGGACGAATACAGCGGCAGCCAGCAGCAGACGCAGCTGTGCAGAGCCACGAAGGTAAATAATAAATGCAAACATCCATTATGCATTAAAATTTATGCTTCATTTATTACTATACCGGCGTTTTTAAGCGATGAGCACCGCAGAAGCAACCAATGCTTAGATATCGGAAAACCCGAAGCTTGCCTCGAATTTCAAGTTTTTATTTCGTCGCAATAATTTTAAGAGCATAACTGCACATGAAAACATGGGCTTTTCTCTTTTTGGTGTACACATATATGATGAAAATGATGTTTACAGCTCATTAAACGTATATAACAAGATATGAATTCGCGCTTTTAACACAAAATGCATTGTATATTTTAGGGGTATCGCGGTGGTGACACAATGAATTAAAATTTACTGCTCTACAATTTATTATAACAATGTATCTAATGACGAAGAAAATTGCAAGAGTAATGTGTAATGGTCACTGCAATAAAGGAAAATGTATTATGTATTAATGCTTTAGTGCTACAAAGAAGTAGAATTACTAATACCAATTTTCATTACCTAAGAACAGAAGGGAAGCTTACTATATTGTATCAAAAATAAGACTATAAGTAATCAAACACCCAGTATCTTGCAAAATTGCTTTCTGCTTTTTGCATTGACAACACTGATATGTATATACGTATATAACAGTTCATACCTTCTTTTATTATTTATTAGCAGTTTTTTACTCTCTTTCCTTTATATTACCTAGAATTAATTTACAGTTAACATGTCTTGATACTTCATCAACAAATGAAATTCGCAGTAATCTAATTTACTTTATAACAATAATAATAACAATTATCCAGTAAATTTATATACGAACTCCAACCTTTTCTATAAAATAAACCGTACTCGTATGAACTCTTGCTAAATGTAATTTAGTTGTTTTCTTTGTTTATTATTAACTTAGAAGTTATGTAAAATATAAAGGATATTATTTTAATTTCAAAAAGGATAGGGTTCTGTTCCCTTTTTAAAAATTCACTTCTATATATCAACAATAAACAAAAATTTCAATGATTCTTACCACCAAATAGAGCCCCTCTAGTAACGCTCTTAAAGAGTAATTATCTCTTGTGACATCCTAGTAGCCAGGATGTAAATACAATGTTATTGCCAACGGTGCTCAAGGTTAAAAGGAGAGCTGGTAGGTTGATTCGTCGGTGATAACTACTAAAAATAAACAATTTGCTGCCTGGGCGCCATTCTAGAAACCTAGAAAGAAGGGGAATGACCATATATACACAAGCACAACAAAATCAACACGATTACAAACACCCTACTACAATAATAATTTAAGAAAAATAGCCACTATACAAGTATGAAAAATACCCACAATTATGTATAACAGCCAGTGTAATAAATATACAAGATTTGTGATAAATACATCGATATAAAGCATCAATAAATAAACGTTTTTGTTGCTGATGGATACACAAATAATAATTAATACAAAATATATAAATAAGTGCAACTTGTAATGAACGGGAGTGCAAAATAATAAATAAAATTGCTGGAAACTGTAAAAGGTGGGTAGGAAACAAAAAAATCAGGTAAGTATACATAAACTCAATTTCTAGCCTTAAGTCTTTACCAAAAAAAAGTATAATAAAGTAAAAAAATCAAATAATAATAATCTGTCTTAGTTTGGGCGCCGTACCAGCAATATTAATACCCAGAGCAAAAATTATTAAACTACGTACTACCAAGTACACTATAATCAAAAGTTTGATCACACAGAAGGTAAGTAAATAAAATTTATTAGGATAGATAGGATAATAAGATAAGGTAATACTTCTGTAATACTTACAAATTACAAACTCTCAAATTTACCTTAAATTATTACAGAGCTAAGATGACGTAAATAGCATCTTGAAATAAAAAGCAGGCACAGACAGACTCCTGGCTGCGAAACTGTTTGTGGTCTTCAGGTGTCTTCAACGTTAAACCAGCATCACCGGTGGGTAAGATAATCAGAAATGGAATTCCAATAGCAGAATAAAAATATAAATTGATCTTGTAGATCTTGCTTATAATCAGCCAACCATTTCCATAATGAGAAATTACTTAAATTTCAGCATGTAGGTCTTCATAAATTAGACCGATTAACTCTCAATAATATAGGTGTAAAAATGTGGATTATAAAGTAGGCCTAGAAATAAAAAATCAAATATAACTTCTAGCTAAAGTATAGATCTGAATGAAAATCAAAAAGAATCTTGAAACATTAAAAAAATAGCAAAGCTTATTACCTAGATGTTCTTGGGCCAAAGGTTCAGTAAGAAAGAGCATTGCAATTTTAAAATGTCTGCTCATTATCAAAAAGTCAAACATTTCTTCTTAAAACTAAGTTGGTAAAATTCAAATTAAAGTAGAAATGGCTGACAATGTTTATAATAAGGTAATAATAAAATACTCAGGAGAAAATATCAGAAAACACCCCTACTAGAAAAACCAGATTAATATTTAAAGAACAAAATAATTAAAGTTAGTTAAATAGGTACACTTATACAATTAAAAAAATTCCTTCTCTTTTTTTTCAGGAAACTTGACTCCAAAGAATCAAGAAAATATTAAAAAATTGGGGAACGTCACACTCTATATAAATAAAATAAAATAAAATAAGTACAACACTTTACAATGACACTAAGATGATGAAGTAAGCAAATTTTAAATGTTTCCTTTTTATCTGATTTAAAAGTCAAAGCAAACTTTATCCGCTGTCAAAGTTATAAAACAATCATGGCTTACTTCTTTATACATGAATTTAATTATCATTACAAAATTATGCTTCTTTACTTTCTTATACAACTTTTTTTATTCTAAATTTGTGGGAGACGGTTATTGCCCAAAACTTACTTTTCAAGATTACACTTTAAAATTAATTAATCGTCTTGAAAGATAATTGGATTTTCTCACCTTCATTAGATTATTTCTAACCCTATATTTTAAATATTATAATAATAACTGCTACAACCCGTAACCTGTAAATCAGGCCCCAGAAGCTATAAGCTTATGCGGGAGGGACGGGGCGATTAGTATTGTTACGTAGGCTAATTTAACCATTTCTATTTTCATTAGATTTTGAAGACATAACTATACGTTATAATAATAGTAATAAGTTTATAATTTTCGTATTCACTCCTTGCCAATTCTTTATTTTGCAAAAATTACATGGTGACTTTACTCATTCGTTTATGCCAAGATACATAATGAAATGCAAGATAAGCTTCTACCGGTTTTAGAACAGGCAGTTGTCGGATAAGGCACTGCTCGAATGCAGAGACTAATTACATGCTTCAATCAAGCTACGCACGTGCATTAATTTCAGGTTGTACATCATCAGTTAAGTAGTATTTATACTTTGATTGATACGCACGTAATCAAATATGAGTTACGTTAAATATTTCTAAGAGATTTGCAACAAAATGTTACGAAACAAAATATACGTTTTTCTTTTTCAATTACTGTGGTTTTACTGTAATTGTAACTAAAAAATACAAAATTCAAATTATGCAATTATTAAAAGTGCTCCCCATAAAATTATTGTAGTAAAGAAATTCTTGGGCATCTTAAATAAAAAGCAAGGAGTGCCAAGTACTGGAGTAAAATTCGCTAACTCTACTAAAACCACTCTGAAAATGAAACAGTTTTACAGACCCCCTCGCGGGCGGTACTTCATGACTCGGCACAAATCACCGTTAACCTTAAAGCAATTGGTTAAAATTTGGTAAAAAACTAACAGCACATTGATAATAGTCGCTCCACTGAACGATATATCGAAAGTCTCCTATCGTCCTTCATCGGCATCTATAGCTTTTTGGGGGAAAGAAGGTTTTAAGTCATGAATATTTATAAACGCACATTAAGAGGCGTACACCGATAAATACATATTGCAACGACTTGCACCTGTTTAATCTCAAATTGATCTTTCATTTGATATCTGTTTCATCTATGTACAACAATTTATATGATGAAAATATGGAACTATACGGTTTAAATAATTTACAAACACTGCTACAAGTTATGGTAGAATCAGCTAATTATAAATAAATAATAAATAAATAAGCTAATAAAATCAGTGCAACTCCCTTTCCCTTTTCCCCTGGAGACTCCCTATAGAAGCAATATCCTAAAAACACATAAATAGTCGAGCAGGAAAGAGGACACCTTGTAATGTAGTGTTGTAAGTATGATCTTGAACTGTCTGTCCGACCCATGCCTGTTGAATGTTCTCATAGACATGTTCGATATTAGATACATATACATATAGTATGTATGGCTTAGATAGAAGGGTATTACATAATTATTGAGGAATTGCAATTTGAATCTATCAAAAAAGTCTAAAAACAAATTATGCTTTGTAACAACGTAAAACATCTTGATTTAAATTAATAAAATTATCGCATTTCAAATTTCGCACTATGTATTGGGCCCGTAAAAACAAAGTATAGTTTCATTATTCTATTTATTTATTTACTTTTTTTTTGTAGTCCCTTTGCATTTTTTTGCCAGTTTTTCGTCATTTTTCTTATATGCAGCCTCTGTTATTTTAGTTTCAACAAAAGTGGCGCTTTTTCCTGTTTACTTGCATTTCTTACTGCATTACTTGCAGTTTGAATTGTTAGTATATTATGCCACTCGTGTTCTGTTATTAATTCTTTTTTGAGAGCTTTTTAAGCATTTTTATCAGATAAAGAAATTTGACATTTTTGGGTCTCTTTCAGCGTGGTAAAGTACGCTGAAACGTACTTAGACTGGCGCGTTCCTTTAGGTAATTTTAAAATTGAAAATGTTAAGCTTCAAGTGTCTTGTTTTTACTTACGAACGTAAGTAAATACCTTATCATGTGGCCATTTTGAAAATTTCATCTTAAACAGGTTTTTTATTATTTTGGAGCTTTCTTATAATCAGGGTATTTTTATCTAATGATACCTGCTACCAAGTCAAACTCTTGCAAGAGGGGATTACAACTGATAAGTATTGATTGTCGATTGTAATTTTCATATCCTTGGACATCTCATCTGGGTAATATCTCTCATTTAAAGGGAAACAGATTCCGCCGCTATCTTGACCTTCAAAGATTTAGTTTTTTAATTGTGATTGCTACATTTCTGAATTACTTAACAAACTATAATTATTATTGAATTTGATATTAAAGATTATTAAGCAATGCCACTAATACTTATTTTATCACTAGTCATTAGTGTTTCTTTAACATTAGTTTCATATCAAAATTCATCCTTTGATTGACTAGTTTTTTGTAAATAGGAAGAGTTACTACTTCATTGACTATTAATAATATTTTGAGCAGCATTACAATTCTCCACCAAAATTATTTAACCAAGAGCTGTAAAATTTAACAATACAAGAAACTTATTACAACTGTGAAATTCCGTTAACATGAAAACGCATTTTTGTAATATTAATAGCCAAGTAAGATAGTAAATACTTGTATACCACCCCATGAGAATACACCTTGTCTGTTTTAGGTTAAATCTTAATTATATTAATCATATTTAACTTCATAAAGACAAATCCTTAAAAATTATAATTTTAACATTGAGGTTATCCAACCCATCTAACTAGTGGCTTTGAAATTTCACAAATATAAGCTTATTTAAAATTATAGAGTGGGTGAATTCCTTTTTTCGTATGTCAAATATCATGACAATATGTATAGTGGACAAAAATTGTTCTGGCAACTTGAAAATGCACTCTACGGCAGAGGCTGGTTAACATCAGATCAGACTCAGACTACAACCTTATTTGAAACTGATGATTATAACAAATACTGAATGCTTTCAGGGGTTTTGCCGGAAATAATAAATGCCTGGAAATGTTAACATTTGCAAAGTAAAATAACCCTTTTATTTTTATATCACAAACACTCGTTTTAATGAAAGAAATTTTCTTTATGTCTTGGTAAGCTATTAAATTAAAAACCTACATGTATATCGCGTGACGTCCACCAAATACAAAATAAAAAAAGTTGTAATAATAATGACAGAAATTTATTTTTCTGTATAAACCCAAACCGTTTCCACACATTTTAGTAATAGCCCAACTCAACAAAAAAAGAAAACTAAATCAATAATTCGTCAAGAACACGAAATTTAATAAATCTTTTGGTAAATTCGTGACGCCCTTTCCTTTTCATCATGATATGGAGAACAAATAACTTTTCATTTCAAGGCATAAAAACCAATTTCGTTTTAAATACCACAACTAGCCACGAACAAAGAGTCTAGTTAACAACTTCCGTCTAGATGTATTTCTTTAGAAAATACTGCGGCAAAATGTGAAAGCCCTAGTTAAATTCAAGTAACTTCTCTCATGACGAAGCTAAGGGATTACATCAGCAGCGTTCAGTTATTGCGGTATATCCTGTTTAAATTTTTAATAAACTACAGCTTTATTTCCGGAATAAGAGCTAAATACTACAATTTCCTCTTTTTTCGGTCTAATTTTAACATTCGGTCAAACCCAGCTTGCTTGTTTGATTTATTTTCATATTATTGACATAAATGTGGAATTTTTGTTGGATCAGAATAAAAATCAAAAATAATAAACGAAAATCTCCAGAGTTTGCTTGTTAGAATTGCGAGTTCGTAAAGAAAGGAAATGCATGTGCTTTAGCTTGTTAGTATAAGGTTAAAAGAAACAGAAACAAACAATAACAAGACGTAACACAGATAAGTCACGAATATTTTCCTGTTTTCTCTTAAGATAATATTTTTCCCTTTTTGATTATAGTCTTATTTGAAGGTTTATCAAAGAAAAGAAAAATGTTACAGAATAATAGAGCTCTTTTGATGAAGATATTGTCTTCAGTTTTTACAATGGAACAATAATGAAATTGGTTTCAAAAAAGTAACGTGGCAAAATATAATAAAAAGAAGATAGAAAATGTAAGAAAAACAAAAGAATGTAAATACAAATCGTAAATACACTTCATAGTTAATCAAGTTTTATTTCAGTTTGGATCCAGTGTTGTAATATAAACGGAAATTCAAACAAATATTCTGTGTAGACTAAACAGGAAAATATTATCTTCCTTGAGAAAAACAATGGTTTCAGGATTTTAAAATTTTTTTCAGTTGTTCGAAATGCACATGTTTAGAAATCAAATAAATATTGTTTAAGTACATTAGTATATAGTCCGGATTTTCCGATACTTTGCAAACAAAGGGAAAATAATTACTTTTTCGGAGAAAATAAGGAAAAATCATTTGCAAACAAGAGAGAATTATATTTCAAAAAAAATAAATAACAATATAGGATACCTCCTAGTTAATATCTTCCTAACCTAATCCTCTACGGAAACTTGAACTCGTGAATTTTCGAATTCTAGATGTCCCTGTTGATTATTATTTTTAACAGTATTATTTAACAGTTAGTATTTAACATTATGGTTAAAAACAGAAAATAAAGGTTGTTCGAGATGCGTTAAGTAAGTTATAAATATATTGTTATAATATTTTTTAATGGTTGCAATCTATAAATCTAAGAAACAAGGATTATTTTTTTTCCAGTTCGTTTGAGAGTTCCGCTAGGCCGATTTACGTCATTTTTTTATATTGAAGCTTTCGCCGTGTAGATCAGTCAACACTATTTAATTTTACAATTTTTTATTGTTTATATTTCTAATTTAAATAAATATAAAATGTTTAATTTGTAGTATATTAGTATATAATAAATTTTTAATTTTTGGGTTTCAAAATGAGTTGTTATATCATTAGCTTTTAAGATTTTGGTATAATTAAATCCAAATTAAAAAATGTTATTAACCTTCTTACCTTTACGAAAATTAAAAAAAAAAGTCACCTTAAGGGTGAATTATTTGCAATATATTATAATAAATTCTTATGATCTTGTTTGACAAATAAACATATACGCAACAAATAAAAATATACACAAATAAACAGTACTATTATTATAAATACTATTACAAATCCCACTTTTGTGTCACGGCTAGGTCAACTGCAGAAAACCGTAACCAGATCTGCCGTTACCGGGAGTCGACTCTGGGCCGTTTGGGTCAGAGACGCGCACGCTTATAATTAAAACAAAAATAAATATGATACCAGTGGCGGCTGGTGAGAGTTTAGGATAGGAGTGCTGCACTATACCGTGTGAAATGAAAGGACAAAAAAGAGTAACTTGCGAAGTTCAACTCCCACTCCCCTATGTACTCACTAAGAGTTCTAAATTTAAATCTGGCCTAACTATCGTAGTAGCATAGTGGTTTAAGCTATACAGTATACTTCGTTCGTAAATTCGGAGGAATAGAAACACATAGAATTACATTAGAACAATTCTTGAGCTTACCGCTAACTGGTGGCAACTTTAAATTTAAACCAAAAATGTTTTTGTTATTTAGCTACGTAGTTATACTTCCGTTTTAACTAATTTTCTATATTGTTAATACACAAGAAATTAGCTGTTACACATGTAAACATGATTAAATACCTCTGGTTGCGAACAACGTATAAACGTATATTTATATTTTTTGAAAACACATCACAGAACACAACTTTATAAAATAAATTATAAAAAGCAAAACATTAGTTAAAGATATATATTGCAGTGAATTCGCATAAAAGGAAAAATTTGATCTTTTCCCACATCGGCTAGCAAAATAAAAATATAAGCGTTGAATTTGGTTAATTAAAAATAAAATATTGGTTTTATATTCAAAATACTTTCAGATAACGAATAATTGCTGTTAGATTGTAGATAATTGATTTATAAATAAATTGATTTTTAAAAAGACTGTGTATTCGGAAATGCTTTTCAACTTCCCTCTTTTATAAATTCTTAGATGATTCGAAAATACTTTTTGAATAATTTTAAATAATGCACTAGTTACATAACAATGCTACGTGACTTCTTGACTAAATCAAGTTTACGTAATAATAAGTTGGGCGGCAATTAAATAACTTAAAATAACTGAATTAAAATTAATAAGGAAAACTCCTCTCAGGGCGAATGTGGATTCCTGTGGTTTTAAAAATATACAAATTGAAATTGAAATCACTTTTAAAATTGAAATCTTAATTAAGTTTAATTATTATTAAATTGTTCAATTCACTTAATTGCACTTCACAAATTGTCTTTCTTTCACAAGATACCAATACAGAAGGAAATAACTTCCTACCTTTTATATAGCGATGCTTTCTACTATATCCTTTCCCAACTTCTATTGGCAGAGCAGGTCACTTTATATTGTCCCAGTGCTGGTTTCCAATTCCGGTTGACTTCCTTCCTTTTGCATGGATTTCCCACATAACACCATCCACACACTTTATTATTGATTACACACTTTTGGTAAAACACTTTTGTCTCAATTTATTGCGGGTACTATTTCCCTTGTTCGAAGAATCTTTGTTTATGTGTTTAAATAAATAAAACACCGATTTATAGTTTTGACGTAGATTTATTGACTAGCAATAACTTTAGCTAGAACTTTTAAATTGAAAATTGCAGGTGGTTCCTTTAAACCTTATGAACACTCTCACACTTTATAACAACCATACACTTTCGCCGTATTCAATTCACCGATCAAGTTAACTATCTATTTACATTTGTACTATATTACCATTTACGACTTTACACTGTCGCCTTATTTAGTGAACTCAACTTTACATACGTTCTCGTTCGTCGTATATCAGGAAGTGTTCCTTTACATTAGTATTATTGTCTTTGACACGACTTTACTGCGTCGCTTTATATCAGGAGGTGTCTTAAAAATATTATTTTCTAAGCTTATATACTATTTACTATTTACATAATTATATTACAGAATCTGACGTCACCTTACGATCTAATAGAATGATTATACTATTTACAAACATAATAGCAGATTAAAACATAGTTTGTCACAGTGACACATCTATTACACAACATTTGGAATAATAATGATCTATTTACATGAACAAAAACCTTTAAAGAATCATATAACCCGTTGATATACACATTTGAAAATTAATCATAACTGTATTATATAATAACTTGCGCACAACTGGATGTTACGTATACTTAAGTATTCGGTGAGTAAACTGTTTGATAATAAATAAAGAAACATGTATTATATAACCTTATTAAAAAGTATACACATTGATTGTATAATCAATGACACACCATTAAATAACTTAAAAATATCTTTAACTGGAAAAGTTGATAAAATATTTCTAAAGTGTTAGTAATTAACGAAGATTTTAAAATTTTACAAAAATTTCCATAATTTTGACACTAAAATCCACAGCAATATATTGATGTGGATGCTTGGACTGCACCCTGTTAATGATTAATAATGTTTTAATAACTTTTAAACTTTTATTCTTTTTTATTAATTTTTAATGTACAAATTTTTATTGACAGATTCTTTGTAACTTATTTATCTTCTCTTCTTTTGCTTCTTCCTCACCTCCTCTCCTTTTACCACCTCAGGAAACCATGACATATACCCCCCATTTTAAAAAAGTCTTTGAGAATCTGAAAGTTTTTTTTTAAACCGTTTCATTACTAATTAAATAATGTAAAATAATAAATAACAACACAACAAGTTAATAGTACTAAATAATAATAATAACATAATTAAAATAAGTAACACAGTTTTCTTTGATATTTCTATCTTTTCTTAGAGATCTGCCGGATATGGATAGATCATTTGAATGTAAAATTTACCTCTGACTCTGCCGAGTCTATGTGTTGTAATTCGTATGTAACTTGAAATACCTTACTAATTCGGTACGGTCCTTCATATGGCAATAATAATTTAGAACAAACTCCAATTTGACTGTTTGGAACACTTAAGCTTCTTATAACCACTTTTTCACCAACTTTAAATCTTACACGTTTTCTAATTCTCCTACTTCGTTTTTCTATACTTCTTTTCGAACTCTTTTTACATTTTTCCTTTACACGAATTAACAAATTTTCAAATTCTTCGTCGCTTTGTGGTTCAATAATCCATGGTCTGTTAGGATATTTTCTCTTCATAAGATAGAATGGAACTTCTCCATTTACAAGACTTGGTACTTCCTTCATGTACGACTCTATTCTTTTTACATATTTTACCCAATTCTTATGTTTCTGATTATTTAACACAATTCTTAAATATTTAATTATTTCTTGTCTTACCTTTTCTTCATAATTATGAGGCACAGGGTAAGTTTTATAATGAAATCCTTTTTCTTCCATTACTTCCAATCTATGTTTATACACAGATGCTATTCTAGATTCACTATTAATCGGCTCTTTATTCCTATTTAATATTTTTCTAACCTGTATTTCGTATTCTGAGTCAGTCTATTTTATAATCAAGATCTGCTTCGCTACTCTTTTCTCCATGGGTATATGTTTGGTAAAACTGATTACAATCTACCTGACTGTTGCTTTCTAATGTTTCGTCAAAACTGCACCAGTTTATAGCTTCATTGTTAATTATCGCTGCTTTTACTTCACAATCTATCTTTATCTTGAATAATTCCAACACATTTATTCCTAAAATGCATTGATTTTTCATATTTGGAACTATTAACATTTGCATATGATTACTAACTCTACCCACCCTTAAACTAACATTTAACACTTTAACAACAGTTGTTATTTTCTTGCTATTAACTGATATTAAATTTACCTTTTTGATAAGACAGTATTTGATTTTTGAAACTACTTAAATAATTTTTTATGAACTATTCTTGTATTAGGGACGATTGAGCTCCTGAATCCAAAAGAGCTTTTACCTTAAAATCATTAATCCTAACATAAATAAAGGGTAAATTTTGAATAAATTTCTTTTCATTTTCTGTACCGTCCTCTAGAAATTTTATAATTTCCTTTGGATGTGAAGAGTAATTTTGAGAAACGGTACAACTTATTAAAAATCCCCTCCAAACGGTATAGGGCCTTTATTTTCTCTACTTTCAATTGGCTTCTCTTCCAGTGTAGCAGGCTCGGATGCTGGGTAATGGCTTTCTTCTCCTTCAATTTGATGTTCCTGCATTTTATTTGTTTGTGTTTGGGCGAGGAATCAGGATGGCGGAGCATCCGTCGTACCTCATGGCACCGATTGCTATGATCATTTGGCCGACCCTACTAGAATTTAGCCGAATCTGGGGGAATTCCACCCCCAGTAGGGATCTTTATCGTGCCAAACATGGCATTGACACGGGACCTACAGTTTTACTTCCTATCCGAAAAGAAGGCATGTTTTAAATTTTTCTCCGCTATGAAAAATTATCAGTTCGGCCGGGGATCGAACCTGCGATCTTTGGATTATGAAGCAAACATGCAAACCACTAATCCACCGAGACTGGAATGTATTTATTTTCATGTTGCATATAATTGACATTTCTCTGTACATTGAGCGCATTCAGCAGACTTACCGGTCACACCGGTCTGGGTCACCGGCTGCAACGTTAAATAACTGTACAGATTTGTTGCATACGAGGAATCACGGACGCGGCATTCGCATACTGCAGCGATTAAAGGTGCTTGTATACTTGTACACTTTTGTTGCGCCATTTTCCGTGGCGCAACTACAAAATTGCACGTTGTGTTCACACATAACCAAAAATAAGTCCAAGGTTACGGCAGAAACGAATGGCGCAACTTAAAAGTGTCAACGGCAATTTTTCAAGTTGCAAGGGTGTTCACAAACAATGCTCCGCTTTTGTTGCGCCACTTTTCATAAACTCAAGCTGCAACTTTTAATAGAGGGCTACAATTTTACTGTTTAGTTCTTGGTTTACTGCGAATACGATAAAAATGTCGTTCTTCATTTTTATTTAAATACCACAAGATTATAATGTAGATAATCAAATTTTTCTTACTTAAAAGTAAAAATACCTAGTTATGTCTACTCTCTTTTCCATTTATTTTAGTTAATTCATTTTATCATTTACTAATTTATTTTAATCAATTCTAATGTTTTTTTAGGAGGTACACGCTGAAGAGTTTTTATTTGTTTATAATTAAATTTCCATTATAATTTAAACTTGAGAGAAAAAGCTGTCAGTTTTGTAATGGCGCATTTTAAATTATTCTAAAGATTAACCATTTACTTAATTCTTAGTTAATGCTTAATAGAAAATGTAGAATTTCAAAAAAGATGTTCAATTTATATTTTTACATTTTCTCACAATACAATACTGTTTTTGAAAATAAAAATTTGTTTAATATTTGGAAATTAGTACTGAGCCTGAAGAATTTAGAAATCTCTATGAAAATATAATTCTGACGCACAAAAATCAGTTGTTAAATAATTAAACTAATGTCTCAATAATTTATATTCTTAATAATTAAAACTCCAATTCCACATTCCATAAACATTGATTTACTTCGATCAGATTTATTAAATGCAAAGTGTCCTTCGATTTCCATTTATTTTTAATAATACAAGTCGACATTCTTTTAAAATGATAATCATAAACCAGTCAATTAAAACGCAAAACACCTAATGAGAAGAACGCCAGTTTCACAACAGTCACGTACGTAGTATAAATAATTAATAAAAGTTGCGCTAAAGCAAATATTGCGCCACTTTATATAACCAACACGTCGGTCAATTTTTATATTGCGCAACTTTAGTAAGTGTACCTGCTCACACATAGCCATTTTAAAAGTGTACGCAACTAGAAAAGTGGCGTGCAACTTTGAAAATTGCGCAATTTCTGAACTTGTAGCGGTGTTCACACATCGCAACTTGCCATTTTATCAAACTTGCGCCATTTTTCAGATTCCGCAGTACGAAAAGTGTACAAGTCTACGCACCTTAAGAATGCACAGCTCACGCAGAAGTTTGAGAATTTAATTATCGCATAATTAATCGTCGCCCACAGCAAATTGTTTGGAACTTGTCATAATATTCTACGATATTTATTTATTAATATAGAATGTATTTAAATTTTATTTTAAAGGGAATAAAATGCATTTTCTTTTTTTTATTCTTGGGAGTGTTGCAGCTCCGCAGAGCCTATGGAGCAGCCGACACTATATAATACTAAATTAAATCTTTATAAGATAAACATACCGACTAATTTTTATAATTAAATTTAAATCACAAAAATTTAGTCGTCTGCTTTTTTAAACTTTTCTTAAGACAAAGAAATTGTCATCTTATTTAAATAAACAAATTAATTAAATTATAATGAAGACAAAAAATATTTGTTGATAATCTTTTCATCCCCTTAATGATTTGTAATTTCCGAATTTTAACTAAATAAAACTTTTGACCGCACGTCATTTTAACTTATTACTAGTAAGAAAATGGTATCAATAAATTATTACCAAATAGGTGTTTAAAAACTTACTATTTTAAAAATTGGCGCCCAACATAATCATTAGTTTATCTTCGAACTGTTTGAGAAATTCAATCAACTGGTTAATATTTTTGACAGCTAATTTCGATCCACTATAATGATATCAATCAAATGATTTGTAACATCTATACAATATAGAACTAAATTGTTGTAATTTATTAAAATACTATCTTCTTTCCATTGCCAGGTGAGTATTATTTTTCTATTAATCTTTCTTCTTTTAGCATTTCTAATAAACAATTTAAATGTTTATTATTGTAACTTTCATTTATGTTTATCATTTTAAATTTTTGTGTTGTTGATCCTTACATTATAACCGTTCTTTTTCTTAATTTTGATGTTAAAACCCTAGAAGTCTAGAGAACTCTAAGATATTCTATATCGCCACAAAATTGATAGAAGGCGCCAATGGCTCTACCATTAAAAAAACACTAACTAACATTAACAGAACCAGACGTTTTGGGTTTACTACCCATGCAACATTCTCACACAATAAATAAACAAACTTACCATAGAGTATGGTCGAGATTACAGTGGTTTCACTTCTGTATTTTCTTGATTTATTAACGGATTAACTATTGATTAACACTACTGAGTCTGCTACGGCTACTGTGGTTCCAATAACACAAAAGGAACAAAACCACTGAAAAGAACAAGTAGGCGGGAACTGAAACCCTCTGAAATAAATAATATTTGCAATAACCAGTCTGGACCGATAGGAAGCAAAATCACAAAGGTGATTAACGAACTTACTATGGATTTAAGCGTCTAAAGGTTTTGCAGAAACATGTCCAGACTTTCTCGTTAAAACTCCCAAACAAGATCGAGCCTGGACGCTACCCTAAAACGTCCCCTAGGTCGTCAATGGAAATGTTTAGAGGCAACCACAACATCCTCTAACAGATAAACTAAAATATTTTCATCGCTAATATATTTCAGAAAAAAGTTTCCCTTTTAACAGCACTAAACTGCCTCATATATATTAACCACACAAATTTTAACAAAATTCGCCGGAAACAAGAACGGCTAATCACCTTCTTATCAACATTCCAGTAGAAAAATGCAGTATGACCAATATAAGACTTTAAATGTAGAAATAACTCAAGAATATCAAAGTATAAAGTGTGGTCTAATACACAGAAGAAAAATTTGTAATAAATCGAATTATATTGCTTAACACTAATTCAAATGCTAATAAAAAAATAGATACGTAACAAATGAGAAGTTTCTGGGAAAAACACTTGTCAAAAAAATTAAAGGTGTAGTTTTAATGGAAATTGTAGCCTGAATAGTGTGATGTTTTATAGAACTATAGATATGTTATCCTGAAGAGACTTATATATAATATAATGAAGAGACTCACGTCTTTTCAAAAAACTAATGCGCTCGTTCTGGGAAACAAGTTTATAAAAGCCCATCAGTGTTGCCAAGGCAATTTCAACAAAAGTTGACAAGTGTTGCTTTCCTAGAAACCCCGCAATAGTTTTACTTTAATTTTAATTAATTACAAAACTAAAAAGACAGAAATGCTGCCCTACATTCACAGATTCCAATAATATAGAACCACTTAATGTTTATTTTGATTAATAACTTCTCTATATTCAGTCTCGACCCAGAACCTGCAAAACATATTTATTACTTAACTTAATTTTCTAACACCTTTGGAAATTACTCTTTATAAATAAATTCCTTCATTAGATGCTTAATCAACTTACTTAAACATCTTTAGTTGGATCAAAACAAAATCTGCAACCCAATTTGCATGTATCTGTATTACAAAGTCAAGACGCAGCTTTACAAACTTGTTTTCATAATTGTTTTCAAAGAAACTTCTGTGGTCAATATTACTTAAAATCCAGTAATGTATTCTATTATATTATAACGTTATATAATTAACAAGAAAATACAAGAAAATCAACTTACATTGATGACGATATAATGAAATTCTAACACCAACACAATGTCTTCAGGTAGTTCAATTTATTTATGACTACACCTTAATAACAACTTGCTTTTTTTATATTCTAGATAAAATTCTACCAGAATACAAGCCAATACCTTCCTAAATTGAAAAATATATAAACGGAATGCATTTCGTTAAGCTAATAGTACAAACTATCTTTTGTTTAGAGAAAATCTTATAACTACAGTATCCTTTATGTGTCGTAAGTGTCGTTCTCTAAATCGGGAAATTTAAAATATGCTTTATATTTGCCTAACAAATGTAAATAAATATAAAATTATATATTTCTAGAACAATCAAATATCATATCATGACAATAAACATGTAAAGCAGATCTTCGTAAAACAAAACGATATATCCAATCTCACAAACTTAAAACGAAATCGAAAGCTCAAGGTCGGGTAGCTATAGAAAATGATTCACTAAAATAACTAGATTTCTGGGGTGTCCAAGACCTGAGTAGTCAGGGCACCAAAAATAAATTTTTCTATTAAAAAAACTAGATTTTTTACTAATTAATCTATTAAAAATTTTTTACGTGAATTAAATTTTCTACTTCTTTAAAAACTCATTAAACTCGCTTTCTTTAAAAATACAAAATAATGTAACTTTTAACAAACTTCAGTTTCATTACCTGTCACCCATAGTTAGGTGATTTGATTTAGGTGGACCCGTTGACCATACTAGTCATTTCTGGGTGTTGTTAAGATATCAACCAAGGAATTTTTAGAATGAGTAATAGCTGGACATTTTTACGTCGCTAAGTTTTACAAATAGTTAGGGTGCACCTAATGTGTTCTCTGAACGTATCTATAGAGCTACGCCAAGCGGGCGCGCGAGGCAAGCCGACGTACGTGGGCAGGGATTGCTAAATGCCGAAAAGCGCCTTTTTTAATAACAGTGTTCATTTTAAAATTAGCTTTCTCTTTTCTTTGGGGTGTTGTATTGTTCAAATGGTATAAGAATAGGGACATCTACAACAAAGACTCTATGGTCGCCATAGTCACCGACATGAAAGAGTATACTTTATTTAAGATATTCGTAATTAAAGTGTTCCCAAAACATTAACTTTAATTAAATACCTACCACTAATTAACTAAGAAAAGTTTTCAAAATGTTATCGACAAAATCATCATGCCCTCAAATATTCCTCACATAACTGTTCATATCAATCAAAACAATTATTCCACCACTTCTTGTAGTGGTCACTCATTGCTTTGTATTTAAACTATTGTATGTAATGACGGTACTCAAAGTTACAGCAAATCCAAAAGGGCAGCGATTTAAAGCTCATATCGTAAGTAGGTTCGCCACTACACAATGGCAATGATGCTAATTCCCGTCCGTTTAATCAGCGAGCATTGCAGCTTGCGTTTAGTACGTATTTAAATTAATAAGAGGCGGATGTATATGCAGTGAAAAAGCATGAATATGCATGCAAGCATTAAAAATGCAATGTACGCACTAGCACATGCAAATATGCAAATTTCTATTGTCACGTTTAATATAAAAATGCAACCCACTTTTTGTTATGAAAATAAAACTGGTTTCGGGAGGTGTGATTATGTTTTTTTATTGTACAAAACGTTAATATATTTCTTTAAATATTCGCATATTTTAAGCGCGCATTTGGATTTACATTTTATATAAACAAAAGCACTTAATTCTATAAAATATACCTCTCCGTGTTTTTATATTTTTAACGTTAAATTTAGTACAAAACAACTGGTACTGTTGCAAGTGTAGGAAAATTAGCTCAAAATTATGATTCAGATGCGTTTCGCTGAATGACGATCGCCGAATAAAAGTACCTACTTTAAAGACGATATATTCTTTAAGGTATAGAGCAGGCGCTGAAGGTATTTGAGCATGCAAAATATGAGGACCGAGAAATGAAGAACTAATACATATACAGATATAGAAAAACAGGTAAGAAGTACTTACGAGACCATATGTATGATAATGAAAGCGCTAATAAAATAAAGAAGGGTTTATATCGGGTCATGCCTTTGTTCTTCTTAGTTTGTTAGTGGGGGAACATTCCCCCAGCCCCACTAACACAAACTAAACAAGAAGAGCAAAGGCGGGGCCCGATATAAACCTTTCTTTATTTTACTAGCGCGTTCCTTGTCATACACACATATGGTTTCGCAGATACTTCCTGCTTGTTTTCCACACCTGTATACCTGAGAACCTTAGGAACCTAAAAATGCATATTATGCAGGTATATTAGGCACAATTTGAGATTTACTGGAGGGTAGAGACAAAATGATTGACCTCTGGTTTCGCCGAAAATGACAATAGCTTGGATTGTTTAAATGGAACACCCTGTATGTTTTACATCGTTTGAGTCAAATTCCATCCGACTTTGTTGCCAAATTTTTATTTCAAGTTTTTATATTAAATTTGTTTTCATTGTCTTATTGCAATAAATATTTAAAAGATTATACCAAACTAAGACTAAACAAGATTCAACGGCTTGCTTGCCTTGGTTATTACACGATCAATGAGAACACCGCCCACTGCTGCGATGGAAACACTCCTTGACCTCCCCCTTCGTCACATAGTTATACAGGGAGAGACAAGATTAGGTCTACGGAGATTGCAGAACTCACCAAATCATCTTCGGATAAGTACAGAACATACAAGAATGACTAGTCGCCTAGGGATCCCTTACTGGAAATGAAGGACGGACCACATGACGCATAGAATTCTTGAGAACCCACTTTTTGAGGTGAGTATACAGAATCGCCAGGAGTGGTTAAAATCCAGGCAGAACATTCCTCTTGGAAGCCTGATCTGGTACACGGACGGCTCTAAAACCGAGACGGGTGCTGGATCAGGCCTATATTGCAAAAATCCAAAAGCAGAGTTTTACCTTCCTCTTGGACAGTTCGCCTCCGTCTTTCAAATGGAAACTTACGCGATACTACAGTATGACTGTGAAAACATTAGGAGGGGTTACAGAAATAAGCGGATCTATATAATATCAGACTACCAGGCAGCTCTAAAAGCTCTTTCAAGTTCTAGGATTTATTCTGGACTGGTATGGGGATGTTTTACGGAATCCAATGAACTGGCAGACCAAAACACTGTCAAACTGCTTTGGGCGCCAGATCCCTGCAGAATTGAAGGCAATAAAAAAGCCGACGAACTAGCCCAGTAGGCCTCCGCCGAGGTTTTTGCAAGTGCACTCCGAGGCTATGTCAACGACTGGTCCGGCACTCAGCATGGCATCCACTGGACTAATAGACCACGACACAACCATATCAAGGCGTTCATTCACAGACTTTACCAGAAAAGAGTAACAGAACTACTTCTCTTAAGTAGGTTGCAACTCAAGATTATTACGAGTTTCCTAATACGGCATGCTACTTTTAAGGAACACCTGTGTAAAATTGAGAAATTTAATGGAGATCTCACTTGCAGACTCTGCAATGAGGAACCAGAAACAGCTATCATATTTTATGCAACTGCGATGTGTTGAGTAGAAAAGACAGAAAGACAAAACATTGGAACGTGTTGCTGCCTCGAATGTTCCGGTCTTTGCTAGATGTTTGCTTTTGCCACCAGCTTAGAATGAACGAGAAGCTTCGAAATTCATGGCGTTTTCCCGTTTATTACAATAATAAACAATAAATTAAATAAAAATTTCAATGGGAATTTTCACATTATACTATCAGTTATACCGTAATATCTTTTTCTAATTTAGCAGACCGTGCACACCATAAACACCACCACTTTGACAGCCAAGGTCTAAGGCAAAGAGGTAATTTGTCTAATACATCCACGTGATTCGGCACATTCCTTAACAATTTAAAACCAGATGGACTCAAATCGGTGCAATAGTTCAAGCTTTACACACTTTTTAGGAATTGTTGTTTTTACACATTGTCTGTGAGTTAATACTCATCAATACTTAAACATAACTGTTAAGATCATCAATGAGTGGAACATATTTGTAGTTGTTTAGTTTAAATTGTAACCTATTTGTCGGATAAGATAGATACACGACTATCTGCCTGGCTGGCCTAGCGGTGAAGATGTCCGTCGCTCTACTCTTCACTATAGTTTATAATGACGCTTACTAGATAAAGCCACACGGATCGACGTGAGATCGAGTCTGGATCATAGGGCCGTGTGTTTGGTTTCGCATACTACTTGGTTTGTGGGAGCTAGCCAAGATACGCTTTTGGATGTCTAATCTAGGAAACATCCGCACATATTTTACACGTGCTTCAATCAAATCCTGCGATTTTCTAAAGCTAATATACTTAAAAATTACTAGTAGGTACAGGAAATTAGTTCTAAAAAGTACAATTAAATTTGGGATATTGCATTAAAATTCTAGAAGACTGGTCCTCAATTTTGTAAAATAATTATTGTTTTACAAATATACAATTACAGATTATTAACAAAGAAAACATCGTTACCTAGTACTTAATACACCTATCTGTGAAGATGGTTCCTCGAAGATGTTGACCCTATGTACATGGTGAAAGTCTATGAAGTAGTATTTGGCAGTAATTCAGACGTGATAACAAATGGTCCAGAAATCTATTATCATATCGAGTGCAGCATATAACTATAGATAGATAGATAGATTATATGACTAATTGACCATACGTATTTCGGTAACGATGTTACCTTTTTTTTCTGCATAAAACCGTCTGAATTCTAAAAGTTGTTGTAACCCTCTCTTGGGTGCATTTTTAAAGGGCCAATCAAAAACCATGCAGAACAATTTTAAAACAAACATGCATTTTTAAAACAAAACAAGGATAAATATATATTTTTATACATAAAGGAAAGAGAAAAAATAAATGCCCAAATATCGTTTTATTACTAACACATGTTGCAAACCGAGGGTAGCTTGACTTAAAGCAGTTTAAAAGTTGTTTGTAAAATCTTCCGTCCTATTCGTAAAACATTTAACTTTTTCTGGAGATTACGTTATTTTTGGAAAGAAAATGTTAAGATTACTTCATTTTCCCATAGACGAAAATGTATGTTACCCAGCAAAATGTATTATGTTTTTAAACTGTTTTTAGGAACTTTCCCTTGTGTTTTACATCAGCGTTAATAGTATCGAATTGTCTATATTTCCCTCTTTGTTTAATAAATTCTTGCTTTTTTTTAATAAAAATACTTTCATATGCATCAAGTTCTCTGGCTGAATGAACACTATTAAGTAGTTTTAATTTGTCTACTTTCATGTATCATGTATATGTTATGTTATAACAACACTGGATTATTCTATATGATTGTATTTAAAATCCGATATATGCTCTTTGAATCCAGTCAAAATCGATCCTTTGTCTTTCCAACGTAACTCTTATTACAATCATTGCATTCAACTTGGTATATTCCCGATTTTAATTTTTTATCAGTTTTATCTTTTGGATTGCCTAACAAGTGTTTTAAAGAATTATTCGATGTATAAGATACTCTGACGCCTCCGTTTTTTAAACTTTTAGAATTCGGACGGTTTTATGCTGAGAAAAAGGTAACATCGTTACCGAAATAAGTATTGGCAATTAGCTAAATACAATGTGTGGTTAGGAAATACCGTTAAATATAGTGTTGTTTAAATTAGCACTAGTTTAAATATTTAAATGAGGAAACTTTGCTGGTATAAAAGGTAATAAAATATTGTTGATAATTTTCTTTTAATTGTACAAACGTTCTAGTATTGTTAACTTGCATTTTTGAAACTGGGCTTCTCATTGCAATAATCTGTTTGGTGACAAACGGACGGGTCCATAAGCATCCAGTTGCAAAATAAACATAAAAATATATCTAGTAAACTAAACGATTTCACTTTAATCTTCGACATCATGGAATACAAAAATCTTTATTGGTCACTAGTTGCGTATTGCTTCTTTTGCATTTTGCGTAACTCTTTGATGGCATATTGCTCATCTTGCCATAAAATTAAGGTTATACAAAGATTTTGGAACTTAATTTTTACTATCTAAGGATCAATATTTTCGACATAGATCTAGAAATGTAGCTGTAGTGTTCAGCGCCGTCCTTTGGATTTTGAGTAAATAAGAAAGTGAATAAATAAATATACAGGGTGTAACTAATAAAACTAGAAACCTCGTAACGAGGGGTAGCTGTAATAGAAGATTTAGAATAATGCACCAAGTTTATTTCACGTAGGTACTTCCGTTAACAAAATACTATGACGCGCCTCTACTGTTTATCGTGAAGTCTCGAGAAGTGTTATAATCCTTTTTATTTTGGAAATTTGGTGTGCTTCATTCTAAAAGCAGGCTTTAGATTTGTGTATAAGAACTGGCTTCAAATGCCGGTCTCTCAGTCTATTTTATTGACGCATAAGATATATATTGTGTTGTCGATTAAAATAAGGTAGCTCGGTGCGGGGCCCCACTAGCTCTCGGGGACCCGGGCATACGCCCGGATCACCGACCATAGGGACGCTTCTGGTAGTGTTTTTATTAGGTACTAGATCTTTGGATTTCTCTGTTTGGAAGATTTTCTGGTTTAGTTCAAGACTACTTATGCCATTTAAATCAATCATAGTGTTTTAACCAGTCGACACATAATCTACATAAATTACATGTTGCCAATTTAATTTTACTACTCTCCCCGTAATAGGTAATCTACGAAGGGTATAGCATGTAAGGCTAGAAAGCTAGGTCTACTGGGATAATTATGCATTTTAATTTCAGTTTAGTATGGACAGTATCTATTTTGCAAACTATTACTGCGGAACTAATTCAAGGAGCAGTAGATTTTGTTGTTTAAATACCAATGCATCAATACATCATTACCAGGCAGGAACAAAAGATATTAAACGCGAGTTACGTGTACGTGTACGAGTTAATAATGTACAATAGCACTGCAGAACCAACATCTTAATCAAATATGAAAATTACCAACAATAATAAGACTGTAAATAAAAGTATCACTGAATAGAAAAAAATAAAGCTTTTACTTGGCTTTGTTTTTTATGCTATTGTTTAGTGTAAGGCTGCGTACGTGTTAACTCTGTAGGCAATTTTAGTTATTTTACTACTGTTTTTAGCATGTGTATTTACATTTCACCTCACAAAAAACAAACAATGGGTCAGTGCGTGACAAATAGTAATACTTCAGTATAAATAACTCCGACAGCTATACATGTGATGAATTGTTGCGTCAAATGGACTTTTACTTGTCCCTGTTCATAGTAACGACTACTATTTTTGTTTAATATCAAAAATACAAAAGAAATATAATTGCTTCAACCTACACACAATTCTCTAAAAAAGAAAATTTTTTCATCCTCATAATGGTTGTAATTTATATGGTGACCTTGACAGGAGAAAAAAGAAATTAAGCCAGAAACACCTAAAGCTTTCAACTGATAAAATATGAACAAAAGAAATAAGAGTAATGTTTCGTTCTGGAGTTTTTTCGCTTAAAATATTTTAGTTATTATTATATTTGCAGTGTTGGCAAACATCCAAATCCATGGCCTGCCGCAACGGGATGGCAGGTTCTCTTTTTTTAATAATAGGGAAGAGACCAAACAAACACAATAATTCTAGAAGTTGAAATGTAGGACAGCGAAACTGTCTAAATACTGATATCTGTGCAAAACCACAATGAAAAATACACCAAGTCACAAAAATAACACGGCAAAAGGATGAATTGCTAACACCCCCCGCTCACATTTTGTTATCAAAATATACCGAATATGCTCCTGCATACATTTTCGTTGTGCTGGTAGTTTTTAGCTCTCGTAACTAAGATAAGTTGATGTACTTTATAAAATTACGACGACATTTTGTACACAACGCCCTCTGTGTGTGTGACAAGGCATAGAGGAAATTATGAAAAATATTATTTCGTCTGCAACATTTTCCAGCAGACATTTTTCACTAACGTTGACAGCTTTACTTTCAAGTTAATATGTTAATCTTTTTAAAGAAAATTAGCCGTAACATTAATTTCCTCTTGAACGCAGAAGATGTTTAAATTTTAAATGACTAGTGCTTTTAAGCCTTGATGATTGAGTTTTGTTAAGTCTAAAAAAAGTTCTCTAGTTCAAATAGTATTGGTGTTAAAGTAGTTCTGGGGCGGAATTAAGTAAAAAAAATCTAATTAATTAGTATCCACACAGTTTCAGCTCTTCATGAATTATATAGTTTGAGTTCAGCGAGCTGCCATGACGTCATTCCTACCCCATTGAATTATTAACACTGGGTAAGTTAACCGGAATATGTACAGTTGAAGTTATAGGTTTAGGATGAATGAACTTTTCCTAGGAAATAAGACGGAAGAAGAGGTTCACATCATACTAGAAAATAAAGCAGTACATCCGACTGTTTTTTTGCTATAACCTAAAAATGCAAATTGAGATGTTTATTGGTATATATTAAATGTGCCATAATTTTCTACGTATCTAATATTTAAAGTTAAAATTTATAGTCTTACTTCGTGAAACTACTATAGCCATGCTATAAAAACTGCCTGTCGAAATATGTTGGGTAAATAATATCTCTTGAAATATTTAATCTTTGTTGACCATAGTTAGGGTTATTTGCTGTACACAAAGCTGCTGTGCGTTTTCCAGAGTAGACAACTATTTTACATTAAAGCGATTTAGGAAACTACTCTATTAGCTTAAATGTTTGATAGTCTATTGTTTAGTACAAAATTTTGTACGAGTTAGCAGGAGGTACATCGAATCTGTTAAGCATACCTACAATGCAAAAGTAATACCGTTTGTTATTAACGATGTTCACAGTAAAGACTTTTCAAATGACTTCGAACTCTTATCTGTTTTGGTAAATTTTGATTTGTTGAAATAATCATAGTAATACAATAAAATCTAGAACTAGTTGCATCTGCATAAACAAATTCATAAAACCGTTAGAACGTATTAAAAAAATCTAGAAGAAGACTCTAGATAACTTCAATAAAACACAGGGGACTTTGAGGGTCTAGTGTAATATTACTAAAGAGGAAATCTGTATTACCAAACTTATTTTTGTAGAACTTTTTTCTTTAAAGTACCTATAGTTCTTCACAGTACTAGGCTATATGAAAAGTTATAAGATACACCTCTCCGCCTAACTTTAACGATGGACATCTAAACGCAGGTATTTTTCTTATTATTTGAAGTTTTAGAATTTTCCTTTAATATATTCTTCAATTATAGTGTTCAGAATATGCTCCTGAAATATGTACTTCTACAATACAACTTCAGGAAATTGAACTAGTATGCACTTTCTTGGAAAACATCGTTGAGAAGCGCTAGCGACTTTTCAGATTTGGAGTGTATGTTATTGATAATTGATGAACAAGTAGAAGCATTTTGAGGGCTTATCAAAGCGTTAACTGATGCAAGAAATCTTTCTAAAGTAAAGATGCAAATATTTATTTATTTATTTGCCTCAAAACAGGCTTTCGCTTAATTAGATTGAGACATACAGTAATTAATTTTCTTTTTGTGAGATTAAATGATAATATGCATGCACAACAAATAATTACAATAGAATATGCTGTAAATTACCACATAATTAATTATTACAGTTATTTCATAACTATCATGGAATTTACAGAAATTATCGCCAAAACAAAAGTTGTATACATGTATGTACATATGTACAACAAGAGGAGAGAAGAATATGCGGAAGAAGACTATCCCCCTTTTCTAACAGAGCAAGGTATTGTGCTAAGGCTAATTGCTCCAACTGATAAGACAGACTAAACAAATCTAAGCGTCGATAATAATTGGTATACCAGTATATCTCTCGCCAATAGCTATTGACTATAGTCTTTTAGCGGAGCATAGAATAACCGTCGTACGCATACTACGAAGAAAACAAAAAAGAAATCCCTCTAGCATTTTTATAGGCGATGCAGAGACCTACCTGTAAAAGGATCAATATTTGGCTTTACTACTGGCATACTGTTGTTATACTATGAACAAAGAAAGACAAAGTAGTAGTAATACGGGCTAGGACAATATAACGCCGGTGATTAAGCACCGGCAATTCGATAGATATCCAAAGTTTTATTTAAAGAGGCCCCCTTGCGTTAGCTTATCACCACGATCCCTCTTAGGGGACAACTAATTGAGTTAGCAGTGCAATGCGACTACCCAGGAAGATGCACATGGCGATACAGTCTTCACTTACACAGCGATCGGGGGGTCGCTGTCGGGATAGACTTTTTCCTAATATCGATTCGCGTCCTGGAATCTAGCTCCGTTCTGAGCCCGACCCCAAACTATGGAACGGACGCAAAGCTAAGACTAAGACCAGTACAGTCATAGTGTAGCGATACCAAACGTCAGCATATTCAGCACTGGACAATTCGGCACAGGACAGTCCGGCACTTGCCATATTTGAAACGGTGACATATTCATTCTGTGCTGAGCCGGGCATATCGGTACACCCCGGGTGTATCCTGGGGTGTACAAATTGTATTTGTGTAGGAAATAGTTGAAATAATGATTATAACATGCTAGAAGAACAATGTTGAGGACAAATTATTCAGAGCCCAATTGCCTTCATGAATTTCATGGCGTTCAGCAATAAATTACCGATGTCGAATCGTCAGCACCAAATCGTCTGCGGTGAGTAGTAATATTGTTTACTTTTCACAACGATCTCAATCCTAATTTCCTAAGAAATTTTCTACAATCTACTATAGGAGGAGTGAATAATGACTAATCATTGTGCTCGTATTACAATGTTGATAGAAGAAGGCGAAGATGGTTGTTTCTTTCCACTTACTTTGGTAAATATGTGCAATCAAGGTTAATATTATTTGTGACTATTTATAAAACTATAATGAAACATTCGGAGTTTCTAACAACTTCAGCACGTGATATGGTAAAGGTTTATCAGATTCAGAGGTTCAACGATACTCATATTCTCAGAACTGTAAATGGGAAGGTATTTGAAGGAAAAACTATTTGCAGAACCACCAGCATAATCGTCAAGGAGAAGGTGTTACTTGTCCCCTAGAACGATCAACGCACATATAAGACAAGTGCGTGCTACTTTTTACAAAGTAAAAATGTCCGAATGGCGGAGTCCTCAAAAGGAAACAACTCCATATTCCCCAGAACAAGCTTTCAGTCTCTCAATGGTGACAAAGGTAAATCAGTACATATTATTAAGACGATCGGCGGTAACTCATGGTTACGATTTGTACTCTCCCGCCGTACCGTAGTACAGGAGGTTAAAAAGGAATATCTCAAACAAAGAAAAATGGAAAGTTTCTTTGTAAAGTTTGGGAAACTTGGAAAAGCTTACTACCAAAGCATTTTAAAATCGATTACGACAATCAGTACCTTCTAGAAGGACAGGATTCCAAAAATAGGGATAGGTATAAGAAACTATAGACTGCACAACACCAGAAAAGTGGATCGTATACTCAAATCTAAATTGTTATCATTCAACCTAACCACGCTCTAACCACTCCTTGCGGTTATTGTTAACATGTTTATACAAAATCCTTTCGAAGATTATAACATACAAGTGTACTTCAAACGATTTTACTATAGACGTGGAATTTCTGTCTTTTGCAATAGAATTCGTTACTTTACCTTAAATCTATCCAAATAATGCTTGAACTGTGCCATATGGATGATCTCTACATGCATATTTTGTATGAAAATTTTGTAGCTACCATTGATAGAGTCTAGTCTCATTTACAGAAATGTCTTGAAAACTTCAAGTGAAGCAACCAGTATTGGAACGAAAGAATGGTAAATTTTACTGATTACTTACTTTTAGAACCTAAGTGTTATTTCTTATTTCTGCTTTAGAGAAATAAATTCTGCTAATTTATTAATTAGATTTAAAGCTCCGCATTATATCTTATGCTGCTTGCTAAGACAACCAAAGAATGTTATGTAGAATCACCAATAGTAGTTTGGAAGTTGCAAGCAGTTTAAGTCCAAGCAATAAATGTTCAATTTTCGGAATAAACTATGATCAAACGAAGCTAAACACTAAGTAACTTATTAATCGATTCTTCTTCTTAGTCTTCAATTCTTTCCTAATTGATTTGTTGCAAGACTGTTTTTCACATTTTTCTATCCTGGGTCAATCTTAAGTTTTTATATGCTTCTATTGTGTATCTATGAAGCATATTGTATCCTTGGTGGTACGTTGTTCTTTTTGTCATTCCTTCCATTATATATTCTTTTGAGGTGCTGTCCAAATTTCACATCCATACAGTGCCATATTCTATATAAATGGCTTTAGAAATTCTTTTATATGTTTAAGTGATGCTTTGTTAGATGATAAGAGACTTCTTTACTAGTTAAATGCTGCTTTTGATTACCTGATCCTTTCTATGATCTCTGTGCTGCTTCTTTTGTCCTTAGTAATTATGCTTCATAGAATTGGAAAGTACCGACGTCATTAAATTGGCCTTCTAGGAATTGGCTTCTTGGCTATTATTATCCTGCTTTATCACGGTCCATTACTCTCCATTTTTCCATTTATTTTCACGTTATACTATTTCAGATCTCTATTCATTTCATTAAGCGTCATTCTAAGTCTTCCTCATTATATGCTAACTCTGCTATGTTAAATGCATAGCATGCCTATTTGCCTTCCTTGTACTTTTATTCTTACATCTACCCTTTCTCTTCTGTATTTATTCAATGCATTCTGGTATAAACATTAGACGATCATGCATTCATCATAACATCGATAATAATGCGCCAAGACTTTGTCTAGCCCGTTTGAGAATTTTTGCTTCTTTCGAATTTTTCTATTACCATAGATTGTAACATTCTGTTTGTCTAGTTACCTAGGTTTCTCTAATAAAAAAACTTAGAATCACAGTGTTTTTGGAAAAAAATGCTTTTTGACTTTTTATAAAAAAAGATCAATACTTTTTGAATTTAAAGTAATTATTTTCCGTTTTGACTGGAATTATATTAAGTTTGTCGATTTTGACGTGGTATATCTTATCCCTTCTGGAAAGGTAGTATTTTCAGGTAATATTTGTTTGATATATTCATGTCAGTTCTTCTAGGGATTTACGGAGGGATTTATTTAGTGATTGGCATTGGATTCATCAAACATCTATTGTAAGATTTGCGGCAAGATTCTTCTATCGAATATTTAGTGGTTTAGACCTACTAATCCTTTTGTGTACTTGTGAAAGACCTTTTTCTGGCCGGAAGATTAGTTAACATATGGCGATCTATTAGTACCGTACCTTTCCGTCATATGCAATGTATCTACCGTCCCATTCAAGTTTCATTGCTGCCATCCTATCCAATGAATTAAGAAACCAACCTGCTATAAGATTAGAAGGAGTTCCTGAAAATATCGCTCCATTATAAAAGACAGATAAGTGAAATTTTTGGACTATAATAAAAACTAATGTGCTCACTTTGATTTTTCTTACTGTATAAGAACTGCCATACTTAATTTGCTCTCAAATTATCAAGGTATATAAAAATAAATAAATGTATATTTTTTGTACATAACATATAGAGATCTCTATACACCAATTCGAATCCATGTCTTTGTAACCAACATATATTAATTTTAATTTCGTTTGGCTTAACCAAGTAATGCTAGTTCAAATACATCTTTAATACAGCATTGTTAAACTTATTTTAATAAACACTGAGTACTGTTATAAATCCTAATGTTCTTTTATTGATGACTGATTGTTCAAGTGATAATTATTTGCCTCGACATTCAGAGTAAACCGGTTTTCAATATTTTCCGCAATAAATATTGTGGCGCCCTGTATATAGCATTCTCAATATTGTTGTTGAACCATACCCACACCCTCAAGAGCAGTCCGAGGCTACATATAAATAAATGGCGACCAACGTATAGGGCCTTTTCAACAATATTGAGTGTTAGTTGTTTTTATCGGAAATAGTTAATAAAGTTTATAGCTTTGTAGTACGTGTGATGGCTATTAGCTGTACTCTTGTCAGTTATCATTAAAAGAATCTGCAGTTATAGAAAGTTCACTTATAACTGTCTTTCATGGGTTACGATATTGATTTTAAGATAATTTAGTTATTTTTGATGCTAAACTCTTGTTAATTAATTTGGTCGAGGGAACAGTACCGATTTTTGGCTTGTTGGTTTTGATTTTCAAGACATGGTTGCCTCAACAATAGCTTGTGTTGCTACTAATACTGCTATTTTTGGATTTTAGTTGCGTTTGTATAGTATTGCATTTATATCTATAATGGAAGAGTCATTTCAAATTAATCATTTGCTTAAGGATGAAGTTGACTATGAGTTAAAAATAAGAGGTGTGACTTCTAATAGGTCTATTAGTGACAAAAGAAAAATTTTAGGCAGACTTCTTGCTAGAGAGGTAACGAAACCAGATGCTACAGTTGATTTATCGCTATATAATGTTCCTTTTCCTGACGAATGTATTCAAGTACAAGCTACTTTGACTTCTATTTCTTCATCAATCAATGATTTTGAAGGTGATGAATCAGATTCTGTTTTTAAGAGATTAAAATCTCGTCTAGTTCATGTTTCTCGCCGTATAAAAAGAATTGTTCTTAACAATGATTCGGAAAAACCTTTGTCAGAAAAGAATGAACTTTTCGCTACTGCTCTTAAGTTAGAATCTGAATTACATGAAAAAGCCTACCAAGGTAAAAACTCTATTGATAATAATTTAAACGAATCATTTCAGAACTATGCTCCAGTTATTAACGTACCTACACCAGTGGTTACTTGTATAGCTAAACCCTGCCCTATTTCTGAATGGCCAGTGAAATTTAATGGCGATTCAAAAAATGTATTTAATTTTCTTGAACGCGTGACAGAATTGGCTTTATCACGTAAAGTATCCGATGCAGATTTATTTAATTCTTGTGTGGAGTTGTTTACTGGTGATGCCTTTATCTGGTATCGAAGTATTAAAACGACAGTCTCAGACTGGCAATCTCTCGTTGATAAATTGAAATCTGATTTTCTGCCTGCCCATTTCGATGACCATATCTGGGAAGAAATAAAAGCTAGAAAGCAAAAGAAATCTGAGTCGGTGGTAATTTTTATTGCTCAGATGGAAAACTTCTTTCAACGTCTGTCTCGACCCCCTATCGAATTAACTAAGGTAAAATTGATTAAAAAGAATTTATTACCAGAATTTATCAGTCATCTTGCTTTGGTTGAAGTCGAAACTGTAGTACATTTATCTAAACTATGTCGTAAGATTGAAGAAGCTTTATGTTTGAAAGCAAAAGTTTCGTGCAACATTGAAGTTTTAGAAATACAAGCAAAAGCTAATAAAAACAGTACTGCCAATATTCATAACGATGCAGATAAGAATAAATTTTTCCCTTCTGGTAATAAATGTGTTAAATCGAATTTTAATGTCCAAGAACCATCACAGTTTAGTTTAAACCCTCATTATTCTAGAAATAAGTTCAAGAATAGTATCTCTTCTAGTGTTGACAATAAGTCTTTATGCTGGAACTGCAGATTACCTAATCATACTTTTAGTTCATGCAGTTTAAAAAGAAAGGTTTTCTGCTACCGTTGTGGTTTTCCTGAGGTAAAAGTAAGTAATTGTCCTAAATGTTCAAAAAACGTATAAGGAGGGAGTATGTGAACACCTCACATGCTCCGTATAAAAATAAAGTTTTAAAATCTTCGCATATTTCTAGTAAATATTTCAATTTCTCGATTAATTCTAGGTTTACAGAACAAGATAACTGGTCTGACTGGTTAAATACAGTCAAAGACTTTTATAAACATGATTCCTATCAAGCTAACCCAGCTTTTATTAAAAATAGTTTAGATAACAGACCATATATCACTGTCAAGTTGTTAGACCAAGAGATTTCAGGTTTATTAGACTCTGGTTGTACCACGTCTATTGTTGCTTCAGAAGGTATTCCTATTTTGCAAGAATTAAGTATAAAAATTCAACCTGTATTTGACAAAACTGTGGCAATCGCAGACAAAAGTACTAAGAAGGTAATTGGTGTTGTAGATTTGCCTTTAGTGGTTGATAATACACTCCAAATAATTAAAGCTCTTGTTGTTCCTGAATTTCCCCATACTTTCATTTTTGGTAGTGACTTTACAGATCAGTTTCAATTATTGGTAAATTATAAAAACAAGACCTGGTGTGTGCAATGCGATGATTTCAATAGACAATATAACTTATCAGATGCTAATTCTCCCTCACCAGACAATTTTCTTTGTTCTATTGCTGACTTATCGGAAAACAATAAGTTAGCTGCGCAGGAGGTTATACGATCTTTTGAAGAAATCTCTAGCGAAGATAATAGTTTAGGTCGAACTAATAAGATTATGATGCATATTGACACAGGTGACGCTATTCCTTTTCGTAAACGTCCATATGTTATGTCACCGTATATTTTGAAAATTTTAAATAATGAGTTAGACGACATGTTGCGACTAGGTGTCATTGAGCCTTGTAATAGCCCTTGGTGCTCACCTGTTCTTTTAGTTAAGAAGAAAAACGGAGAATATCGTTTTTGTTTTGATGGCAGAACTTTAAATGAGATTACAGTTCATGATAGCTATCCAATGCCAAACATTGATAGAATTTTATCAATGCTGCATGGCGCTAATTTCATTTCTAGCATAGATCTCCGAAAGAGTTTCTGGCAAATTCCGCTGTCAGAAGAATCCAAAGACAAGACAGCATTTAGTGTCATTGGACGAGGGCAATTTCGTTTCGTCACTATGCCATTTGGACTTCGTAACGCTGCCCAATTACAACAAAGGTTAGTTGATGCTATCTTTGGGCCCAAATTCGAACCAAATATTTTCTGTTATTTGGATGATATTATTATTTGTTCCGCTACGTTTGAAGAACACGTCCACTTACTTCGCGAGGTTAGGGAACGTCTTAAAGACGCTAATCTTACTATTAATTTAACAAAATGTGAATTCTTTAAGAAATCTTTAAAATTCTTGGGATTTATTGTTGGTTCAAGTTCAATTAGAACAGATCCAGATAAAGTTACAGCTATGCTTAATTATCCTAGACCTACAACCACTACCGAAGTTAAAAGATTTATTGGTATGTGTAGCTGGTATAGACGTTTTATTAAAGATTTTTCTTCGTTAGTTTCTCCAATAAATGATTTATTAAAGGGTAGTAAAAGAAAAAATCAAAACATAGATTGGACTACTGATGCCGAATCTTCATTTGTTAAAATCAAACAACTTTTAGTAACTGCTCCTATACTGATGCAGCCAGACTTTTCTGAGCCTTTCATTATCGAAACAGATGCCAGCAATACTGGTTTAGGTGGCATTTTAGTGCAGAAAATTGAAGGCGAAGATAGGGTTATTTCATACGCTAGTCGTTCACTATCACGTTCTGAACGCAATTATTCAATAACTGAACGAGAATGTCTTGCAGTTATTTTTGCAATTGAAAAATTCAGACCTTGGGTTGAGGGTACACGATTTACAGTTGTTACCGATCATTATTCATTATTATGGTTAAACAGCATTAAAAATCCAACTGGCAAGTTAGCTAGATGGGCTGTAAGGTTGAGACAACATACTTTTGACTTGGTTCATAAAAAAGGATCATGTAATATTATTCCGGATTTTCTTAGTCGTACGTCCAATGCTGATCTTTTTGTAAAGAATGAAGTAGATCTGATTGAAATTTCACTTGTTGATGTTGATCTCTGGTATGCTAATTTACGTCATAAGATTCAGTCAAAACCTGACGATTTTCCTCAATGGAAGGTAGAAAACAATTACGTACTCAAATTTGTACCTTCAAATTTACCTCTAAATTCAAACATTTCTGAGTGGAAATACCTAGTTCCGAAACTTCAACGTAATGACATTATTAAGTCTTGTCACGATCCTCCCGTTGCAGGACATTTCGGTTTTTATAAAACTTTATCTAGGGTTCAAGAATGTTATTACTGGCCCAAAATGCGTCACAATATTTTAAAATATTGTAAAACTTGCTTAGTTTGTGGTGCACAAAAACACTATAATAGAACTCCTATGGGTCTTATGGGACGTGAAAAGATCGCTCGTTTTCCTTTTCAGTTGATTGCTTTAGATCTAATTGGTCCATTACCACGATCAAAATTAGGTCATAAGTGGTTACTAGTTATTGGAGATTGGTTCTCAAAATATACTATTTTGCATCCTTTGCGTAATGCTACTGCTCAAGCTATCGAGCGTTTTCTTGAAAACAATGTATTTTTAACATACGGCGTTCCTCAATATATAATATGTGACAATGGTAGTCAGTTTTCTGGGAAAACTTTCAAAAACATGGCAAGAAAATATGAAATTCAAAAAATTTGGTATACTGCTGTTTATTCACCCCAATGTAATTTTGTTGAACGCAACAACAAAACTGTTGGCACAGCCATTCGTTCATATGTCAATAAACATGACACTTGGGATTCTGAAATTCCCAAAATCCAGTATGCTATAAATACCGCTAGACATGAAGTTACTGGTCATGCACCCTCATTTCTAGTTTTTGGACGTAACATTCCGATGTCGGGTAAATTCTATGGTAATGACGCAATTCCTTCCGAGGATGTTGATATTGTCCCTGCTTCTAGAGAAGATTTCGTTACCGATTTGCGTGGCCTGCATGATTTGTTTAAAGAAATTCGTCAGAATTTACATACCGCTTATGAACGTGCTTCTAAAACATATAATTTACGAAGACGTGGAATTACATTTCAGGTAGGAGACAAGGTATGGAGGAGGAATAAGACACTTTCCAATTCCGCAGATAGGTTTGCTTCAAAACTATTTCCTAAGTATGTTTTGTGCACAGTTAAAAGAAAACTGTCAAATTTAGTTTATGAATTAAAAAATGTTGATGGCTCTAAATCTGGCAATTGGCACATTAAAGATTTGAAGCCTTTTAGTTGTCCAGACCCTAATGATTCTGATAGCTAAGTGTGTATCAAGATTTGTAACTTATACACCATGTAGTCGATATGTGTCTACATGATATTTCATTATGTTCTCTTAGTACAATCTCGTTTACCATTCATTTCAGTCATAATTTTGTTCCTGAAGAATAACTGCATGAGCAAGTTTTAGAATTTATTCCTGATTGGCACGAATTCTTTTTTAATGCCAATGTTATTTTTCTTGTTAGATTTGTTTGCTCAAAAATAGATTATTCGTTTTGTTACGTTATTTTTAATTTTGTTATTTATTTTGTTCTTAAATGCTCTTATAGTGGTGGATTCTTTTCCAATCTTGACATTATCATTATTTTGACTTATACCAAACTGTGACTACACCGGCTTTATTTCCGTATTTCGGGCGTATGATACGCGAAGATATCAACACACCACTACATATTGTTTATCGTTAATTTTTATTATTTGTTGTAAAAAGTATTCTTTGTATACTTTTTCCTTTTTGGAAGGGGGGTAGTGTAACATTCTGTTTGTCTAGTTACCTAGGTTTCTCTAATAAAAAAACTTAGAATCACAGTGTTTTTGGAAAAAAATGCTTTTTGACTTTTTATAAAAAAAGATCAATACTTTTTGAATTTAAAGTAATTATTTTCCGTTTTGACTGGAATTATATTAAGTTTGTCGATTTTGACGTGGTATATCTTATCCCTTCTGGAAAGGTAGTATTTTCAGGTAATATTTGTTTGATATATTCATGTCAGTTCTTCTAGGGATTTACGGAGGGATTTATTTAGTGATTGGCATTGGATTCATCAAACATCTATTGTAAGATTTGCGGCAAGATTCTTCTATCGAATATTTAGTGGTTTAGACCTACTAATCCTTTTGTGTACTTGTGAAAGACCTTTTTCTGGCCGGAAGATTAGTTAACATATGGCGATCTATTAGTACCGTACCTTTCCGTCATATGCAATGTATCTACCGTCCCATTCAAGTTTCATTGCTGCCATCCTATCCAATGAATTAAGAAACCAACCTGCTATAAGATTAGAAGGAGTTCCTGAAAATATCGCTCCATTATAAAAGACAGATAAGTGAAATTTTTGGACTATAATAAAAACTAATGTGCTCACTTTGATTTTTCTTACTGTATAAGAACTGCCATACTTAATTTGCTCTCAAATTATCAAGGTATATAAAAATAAATAAATGTATATTTTTTGTACATAACATATAGAGATCTCTATACACCAATTCGAATCCATGTCTTTGTAACCAACATATATTAATTTTAATTTCGTTTGGCTTAACCAAGTAATGCTAGTTCAAATACATCTTTAATACAGCATTGTTAAACTTATTTTAATAAACACTGAGTACTGTTATAAATCCTAATGTTCTTTTATTGATGACTGATTGTTCAAGTGATAATTATTTGCCTCGACATTCAGAGTAAACCGGTTTTCAATATTTTCCGCAATAAATATTGTGGCGCCCTGTATATAGCATTCTCAATATTGTTGTTGAACCATACCCACACCCTCAAGAGCAGTCCGAGGCTACAAGATTATTACTGCCAAGTGCTTTTTAGAAAAGGCATGCATTATTTTTTTGTACTTGGCGTTCACAATGGGCTCATTATGACACCGAAAACGATTTCATAATAGAGGCTATTATAACATCGTTTTTGGAGACTATTTGTTTTGTAAGATTGATAACATTTGTTTTATATTACATATAAACACATTTAATCTTGACACATTCTAACCTCACAAAACGCGAAAAGTCATTTTATAGTGTTACCACATGTTAAACGCAAAAATCACTAGATTGTAATGCAATGCTTTTAATAGCTTGAATTTACAATTTCAATAAAATTAATGGCGCAAAGTACAAAAAATAGTATATTATACTTGTTTTATGAGACGTATTGTAGCACTCGTTCCTTTGGAACACTCCTCGCTTCTCTCGTCGTCTCCCAAACAACTCGTGCTACAATAGACCGTCTTATACAACTCGTATAATAATATACTATTATACGTTTTTGTTTAAATCCAATTTTGGATAGCACTTCGAAACGTGTTGACCATCTCACTCTATCTTAGGACTTTATCAAGGTTATAAATACGAGCTATGCTTCATTTCACGTTATCATTCTCTTGTCTATTAATAAACACAGTACTACTAATATAGCCCCGGCTTTCTGTTAACTATTCTGCTGTTTTTGTTTCTATTCTGCTGCTTTTGTTTCTATTCTTCTATGTACTATTTTTGCTGGATACTATTTTAAATTTATTGTTCCGTAGTTTTGGCATCTGCTATTCTTTTCTTAACTGATATAGTTACAGTGTTCCTGAAGTTTCTTCATACAAATCCAGTTTTCCACATTTAGGCTGTTTGTGCATATA
The DNA here is from genome assembly GCA_929113105.1 of Agrypnus murinus. NCBI lineage: Eukaryota > Metazoa > Arthropoda > Insecta > Coleoptera > Elateridae > Agrypnus > Agrypnus murinus. Next base: position 141,808,459 of record OV816026.1, read on the forward strand.
GCATCTTATTGCTTGCAACTCCGATATTTTCTTTATGCTGTTGATATATAATCAAACCTGGATAATTTTTCACTGTTTAGATCTGATTTTGTAATAGGCATCAACATCGTTATCATTACCATGATCGTTGTCATCCAGATTTTCGATATATAAGTCATCTTTATCGCCGTATAACTTATCTGTATAGTATTTCCAAAATTCATCAACCTCTTTGTTAAAATCAGTGCCCTCAAACTCTACTGTAAGCAAAATTGCATTTACCTGCTAGGGATACGGGAAAATAATATGTTGTGATAGCGAAAAGTTCTTTTTGATTTCCTAATAACATAAGGATGTAGAAGTATAGTAAAATGACTGAGGCTGTTTAAAGATTATTATATCATTTATTTACTGTAAAGTAGAGAAAGCTATTAAGTTCACAAAGAGGGTGAAGTGTCGGACGAAGAATGCAGAACTGGCCTGATACACAGAGTCTCAATGTTTTCGCCGCCGTCCTTCCCCCGTGCCGTGCCAGTATCTTTTCTAAACTGTACTTTCGAACCCATACTGTTACGAACCTAAACGACAAAGTTATTAATCTTGCACTAGTAAAAATGGTTATGAACACCAACTCAATATATCTTACTTATTTTAGGGAAAAGGCAGATTCTTCTAATAAACTGTATTTCCGTTGCATTGAAATTAAAACAACAAACAAGAACTGAATTTTTGCTTCCAAACCATTGCTTCATTACTTGAATATGTCTCCTTTTGAGAAAACGTCATAAAAGGCCTTGATAAAACGGTTGAAAATTTCAGAAACATATTCTATGCCTTTTGCACCGCGGGGGTAATTGTTACGGCCCTGATGTACAACTACATCTTCCATGATTTGTCGCTCTGGTATCCTCTCTATCAATACTCTAATACTAATGGTTGAGCTGTATATTACTGCTAAACGACTGACTTTCATAAAGTTAAATTTATATAATGTAATGAATGCCTTCTCTAGATATTGCTTTTACCAGGTTATTTCTAACGGCGATAGTAAATTAATTAAAAATATAGCATCCAAGGCGCGAATAAAGCAAAAATTACTCTTTTTTAAAAATCTGTCTCCATTTTCCTAACTAATTTATTAGCCAAGTAAATATTGTTTATGTCGAAGTACACTTAAAAGACGTAATTTACGAGACACTGGCACAACAATTAAGTTAAAAGGAGCAATAAAGTTATTTAACTACGCCCCCTGAAATCTACAGTAAACGTTTCATAACACCCAATTTCCTATGTAAAATGATTTGACTTTGATATTTCACCGTTGATGTATTTTCACGAAAGCTTTTCTTTACTACACACCGCTCTAATAAGAAATTGATGCCATAATATAAAACGAAAAAATTATAGAGTAAAATGTACAATTATTCAACCCACGTTTTTGTTTTACTGTTTTCGTAATTTCATGAAACATGAAAAGTAAGCTGCTTTTACTCGTAATTTATGAAATATTCTACTTTTGCCCTAAAAATGTCGATCTCTTTTTTTATGTTACGCGGATAAAATTTGAATTTAAATTCAAGTTGCTTTTAATCTTTAAAATTGAGTTTAACTATTTAAATATACACATAAATTACCTTAAGGCTTTTAAAGTCATACTAATGTCGCTGTGCACGAAGATATAACAGGGTGTAAAACAAGAAGACAAAGAAACTAACACCTACAATAAACTTTATACAGTCTACTTTTACAACTTAACTTTTTGCTATTTGCACACCTCGTCTCTGTGTTGTCGACTCTATATGCATAGTAATAACCCTGAAATAACTGCTTTAAAACTTTTTATGTTCTATTTTGCTGCTCACCAGAGAGATGCAAATTACCGTCCTGATTTACTTGTTGCACCCCTGTTAACTGAACTGTAAAACAAAAAAAACACTTCGCATTCAAGAAATCCCCTACTTTGCAAAATTTTAAATCCTGGCACAAAAAACTTATTTAAGAAAAAATCTGCTTAATGCAATGATACTGTTAATTTCGGGGGTATTGCAAGAACGAGTTGTTAAAAGAATGTGAGCTTAGAATTTTCAAAATCAAATGCTGATCTTGCATTCATGCAGGACACAGCTAAATTAACTTTTGCCAAAACGTACGAACAATCAGTGTTATTGTCAATTAAACCGTAGATAAATTTAAACGAGTTACACCACGTCTAATTTCAAGATCTAGAACATTGAATCTACTTAAAAGTTTATTGTGGTTGAAACCGCATGCAGGATTAATGCCATCCACTCTGTAAGCCAGGTATTTTAGAAATCGGCGTTGTACATTTTCTAGTTCAGTGACATAACATGTATACTACGATGGAACATTTAAAAAAAGATTTTAAAACTAAAAGGCCTGAGGTGAATAAAGTTGCCATTATTGGGGGTCCAACAATTTTTTTTTTCTTGTTGCACAAGACAAATGTCACAGAAACTTTATGCAACATGAAAACTATATTTTTTGTGGAGAATTTTGTTTTAATAATCGATTTACCTCAAATGCAAGAATTTACCACCCTAGGCATAAAAATTAAAATTTAGTAAAAATAAAGTAGTAAGTAGTATGAGCCTATTGATTATTCGGACGTTCATGGATATTTGAATTTCGCAGTGGCATCATTCATTTTAAAAGTGCAAAACTTGTGGAAAGGTATCCCCCTATTGATTAGACAATACTTAATTTTCATGGTGGTGGGGGTCACCATATAAATGTATTAAATGATAAATCAATTTAAACTAGACTATAATCTTGGACTAATTAAAGACTATTCATTAGCATATAATACATTTTCGAAATCAACCCCTAAATAGACAATTACCCCACATGAATAATACCACAAAAATAAAAATGATGCCATTCGGGGAAAAAACATCTGTTTATCATTTATATTTATATGGTAGGGGTGCTAGCTTGAACTCAAGTCAGCACTCCCACTCTAAAATCTGCATTTCCGATGAATAGGGGTTGGTCCAAAATTTTTGGAATTGGTCCAAAATTAGTCCATAATTAGACCAAACTTATGACACTAAAATTTTTCAAATTTGACAAAGTGAGGGTGCTAACTTTATTGACGTATCTGACGTGATTTTATTAGAAAATCTTGTTTATTGTTTCCAGCCTTATTTTGTGGAACTCCATAATCATGAAATAAATAAAGATTATTAAAAGTTTCACAGTTTTATTAAAATATACCTGACAATTTACACTAGAAACAGAACAAAACAGGACTATAAACTTTCTAGACTTAAATATGAAGATTAACGCAGACAATCTTTTTGAATTTTCCATATACAGAAAACCAACACAAACAGACATAACAATACCAAATGAATCTTGTCACCACAATACACATAAAATAGCAGCATACAGATCATTAGTACACAGAGCTTTAACTATTCCACTAACAAAATCAGATTTTAGCAAAGAGATATCAACCATTAAACAACTAGCACATGCAAATCATTATAATCCGAACATGATTGACACTTTAATTAAACAAAAAGATTATAGGTTTGCTATCAAAAGAATATATCCCATTGACAATCAAACAGAAGACACAAATTACATATCTATACCATATTTTGGCAAAATATCAGAAAAAATTGCACATATACTAAGAAAAACCAACAATTATAAAATAACATTTAAAACCAACACTAACACTTTTTCATTTTTATTTAATGCTAAAGACAGAACACATGATATCATGAAATCGGGCATTTACCGTTTAAATTGTTCTTTTTGTAGTTCGGTATATATTGGACAAACACTTCGAAATTTTGACATAAGATATAAAGAACACGTACGTCATTACAAAAATAAACATCCTGAAAAATCGAATTACGCCAAACACCTTTTAGAACAAAATCACACAATGACTCCTCAAAATAATATTAAATTCCTACATTTTTGTAATAACAAACGCAAATTAGACATTTTAGAAGTCTTTGAGATATACAAACACAAACTCAGGGTACCTTTAATGAATGAACAACTTGAGCTCAGTAATTCTCCGTTACTGGAAGTATTAGATGTTTAATTATGATTTTTATTATTAATTTTTATTATTATTATTTTATCTAGTTACCTATTTTGTATCTACCTTAGCGACGTGTTTGTTTATAATTATATTACCTTTGATAATGACAGCATAGCTGTCGAAACAATATTGTCAGGTATATTTTAATAAAACTGTGAAACTTTTAATAATCTTTATTTATTTCATTATTAGAAAATGTTGCTGTTGAATATGATTATAAAAATCCCCCTTTTGCAAAGTTGAGCGCACCAACAAGAAGAATTTATAATCTCTTTTCGAAACAACAACACACTTAGCCGAAGAGCAGGTATAAATCTTGTACATGGTTGTATTTGCAGTACTTAGTTGTCGCTTGGTGGTTGAAACATCGGTACCAGTGATTTTTTTGTTACAGTGTTTGTTTTTGGAACTATGGTGGAGGTAGCTAATAGTATGTATTTTCTATTAATAATATATATCAATATTTTCTAGTAAATGTTAACACTATAGCGATTTGTTAATTTTATCTCTCAAATTCAAATTTTATGTCAATTTATTTAAGATTTACTAAGGTTATACTTCTTTGGGCCTTCAAAGACCGTGGTGAATTTACTTTTATAGTATTCATCAATCATCGACACACATACAAATACTACAATTTTTGTCAGCACCCATCAACTCTTTGTCTTATGTCTATTTCAGAATTAAAACCAGGTAGTATAGCGCGAAAAGAGCTTTTCAAATTTGGTACAAGAAAAGATAGATACTGGAAAGGACAACTGCTGTTTTCAATTATATTATTGTAAAATATCATTTAAAGGGCTCTGATGATAAAATTCCTTCGTTAGTGCAAAAAGAGTTACTGAGTTTTGTAATAATATTGATAGTCATTACTACTACCCATTGCCTGGCGAACCAGGCCCCAGAAGCTATGAAGCTGCTGCGGAAGGACCCATCGTGCGGAAGCAACCGACTTACAGATGGTACAGCTTAAACTCCACATTTGTGTTGCAGCTAAGGACAGCTGCAGAAAATCTTAAGGTTTTTTAACCAGATGCCTGCCGGCACCGAGATTCGATTCCGGTCCGACTGGGTGAGAGAGTATCACGCTAGCCGCTACACTACCAAGACTATATAATATATGTAAGAAATTAAAAAAAGATAAGCAGAGTGTGATTGCGCATTAAAGCGCATTGAATTTTTTCTACAAGATATAAATATTAGCTAAATAGAAAAAATTATTTTGAAGAAATTATAACAGCATCGAATGTCCCTGGTACATCAATTGATAAAAAAGTAGATCGCCCTGCTAAACCATCTGAAGAGAGTTGCAAAAATCACAAAAGTGAAAGGTTAGCTCTCTCCTTGCTTCGACAAGTACAAGTGATATATTGTACTTGCTGTACAAATGAGTCTCCAACAGTATGCAAGAGAGGTGCCACTAAAATTGTAAACCAAGTAAATAGTGTAATCACCAACAAAAGCATATTTTTGTTTTTTTTTCTAAAAAAATGTATTGAATAAATATTTATCTATCTAGAAGTACAATTCTAATCCTTCAGATCCTGGCAAAATTAAAACATACTTCTCGTATAATTTAGTCCCGCTATCAGTCATTGGAACCACTGTGCGTCGCGTCGTATCCGATCATGCTGCTGTAATAATTGCTAACGCAGTATTAGATCTATTTTGGTAATGTTGCATCCATATCTGGTTTAAGTTTCAATATTAAAGTATCACAGAAATTCTTTATAAAGCAATGCAGATGAAACAAGGATTTTGTTAATTGCAATGGCTTGTTTTGTTTATTGCATGCGAATGAACTACCGTTCCGTCATTTACTTTACCACCTGGACGGACTAACTACAGAACCTAGACAATTTGCAGGACCAATTGTGAAACTGTCAGAAAGTACCCATTGTTACTTTTTCCAAGATTCAGACAAGTGTTCCTGCAAGTATCGATAAATCTGATCTTAGCGCCGACCAGAAATATTTGTTCGAAATGTGCCATGCTATGGGCTATTTCCCCCAGGCTTCCCAAAAAATTTCCTCACGCTCAGTGGTTGACAATTGCAAACAGACTTTTAGGATTGTATGTTGCCACAAATAAGTCGTCTGAAAATTTGCAAACGCTGGTTGTGCTTCTAATGAGACTTTAGGCACCGGGTTGGTTCAATATAAAGTTAAAACTATCATGTGGAAATAAAGCAAAACATTTCTTTTAAATTATCAGCTTGTCTTGCCATCTTAATAAGATTTGAAACATATTATAGGTCCCGTCATACAAAGAAATGGGTATTTTGAGAATTTTGGTCACCCTGAGAATATTTTGATAGCAATGCTGTCTCATAAACCACAAGGTGTACAACAATTAGCTTTTAGGTGCATATTAAAGATACAAAAGAAATCAAATAATTTGTTCTACCTAAGCTGAATTTAGGCTTTGGATTATACTGATTTCATTTTATGGAACTCGGAAAAATTGACCGTGCCTCTTCTAACTATTCATATCGATAATTTGGTAGCTCTCATAAAGGCTGATATAACTCCAAAAGTGTGCTTCTTATCCTTGCGATATTCAGGCGGTAGGTGGAATTGGAACTGGTTACAGAAGTTTCGGCTGTCGATTGCGATGAAGAGATTCTCGAGATGGGTTTATTCAGAATAAATTAAAATCTAGAACAATAATGCCATCTTTCGAAACAAAATCTGACTATCGTACACAATAGTGTTTGTTCTGTTTAACTGTTTGCTATGTTTAAAATAAAAATTTCGAAATTTGTGATTTTTTATTTTTTTTAATACGAACGCCTGATATAAATCTATAGAAGATAATTTCAAAAATCTTTGAAAAGTTGGTAGTATGGAAATATGCCTATTATTTTCGGTCACACATTTATCCCCAGATTTATGGACCACATGCGAACAATTTTCCAACATTGGAAACGTTGGAAACTGACTACTCTGTTTTGATGAGTTGAATATACACTTTAGAGGCGCAACGATTACATAAATGCAATCTTTTACTAAGAAATTTGAAATTTTATCTGGACCAGCTGTAAATTTATCTAAATCGAAACTGTTCATTTTATGGTTATCTGCGTAATTAGACTGATGTAAGTCATAAAAGGTTCGAATTTGTAACAATATCTAGATATTCTTATCGCTGAAGTCCACATACATGATTAACTATAATAGTATAGTCCAAGCGGCGACCGCAAGATTTTGACCGTCATCGAACATACGGATATTTTATGGAAAATGTGGAAGTAGACAGTATAGGTAACACAAAACCTCTTAAAGGCCTATAAGTAAATCCTGGCACGACTGGAGTTAATGGCTTAATTAAGGTTAACTCTAATCTAATCTAATCTAATCTGGCCTAATCCAGGTGAAATTTACAGGATTTGTAGAGAAATACCCGTACTTCAAGAATACCTTTGTCAGCCTTAACCCATCCGGGCAGAAGTGCCCAGTTGACCACCCCGAAGAGGTGGTTTTTGCAGCATCTCCCGTCCGTGATGGAATATGCACTTGCTTTGTTTTTTAAATTGAAGGTTAAGCTGCCCAAACATCAAAAAGTTTTGTCAGCCTGAGCAAAACTTGGTAGAAATGTGCTTTTTAAGGAGTAGTAGTTCTGCAGCACTTTAAGAAAACCGGTCTACCGCGTATTTATCTTTTTTGCCTTATTAGGAAACCAAATGTTCTCTTTAAAAATCAGATATTTTTATTTTAAAACTGTTATTAAAACTGTTATAAAATGCAACGTGTGATAAACAAAAGGACATGTGTTTTATTTACGAATGTATTTCAAGGTCAACAGTCTTATTGTTAATATTCCGACGAGTAAAGTTGTTAGTATTCTAACAAGTATTCTAAAAGTAAACAGTTTAGAAAAAAAGTTAGAAGAAAAGTTTTCTCTACACATTATCAACTATCACCATTCCAGTATTCTTTGTTATTTTAGAGATACCCCGTATATGCTGGTTATTCTACCATGAATGGAAAAGAAAACAATTCTGACCATCATGAAAAAGGAGTCGGTAAATATAATATAGGGTATCCGAAGAAGAACTCCCTAGCTTTAAAAAACTGTTATTAAATGGAACACGAACAGATGTCTAACCGACTTCTCTCTATGTTTTAGCTAACATGTTAAGTGTGACTGATGTTACCGCTGTTACAATTATCTCGCGAAGATGGGCAATGTCACGTATCTTTTCATCATACACCAAGTTCTTTACATGAGCCCACAAAAAACTGTTAGATCTGGGCTTCTTGGTGGCCATGCGATCGAGCCAGCCCTATCTATCCATCTTCCTGGTAAACGGGCGTTCGGTAATTCACGAACACGATTACTGTAGTGGGCGGAGCAACATCTTGCTGGAATGACAGTGGTTCTGCGTCTCAAGGTCATTTAACGGTGGAAATATATTATGTTCTAGCATATCGACGTAGATTGTATTGTGTTCTCAGCAAAAATAAAAGGTCCGGCAACTATGTCGTTCATTAGGCCGCACTAAACATTTACTTTAGGCGAACGTCACTGATGTTGAACGATTTCATGTGGTTTCTCAGACCCCCAAATTCTACAATTGTGGCGGCTGACAGTCCCAATTGCGTGAAAAATTGACTCGTCAATAAATATGACATTGTTTAAACGTTGCTGAAACGAGTGGCCTAAACTCTGCTGAACTACATAATGATTGTCATAAAAATTAAAGAAATTAATTAAAATAAATTGTAAACTGTGGGTATTTCAAACTTTTGAAGCCTTTGTTCTTGAACTCAGAGCGAAGAAGATTTAAACTTTTAGCTATTAAGTTTTAAAAATTACCTGTATCTGTATCTGTGGAACGGAATTACAAAAAGCTTTTTTCACTAGCTGAATATGGAAAACTAAAATGTGTGTAAGCCGTAGCACTTAAAAATCTTGAGGTTTTAGAATAGTTATTGAATCTCTGGAACTTGTAATGTCATCGCAATTCAGGATCAATCGCAATCATCATTTCATTAGCTTAAAACTAACTATGAAATTTATGTTTTAAAAATATTTAAAATTCTGAAAATTCACATTTTAGACCTCAACATCATCACAAAATCCCTAATTGATGCTGCATATTTTCAAAACATTGATTTCCGACATGGAAAAGCTAGAATTCTGAACTATAGGAATCTCAAACTTCCATGTTTTAATACTTTGCGTCTTACACTTCTTGAACGTTTGGAATTTCTAATATTTTAACTAAACCCTACCTAAATACTTAACTTTTAAAGCATAGAAATCGAAAACTTATCAATTTTAGAGCTCTAAATACATAAATGGATAGAAAGTATTAATGCTCCAATACTTTTGTGTTAAAGCTTTCGAGCCTTGAATTATAAATCCTAAAAAACTTTGAATAAATGAAACTTCGCTTTTGAATTTAGAATTGTTAGCCATACATAGAACCTTAACGTTTAAATATCTGAAACTAAGATACTTGGTCATCTTGAACTTTTGAAGTACCTAAAAATATTAAATTCTGGGGTTCTGAGACTCCAATACCCAAAAAGTGTAAAAACTCAGTCGAAGTTTGAAATTATGGGCGTCGTTATGAAAAGATTCTGAAATTTAGAATTTCATAGTAGACAGTATCCGAAAAGTGTACATGATTTACTAAAACCTCGTCCTGATTCTTTCCCAGTTCTTTAGCTTTCCACAAAAAAGGTATACTACGTATAATTAAAAGTACAAAAGTAAAAGTAATAGTAAAGGTCTAATTACTCTAAGGTGAACTGACCCTAGAAACAACCGTTACTCCTTCAGGCATAATGTTAATGGCATAAAATTACTTGCTTTAGTTTTCAACATTTTAATCGTTTATTTAAATTTACTTTGAATATAAGCAGTTACTTTACAATTTTCCAAAGAGTTCTGATTTTCTAACTCTAAATTTATTAAGTCCTGCTAGATAGATCCGACTGAGAGTTAAGGAAAACTTTATAGAGATAAGTTAACAAAAACTAATTTCTAACTACAAAATATTAATTAAATAAAGTTGATAGCTGTCTCTCCGAACTTTAGTCATTACGACACACTAAAAGTGGTACGGATATATTATAAGCTTTGGGACTCGCGAGTTTTCACTTAAATTGGCGTATATCTTTATTGCTCGCGATAACGCAATACACCGAGAAATTTTCTGTTTCCTTTTGAACGCACTCCTTTCCCCACTTACTTAACTCAAATTGCTTTTACGTTTAAAGTTTCATTGTTTTATAAGTGGAGTTATTCGAGGCAGAGCAACTATCCGCTGGGAATTCTGAAAAAGTTTTATTATTTCGGTGATTTTTGACCCTTAAACTTTGTTATAATGAAAAGAGGTAGACGGTACAGAAATTAATTTAATAATTGGACCTGGTGTAATTATTTAGTTTAGAAAAAAACGCTTTAATTATAATTTATTATTAATATATTAATTTAAAACTTTCGCGTAAGATAAAGAGAGATGTGCAGCAGAGCAGAACATCAAATTTATGAAAGAAAACTGAAGGAAACTCATGACAAAACATTAAAGAGAGAGAAAGCAAGTAAGTGTTTCAAAGCCATTATTATTGTCGTAACATCGTTTATTACAGAATCGTTTGTACCTTAATTACCAAATCAGAATCGTCATCCAAATTCCATTTCGTACACCTTAAATGTTTAAATTTCAAGAAAATATCCTCACATGGAGTGGGGCGTTATTATGGAAAATATTCTAGTTATGAGAAATTAGAAAAAAACCAATCACAATTTGACTGCAAATTAGCATCTATACCATAAATTTGACACTTTTACGACATTTTCCAAAAGTTTAAAAAGTTGCCCTCTGACCTCAATTAGTGACCTATGGGTAGGTTATACGATCAAACTCTGATTCTGCAGCCGTTTTGTTACCTTAAATAAGCCCTATTTACTGACCTATCCGCAGAAGTCAAAGATGACGTTGGAAGTCTAGGCTGACAACGATTTCAAACTTTCCAGAGTCGATTACATACACACTTGTTGTCAGTTTCCTTCTATAAATTACAGTTTTTGAACTTAGTCAGTACGATGGACAGCCAGACAGGAGACCCTCACTAATAGGCTTTGCGACCTAGTTAAAATGCCTAAAAACTGAAACTGTTATCCACGACTAACTAGATCTTAAACAGACGTTTTGTTCAGAAAAACGTTCAATCTCTCACTTTCCGTAGCTCTCTGGAGGTATCAACAGCTGAAATGGAAGCTTTACGAGGAAGCATCGACAGCAACGTGCTATATTTAGCTCTAAATGTCGACCCAGACGAGTACATTAACCTTCTTAAGACCACATCACAAAACTTCCATATTCTCGAAAATATTGTTTGGCATCCCGGTATTTGAACCTAATGTGATGAATTTCACACAAACTGTTCTATATTTCAGGTCTTGGATTCTGTGGTCCTTGAGACTTACAATTAGTCAAAAGTATATGGTAGGAAAGGGCGTGCTACGGTGGCAGTCATCTTTTTGTTTATCATATGTGCTATATGTTACATAAATCGACGCATCTCGAAGAAGTTCGCGGATCGACGAAATGTGGAAATGTGGCATTCTGCGGTAAGTTAAGTAGAAAATTTGGCAGTCATACCCTAATAAAAAACACTCCTGAAGTGCGCCTCGCCGCTTTAAATGAAATTTTGATATAGATAGTCTAGGTGAAAATATTGTAACCATCTTTTTTCCTAGCAGCTATTATCCACTTTTAGGGGACTTTTAATAGATTTGAGAATTTGACCCTCCATCTTCCCATTCCTCTCCAAATAATAAAGATTTTTCCCAGGTGGTTTTTCTTCACTGACTACGTTTACCGCGTTTATGCACTGTACATACACCAAAATGAGAAATGTCTTTTTAATTGTTTTATTTCCAGTTTCTACGTAAATGACACTTTATATGCATTTATATATACGTAAATGAGTAGTTAAAACTCTCTACTACAGCCCTGTAAAATTTTACTTCCTAAAACAATCTGTAAAGTTAAATAATGCTCTGCAACGAAAAGCTAATGGAAACAAAGTTGCTTAATCGCAACACCAATACAACTTCTAGCTATAAATTGTCCGACCGCCTTTGATTAAATGCCTTTTTATGCTAAATATACAATAATAGTTATTTACGTGCCAAGTTTTGTAAATTAGTCTTTACGGGTGAGCTGGAAAGTATGTGGGGCGAGCGACGAAGGAGCAACCTTTTATAATCCAGTGAGCCCAGTAAAGATTAATTGCAAACCGTGTCGCGTACAAACTTTTATTTTCACTTTCACCAGCGTTTTTTTAATAAATTGTTTATTTTTTATAATTTTATAACTTTGTAATCAAAGGCAATAGCATAATTTATAGCTAGGTGTTGTCAGGTGTGGTTAAGCGACAAAGTAGTTACCATATATTTTTGTTGATGAGCATTGTAAAGTTTTACAGGGTTGTAGTTGTAACTATTCATTTACTTAGTTACCATAAATGGCTGTAAAGTGTCATTCACATAGAAAGTGGAAATAAATTAATAAAAAAACTCTGGGGGAGGCGGAAATAAAACTTTGTACGCGGCATGCTTTGCAACTAATATTTACTGGGCTCACTGGATTACTCACTGGAGGCTCGCTCCTTTGTTGCTGTCGCCACAAAATTTTCAACACACCCTTAAATTAATTTTTTTTCCATCCATTTAAATTGATAACTGTCTTGGTTTAATAATTTAATAAGTCAATTTATCATTATCAAGTTTATTTATTCCCCACACCGAAAGGTATAAGGAGTATTGATTATATACCGTCGGTTTTTTTGCAAACGATAATCTAGGAAAACTTGCTACTTCTACTTGCACTTCTCATGATTTTTTCTTAATTTTCTTTAATTATAAAAATCATGCAAAAAACTTAAAGAAAGAAAGAAATACAAGATATCAGATTACTATTTTCCCAGATCATGTAGTAGTTTATTTACTTTATATTTAAATGTGGATTTTTCAAAAAATGTTTCTTCTTCCTAATACATATTTTGATTGTATAATTTTTTTAAACTGCAGTCAACTTAAAAATTTAAAATTTATTATGTTTTAAATATATTCCGTGGAGACGACTAAACGCTTTTATTCAACCTTATTTGTTAACTACATTTATATCTATAAATTAAAATTGTACAACAATGTACATACATACATAATGCATTTCCCATTTAACGCATATGTTTATGCATATGTCAGGGTTCGATACAAACTCTTACGGGAGGACAATGTCCGCGCAAATACATTACGCTCTCCCATACTTTTTCATTCATACCTTACCTTAATTAGCTCAAATACGATTGTACTAAATTTTTAAAATTCAATCTCAACCGAGATTTGAATTAATGTTCCTTGGATCGAGAGCCAGGATCGCTACTACTCGACCAAAGATGGCATTAAATTAAAATTCTACTGATTGAAATAGTGCGTTCACGCGACTTTACAATAATGTACCACTTTAACTTCTGACAGTTAACATTAATTTGATGCTAATGTAATATTAATAGATGGATGTAATTATGAAGGTATTGAAAACATTTATCATTACTAGATGGGCAGTTAAATATATCCCGTGCGGTCGTGTCTATAAAATTATGACAAGGGATGGTTGCGTTTCGAAGTTTTATACGTGCGACTTCACAAAACTGAACATATAATGTAGTACTAAAAGAAGGAGCGTACTAATTATTACAAGGCAGAGGCTAAAGGATGCAAGGTGTAAATTATTAGCCTATTAAATTTTATAATAGATTGTCGAATAAAACAAAACAATTACCCTTCAAGTAATGACCAAGTAACGAAAAATATAAATAATGCGTACCTATCTAGCAATATCGTAATCAATGTTTGGATAATTAAAATTTACTTGCAAATAAAAGTCAATAATTTACTTTTAAAAGACTTAAATTAGCCTAGATATTTATTTATTTTTGTTCTTTACAAGGTCTTCTGTGAATTGTTTCATTTTCTAATGGGATATATCACTTGGAAGCATAGAAATCTTATTGGAAGGTTTGTTTTCTAATAATGTTAAAAATTATATGAAATTTGAGGACCACACTGCACAAATGATAAGGTCCTCTTATTTTGGAAAAATAAGTTCTAAGCAAATTAACAGTTACTTTTGCAAAGCTCTGTTATAATTATGAAAAGGGCTTTACAAACATTACAAAGATTTCTGTTAAATATTTAGACTAAATGAATAATCTTTAGAAAAATAATAAAATTGTGAAAAAAGTACTCGATCAATTCTGTGAACTTTGTGACAAATTTGAAGACTTTTACAGAATGCCTGAAGTTGACCTTTTTCGTGTGCGTAAAATCAAAAATGGCTTAAAGATTTTTTGTTCCTATTGACAAGTCCTATCACCTGTCCAGAGGATACGAATCTTCAGTCAAACGCCCTGTATAATATGCATACAGTATATTTTCTCAATGTTACCATAACTTGACTGGTACTTTAGTTTTGAACTTTGAATTTAATTTTCTGACGAAATAACTAAAAGTAACTCTCTTCGTCAAGGTGATCTTTATTTATAAATTATATGCATTACCTTGCTCAACAGCACGAAGATATTGTTGAAGGTTAAGCCAAGTAGAAGTTATCCGTTCTTACCTGAAACAAAAATATAAATCATTAAAAGACGATAAATGATCATGAATGATTTTCATAGTTTTACATTAGTATTCAATAACAATTTTGAAATATTTCTAACATAATAATAACTTCAAAACATTCCATATATTAAAATTTAATATTTAGTAGCTAAAAGATGCACTTTGCCGATTGGTTGTAGTTTGCTAGACTTTCCATGGATATCAGAGGTAAGAACGATCACCCAAAAAGACAAAATTAGTCTACGTTATGATTTATGACATCCTCTGAAATTACTGATCACATTCAATCTTTTACCTTCTTCTTGCCAAATATACTTAATTTTACAACACAATTTTATTGGAATTTATGGTAACAAGAATAGATCCTTCAGTTCAACAAATTTTTAAATTTGATACCACCAAAGATATATACCGGTTGGAAACACTTGGTATACGGCAATCTTCTTACTCCATCCAATTTTAGCTTCACACAATCCCACTTCTCAAAGGAAATCAATTTTTCCCAAAGAAAACACCCTCTTTCCCCAATCCCATTTCTTCCAAAAAGAGTTTTTATGGTCCCATTTCTCTTAAATCAAAGGATTTGCAAAAAATAAGGAGAAGCATGCAGAGGATTACATAGGGCGGGGAAAAAGGGAGAAAGACCAACGATTTAATGGACACGCTATGCAGCGGAGATTATGAGTTAGTAAGTTTGATAGATGTAAAACAATAATTCCAACAGTTAAAGTGGCGACTGAGAGACATTAACGCTAACGGCATACAGGAGACGCTATGCCTAGAAGATTATGTTATAGGTTAGTAGGTTTTATACACGCTATGCTGGGTAGGTTTGGTTGTAACTTAGTAACTTTGATAGATCTATCAGAGACTCACTCGAGTAGTTAAAGTGGCGACGGACAGAAAGAGAAATATATACCAACGGCTTGCAGGACGCCATGCTGCCGAGGTTAGGCTTAAAGTTAGTAACTGTAGTTTTGCTTTATAGATTTACGTAACACATCTGGTTTCTTAAATGTTACCCCCTGGGACCTAGACTACGGACTGAGAAACGCTCAATTAGCACGTTACTTGTCTAATATGAGTGCTGCCAGTTCTCAATGGTCGGAACGAGTAAATGTCCACCCTCTACTAGCTCTCCAGGCTATCTGTCAGGGTTCATCTTCCATATGGGGTCCCTTAACCTCTAGCTAACATGACCACTGCCAGGTCGCATCTATCACAGGCGTGGGCTAGGCTTGGCTTAGGATATCTCTGGAATTTTCCTAGATAGAAAAGCTACCAGCTAAGTATACTAGAATATCAGTACTGGGTTGACTGTGACCAATGGCTGTCAGGTCAGCACAAATCTTGAGCCCAAGGGAAATATATCTCTCTGAATCCAAAAAGGTATAACTTGGAAGTCAGGCTCGTTCGGATGAACCACTCCTAAATGTGGGGATTCACTGTTCAGACACCCACGCCCTCCACATAGAGGCTCGAGCAATACCTGTAAGACTAGGGGATGCATAAGTAAGTACACAATTAACTGCTTTGTGACATGTGTTTCCATAGGTGAAATGGAGCTGGAGACCACTAAACGAGACCAATCTAACTATACTCTGCATTCTGGGTCCAGACCACCTACTCACGAGGCAATGGGTCAAGCGGTAGGGCCTGAACGAGCGCGGTCCCAATAGTAACAAGAGTCATATTCATCCCCTCCCCAACACATACACCATAATTCTTTGAATAACACCATTGCTTCTCATTCTGCAAGTACCTTAGTTGGACTTGTTAGAATTCTATAACCAATTTCTTACACACCAAACAGTGCCACCTTAGACACCTTAACTGCATTAATATCATAATTTTTTTCTAAAATGGGTCTATTTACTGATGCACTAGAAAAAAAAGTATCCAATAAAACAGTTATTTGTTCTTCTGATTTGTATCTAACTACATATTTAAGCACTTGTGGTTATAACATATATGTGATAAGTAAACAATGCATTTCTACAAATCAACAGAATGGTAGTTCAGCAATTGATAGTTATTTTAGAAATGTCTGCCATAAATTTCTATTAATAATTGCATATTTCTCAGTACTCATAATTACATAAACTGGAAGATATAAAATATAAATACACTTTTATGTATATTGTAGATTGTTATTGTTTACCGCATAGTCCCTTAGTTTCCTAAAGAACCCTACTTTTAATGCATGTAAAAATACTTGAAGGACAATAAAAGCCATAACAACCTGCTATAAAACAGTACGGTTGACTTAAATATCGAAATAAAAATACCCAAATAAGTCGTTGATGGTGGTTGGCGGTTGAGGTCAGCAACAACGGTCGACCGCTCCTTTCAAATCCCACTTTAATAAAAACTTGTATTGAAATGATAGGGAATTCGGAGGAACTTGAGTGTCGGAACATTTGTGCGCCTTTTTGATATGTTTCTAGGATAAGCTTTTAAAGATGTGATGATTGCTTCTCTTTAAACCCAATGGTAAATATATGTTTCTATTATGTGCAAAAGATTGCGACGAAGAAAAATTGTTAATGTTAAAAAATCAAGAATTGGTATCGTTTTTGAACTTTTTCTACTAGAGCTTTTTCTAGAAACGGTGTTGAAATACGATAGAATGAAGAGAACTACATAAAGAATTGACAGTGAATCGTTGAACCCTACCCATGGTTTGCACTCTCAAGAAAACTGCCTTGTTGTTGAGAAACACTGAGAAATGAAGATTCTGAAGAAAAAACTAAAAAATACTACTAAATGAATTCGTGAAAGATGCCTTAAGAATAACAATCCTTCATTATACTATTTTTCCTATTGGCTTCTTCCTACATCCTTTTAATAGCCGCGGAATCCAACAAAATTGTTTACATTTAGAGAATTGCCTATACCTAAATATATTTCTCTTGGCGGTGCTTTCCATAATTCTAACTCACTTTTACGAGGTTTTACAAATCCGATCGTTTCAGTATTACTACATTAGCACTCCTTCCGGAGCAATAATCGATTAAGGTCAACTAAAACAAACGATGCAGCGTACGCAGAAAAAAGCCTTGCTCCCGATTGAGTTAAGGTTGTATTTTTAACGGTATACAGGGAACTATAAAACAGCTGACCTACCCCACGCAATTGGGGATGGAATGATATCTATAGGGCACGATGCCAGCGAGGCCGATCGATTCCAGAACTGACAACTTATATGCGAACAGAATCTCGGCAGATATCGTATATTATACATGCTCTTAAGTGTTAAGGAATGGAATTCTAAGATTTATTGGGGATTTCCCATCAAGGAAATAATGCAAAAACGGCCGTATACTTTAGAAAAGAAAGAATTCTAAATCAGTGGTGGAACACCCTAGTATGTGGGTGTGTAATAAATGTGAATATTTTTCAGAGTTGTCCGGATGAAGGAAATTGTTTTAGAAGATGTAAAGGAAAAATTTACAGAAAAATAAGATTGTAGCTTTTCTTCAGATGGTAAAGTATTTCTTTATGATACGTAGGTGATTCGCTAAAACCATTTTCCAACAAATAAACGTTTCCTAAAACAATGTTTTGGAGTAGTTAGTTATCTCATTTTAATTGAGGTTAAAACTGAAAGTAGAAGTTTCCAAAGTTTTACATACTTATAGCACATAATTAATTTCACTTTGGAACCACAGGGTATAAAAAGTTTAGTAATCACCCACACCTGTTTAGTTAAGAAAGGGTAACTACTTCCTGGGTATATCTAGAAAGTTTTGACAAACCAGTATTATTTACTTTCACAAAATTTCCAAAGATTCTCAGTTTTACACATCAATAAAACATTAAATATGGTTATCGTGCTAGTATCAATGCTGCAACGTCAGCAGAAGTTTCTATAAAAATAACTCTTAAATAAACCCCAAGAAGTTTGAAATAAATATGTGTTTCCATAGCCAATTTCCTTTTAAATAAAAAATTTTAATAACCTCTGGTTACAGTAAGAAACGCAAAAAATGAAGTGGTCTTGTGAATGTTTAAATATGTTCGACTTGGTATATATTTCTTTTGCAGGTCGTTACTCTCCTTGCCAGTAGGTTTGTAGAAAATGCCGCCTTCTACATAAACCCGTTACGTTTTCCCATTTCCCCAATACTTCTATACCTTTCAATTTTTAACAACATCTCGACCCTTGCAGCAGAAAACTTGGAAATATCATATATCCAGTTAAAGCAGCAGCAGACGAAAATCTGATCCTTTTTTGATGACGTCAGAGACGGGACGCGTTTATAAACTACAATTCCTGGCTCCTGACAAAAGAAGAGGAATATGTCGCGCTTTTAATGCAAATGCCGCTTTGAAGGGTTCAGAGTTATTTAGGAATGCCCTGCAAGAAAAAAAAACTTACAACTGCCACGTCTGTGTTTTTAATGAAAAAAGTGAAGTTAAGGAGGTGGAACGTAGGAACCGAAAGCGTAGATTTCTATACCAAGTTATTCTACACTAACAGGTTCAGAAAATGAAAAAAGAAAAATGTCGAAGGAAACAGAATGAGAAAATATTTGAATAATGTGAACTGTCTTACAAAACATCTTTTTCATTTATTCATTAAATTGTCATTCCTGTCCTGAAATAAACTTTTACTGGAAATCTGTTGTTAACTCTAAATCGAAAAAACTTCTACATGCGGTTTAAACATGTTAACTTCTAACTAATGATCTTTATGTTGCCATTACAAATCTGATTTATTACCTATAGCTAGATATAAAATTAGATCCATTTATTTATGCATGGAATTACTGTATAGAATCAAGTGTAAATGATACCACCACGTGTATCAAAACTACATACCATGCCATTTAGGGTTACCGCTAGTTTTATACTACCATTCTTATGTTTCACACCAATTTCAAAATAATTGCCTGTTCTACACCGGAAGGCAGAATTGAATCATCGTCTATACTTTTGACATAACGACCCAGATAAAAATGCTCGTCACTTTTATCTTAAAGTGTATCACGTTTACTGAATGCCATCTATATCAGTTCAAGTTTGAATCTGGGAAAAGATTTTGTGATCCAAGTATAGAATTTATACCATCTCAGATGATGGTTGGTTTCGAATATCACAGTAACTTAAGATACTATAGTAATAAGGTTCTACGTCTCTACCCAAGCAGAATGTTTAATCATCGCTACGTGCTAGAAACTACCGGTGCGGTGGAACTACAAAGTTTTTGCCACTAGTCACATGAACGTAATTGCTACGATTTTATTACGTGTCTGGATCCAAAATGGGGAACAATTTGTGGGTAGTTGCAGTGACCTCTCTGGAACTTGTTCAGTTACATTGAAGCTACGTAGCTGAAACGTGGCGGCATAGTATTTGCTACTTTCGTGGAACTCCTTTTCTCTTTGACACATCGTGTCGCATCGTTTAGCAATTATAACAAATTACAAATTGGTTAATAGCCTTGAACATTTTACATGTAAATATGGAGTAGTATTCAAAAAATCACCATAAAGTAGTATTCACTGTGAAATGCGTGTCTATAGTTTGTGTCACTTAATTATCAATCAGTAACGGGAACTAGACAAATTTTTCTTCAAGGTTGTTGTTACCACGAAGTATAAAATAAGTAAAAAGTTCTGTATCTTTCAAGTGACTCTTACTATAAAACGACGTCAACGTTTCCGTAGCCACTTTCTAGTTCCTACGGTGCTCACTGCGTCACTGCAAAGTTTCCATTGGAACTTTACAAACGTTTAACCTCACATTAAACATGAACATTACATTTTATACTGCTACGTAATAATTAGATATGCAAAGGAAAATGGAGAATATACTTCACCCTTGTTCTCTATAAATGGGAGCAAAATAATATTTTGTATTTGTCACAACATTTAACACGCTTAGTCCGAGAAATATCAAGGTCAGATGCAAATAGCTGTCCTGATGTACAAATATGGGAAAAACTTAGAATAGAAGCTACAGTCACTTCATTGTAATTTTTTAATAGTAACTGGAGCTTTGTAGTAAATCTGATGCCTTGGGCAAGTTACTGCTACAATCATTATACCACTTTGAAGTTGCAACAACTTTAAAGTAATTGTACTAAGTAGCAATACCGTTCCACATTCTTTAAAAGCTACTTAGAAGTAATGGAACTATATAGTTCCAATAAATAGTAGAAAGAACTACATCATTTTAAAATATTTCAAACTGGAGTAATTACACTTATAAAGTCATGAATTTAGTTGTAGTTACGTAACAACTACGCAAGCAAAGTTCCGATCTCAGCTACTGCTACTTAGATGCTGCTTGGGTACTTAAATAGTTTAATTATATTGTTATGATCAGATAAGAAAATTAAATTGCATAGCAGTATTTTGAGGTTCAACATTTTATTATTCACTCATTAAATGTACCTCTTTATATTTCTGATTCACTTCAAAAATTGATAGGATTTATATACAGTAATGATAATTTTCTTTAGAATTAACTATTATTTAGAATTGCATTTTTTAGCCTTAATATAATTTCAAATTGTTTATAAAATTTGTATTACTATTATCAATTTATAAATATAAGCAAATGTTTATTTAAATTTGACGAATCTTTCTTTTTTTCGCTTTTTTAACTTTTCTATTTTTCTTAAAACATATATAAAGTTACCTTTGTTTTCCTGGTACACTTATGTGGCAAAAGAGACACTATTTTTCTTTTTGTGCTGCTGCACCTTCCATCGCCTAATCTCAAACCATAACCGCTTTTTTCATTGTTATGTTATTCTAAATCAAATTTTTACAAGGCCATGTTTAAATGGGTAAATTATTAGTTGTGCTACAGCATCAAGCTATTCCTTTTCGTTAAATTAATTCTTCATTCCTCTTTATAATTAGTTTTTAAATTCTTTATTAATTTATAAACAAAAGGCTTAAATACAATTAACAACATTTTATTATTTTCTTTTTATTTTTACTTTTCTGCACAGATCTTTCCTTTTACAAAATTTTTATTGATTTTTATAGCCATTTTAGTTTTTATTGACCCCTCTTATCATGTTACCCATAAAAACCCGCATTCTTTTATTTTTTTAATAAGTACTTGATCATTATAAATTGTATTAACATTAAAACAGATTATAACTATCAACAATATGAATGCAAGTTACATATATATTTTATTTCCATACATCAATTCACTTTAATACTTAAACTGCAAGTCTATTTTATGCAGTTTAGTTTATTATAATTTATTTAAATCATATTCCGCTTAATGTAAATGTTATTTAAATTAAGTCAGTTCTAGAGTGCCAAGGTCCCCTTGAAACCGAGCACAAGCTAAATATAGCAACTTTATCAGGCCACGTTCGCTATGCATGCATTACTTCACAGAACCGTGGGAGTCAAAGTAAGGACGAAGTCAAACAAAGAAACTCGTATCCAGCCACACCCTGGAGGCACAACCTATAAATACAGCGTCGAGCTGCAACCTTGTTAAAGTTAATCCATTCATCAAGCAGTAACGTACTTGACCACCGAGCAACGAAAGTGTAGTGTTTGTAACGTAGATATCAGATTTGTCGACAAGTTTCAAATCGCAAATTTGTGTATTTACCAATAAATACTTTATAAAATTCTGGTCTCCAAATCTTTTTAAACTTAATTTGGATTCTTTCAACATTCAACACTAAATCATTAACATTTAGCAGATAGATGAGTGCGCAGCACTATAGTTTGTAATTCAGTAATAAGAAACACCACTCGAACTACGCTCTCGTTGTGTCTTTATGCAACGAGACTCGTTAGTCGCCGGTATTTTCGATTATCTAGAAACTCTTGATGGCGATATTGTTTCAAAAGTTTCATCATCAAACGCATTTGGCAATCGTAGATATTGCAGCGGACAGTCTTAACGATACAAAGAGAAATGAAAATAAGGCATCTACTT
Organism: Agrypnus murinus; assembly: GCA_929113105.1. Classification (NCBI taxonomy): domain Eukaryota; kingdom Metazoa; phylum Arthropoda; class Insecta; order Coleoptera; family Elateridae; genus Agrypnus; species Agrypnus murinus. The sequence continues at coordinate 141,831,092 of OV816026.1, forward strand.
CATCCCGAATTATTGTTTAATCACAATCCTTATTATTCTACAAGAAAAAGGATTATTTAGACTTCGAGTAAGATTGGATCATAATAGCAGTACCTAGCTAACATTACGTATACAGATATCCGAATACGAATCCAGTGCATTTAAAGGCTTGCTAATCGGGTATTATTGTCTGAATATGTATATGCATAGAAACGCAGGCTTCTACTACAGAATACAAGAACATCCGAAGTTTGCAGAGAATCCCTTATAAGGCAGAAGTTATTTCACTTGATGATTACATAATTGTGGTCGTAACAAGCACGTCTCGTAAAGACCGTTTTTATTTATTACTTAAGACTATTTATTTGAATATTGATATTAAATCTCTGAGAACTTATGCCCTTGGAGTGGAACGAAAAAACAAAATGGATAACTAGTACTTACTAATTGAGAAGTTATCACTACATGGGAAAATATGAATGGAAGTTGGTTTCGTCTGTATATTACCACATTACAAGAAATTAAATTATCTTTAATCTCTCAAATCTTAATGATAGTTATTTCCTCTTCCTTCCAAGCAAAAACTAAATTAGCCAAAAGTTTCGAATAGCTAAAATTAAATACGAATATCCCTAAAAACTAAACTAAACGTTAACCTAAATTGCCACACAAACACGAACGAACTTTGTTGGTGGATGCAATCTAAACTTCGATCAGCAAACTAACCAAATATATACATACACACACAAGAGCGTGGAACTCGCGATCTATAAACTGAAAACATGTTATCATGTAAATTCATGGCAAAATTTGAAAAGTAATAAATTTCAACTAACCCAAAAGCGATTCCCTAAACGCCTCGTATATCTATAATACTTTGGATTACGGCCAATCCAATGCTTCAACATTGTCTCTCAAATACCATATTATAGACGGGAGAAAATTACCTTGTATGAGAGTGTTTGTAGGTTGACTGAGTTGAATTTTTTTCTAACGAACCCAAAACGAACCAATAAATATCTGTCATGGAAGAGTGGGAACAAGCGCGAAAGAAAAATAAACTTTGAGGACATCTACAAAACTATTTTTGGTATTGAATAATCAAAAAGGAAGTTAAATTTATTGGTGTCAGTTTGAGAGCCTTATATGTTTTCAAAAGAGGGGAAAAGGTTCTTCACATCAAAAACCTAGATCGTCACATTTGAATTCTTTAGGAAACTTCAACTTTGGGATGAGAAACTCGCAAATCTAGAAAATAAACATCTAAAAAAGGGACAAGTAGCTTTAGAATATACCGTATTTCATGCTAAGTACATCTCCGTATCCAAAGTGCATGAGAATATTCATACAAACAAGGTTTTGTATATTTTTATGCCTGTACCATGAATACTTTATATTCTTTTAGTCCTGCAATTTCATGTTGAGGATATACCAACCTTCTCCTACTGCAGTAACAGGGAGTAGGTAAATTATTCATAAAGGAAATGACGTCATAAAAGCCGGAAACAGGGCGTACACTCTTCATTGCGTTTCCTCCGCCTTCATTACTACCAACCGTGTGTAATAGTACAACATGAATGTACTTCAAGATAAAATATTATTAAAGATTCGGTTACACAAAGCTAACATAAAATACCAACAAATGTAAAAATTCATTTTCTTAGTCGTTCTATAAATATGGGGGAAACAAATTTTGGTACACCATATTAAACATTATCACTTGTGAAAGAGAATACTTAATCAAAACAACCATTTAAGCCACTAGTTAGTTAGAGTTTTCCTCTTTTAAGAGCCCACACTGTGCTTTAAAACTAATATATTATTTATTAGTGTTTCATGTCACTAACCAAAATATTTAAGGAATTACTTAAAATTATAAAAAAGCTTTTGTGTGTAACAATATCTACAATATTACTGAATATTTACCAGCATTCTTTGTATATTTACAAAGCATGTTGATAAATATAGTGTTATTAAACTGTAATATTTTCTTATTATTGTCACGGATGGAATAACTCAAATTAAATTTCAGGCCGGTGCGATATTACAATTACAAATAAATTCGTCAAGGCTGCACACGTGCATACTTCAAAACTGCCTGAAAGCCCGTTACTAAAAATATGCAATCTGTTGTTTGATACTTAGTGTGGCATTTAGTCCACATACATAAAAGAGGTAATCATTCTAATGTCGATATGCGCGACTTTACTACGTGTAGCAGAATCGTTGATGCTATTTCCCACTCCAGTTGCCATACGTCTACGAAGTTGATTATATCAGCATATTAAAAATATAAAAATTGTATTTAAACAGGCTTGCTTTAAGCCGTCAGTCAGTTCATTTCCTGAACTCATCCAACAATGTTTTGGGGCCAGCTTAGTAAGTTTCTAATATTTACTAGATGTTATCTGAAGAATAGCATCATTTTTGAAAATATACCTTAACTTTTAGTAAATTGTTTCGATTGTATATTCTGTTTGATTAACATAATTTTCATGTATGATTTCAATAACCAAGATTTGTTGGGTTTGTTGGAATTAAATGATCATTTATGACATGCGAGACGCCAGATTCTACCATGCCATCAGTATGTGTTCCCTAGTTCTAGAACCGGGCGAAATGATTTGAACGTAAATTTGTAATCACCTGATTTACTAAAAAAGTCATGAGTAAATAAGTCAGTAATTAAAATTTTAATAGTTTTTGGGTCGTTTTGATTATCAATTTTAGGTGCTGGATGGTTGTAAAAGTGTATATTCTTAAATAATAATTTGTGGCAGGTAAAATGTATTGGTTATGTGGTACTTGTTGTGTAAAAATTTTCAATACGAACATCAGTGATGTACCTGTTACTCAACTCCAATTATCTAAAATTCTAGAAGAAGCCGCTCATCGTGGAGGCGAAGATAATAGTGCAGTTAGTGTACGTGTACCAAGTGAAACTGTACGTATTGTACTAACACCAAAACCGAGGAGATCGATCTCGCGTGAATCGTCAATAAACTTCAATTAAAAAAAATATATCGACATAAAACAATAATTTTATTTATGGTTAAATTAACCCCCATAAATCAATTTTATCGGGGGTGATGTTATACGAGGGTAGATTGAAAAGTTTCCGGAATGGGCAAGAAAACGCAGTAATTGAACAGGTTTTTGTTTTTATTTTTCAACATAATATCCTTGCAGGGCGATACACTTTTCCCAGCGGTGCTCCAACTTTTTTAAGCCTTCAGAAAAATATGATTTCGGGAACTCTGCAAAATAAGCTTTAGTGGCGGCGATGACCTCCTCATTTGACGTAAAGCGCTTGCCTCCGAGCCAAGTCTTCATGTTTGTGAACAAAAAGAAGTCGCACGGGGCCAGGTCTGGAGAGTACGGGGGATGCGGCACCACCTCGTAGCCCAATTCAACCAATTTAGCATTGGCGATTCGGGATGAATGGGCCGGCGCGTTGTCGTGATGGAAGAGCACTTTTTTTCGCTGCAAATGAGGCCGTTTCTCCTTCAAAATGCCGTTGAATTGATCCAATAAATCGCTGTAGTATTGTCCCGTGATAGTTCTTCCCTTCTGCAAAAAGTCGATGTGTATCACACCTTGCGAATCCCAAAAAACGGTGGCCATGACCTTTCCAGCAGATGGGACAGTCTTTGCCTTCTTCGGAGCAGATTCGCCTGGAGAAATCCACTGTTTCGACTGCTGCTTGGTTTCTGGTGTGTAGTGGTGGATCCATGTTTCGTCCACGGTCACGAATCGGCGAAAAAAATCCGTTGGATTACGATTTAACAAGGCCAAACACTCTTTCGAAGTGGTCACACGATTTCGCTTGTTGTCCATAGTCAGCAAACGCGGCACCCATCGCGCCGAGAGCTTCCTCATGCCCAAATGTTCGTGCACGATATTTTGCACACGTTCATATGAGATGCCCGTGGTCTCTACTATTTCGCGCAACTTCACTCGTCGATCGGCTAACACGAGATCATGGACTTTATCGACCATTTCTTCATTTGTGGCCGTTTTTGGACGTCCACTGCGTGGTTCATCCTTGGTGCTCGTACGGCCACGTTTGAACTCGCTCACCCAGAAACTAATAGTCGAAAATGAAGGTGTGGATGTGCCATGAACTTTCTGCAAAATATCTCGTATCTCCGTCGCCGTTTTCCCGTCCATCCAGAAATGTTTGATGACTGCACGAAATTCGTTTTTATCCATTTTTGCAAAAGTGCCTGAATTGCTTCACAAGATATCCTAGTAAACATAAACGGAACGACGCACGTGTCTGAAAATTTGACAGCTTTCCTAAAATAGGTTAGCCTTGACAACCATCATAACAATTTCACGATACGCGCGCCATCTCTTGCCCATTCCGGAAACTTTTCAATCTACCCTCGTATATAGGTACCCACTATAATACTACTAAAACTGCTACTATTATTTTTTATTATTATATCATTTATTATCTTGCCTCACCTTCATCTTGAATGATATATTGTATTATAACCTTTCGATATTAGTTATTTTTAATAGTTGCTGACTATAATGTTTATACATCAATTATCATTATTAGATTGTATTATTCATTTGTTTACATTCATTTTCCATAGTTTACAAATTAACATTGTTTTTCTGATTTACCAACAAATATTTAAGTTCAATCGTCCAAGTAATTGTTAGTATTTAATATGTATCACATACCAATAATAGTTTCCTTTATAATTACATTTCCATAATGTAGTCAGTACAAGATGAGATCTAAAACTAGTAACATCATTATTCTTGCATTGGTATAATAAATATACTTTAAAAACGACAGTGATTTTTCTTTCTTTAAAGGAAACTTCTTCCGTATTCCTCATAGCATAAACAAAAACTTTAATAATAAACAGGAAATATCTCTTAACATATTTAATTCACGTATACAATATTGAAACCGAGAATGAAAAAAAAAGGAAACATCGAATGAAACTAACAGATAATTTTCGACATTTTAAAAATTTTCCAACATTTTTTCTGAATTACACGAAAAATTTTAGTTGCTGTTGTTAAAGTAAGTGTTGTGTTCCCAAAGTAACGACCACGCAATTTGGTACCTTTATGCATAGTAGATTTGATAAAAAGGTAATGTCTTAGTAAGTCGTACTGTTATATAATATTGCCAATAGCAGAATTAAATTTAGAAAAAAAAGCAAAAAACGAAGAAGAAGATGATAACAATACCAAATGAATCTTGTCACCATAATACACATAAAATAGCAGCCTACAGATCATTAGTACACAGAGCTTTAACTATTCCACTAACAAAATCAGATTTTAGCAAAGAGATATCAACCATTAAACAACTAGCACATGCAAATCATTACAATCCGAACATGATTGACACTTTAATTAAACAAAAAAATTATAGGTTAGCGATCAAAAGAATATATCCCATTGACAATCAAACAGAAGACACAAATTACATATCTATACCATATTTTGGCAAAATATCAGAAAAAATTGCACATATACTAAGAAAAACCAACAATTATAGAATAACATTTAAAACCAATACTAACACTTTTTCATTTTTATTTAATGCTAAAGACAGAACACATGATATCATGAAATCGGGCATTTACCGTTTAAATTGTTCTTTTTGTAGTTCGGTATATATTGGACAAACACTTCGAAATTTTTACATAAGATATAAAGAACACGTACGTCATTACAAAAATAAACATCCTGAAAAATCTAATTACACCAAACACCTTTTAGAACAAAATCACACAATGCCTCCTCGAAATAATATTAAATTCCTACATTTTTGTAATAACAAACGCAAATTAGACATTTTAGAAGCCTTTGAGATATACAAACACAAACTCAGGGTACCCTTAATTAATGAACAATTTGAGCACAGTAATTCTCCGTTACTGGAAGTATTAGATATTTAATTCTGATTATTATTATTATTTTATCTAGTTACCTATTTTTGTATCTACCTTAGCGACGTGTTTGTTTATAATTATATTACCTTTGATAATGACAGCATAGCTGTCGAAACAATATTGTCAGGTTATATTTTAATAAAACTGTAAAACTTTTACTAATCTTTATTTATTTAATGATTATGGAGTTCCACAAAGTAAGGCTGGAAACAATAAATTATTCATAGTTACTTGTAATTATTTTATAGTATCTATCGGAACTGTTAAATTTAAGAATCAGGTAAATTGGCTGATAAAAGGTAGATATTCTAAATTTCACAAAAGATAGCTCAAGATTGCGCTTGATTTGATTTTCAATTTTGCGTACTGTCAATCTTAGATAATCATGTTTTAAACTAATTAATCGCAAGCTGCAGCAAGTGCTTTACTTCTTTAATACAATTTTTGTTGTGAAACATGGGATAAGATGGAATACTTAATACTTATTACCGAAATCCTACAGTTTTTTAATAGTCGGCTGGTTATTGAAAATATTAGTAACTCAGATGTAAAATAAAATATTTGAGAATGACTTTGGAAGACCAACAAAAACGTTTATGCAACTATGTGCAACTATGCTACTAAAATATTTTTTTTCTACTCCTATCTGTAAATCACCCGTTTTCTTCACGTTTCGCGCAATGGAAATGTATGCAATTCCAGCAAGGTGTACGGATATAATTTCATATCCGTACAGTGTACGGATATGAATACAACCAATCAACGTAGTCCAATTTGACATTTCTTTATTTGTAATTAATTTATTGACAACTCCTGTCATAAATATAGAAGTAAAAGTAAGTTAAATCAGTGTTTCCTTCTTTCAATAACACTTAAAGCATTTGAAAATAAAGTGATTTGTGAAATTGTAGCTTTAACAATTATACTTTTATAATTAAAAATACATAAATATTAAATCATTTAAATAAGTACAACCTACTTTTATAATAAGTATACTAGACGGAGTTTGTGATAGGGCTTGGTAACTCATTCGGGTAGGAGCTAGATATAAATAAACTGAAGCTGACCGACGCAGTTTCAATTCCAGCTGGAGGAGAATAATTCTTTTTTAATTTTTTTTTATAAAACAAAATTTAAAATAATAATTTTCTCTTCGGAAATGTTAATTTCTGCAAAGTTTTAATAATTCTCTTAAAAATTCTACAATGAGAGAGGGATTTTACAAACCATATTTTAGCATGGATAAAAGCATAGGTTAATCCTTATATTCGATTTCTCAAGGAGACATGCAATCTATTGTGTAATTGTTTTGCTTAGTCGAAGAAAAAATATACTGTACAACTTGGGTGGAATGCCTATATCGCCCTCGAACAATTGAGGCACTTCGCCTTCGGCGTCGTGCCTCAAACTTCGTTCTCTTGCGATATAGGCATCATATCCACCCTTGTTGCACAAACTGCTATTTATAAATCGCTTGTTTAGAATGAAAGAAACTAAATAAAGGGTCATTCCATGCCAAATCAACCAGTGAACAATCAATTTTCAATGTTTGTCTTTTAGATTAACGTGATTTTGTGTATGTTTGCAGTGTATGAAATATACCCATCGATTAAAACTACCGAGTTTCAGATTTTTTGGACATGCGGTTTCCCTGGTAATTATTTTTGAAAATTCAACAATATTCAATTTTTCTGCAATATCGATTCGCGTTAATGCAAATCTCGGCACCTATTTGAGCTAAACAGCTCATTGTGGGCTCATTTTAAAGTCATTTTTAAGAGCTCTTTAACCACTCCGTTTAAGTCTTAGAGCAAAACAGTGTAACGACTTTCAGCTTTACTTAAAGTGTAGACATGACCAGTAGATGTGACAGGTTCTACTTGTATAAGCACTGTGCTTGTAGGAACATTTTATGTCCGGGATAACTGGGTAAGTGAAAGATGCTGACACCATGCAATAATCATTATCATATGCAACAGCTATGTAGTCTGAATTTAATTCTAGCGACTCGCAAGATCTCTGGAAGAAAACAGTTTTAGAAACTATATATGTTTCTTCCTTTTCTGTCCCAATGATTAGCAAGAACTTTACTCCCACTTCACTGTCTAACCTAGGAACATAACTAGGAATATAACTGTAAAATCTCTGGGTCATTGTTATTTGTTCAGCATCATGCATACAAGCAGTCAGTTCACACGTACTATTTTTGTAGCCTTTAGTAGTTGAATACTCAAAGTTGATTCCCAAAATGTTTTGTGTTGTGAAGTGAAGCAATTTACTGGCTGTCGGATCTAGTTGTTGTTGGGAAGCTGCAGGCTTACTTTTGTAGCCAATCTTTTTATGGGCCAAGCCCATCACAGGCACTTTTCCTATGGGCAGAAGCAAAAAAGTGCCATTCAGTTTCTAATTGAAAATCATTTTGATGTTCAAGATGAACAAATTCAAAAAAGTTATTACAATAAAATTCTTATATTGTGCAGCACTCCCATCAGAAAAGGAACAGATTCTTCTTAGAGCTGGAATATTTGGGTTTTAGAATTGGAATTAGCTTCAACATGAATGTGTATACAGCAACAGCATTGTGTTGCTCACAAACACTCGGAAATGAAGACTACATGTATGAGCTTGACTTCTCCATTTTTGCTGAAATAAATAAAATAAGGGTGGATTGTAGTTTATATATTCGCCCAATAGTAAAACTGTATTTTGTCTTGCAAAATAAAGCTGTAGTTCTCCGCTCACTCACATTATAAAAGTGCTTCCGTTTCCTTCAGAGTATCTTTCATCAACAAATAGAATGACGTATGGATCTTGGCCATAAAGTTATGAGTTTTTAGCTTTACTAGTAACTGTCAAACATCTTTCACAAATTCGTCAATATTTTTTGCCACGGTTTCCTGGACGACTTGTAATCCTTTTAAGATTTTTTTCAATATTATACTTAAGTGAAACTGTTAATTATGGAAGTCTTTTATATCTTATTATGCTTACAAAAAGTAGGATGAGAGCTATTAACATATTCTTACCTTATATTTATCAATATCAATAAAGGTAATTGAATTAGGTCAAATAAATGGCCTTAATTATGATACAATATCTCAAAATCCCAATGTAATCTTGAAACTTTTTTGACTATGATCCCATTCTGAAATTATAACGAGAACTTCCTGACCGGCTAGCTCACGGTGTTAAAAGAAGTCCCAGCTATATTAACAATTTATTACACAAAATATTAATCTTAAACTGACTGAGTCTTTGGGTCCGGCAAACGTCTGCTCTAAGATAGCAGCTGCCGTTTGAACTCGGCACAAGTGTTGGTAGAAATAAAATACACAGATACAAAAGAAACGGAAGGTTATTTATTTTCGAAACAATTAATAATCAAACTATTATTTGTAAATAAACCCCTAATAATATAAAAATAAAATTATGAAATCGGAAATCCTATACAATTTTACATACAATAAATTTACATAATCGAAATAACAATAATTTAATTACATATCTGTACTAAAATGGCTATCTGAATCAGACTAACGCTTTCTACAGAAAAGTAATGCGGTACAAGTGGCAACTGCGCCTTTAATATACTTTGTTAAAACCAAATGAATTTATGACGTTAACTTTGTTACATAACCTAAAAGTTAAGAAGGAGAAAATGTTTATATAGTTTTGGTGTTGGGTTCTGTGTTGATATTGGTTTGTCTTCTTTCTACTCTTGTTGGTAGCTGGTAAAATACTTTAATTATAGATGCGGCTTCGATGGCCAATAAATACCCAACGGCTTGGACGGTGGAACAAGGTAGAACGCAGCTAAAACCAGGGAGTATAAAAAGGGAGGTAAAAGTAGATGCCGGAAAAGATGTTTTTATCGGCTTTAAAACAATAGTCAACAGGTGGATTATCACCTCTTGTTATATTTGTGTTGAAAAGGTATTCCTTGCAGCAGAGCTTAAAAGACCAATAAATGGATTCCTATGATACAAACAATCACCACTTGGAAACAACTGATCACCAGGAATTTAATTGCACTTTATTCCACAATAAACTCATAAAGAGGGAAATTATCAAAATTTCCTAAAACTGGAATAAGGCAAACACTCTATTTGCAAATCAAATTACAACTCACTTTTTAAAAGGACAAAAGATGATTATCTTATCAAAAAGTTCAAGAAAACCGAATTCACCAATGAGGTAGCCTGAACAGAAACATTACCAAATAAGAAGTGGCCAATAAAAGGGTGTGTCCATGAACACTTCCATATTTGTAATGACAAAAATATCATAAACACACTGGAGAGACACACTTTTAAGAAAGAAAAATTTTAGGTTAAACATTAAGTGAAATTGAACTGGGGAAAAGCCTTTAAAAAAATTGTAACAAAATTTTGCACAAATTTTTACAAAAGGTCTTTCTTTATATTTTTTGAAGATTTTCAAAAATGGTGTTTTAGAGATTTTCAAAATCAAGGACTTCGAAAAAAGATATATACAATATTTTTAAGTCAATGTAGTCATAATGCATATCGTAAGAGAGCCCTTAAAAGGAGCTTTAGGATAAAACCAGGATAAGCTTTCTAACTCAAATAGATGATGAGATGTTTTCATTGACGTGAATCAATATCGCAGAAAAATTGACGTATCTTTGAATATTCAAAAATCAATAACAGAAAAACATGTTCATAAAATCTGAAAATTGGTAGTTTTCATAAGCTCTTTATGTACACTGCCGCTCATTTGAAAGTGCACGACACTTTATACGAAAATATTCTAAAATGACATTGTGTAAGTCAGGATTTCATGGGCCATGCGTTTATAACAGTTGCAACGGTATTAAATGTTTTTGCTTATTTTCAAGTACTTGTTTAAAATACATCGTGTTTGCTATCATTTTGTTTACTTCCCTTAACCTAGGCATTATCACAATATTTCGGTAAGCAAGACTATGACTTTATTAATTGAATGTGCAACTGACAGCAAAATGACAGCAAAACGACAGCTATAAGTGATACTTGTTTTTTATAATCAAAGGTAACTAAAGGTCATGATTACACCATGTAATTAAAAAATGAGTATATCGTGCACTTTCAAATGAGCGGCAGTGTACTACATCTTAAATACCAAAAGTCATAGAAATCTCATACATGAAGGTTACCCTGGTTGATTTGGCATGGAAAAACCCTAAATAAAACGATTTCAAAAAATCTATATCAATCTTAAAATCTAAATGTTTTTTAGTATAAAAGTTTTAATTTTGCGAAACATCACCGGAATTACTATTAGTTTCAGATAACGCTGATAATAAAACAGAGACAGCACTTTCACATAAAATTTAACTGTTAATTCGAGCCATCATTGACTTGGTAAAGTTTACATTGCTATGTTGTTCGTTACAAAACTCCAGGATTATATAGCAAAGCACTTCAGAAAACAAATTATCTTAAATTATTTAAAGAACATTTTAAAAAAGCTCGCTTAAAGTAGTTTTCAGGCTAGACAAGAAATAAAAGTAAATACCCTGTGTTGCGCTTATTTTTGCCACATTTCCACAGATCGTCCCAGGTCGTAAAAGAGATTAAGTTGCAGATGGCACACACAGAAAACGTAACCCGGAAATATCTAAAATTGCTTTCATGTTTATTTCATTGTCAAAACCGAGCCAAATAGTTCCTGATACTTTTCGGAATTTACGAGCTCGCTGACCAATTTGTTTAGAGTTACGATGCATGATAAGGTTTTGTCAACAAATGGCCATATTATTCATATCAGTATGGAAATGTGAATTTATAAAGTGCGTCTGTGAAAGTATTTATAGAGATGGTTTATGAATAACATATTTTCGTGGAGAAAAAATAAACTATTCGAATTCATTTTAAGCAAGCAAAATTTTAAACACTCTTCTTTTAAGAAGTAAAGCATTATGTAAATAGACAAAGTTGCGCACTGGGAATGATAATGTAACGTACCTAAAACATTTACCCAGCTGCAAGTGTGGCTAAAACGAACATTATTACTTAAAATGGATGCAGTTGACGTGTCGCATAGGTACATTTTCAAATAGTTTTTTTATTAGCTATTGCAGGTATATATAGATACTTCTTTAAAACATCCGTAGTAATTAATAGGACTGCTTCAAAATAGGGCGTTCTAAAGTAGTTTTATAAAAATGGTTTTAAACTTATTCTTAGCAGTTGTCACAGTAGTGACTATTCAATTGTACATCACAGACAGTTGATCAGTCCATCAAAATATGTGAAGGGTTTTTGGTAATCAAGTGCTTAAAGTTTTGCGGAAGATTAAATATTCTAAGGTTTACCAGATTTTTCTCTGAAACATTGTTCTGAGATTAAAATTGCAACTCAGGTCGCATTATGATGTAAACAAGCTGATACACTTTTATATTAATTATACTCTTTGATTATGACACCAATAATGATTCTTCAAATGGGTTCTTTTATGAGAATTCGCCGTTTTTTGATGAAATGAGATTTTCAGAAATGGTATACTCTCCATGCTTTGATATAAAAATGATTTTGTTAAATGGGAAATTTTTTCTTCCGTCGAAATGTCAATTTTGATGTTTGGTTCTTAACATAACCCAAAATGTGCGTCTCCCCAGTTTGCTGTCTGGACAAACACCGTTCAGGAATCGACCTACTGTTCCTGGATTCTGGAACTCCTCTCTGAACTATATACTCAGCCGAAGCTAAAACGTTCAATCGCCCCTTCAATAAATTACCTTTGTTACGATTTTTCTTGAATAACGTTTCTCAGTTTCCTCGGATATTACTGTACTCTTGAGTACTGGTGAGTTTTTTTATTTTTTCTTGTTTAATTTATTTCTTCTTATATTAGAAATAAATATACGCTTTTTTAACTTGCTACTATATAATATAAAACTTTTATTATCCTCGTACCGTTTATTAATTTTACAACCATTTTTTGTGCTAATTTTTTATTTTTTTTTATTGACATAACTACCTCTTGGTAATTCAACATTGTTTTTCATTCCACTGATTTCCATACCTTAGTTTGGTTTATATTTCAATTCAAAAATAGCTTGTCTTTGATCATTATTTCTTAATAACCGTCGTCAAGACTACTTTTGTATTGTATTATTGCCAATGATATATGTGATGTTTCATAATTTTACAAAATAATACTTTTCATTTTTCAGATGTAACTGCAAGTGAAGATTCTATCAATGCAAAATCATTTCCTGAACCAAATTATTATATACAAGTACTAAATCAATAAAATCAACTCAAACTTGAATCGTTTTAATAGTAAATTCTTTTTCAATGTTCAATTAGTAATTATTAATGATAAACAGTCAACATTAAACGCTTCTTTATTGGGTAACAATAAGAATTCGTGATCTTAACTCAACAGCTGAGGCAGTTAATTCATATTAATGTCCTGACGGAAAATCATTACAGTCTTTATAGGAATCTGTGTCTTGAATCTGGGAAAAACGACTATAAAGATCTAGACACAAATAATGAAGTATAGTAAAACAATGCGCGTGATAAAAAAGCAATTATATGAAACGAGCGTAACGCTACCTACACCGTCACCGACTCTCTGATCTATGAGAGAAAGAATAAAGATGAAAATAAAAGAAAACTGCAGTCAGTATTTTGATACCTCAGATTATAGTGAAGACGACGTATATGTCAATCCCAGAACCAAACAGACGGTATAGGGGTTAATGAAGGTTAAAAATCATGGTAAAATTAGGGACCACTTTACAAGATTTAGATTAACAATTATACAACCAAAGTACAAAGGACCAAAGAAGAATAAGAAAAAGAATTAAAGAAGCTTGACGCACAATGTAAAAATGATAATGATAAAAAACCATGAAATGGCTAATAAGGGTGTGACGAAGAAAATTAAGAATATTAAGAAATAATATCAATAATAATACTGCCTTTATTAAAATCTATTAAATATACATTATAACAATGATGTAAATAATTGCATTAAAGATTGTTGTAACAAAAGTAATTTGTTAATATGCATAGTGAGTGCAAAATGTTCAGCTTGTCAAAACTTGACAGCTGTTCTGTCACTTAACCTTCTGTATCGGACGATCTAGAAGAGTCGTATTCAAAGGATCTATGTAGCGCTGGGTTCATTGCTCATTAATGGATACTATACGAGAAGCAGATATTGTATAATAAAATATTCGTGTTATGGAATCAGGTTTATACTTAAGATTAGTATTATTTTATAAGAATCCCATATATTTTCTCGTGATGGTTTATTTTCTGTTTCAGGTCGTTTTGAAATTGCATGAGACTCAGGGACGAGAAATTCCAAATTAACGTTCATAAGAAGATACATGGAATTTTTCGTAGAACTCTCATATCTTAATCTACTACTGTAATATCGTACTATAGTATCGTGTGGCATTTGAGGATTATTCCATACTTCTTAGTCCAATGGCAATACAAGGTGAGTCCTGTATAATTCACATGGTTTTATGGGGCGAAACATAAAGGTGAATGAATTACAATAATACAAACCAAGAATTTCTATCTAAAAAATTTCTTTTTATTAAAAGTTTTGTGGCCCCTCAATAATTGATCAGCCGGTCCTGGCAGCCGTTGCTTATATAAAACTAGATTGTTAAGGTAAAGTAACAGTACAACGAGTGTTTGTAGAACTGCACCAAAAAATAATATAAACAAATACATGCGTCGCCATTAAAAAAAATTTGACATAAATACAATGGAAAGTATGCACCCACATACACAATTTTTCAACTACGACGTTAGATGAGTTGCCTAAACTCACCCTGAAAATTTTTATTTAATAAATTTCTTCTTTTAAGAAAATATAAAAGGATTTTATCTTAATAAACATGCACTCTAGAACACACTGGAAAATAAAAGGATATTTTTAAAGTAGATTTTTGTACAATCTTGGTAATTTTTCATTATTCAGCTAACGATGTGAAACCGTGACCTGATTAAGCAATTAAAATAAAGTTATGATCAAATTAAGGCAAGTTTTGACCTTAAACAGACAAGGTGCATGGTAGTGATGATGTATGCAAGTATTTGCTACCTTACATACTTTATTAATATAAAAGATTGTTTCAAGTTAACGAGATAGTGATATCGTTAAATTTTCTCCTTTAGGTATATTATACATACAGTTTGTGGGTAAAATGATTTAATGCTGTTTTGTCAAGCAGCTTATTAAGCACAATTTAAAAACAATATTGAATGATGGTATCTTTTTGTAGAAGATGTCGTTTTCCCATAGCCATCTGAAATAATGTAATTTAGCTACTATTTTCATGTCATTGATATCTAAAAGTAGGTAAATAATGTTAATTAAGATGTAAGGTTAGATTTTGTCAAGATAGGAAGATGTAAATAGGTAATTCTAAGTAATTAAGTTAGTTTTAGTTATCTGAAAGTTGTTTAGGAAAGGTGTTTTGGTTAACCTTTTCTAGTGACCTTATTCTTTTGTCAGTACAAGTGTCATATATCACTGGAAAGGGAATTTTTTGGCTATCTATTTATTCAAAGAATAATTAATAGTTATAAACAATGATGTGGTTATGTATATTTAGCTTTAGAAATTTTTTGTTTGTAACCAAAAATATCAATAGCCTTCTTTTGTTTAAAAAAGGGTATAAAAAGGGCATCTTAGTAAGAAACTCTCTCTTATTTAAGAATTTTCAAACAGTGCACACATGTTGAAAGCAAAAATTTTAAATTTTAAGGTTATGTCGTGAGCTTGAAAAATGTAAATAAACCAAACTCAAAAATGTTAGGTTATATTTTGTTGAAATGTCAAAGTACTAAATAATCATCGAAGATCTTTGAATTTGACTATTTATCAATAATAATTACATTCAATTAATATAATAATCAATGCTGTGAATTTATTTGTGGAAGAATATTTAATAACGAGAAGAAAGTTTTATTTAGATTATGGAACTTTTAACCTTCGGTATAATTTGGATGTTGGAAGGGAATCTAAAACAAAATTAATCATTAGTTGTTGGATTTTAATTTTGTTTGTTAATACTATTTATTTGGATGTTATTTAAAAGAGAGGTTGTTCGTCCACCATTTTCCATTCCAGTATTTAAGCCATATGGAAAACAGAGAATTGCTGTTTTGTAATAGTTTCAGTTGACAAACTGTTCGCGCAGATATTGGTTTGATTTAAAAATTTAAGGTATTTATTTAATTTTAAATATAAATTTAGTAATTAAGATTATGATGAAGCCAGAAATATTACTCCTAGGATAAAAGGCATCTGACTTTCTTAGGATTGATTCTTCATTTATTCATATTATCCAAAAAAAATTTTTTTATATTTTAATTATTTTATTATTTGTGTTCATTTGTAAATAACTTTTTTTTGTCATTTCAGTTGAAATAAAATGTGGTTTATATTGTGTACCTTACTTGTGTTTCCTACATCTATATCTATTTAGTGTCCTATTCTAGCAACCCGCCTGAAGGTCTCAGTGTGGTTGCGTTTTTTTAAGTTTCACCACCTTTGTAATTAGCCGGAGCAGAATTTTTTACGGTAGAGGTAGGTGGTTTATATTTTGTATCTATCATCACTGTGCTACTACCAAAGTGTGCTGTTGCATAATTTGTTTGTACTCTCATATAAATCAATTTATTTTTATTAATATCAATCATAATAACTTATTGCCCGCACCCGGGACCATCCTAATTATATACCTACAGTAATAACAATCGTAGCAATATGTAAATATTAACCGTGTTTTTGAGAATTTCTTGAAAAATAATTTTTAAAACTGCTATTTCAATTCCAATGAAGATTTCAATTTGATATACTCAAACTCTTTAAAATAAATATAATAGGTGATTAAAGAAGATTCGTGAAATAAATAAAGATTAGTAAAAGTTTCACAGTTTTATTAATATACAACCTGACAATATTGTTTCGACAGCTATGCTGCCATTATCAAAGGTAATATAATTATAAACAAACATGTCGCTAAGGTAGATACAAAAATAGGTAACTAGGTAAAATAATAATAATAATCAGAATTAAATATCTAATACTTCCAGTAACGGATAATTACTGAGCTCAAATTGTTCATTCATTAAAGGTACCCTGAGTTTGTGTTTGTATATCTCAAAGGCTTCTAAAATGTCTAATTTGCGTTTGTTATTATAAAAAATGTAGGAATTTAATATTATTTTGAGGAGTCATTGTGTGATTTTGTTCTAAAATGTGTTTGGTGTAATTAGATTTTTCAGGATGTTTATTTTTGTAATGACGTACGTGTTCTTTATACCTTATGTCAAAATTTCGAAGTGTTTGCCCAATATATACCGAACTACAAAAAGAACAATTTAAACGGTAAATGCCCGATTTTATGATATCATGTGTTCTGTCTTTAGCATTAAATAAAAATGAAAAAGTGTTAGTGTTGGTTTTAAATGTTATTTTATAATTGTTGGTTTTTCTTAGTATATGTGCAATTTTTTCTGATATTTTGCCAATATAAGGTATAGATATGTAATTTGTGTCTTCTGTTTGATTGTCAATGGGATATATTCTTTTGATAGCTAACCTATAATCTTTTTGTTTAATTAAAGTGTCAATCATGTTCGGATTGTAATGATTTGCATGTGCTAGTTGTTTAATGGTTGATATCTCTTTGCTAAAATCTGATTTTGTTAGTGGAATAGTTAAAGCTCTGTGTACTAATGATCTGTAGGCTGCTATTTTATGTGTATTATGGTGACAAGATTCATTTGGTATTGTTATGTCTGTTTGTGTTGATTTTCTGTATATGGAAAATTCAAATAGATTGTCTGCGTTAATCTTGATATTTAAGTCTAGAAAGTTTATAGGCCTGTTTTGTTCTGTTGCTAGTGTAAATTATATGTTAGGGTGGATACTGTTAATAAGAATTAAAAATTCATTGATATCCTCAAAAGAACTGTCAAAACAAGCTAAAATGTCATCAACATAACGAAACCAGAAGATAATGTGTTTAGAGAGGTTTAATTCAAATATTCGATCTTCGAACTTTAATGAATGAACAACTTGAGCTCAGTAATTCTCCGTTACTGGAAGTATTAGATATTTAATTCTGATTATTATTATTATTTTATCTAGTTACCTATTTTTGTATCTACCTTAGCGACGTATTTGTTTATAGTTATATTACCTTTGATAATGACAGCATAGCTGTCGAAACAATATTGTCAGGTTGTATTTTAATAAAACTGTGAAACTTTTACTAATCTTTATTTATTTCATGATTATGGAGTTCCACAAAGTAAGGCTGGAAACAATAAAAAAGAAGATTCTATTTAGTCCATTATAGAATTGTGACCCTGAACTTAATACATAAAAATACAAGTTCAATAAACGAACACATAAGTTTTCTTGTAGTGTCATTCAACCATAAAATAATAATAACAAACTCCAATTTTATTTATCTTCAGTTGCTGAAAAAGTCATATCACATTTCTGTTTTAGATGACAAGGTTACCTTCCATAATTAGGTCAGCTAGGAATGACAGGATCGTATTCAAAACTAAATAAAACTTGAAAATTGATTTTCTGAAAAAATATTCCTACTTATCAAGAAAAATTTACTCTACTACACTCTGTGTACATACATCCAATCTGCTTTTAAATAATGTAGGGTTTTTGTTCCATCGAAAATCCTGAATCCTGTCTATGGCAACTTTTGGTATAGAAATTGTGCAAACTTTAACGATCTACGCATAGTATTAGTTAGTACCTAAAAGCCTCACTGCAGGAGTAAATAATAAAACGATACGATACGATACGATAGACTTAGATTGATTTCCTTTGATTTCCTTGAAACAAAAATAACAGAATGATCATATAACATCTGACAATGTTAATTCCATATAGTGGACGCTAATTGTTATTGCAAACACATTATCCGGTACTCCAATTCAATAAGTAAATGCTAAATGGAAAGGGCCCAATATCTCATGTAATTTAATGCATCGTAGCAATTTGCACTTTCAAAGGTAGCAGTTGATTGCATCTGAAACAGTTAAGTTTCCTACCACAAAGACCCTCTCAATTGAGTTTCCAGGCCAACACAAAGCGCATTCAATCGATGAACGTCATTGAAACACCCTTATATAGACTAGTAAACACTATAATTGACCTCACTTTAGTGGTGATCTGTGTGTACATTACCTAGTACACGTAGCTGTGTTTGCTCCTCTAAGAGTATTACGTAGTACCAATTGCCTGTAACGAACCATATATGCTTACTTTATCAATAAACGTAATGTAAATTTTAAAATAAACTTTAGGGGTTTTTGTACGAGGAAGTGAACACTAAAATGAGGTTAAAGTTGTATTAGTATAAATGTGCTTTTAAGAAAATCAAAATGTGAGTGTAACCAAAACAAATAAGTTGCTTCACGTGGTTGGATATCCCCGACATAAATTTACGTTCTAAATGTTACTTTTGGGGTTATTTATAAAAGATGTGAGCTTTTCTAGATACCAAAATAACGATTTTGCAAATCTTGTAATTGCTACCGTTATCTAGGCTATATGAGGAATCGATTTTCCTGAATTACAAATATTGTCCCTTAAGATGACTCGTTTTTTTGTCAAACGAAGCAAAGGACGCAGTTAGATTTTCCGAGGGACTTTCTCTTGAAGTGCGTTCCACTCGAATATGGTCATGATAAGAGGGTGGATTAGTGTATAAAGCAATGGTATGGTTCAGTAACGAAGTGGACGAGAAGGTATATAACTTCATTTTATTGGTAGGGAATTCCAATTGTTCGAGTGGTAATTCATCTTGTATTATCCGCTCTAGCGCAGGCTTCCGGTGAAATATCGCTAATGTGTTTACCGTGCCGCCTACGTGCTACTACGTACGGCCGGTATTACACAGATTAGCATCGTTATTGGAAATAACAAAGAGTCCGAATATTTGGATTCGTTTTTATCCCCACGAATAAACCTTGGAATTAGGCTTATTTGCATGTTTTCATGCTTCAAATGATGATCGAGTAGATTCAAACGAAAAATTAATAACCAAAATGTTAATCAAAAACCCTCCAGTAGATAAACGGATTTCAAAATAATCTTAAAACAACAAAAATTATCTTTTTTACAGTTTTTGTGTTTATGTAGATTGTGTTATAATGAATGAGACAAAACAAAGGGAAAAAATGGTGTAATCCAATCATTTCCATGTGCGAACTATTCGAATTAACTTTTTTCCTTTTTGTTTGGTGTGTAGATTGAAATTACTGCAACTTCTATTCCAATGGTACCAGTTTTGTTTTTATACCATTAACAAAACAAGGAAATTGTTCCAACATATACTTTGGATAAATGTTAGAGTTTGCTATTTGTTGTTTACCATAGCTCGCCGCACTATTGCATTGCGGTGCAATATGCAAATTTGGATGTATAATACATGCAATAGATACTACATCAAAACTGGGAGTGCCTCAAGCTGGATTTGCTGTATATTGCAATTTACTAATCGTCAATAAAAATACAATATCTGGTTCAAGCACGTTTCATCAAAGATGGCTTAGTATTAATTGTAAATACATTGAACTATTAAATTTCATGAATGGGCTAAAACAAAACGAATGCAAGACCTAGAATACAGCCAATAAAGCGTTAATGTCTTTAGAGACTAGAGAACAGACTAGAAAATAAATAAAACTAAATAAAAATATACACAAAAAATCAACCAGCTCGGAGAGAATGCCTAACCCAAGAAAAAAAGTTTCTTGCCGTGGCTTTTTTTATAGATTTTTGCTTTAAAGTGTAACCCTTGACATTACTAGGCTTTATGAGAAGTTATAAGATGCACCTCCTCCCCCTTAAGGATTATAGAGCCTTTTAAAGTTTTAGGTTTCTACTGGATTCTGGTTTCTTGTTTAATTCTTTTCTCTTAAATAAACTGTATAACTATCAATTGATATTCCAAGAAAAGTAAGAAAGTCATACTAGTATGCAAAATCAATAACATTAAAATGTTAATTTCTATTTTTGATTTTAATTGTTTGTGGTTCACTGCTTGAATTCTCTTTCTACTGAGTTGTGTTAGTATTATTAGTTAGTATTGTTAGTATGCATATTTAACAAAAAACCCTAAATGCGGTCCTGCGTTTTCATATATTTCCTTTCAATGTAAAATCACCGTGGGTATACTGCATAAAATAAACCCCATAAAATATTAATGGTCATCTCAAAGAAGCACTCTCCAGACTAATAAAATTGTTTTTTATAAGAATTATAGATCTTCTTTCAAACAAAAGTATTGTTTTTACACGTGTTAACATCTACCATTTCATATTGTTCTTGTGATAAAGAATATTTTCGAATAGACTAGTTTTTTAAAATCTAAATTTTCAGCTATTCTTGTCAATGTGAAAGAAAATCTACAAATATTCCCATCTAAACAAGTTGAAATTCTTTGATCATTAAAACATCTCCTGCCTTAATTTATGGTTTCCTTGTACGTGCTTATTGGTAAATTTCAAATAATCACATCTGCGCTTCGAAAGATATCAGGTATGCAAATCTTGTTGTGAAATCCCGGGTTCTGAATTTTCTTTGTGTAAAAATACTAACTTTCGTTGGCTTAAAAAAGTCTAATTGGTCTATTTGAAAGTGTAGCCCTCTTAAAATTCAGTCTACCGTCAAAATAGTTTGAGTTTTTACAGTCACTTTATAGTCAGGGTTTAAAGAAGCAAGAAGAGAATACACACAGGGCGAAACGCCTTTACGTATTAGTCCGGGGTTTCGGTCCCCGTGCCATGAACTAGTATTTTTAAAGTTAATTGCCGAGGGCATTTTTAGAATATTTTCGCGGCGTTTTAGTTAATGTTAACGTACAGTAAATACAGTGATTGTGAAGAATCAATTTCTTACCGAAATCTAAAGTTTAATACCGTGCAGTATCCCGATAAAAATAATAGAATGTAATTATTGTTTTGGTGTTAGCTATTTAGTTTTGCAATATCGTCGGGTAGTTGAATTTTCAATGAATTAAGTATTTATAAAATCTTGTCCGGATATAATTTGAAATCGGATAATATTAAATTTAAATGAAACTTAAATCGTACGTTTTATCGGATGTGACTGTTAATAATGGCAGTTTCTTCCTTCTACAAGATAATTTAAATAAGTAAATTTCATCTGAGTTGTCTGGTTGTATCGGTTACTTGAAAGAATGAACTCTCCTAATAAATACCTCTTTGTACTACAGTATTATGAATTTTAATTCTCGCAGTTTTGGGTTATTAGTGATGAATTTTATGAAGTTTCCAGTTTCTATAGTTTAGTGATAACTGTTTATACCTGTGTTGGTAAAAGGGCAATATAGTGTAAGTTTGTCCTGATTTAGTTTTGTGAATTAAACAATTTGAACAGGATATTGTAAACTATCGACTTTTTGAAACTTGTGAACATTGCGTAAGTTGTATATTGTTTATGTACCGACTATTTTTGTTATTTTGTTGCATGAAAACGTTCCCATTTGATAAGAATTCTTATGCTGGGTATTTTGCCTCTACTTAATAATTTTTTTAGTTGTTGTCTTTTCTAATTTTTGGTTTATGAATAAAAATAATGTTTTTTAAACTTAATTAGACTGAATAATATTGACCCATATAATTATGAAAATATTTATTTATATTTTATCCAGCCTAACTTTGATATCACCGATTATGACTAACAAGTTGAATTAAATTTATTAGTTCTGACTCCAGTTTCTGGTTAATGGTGCCAGGTCATTATTCTAATTACCATCATTATCAAACTTTCATAATCAGATGGCGCCCAATTATATGCATTTTATTGTGACTTAATCTTTATCTATTCTTTTAAAATTAGAAGCTATTGGAATCAATACCTACGACCTGAAATTGAAATTTGTAAATATAAGATTTTAAGCTGTGGCAATTTTAAGCATTACCGTAACGTAAGTATAATATTTGGAAGTTTTTATGAGTTTCAGACGTCCTTCGTGTGATGTATATTTTTCTTATGTTTGAGTTTTACAGTTTAGCATTTTTGTTCAGGGTTAAAAAACAGTGTTTCAACGAGAGCATATCAGAATTGAGGAAATTAGAAGAAAAACTAAAATGACAGATATAACGGAGAGACTGGCAAGCTTGAAATAGCAATGGGCCGGACATGTGGCTAGGGTAAAGGATGACAGGTGGGCAATAAAGTTGCTAAAATGGAGGCCCTGGGACAATAGACGAAGTATCCGCAAGCCGATGAAACGATGGACAGATGAGATCAAAACCACCGCAGGAATAAACGGGATTCATATTGCACAGGATAGAGACAACTGGCAAAAACTTAAAGAGACCTCCATCCAGCAGTGGAAGAACTATGGTGTATGAAGAAGAAGAAGAAATGGCCACGACGTAGTTGAGATTGTGATTTTATAGTAGCAAGCTTGTTTGCATCGCCTTTGGTGGATCCTAATCACAATTTATTTCATTGGAATTCATCATTACTGTTTCCAGTATTCAAATAGATCTCTTTTAGACACGCACACGCAAAAATATAAAATAGTTATTTATGATACAAGTGAATAAAGAAAGCTTTTATCCATGAGGAAAAAATTAAGCATACAAAGCGAAAGCCGCTTGTGCTAATTTTCTCGGGTGTATAAAATCTCTTTATTCGGATGTATGTACCATACAATATTTTATCCAGCACGTTAATATAAGTTTAAATAATGAATTCGACCTATATACTTTAGTCTAGAGCTTTTGACGGTAATAAATTTGTAACTCTAACGTGGTGATTTTAATAATACTATACAGGGTGTCCCAAAATTCTATTTACACGCAATATCTCCCTTATTTGAAAAGATAAAGAAATTAACCAAAAACTATTGTAAATGACTCAAGATGGTCTTTCAGAAAACATCCTTAAACGCTGATTACATAGCAACGTTTAATAGAGTTGTTTATGTAACTATTTTTTAAATAAATAATTTAGTTCGTGAATATGAAGTATACAATTTATAAACAATATTTTTTTAAATACCTAAATACACATTAGATAGTTAAGTAAGGTATATTACCGTACGCAGAATGAAGTGAAGAATACATTTCCGTCAAAAAAAACAGAGGGTGCAATTTGAAAAACTAATCAACTTGGCATGAACCCTTAAACGTTGCTATGCAACCAGCGCACAGTGGGTGAACATACCCTGAAAGTGCGAAAAGTGCGAATTATTTTTTATATTTATTTTTGTTATACATTTTGTAATATTGTACGAGGGTGGTCCCAGAAGTACCCGACCTGACCAAGAGGTGGCGGTAGTTGTTTGAAACTATCACTGTATTGGAAAGTACGCAGTCTATAAAGCATATGTTTCAAGTTTGAAAGCGCCACGTTGTTCAGTATTTGTTTGGCAGCCATCAATAGTGAACGTTGTCAGTGAATTTGTGAAAATGGAGAAAATTGGTCATCGTTATGTGATACAATACTTTTATTTGAAAGGCCTCAGCCCAACCAATATAAAAGCTGAACTGGATTCTACTCTGGGTGAGTCTGCTCCTTCGTTTACAACAGTTAAATTTTGGGTAGCTGAGTTTAAACGAGGCCTTACGAGCTGCCAAGACGAGCACCGCAGTGGTCGACCAAATGAGGTGACGACTCCAGAGATGGCGAAGAAAATCCACAAAGCGGTACTTGATGATCGTCGACTGAAAGTGCACGAGCTAGCAGACATTACGGGCATTTCAAAAAGTGCGTTACATCGCATATTATCTGAAAATTTGGACATGAGAAAGCTGTGTGCAAGATGGGTGCCGCGTTTGCTCACACTCGAGCAAAAATAGTGTCGTGAAAATGTTTCAATTGAGTGTTTAGCGAAGTTTCACAGCAACAAAGCAGAATTTTTGCGCCGTTTCGAAACAATGGATGAAAGATGGGTCCATCATTTCACACCCGAGACAAAAGAACAATCAAAACAATGGACTCAAAAGGGAGAACCGGCTCCAAAGAAGGCGAAGACCGTTTCATCTGCAGGCAAGGTTATGGCGTCGGTTTTTTGGGATGCGCGTGGAATAATTTTTATTGACTATCTCGAAAAAGGAAAAACTATCAAGGGCCAGTATTATGCAAACTTATTGCAACGTTTGAGCGAAGAAATCAAGCAAAAACGGCCGCATTTGGCTAAAAAGAGAGTGTTGTTTCATCACGACAACGCGCCAGCTCACAAATCCGTTATTGCAATGGCCAAAACTAATCAATTAAAGTTTGAAGTGCTACCTCATGCACCATATTCGCCAGATTTAGCCCCCTCGAATTATTTTCTGTTCCCAAACTTGAAAAAATGGCTCAGTGGTCAAAGATTTTCCAACGATGAAGAAGTGATGTCAGCAGTTAATGGCTATTTTGAGGAGCAAGACAGTTCTTATTATAAAATGGGTATCGAACTTTTTGAACACCGCTGGGAAAAGTGTATAGAGCTGAAAGGAGATTACGTTGAAAAGTAAATAAATCTTTTTCCAAAATTTTTGTGTTTTCTTTGTTGGGTCGGGTACTTCTGGGACCACCCTACAATAAGGTGATGAAACACATTGGGGGTTAAATTAGACCAAGAATTTAATAATAAAATGAAAATTAAAAAAACTAGTATATTTATTATATTGTATGAAATAAGACAATCGTAAAAGACAAACACAAAAGGTACAATAGTACTTTCATAAGCTTACTTTAATAAAAATATGTGAAAAATGAAATTAACAAAATGTTAAAAAAAATCTTGGATAGGAAAAAAAATAGGTTGGCCGTAGCTGCCGTCGCACCCACATTTACTAATTAAAGTTAAACTTGAGATAGTATTAATATATCTAAAGTCCCTAAAATTGGAATTTGGATAGAAATTAAACGTCCTGTGGTATGGTGTACCACATTTTGTAGTTTTTTATTTCGGAACTTCAGCTTCAGTAACTGTTATAGACATAAAGCCCCATCGCTACGAGATTCATTATGTAAGCCTTTCAGTAGTTTGATGGCTCTTGTAAACTTCCTATTTGTTTATCAGCTAAATCTTTCAAATTATTTATTTCAAAAACGAAATTTGCCAGTTTTAACATTGCTAGGATAGTGTTTTTTTCTCCCACAGGTAAACTATTGATCATCTCTAAATGGCTACATGTAGTAGCTGGAAACAACAATAAGCGCATAATTAACATTAAATAGTCCTTGCAAATGCCTAAGCAAACATCTGCAAAAACAAATTAATGTCCCGTATTAAGAAACGAATGCAGAAACTTTTAACCAAAAAAACAAAAATATGCTATTTTATGTATTTTAGAATTTCTTGTACAAAGTTGTATATTGAAAAACAATAATTCTAAACTTTCACTTTAAATAGGATGGTTGTAACTAATTAATAATAACAAATACATAAATTAATACAAATGAATTATACAATACCAACCAGCAACAGTATCAGCCAATATAAATTGTTACCGTAAAATATATTTTAAATAATTTAAATCCAAGGCAAACTTCAGACGTTTAGTATGTATTTACACTTTACTTGCACAAACACAACTACCCCAACTTTCCCAACCGATAACGCAAGAAACAATAGTTGCACTTGCAAATGTTTATTAAAAATATCTTTAGTAAGGTTTTAAGTGTTGTAAAATGTAAATATATGTTATGTTTTATGGAATTTATTTTTGAGATTTTGACGCACTTTAACTGTAATATCACCAACAGTGCAGCGGTTAAGGATATTTTCTGAAGGACCATTTTGATTCATTCACGATAGTTTTTGGTTGATTTCTTCATCTTTTCAAATAAAGGACATAGTGCGTGTAAAGAGCATCTTGGGATACCCTGAATAATGTAAGCTAAAGCTATCATACACAGTAAAAAATAAAATGGCAGTCTCTAATCAGAAGTAAACGAACAGAGTGAAAATATCATAGGATATTTACCTTTACCTAAAGTAGGTTCCAGTAGACACGAGGAGGTTTGGTTATGCGCATGTGTTACATTTTGCACAGTTTAGCATTAATAAAATTAAAATTTACCTTTTCAATAATATACTAGTTAGTAAATGTGTATCTTACGACTTATGACAAAAATTCTTGTTTCTTGTGTATTTTATGGTTTCTTAATTTTGTGGTTTGGTGCAAGATGTTTTTAAAACTAAAGTATATCAACGACATTTAGTCTCAAAACTGATAAAAATAGAAAACACTTAGCAAAGATGAGTTTAAAATTTGATATTTTCTTATAACAATATTTCAAGAAAAAAAATGCTTGCCAGTTTCTAAAACAATTTTTTATTTCGAATGTTAATAAGTTACATAAGATTTTATTTTGACATATGAACATGTGTGATTGATAATAATTTTGCGTTAGTTACTATTTTTCATTTTTAACAATTCAAATTATTGTTATAATAAATACATCTTAATAAAAAATAGATCGAGATAGGTATATCTTGAATTCCTTAGATTCGATTTATTTGTTAAAACATCCAAAAATCTTAATGTTATTATTTATAACAAAAGAGAACGAATCGAGGCCAATCTTTTATCGAAATACGGCAAACTCCACTATCCACTACCCACCTGCTGATAATGTTTTTGTTATTATCTGAGGATGTGATAGTTTTAAATAATTAACACATAACTACTAATTCATATTCATTCAGTGCAATATTATCTAAGTAACTTCTTTTGTCTTTATTCAATACAAGATTAGTACCCTGTATTGAATATAGTTATAATATATAAATATAGTTATTTAATTTATTTTCATAGCAAGTAAAGAGGAAAGTGAAATATTTTACATTTTTTAAAGTACATTTAAATTATTTAAAAGTATTGATTCATTTTTGTACGAGGAATCGGTGTGGCGGAGCATCCGTCGTTCCTTATGGCACCGATTGTTATGATTATTTGGTCGACCCTAAGTCGAAGTTAGCCAAAGAAAGCTTACTTCAATTTTTGTCTCCTATGAGAAACTACCAACTCAACCGGAGATCCAACCTGCCACCTTTGGACTATGAAGCAAACATACACATCATCCACTAATCTACCAAAGCTGGATGTATAAATTACAGCAATTTTTTAACTGATAAAAATGATGGATTATTAATAAAAAGTTTATTTTTAAAGAATTGCTCTGAGAAAAAGCTTTTAAGCTAAGCTCTGATCTCTTTATTATATAAATTCTGAACCATGAAGTTCCTATCTAAGTGATATTGAAATACTTTTTAAAGTTTACGGCTGCTATCGACTTCACACATACTTGAAACGATTTTCTGAATAGAAAAGGAATCTCTTAGTGTAGTACAATATTACATTAACAGAATACCATTATTCAGGCACAATATCGACATAACATTTCCAATTTCTTTTTAAATAGAAAAGTATTCTATGTCTAATACTTGCTCAGAACTGCAAGTTCTTACAAAGCACACAACACAACAGTAAACATTACAAAAGCACAAAGTATAAAAATCTGTCCGAATATTAATTTTTTCTTTGCTGTACTTTTTTATAAAATCACGTCTGTTAATGGGTTTGTGGGTGTCAGGCTGGTCCATTTAAGACTCACCAATCACTGTCAACTTTACGGCTCGCCTAACAGATGGTGCCGTGTAACATTTACACCGTTTTTAATGGGAGAAAAGCAATATATATTATAATTAATGCCCATTTTTGCATATTCATGAATTGTTTTGTCTCTCGTGTCGTTATGCTACTAACAAAAGCTCGGTTTTTGCTTTGCTCGCGAAAGTGCTTCTGTGCAGTTTTCCACAAAAATTCGTTATTTCATTACTAGAGGAAAAAATCTCTATTCTAGCTAGACTTTTTCCTAGGGCACTTAAGAAGATAAAAACAAAAAATAACGTGAACGCCTCACAGGGGCGGGTTGTTTCGAACGATAATAGAATTTCTACAATCAATACGGAAAATGTTCCGTTAACGCATTTCAAATTTAATCAATAACACAAACATTCCAAATTACTTAATTAAAATCAATCACATTTAGTGTTGATTGAAATATCCAACTGTCATGTTAACCCCCTGTGAAAGGCCGCTAAAACAAAACCATTGATTAGTAACCGAACGGGTTTGAATTCAACTAGGTCATCAAAACCACTTGCGAAAAGTTTAAAACCGCTGAAACGACAGTTTATACCAACCTTGTCCAATCAACCACAAACATCGGAAATTACTCTCCTTTGATGGAAATTTTGTAGGTAGAAGTTTTAAAAAATGTTTCAAACCTGTCGTGAGTTTATAAACGAAATGCTTTTAATTTCAAGTCTGGAATAACTCTTCGTAAACAGCAGCGAAAATAAAGTATAAAAGAAAATGATAATCGGGAAATTCTTTCCTTTAAGTCTTTGCGGAACATACGTTATTTCTATTCGCCTTTCGATGTAGTTCAATAGCGACATCTCTAATTTCATAACATGTCAACGTGTTCCTAACCAATTCGAGGCTCGAATTGAGAGCTGTCAGCAATCCCGCTTTTGGCAGCTCGTTGAGTGTTGATACACAACGTTTGGTTTTGAGCTCTTCAACATTGCTAACGCAACGTAAAGATCAAATTCTGCAATTTCCCAATAATATGAATTCATTAAATTAATATAAGTAATTTTGGCCATCGATCACAGCAAAAATAAGAAATTTACTACTTAGGAGAATTTTATTTTAGTAAAATGAGGCAAGGAAAAATTTATACGAAGTCGCTAAGGAATAAAAGTGGCTAGAGAAGGGTAACAGCCATGCATCTTTCATGTATTGGCACAAGGGTCGAACAATACGGGTAGAGGGATGCAAATCTGGAAAAGTCAGTTCCGTGGTGGAAGTTAGGAATGCGAATGTCTAAAGGGATCTCACACGACAGATAAAATTGGTACAAATGTAATCCTGAATGTAAACGAAATTGCACTGTGAATTTCCTCTTTATATTTATCTTTATTTCTTTCTTAGCAAATCGAATTTAAAAGCATTTTCCTCGAATTAATAAATACATACCTTTTTTTGTTGTTTTAAGTTTCGAATTCATGTTTAATTTAAAGTTATTTAGAACGAGAAAAACTTTTGTATTTAAAGCTGTAAAAACATGAGAATTGCAGCAGTTGCAAGTAAAAACCTCTATACGTATTTCGTTTTAAAGTTTTGATTGCTAAAAACTGCTTACGGAACTTTCCAGGCACATATTTCATGTTCTCACCCCTTGCTTTCTATGTGTTTTGAATACATCTGAAACGTTAAAAGCTCTTGAAGTTCAAGCTAAATATAATTTTATTTTTCTTGATTAAATTATAACAGCACCGCGTGTAAGACCATTCAACTAAAGCGAATTCTACTGTTTTTCTCTGCATAATAGAGAACTACTTACATATGTCTTAAATGGTATTTATTCCTTTTGGAGTTCGTGTGAGCTTTTTGTTTTCCTTAATGGGAAAATTGTTATATTATACAAAATTAAATTGGACTTGAAGATGAAGAATTAAATAAGTAATTTGCAAACTTTAGGAGGCAGTCTGCAGGAAACTGAAAAAAAATCCCATCATTGGAAACTTTATATTATATTATTGGAGATTTTATATTCACCAATTTGATTTAAACTTTCGGGGATGGTTTAGTCCATTAAATCCATATTTTTCCGAAGAAGGTATCACTTGTATTCACCTTGGTGTACAAAAGTGGTAAAAGTCAAAATGCTGATGCTGACCAGAACACTTTGTGCATCCCTTAATACTATCCTACTGAACGCAAGAAAACTAGTAAGAAAAATGGAACCTCCTGGTGGTTTTAAGCGTTGTGACCTTATTATTTTATTAAAAAAGCCCAAAATTTACAACGTAGCTCAGTGGTCAACTGGTGCTTCTACTTATCATGTTAATACTAGCGTCACCCAATTTTGACCTTACTAAAAATCTTCTCTGGTTAAATAGGAAAAACAAAAAAAAATAATAAAATGAAAATTAAAAGAGATGAATCTTTGTGTTTATTTTAACTCAAAATTTTGTGTTTCTAAATTTCTCCCCGCAATAAATTTCAACATGTCTCAAAAATAACGAACAATACTTGAATACGAGATAGTTGATGATGTGTAGAGAAAATTTTTCTTATAACTTTTTCCCTAAAATGTTTACTTTCCAAGAAATTTAAAGTTCAAGTTTTCAGTCCGGTCCTACACTATGCTGGTTGTTTTCCTTATAATATTGTATAATGCCGAGGTCTGTAGTTTGTCGAACTTGAGTATTAAGAATGACTTGACGAAGATGATTGTTGAACTTGAAATACATTCGTAACTAAAACGCATTTTCTTTTTACTTGCAGCAGTTTGTTTATCTTAAAATAATTCATGGTCCAATAACAGTTTTAAAATAGCAATATCCGATTTTTAAAGAGAACATTTGGGTTTCCTAATAAGGTAAGTTAATTACCCTAAAGGGCAATTTTTATTAGTGTAGGCGGCTTTGAATCTAGTTTAAAAAACATAAAAACCATTCGACTTTATAAGCAAACTACATTACGAGTTCTGATTTGCGATGTTAATAGATTGTTTACAACCTGAACAATTACTTGATTCCAGTAATCCTTTTCAGAAAAACTGAAACCATCATAGAATAAATAAACATTAAGCGCTAGGTATTGTTTATGATCTGATAACGGTAACTTGTCTTAAATGATCTTTCTTTCGTATTCCTTACTTGTAAATAAAATATTCCCTTCTCGCTTTTGAGTTATGATTGTTATGAAGAATATCTAATTATCACCAATGTAAATAGTTCATTGCGGTTATTAGATTATTTATTGCAATAAAATCAAACTGCACAAGACAGTTGTATATACATAACATTTAACAACGTTCTTTAATGGCATCCTAAAATAAACAGAAGAATGCAAAGGAATAAAGCCTACTTTTAATCTTAAATTAAACAACGATTTTTAATTGAAGTACGTGTTTAAGTAAAGTGCTAAATAAAGATCAGGCGATTTTTACTGTTAATCAATTTTATTTAAAACAGAAATCACTATCGAATAAACTTTTGATAATACACACAGTTCATGATAGCAAGAACGCTTACGTTGATATCATCGTTTACAAGGACTTGCTCTTAACCAATATTCCTCCTTGGAAGTTCCTGGTGTGAACTGAGGAGGCTAAAATATACATCGCATAGGTATCACTTTACATTGTTTTGGTTACCTCCACCATTTTTATTTACTACTTAAATCGAAGCAAAATATAACAGGACCGTATTAGCAACAAGTATTGCAAACAATTTCTTACAAATTAAAGAAAAATTTCAAACTCGAGTTTTTTTCTTCAGTTTCTGACACTCTTTAACCCTCTGTGTTATTGCTCGTTTATTTTAAGACACCCTGACAGCCTGCATAGCAATGAAGGGCCCCCGCCAAACTTCAGCACCAATATTTATATATTTATTAGCAATAGTTTTCTATTCCTGGGAACCAAGACATTTTTTTTAAATCCGGGACAGTAGTTTTGCATAGTTTCACATAGTGACCTACAAAAACTCAAATATTCATTTTTAACATCACTTTAACCTATCTTCTAATCACTTCCACTCAAACATTTCCATTAAAAATTAACTGAAAATTTAACGCTAAGCACAGCAGGTAAGACATATATCCTCTGGCATAAGATTTTATTTTCTCTTTTTTATTGCAAAGCTTTTCCTGTTTAGTGTTCAGCAGAACAAGTATTTATTATTTGAAAAATTTGCTTGAAATTGAAAATAAAGTTTTAATACATTCGCCTCCTAAACCCCTTTGCTACTCCCTAGTACCTGTTATTGCACCCACAAATTTTATTATTTCTGACTTATTGAGCGGTAATCACATTTTTGTCGAAGTAACAGCTTTCCAATCCTAAGGCTTTTAAATTTTCTACTACCCGATTTTGTATACGTTAATTATCGTAACGTCGGATTATTTCAAATTTTTACAACAACTTTTTTCAGTAATCAACAATTATTTTAAGTCCAAAGAAACATATTCAGAAATGTAGTAAAAAACTTTGTTGAAATGATTTTAAATGATTACTTGTTAAGGTGATCAATACCATACTTTAATATAATGCATGTTTAAGTACAACCATTCTGTTTAAGAAGGCTCTACTATTTCAAAATACTACTACCTGTTTATAAATAGGATAGGTAATGGAGACCCTTTTTGAATATAATTGAATAGAAGGTACAAGTTTACTTAATGAATGAGGGTGACATCTAACGCATTTCGTTCTGAAACTAATCTTCTTTAAGTTTATCGATTATTTATAGAGAGGTTGTAATTAATTTGTATGGCTGTTAATTTAAGAACAAATGGATAAGATAGCAACTTGTGTAAGGAGATCATCTTGTTTAGAATTGTCTTTTTAATTAATAATTTGCTCATGAAATTGAAACAAATATAAAACTTTAATTAGGAAATTAAATTGAATTTAACTTAGGAATATTTACAAAAGTCTCGCGACTCGAAAATTATTTTTTTCAGGGATGAGACACAACAAAAAATTGAGTAATTTCCGGGACATATGTCCGGGCCAGAAACACTAGTCTAGAAATCAAATCTGTAGGAAAAATCAAATGGAAATAGATGACGTTTTAATATCTACGTTATAATACTTATGTATTATAGCGAAACAATCATCTAGGTATTTTTTTACGATAAACTCACCTGCAACCTCACTATGCAATGATTACGTCATTGGAAACGTCTGACAAGAACTATGCCATGATGTAAGTGGTTTTTTGGCATAATATGACAATATGACAAATGGGGTATTTTGGTAAATGATCAACAACTGCTGTAACACTCGATACTGCTATGGTGCAGCTCTCATATAGCAATGCAGAAAGATGAATGAGAAAAAGCTTAAAACCATAGGGAGGTTTCATTTATTAGTAGTTTTCCTTTTTTTGACATAACTTTGCACAGTAGGAATTTTTGCACTGAAGACAAAGTTATTCTATTCACCTGGCCCGTCAAAATGAACTATCACGTATGACTTTTACCACCCTAGTACACCAATGTGATCAATACAATTAATGCCTTCTGCGGACAAATATAGCCTCTCTGAATCAAAAAATCATCCCTTGCTTTGCAGACAACTTTGAGAAAAAAATCTTTACTGATTACAATTTTCTTATTTTCTGGAAACAGCCTCTTAAAAACAAGATTATTCGGTAAATTTTGTTTATTTGTATTCCATACCCAGATAAAAGAAAGCACAGTATTTCTACATAAGATATCAGCATTATTCTGCAGAATTTAAAGTCCCTATCATGTAGAGGACTTTAGTAGCATCCTGTCGAATTCGATACAGTTATTTTTATTAGCGCAACTAATAATTAATTTAATTAATTAGTAATAACATCTTAGCACTTCGGTTATCAGATAGCTTTTAATTAGGTCATAATTCCTTTTACCTAAAACTGAGAAAGAAAACTGAATATATATAGTAACGGCATGGCAGGACATCAAATCGTAACCTATATCTCTGTTACCTTTCAGGAAATGACAGGGGGGGGGATTTATTGTGTTCTATTGTAGTCAGAAATTATCTGTTGCCTACCTACTTCAATTACGTAAAAAAACATGTTACTTTTTCGGTTCTGATGGAAAATACACAAAATATAAGGTTTCACAGGCTCGGTATATTTTTGCAATAAGTTTGATGAGTTGTTAAACGAGATCGATATTCTGTGAAGAATATTTTATCTTGTTTATTTTCTTATTACAGCATTACAAATTAGATAATTACTGTAACTTATTTTGCAATGAACTGAAAATGCTTTAGTATTGCTGCAGGGCACACTCTGAAGAGGAAATTGTTCGCTGTCACATCCTTACAAGCAGCTGCAACGCTTTACGAAAATGATGGAGAGAATTTTTGCTGTCATAACGATTTGACTATTCTATTCCTATGTATATATCATCTAAGTATGTATAATTTACTAATTAGAGTTATACGAAAATTGTAGTAAGGCGTAGTTGTTACTTTTTTTAATTATGTGCAGCATGGAAATATCATCATGAGTACCTGTACCCTTAAAAATAATGAACATTCTTAGTGGGTGTTTTTTATATTTACATACGTTGGTAAACTATGTAATAGACGAGAGCAAAATAATGTATAAAACGAGATGTAACTCTTAACCATCTTAAGATTCCATACCATCTAACGCTTGTATTACATGATTCAAAAAGGATTTTACAGAGTATTATTTTTACTGCTGCTGTGGATAACTAAATCTAAAAATCAGACTTCAAATGTAGTCAAAAAAGTACTTTGACCTCTCTTTTAATGAGGCATTATTTGTGTAAATCAAAGGAGTCACATATTTGAAGTGGATAGAAATTTCACTCAACATTGTTCGGTTTAATCATTAAGCACTAATTGCACTGCTGTTGGCGTCGGGTGTTCAAAAGGCAGACTAGGCATTTTAGAAGCATGCAGGGGTTTTTTATATGCTTGCATAGTTTGCACAATTTAAGCGTTCGAAATCATTGTCAAGAAATTTGGGCACCGCCAGGTACCATCTCATTTGTTTTTTGTTCTAGTTATAGATATAGGAACTTTTTATTTAAATTTTATATATTTTGTTTATACAAATAGCGACCAATGTTTGTAAAGCTTTTTAAATGTATTACTTGTACATACGGTGGTTGGACATCGTAATTTAGTCCTTTTCTATACTGTAGGAGTAGTATTGTATTTCTAGGAAAATGTACATGACTAATTTCTGAACTTCAGGGAGTTCCTTACCGCCTTTTAGACATGCCTAGGCATGAATTGAGATTAAGCTCAATTATCGCGCATTGCCTGCACTTCACAATGCTACCAGTAACTCACTGGTGGGAGCGAGATACTACCCATACTCTACAAGCGATCCAGGCTAGTACGTATCATACGACCAAGGAGACTTCACCTCGTCCAGCTCCGGACTATTCCCCTAGCATGCTGTCCCTTGCTGTTAGGAGACACTGCCCACTAGAATCCAACCTCAATTGTGGCAGGACTTGGTTTTTAAATGGTTTTGCCATACCGTTCTACCAAATTATAGGCTTGGTGAGCCCTCGACAGAGCTTCGTTCGTAAACTTACACGTTCTAGACTCCCGGTATGTACCTACATGAGGTGAAGTTGTCTTGCGTGTGAGAGGCTATGTATTCGCTTCAACACTCCTTAAGAGTAATGGCTTTAGAGCTTCTTCAGATCACAGTACTCAGTCTGCAGTCTGAGTTATAGGGTGGTCTGAATAGTATCCTGAGCACAGTTACCTGGTGGCATGCGGTTTCACATAGGCAGGAATTTACCCCTTCCAACCGGGATCAACCTCACTTCAATTATCCTCCTTAGGATCCAGTCAAGCAGCGCAGCCGCTGTTTGACTGAATCTCACCAGCTTAGCACCAATAAGAGACCTTGTCCCAGGCGAGAATCAAATCCACCCACACCGGTCTTCATGTTATCAGAGCTCCCTCTGCTCTGGTAACGTAACTCGAGTAACCGTCAAGAATTCGTTAACCATACTTTCTCTATCACACATTTAATCTAGGGTAGATGACAGCCAGTTTTAAGGGTGAACGCCGTGTAGTCTGCTCCAACAACCCGGTGGATGGACATGTAAGGCTAACTGTCCGCGAAAAAGAACTGAATCCTTTTCTACAGTAATCTATTAGCCTATTACCTTTAAAATATACAATAGGCCGTA
This sequence comes from Agrypnus murinus, assembly GCA_929113105.1. NCBI lineage: Eukaryota > Metazoa > Arthropoda > Insecta > Coleoptera > Elateridae > Agrypnus > Agrypnus murinus. The sequence continues at coordinate 141,867,759 of OV816026.1, forward strand.
GTAATTGTCTATTAGGTAATTGATGAGTGTGATCAGTGAATCTGAATCTGATGCTGATAGTACTGAAAATAACAGTTCGGGTAGTGAAGATAATGAATCAACTACAGATGAGGAATATGAAGCACCAGAAGCACCAGAAAATGATGAGACATGGCATACCAATACAACACCTATAAGAAACTTTTCTTTTGATGCAGATGCCGCTGGGATTCTTTTGGATATAGACGAAAATGTTTCTCCAATTCAGGTTTTTGAAAAGATATGGGATGACCAAGTAATGGAAATGATTATAAAATCTAAGAATGATTACGGCATAAAACTTTGCAATCAAACACGGCCACATACAAGGCATAGTAGGAAGGCAAATTTCAAAAATATTGATACGATTGAAATGAGAAAGTTTTTAGGTTTGTGTTTGCTTCAGTCCCAGCTAAAATTCTCCAGCATTAGAAAACTTTTTTCCATTGATGCATTACATTACCACCCAGCATTTCCTTCACAAATGTCTGGAAGGAGGTTTGAGCAAATATTGAGATGCTATTGTGTAGAAGAAGAAAACTCAAACGACCCTTTGAGGAAAATAAAAATATTTCTTGATTTGCTCATACAAAAGTTTGCGAATGCATATGCACCAAATGAAGCATTATCATTAGACGAATCTTTGTTATTATTTCGTGGAAGGCTTTATTTTCGCACGTACATGAAAGGCAAAAAGGCAAAATACGGAATTAAATTATACGAACTTTGTTCAGCCCAAGGTTATGTTTTGAACATCGAAATATACAAAGGCCATCGAAAAAACGATGAAAACATGACAACTATTGAAAGTCTTGTGACGCGATTGATGCAGTCATATTTAAACAAAGGCCATCATTTGTTCATGGATAACTATTACAACAGTCTAACATTATCTAACAAATTACTTAGCAAAAAGACACATGTGACAGGAACTCTTCGTGTAAATAGGAAGGGTTTGCCGCAAGAAAGAACACGTCGTAAGCTTAGAAGAGGAGAACATGTATGGCGACGCCAAAATCAGACATACGTGTCCAAAAGGAAAGATAAACGGGATGTGCTATGTCTAACAACAGCTTACTACCCAAGTATGATAAACACAGCTAACCGGCGACAACAGGAAAAGAGAAAACCAATTGAAATAGTGAATTATAATCAGAAATGGTGTTGACAGAGCAGATCAGATGATGTCCTATTATTCCTGTCCACGAAAAGCAATTAGATGGTATAAAAAGGTAATCTTTCATCTACTGGATGTAGCAGTTTATGAAGTTTATAGAATACAGGGAAGCAATCATGCGATCTCTAACTGGTATAGATTATAAACAGGATGGAAGGTCTTTGATTCAATTTAAAGGTGCACGAATCCAAACCAATGAAATCAACTACAATAGAACACAGCATTTTCCTGAGAAAATTTCTCCTCCTGGAAATTATCAGCGAAAAACATATTTTCAGCGTTGTAAACAATGTTATAAACATGGAATAAGGAAAGAAACATCATATTGCTGCAAGAATTGCATGTCAAAACCTGCACTGTGTCCTGCACCATGCTTTGAAACATGGCATACCGAAAATAATGTGTAATAATTATAAAATTATAATAAATTTTTTGTCATTTATTTATTTTTGTTTGATTATGAACTAACATTTCGTGTAAAACTCCCAAAAATACTTTGTTGCACACAAAAAATTGCTCATTTGAGTCATTAAACCTGTCATTTACGTTTTTAAATTTTTGCTGTTATAGCCGCCATCGTCCCATTACTTAGTGTCTAGAGTCCACTGGCGCCATGACGGTTATAGCCGCAACCTAATTAAAGGTGCTGAATTAATCAAAATAACTATACTTCTAATATTCTAAAAATTACAAAAACGTATAGTGTTAATTTTCGAACTTCACTTGTTCCTACTGTCCGTCACCTTCCGACTTTCTTTTTATTTCTAAGCTATGACGATAGTGATTTTTCTTCCCTTTATGGTCATGCAAATAAATCATAAGGTTGCATAACAAAAATTCTGAGAAAAATCGAGCTGAACTTTGTAAATGTTTGTTAGTTATGAGGTAATCACAAAAATTTTTAATGACAATATAGATTTTTAGTAGTGGAATCCGATAGTGATTTCTCTTCCCTTTACGATCATGCAAATAAATAATAAGGTTGCATAACAAAAATTCTGAGGAAAATCGATACTTTAATCCCACCCTGTATTTATAAACATGGCAAATTATTATAGTTATAATTAGTTAAATGTAACTTGCAATATATGTAAATTCAATGCTTTTATTAAGTTGCATTTTCAGAAATAATTAAAAATCACTAAGAAAATTCTGGAATTCCGATATACATGCTAGCAAAACCTACTTAAAATAAAGTGCAGTATCATAAATCGTAAAAATGTATAGGGTATTCCATGTAAAAACAAACAGATCATCCTGCATATTATATAAAAATTTAAATTTGTTTTATATCAACCTACTTTGGAATTTTATTATTTTTTTCGTAACTCTTACAGTTCCCAAGGTAAGGTACAGGGTTATTCACTATATTTATACCACCCCCTTAGTTTTGTTATTATTGGAGATAAAAAAATTCTATAAAGGTTGCATTGTTGTACCTATATTTGTTTAAATGTCGTCACAATAACAATTGGGTGTATAGGTGCATGATATAGAATATATGTATGTAATTGTATAATATATATTATGTAATTAGGAGATCAAGCGATACTTTAAATCCGAGAAGATGTATTATAACGCCGAGGCGGCAGCCGAGGCGTTATAACATCTTCGAGGATTTAAAGAAGCTTGATCTCCGTATTGCATAAGTTGTTTTATTTTATTTCGTATTTCAATCCTAATTTCTCCCTTTTAAAATTCATCCGAATTTATTGTATAATGAAGCAAGTTGCCTTGTTTGTGTAATCATACGCGTAACCAAGGAGATAAAAAGCAGGATGTCACGTGTGGCTATTATGCAACATCAAATGATTTTTTTATATTTGCGTGTCCTAATGAAGCCATTAGGACACAGATTTTGCGTGTCCTAATGAGATTTATTAGAATACGGAAAACAGTACCATTTTATGTTTTAAAGTTATTATCAGTATTGAACAGCTGTTTTTAAAATGTCAAACTTATTAAATGCCGTAAAGAAAAACAAATGCGGAACCTGAGTTTTCAGTGTTGCCAACTGTTAAAAAAGTTAAGGGAGTTCCCCTAACAAATTTTATTTAAAATTAAATTATTTCTTTTATAAAATGATTAAAAAGAAGGCAAATAGAAAAAATAGTATAAAGTATTCGTTTCATAAGACGTTTTAGCGCACTTGTCCTTTAGAAAACTCCCCGCTACGCGGGTCGTTTTCTAAACTCGGACGCGTGCGCTAAAAACGTGTCGTATGAAACTAATACTTTAATATACTATTACGTTGCCAACAACAACGCAGATCAAGAACGTCTTGAACTCCGATATCATTGAAAACGGAGATAAAGATATATTTTATTCTACTAATTGTAGTATATAAACAATTGTTTGAAATACGAAATGAAATAAATTTATTTATCTATGACTGCTTTGATAACTGCATATTATATTGAATATTTGAGTGAAGTAACGTGACATATTACTTCACTAATGAAGTAATAAAATAAAACTCCACTCTTTAAAATAATTCGTTTTAATTTCAAACTCATTCTTAATTACATGCTATTATTGTTCAAACTTAATCTTAATTACATGCTATTAGTGTTATAAATATTAATAACACAATTTTCACACCTATTTATAGTAGGACAAGCCATTTCTGATACATTTTTTTCGATAACAACTGTCGATGCAGTAGTTCTAACTGTTATAGTATTTTTGTCAGCCAGAATTTTTGAAGCAATTTATTTTTTATTTTCTTCTGCCGTGTCTATATACCCCTCCGCCACTGTATTTGAGCGCCAGCCCCCATGACGCTTTACAGTTAAAAGATCAGCTCCCGAATTAGGAGCAAGCAACGAAGTAGATGAGCGCCTATAACAATGTCCCGTAAATCCTGCTGGATTAGGTAACTGAAGAAAAGTGGCAACATTCTTAGGGATAGCAGCAAATGTGTTTATACCAACAGGTAACTTAAATACACTTCTGGTTTCTGTATCCTAAAAATACCGTCCACTACTGGCGTTATTGGGGCGTAGTGCAGCATATTTTCGGATTAATTCTAACATGTTGACTCCATCAATTCCGCCTGACGTAATAAAAAATTCTCTGGATATTTTTGTTTTAGTGTTTGGTATTAGAACATAGAAGAATTGTCCCTGATCTTTGACATCTTCCAAAATCATGTTGGTAAGTTCTTGGATCGTACAAGCTCCACCAACTCCAATAATTAAAGCAACCTTGAAATTATCATTACTTAGTAAGAATAATTTATGCATAAAAAGGGTACAGTACTTTCATTAACAAAAATTTATTATCATTTGCTTCTTGTAAAAATTTGCTAATATCTTGTTTAGTGAAAATTTGCGAATTTTTAGCACGATATCCTTCAGATTTTCTTTTCAAAAAGGCGATTAAATGCACGTATTTACTGATGTCAACATTCTTCTTCATTTTCATTATTGTTCTAATCATAGAATAAAAATCCCAGAGACTCGATGATTTATACTGTTTTGATAAATGATCAAAATATGCAAGTAGAACCTTCTCATTCGCAATATTTTTAACATTTTTCTCGTTGCACCATGAAAAGCTATCTCCACCATGAAAAGCCATCTCGTACATTTCTTTGGACTTCACTGGCACCAAGCAAGAAGCAGCATTTGTCGCCGCTTCTTCGATATCAGAAGGTAAACTTTGTCACTCATGTTTACAATTTTCTTATTTTTACCACAAAGCACAATTTTTACTGATTATCTCAAAATGGCAAGCTTTGTTTGAAAAATTGTAAGCGGTTGCCATAGTGCTTACTGAACATATCCATACGTCACCTTACTATTGATGTAAAAAATAGGAGTTATCGGCAGCATTAAATTTTCGATTTTCTTAATTTTTTGCAGTCATATAGATAAAGTTTTGTATATCATACGTGGGCTAGAGCACATTACAGTAACTCGTGTGTTACAGATACTCGGGCTAACGCCCTCGTTATCTGTAATCTACACACTCGTTGTGTAAAGATGCTTCTATCCCACTAATAATATAAATAACTATTAATAACACACCCAAATATTAATTACTGCATTTTCAAACGGCCCTTTTTTCCTTAATTCCAAATATGTAGAGTTATATAACCTACCATTAATACTTTTTGACGTATTTGACTTTAAAGACGCAAAAAGCCTCTACTGAAAGAACAGTACCTAGGTTATGTTTTTCAAAATGTCTGAAGTGAACTGAAATGACTTTTCTGCCTCACTATAACCCATTTGGATGAAAGGAATGCCAATAAGAAATGTAGTCTCATGGTCGACAAAGTGTCCACCGCTTGCGTTCGACGTAGTGTCCAGTAGTAAAATTTATTTTAAGAATGGTAGGCAAAGTGGCCAAAATGGTTAGTCGCCGTAGTGTGCTGTACCTGCCAAGTTACATTGACTCATGACGATGATTCTTCTTATGCCAGGTAGTTGGTGGAGTTCCTAGTAGCAAAGAAGTCAATAAATAATAGTTTAGGGAGATGAAGTGCTATCTAGGACAAATAGCCCTCTTTCTTGCTTAGTGAAGTGAATATAACCGCTAGATCGTACTGGACTGCTAGAGTAGGTAGTTAGTTGATGCATTTCAATACCCACTTCGCTGAACTTTTAACTGATAGATTTAAGGAACAGAAGTTAAAAATAAAAAAAGTTAATGACTGTTTTAATACTTTCCAACAATTGACCTTAATGATTCCATAAATTGTTGATAATGTCCTGCATAAATTCTATTATAATGAACTGCGCCTTTTTTAAAAACTTGCCCCAATAATGTTCTTACTAAAAATCTATTCTGTATATTTCAACTTAAATTAAATATGTATAAACAGAATCAACCGGGGGTTTTTGAGTATCGTATAACCAATAAATTATTTATAACGTTAAAATTTATAGAGCACACCCAAAATTAATGTACAAATGAAATCTCTTTTGTATCGATTGAAATTAATTTTTAAATGGCTCTTATTGTCTAGTAACCAACACCAGCATATATTGATTAAAAGTTAATTAAAATTTAATAATGCCGTTAATATGTCGAATCATTTGGGATTAAGGGTCGAAGAGATTAATGTCATTTTAAAACGTTAGTGGATTGTTGCTTCTCCTAGGATTATATTCTAGTGTTACTGCTATACCACACGATACAAAATAAGTAGCTATATATTCACTTCGATGGGTTTTCTATAGGTAATATTAACATACAAATTATACATAAATAAAGACCTAATGACAACGTTCGTATTTAATTACTTCTACTTATCCTAATTGTTATTAGAGGATATTATAATTTTCTTGAACAAGAAAAAGATGGTTTCTGAAATAATTTACATTTTCTTAATTTCTAAAAGTTTTACTAAGCGTTAATTTTAAAGGGTGATAGAAGACATAAAAAGAACAAAGAATTCTGATACAACTTTGTTCTAGGATGTGTCACGTTTTCAGAAAAAGTAATAAAGTTGGAAACTGTAACATCATTTTGCAGCGTTAATAATAGTAGCTTAATTATGGGGCTCTGTCAGAAGATGAAACAGAGCAAAAAACCTTAATAACATTTATTCGTATGATAAATAGTTTACGCGTAAATTCGGATTCTTTTTAGATTTCAAAAGTCAATTTTTTTCATGAATTTGAAGATGTTAAAGTTTACAGCTTTATTATTTTTTTTTGAAAAGGTGGTAGTAATAGAACAAAGTCGTATTAGACTTTTTTGTTCCTTTTGATGTCTTCTATCATTTCTTAAAATTAACACATAGTAACCCCTTCCACCCTAGATATACACATGCTGATGGTTCATTTAAATCCTTACAACTATTACTTATATTAGGTATATCGCATTTAAAACGTTCGTTCTAAAACTACATCGCGGTGTCTTGGAGCCTGTTGCCAGTTCTCTACGAAATAAAGGTTGTACACGTAATTAATTTATTTTTGTTGGTATCTTGTTTTTCCATAAATTCGAAAACCACCAAAGATGCTGCGTTGTGGCAGATCTAGCAAGCAGTTAAAGCTGCTACATGTTCCATGAAAAGCAGTTTAGTATCATAGGTTTTTATATTTTACCATACAACAGATCTACTCCGTCAAACTGGATGTTATCAAGTTGACGGGAAAGATGGGGGGGTTAAAGACCATAGATGTCAGTATTTCCAGACACTGAGCTCGAAAATAGAAGTGTACGCTAACCAGAAGTTGGTTTTAGTCACGCTATTGCATGTAACTCATAGCAAGCCATGAACAGAAGATGAGAATGACACGATTGATGACACCTTAAACAGATGTTCATAATGTAGCTACACAAATCGTATGAAGGTCCCGCTTTTTAGGCAGAGAGTAAAACTGAGTTCCACGTGAACAATGCCACATGCAGTGACTGTACAACGCTGCTATGACATACTCTGAAACGCCTTTCGAGTGATCTACAGAGGAAATAAATACTGGACCATACAATTCTATTATTACTGCGTGTCTCATTAAATTTCAGTTGTTATTTCGAGGAGAGATTATTTCCATTCGAACAGAACCGTCTTTATAGAATTTTGTCTCATATTCGCTTATTATTATCTTAAATTAATTCTAGAGCCTTCTCAATATATTAATTTTTTTTGCATACTGATACACACATGTGAAAAACAACAACTCCTGCTTTTTGTTATGGTCCCTAAATTTTTATAAATTACATTCTCTTATATTATAAGCATAACAACTATAAATTCTCGAAGTCCACACTTTTAAAGTACCACGTTTTTATCCTTTTATGATCTACCATCACAATGCACTGTATTTAAGGTAGAAAAAATCTACTAACAGAAAATGAATTCGCAGACAATTTATAGAGATTCAACGAGATCACGAATCAGCCAAATACCCGTGAGTTCGATTTTCGCTTTATAATCCCTAAGGATTTGCCGGGACCGTAGACGTGTCCTTGTCTTTACATGTTAGATAGGAAGGGTCATTTAACTCTGACAGTCGTTTTCTTCGTATAATTAAAAAATAAAACCTTACAAAAAGCAATTATAAAACTTAATAAGAGAGAGGAAAATTTTATTTTTGTAATTTTAATTTTTTTTTGTTAAAAAAACCACTCACTTCATAATTAATTTCATCAAGACAAATTAATTAGAAAAGTTAGAAAAAGAGATAATGCTACAACTGGAATGAAAAGCGACACATGTAACGAACGATTCCAGAGCTAGACTATTGGGAAAATAATTGGGAAAACGAAAAGTAAATGCATTACATAGGACAGATGCATTTCCACAAAATGAAAACTAAATTAATTTTTATGCGCTGGGCCTGGACGCGGTTAATTAAGTTTTACTCCAAACATGGTAGTTTTTGTGGCGCCCCAATGCCTCGTAAATGAATGCTACTTCATGTACTATTTATTTATTTTTCTAGTTTTTGTAAGAATTTATTTGAGGTTTCATTATTTTTGTCAGACTTGTAATAAACGGAAAATCCTTATAAATTGCAACATTTTTTATACAAAATTAAACTTATCCCTCCGCATTCTTTCTACTTATAGATTAATATCGAAGTGAGTTCAGGGCCATCAAAGTAATTTTCGAACCCATCATCATGGTTATCTTTCTCAAGCAAACGTTTCCATAATCTTCCACCGTTTCTCCATTTTCTCGTTTAATTATTTCCCAGCGGGAGTTAGATTACAAATTATGTAAAAGCTTCCACTAAAAGCTTTTTTTTTTCAAAATAGCGCAACTAATGTGTAGGTATATATACAACATACATTTATGCAGTTATAAATTCTGGCAAAAAAAGTGAACTAAAATATATCAACACAATCTGTGGTCTGAATCCGAAACTTTCTCCGGAGTACAATTCATATACGTGTTTTGAGCAAAAACAAGAGTTTGGGAAAACGCACGCATAACTCGTTTGGTAAACTTTGGATGTCACTTCCGATTTATTCCGCAAAGCTGGCAGTACAAAAAGCTGAACCATTTTTATTCTTAGGTAGTTCGTGACAAGGATAAGTCAATATATCTTTTTCCAGGACAAAACAACCCTAACAATAGTGTTGCATCGTAATGCACTTACAAGACGAATCATTCAAACCGACAGGACCGGATTTAAGATATTTCCTCTTTCGTGTTGATAAATAGTACGGCTTTGTGATTTATATGAGTTTTCTGAGGGGAAAAAATAAAACCCTTGTTTGAGGGTGCTTTCAACTCAGTTTATGATTTATTTCTTGATATATCGAAAAGTCAAAAACATCATTCTAATAAAACTCTGGAAAGACATTTCAACATATCCCTCATTTTAAACAGATGATTAAATTGACCTCTTTCAAATATTTTCATGTAAAGGGCTTTACTAAGTTGAATTCCAAATCCATTTGTTTGTGTAATAGTGGCAAGTCAATTAATTTTATAATTACAGTCCACATCCATTTATAAACTCAGTCATAAAAAAATTTGTTAATTTTTTCTTTATGTCAAAATATAAAATTTCCATCGCAAAACAAAACGAAACTTGATTAAATGAAAGCAGTTCTTAAAAACAAAACTTAGATTAGTTAACTTTCTTAAAACTTTCAACTTTTTGACGTTTCACAAAGACAACAACAACCTCAAAATTTTCATGTTTTCTTTGTTTACATTTTCTTAACTTAACACATAACCTTAAATTTATTTTTTGGTCTACAACATGTATGCGCTTCTTAAAGGATCAAATTAGAAGAGAGTTTGTTACAAAAATGGCCGTCTTTATATACCTTTTTGTCGAAACAACAGAATATGGTACAATTTTTGTATGAAACAAAAGCACCTTTTTCAAGTGAATTTAACATAACCAAATTATTGTTTATAAATTTTAATTTACACAAAAATTAATTAGATAAACTTATAGATAAAAAATCCCAATCTAATAGTATATAACACTTACGTTTTCATTACACAACAAGGCCTTCATTTTGATAGCTTCTAATTCTCAAACAACTATTTATTAACTTATTTTCATAAGAATACCTTATCACACTTTCTTATTTTCACAAATTTAAACATTATATGCTAACAAATATTATTTGCATAATTTCAGACATCAACAATATGAAGATTCTAACCAATTACAGTATTTCAATGTACGTTCCAAACATAATTATATGTTGTATAACTGATATCATTAATAACAAGCAGCCCCACATTTAAGATAGTTAACACTATGTGGTAATGAAGCAGCTTTACAATCCTCTATCAAAATTATTTATCCAAGAGCGATAAAGTATTGAAATAGAAGAAACTTATTACAACTGTAATATCAAGTTAACATGAAAACACATTTTTCTTTTATTAATTGCAAGTAAGGTAATAAATACTTGTATACCTCCTTATTACAAAACACCTTGTCTGTGTTAGGTTAAATCTTACATTAACTTTGGTCTAACCTTAAATTAAATGCAAATTTAGATAATCATCTCCCACATCGTGTAACGTGCTAATATTCTCTATTCAATTTTAATGCAATTGAAAATGCATTTATAGCAAATAATCTTAGGACGGCCCTGTACAATTCAGTATATTTTCGTTGGGTTAAAATTCCAGATTTTATTTCAAATCAAATGGCGTTTCTCGTTAATATCAAAGGTCATCCAAGGCGTTCTCACGCAGATAAAAATGTTTCTAGAATAAAATACAGAAATAAAATTGCCTTTTTAACAAAGGACTATGTCGAAAATTGCATTTGAATCAGATTCATGTATCCGCTCTGTGCCTATTTCTTGTTTGTTAAACTGAATTCTTCGGAAAATACAGAAAAGGTATGTCTAGACGGTTTTTTTTTGTAGACTTCCAGTGAGAAGTTCATCGTTTCGTCTCAGTAAATAAGTTCCAGAATATTTTAGAAAGAATTTATAGGAGTGGCTTAAAATGCGTCAGTGTAGTTTTTGATAGAGTGGTTATGTTCCCTCTCTTAAGATTATTAGCAGAAAGATATTTTTGCATCCCCAAAATTCAGTCGGTCTAATACAGTAAATCTGGTAGAATCTACATCGAAAGAAGTGACGGTCAAGCTACGTAGCAGGTTTCGTCCTACGCTACGGGCGGCTTGCTCGGATGTTCCGCCAAATGCAATGAGTTGGTTTTTGTTTAAGTTAGTTTTGTGATCATTTTTTTCGTCTCGTTTACCGTTTACCGGACGTTCTTTGTTAAAAATCATGTAAAACTACTGAATATCGTTAGTGATAAATTTAATGTGAGCCACTCCTATCGAATTTCGTGCTTGCTATGTATAAAAAAAACATTTAACTCGACGCGTCCGTAGTTTTATAAACATCTGTATTGCACTTTCCGTCCGTGGGAACAACAAACTACGTTGTATTTAGTCCACGTGTACTAAGCTTGTCATAGTTTTGATTTGCTCCGTTTTGATTCGACAGATTTAGGCTAGCGTTCTTTTCATTGGAGCGTGGAGATTTGTAAACCCTAAATTCACTGTACTATAATTTTTAGTTTTAAAAAGGAACACACCTTGCTTTTAGGCGCGGTCCAGACAGGCACTTTTGATCCAGCTTCTACAGAAGACGGTCGACTCCGGTCGACACTACAGAAATACCGTTTCACTTTAGTCAAATAGAATTTAAAAAAATTCTAAATCTAGTTTTCATACAGTTTAATCGACTGTCGGTTTCGGATGCCGGCAGAGTTAACTAAAAAAAAACTTACAGTTAATAATTATATCGTTTAATTAAGTGTCCGGATATTAATCAATAATTCGTGGTTAATAAAAAGTACAGTTATGTCGCAAAACACTTTTCCGGATGTTTGTGCTTTTGAAGAATGGGAAATCTAGTTTTTTCCTATTATTATAGTTATCGTATCGTACTCTCGTTTAAACAATTACCGTACCGAAATAAATTAATAATTACAGACTTTCTCTACAGTGATCGAAACTTCGATCAATAAATAAATTTGAGTTATGTGCCTTATAAATCAAGTTCAGATTTAAAGAATATGTGGGTTGTTTTATTGAAAACAACGAACCGTTGTGATGGTTCTCAAAATTAGATCAACAACCAAATCTTATGGAACTTTAATGGTTGCATTCAGCTATTGTACTTTGGGGGTGAATTTCTAAATAATGTTTCACCACATCTAGATATTACGTGGGTTATTCCCTTACACCTTTAATTTATGAAAAGAAGAATCTACTGACCTTCCAGTTTCCATTTGCGGCGATTGCTTGATGTATGCTGTAGCCAAACTTGTGCAGTTTACCGTTGATTTTGTTTTCGATTTACAGACAACTAAAGGTATTGTAATTTATGTATCTTTTTGAGTGTTGAACATTTATGTAAATTCGTTTTGAATCTTGATAATAATTTTTATAGTTAGTTTTTTCATTCAAATGTATTTTAATACAATTCTTTTATTCATTAAATTTTTATTATTGAAAGAGCTCTTAGGTAGGGACTTATTATTTAAATTTTTGAATGTAAAATGTGTGATCTTTTATATTTTTATATTTTTTCTGGTGTTTTCTTAAATAAATATGATTTTAAAAGTTAATTAATATCAGTAAGATTGAACCATATAATTATGAAAGTTTTCATTCATATTTTCATTAATCCAAATTTTTGACTTTGTTGAAATTAACTAATATTTGCATTAACTTTTTATTGGTCTGATTTCATTTTCTGATTAGTGTTTTCAGACAGATTTATTAGATTCATTTAATCTATTCGATCTATTTAATTATCATTAATTAAACTTTATAATCAGATGGCACCCTTCTTGTGTATGTTTTTGTGTTTTTTTGAAACCTTTATCCATTACTTTATAAATGAAACAACTGCAGAACCAATAGCTACGACCTGAATTCAAAAATTTGTAAGATACAGCTAAATCTCAAGCCGTGGTAATCTTGAGCATCTTTATTAAAGTAAGTATAATGTTTATTGATTTTTTATCGATTTTGTAAGTCATTTAGTCCGGCTAAAAAACCGACGTTTCAATAAGAAATATCCTAGGGAAGGCCCCATAATGAAAGCAGTATCAAAAGCCAAATGCAACTGTGGAAAAAAGCTCAAAAATTACTCAATTTGTGAAAGAAGGATTTTACCTTAATATTTTAAGCTATACTTAGTTATTATTAATTTTTATTATTATTAAGTTGTCTCAAAGGCGTTAGTCTCAGAGTTCAACAAGAAACAATAAAAAAATAATAAATAGTACTTAATAAATAAAATAAATTGATTTGATTCCTATAACTTATAGTAGATACTGGAGATGAAACTGCCACCTAGTTAATAGTCTACTGAACCAATAACTTCTGCTAATTACTTACATACATAAACCATTCCCCTTTTACCGCATTTCGCAGTGTCGGGGTTCCACACAAAGTCTTATGGGAGTGCAACGGAGGTAATGGAGCTATTGTAGCAAGTACATTACGCTCCCCATACTTTATCACTCATACAACTTTCATACCTTAACCTAAGGAGCTCGAACACGATAGTACTAAATTTGATTCAGTCGCAACCGAGGTTTGAACCCCTGTCCCTCTGAACGCGAGGTAGGATCTCTACCACTCGACCACGGAGGGCCTGGATTTCGAGAATTTACTAAAACACCCTTTTATATATTATAGGTTTATTTAATATAAATTTAAAGAAATAACTAAAAAAACTCAATCAAAGGGAAATAATAGTACAGTGTTTTTTTTGTGGAAAGATTTAATGAAACGATTTTTTGATAAAAATTTTAAAAATTCAATTTTTGGATATAAAATCGTGCAAGGTCAATAATTGGTTAGGCAAGGATGCAATTTAATTTAAATCTATTGATTTTCTAACACACGTACTAAAAGGAATAGAATTAAAATCAAATCAAATTATTGTATTAGGTAACTATCAGCAGATCAGATGTTAATTAATTCCAGTAGTAAACATATCAAACAGGATAGAATGAATAAAGTATGCCTAAGGATACGGCAACATCAGGATAAGGAAAATAATTTTATTTATTCCAGAATAATTTCTATAAATAGACAGCATTCAATTATTGTGTCCTTATTAATAAATATTAAATTACACAAATATTGCAAAAGAATGTGTTTATCTCTTTTTCTTGAAGAATTTCTTGATATACCAAAGTTTCAAAAATATTATTCTAATAACAAGCTGAAAAGGTATTTAAAAACCCGTCCTTGTTTTAAACTAACGATTAAATTAATTTGGACTTCTCGTGGTAAATTGGTCGTTCGTGCTAGGTACCACAGGAATGAGGCTGGTCGTGTTCAAATAAGTGGTGTGGAGGGAAAAATTTGCAAATTAAATGTCATGAATAATTAGTTACCTACCCAGCAGTCCAATTTTTTCTTAAAATTCAGACTATAACCCCGATACCTCACAATATTCTCAAAAACAACAAACGTACAGTTCAAGTATTTTCAAAGCATCCGCCTCATTTAAGCTTATGTTGTTTACATTCTCCACTCTTGGATTTAAAGTAATTTAGAAGTAATATTCGCGCTCCAAACTAGATTTGTATGTAATATTAGTTTGAATAGACCTAAAATTGGAGGAGTACGCTAACGTCTGATTAGTTTGTCAAGGTATATTCTTGTAATTCAATACAGATGTGCGTGCCCAAGTTGAATGCCGTGGATCGACGCTTCGTAATTGCCTATTTACTTTGATATAACGAGGGGTTTTAGTTATTCTAATCGCAGAGTCTTCCCATTGTTCCTTTTGTGCAATTTAGATGATTCCATCATTTATATAATGTTACAATTCCTGTGATGTGCCCTGTATTTTGATGATAAGCGCTAAACTTGCCTTCCCACTTCGTTTTTAATGACTGGCGTGCCTTGTTTATCTTCCGGAGATTATTTATTTCCAAAAGTTTAATTAATTAATCATTGAATTCTTAGCTTTCTCTTCGTTAACAGTTTTTAATTAAAAAAATTTACAGTATAAACAACACAATTAAGAGAGCAAAATATTTAAGTTACTTTCGCGCTTGGTTAAACGTAAGGAGTTTTTTTGAGAAAAATAAACAAGCACCGTAATTAAAACAGTACATCGCATGTATCAAATTCGTTTATTACTCATACGTCTGACAGTCTAAAAATGATCGCACATCCGATTTATCTGGATTTCTATAAAATAGCGTGCTGTATAATTGGTTGTCTATGTATGCTTTTATTTACTTGATTATTTTCAAATGCCATTTAGAGTATATTGCATTTTAACATAATAGCACTGCACAATAAAATTGGATTTTTAATTTTGTAGCATTCCGAAAAAATGTCCAGGATGTATAAGACTAAAATAGATGTTTTAGAAGGTGGTAATCATTTACAACTATTTAGCACAAATTCCAATCGTAATCATGAAACAACAGAGGAAGCTGTAATAACGACTACATTTTGTAAGTTAGTCTTGTGTTTAATGTAGGCTTTATATAAGCATTTGCCTGAAAAGCGAAAATTCAAAGCAGATGCTGCTTAAAGCTGTAGGAAACACAAGGAAAATTAAACACATGATGGAATATAAAACAAATAAAATGATAGTCCTCAAAGAGACTTGAGAAAATTTACATTATACTAAAAAATTTGAAGGCAATTAATTCATAACGTTTAAATTGATGGAACTGATTTTATTCTGAATAAAACAGCTTCCTCAAAACAAAAATTGGATCTGTAGGCATTGCAAATCTACATTAATGCTATGTATTTAGTATAGTATGCAGATGTTTGTTTAAGATTTATTCTATTGTGTATCTTGTACTCTATGTTTGATTACACTTCAATGGAAAATTGAAAAATCGAAAATTTTAAATAGGAGTCACTGATTCTAAATAATCCTTATTAATTTCCAATTAGTAACGTGTGAACTAATTTCTATGATCCATAGTAAAAATTATTTAATTTTCGTGTTTGCCATATATTTGTGTTGCATTTTTGTGCAACCTTGTACATCTAATTTGTTTGTTTTACATTTTATTTGCAAACCATTAAGATTGTGCTATGAAGATGTATGAGCGTGTATGAGTAATTCCAGATACATCGAACGTATGTACGAATAATTTTTAGTATTTATATGAGATCTATGAATAACTTTTTAAAATTCTCGATAATTTGGAATTATTTTTGTTATACACGTATATTTTAAGTTACTAAGCACTACTTTTTATTTCAAATAAAATTTATTCCTAAGAAATAAACAAACTTAATGTTAAAATTTTACTATTCCTTCTCTAGTTTTAATATACAGTATGCGCCGCTTATTAGAATCACGTTAGTACGTTTTTGAGTCTATTAAGCGGCGATGCAATTAAGCAGCTCCTGTATAAAATGTATTCTTATGGGATTTAAAAGGAATCTGTGAGTCATAATAGTAGATAGTATGTATTTATGACTGATACGCACAAAAAGAAAACTGAAGCTGACTCTCACGCACAACCTGTTTACCGTATCGTAACTCTAATTATCCAAATTTAAGCAGATTCTTAAAAACAAGATTCTTCCGAAAAGAAATGAAAAGGTTCGTTATAAACCTATAATTTTTAAAAGCCTTAAGTTCCAGCAAAGTAGGCAAATGGAAAGTCCCAATCTAATGGTAGTACTTAAATTAGCAAAAACGTTGTTAGTAAGTACAAAATAAGTTTTGTATGTTATTAGTTTTTTTGATTAATAAAGATAGAATTTAGTGATTCTAATAAACGTATTTCGAATAAAAACTTGCATTTAAGAATAGCAAAAGGAATTTTGTTTTTATACTTTGGTTCATATAAGCGGATGATGCAAATAAACAGTGATTCAAATAACCGAAACCTATTGTATTATTTTAATTCCTAGAGGCTATTTATTTAGTTGTTGTAGTAACCGGTTTTATTTCGCGGTCACGTCACATTCTTTGGATTTTATTCTTCAGCAGTGTTGGATGTATATTCACGTAGCTATAAACTTTATCAGTTTTAGATGAAGTTAATTTTTATTAAGTTGATTAATGATTTACATTAAATTATATTTCTCCCCCAATGTCTAGGTGGTATCTCTCCCAACTGAGCTACCGAGAACGACTATCAGGAAGGCGAGAAATCCTCCATATGAATTAGATATTTAGCAAACATACAAAGTAACTAGATATTTATTCATAATAATCTAGATGCTTTGAATATTGATGTTGTTGTCATGCGAATTGCTGATCTTCATTAATAGTATTCAAAAAATGTCTACTGAAGAACAATTGAGACATAAATATTAATATTTGTATCATTTCATAGAGAAGATCTATGGTATTAAAGATCGCATTTGGCTGCGGATTTACATAGTAATCAAGTATGAAGTTTAATGTTATTTGGTAGTTTGGATACCTAAAAAGTTGTAAATATTGTGCTATAGGTTCTAAGGAAGGATTCTATATGCAAAGATAGATGTAATTAACTATTTTAGATTAATTATTTTATACTTGTGTAACTGAAGGCATTCAAGATGGACGCCATTGTCAAGCTAAAACAATCTTATTCTTTGACCAAATTAACATTCTAATATGTCTTTTTCTCTACATTTCCTCTACAAATTTTGGGATTTATTAATAATTAAAAATAATGTTTGGTTAGAAAAATATTTAGTAATAATTAATGCAATTGTTTCTGGTGGAATCCACTAAATTTGTGTTAGTGCATTCCTTTGTTTTTTCAAAAGGTATAAAAGAAAATCAAAATCTGGTTACTCTCTCTCTCTGTAATTTTGTATTGTTCATCGAGCATGTAGGTTTACAGAGCAAATTTCAAAAATCTTAAGGTTAAGCGCGGAAAAATGTAACCGTTGACATGTGTCAAATTCTGAGGTTATAATTTTGTTATGTAAAGTGGTTATCATTTATGAAAGTTTTTTAAAAGTTAGTGAGTAATAATGGTAATAAACAATTTGAATATAATATGATTAAACAATGTGGTGAAATTTAACTTGGACTTAATTTATTTATTTATTTTGAAAAATAAATATTCTCTGCAGTTATAAGTGTGTTAAAGTTGGTGTTTGGAACTTTAGTGAGATTTTATTCTCACTGCTTTTTTATTAATGAATTTACAAAATGAAAAAGAAGCATCTGCTGTTATTAATTATGGAATTTTCCAGTCTCACAAATAACTTTTCCATCAAAAGACAAAAAAGGCCATGTTGTAAACTAGCTAATGATAGCTACTGTTTTACAGAAATCTACTAGCACAAGTCGGTAATTAAAAATGAAGCGCCAAAATTAAGTAATTTGAATCAAAGATAATTTTGTTTGTTGTTTTTAGTTTTAAAAAATTATTTAGCTAATAAAAGAAAGAGAAATTGATAAGACTAAGAGAATTAAACTGTTTTTCAATTCATTTTCTTTTAATTTAGTTAATTGTAGTAGGTGTTGTAAACAAGCTAATGATAGCTACTGTTTTACAGAAATCTACTAGCACAAGTCGGTAATTAAAAATGAGGCGCCAAAATTAAGTAATTTGAATCTAAGATAATTTTGTTTGTTGTTTATAGATTTAAAAAATTATTTAGCTAATAAAAGAAACAGAAATTGATAAGACTAAGAGAATTAAACTGTTTTCAATTCATTTTCTTTTAATTTAGTTAATTGTAGTAGGTATTCTGTCCAACAGGTATCCAGAATTTATTTGTTTGATTTTTAAAAAGTTAATTATGAGAATTTTGTTAAAAATTCTATTTGTTTTGTTTCTTTCTTTTGAGTTGTATGTTGATAAATAAATTGTTTCATTTAAATTTTTTTATTTGCTTGTATGTGGTCAGTTAATAATGTTTTGTAGATGTAATTTAAGTAGTGCCTCATTTATAGCGACCCGCCTAAAAGAGTCTCAAGTTAATTTTGGAACTTTGTTTCCAATTTAAAAAAAATAAATTTAGTATTTATAGCCGGTGCATTTTTTTCTTCAATCATAAAGGTAGGTGATTTTGCTTTGTATATATTTCCATTGTGTTTTTTGTCGGATGTCTGGTCCATGTGTTAATGAGCATCAATTATTATAAATTAATTTTAAACCTTTGTTCATCAATTTAAATGGGGCGTTCCCAATTATTTATTATAAAGACCCCATATAAATATCATCTCAAATGTCTCCACAGCGTGGGGCTTTTCCAAAAATGTTTCTTATTATTAACCCCAAGAACATAAATAGCATTGTAATATGTAATATGTTATATGAACCATGGACCAAAACCAGTACAAGCACGATTTGGATTCTGTACTGCAATCTTACGTAAATAGCTTCAAGGTTAATGATATACCTTATACTATCGTTTTCCATCATGCAGGACGAAACTCCGTACCACACTGTAAAATCCGTAAAAAACTTATCTTTGGTAAATCGCAACCCACTATCTGCTTGGTGTGCCATTTCACGGAGTCTCAATCCGATTAAGAATTGCCGGAATGTGCTTACATATAATGTTTATAGTTCTTCTAATGCAAATCTAACAGTGCTGGTAAATTGAAATATAGATTAAATCAAGACTATTAGATTATCTAGATTATTAAATCAAGGAAAGAAGTGGCTACATCTTAAAAGTGATTGTAATAATTGCTTAAGAATTAGTTACAACCGCAATAAAATGCGATATAAATCATAAATATCTTTTAAAAGCCAGTATTGGATCAATTATTTAAAATTTAAAAAGTTTCTAATTCGGTAGTCACCTACAGTTAGCCAGGGCGTGAAATAAATCGTCATATTGCGTGACCGATACTGCTCACCATTTTTATGTTTACATATTTTTGTATTTCATTTTATATTTATTCCTGTGCCGAACATATAATTCGGGAAAAATGATTTTCAAAATTCAACGTTTTATTATTTTGAATTTGAATGCTTATTATTTTATAGAAAAGTGATGGTCACTGCGTGTGCTTTACGCCAAGTATTTACGCCAACATTGATGTATGAAGAAGTTTTGGTTAAATTAATATATATTGAAATACAGATGTGACTAATTTAATTATTTTAAAAGAATCTGTACAAATTTTATAAAATAATAGTATTATTTATTACACCGTGTCTGAATCGCGTAGTATGTAGTACATGCAACGGCCGAAACGAGCGAAGTGGCCTGGCAAGATGCTAACCCGACCGGGAGTAGCTCATTGTATGGACGCACTGAACGTGTTAGGAACTGTATCAGAGTAATAACATGTAATACTATTAAATCCATATGCAGAATGTTTCAATCTCTGTAAGCTTACCTAGTCAACTTTTAATGTTTGTAGATTCTTATCGCACTCACCTGGAACAAAACCTAAAATGAGTATATTTACACCTTAAATAAAATGTAGTTAGTTTCAACAACAATTTACTGATTGTTCATATCATTGTTCAAAGTGCCTAAACAACTAATGACGAGCATACCCAATGACTGTAATGTTCTAGGATTCTGTCATTAAACATACTCATTTTTACAGCAGGTCTCTCGGATCAACCGTTCTTCAGATATCAAGAGTTACGTTTACATCCAAAAACTGCAAGCGACGTCGTGCACCACGAAACAAATATGGCTGCCATATTTCAATCAAATGGAATAAAAATGAAATGACAGTGGTTTTGATCTACCAATACTTAGGGGGGATAACACACAAAAAACTATCTTTTTTCGAAATGATCGAGCGACCAGTACTGCACTACTTCATATGGATTGATCCTAATTGCTATGAAGGGGGATGACAAAAAATGGCCATTAATTTAATCCGGCACCTCTAAAATATCAAAGCTTAGATATTTCTCGACTTATATTAACAATCAGAATGAGTCCAACGGGTTTTTTTATACGGAAAGCGTCTGGGCGTACGGTCTGACAGAAAATCGAAAATTTGTAAAATTGTCGTTTCTCGACCGTCGATTTCGACCATACTACTGGACCGATTTTAAAGTGTTGGATACTTATCCGACGTAAAATTTAATGCTCTTTAATTCTTGTACTAGTAAAGTCTTAGTTGCAAAGCACTGCTTTGGAGTTATAAGCGAAAAACTAAAAAAGATCCGAAGATTTCGTGGTTCTTTTGAACCCCTCAGGTAAGCTCGAGTCGAGGGACCGTGCAAACCTAGGATAGTTATATTTGACCTCAAACGAAGCGATCGAAACGATCTCCCGCTTTCCAACATTTATTTGCACCAACGGATTCTATTTTACTAGCCTATTCAAGGAAATCTCCCAACTAGAATATTGTCCACTCCATACAGATCCTACCGAAGAACGCCTTTTACTCTTTAATAACATTCATGCTTCTTTCTGGTTGTCATTCAGCGTGCTTGACTTTGTTTAGCTACGCTAACATGAAAGAAGCCAACATGGATACCTGCACTGTGATACGACAACTTGAATATGAAAATACACTAATGTTTAGATGTATTACTCCTGTATTATAGTTATACGATACTCTGTTATAGTTATACGATATACGATAGTTATGTAGTTATACGATATACGATTCCTCTGTAATAATGTAGTGTTCAAACCAACAGTAAACCAAAAATAGTAGGAAGCAGCTGTAACAAGTCATTTACTCACAAAGAAAATTGAGTAATAATCAATTTTATTTAGTTGTATTGTTATATACAGCTACAGGGAAAAAGACATAAATGATCTTTAGAACAACGATTTGGTTTGAATATAAAATGTTTATTACAGTTTCATTTAAAGTTTTATGTAGTTAGGGGCGCTACCGTTTTGTTGGGGGGGGGGATTATGGAATATAAATAATAAGAAAGTAGCCATTTTGTCTTTGCCTGTAACAGTATTTTCCTTCGCATAAGTTTTGTGTTTATTTGTCGCACTTTATGTTGATTTAAGTTAGTTTTGGTTTGGTGTAGTTTTGATTTCTATTCATTAATTGATGTGAAACTTAAATCTCTCAATTTACATAAGGCAAAAATCATAATAATTAGTAATAATAAATCATCAAAGTGTTTTTTGACATGTCATTGTAAATTGGAATTTTATTTAATCTGGATTGGGAAATTAACGATTGTTAATGTTTGTAGTATAATTATGACTACAGTTTATTGTTAACTCGACATGTTATACATGCCTTAAATGTAACTACTGTTTTTATGTGTTTCACATTTAATACATAATGATTATTGGTTGATTTACAACCTATTGTAAATAATATACCTTGGGGCCTAAAATATGAATGGGAAGCCCTGATGGTCCAGAACAGCAGTGTTACTTAGGTATAGAAATAATATACTATTTGGGAGAGTGCAATCTTCAGGGTGGCGGTGGTAGTAAACCATATATGTGTAGGCCGTGTAAAAGGTCTCTGTTAACATTATTTGTGTACACATGTTTGATTTATGTAATTTTAGACGTGATATATGTATTGTTCTGTGCCTATTCCCCTTTATTGTTTTTCTATGTACTTAGGTATGTGCTCCTGTTCTGACGTGAAGCTCACGTCCTACAAAAAGAGGTTTACACACGTTTCTTATTTTATATGTGCCTTTTAGATACAAATGTTTGATCACAAAGTATCATTTGCTATATCAAATATTAGATTATTATGCTCAGTAGTCCTTGGTGTACCTTTTCTAGTTGATACGTAAATTCCTATGCATGTCTAATTTCACTTACTGTTGATGGTTTATGCCAATGAGGAGATTTATATACATTGTTTTATCAATGCATTGTATAAACACAACTATATCGACGTTATAAAATGATTTATTATTATGTATTGTTCCGTTTAACCAAAAACTTATTGTAATCAAACTATATAATAATTTGATCACTGATTGCACGTCAAGCGATGTCATATTTACTCTGGGTTAGTAAATCTTCAAGGAACTTTTTAAAAAACTAGCCGCTTATTGTCTTGCACGGGCAAATCCGTCCCTCCTATACTCAATTAATAAAATACTACAACCATAATTAACTGTTCTTTTATTTGTGTTTATCTCGCTTCTTCCGTCCCTATGAAGTCAAGCAATCGTTATCAATTTATGATCATATGTTGTAAAACATAATTACGGCGTTGGATGAAGTTTGTTCTTTTTGTATTATATTTTGAATCATAAAATCTGTTATTGGTAAGGTTGGTAGTGTTCTACCAACTCTAACAAGAAACCTGAGCCGTGGTCGTCTAGCAGTTAGGCCCTGGGACACATCAATATTGCAAACTTTAATTTAAAAGAAATTTAAAAAAACGTATGTAAAAGATTTTTTCCCACCAAAAACGTTTATTATTAACTTATTTCCTACTAATCGATGGTTTTGGAGAAAACTAAGGTGCGTTAACTTTAAGAAAACAAATAGAGAGCAAAGTACTGTAAAAATTATCAGTAGATTGAATGGTGTATTATAAAATGTCTTGATATTAGTCAGTGGACATGTCTGAATGATTATACAGCATAGCAAAAGAAAATGCTGGTGCTAATTTTGCCATATACGTATTCCTGATTATATGACTCATTCAACGATTTCAAGAGATTTTGTTATTACAGTTAGACAATTAAATACATATTATGTTTCTATAAGAAAAAAATAACTGTAGTTTTACTGACTGAAGCTACTGAGTTTATATTGGCAAAATCAATACCAATAATAAATGACAATGAGTGACGTAAGCGGATTTAGCTTTATAGGTTGGACAGGAAACAATAAAAAAGAAAAACGAAATTTAGTGCCCTTAATTGAAATCTCATTAGCTAAAAGTATTTAAATATCAGCGTGCATTCGGCTTCTTTTGGAATAAGACTTAGACAGTAATATGTAATGGGAGATCCTCAAAGATGGTTGTTAAATGGTTTAGTGTTAATCCCATTACCGTTACTGAAAATGGTTCAATGAATAAATATTTATGGAATGTAATATTAAACATGTCCGATAGCACAAAATACTGTAATCTGGATAGCTTTATGCAGGCTTGTGGTGTTCTCATGGACCAAAAGTGGAATGAAACAAAAATCTCTTCTGATAAAAAATCGAAGAATTAATTACACTACGATTTAATTCTTAACCTAATCTAAGAAACATTCAGGATGTGTCTCTATTCGTATAAAAGAAAACTAAAAGACAAAAAACTTAAAGAACTGAAGTAACCCGAAAACAACTCGGGAGAGGTGTTCCCAATATTGTTTTGCTCCTAACAACTTTATATCTAGATACAGAAATTTATCTTTGTGAAACAGTGCCAAAAATATTAACATTTTTATTTTTCTACATCTCTGAAAGACAATTTGTGGTATTTGTGAAAAACCCATTAGTCAATATCTTACTTTTAACACCAAAACCTGTGTATTTAAGATAAGTGGTAATTTATTTCACTTAAAATCACTCATTCTGTCCCATAAAGCATCGATTCTTGCGGAAAATGGCTCTAAAAGCGAGACGTATAAGCTCTGAAATCGGTTCTCATATTACGCAGGTTCAGTTGTACGACACATAAATCGTTGTTGTAGTCTACAGCGTTTTCAGGTATTTGAGAAATTTTTCATTACACGCGTTCTTTTTATCTTTCTCGTCCGCCAATTTTCTCTTAAATTCGTCTCAGTCACTAAAAGACGTGACCGGATTCAGTATTTTCACGCGGTCACTCCAATTGTTCTTATTACCGGTCCATTCGCTATAATCTTTTTGTACCATTCGTACTAAATTGGGAATGGTACGGCGTCGCCATATTTTTATCTCAAACGTGAAATGGCTGAATGTTTTATCATCGTTCTTGAGAAAAGCAAGATTTATATCCAGTACTCCTTTTATGGTTCTGTTCTATCGGACGTAATTTATAGGGGGTCGCGGAAAAAAATCTGCTACACGACCTACTTTTCCTACTCCAAAGCATAAGTCTTTAGGTGGCAAATCATTTACGAAATTCGATTTTGCGAATGTGAACACATACATTTTGCCTAACACGAACTACTTCCCATTTATTGCCTCTCTCCAAAAACTAATACACATCGAACACTTGACTTCGCGTCGAGTAGTTCAACCACCCTCGTACGAATTGTTTTCATAGCATTAACGAGGAGGAAACGTGGAAAACGCTTTACGGTTTTGCATTTTCCGTTTAAATTTGGGAATAGCTGACACGGCGTACTACAGAGAAAGTTCATGGGGTTCGAAATTTAAACGGGAATGTGCCGGAATCTGGAAAAGCGTTAAAAGGATACTTACTTTTACTCAAACAGTAAACCTTGTGTGTAGCGACACGAAAAGAACATCGCTATAAAATAATTATGGTCGAAATTAACCTCAAAATCAGGGTTTATTGAGCGGAGTAAAGAACTGTATGAATTATGTATATTATACGTATTGGTTTTACTTGAATTGTAACGATACCGTCATTTAGTTAATTGAGGCTTTCAATTACAAGCATTTCAACAAAACAGGCAAATATTTATGTATATATGGAATATGAAGGTTCAATGAACAACAAATAATGTAGCCGTTGGTAATTTTTTTATAAAAAGTATACCCATTAACGTTTTTTGTGTTGTCTGTAAATGATATAGAACTTCAGGCGTTAAAAGTGTATGCTCATATTAAACCCGATTTTTGGAACCGCTAATTAGATTTTTTCCAACAAACTTCTAAATCTAGATAGCGATTTAGAATTTTCCCTTATTGTATCAAAGCTTTTTTGTTAATAATTATATTGTATTTAATGTGTTAGCCCCCCGAACCCCACCCCACCCCCGAAATAAAGTTCTGGCTACGGGTGTGAAAAACATGTGAAAAGACATTCTACATGCTACCTTTAAGTCAGTACAGTATCAAATCCCATTACTTTTAAAATTTTTATTAGCTTTCATTAAATCCTTAAATCTTCCTACCTAGAATTAAATTGTATTTTCTTTTGTGTATTCGTTGCATAGTTTGAACATGATAATCATTTATGGTTTTGCAATTATTATTTATGTATCATAATACTTTTCAAAACGAATAGTTAGTGTTAATTTTTGTAGCATTAACTATTTTAGACGGTCTAATACCGAACTAACCTCTGTCGAAGCTAAGGTGGATATAGTAGGAGAAGTTTGTAACCAATCAATTGTAATCAATTTCTCATTAAGCTAAAAAAACTGTAAACCCGATAACAATACACTTTAATGCTGTTACAGGCGACCCCGCAGATAGGGGTTAACTTCTCTTAAAAAATCTCAGACTAAAAAGTTTCTTCTAAACGCTTTTATTTATTAAATATACAGACTATCCAATATTTGTTTAACATTGTTTAACATGTTTAACATGGGACTACGGATTGAGTTACGCTCAATTCGCGCGTTAGTTACATTTGTAACAGCTACCAGTATTCACTGGTGAGATAGAGGTTACCTATTCACTCCCTACTAGCTCTCCTGGCTAATGCAGGAGGTATTAGCATGCTCACCCGTCAGGGTCCATCTGCGAGGGAGTCCCATCACCCCTAGTCCAGCTTGCGGACTTACACTTTCCGAACGAGTTCAACCTCAAGTGTAGCTGAAACTTGGAAACTGGGTCTGCTTAGGATATCCCAGAATGTAACCACCCCGCCATACCATAATTAGGCTTGGTGAGCCTTTGACAGAGACCCGTCCGAACCTACCTTGAAGTAGAGACCCGGCCAATACCAATTAGGACGTGGGATTGGCTTAGGTGTGAGAGACTGCATAATCGCATCAAAATCCATTGTAAAGCGATCCCTGAAGTAGCCTTCCTGGGATCAGTCATACTTTTAGATCTTAAGCCACCTAAGCGATTCCAACTACAGGTCCATCCCAAGGTTGCCCTCGCGGCATCCAATCTACAGTGCGATACAGTTTCCACTTAGACAGCGTTCTGGCGGTCGCTGCTTAGATAGACTTTGCTAGTATCGACTAACCTACTGAAGTCTAACTACGTTCTGAGCCCGCCCCTAAACCAAGGGACGGGCCCTGAGACCCGTCCAGTCATAGTGTAGCTATACCAAACGCCGGCCTATTAAATACACGATGACCCATTAAGTAATAGTCAGACTTTGCCAGTGGTTAGATAATCGTTAAAGAAAGAAAATTCCTATATACTATTTTTCCCGTACTTCTGTACTTTTGGAGAAAAACATCATCAGTTCATCCCAATGTTTTCAAATTGAATAGTAAGAACATGCACATATTACAGTACATGTAATAGTGAAACATATTTTGAAGGTCAGGCAGATAAACAATACTGTATAGTTTCTCAAAGATGCATAGCAGCAAGTAATAAAAAATAAATCAGCAATAAATACTATACGTACCGTTTTGTTATTATTATTTCAATGAACACAAACACAGCTGCGCTGGAAATCTAACTGATCTAGAAAAGAAAAGAATTCGTGAAGATCAAGAAAGCTATGAGGATTGCCTAGTTTTATAAGTAGAGAATTTGATGACGTGGAAACATGTCTAACTCGATGTAACTATTCCGTATCAATTTTATACCAGTAAAAGTCTTGAAACTAAAAATTCGTAATAATTAATTTCCGTTGTTTCGAAACGCCCCAACTTACTACGCCTAAACTTATTTCTTATTATGAATAAAAAGATTGGAGGTATTAATTCTTATAGCCGTTGAAGGATTGTGGGAATATTAGAATAATAGTTTGGAACTATATAAGTCTCTGTTAGATCGTACCTAGATTGTAATGAAATGAACCGTGTTGTAGGTTTGCCAAGAGGCAACAGTGCGGAGCAAACCAACTCCAAAAACCAGGACCATTTCGACAGATAAGTGATGATTACCGTTTTCTGGGATTCTCAAGTAATAATTTTTATCAACTACTTGTAACACGAAAGGACAATAAAAGACCGTTATTAGACGGATTAAACGAAGAAATCAAAGCCAAAATGCCTTATTTGCTAAATAATTGCTAAAGTCTTGTTCCACCTAGACAATAACCCATCCCACAAGTCGGCAATTGTGATGGCGAAACTGCATGCAATTACGATTCAATTAACCTAGCATGCATCGTACTCTCCAGACTTTACCCTCTCGAATTTCTTTCTGTTTTCAAACCTCAAGAGATGGTTGGCTGGAAAGAAATTCTCATCGCATACTGAAGTTGTCTAATCTATAAATGAAGGTTTAGCTAGTTCTTTTCTTCTGGAGGAATGAAAGATATTGAAAAGCGTTAGACTATATAGACAAATAAATATGATTTTGCCCCAAAAAGTACAACAGTTTTTATTAAAAATATCTAACGGGGTGTTACACAAAAAGTCTACTACGGATTTAGCAACGCTAATTTCCCTAGTATGCACAGGGCTTTGATGACTTCTGGTCTCTGGTCACTTCAGGTATCACTGCAGTAAGAAGAGAGATCGATCTACAAAAGTTGAGCTGCTGGTAACGCCGCCGGCGTTTTATTAACCTGCGTGTATACCACATACAGCGCATCATTCGTAGGAGCACGCGCACTCAAATAATTACAATTAACTTATGTCTCCGTAAAAGTTGTTGAATTCTGAGAATCACTGAATAGACTTTAATGCCGTATTCACCAATCAATAGCTTGTTTCATGGAAAATGTTTGGTTTTATAAAGATCGTTTAAAAGGTCTTTAGACAGTGTTGAATAATGAGCAAAATTCAAAAGAAATGATCAAAAAAATTGGAAAAACGAACACAAAATGCCTTACGCTGCGAAAATGGTAACAGATAAAGGCAAACTGTAAGCAAACGTATTGTAGTTCTCAAAAAGATCCACAAAAAAGTCAAAGGAGGCATATATGCATCCCTTACAGATTACTCACAATCAAGGTTTCTTTGATAATTATTTTTTCAGAAAACTCTTTTCCCCTAGAATGGTATCTTACTCCCCCCTGGATGTAATGCCAGTGATGTCTCTATTTATTTACCGTTAGATTTGCTTCAACTATAATATGTGAAAATTTGAGGATTGTAGCTTACGCCATACAAGAGAGATATCTAGCCAGAATCCAGAATGATTTTTAAAAAGATGCTTCCCCCTACGACACACTTGGGTTTTTAGGTTTGGGGTAAGGCCCATATGCTTGTAAAATTTCAGTTTACTAAATTTTCTAGTTTTCGAGATATTTTTCGGTGGACAGCGGAACTGGCTATTATTATATGTTTGATTATTTGTAGACCAATTTCGAACATTTAACTTCGCACAATCCAGCATATGTGTAAGTAAATATTCCTCTAGTATCTACGCAAACGACATAGGAAACAATATTATTAAGAATTATGTTGTCATGTGCTAGTAAAAACGGAGACTTAGACCCTGTTCACATGGACCGTTTTGAAACGCGCGTTAGCGACAACATAGGGTTGCAATAGATGCGTACACATGCTAACGCGCGCTTTTATGTGTCGCGCGTCATGACGCCCGACTCGAGATTCCCCATACTAACGCGAGTTTGACGCGCGTTTCGAGATACATGTAATTGCATTGGATCGTACACCTGAATGCGCGTTTTTGCATTCTACAGTGTTGGGACTAGTAGTAAAATTCCATTTTTGGAAAGAATTTTTGGTTTAAAAGGGATAAAAGAACATTTTCCACAATATTAATAAAACAGGGATTTTTATGAACGAAAAAAAAACATAAAAGTAATTGGTAACTAAAAAATAAGTTGTATCCGACAAGGCAAACAATGAGAAATTAAATGATGTAGACTGTTAATATTAGTTAGTGTTGATGTAGTTGGGCCTTTGTCAATTCGAGCAAATTTTTTATGTAAGTTTGTATTTGTTTAAATTTTAATAAAACAAAAGTCAGTACATGTAAATCACTTATGCCGAATCACACCTGTAAATTATTATTCCCATTTATATACTTGTGGAGTTATATATCATTATAAATTTATTACGTAATAGTATTATTATCTGAATAAAAAACGATATGTAATGTCTATTACTAGTTTTTCTTCTGCTGAAATGCTATCCTCATAGCGTTTGTAGTCGGTGTAATATCGTCCGTAATTAATTTCAACAAATCGTCAAAAGATTTAATGGACATTCTAAATTAATTGAAAAATTTCAATTCATATTCTTTAAGTTTGGGATAGAGGGTTATGAACATGCCATTAATTAATTTATCCCTTAAAATAGGGTGCACCCAATATTTTCCGTTTTTTATACTGTTTATAAATGCGATACAAGATTATAAGACAAGTTACTTCTTCGAATTCCATTGTGCTACTGACATAATTAATCTGTAATAATGAATCGTGATACATAGACACTTAAAACGTCGCGTTTAGCGCTTACATGTGTACGCTCAAGGGTTTTTGGTGACGTGCGTCAAACGCGGCGACAAACGACTTCATGTGTGCAGGCTCTTACGGTAATAATGGACAAAGCACTACTTCCATGTTTCAACCATCTCGCATACTCAAAACAGCAGAAGAACTTCATGTATTAGTTTAGTTTGTTAATTTTAAAATTAAGGTATTATCTTTAAAACCAATATTTTGCATTTTATTGCATATCCTGGTTGTGTGTTGCTACAGAACACCCAAGCGTAATTTATTGTCAAAAATATACAGGCTGTTACAGGCAAAAATAATAAGCATTCAGTTTTTAATCCATTTTGATCTAGCAATGTACTGTTAGAAAGAGGAAATCTCGAATTTCACGCGGATGCCGATAGGTAGCACCAGCGCGCTTCGTTCAATTGTCTCTTCAGTGTTTGTCACGATGGCCACTGGACAACCGATTCGGATGTCTTCATGTTCCAGCAAGACGGGGCATCACCACACTGGAGCCTGGAAGTTCGAGGTTTTTGGATAATCAGATTCCACAACGATGGATCGACCGCATGGGACCTACCGATTCATCTTTACATCACTGGCCTCCAAGGTCGCCGGACCTCATTGTGTGCGGTTTTTTCTTGTGGGGGTTTCTAAAAGACTTCGTTTATGTGCCTGCTCTTCCAGCTACGGTGGCCGAACTGCGAAACCGCATAACAGCAGCCGTGGCAGCAGTGGATTCAGCAATGCTCGCAAAAGTTTGCGAATAATTTGAATACCGTCATGGACATATGCCGTGTATCTCAAGAGGCACATATTGAGCACCTATGATTTAGTATGTAAAGCAACGTCAAGATTAGCCCTGTAATATAAAGTTAATCTTAAATGACTATCGTTCATAATATAAACATTTTAAATCGAATGATTCTTTTTGAAACAGCCTGTACTATTATACCCCAATACCTGTATATTATGTACTATGTTAATTCTAGTATTAATGTAGTTTCCCATTGTATAGCAAGTCTATTGAAATGCATCAAATACAAACTATTGAGCCGGAAGGGTGAATTGCGATTTAAATTTTGCAACATTCAATTATTGCATATTGGTTCAATTCTTGTAAACAGTCGATATTATATTAATATTATATTGACATATATTAACATAAACCTTTATAACTAAGAACTCTATTTGTATTGAATACGTGGTTATTGCCATAAACAGGAACGAAATCACAACAAATATTTACAGTAGGCAGTAGATTTTATTAAAATCTTGTGTGTGTATTAGTAGTTCAATCACGCGAATAACTTGTGAATAATCTTTTGTGGTAAATACGTAAAAATAAAATAAATGGTAAATATTATTCAATACATTTTTTCAATTTTACAGTATTTTGAATTGATAGAAAGATATCTTACACTTTATAATAATTAAATTAAATGTTTCATAAATTTTCTCATTACAAAAATTGTACCTGTTTTCTTTGGTTTACAATTTTTTTCTCAACTAAATTCTATTTTATAGCTCACGCTGGGAAAGGTTCATTGCCCAGTTTACCTTTTAAGACTATACCTTAAAATTCAATTAATCGTCTTAAAAGATAGTTGACTTTTCTCGCCTTAAAATCTTGTAATCAAAATAAGAAAATAGATGCAGATATCCAAAGATTAAGACATCAGTAACTTATCTGTACTCCCTTGAATTGTCTTTTAATGGTGAAAAGTGCCTACTACCTAAACTGCAGGTTGAAAGAAAACCCCGATTATGGCAAATAAATTCATCAGTAGGGCAACCTCTCAGCATTTTCTGATAGTATGATAATTCAAAATGTTAGTGGTTATAATAGTAAAAAAGACTTGTTAAACAAAAGGAATTACTAAAGAGAAAAAGTATCCAAAACAATAATTTAATGTACTTAACAATACACTATTCTATTAGGTATCTGCAAGCAATTAAAAATCAAGAACTCGAAAATGGCGCAGTGTAATGTTAAAAAACCGACAAAATGCAGATTAAATGATTATCCTACCTTAACTTTGAATTTTACAAATTGCAGATGTTAATGTAAAGGCATGTAAAAAATCTACAAAATAAAACTTCAACAATCCTAATAATACAAAAGTTTTGTTTTACAAATGTTTAGTAAATAAATCGTAATTATACATATAAATTTACACAAATTAATTAGATTAAATATTGCTGAACTGTGAATGCTACATAGATAATAATTGTTGTTATAAAGAAAATACTTAAATATTTATCAAAAGTTCAGGGTACGTATAACCACCCGGTGCACTTTCTTAGATATTTTCAGCCCCCGAGTGTTACCTTGATTTATTCCTGGTCTGTGGGAAAACTACGTACTAATATAAACACATCGATTCCGACAGAGCCGTATAATCTAGTTTAGCGTTGTATAGTGGTCTCGTAAGAAATGAGTTTCGTGAGACGTTTATCGTTTCTAGCCTGATTTGGTGAAACTCCATAATCATGATATAAATAAAACTGATTAGAAAAAAATTCATCTGACTACTCTGACTATGAAACTGACTATGTCTACCTGACAATTGTTTCGACAGCTATGCGTTCATTATCAAAGATAATATAAATATAAAGAAACACTTCGTTAAGGTAAATATACAGAATTTAACTAGATAAAAAGGTAAAAATAATGTAAAATAAATATCTTATCTACACTTCTCTCAACGGAGAATTACTGAGCTCAATATGTTCATTCACTAAAATTTTCTAATATGTCTAATTTTCGTTTTTTATAACAATATAATAATAATATAATAATAATTACTACAACCCATAACCTAAACCAAGGCCCCAGAAGCTATAAGCTTGTGCGGGAGGGAGGGGGCGATTATTATTATTATGTAGGCCCAAGGTGCGGCTGCAGCCGACTTATAGATGGAACAGCGCAAATCCCACATTTGTGTTACAGCTAAGGAAAACTGCAGAAAACCTTAACCAGATCTGCCAGCGCCGGGAGTCAATCCCGGGCCACTTGGGTGAAAGTCCGGCACGCCAGGCATTACACTACTAAGGCTGTTTACAATATGATATTATTTTGGGGAGTCATTGTGTTTTGTCATTGATTTTTCTGGGTGTTTATTTTTGTGACTGCGCACATGCTCTTTATATCCTATGTCTAAATTTCGAAGTGTTTGGCCAATATATACTCAACTATACTATAATAATACCGATTAATTCAAACGGTAAATGCATTTGTAATTGTTGGTTTTTCGTAGTATGAGTGAAACTTTTTCTGATATATTGTCAAGATATGGTATAGATAATGTTATAATATTTCCCGAGACCACAGACGTGGAATGTTGTCTTCACACGTATAATACATGGAAGTTATATAAGACACAACACACTACTCTCTACCTTAAATAAAAAAATTGCTCCGGATAAATTACATTTGTTGTAAAAAGTCTTCACTAACTATCAACAAATTGAGACTTTCAGGCGGGTAGCTTCAATAGGGCACTAAATGAATATATAAATCTAGGAACACAGTAATATACAACAAATATAAAGCTATATTTCATCAATACAATACAAATTTATTTAGTAAATTTAACAAAGAACAAAATAAAGAAATAAAAAGATAATTTAAACTTGGGTATCAAAATTCTGTTTAATATCAATCCCAAAATAGTCTAATACTCTTTATTTGGAGATTAATACCTTTGGCATCAACATTTCTTTCTATTCAACTATAACTACTGTTGAAAAACTCACGTTTAAAAATATTAAAATCTTTGGCGTCGCCAGCTTGCCCACTGCATTTTGATATATTTCCCAGTAACTGCTCTCTGCTTTCATATGGTCGCACAATGAAATGAAGAAAATATGTCATTTGAAAAAATAGCTTTAATGCGTTAAATTCTAAATCCAATTGTTTATCTAATAATGTTAAGTCAATTAATTTTATAATTAGAGTCCATGTCCATTTACCAAATCCAGTTATAAAGAAAATTTGATAATTATATTTCTATTATCAAATAAAAGAAACTCCATAGCAGAATAAATTGTTACTTGAACAACTCGAAGAACTTATTATTAAAAGAATCAATTTTCAGCACTTGGACGTTTCACAAATACAATAACCTTAAGATTTTAACATATGTTTTGTTTACATGTTTTTACAACTCAAAACATAACTTTAAAATTATTTTATTGCTCTTCAATCGAACTGCACTTCTCTAAAGATGTAAACTGAAAGACAGTTTGTTACAAAAATCACCGAATTTTTATACTTTTCTGGTAAACAATTGAATTCTACACTAAATTTTCATTAAAGCTAAAGAACATTGACATTTGATTTTTAACATAACCAAATTGTTTATAAGTTTTAATGAATCCTAAAAATAATTAGATAAAGTTATAGATAAAAAATTCCCTATCTAATTATGTATAATACGTAGGTTTTCATAACAAACTAAGGCCTCTATTGAATGTCCATGGAACCTACTTTTAACACAACTATTTATTAACTTATTTACCTAAAAATACCATTTCATACCTTCCTATCTTCACAAATCTAAACCTTATATGCTAACTAACATTACATAAGTTCAGACATCAACAGTATAAAGATATCAACTAATTACAGTATTTCAATGTACGTTGCGTAACCGCCATATAATAATGTGTTGTTTAACTATTATCATTTGTAAAAAGCATCCCCTACATTTAAGATAGTTTCAATTCAGCAGCTTTGCAATCCTCCACCAAATTATTTAACTAACACTGTAAAATGGAAGCACATTTTTTTCTTATTACATACTAAGGCAAGGTAGTAAATACTTGTATACCTTCCTATAACAACGCACTTTTTCTGTTTTAGGTTAAATCTTATATTAACTTTAGCCTAAACTTAATTCAAATGCCATATCAGGTCATCGTCTCTCACACCGGTAGTAAATCAAGGAAATTATAAATTCTATGGGAAATCAGTTCTATTAATATTCTTTATCTGACTATATTGTACTAGTGTCCATGTTAATTATAATTAACCATTTCTACCGTCTCAAAAGATAAATTTTTTAACATTATAATTTAGAAAGAGAGGTTAGGCAACCAATCTAACGTATCTGTATTTGAAATTCCATATCTAAGCTCACTTTTATCTTGTATGTTAAAATATCAGGGCAATATGTAATTTCGTCGGTCTAATTCTACTACGTCGTAACCCCCAAATCACAATTTTTCAGGAGAACAAGAAAATGTCACCAAATGTAAAACAAAACTTTTTTAAATGGTTTGAATTCCTGAAATTTTGTTAATTAAATTTGAACAGACAAATGTATTAATTTATCGCGCGATTAATGCATACATTATTAAAAAGTGGGTTACCCATATCCCGAAAACTGTACCAGGTTGGGATACGAGGTATTTTTTAAATCGCTATAGAATAAAACTGGAAGCCCTGTGGTTTACGAGGAGTTTACTAATCGACTCAGCGCACTTTTTACCATGGGAGTAGCTCATAACACCAAACTAGCAAAAAAGTGGGTTACGAGGTATTAGAATTAGACCGACGATATGTTCTTTTGTGTGATTGTCAATATATTCTTTTGATAGCTATTCTATAATATTTTTATTTTTATTTATTTATGTGATCTACGTGGTTTACGTGCAGGTGTAATGGATGAAATATGTTTGTTAAAATCTGGCTGTGCGAGTGGAATAGTTAAAGTGTAATCTGTAAACTGCTAGTTTATGTGCTTTCTGGTGATAGGATTTCATAAATAAAGATAAAATAATTAAATTAACTCTAATCTTTTAACTAATTGGAAATTACTATTCAAGAAATTGTATAACAAAGGAATACATTAAGTCACTACAGGTAAGTCAATACTAACACAAGACATAATAAACTAGATATTTATATTGAAAGCAAGCCTAATGAAAATAAAGAATAAAATCCTATAATGACTTACATAGTAATAATTGGTGCGGCAAAGGTAGCAACCCTTGAGATTGCATGCTAAGATGCCATGACTGCTAAGTATTAGAACGACGTTTGCATTGAACTTATAGTCCAAGCGGCGACTGCAAGGTTTTAACCGTCACCGGATATACAACTAATTCATGAAAGATGTGGAAGTAGACAGTGGAGGGAAAACGAAACCTATTAATTGTCCAATAAGCAAATCCTGGCGCGATTGCAATTAATGTCAATATTAAGTCTATTTAATT
The DNA here is from genome assembly GCA_929113105.1 of Agrypnus murinus. Taxonomy (NCBI): domain Eukaryota; kingdom Metazoa; phylum Arthropoda; class Insecta; order Coleoptera; family Elateridae; genus Agrypnus; species Agrypnus murinus. The sequence continues at coordinate 141,904,354 of OV816026.1, forward strand.
AGTACTTCGCGTCCGTTACATAACATTCAGATGACATTTACAGAATTTGTAGCTTCAAAAATATCTTTGTCAACCTTACCCCCTCCAGACAGAAGTGCTTGGCTTCTCACCACCTCAAAGAGGCGGTTTTGCAGCGTCGTACTTTTGTCATCAAACAGCTACTTGCTTTTTTTAATTAAAGACGATTGAAAGTTAAATTGTCCAAACAACAAAAAGATTTGTCAGCATGAGCAAAACTTGTTAGAAATACGTGGAAGATCGGTTTTTAAGGTGCTGCAGATATACGGGACTTTAAAAGCAGCATCAATTATGTAGATTAAATAAATTTCAAATTAAAGGTGTCAACTTCTACAGATTAAAGTACAGTAAAATTTATAGTGCAGGGTTGATTTTCTATCATAGTTATCAACAACCCTTATGAACAAGATAATTTCAATAGTAGTTATTTAAAATTAAAGAAATTATTACTTTTTCTGGCATTTATATTTGTTAAATATTGTTTTTGCATTATTATCAAAAGTAAATGAATACCTTGTCTATTTTGTTTTACTCCTTACGCGTCGCTGGTAGCGAAGAAAAAAATCTTTTAAGTAAACGATAATTCATAAAATGTGTAGGTACTATAAAAGTGATGAAAAGTAAAAATAGCCTATGAGATAACATACATTATTTAGGAACATACTAGTGCTTTTGCTTTTGTAATTTTACTTAATATAAGAGGCCTCTGGGATTTGTTTAAATTACATTAACTGCCCTTTCGACAGCAATTTATCTTTCTTATTTTAATTTGCTCCGTCTACGATTGAATTTGCGAATAAAGATAAACCAAGAAGAGTAGAACAGGAGCTTTTTTTACCTGAACTTTTAAAAATACGTAATATATCATCGTTTAGGATTAGAAAAAGGTAACGCAATTCTTCGTTAATTTGCAATTAATAACATTAATTAGTATAAAATTAATCAATTTTATATTAATTATACGGTCTGGTGTATTGACCGGATTTTATTATATTTTGTTTGATTCCTGTAGTGGATATTCAAATTATGTCGCCTAGTGCGGATTGATACCTACATGAGGCACCACAGTTATTTGATGGTGTTAATGTTATTTCCGAGCTGATAGATAAACTCGGGTGGTGTGTGTATAATTCACAGACGTGCAACCCCTAGCTGAGGAAAGCCAAAAGCTCGAAACAGCTGTCTTAAGGTGCCGTCTGTGAATTATGCACATATCATTATAAAGTGAGTATAATAGACGTCAATTTAAATAATTTCTAACTTTTATAATTAATTAGTACGTTTAGAGCATTTCATGATGCATGTAAAATGTTTAGGTCTAGCTAGCTACCTGCAATTAGCTGTGATGACATAAAGGCAGTTGCAAATTGCCCTGATGACGTTACTGTTAACGGTTGTAGTAATTAAACTTTCACTAGATTTCCACCTAGGCTTCTTTCTCATACATTAAACTTGATATTTTCTTTTGGGTTTAGAAAATAAAACTTCAGAGCATTTCCTGCTTTGTACTGCTCTGCAGTCTTTCTCGACGTTAGCCAGGCCTTTGATAAGGTCTGGCATAGGGGTCTATTATTCAAATTAAAACGAGCTATTCCACACCCTTATTACAGCAGCCTGAAACCTTATTTAGAAGAAAGATCATTCCAAGTGAAGTTTGGAGAAGCGGTTTCGGACTTATATACTATTAAATCTGGAGTCCCTTAGGGAAGCGTCCTGGGGCCGGTTCTTTACGTTTTGTACAAAGCAGACTTGCCTACTAGCCCCAACGCAACCACTGCAACTTATGCCGATGATACGGCAATCCTCATTACCCATCATGATCCCCATACTGCCGCCCGAACTCTACAACAGAACCTAAACATAAAACATCTGCAGTTGGTTCAAAAAGTGGCGCTTTAAAATAAACAGTCAAAAATCGGTGCAAATCACCTTCACTAAACGAAGAGGTATCGTCCCCGAGGTTACTATAAACGATGAAGCGCTGCCACAGACAGACTGCGTGAAGTATTTGGGCATGCACCTTGACAAAACCCTAACTTGAAGAACTCATATATGGACTAAGAGAAAACACCTCAACTTAAAACTAAAAAATTATTACTGGCTACTAGGCCGACACTCGAAATTATCGCTGTCTAATAAACTCCTAATTTACAAAACTGTTATAAAACCAATATGGAGCTACGGGATCCAGCTTTGGGACACTGCGTCGCACGCCAACATTGAAATTCTTGAACGCTTTCAATCGAAGATACTTCGTATAATCACTAACGCTCCCTATTATATCCCAAATAAAGAACTACGAGAAGACTTGAATGTAACAACAGTTGAAGAAGAAATAGTGAAGTGCAGTGAGAAATATCTTCAGCGATGGGAAATACATCCCAATCCTCTTGCATTACCTCTCCTTGATAATAGTGACCAAGTGCCTAGACTGAAACGCTTCAAACCTTTGGGCCTTCCTCACCGATTGTAAAACCGCGCTAGTGCATAATATATGCAATTAAGTAATTGTAAGAAAACTCCTAAGAAATAATAGAGAAACGGCAATGGGCGTTTACTCTACAAGTAAATTATCACTGTAATTCTCATTTATCTTAAATCTGATTTGCTTATTGTTATCATCATAACAGATTGCAAATAAAAGGCTTATTAAAAAAAATTTCCTGCTTTAATTTTAAACTTACTTAAATTTATTTCATAATATTTTTGTTATTTTAATCCCTAAATGAATTTATTTTCTGATACGAAATTTGGTAAAAAACTTCTCCCACGTTCGATTACGTAAGCGCATTTCAAAATCATTTTACTTGGTTTACGATTGATCTTTAGGTTAAAACGGCCATCTTAAACAAGGCACGAAAATGAACACGGTACGCCAAATTTCATCTTTGATGATACTCCGCGTTTGTAACAAATAAAGTGGTTTCATCTCCGAATACCAGGCACCCATGCGGAGCAAATGCGAAACACATATATCGAAAATCAAAGAAGTTATATGTGAGATAAAAATATTCCGTTTCCTGCTTAATAAAAAGTCTAAATAAATCTACATTTAGATCAATCTACAGGGTGTCCATTATGTATGGAATATAGTTTATATCTCGGTAAATATCGGTTTTATAAAAAAATTTATTATATAAAAGTTGTTTAACATTTTATTTTCCATAATAAGGTAGCATTCAACTGTTTTTATTTCAGAAAACAAATGAGTAATGAATAACACTTTAATTTTTTTAAATAGCAATGTACCCTTTCATTAGGCTCATTTGATAGAGATTATTTTTCTCTTTTCGATGACTGTACTGTTACTGTTTAACTAGAAACTGCAGTGTAAGCGGTTTGAAATTTATTATTACTGAAAATTATTAGTCGCAATTTTCATGAATACTTAATGTTCTTTATGGAAATAAATATTATTCAATTATTAACTGATAGTAATTCTAACTAACTACAAAAGTGCAAAGATGAGTGTAACAAAACGGTACGTATAGTATTTATTGCTGATTTATCTTCTATTACCTGCTATTATGCACATTTGAGAAACCAAATAGTATTGTTTATCTCCTTGAACTTCAAAATATGTGTTACTATTACATGTACTTAATACGTGTCTGTTCTTACTATTCAGTAAAGTATTAGGCTGAACTTCGATGATATTTTTCTCCAAAAGTATACAAGTACGAGAAAAATGGTAAATAGGAATTTTCTGTAATAATTATGTAACCACCGGCAAAGATTATTGTTTATATACAATTAATCGCAATGGAAGTTTTGTTAGTTTTATTAAAGTAAAACTGAATTCTAAAGCTATTTCAGTCATTTGCAGAATATCATACGCAGTAATGATCAATCTTTAAGATTAACAGGTAACCGCGTCTTTAGACCTTCATGTGCGATGTTATGTTGCAGTTTTGAATGCAAACTGCTTTCCTGTAAGTAAACTCATAGAAAAGTTAAACCACACCGACGTTGTACTAGCCAAGAACATCATTACTTACAAACACTACTCATTTAAATGTTTTATTAAAGTAAAATAAGTTCAGTGTATAATAAGGAAGATAGATAAAAAAACTGACTTTGTTTGAGATAGAAAATCCAGTAGCCTATTGCTGAAGCTTGAAAAAAAATTTCTTAAGTTATCATTTTCAGTGATTATTTAGTATACCCGGTAGGGTAGTGTTCTACAAGATGAGGGAAAAGCAGGTGCATCCGTCCATGTCATAATGAAAATTCTTGGGGTTCGAATTTTTCGGAATCTTTTCTCAGTAATCAATTCGGGGAATTCACTCTCTAGCGGCTCCGTATGCTTTATAGAAACAAAACTTTCTCTGAAGGACGAGAGAGGACCGAAAAGCATAGTCATGATCACTGCCCAAGGCCGAATACGGCGGATAACAACATCCGTGAGATTCGTAATCTTTTGGACATCGACGGTGGGCTTATAATCGTCATTCAGAAAGAGCAAAAGAAAATATCGACAAATAAAGAACGTTATTTTAGGCCCCTAAAAGTGGCAACTGGCGTACGACACGCCCCTCTGCATTTTACAGTGATAGATTAGAAAAAGTTCGGTTAAGTGGGAAAAATGCGCCGTAAAAGCGGGAGATTATGATAGAAAAATGATTTAATTGTTTTGTATTTTTATTTCATACCAATAAAATTTTAAAAATAAATTCCCGCTTATATTTGATCCGCCCTTGTCTTGTCTTGTCCACCAAATAAATTAAAGACAGCTAAGTATTTAATTTTAATGTTTCTTTTAAATTGTGTTTAGTATTAGTGAACTTATGATTACCCAGGTAGCACAACAATATTGGTCCAACATTAGTACTTTAATTTCTTATTGGGCCAGTATTAACAATTTCTGGCGGTTATTGTTAAATTACAATCAACCAATATTTTAAAAATCATATACTATGTGCATGGTTGGGCCATTGTTGTTTTTTCATAATTATATACTTCATAAGGTTTTGAAATATTGATATCTTATGGATAATTCTAATTTAGCCTCTATTTATAGTACTTGTTGAAGCCAATAATGTCAAATTATTAATTTATTTTGGGCGACCAATATCTAAAAAACAATAAATCTCCATCATTGATGTACTTTAATTCTTTAATTTAATTATCAATAACTCAATGTTTCTAAATATTAGTATCTTATATACATTCGTATTTAAGCCAATATTCACAGTTGTTGTCGAAGTCAGTATTGGTCCATTATTATTTTACTTCAGTCAATCAATATTTTAGGAACAAAATAAATCCAATATTGGGTCATATATTTTTTTCTACAATAGACTCGTATCCTTTTATAATATTACTGGAAAATATGTATTGTCCGCGCGAGCCAACTAGTCCTTCGATACCTACACTTTAGGTCGGCTCACTTAGATTGGTAGTAAATGGGTAGTGCGAGTGAGATAGTATTATCTGTACCAATGCATCGGTGCATCCTGCACCTTACCCTTCTCCTTAGTTATTAGAGGACTAGTTAGCTCGCACGAACAATAACTGTTATTTAACCAATATTGATACTTTCTGTTGAAGTCAGTATGGTAAGTTATTCATTTATTTCAGCCTGTCAGTACTTTGTAAGGAGTATACATAGATCTCTAATTGGACCGATAATCTTATTTTATCGGTAAATATGTACAACAAAGATAATGCAATAGTTGTATACCTACAAGTTTTATCAAATTTTCATGCTAGTTATTTAGGGTAATAATTTAGGCAGAAAATAGAAGTGTTGTTGTCATATTATCACTGTTGTCAGCATTGTATGAAATGCTGCATTTTGTCAAATTCTGCGTGCAAATTTGTTCATTTTCGCTCTAGGAGCCATGAACTTGCATTTTGTATTTTTTTAATTATAACAGCATGACAGGCATATTCACCTCAACTAAAGTGAACTCACTCAAGTCAAGTCGAGAAGAGCCGAGCCAGTCCTCGCATCCTAAACAATATTAAAAATATTTTTGGATAATAATAATAATAACACAATAAAGCGATTAACGGTCGGAATAATTTATATTATTTGTGGTTTGTTGTGGAGGATGGTCGATTTAGTTAATTTTGTTTCATTTGTTGGAGAATCTTTGGACAAATTGCCGGTAAGTATCAAAATCTTTCATTAGAATTTGTATAGTTGTTATATTGTTAAATTGATAAAGGCCCGGTGTGTTTATGACAGTCGCCGAAGCTTCCAACAATCCCTTCTCTATTCTCTCTAATTTATAACTGCAAGCCTAGAAGTATTGGTAAATAATTAATTACGGCTGCTAATGTTACAAAAGGAATGCGTATAAAATTGAACAATTTGGAACTGTAATCAAAAGATTCATAGAAATATGTCCCTAGCGATTGTAACAGGTTGATGATAAATGTTTTACTAAAGTTTATGTAATTTTCTAATTACCGATTTTTATGTCATGTTTCAGCTGCTGTGCGATTACCCTTTGAAGAAGCCGCCGACCGAGTCTGATATTACAAAGATATATAAAGAAATTCTGTATTATTTTCTTTTGATTTTTTATTTTCTTGGTTCTGAAACAAAGATTTTGCCTAAAATAGTTCTTAGGCAGTTTTATTTCTAGTCTGCTAGCAACTAATTTAATCTAACAATAAGTAAACACATTTATATGAGAGTTTGGTTAATGTGAAAAATCCCGAGGAGAATTTTGGTAGGGTAGAAAAATTTTATTATGCAATATGAAGATCTTGGAAACTATTGGAACAATGAAGTATATTCTTAACAACAAATTACAAACTTAATAAATATTCAGGGGCCATTTTGACTAAAAAAGTTCCTATGAAGTTACACAATTGCAAAACTACAAGACGCAAAAGTTCTATTTAATCAACAACTTAGTTTTATTCAAAAAGCTTTGACATTTTGTAGTTTTTCAACTGTGCAAATTAGGACATAAAGTCATCAGAACTTTTTTACTCAAAAACCAATTTCAAAAATTTTAAAAACTAGCATCCCTAGTTACGTTTTATCAAATCGTTTTGCGTTTTATAAAATTAAAATATCTTTGCAAATGATGTAAGAATCAGGGGCCGTGTGTTTTAAAATCAAATGAATCTAAATTATTAATATTTTGCTGGGTCACTGTTACAACTAAACGAATCGACCCTCAGAGTAAATGGACAGTATTATAATACTTATTTGCTTAATGGGTTTTATTCTATTCATAACACTGGCCAACACATTTTTTGCTGACTTGTATATGAGACTTGTTCTTTACTAATGAGGGTGTGCTGAATCCAAAAATCATATTGGTTTTTGCGTACCATGTCAAAATTTAATTCTATATCATTTTATGCTATTTGAAGAATTGCAAATGCGGCCAAGTTGTAACTTAAGAACTTATACGATATAAACAAAGTATAAAATTATAATAATTCTATTATTTATTTAGGTACAATATTTACACAATGATCATTCAAAAAACTACAAAAGTGTTAGTAATAAAGAAACAACAGTTAGGGAATAAATTTTCGTTTGTAGCACTTTCTGCTGTGCATTTTGGTTTGGCAGTCCCTTTGAACACTCCAACAGTAGTCGGCGATCATATGAGAATCCCATCTTCCTTGGTTTCCATGGTTTTTAAATCTTGATGAAATCTCTCGCCTTGCTCATCGCTTACAGCACCTAACGGAAATGAAGCGTTATGCTCATGTTACAACCTAGGCGGTGAAATTTTTCAAGCATTGATTGCACTAGCTCTTTATAATTGGATGCATTTTTTGTTTCCAAGAAAATTGTTCGCGATCATCGTGAATGAAGTCCAGGCTTCTTTTTCTGCTTCGTTCATAGAGTTGATGAAATTTGGATCTCTCATTAAAGTTCTAATTTGAAGTCCATCAAATACCCCAGCTTTGATTTTTTCGTAACTTAGTCGTGGAAACTTTTCACATATGTACTGGAAACAGTCACTTTGCAAATCTAGTGCTTTAACATATTGCTTCATAAGACCCAGTTTGATGTGAAGAGGTGGAAAAATTACTTTTTCTCTGTCGACTAAAGGTTGACTTATATATTCTTCTCTCCAACAACTAAGGATGTTCTAGGAGGCCAATGTTTCTGAATCCAGTGTTGGTTTCTACCTCGACTATCCCAGAGGCACAAAAAACAAGGAAACTTTGTATATCTTCTTTGAAAACCAAGTAAAAAGTTTACCATTTTGAGATCCACACACATGACCCAGTTATAGTCTGTATATTTTAGTAAATCTATCACCTTATCAATGTCGTCATATGTTTCCTTTAATTGAACGGAATATCCAATAGGAATTGAACCGAAAACATTCCCGTTGTGTAGTAGGACACTTGAGGCTTCTGCTGGAACTGTCGATAAACAAACGCCACTCACTTGGGTCATATTGTACAACGCCCATTTGAGTTAGCAAAACTGGCACATTGTTACAATAAACAAATTCACACTCTTGTTTAAAATATTGCACAAGATCACTTTCCCTTTTACGATAAAAAGTTATCTTCGTACCTTGCTTGAGTTAAGTTCTTTTCATTTAATCTTAAAGCTAGCAGTTCCGATGATTCCTTTGATAGGCCCAAATCCCTTACTAAATCATTTAATTCTGCTTGAGTAAAGCGTTGTGGTCCATAATTAGAAACTATATCTTCATTGGCAGAATCTACATCTGAATCATCTTGCTCTTCAATAACATCTGACATGTATTCAGCATCCGAGTGCTCAAGTGAAGGAAGCTCTTTATAAACTGGCACAGGTATTTCATCGGAATGAGGTACTGGTCGAATCGCGGAGTCAATATTCGGATATAAAATTTTATTCTTATTCTTGGTATTATAACCGGAGTTGAACAAAAGTAACAATCATCTATGTGGTTTTTTGGTTCACGCCATATCATTGGAACGCCAAAAGCTAATTTCTGACGTTTTCCTTTGCTCCACTGCTGCAAATTTTCCACACATGATTTACACACTTTATGTGGAGCCCGTGACTTGTCTTGATCAGCAAGTTTTACATCAAAATAAGCCAAATACATTTTCTTAACGAAAACACTAATATTTGTCCTTTGACTGGGAACAGTGAAGCTGCCACAAATGTAGCAGAAAGAATCGGCACTATTTACACATCTTCGAGTAGTAGACATGATGTAGTTTTTTCACTAACAACTAACATGTAACTAGCATTTTCTTATCACCCTTGCTTACTTTTAAATAGTTCTAAGTGATCAATACTTTCTAATAAAATCTCATTAAACCCTAATATGTTGACGATGAGGACTAGCTTAGTAGACTTGATTACTTTACAATTGTTTATTACTTAATTATCTAATTAAGTACTTAAATATTATGAGGTACAAGTGTATATTATGCTAATGACTAAATGTATTTGGGATGTCTAAGAATTCCGTAAACAATTAAGAATTTGCTGCATTTAGTTAACGATTTTCAAGAATTTTGGATTCGGCAAACAAGAAACGCCGTAAAAAAAACCTGACGTGATAGGAAAAAACGGGATTTATATTTGGCATTAGCGTACCAATTTTAGTTAAAATCAAGTGTCAGATCAAAGTCAGCAGAAAAAAGTTTTTTTTTGTTGGCCAGTGATAATTAATAATTTAATAACAGTAAAGAGGTGCGGCTGTTTTTATTATTGGCCGTTACATTACAATACTGGTCCATTCAGTAATAATATCATAATATTTACTATTTATCGTTATATCAGCCAAAACTATAGTATGTGTTAATTTAATTAGCGATGTATTTTTGCTGCGCGGTCCGCTGTTTATATTTTTGCTAAGTGTATTTGCAAAAAAATCAAAAATATTTTTATATGGAGATGAAGTCACGCAATGCAGAATTCACCCTCTAATTAATCTGCAGTAAAATACTGTAGGAGATATTTGCTGGTTAAAAAATAGACTAATTATTCATTTTTAAGTGGTTCTTCAAAGTTTTTTCTTGTGTTTTGTAAATAATAGACAATTTGAACTACTTTTATACAAGGAGACTTGAAGTAACAGTGTGTGAGTCTTACATTTCAATTTGTCAGCGCTTTTTTTAATTCTATGTTTATTTTTCCAACTAGTATTACATATTACACCATTTTCATGCAACAACCATTAACATTTAAATCTAAAGCTGGACGCACGCTTGTCCAGCAAAACCGCTTTAAGCAAAAACGTTTGTGCTCAAATATGCTTAAACATGTTTTTCAATGATTATTATAGGAATACAGCAAAGCTCGAAGTGGTTACTTGGATGTGTATGTTCGGATTTGCCTAAAATAAACATTTTCATACTGTTTGGTATGTATATACTATGTATCTATGCTATATTGGTAATTATTTATTTTATTTATTAACCCGGTGGGGATCGAACCTGGCTCACTTGGATTATGAAGCAAACATACAAACTGCTAATCCATCGACGTTGTCTAATTAATTATTTATTTTCGGGCGAGGAATCGCGGTAGCGGGCATCCCTTGTACTTCATGATACCGATTACTATATGATCATTTGGTAGACCCTACTAGAATTTAGCCGAATCTGGAGCAATTAGAACCTATATTGTGTCAAACATCGCATTAGCACCGGGCCAAAGATAGTACCTTTTAATTTTTCTCCGTTATGCGGACTTGCGACCCTTGGATTACAGACATACAGACCACCAGTCCAGTGAAGCTGACTGGCTAATTATTTATTTTTCAAGGGTTGTACACATTTAATAAAATTAGTTAAATATAGATTCTAGCTTTAAGTATTGACAGTTTGCATATTCACCTTAAGCCGTGAGCTTTACAGTGCTTATAGTTACCTAGATAAGTTATGTTGTCAGATTAGGTCAGTTAACTTCTTCTATGCTATTTAAAATAGCAAGGTAAATGGTAAGTAAACGTCCCATAGTTTTTAGGAGTCAATGGTCTTCCTAATGGTGTGCACATGTAATTGTGTATTGATCACTATTTGACAATAGGATTATTACTCAGGCTGAGAATTAAGTCTTTCCGGGTTTCTCAAATGCTTATAGTGGCAATTGAAGTGTTGAGTAAACATCTCATGTTTCTTTAGAATCCATGGCTTCAGTCTCCCTGTAAATGGTTACTCATCAATGTCGACTTTTTCCTTTGTCAGGACAACATATCATAATAATAAGATTCTTTCAACTATAAAAGTCTCTTTAGCTGCAGCTTGAATTTGATACGATACCTTTACATATACTAAAGCTTTCATTATGTCCTGCTTTGCCATTCCTTTCTATTTTTAGAATGTTAAGTAGTAAAGAGAAAGAAAACAATTGGAAAAGTAAAACGTAAAAATATTTAAATTTAAATCTCGTTGCGGTAAATTTTAAAATAAAGTCAAGTGCTGCTAGGGACGTGATTTAAAATCGGAATTGTACGAGCCCGCTTTTGCTAATTCTTCTTTTCGCGCGAGGAAATGATGAACACGTTTCCGGTTTTCTAAGAAAATTTTTCGAGCTTGTTTTGTGTTTTTTTATTATTTGATTTTAATTTCAATGTCCCAACCATGCTTTGAGATTTTTTCGATAGAATAAGGAAAAAACTAAAAACCCACAGAAACATAAATTTCCCTTTTAACTTTAACATTTTTGGGTAAGGCTTTAAATAACAAGAAATCACTGTATTGAATAATTTTCAGCAGTTGTTTGCTTTACCGGAGACTGCTTTCATAAAAACTTGGAAATACTTTCTGAATCAAAGAACCCACTTTTAGCGAAAATATACAAAATGAAACAAAAGTAAAAATTCCTAAGCTTTCTATTCCAAAAGGAAGAAGTGTCTTTACGGATAAAATCTCCTTTGCAGGTGGCTTTTGTATATAGTTATTGTTTGGAATACAAATAAAGCCTCGCAATAAAATGACAGAAGAAATAATATGCTCATTCTTTCAGCAAAAAAATTTTCATTTTCTTTCTGTTTACATTTTCCGCTGTTTAAATATTTGTCCTGTGTTCTCGACAACTTTCTCTAGACAAAATCCACATTCACTCTTTAAAATCAGGAACAGGTGACCTTAAATTTCCATTAAGAATTCTTTAGGCATTTTTCACTCCCCGAATTCATCTTCTGCCACATACAGTATTCACCAAACAGAATAGCAATAATTACATCACCTGCAACAAGAGCTAGTAGCTTTATTTATTTTCTATTTACATTTGTTGTTTGTTGACAAGCGAAAATAATCAGAAAAATAATTTATAGACTAAAGATTGTCCTGAATAATGTCATCTGCTCAACTCAAAACTTGTTTCGTCTCGTGTTTTAAATCAAATTATACCCCTACGACTCTTACATTTTAACCCAAAGAAAATTACATCTGACACCTAATTTAAGTACGGACCTGCGACCTGTCATCCTATCAACATCCAATTCGCTAAACCAATCACGCGCCTACAATCTTTATCATTTTCACCACCAGACGGCACGGGTTTAAATATGCAAAACGGGTTCTCCTGTATTTGAAATTCGGCAAGTGAATTTCAACATTGTAAAGGTGATGATGGTAAAAACCACTTGCGTGTTAGAAAATTGCATAATATATAGAAATGAGATGAGAACAAAAGGTTCACGTGTTATCCAATATTACAAGAAACTTTCTTACTGTAACATGAGAGGTCTGTAAATAACTAGACTTTTTTCCTATAAATGATGAGGTGTAAGTAGCTTAGACAGGCTGCTACTATTTTATATTAGGTTTCTAGAATTATCAGAAGATTCCTATTCATTAAAGTAGCTCGACTTTATAGTAATATTATCTTTTTGTTAAACTCATTAACTAGTTTTCTACTCACTTATAAATGAATGAAACTTATAAAGGAAAGTAATTTTCAGAATGTATTGCGTTAAGTGTCTAGGGTAACTCTTGATGAGGTAAAGTCAGGAAGAGTGAGTTTTAAATATCTATTTTTGAGTTCCTTTCCTGCCTTGTTTCTGCTTTTGAGATGAGAAACAAAAATTTATAGCAACGTGGTAGTTCCTATCGTTGCTTTCTTGACGAAAAATATCTATTTTAAAAGTAAAAAGGACAATAAAATAAAGTAAGAAACGGTGATAAGAGTTACTGATAAGGAGTGTTAGTTCTATTTCATTGTATTTTGGCAAATATTCTTTTAATGAGTCCTGTTATAGAAAACACCTTAAAGCAGCGGTTCGCATCTTTTTAAATCGCGAAGTCCTCTTTAGAATCAACTTCTATGGCGGAACCACTTAGCTCACAAATTGCATGAAAATTGTACACCAATTACAAATAAATTACATACAAATTGTACACAAACAGTACACAAATTGTACACTGTAAACAAATTACACACAAACAGTACACAAAAAATTGCAAACTAAATGCTTACAAATTGAACACAAATTGTACATATATTGTACTATAAGTGTGTAAGATACATTACACACTAGTGCACATTAATTGCATACAAATTGTTTACAAACTGCACACACACTGTACGTAAATTGCACATAAATTGTACGCAACCTACATACAAACAGACACAATCTGTACACAAATTGTACTCAAATTGTACATAATTTGCGCACACTGTACAAAAATTCCATACAAACTATACTCAAATTGTATGCAAATTACATACAAACAGTACACAAATTGTACACAAACAGTATACAAATTCTACATAAATTGCAAACTAAATATTTACAAATTACACACAAATTGCGCACAAATTGTACACAAACTTCACATATATTGTACACAATCTTCACATAAATTGCAAACAAACTGCACACATATTGCAGATTAATTGCATACAAATTGTTTACAAATTACACACAAATTGTTTACAAACTGCATACAAACTGTACGTAAATTGCACATAATCTGTACTCAAATTGTACGCAACCTTCATACAAATAGACACAAACTGTACACAAATTGCACACAAACAGTACACAAATTGCATACAAATTCCACACAAATTGCACATAAACTGCACCTAAATCACCCGAATTGTACACAAACTCCACACATATCGCAAACTAAATTCTCACCAATTTTACATAAATTGTACACAAACAGTACACGAATTGTACATAAATTCACATGCCTAGCCTAGCCAATAACAAATTTGAACAAATTTCTGTCTTTATTATTTCAAAAGGTGCATGGTCTAATAAACTCAGTATTCGTAGCGATAAAAACTGTCAGCCAAATAAGCATTATTACTTGAGAGCACTTAGTTCTTTTGAAACTCTTCGAAGTTCAAAGATGTATCAGAGATTGTTTACACAAAATAGTATCATAAAACAGATTACATTTCGTTTGTACCCAATTTTATTGCCTACAACGCCTACATTTCCTTTATTTTTTAAATAATATTTACGGTGAATTTTTTAACAATACGTGTCTAAAGCAATATTCAACAGTGAGAAATAGATTTTATTTGCGCAAATTTGATTTGTTTTCAATAAGATACCACGAATTTTATTTTATAACAGACTGTATGCATTCTTAAGTGTTTGTTTCAGGTCCAAATTTAAAATTTATTGTGCTTTGCTTATTATTATTGGTATAAATATTATTATTATCATACCGAACGTAAACTACTTATAAATGTTTAATTTGAGAATTATTTATACGATTAACTTGTACACAATTATTATAATATCAATAGCCAAGTCAGTAGATTTATTTCTTTATAATCTTTGAGATTAAATAACTATTTTTAGTATACATTCACTATTCTCAATTTCACGTCAGTAATATTGTAGAGACCGTCGCGAATGACTCTTAATTCAGCACTAGTCATAGTATCATGGCCAGCTTCATTTATGTCCTCCATAAGCGGATATGAATGGCCATGATATTATAGCGATTGTTGCGACATCTAGCGCCTCAAGGGAAATTGGACCATAAAAAGTTAGTCGTTCTTTTTCAATAGCACTCTTATGCTAGTTTCCTATCTTAACCATATCTAATCTTTGACAGCCAGTTTTATGAATACTTTGTCAAATGTATACACCGACTGATCGATAAATTAGTGTACGCTTCTTTGCTACACACGGTTCAAAGTATCTATTTTGTTAAAGATATTCTATTTTATATTTAAATAAAACTGGAAGGACCATTTCTATACATATTTATTTACAGGCGTACCCATTCCTACTGCTTCACCTAACAACGTAGTCTATATACTAAATTTTCGCCTGGAGTCGACGGACGGCGTTGAACCAGGTGTAAACCACGAGTGTATGCTATCAATTGGAGAAATTTGCTAAATAAATAATGAAAGTAGCCACAGTGCGTCAGAAAAGATTAGTGTTTAATGTTTAATTATAGTTTGTTGAATTGTTGCTTAAAGGAATAAAGTACTTTAACATCATTTATTAGATTCTCTTTAACTACCTAATTATTATGTTCGTGTTGCCATGATTTGGTTTGTTGTGTTATATTGTGTAAAATATTCTTTTTCCTTTGTGTTTATATTCAATAGTTTTATTGGTGATTATCAAGGCCAACTACGACCTTGCTAAATGGGTAGTTAAGTGCACAATTTCGTGAAGTCGAATGTATACGTCTAAAATTGCGGCGATTCTAGGTTTTTAAACCGTATAGTAAAAGATAAAAAGTAAACCAACTGTTCAACAATTCTTTATCATAGAATAAATTACGTAGAAAATTAACGGATAAGGTTTAATATTGTCCATATTTATACTTTAAATTAGATGCTGTAATGAAATGCTTTACGATATACAAATCTCAAAATTTAAATCAATTTTCGGGAAGTCCCTATATTTTGATTGAACAAAGACGCAATAATTTAAAATACGTAAATTGGCGTCGTCGTCTCGTCGGCGTCGACTAATGTAAAACAATGTAAGCCAAAGAATAAGTTGTATTATCAGACGGTCTAGGCCTATCGTTTTCACATGCGAAATGCAAAGTTCAGCAAGTTTTAAAAATTAATTCAATGAATAACTGATATTTTTCTAAATATTGCTCTAGAATAAGCATTCCGTAATTTAATTTACATAATCTTAAGTACGCATAACAAAGTAACTGGTTTGAAGAATTCTAATTGTTATATTATAAATTGTAACAAAATAAATACATTTGAATCTCGCCAATTTTTCAATAGAAAATTGTCTTTTTTGTGTAATTTATTCTATGATAACGAATTGTTGAACAGTTGCTTTACTTTTAATGTTTTACTACAGTTTAAAAACCTGGAATCACCGTAATTTTATTTCTGCTACACGAAATTGTACACTTAACCCATTTAGCAAGGTTGTGGTTGGCCCTGGTGATTATTGTATATTATGGTTTTATTCAAAAAAATACTTGCCTAGCATTAGGATAGACTTTTATATGTGATAGTATTGTTCTATCAAGTTGGTATAATTATTTTTTAATTAACATTATTACTATTATTATTAGTTTTTTTAATTATTAGATATTTTTGCTACGGGGGTTTACCGATACTTTTTGTATAATTCTAACTTATCATAAAAGCAAATGAAAAAAAGGGCATAAAACTAATAATAGTTGTAATAAAGATCTAAAAATAATAATTAGTAAGAAATACAATTTTAAAAAAAAGTGTGCGAGGATGGAGCTTGAACCCGCGATTTCTGATTAGGAATCTGATGCGTTAACTGCTAGGCCAATCGGTGTACAGCGTCTAGCTTTCCTTTATAACTTATTACCAAAATCAATAAATCAATAAGCTTTTTAAGTATTTTTCTAAATAGTTTTTGGTTTTCTTCATAAAGTTTATAGTATATTGTACAACTAGTGTTACAATGACGATGTTTGTAATACGAGTATAAGTTTGCTTAACGAGCCGCGGACGGCGAGTTAAGCAATATACGAGTATTACAAAAAGGAATTGTAACACGTGTTTTACATACTACTTTTTCTATTTCGCCTTAATTTACAATTTACTTTAAAGAAATGGGAAAATGTACACGCGGGTATTTTCGATGTGGTAATGTTGGTAATAACTGATAACGCATACAATGACATCCACTGTCATTTTGCAAAAATCACGTAGGCAGGAAAAAAATGTTTAAAAAAAGGTGACAGCTTAGTTGTTTCTTCTGATATAAGATAAAAAATAGTTTTTTTGAAATAAAAACTCAGTCTTTTTGATAAATATGGACTCAGGTGATGAGTTTTTCTGCACTCCGCCTGAACTACGGGAAATCGCAAACAATGCGGTAAATCAACTACTTCCGGAGAAGTCGAAATTAAAGTATGAGAAGGAATACACTACTTTTTGTACCTGGTGCACCGAGAAAAATGTCATTAATTTAAGTGAGAATATTATATTAGCGTATTTTGAAATCATGAGCCAGACGAAAAAAGCCTCCACGATGTGGTCAAGTTGTTCCATGCTTCGGACATGTCTTTCAATACATAAAATATTAATATTTCAAAGTTTTCAAGGGTAATAAACTTTTTGAAAAGAAAGTCAGAAAATCATCAACCCAAGAGGTCGCAGATTTTAGAATGCGAGGATATCACAAAATTTATTTCCGATGCTGATAATGACACATTTTTGGCAATGAAGGTAAGTTCCTCTCTAATAGGTATTTTTATAGCAAAAGTGTATTAACAATAATTTATTTTAGGTCATACTAATTTTGGGGTATTGTGGGGCTTCCAGACGAGATGAGTTGACACGCATGAGTCTGAATGATCTCCAATTGAATACCGATACAGTAGTTGTCAACGTTCCAAGAACAAAAACAAATGTATCACGCCTGTTTGTCGTAACAGAAGCACCCTGGATTGCTTTAATCATGAAGTACATTGAACTGTGACCAGTCCATACCTCGCACAGTCGATTTTTTTTAACGTTCAGCAGAGGCCGATGCACAACATCTCCATGGAAATTAATAAAATTGGCGAAGTGCCCAAAAATATTGCAAATCCAGAAAAATACACAGGCCACTGTTTTCGCCGCTCTTCAGCGTCACACCTTGCAAATCAGGGGGGTGACCTTCTGACAGTCAAGAAGCATGGAGGGTGGAAATCTTCAGCAGTTGCTGAAGGATATGTGGAATCTTCTTTGAAAAAGAAAGTTGAAGTGGCACAAACGTTCTCCAGTCACTCCAGCCAGCTTCAACCTAGTTCGACCCCCATTTCTGCTTCTTCGACATCAACTTCCGGTGCATCGGCTTGCACTTCGGCTGCTTTGGCTGCGCCTGCAGTATATAGCCCAGGAACGTCGCACTATCCTAATCAATAGGATCCTGTAGGCTACAGCCCTGGAAGAAGAACCAATCTGATGGAAACAGAGGTTATCCAAGATGGGGTTACTCACAATCAAAGCGTTGTGTCTCAACAAGTCCCACCAATTTCAATTTCGGCTAGTGGTAGTGCCGTAGTCACCGTGAAATTATATACTCACTGCACCATGAAGGACAACTAGACCGATTGTTTGTGTCTTGGCGTGGGCACAAATTCTCTTGGAGGGGTTGTTTTTGATGCCACCATTGCCACCAGCCATTATTGTTATTGTCGTCTTTGTCTTTAAGAGCTGGTCTCAGCTTCTATTATGGAGTAGGTGCATCACGTGAATTAGCCTAATTTTATTTTAAGAAGCTTTGAATTAAAACAAAGCGCGGCTAATAGCAGATTTCCTACGAAAATGCGCTGAAAAGCTTGTTGGTTTTCCGGATCAAGTTGATGGTCGTGAATCCCGTGATGTCCCTACTCAAATTTCATTTTCATTGTTTACATTTAGAGGTTAGGTTAGTTATTTTCTATTGTTGTATGTTAAGCAGTTTTGATTACAATAAACATTAAAATGTTTATTGTAATAGAAACAGTAAAACCTTGATTGAGTACATGATTGTCTTATCAAAATAATTATTTATAATAAAAATAGGTATGTTTCATTATTCTCGATGTTATTTCTGAGCATCATAACATTCAAATTTTCAAAACGGCGCCAGTTAATGAATACTTATTAGTACCTATCACAGACAGACTGACAGAGTAGGCTGGCAGCAAAATTTACTTACTGCCAGCCTTACAAATAAAAAATCACTACTTCCAGTTGCACAAAGTAGCACTTTGTGTAACTGTTTTTCGCAAAAACAGTGTCACAAAGTAACCTTTGTATACGCGAAATAGACAAATATGTTTTTGACATAAAATGAATTCTTCTTTCGATTGATACTAAAATTTCTACTTACATTTGCAAGGATACAAATTTAGGAGGAAAATGATAAATTTCCATTGGATTTCCTATATTGTCGTTTACAAAAAACAAACTGTATGGCAATATGAATAACCAAAATGGAAACTACACCAACCCATTTAAAAAATACAAGAAACTACAAAACCAACACGCTAGAGAAAAAATAGACAACATTTCTTGATTCTAAAGATGGTATTATAAAAAAATATACCGAAACGTTAAAGAAAAATAATTTTGTTTTTTAATTGACCGAATCCTATTAATTATTATTAGCATATATATAAACACGGTCATCAAGCAAAAATTATGGAAAATTGAATGTTTTTGAAACAAAGCTTTCCTTCTTCGATTCTTAAAGGTGGAGAGATGGCGATACCAATCCATGGTAGTCAGGCCAGTGCTGGATGTTGCAGAGCCAAAAGTCAAATTTTGACGTTCGTACCACCCCAAAATTTAATATTCATCTGCGTATCAATCAGACACAACCATAATAGTTCACAAAAATGCAATATATAAGAAATTCGAGATTGATGATCGTATACAAAACCCAGTTTATCATTCCTAGAATTTGTACGGTATGCGCTTTCAGAACACGTACTTACATCGGCTATGTACTACACTAATCTTCTTTTGCTACCCTTAGGCACCGAAAGCTTCTTTCTCATTTGCCCACGGAAGCTGACTTTTATACAAATATTTCATCGTTTGCCGTGCATCTTGTGAGATAGGGATCTAGTGACAAATGTAACGTATTCAAATTTTCAATTTTATAAAAATGTAATTTTATACGCATAAATAGCAAAAAATCTTAGTCCGGCCCTGCGTATTTCAATATATTTTGGTTGAGTTAAAACTCTGCAGACTTGAGTTTATCCCAAATGATGCTTTCTTAAAATGCCGGAGGGTTACCCTAAATTGTTTTCATTTTACACATTGAGATTTCTGCTGCAATAAAAATTACAGATAATATTGCTTCTAAAAGCATGTCGCTTTTAGAATAACACAGTTTTAAATTATTTTCTTAAAAGATTATGGCGCGACCATATTCTTGACACAACCCTCCAGATAGTCTTGATTAGAACTTCATACAGTCTAGCTTCACTTCACGAAGCTTCACTTAGAGAGTCTAGTGTGGGGCCCTCTCTTCGGGGAGGCCCCCGGCGAAATCATGATAGTTGGCGTTCCTAAAATTATAAGTTTTATGTATGGAATAAAGTTACAGTTTGAAAATCACTAATTACTTGTGCTAATGCCGTTTTGTGTATTATCGTGCAGTACAGGAAGCTATTTGCTTCAATTTATCGTTTGATCTTCGGTGTTAATAAATCAACACAAATAATTCCGTTTATCAGAGTTTAGAAAAGTAGTGAGGAAAATTTTTATTTAGAATTGAATTTTAAAGCTTCTCGTTGTGATTAACGAACTTATGTTTAATTTAGAGTGTTATTAGTTACAACCTTAAGAAGATCGGTTACAGCATTCGGAATCTTAACGTTAATAATCCTTACCTTTGGGGGTACAAAAATTACGTCGAATTGATACAACTTTTTAATAAGGAAATTTGGTTAACGAATAAATTTTGTAACTATTAAATCAATTACTGGAACTATTGCAGTTTGGGAGTTTTATTATCGTGGATTAGTGTCGAATTATTTCAGAAATAATTTTTATAACATCATTTAAGAAATTCTAGTTCATTGTTGCAGCATCTTTACTAAAATTTAAAGTTCTTTCCGTCTTGCAGCTATAACTAGTGAGGTACTGTACCTAGGGATTAAGTTGGTTGAAGTCATTTTTTTGTTCAAGTGTTGTTTGTGACATTTTGAAGAATTATAAAATTCTACTACTGTATCAAGGACTTAAGGATACTTGTTTGCTAAAAGTAAGTTGAGGTTATGATTTATGTGTATCATGAATAAGGAATTTGTTTGTTATTTACCTAATTACCCTTTTCTCACTAAGGCTCCTTTAAGAGAACAGTATTACTTTTGTTCTTGTGATTTTCTTTCTATGTGAAAATTCATTATTTTTTCTATAAATAAAAGAGAATTTAAAATCAATTATTATTATGATAATATTGGACCATTCACTTGTGAAAGTCTTTAATGTATTTTAACCAATGAACATTAACGTAACTAAACATGACTTTTAATTGAATTTAATCAATATTGCCAGCATTCGTTTCTGCTTTCGAAGCTGACATTAAGGACTATCAAAGCAGATGGCGCCCATATATAGTTTCTTGTGTCTTTTACCTTTGATTGTTCTTCACAATTTGTAAGTTATGAAAATCAGACCTATGCCTGAACTACAATTTGATATAAGAGGTCTCAAACGTCGGAGTATTACAGTAAGTATTGGTTTATGAGTTTTACAGTTAGTATTCAGTATTCTGAATGTATGTTGTTATAGTAATTTTCAGTGTACTATAGTAATCGTTACAATTGGTGCCTAGGTAGGGGACTTAATTATTTTGTGTGAACAGAAACTTTTAAACGTTACACAAAGCCATTGGAGGAAGTAGACCGGAAATTGACCAGCTTACACAATCATTAGCTTTGCACTAATATCCCCAAACATTATTGTCTGTAAGAGACATGAAAACTAGACATAGACCACCAAAGCTACCCTTTCTAAATTTTAACAAAACATTTTTAATAAAAATATAAATTTAATAAAGGTAAAATCCTCCTGAGCTAATAACAATAAACTTGGATACTATAATATCGGAAAATCTATAAAAACCTTGCAATCATAAAGATTATAAGCTGTAAGAACACCTCTAAACTGAATTGAATGGTATACATACAGCCAAATTATAAGGAAGCATTCTCGAATTGAAAAAATAAACATTAGTTGATCAATGTATGTTATATTTTACTATTAGAAATGTTTCATGTCAGCGATCAAGATAAATTGGCAGTGTTTGTAGCGCTAAAATGCATTAATTCAACATACATTCAGGATACTTAGCTACCGGGGGAAAAAGGAAAAGTGCTGTATACTCTAGATAGGGTAAAATTTACTGTAATGGAAAAGCTTATCTTGAGAAATTAAGTTAAACAGAAGGTTAAAATGAATAATTAGAAACATTTTTAATAGAAGAGTTAACAACATTCATTTAGTATATGGAAATTGTCTTTTTAAGGATAACAAGAATATGATGTGATATTTATAAGTACCTCCTATGAAAACACAATCTCAGTATTCATACATCAATTTTAATACATTCTCTTTAACGAGACAGCTGAATAACAAGTAATATTTGATGAATATATAACTCCCTAACACAAGATCACATTACAATACATAGGTGCAGACTGCAGACAAAATAATGAAATAGGACAAGAAAGCATCTGCTCACAATCGCCGGACAAAGGCATTCTAAGTGAATTCATTAACGTGTTCATTCATATTCAGCAGTAGAAATATCTGTTTTAGTATCTCTTTCCTATGTATGCCTTAGATAGGATTTCAGAACGAGATGGTTAAATTTCTATAGATTAGTTTGAAACTGCAAGGCTTTAGTGAATTTTCAACAAAATTTTTCTTGTTTTAATTGTAAAAAAGAAGGAAGATTTCCTTGAAATAGAAAAGTTGTTCTCAAGTTTTTTTCAGAACTTAAGCTTGACGTTTTATATAATTGTGAGTTTTACATCTTCAGGACAAACTTGACGTTGATAGATTACACTTAATCCGAAAGATACGCATCACATATTTTAATCACTTTAGTTGGGGTTATGTTTCTACCACAAAACTTTTTTTGAATTTATCTCGACTAACCTACTTTATCTACATACAGAAAACTTCTTTTTGTAAAAGCTAATTTTCTAAAATCCTCGAATATAAAGCAAGTTTTATAACAATAGTCGCCTTTACTTAAACTTTGAATGAGATGATGGGGAGAATACAAAATCTTAAAACCCTAAGCGTCGCACAGTTGCAAGTTAATCACTGTAAAAGCTTCACACCCTACGCGCGACACACAATAACCTGTGCTTCTGCATGGGGCATTTATCGTATTAACAGGCTCGATCTAGAAGGCGTTGTGGAAGCGGATTGAAAGCGATTTGCGATATACTACTTTTACAATTGCGAAGAGTACGAGTTGGTAGGTTTTTAACGCGCTTTAAATTTAATTTTTGAAATTTTCGCTCAGCTACTCTATTCATCTTGTACTGGAAAATTTCAAATTAGTTCCACTGTAACATCTGAGTTTGGGTAAGATTATAAAGAAGAATTGCGAAAATAAGCTGGTAAACGAAATCTGTGAAGCTTAGAGTAAAAGGAGAAATATTTTACTCTTTCCTGTTCTTTATATTCAGAAGTGACAAATGTCGACTAGAATTCGTGAAGGTGTATATCACATTTGTAGTTACATAAGACATTCGCCACATGAAAAGTTTTTTGATTTAACTCGATTTTAGACAGTTTCATCTTACGTTAAAGCCAAAAGTAGTCTTGAGAAGCAATAGATTAGTAGAAATAAGTATTAACTGTATAACTATGAAAGTAGTTTAACATTCACAAAAGAAAACTAATTCATAAAAAATAGCAAATAATAATAATAAATTCATAACAACTAAAATAACGGATCCAGCAACAGATTTCATTTACAGGCCAAGAAAAGCAAGAAAGCAAGATCTGCACTAAAAATTAAAACTAAGCAACGGAGACCATACATTACTGCATAAGTTGTTGCCATAATCGGTATAATAATTTAATTTTTAAGTTACTAACAAAATATTTCTCTCCCTCATATTTATTAAATATTTCTCCAAAAAAGTCTCCAACTTAAAACATGCAATACACAAATATGAAGCGAATCAATATGCAGCAACACACCGAAGTTGATGTGTGGCTTCAAAGAGTCGAGGCTATAAAGAAACTGTTAATAATTCCTTAGAATGTATTGTTACCCACAAAATGATGGACGCTAATTGGGAATCGGTAAAAAAACTTTATTAACCACAGATAATTCTGCCAACTAACTAGTGTGTGGGCGTGGATCATACAAGATGCTTTCTGCAACGGGCATGATAAACAAAGTCTGAATAAGCATTAATAGGATTGCTAATAAACTATAATTGAAGGTCAAATAGCACTAATTTAGCTAAATATTTAGATAAAAATGATCTAAAAATAAAACAGTTAAGTTTAATTTATTCCAGCGGGACAATTGAGGAGCCCGTGTAAGAACCGGATATCTTCGTTTTTCTGCGGAATTGGAATATCTATACGGAAATATACTTGTTTACATTCTGCATCGTTCGGTGCAAGCATGGTATATCTCCTCTTTAGCGTTATTAATGTTTGGCGATATACTAACCATAAGATAAGAGAACTATAAGAAATAAACGTAGTTAAATATAATAATTACAAACCTTAAGAACGTATTCATAACCTGTGAAACGTAGCTTTTTTTTGTTACTCAAAAGTTCTAAATACTAATCCCACAATGGACTCTCACATGTAATCTTAATAAAAAAAAACTCAAATCACTAAATACTTACTGTACTAAAATGCTTCGGCTGTTGAGATCTCTTATTATCCAAATTTAAATTTAGGTGTGGGTGTTAACCCCAAAAGCTTCTGATTAATTAATGAAATCAGTGAACAAACAAAAAAATAAAAAAATTGATGTTAACAAAATCTAGGAATCCCAATTTGGAAAGATTCCTCATTTGAAATTGACGTTAATTTAATCAAACGCATATCAATCGATACTAATGAATTTTAATTTCCAAAAACAACAGCAATTTGTTGAGCCAAATTATATCATACGATAATTAAATTTGAAATCTATATATTAAAACATAAAAGGAAAACAAAAATAGAAATGGAAAATTCACCTCCCCGAATCACATTACATCCGCAAAAATGCGTTTCAAATTAATACAGTGAAAGGAAAACGTAATTCACTAAAGAGATGACACTAGAACATTCCTTCGAAACTAACGAAACGAAAAAATATTTTTTACGGGAATGTACATTGTACAAAAATCCCCAAAGAAACTATACAGCATGGCACAAAAGCCAAGCAATACAGGGTATCGCGAAATCAACACGTAACAATAGCTATCATTTTTTGTGGAAATTGAAAGAAGCAAACAGTTCATGCAACTCTTCAAACTTTAAAATTAGACATATGTTTTTTAACATATTTTACTCGAAATGGTATTCTTAATACGCCCTTAACGTTTGTACCTAGTACTATGAATTATTCTGTACCTACAATATATGAAGAAACGCCTTCGAAACGTAATGTCTGGTTTAGATAACCAATTATAGAGAATGTTTCAATATAAGTCAAATATAAAAGTTGGAAGATATATAAGCGTGAAATATATTAAAATATAAGAGAAATCCTTTAAGGGAATACGAGAAAAATCGTAAATACAATAATCTTTAAAAATAAATCTTCCTTTTAAATGCACAGTAATGGAACTACTAAACATACTTCAGGTGATGCCCACTCTCGTTTCATCAATAGAGATTTTTGAATGAAACTAAGTATAGTTGAGGGTTTATTGTTTCCTGCAGGGAAAATGATGGCTTTGCTAGTGTGATGTTGAGGGTTACCTACTTACTATAAAACGTTAATAAAATCGGAAATAAAGAATTTTGTGGAACCTTTGAATTTTATACCGCGTAGGTCACATTACTGAGCAGGAGGTGGATCACTTCCATTGTGTTTGTCTATCACACAAACTTGGTTTCATGTACCTGAAGATTGTCATTCATAAACGCTAGCTAGAGCTCCGTAAAAAGATATTAGCCCGTTGATAAATAGGTAAAACTTTCTTTGCTGGAGAAAATTAGAAGTAAAATTATAAACAAAGTGGAAAATAGAAAAAAAGCAACGAAGAAAACAGCTGAAGTGAGTGGAGGTTTGTTTGGCAGCTGAGAGGGATCTCTCCACTTACTTTGCTGAGCGAGGGATAACGGTTAGAGCAGTAACAAAATAATTCTGTTTGATTTGATTGAAGCTTTTGTAAATTTTGAATATTCCCTAATATGAATTAAAATATTTCGAATTGTTTTGTAGTGATAGGCGTAAAGATCCCGAAAGTAGGTAATAGTATTAAAAAAATAAAGTAAATTAATTTAAACTTTTATAAAATAATGGCTGAAAAACGTAATAAATTATTATCTAATAATTAATAATTTTAAATTACAATGATGAGTTTCGCGAGTCTACAATCACGAAAAATTCCAAGCCCTTTAAATTAACAATTTAAAAAAAATAAATGTTAAAATTTAACTAAACTATAAGCTGCTAATAGGAAAATAAACAGAAATAATGTTATTGATTTCGTTAGGAACTTACAAATTATATCTTAAATTGTAAAGGTGAACATGAAACGTTATCCTACTTTTCAGGCAAATGTGATCCTATTTTTTAGAAAGTGCGAGCTTATCCGGGGCATTGGCATTCAATAAACCGCTAGTTCAAACTTAATCAACCGTTAAGAATCTAGGGAAACTAAATTTGTTTATGATGACTGCGCTCGAATAGAAATTTTCAGTTATCCTTTTATCACAAGATTTTATCTTAAGGTTCAAGATTTATCGTTGGAAGAGCACAGAGCTCTCTATAGAGCCCAGCTTACCAAATCCCGAATAATATCGATTTCTGTAGTCTAATAATGGGAATGGCCAGATTACGATTCGATTTTGGTCCTCCTGTATTCAATAAAATGTATTTGAAACAAAAAAACCATTAACTCTCATGTTCAAGTATTTACAACCCTTAAAAGTAATTACATTCGGATGTACGTGTTTAACATTAAGTTTTAATGTATAATTTGGTAATGAGTAGCAAACGACATGAAAGAGGTTTAAAAACTTTCTAATTCTACATTAATTTTTTATTAAGCAATTTATTAAGGCTTTGTACCAGATGTTGGGTTTTTATATAAATCTTTTTCCTATTGTATAGCAAAAAATCTGGGATTAATTTCGGGGTATTATAATCCCTGGTGGACCGAAAAGCTATTATAAGTTATAAAACTTCGGAAAATAATTATATTAAGCGTTTCGTCTACTAACATTAATAATATAGTAAATGTTTGATTAACTTTATGTAGGAAAACTTTACAAAAAAAAAACTAACCGCTATTATTAAGTAAATTGGGTAATTTGTATTTTGTCAGATTGTAACAGTAAACATAACTTCAAATTATCAAAGGTTGTACTTGGGACCAATGACTTGAACAACAAAGAAAATTACTGCATATCTGAGAACCAAACTGTCGAGAGCTAGCTGTGGTGGATTTGTGATAGGTGTCATTACCTCATTCGCGTCATTACAAATTCGACAAGTCGCAGATTTTCAGGTGAGGAAGTAAAACTGTACCCACAGTGCCAATGCGAGGTCTGGTATATTAAAAATCATTATAAAGATGAAAGTCGAACATTTGACCGTATACAGTAAAAAAGTTTTACACTCGAGTGCTAAAAGTCCAATACATTAAGAGTAATATATCTAATCTGTATCTTCGTATTCTTCGTGTAGATCATAGACTTAACTTCAATGCAATGTTAGTGTAAATTATCGCACTCCAAAACAATGATATCTTTTAATCATTTGTGGCAACTTTATCACGCTAAAACAGTCAAATAATTAAAATACACAAATAAGTAAATCGCACTGAATAAAAAAGTACATTACTTTTACTCTAAGTGTTACTTTCTAAAATACCAATCTAAATAGAAAATAAAGTTCTATAACAATCCACTCTAAAGAGGCAATCTTTTACTCTAAATGTATTGGACTTTTAGAGTGGTCTAGTGTTAAAATTCCACACTATTTTTTTTACTGTGTAGTAACGGTATGAGTTACAAGGGATGTTCCACCACCCCAATTCCTCACTGAAACACAATAAATCAGCAAGCTAGTCTGTCTAAGATTTTTTATACATAGTTGTATGTACTTAAAACAATTATATGTTGCTTAAATATCAATTTACATAAAAAGTCGTATAAGTTGATATGAAGATGCTGGATACATCTCCAAGGAGGCTTAGATCATTAGAGACTTTTTTTGTCATTTAGTGTGATAGAATGGTGAATGGAAGAAAGGTAACAAATAAAATAGTAGGCCAACATGTTCATAAAGCTTTATTAATTAATTATTATTATTATATCCCCACTATCTGTGAAGAAGTCTTAGTCCAGTTACTTTAGAGCTATTGTTCTAAAAACATACAAACCTTTTTTTTGTTTTAATCGCTTTATTTTCTAGTTTTAAACAATAAATTAAAAATCTAGGGTGAGATCGCGCGGCGTTAAAAAGTATTATAGGACAAAGGTCAAAAACTTCTGTTTTTTGTGAATATCTCACTTCATATTGTAACGGTATATTTTTTATCAGTTCTGAATAAATGTAGTTTTGTCTACATATTTACCGAAAAATCTTAATTCCGGTCCTGCAAATTTGCGTTCTTATTTCGATATAAGCTCGTGTTAGTATTTGGTACAAATAAACCTATAAAAATTATTTTGAAAGGTTGTGTTTCAAATCTTAGAATTATAAAAACATTTGGGCAATAAATTATTTCCTTTTGTGTTTTATTTACGCACATGTACGTTGGTTAATATGGCTTCTTTGTTAAAACCTTGAAAATTAATAAATATGGTTCGTGGAAAATCTAACTTTATTTAGTTCCCACAGATATTGCAGTTTGGTGCTCTGTGAAAATACTATAAAAAATCTCCTTTATCTATTAAATGATGTTTGCTACGTGTTAAAAACCTCTTTCGGTTATTTACATTTGCGCCTAAAAATACCATACGTCTGCAAAACTTGCTTCAAAATAACATGTGTTTACATTTTCTATTTCGTGAAAATAAAACTGCGTATTCTCTAGTCTTTTAGGGTCAAAATCTAGTAGTGGAATTAAGAAAACTTCCTCCATTCACTACACGTGGACTGTACACCCTTATTTGCTTAGACCGGAACACGCGACTTTTTGATTGGTGTATGCAGAACTGCACTCTCCAAAATATTCCGTATATAATAAAATAACCTTCAGTTTTTAAAGAGACTACTTCCTAATCTGCAGTTAACAAAAATACCGTTGTGTAATTAGTTTTCCGGATATTAATTAAGAATTTGTGGTTAATAAAAGTACCGTTATACAGTTAAATATTTTTCCGGATGTTTGTGTTTTTAAAGAACGGCAAATCTAGTTTTCCTATTAAAAAATGTAATAGCTTTAATACAGTTTACCGATTGAAATAAATATCGTATCGAATATCGATAAAAATAATTCTCGTACCGAAATACCGATAAAAATTAATAACTACAGACTTTATCTTTTGCGATTAAATCTCGGATCAATAATGAAATCCGAGTTATTTGTTTTATAAATTCAGTTCGGACTTAAATAATAAATGGGTTGTTTTAAGAAAAATAACAAACATTTGCCGATGGTTCTTAAAGTTAGTTTAATAACCAAATCTTATAGAAGTTTTATGGTTGCATTCAGTTACTATATTTTGGGTGAACTTGTGAATAATAGTTCACCTCATTCAGGCATTACGAGGGTTAATTCATTGCATTCTAGTAGGATGTGAAAGCAGAAATCTACGAACATTCCAGTTTCCGTTCAGCAGTGATTGATTGGTGTGTGCAGGAGTCATTTTTGTGCAATTTAGCGTTAATTTGGTTTGCTAATTATTGACAACTACAGGTACAGTGAATTATGTATTTCCTTTTTGAATGTAAAATATTTATGTGAATTTCTTTGGATCTTTGTAACATTTCTATAGTCTGTTTTATTTATTTATACGTAATTTATTATACAATTTTTATTCATTAACATTTTAATAGTCAAGAGCTCTTAGGTAGGGAATTATTTCTTGAATTTTGAGTTTAAAATTTATAATTTTTTTATCTTATTTTTCTTTGTGTTTTCTAAAATAAATATGATTTTAAAGTTAATTAAAACCAGTAAGACTGAACCATATAATTATGAAAGTTTTTATTCATATCATTAAACTAAATTTTTGACTTTGTTGAAATTTATTAATATTTTGCACTAAATTTATATCGGTCTGATTTCATTTTCTGATTAGTGATTGCAGACAGATTTATTAGATTTATTTCTTCATTTGATCTATTTAATTATTGTTATTAAGCTTCATAATCACATGGCGCCCTTCTAGTGTATGTTATTGTGTTTTGAAACCTTTATCCATTTCTTTAATAATTAGACAATTGGACTGCAGAACCAATACCTACGACTTGAAATTTAAATTTGTAAAAAAAGCGAGATCTCAAGCCGGCAACTTTGAGCATTTTATATACAGTAAGTATCGTATTTTGTGTTCTAATCTAGTTTAATTAATGTGAACTTTTCGTTTGAAGGTTTAAAAGCTTTGTTTATTTTATCGTACAGAAAAACGTATGTTTCAATATGGCTTGAGTCATTTAAGGTTATTAGAAGAATTAAAGAAGGTTATATTCGTAAAGCAAACCGTTTGCGAGATATACAGCAAAGAATGTATATAATGTACATTATACATATTCTTTGTATCCGTTTCCGCGGTACCTTCGACGTAAAATATACAAGGAGCATTTTTTTACATAGTTTCCTCAGTAGGTCTAATCCCTGTTAATTGTTAAAAAAGTATGTCTCATCTGTGACTTTGTCAATTTCATGTATCTGTATTTCATCGATATCCTCTTTGAGTGCTTCATCTTCACCGTATTTATCATCTTCATTTATATTGTTTCTAACGGATCGATGGGATTGATGTGCACTAATTATCAGAATATAATTATGTATAATTATACATAATTAAAAATCAGCGACAAAAGCTTCAGGCGCAATATTAAGACATGATTTTATTTTAATCATATAATAATGTAAGATAATCTGATTTTTCTGCATCCGCAAATTCACCCGCAACCTTTTGTACAATTACAAAAAATTGTATAGTGTAGTGACGGGCTCCAAGAAATCGTTATTTAAGATCCTCCCCACTGTTTTATGGAACTACATGTTTTCCCAACTAGGGTTGGACCTGGTAATAGACGTTATTGAGCCGCTGCTATAGTAGATGGAAGAGATGATAGTTTTTACAGCTTTATTGAACATTTTTGAGCATAAATTGTAGAGAACAATTTTCTTGTACGGAAAATTTTTTCAGATATATGTAAATCAGGACGCTTTCCAAATATTCCGAACTAATAATTTAAAATTCTTTAATTAACTACAGTCATTCTATGCATAGGCTAAACGGAATGGAGCACAGGCCTTTTTTTGATAAGATTTTTTTTATAAATGCTTTGTAAAAAAAATGAATATATAACATTTCTTATCTAAAACAATTATGTTTCATAAAATAAAAAAATATAATACATAATATTTGCATTATTAAAAATTCAAAGTGGCGAAATTATTTTACAAAATAAATCAAAGTGTGACAATATTAAACCCACAAATATAAATGAGATGTGTATAATTCACAGGAGACACTCTAGGACAGCTCTTTCGATCTTTTTAGATCTCATCAGCTAGAGATAGTCTCCTGTGAATTATACACACATCATCCAAGCTTATATACATAGCCGGAAATAACATTAATACCGAGAAATGAATGTTGCGACATCTGTAGAGTCATATACCACATTAAGTGGTGTTCTCTACCAAACAACAATAAATATGAATGGTTTGTTCTCCATTCGAGTTTAAAAATCAAAAAATATAATACAAAATATTTGCATTATTAAAAATTCAAACCTTCAAGAACATGCTCCTAATCTCCCAAATAACTAGTGGTAAATCCTGGTACTAATAAAAGATTGCAAATCATTACCAAAAATTAATTATAAATCTGCACAAATGCAATTCCTATTTCACGACTTAAAGGGAAAATCAATTTAACGACGATGCCACTAAAACATTCTTTTAAAGAAGTTGCTTTACGAACTAACGAACGAAGTGTCAGTCGACTTATCAACAGGCAGTTACTTTACTAAAAATGGCAACTAAAAGGAGAGAGAATACGAAAATCTCTAATGCTATACAATATTTAACAAGAGCACTATACCCGCCAAGGTAGATTATTCCATTTTAGATGCTATTTATTCGATATTCTTAGCTTAAATTCAATTTCCTTTTCAATTTTTGTCATTAACATCTTCTAAGGCTTTCCAAAACCCTTGAACTAAAAGTGTGTGCGAAAACACGTGATACTGCAATTATCTACATATAGTATTACATATCCTACTTCTAGTACAACAATAACATTCTGCTGAATTCGACTAATAAGTAAAGCAGTTAAATATTAATTGGATTTTTTAGTTTCCTTTCATTGAAAGTGAAATTGAAACACAGATTTTTAGTTTCATAATCTTCTTTTATATGTATGAGAAGAGTTCATTTAATCGGCAAGATGTTTTTGAAATTTGAAGTGAAACATAAATTCCTGAACATTATCTACACCCTAAGTAAGTAATCGAAAGATTGCTTTTATGCCTTTTTTGATTAGTAAATTAGAAGATTACTAACATCGAGAGAAACTGGGTAAGAGCTATATTCAGTGCATTTTTTTAATTTAATTTTTCAAAATTATTCTTAATTGCAACAAATAAATATATTTGGCGAGTGCTATATGGTTAGGGTAGTTTGTCTCCAGAGTACTCCCTAAGAATAATTTGCTGTCAGGTAGTGATCCTGCTGTGAGATTTCTCTTCCTTACGAAGGATAAGCTTATAGGAAAGGAGGTAAATTTACCTTAAGAGTGAAACGGGAAATTCGTAAATGAAGTTACCTTCTGTGCATTTCCGTTTATTAAAACACGAATTTCCGCCCTTCGCGACGATTCCAAATCAGAGCCGCGTTGTTAATTGTCTCTCGAAAATACACTCGTCAATCTTTGCGTGGCTGCACCGAGGGAGGTTCTGTGATTTATAGGGGAGATCGTTATATGTTTGCGAAAAGTATCGGTGCGTGGAAGGGGTTGTTCTCGCACCACCCCCCTTTTTACAAGCAAAAGCAGTGAGGTTGGCAAGATTAAAATGTATGCGTTGTTAATTAATTTTGTGAAAAAATCCTGACCCGGATTTTTCGTTGTAATATTTCAAGCTTTTAAAATATTTTCCTGTGGGAGAAAAAAAGGATGCCGATAGTCTTTCGGGGGATCACGTTAATATTAGGTAAACAAAAGAGCGTTTCCAGGCTCAAACAATTTTCTGTCGGCATTCAAATTTTACACTATATTAAACTGTATAAAAATAATGTTAAAACGATATTAGCGGTTAAGTTATTTTTAGTTATAAAAGAAATAACGAGTGGCGCTTTCAAAGCACACCTAAAAACCTAGAGTGTTTCAGCTCTCAAATACAAAGTCAATACCCTTAGGGTACGTCACATTTATTTATTTACTAGTTGACCGTAATTTTGTAACAAAAGAACACCCAATTGTATAAAGATAAAGATAAAACACTCATTTTAACACTTGAACTCATAATCTAGTTGTACAATCAATATTAGACACGAGGGAATGTTTAATTTAAGAGATAAGGAATTAAGGACAGGGAAACAAAAGCGGTTGATTTTTACTCATCTTCGAAATAAAGAAAGTCATTACGCAATTTAAGTGGAAACGCCTAAAATTGTCCAGGAAGGCAGAACAAATTTCTAATTTCGCTATTTAAATAACGGTCTGCTGGATCCTTTAACAACGTTTCTATTAACGACTCTGGAAGGTACAATTTCAGACCATTCTACACAAACAAAAGGTTTTTATGTTAAAACTCATTCGATGCGGTCTGTTTGGTGGTTTTCGTTAATTATTGTAGAAATAAACATACTTAATGATGCACGATAATGAAGGATGAAATAAAAGTAATAGCGTGTTTTCGTATTATTTACCTTACAGCAGATAATTTTTTATTGGTGAATGTTTTACAGTTTCGAAGGCCAAAAACCGAAACTGAAAAGTTGCTAAAACATCTCCACATCAGATTCTGTCAAGTCGGTGTTAAATCGGAAAGTATAAAGTTTGGACGTAGAAATATACGCCACTTCCTTTTCACTAACCTTGAGACTCCCTGGCTGTGTTAACTTTGAAAAATGTTTGACGGTATAACACTTTATAACATCAACAAAAAAACTTACACAATCGCAATCTCTTACGTTTGGTTTATTCTTAGGGAACATGTAGATAAATGCCTATAGAGCAAAAAATCTAGAATAGAACAAGTAAGAAATATGACAAACCTTTAGTTTTTGCTTATATTCTGGAAAGAGGATTTGAATTAATATATCTTAGAAAAAGGTATATTCCAGGATTATCGATGCAGATGATGTGGAGCCAAAATGTCCAAGAACAGTTATTACGATTAATTGAAATTCTGTTATTTATTCATTTATTAGCTCAGGTACACTTTTAAATCAAAGTTCTTCAACTAGAGATCTCAAATTCCACTTTCAACACAGATTCGTTCCTATTTCTCCTCTCCCTTTCATTCAGAGGTTTACTAAATTCGTGTAGCGACAACTGAAATAAGTGCAATGAGGAAGCCGTTAGTCTCATTCCACATTTGGTATAGATATTGTTAGTATCGTCCGAAGTTAAAGGATTGCAAAACCTGGTATTTCTAGTATACAGGTACTATTTTATTTTTTGCAGTTTTTACTTTAAATAAAGGATGCAGGCTAGGGATTGTTCTGTTAACCTCCACGTACTTTGAATAGAATGAGTTGTTTTGTTTTACTGAT
The DNA here is from genome assembly GCA_929113105.1 of Agrypnus murinus. Classification (NCBI taxonomy): domain Eukaryota; kingdom Metazoa; phylum Arthropoda; class Insecta; order Coleoptera; family Elateridae; genus Agrypnus; species Agrypnus murinus. Next base: position 141,939,298 of record OV816026.1, read on the forward strand.
ACATTCAGTTGTGATAATTTCGTGGCTTTCAGTGACTGCTGTTTTGTGTCACCTACCTCGTGTCCTACCTCGAAGTCAGAGATAATCATAGAAGATTATCTCACTGCATTGGCATATTTGGGTCAACCATGTGGAAAATCACTGTTCCAAATTAATATTGACGTTGCGTTACTGCGCATGGTGCCCATGGTGGTTGAAACGTAAGTATTTTACCGGTCTAAATAACAATAAAATAAAGTATACTTACTGTAACTGAAAACTCAAAAAATATCTGCCACAGCTTGAGATTTAAACTCTCTCTTTACAAATTGATTAATCAAGTCGTAGGTATTGGTTCCACAGCTGTATAAATTGTGAAAAGGAATAGATAAGGGTTTAACACAAATAAAAACATAAAAGGGCGCCATCTGGTTCTGAGCTTAGTTAATGATTTATTAACCATTCAAAGATGTTGATTGAATAAGCATTAAAATTTATTAAATTCACTAACCAGAAAATGAATAGAATATTTAGTTAAAACAAAATTTTGTTTACTTAAAATTGTTGAAGAAATGAACTTAAGCATTCATAACCAATATGGTTCCGTTTTTCAGATCATTCAGTTTTGAATTAATAACATTTATTAACAGGAAAATAATTAAAACACAACCTTGCATAGATAAAAGTAAAACACACATCGTATATTTATTACAAGTCCACCCTAAATTTATTAGGTTATAATTATACCAAAATTAATCAATAAAAATTCACCTAGAACTTTTCATTAAATTATGAAAATAACTCAAAAAGATTTGATTAAATCGACCACAAATAATGTTCAAAAGCATTAACACAAATATTAAAATTTATATTGACTGGTCTTTTTCTGGACAAAAATTTATACACAAATATCTAAATGAGATTAGACAAATTAAATCAATTCGACAGTATCAATACAAATGATTTGTAATTACATTAAAGTTTAAAGCTTTTTAACAACCGACGAGAGCTCTATTGATAATAGAATTTAATGAGCAAAAATTTATAATGAACTTCTATTAATTGAGAAACAATAACAAAAATGACTGCAAATTCAAGCAAGAAATTTACCTAAATGAATAACACTAAAAACAATAGTCACAATACCTTTTATTTTTGGTAAGTCACAAACCAAAATCAACGATAAACTGCATAAAATTTGACGACAACGTCACAGCAAATGGAAACTGGAAGATTGGGATTTTTCTTTCATACATTAAAGATGTACGAGATAACCCTCGTAGAAACTGGATATGGCGAATTATAATTTGCAAATTCACCCCAAACGGCAGTAACAAAATGCAACCAAAGAGTTCCATAAAAGATTTGGCTATTAGTTTTGATAACCATTTCATAATTTCATTGTTTTCAATAAAACAATACACATAACCATTAATCCTGAACTGAATTTAGAAGGCACACAGCACGAATTATTATTTAGCCGAAATTTCGATTACAGAGAAAGCGTCTGTAAATATTAACTTATTTCTGTACAATAATTATTTAGACGAGAGTACGGTACTGTAGGCTGTCGTAACGTTGTTACACAGTAATAAGGGAAACTGAATTTCCCACTTTTCTGAAGCACAAACGTCCGCGAAAATATTTAACGGAATAACTAACTTTTGTTAACCACGAATTATTGGTTAATTTCCAAACACTTATTTAAACGATAACTATTACATGTTGATTTTAATTAAATGCACCGACCATCCGAAAGTCGGTAATTGTTCAAACAATATGAAAAACTGAATTTAGAGTTTTCTTTCAAACTCCATTTTACTACAACAAAATGGCATTTTTAACACAAGATCGAACGTACGCTCTCGGCGTGAGATTTTGGAATACAGGCCTCGTCTCAACATCATCTCGCGCTTTTATTAACTCTGAACCCTTAGCTACGCGCGACTACATCTGTTTTTATGCGGCAAGGGCGCATTTATTTGGCCTTCTATAGGATTCACGACCTTACGTGTAAAAAACAGTACCCAATCCTTCCCGCTTAAAACACACGTGTGAACTAAAACACGGCTGACTTGTCAACAATATTCCTACACCGCATTGACTTAAGCTTTGAAACGCAAAAAACAGACAAAGGAAAATGTATTTAGAATCGTATACACTCAAAATGTTTACCAAAATATTTCAATAAATGAGTTGACTAAGCGCTTCTCATGGTTTCTTTTCAAGGTTTCTTTTTGAAGAAATTGATATTATTTTTAAAATGCCAGATAGCAAGATACGAAAAAGCGACATCAATATGACGTTACATTATTTCATTGTAGCAAATACGAACCAATCCTTAAATAAAAGTGCCTTTTATTTGTGATGTTTATTTGATGACGTGCTTGTTTACATTAAGCGAGGTCCACAGGACCGAACTTAGGATTTTTAACAAGAATTAATACCAAATTTTATATACTAAATGCCGTTGGAAAATGTACCCGTTACATGGTAGTCATACAATGAGAGAGGAATTTATCAAAATTGATAGAAGATGAATATTAGGTAAATATCTTACTTGCAGCTGATCTAAACAAAGGTTAAATTCTTTGTTAGCGCGTCATTCAGTTAGTAAAAGAAGTGGATAAAGGAGCTTCTGTTTTTATCAAGAAATTCTGCAAGAAAATACGATAACTCAACTCAAAACAAAAGGTAATTACCATAAAGATGAGGTTCCACTAAATTGGCAAAAAATTATTGCAAAACTGCAACTTCTTGCAACTCTTCAAGGAAAAGTGACTTTTTCTTTTAGAAGAACATTACGAATGAATACACACTACTACACAAAAATCAACAGAATTAAATTTTGAGTTTCTTCCTGTCATGAAACGATTTGACTAAATTGTTACTTTGCATGGAGATATGAAACTTAATATCAGTTTATACCCTTTATGGATTTAGGGAAGGGGGGGCTTGTAAATAGATTTTTAAATTTAACTAAGGAAAATAGGAGGAAAATAAAGTGCTAGTAGCTTTCAAAAATGAATGCGGAAGTTGTTCAGATATTTCTTTCATATTTATTTAAAATACAGCTTTAAAAATATATAAGGTTTATTAAAATAATACGTTGCGGACAGGTATGAGAGATCTGGTTTGTATGCACTCAAACAAGCGGATTGTTTTATGCTTGCTATTCAAGATTAAGGTTTGATTTTCAATACATATGCCACATTTCTGTTAATATATTAATTAATTTTTGTGAAACAATTATTAAATAATCTTAACTTTTTAAATTGTTATTGAAACATAATAACTGAATTTCAGCAGGCAGTTTTAGTGTTTGTGTAGTAAAAAGTATTTTTAAAGAGCCATCCATTAACTTAAGGTATAAGCTACAGCTTTTAGAGTAACATCGTAAAATTTCAACTGCTCCCAGTAGCACACCAGTGAGTCACGTACGTAGGTAAAGGGTTGCGTTCAATTAAAGTTCGCTGCTAACACCACCAACTGGTAATACTTAATTCGCAGCTTAGAATAATTTACTATAAATTCAGAGTCTATAATTCAAAGACATGACATGAGAGTAATTTTGAAAAATTCTTAGCCTCAATAACTATTTTTTCTGTGATTATCAGTTTCGAATATATACCTTGTTTTACTTTAGCTGGTTCATTGTAAGTAAAAATTATAGTTTAGGCGCTTGAATACAATTTTATTGATACCGCTAAAATTGGAGAAAAAAATTCCAATTCATAATCAGATCACATTTCAAAGTTGAGGCTTTCGTCTTTAGATATTACAATTTCGAGATTTATTATTTCTTGTAACTCACAAAAGTGGTATTTATTCTGAAAGTTATAAAGTTTAGACAGATAGTTATAAATGACTTTGTCATAAAAGCTTAGTTTGAAGAAATGATAGTTTTATTGCCATGTATTTTGAAATATTGATGTAGCGTACACGCAGAAGTGCAGTAGTTTAAGACATACATATTTATATTATCAGTAGTAGTATATAATAAGTGCATAGCAAATGATCGATATTGTTCGGGAAATATGCACGAATGTAAATTACATTATAAGTGAAAATGAAAATTATGAGTGAAAATTTATCAAAAATTATTTATGGTTTTCAATGGACGAATTACATTGTATAAGTAAAGTTCATAAATCAATATTGTTCCAGTTCAAAACACCCTTTTCTGAACTTAATAGTCAAATAATTATCGGCAATTGCACATACGATGCAATATACTATGTATTTTTTGAAAAATTATTTGGTAATTTGAGTATGTTGAATTTGAGTTTGATGGATGTATAAAATTTTCAAACGAATTTCAAATTAACGTAAATTGTGGAAATTAATTAAAACCAACTGCTTAACTCGCCAACAATTCATCCTTCTCTCATAGTTCTCTTTTGCGTATTGATATAAAAATCAAACATATTAGCCCTTGCAATTATTATTTAATTATAATGAATGTGAGATATCGTATTTTTTTATGTTGCAATGTTAATTGTAATTAACATTGCTAAACCACTAAAATAAATTCATACTTGTGGTATAGGGCAGTATTATTTTTAACGTCAGACACAGAAAAATGTTTATGTGGTTGTTGAGACCGACTGCTTAACGTGCCCATCTGACAGCACGGTGAAGGCTTTATCAACAAGAAAAATCTTCTCGCCGATTCGGAATCGAACCCACTTCGCTATTAATTAATAGCGAATAATAATGGCTAATTATTTTTAACTTAAATCATTAAAGATTTGAATTCTGTATGAAAACCTCTAATGTAACTTAAGAAAAACGAAAACATGTAAGGCTACAAATTATTAGTACCTCGGACTATATGTTTTAATGTGTTATATCACACCCGTCGTTTGTAACTGTAGTGTCTTTGACCCGGGAAAAATAATCCGAGAAAGAGGACTTCTGTATACAGGTATTGAATTAAAATTCTTATTTTAGAAGTATGGTTTTATTTATTTCAATTTTATGAGTAAACTATTAGTTAAAATAGGCAGTTCTGAACAGGAGTGTGGCCTTACACAGGTGGTTTTCTTAATCAGTTTTTTTAAAAATAACCACTAAACAGCCTAAACATAAAACTGATTTACAACCTGTCCGTAAACAATTAATAAAGAGAAAAGAATTAGTTTCAGCAAGAAATTAGCTTAGAAATAAGATATCTAGCCAGGCCATCCATTAAGTAAACTTGGCCTTCCTATTCAATTACATTCAAAAAGGGTTTTCATTTGGAATTTTCTGTCTTATGTATTAACAGATATTACTAGTTTTAAAGTCTTCCTAAAGGTCTAAACAGGATGGGTTATTACTTAAAAATTCATATTGTCGTATGTTCTTGATCACGTTAACAAGCAGTAATTTTCAAAAAGGTACAGGGTTTCAAGAATGTAGATTTCATAAAAACAAAACATGTAAAAATTCCTATAATTATTTACAGTGAGTTTTTACTACATTTTTGAATTTGTTTCATTTGACTTGAGGGATATTTATAATCACTCAATAAACCAGAAATAATAAAAAACTCTTTAAAATAGGAAAGTGGTTTACAAGAATGAATGCCTTAAAACTTTGTATACTTTGATATTTTAAATAAATTTCTGAAGTAATACTTGCTTGGCTAAATCATTCTCATATTCAAGAAACATGTTTTGTACAAGGTATAAATGATTGGAAACTTACCGACAAGCAATAAAACACTAAATATAAAAGAGAAATAAGCAAGAATTTTACGATAGGAAAATTTATTTATGTACTGCTGTGCTTTTCATTGTATATAGTTATTTTTCAATGGGAGCTTTTAAGGAAAAGTGATTGAACAATTGGTTAAAGCGATTTTAAAAACGAATATTTGGGTTTTGTGTTCGATAAAATTACTGTTCGAAAATCCCGGGGATCCCCGGGACCTTAAAAAATAAAGTCCCGAGTCCCGGGAATAAAAAAATTGTCGAGAGTGTAACTATCGAAAAATGAAGCCCCACGTTGGGCTCTAATTGTAACGATTTAAAGCTACTGAACACAAACTATTTAAACATTACTTACTGAAAACCAAGAACGATGCTTACTGTACTTAACACTTTTTGTTGACAAATTATCATTTAGGGGTAGGTACTGGTTTCTTAAGTTTATAGATTTTAAAGAAACAATAAAGTTTTAGAAATAATAAGAAACATGGGCGCCATTCACTTGAAGTCATTACATCATCAGAATCCAGAAGTGTAAAGAGATTCTGATTAGATTGATCGAAATTAATTAAATGAAATAACTAATCATCATTGGTCAGGTTGACGTTAAGCAGGTTAATGTGAATGAATAACTTCAACAAATGATTGAGCCAACATTATCACAACCATGTCTAGTTTTAATTCTCATTTATTAGTAGATCAAAAATTATTGGTATTGCAAAACAATGGAGCAATATTTTATTAATATGCTAAAAGGTACCTAACAAATCTTAATAACCAAGACGACTTACTTAACGAGACGACTAACCCTTAATAAATTGTGAAATCTATACAAACACCAAAATCTCACTGCCTTTTGTTCCTTAACTTTAAACTTCCGGCATCAAGTGCTTTACACATGTAGAGTATGAAGAACTGTAAATCCTGGTAAAAATGCTGATTTACGGTATTTACGAACTAAAGTTTGCTGGGTTTCATGTATTTAATTACTTGGCTATCAATACTAACAATCTTAACTCATAAAATTTCAAAAAAACGCCCGTTATTTACAAATTTCCAGTTAACACATTTTTAATTACCAGAAGGTTGCATTGTTTTAACCTAATAATATTTTGATCCTGCACAAATTCTGCAAATCCACAATATTAATATTATAACGGAAAATAACAGAATGTTTATTTATCTTTAAATTTTCAAATGATGATTGAATTCCCTTGGCTAATCTTCAACTAGCGGTACACTGGATAATTGTAATTTTATTATCATAAAACACAAAATTGTAATCTAAAGCACTTGAGATTTCCTGTACAGCAAACGGAACGAAAAGAAAACACAAAAGTATATCGGAAGCTAACATATCTGCACTTCGCAAACTATATCACATTCTTCTTTTAATTTTGGATCTGTAATTTCGAAAACACAAGCAAACGCACAACGCCCTAATAAGCTTTGGGGCAACCGCCCAAAGCTCAGGCTCGAAAGCCGCTATGAGACTGACTGTCTTGGGGATGCAAAACTATCTTCTCGCTAATATTTTTAAAAAAGTGAAAATAACCACCCTATCGAAAACTAAAATGACATACATTACCCCAATAGGAAAATTCCTTCTAGAATATTCTTAATTTTATTTTATTGAGACGAAAGAATAAACTTCTCACGAGAGGTCCGATAAAAAACAGACCAGACTTGCTTTTATCTGTAGATTTTTCCAGAATTGATTTAGCAAACATGAAATACGTAACGGAAATATACATTTTGGCTAAATGCACTTATAGTATACGTGTCATTTTATCTATAAAATAATTTTTATCTTGGTATTTGTTACTAAAAAATAACTTATCTACGTGAGAAAGTCTTTTACAGCTGCTTCTAAACTAACGAAAAAATCTGCAATTTTAAACTGACAAAAATATATTCATGTATCCATGGCCGTACTAAGATTATTTTTAATAAATACATTTTCCAATGTATTAAACATGTTACAAGTGTCGGAAACACTAGTTGAAAGAAAAGAAAGGAACGATTAAACTAGGGTCGGTACTATTAAACAGACCAAAGACAGAATTCGAATATTTGTTGATGATGCAATTATGGTTATTAGCAACAATGGTTGATATTCAAAAAGCTGAAAAGAGCTAGCTGTGTACTTGGGACTTCGACTTGGGTGACAAATCATCATACCAGTGGCAACGGCCGATATCACCAGGCAGCATTGGAGGTGCCGTTCTCCCTTACAATCAAATAACATAGTACATAGTATATGTATGTATATAGTGCATAGCGGTCGATGTACACCTGATTCTCTAGCGTTCCGCTGAAGAGCGCCCGATTAAGCATCTGTTTCAGATCATGATTGTGATAGTGCAATGAAAATCTTCACTCTCGAAGGCTCCAACCTCCCAGAAGCAAGAGAGATAACACGAGGTATACCCATTCCTTCCGCAAGTACTCCTCATTTTTGTGTAAAAGATAAGCTACTAAAATAAAATTGCCTTTTCATGTTTCCCTAAATCCGGTCCTGTGAGATTTTACGTTCTGGTCTCAACGATGCATGCATAGAAGTTACTGCATGCCAGGCATATCACCGACCGTCACGCCCACAAGAGACCAAGTAGTCACACGACCCGATAGGTCATATTGAATGTAATAATTATAGCTAGGATTAAGTTTGATTTATGAAAATTAGAAATATTTAATAAATAAAATAAATAACGCGAAAGAAACTTTCTAAAAAAATATTGTAGTACGTCTCCGTCCTACACGAACCTCATGTTTTATTTTTAACCGTTAGTTAAGAGATGTAATTTAGTAGAACAAATTGGCTTGATTTCGGTTTCTACCGTGTTATCAGTTAACACACTATTCCAGCGAGAATATATTTTCTCTGTGAAATGGATATCTATAATTTAATTGGGAAATATATTGCAAGGAAATAATTGGAATTCGTCAATAGAATGCCTTCATGTTTGTTGTGAATTCGTAGTGATAATTATTAGAGTATCTACTGCAGACTGTTATTATACCTAGACACTTATACAACATATGACAATATTTGTTGGATCAATATGCAATTTTGCATATCCTGATAATTCTAGGTAAGTAATTTTTTATATCGACGTCTCTTTTCTTTCTCGTCTTGATCTCTGTTTTAGTTTAACCGCGATCAAAGTAGGTAGTGATGCCCATGAGACTAGCGAGACGAGAAAAATAGTCTTCAGATTTACTCTTTCTCTTTGATAAGGTCTTTATAGTTGTTGCAGAACTCCTAGTTGAAACTTCATTTTCATATTCAAGAGTAAATAATTCGCCACTTCATTAGAATAATCACCGCTAGACGTTTAGTTTTTCTCTTGTTCTTTAATGTTTTTGCGTTTTCGTTTTGATAAATTATGAGTCATTTTATACAAGCGTAATTTTAATAATCACCTATTATCTACATTAAACTCAAAATTTATAATCTGTTTTAAATCTAAGAAACTACTACTAACCTCAATATTTCCAAATCAGAGCAAAACTGATTTTAAAGTTATTAGATTTAAAAAAACTATCAGTATTTAAGTATGCGTCTTAAAAATCAAATATTTACCGTGTGCGTACAACAAAACGGGATTGTTCAAAGACAAGACTTTATATTACACTAAAATCACAGAGCCAAGAGAACTTTAAATCATAATTTAATGACTTTTTATTTAAATCATTTAATCTAGGTATTTAGTTTCCTTTCTCAACATCTCATAAACATTCATTAATCCTTTATTATATTACACGATACGGAAACGGTTAACAAAACAAAATCCATAAACGCATAAAAAAGTTTTCTCTATAACCAAATAATATAAGTGATTATACAACTCATAATAAAATTAGCCAATAGTAGTTGCGAATTATCCTAGTTACCACATATAGATAAGTGAATATACGCTTCACGACGTTGTATAATCGTTTCGGTATTTCCAAGCCTGCAACACTATTGGTTCAAGCAATCGTTGTCAGAGTAACAATTATTTTGAAGTCATCGACATACCTGTGCATGCAATAAATTAAATTAATCTGTCAAAAAAGCATCGCTTTTGAAAGCAAAAATAATAGTTGATTCTAAATTTTATTTGTTATATAATCGTATCGAATACCACTAGAGCAACCGAAAATAATCTTATACCTACCTCGCGACACGACGTATTCCTTAAAACACCACTCCAGCTACGCTGTCGTGGTGTTTCGCAGAATACGTCTCGTCGCTCGGTAGGTATAATCGATTATTTTCGTTTGCTCTCGTGGTATTAAAACTGATTATTGTGAATTCTGATATTTTAAAAAATCTCGTCTCGTCTCGCAAGCAAAAAGTACACTCTCGTCTCGTATATCGTCTCGCAAACAAGACGATATTTGCGAGACTCTCGAAAACTATGCTGCAGATAGTTTATTAGAGAACATTAATTTGTATCTGGTGCCCTTAAATTATGCTGCATTTGATACTCTTCTTTCTAGATTTGATTCCATGCTCAAATGGTATAGGTAAGTTTGATTACCATCACTATTACCTGTACTAATTTATTCAAATTGCTCCAATTTTAAAATGTGTTTAATTGCAAGTAAACGTTTACTAACATAATGAAAAATTATTTCCTGTAATTCACAAGCTTAGTTTTCTGTTTTTGATAATTTACCTAAATACAAGAACATTACCCTACTAATTTACTACAAACAAGTAAAACGAACACAATTAAATTCAGCTGAACGAAACTAAAATGGATATTTTCATTTCAGCAATATTAACTGGCTAGAAATTATCTTTTAAATGGTCGTTTTCTGCAGAATACAATTAAAACCAGCTTTGTAAAGCAAGAATTCCGTTCCTTTAAGCAAAACCTACATCCTTATATTCTTAGGAGGACATTTTATTAAATGGAAAACAAACAACATAAAGGAAATCTGTTTAAATTTTACATGGGTATACCATTAAGCATAAAATTGCCCGTTCTCGGTGGTTAAACTTCAGCAAACGGAAATTTTCTGGCTGAAAACTAGAGAACAAAACTGAATCATTTGATACGTACATATATGATAATCAAACAGATTCCCGAGTGTATGTACATTATATCGTGCGTTGTTTACTAACAACACGCTTTGCACACTCGAGAAAGTACTGATTTGCATAGGGGTAGTTTACATTTAATATTAGAGAGTTAAACATCAAATATAATGCCACTGAGGTGTACAATAATATCATGTGTAAACGTTTCTTGATCTTGATGTGGGTGAGTGCACTTCTAAATTGACGAATATAGTGGTAATCAAAACTAACCTACAATCCTTTGTATTATTATAATAGTAGCTAAAATAAACATGTCAACTTTATTAAATAAAGGGCTCAATTTTAGCGTGTAAATAGATTTTGCGCTATTAATTGTGTGAGGCGAGGTATTTGACTTACTTATGTACATAAGTATTGTAGGTGTCACTTACATCTCGGAGTAAGATTTTGCTCTCGACTTTTGAATCTTTTATGATAAAGATAAAAATATTGTTATAGAACGTTTGTATAATTTGTTCTCTATTTAGATTTTCTTACAAAATAGGATAAACTAAGTTACAATAGATATATCTAGCAATGATTTTTCAAGATCCTTATCACCAAAGCGAACCTTCAGTGAAGAGCTAGCCATAACTTAAATACCCGGGTCCGGTCACTATGACCGCACGAAATATTTAAATTTAAATAATAACGCAACGCGTGAACACAGAACGATGTGCAGCGGACTACGAACTGAAAATGATGCTATTTAGGATTACCTAAAGGCACAAATCTTAATTCTTCAAAAAATAGGAAAAAACGAAAGTTACACAGATACCTGCGGTCACAGAGACCGCACCTGGGTAGTTAAGGGTTGACTCTGAAATCGTTGCTCAGTACGCTAACATTTGTTCACGAGGCTGATTTTTTACTGTGTAGATACTGTCTAGATACTTGTCGAACATAATGCTTGACAAATATCAGGTGTCAATAAGAAAAAATCATAGTTCGTTTAAGTTTCATTAAAATTTCACTGAATGTTTATTCAAAAAGTATTTTATTTCTGACATTCCTATTATTTATTACAAATTCTACTTACTGCTATTGATTATTTATTTATCATTACTTCATCTGCAGTTATTTGTTACATTAAAGGATTTGTTATAATTTTTCAAATTTGCAAAACTTTATTTTATTGATTTTCATAGAAACCATTAGAAATAACTCAGCTGATGTAATAGACATGATTTGTACTCGTAGTTCATATTATGAACAACATCATCGGTTTAGCGAGTTAAAGCCGATATGGTACTGATGTTTTTGCTGATTCCCTTCCACTTCACGGAGGAACTCAGCGATCAGTCAAGAATTGGACTACATTCTTCTTAGCTTTTTAGCCACCTAATACTTATTTTAAATCTTTTGACTTAAGAAATCTACAAAAAGACGCAAGTCTTAACAGCAATGAACTGTAGTTATATGAATCAATGTTTTAAAAAGGTATTTTTTGCTGAAATATAAACACATAAAAACTGTTACATAACTTTAAGCAGTTTCCCAGATAAGTGCACACGTGCATGAATTCGTTAATGTTAATTAACGAGACAGAATTTAGACCACTGAACCAGTGTGGTATATGAACGAACACCATAAAGAGGTAATTCGAAGATTGAAACAGAAACTTTTTGACCGGCTAGCTCGCGGTGTTAATACGGAGGCGATATATTTACATTTACTGAACAAAGCCTGAAATAGCCTGAAAATTATTATTATTTGAGTCCAAAAACGTCTGCTACAAAATGAACAGCCGCCGTTCAACTCCGCATATGCGAAATAGAAATTAAACACAATAGTTAACAAAGAAACAGAAGGTTATAGTTTTATTTATATAAATAAAAACAATCTAAAAAGAGATGAATCAAATCAATTAGTAAACCAATTCAATAAAATTTCAGATAGTTTTTATATTTTTAACTATTTTTAATAATAATAATTTATAAACAATAATCAATCACTTCATAAATTACCGAAATGGAAGCTCTATCTTAATTTTTGTTACAAACGAAAAATTCAATAGTACATTAAATTAAATCGTTTAACAACGCTCACAAACTGCTTTGTTGTTTTAGATGTTCCAGTCCGTTTTTTTACAACGAGAAGAAGAAAAGTTCAAGAAGTACACAGAAGAAGAAATAAACAGATACAACACCTAAAGAAATTTTTTCCCTCTTGAATTTTGTGGCGAAGCAATGGATTTCCTATAAAAGATATGGATGAATGAAAACAAATTGTTGAATTGCGTTATTTAAATCAAGATAATGAAATCGAAATTCGCCGTTCCTTAGTAAATAATGTGTATTATGGAGTACCACAAGGATCAATTTTAGGTCCGCTACTTTTTGTTAATTATATATATATATATATATATATATATATATATATATATATATATATATATATATATATATATATATATATATATATATATATATATATATATATATATATATATATATATATATATATATATATATAAACGATTTGCCGTGCAATGTTAATGCTGGGGTCATCTTGTATGCAGATGACACTAGTGTAAATGCTACGGGTGCCAATATTCAGGAATTGTCTTATAATATAAATCAAGTACTCCATGATATACAAGATTGGTTTTCAGCGAGCCATCTCCTAATTAATATGGACAAAACTTGTTCGATGTCATATTTAAGCGACGGAGATAGCGAGAACTTATCGTGTCTTTTAAAAATCTACCATATCAAATTATAAAACTTACACTCCGTTAAATTTTTAGGTTTAGTCGTAGATCGTCAATTTCAGTGGAAAGAACACATAGATTAAATGTTACCTAAACTTCAGAAAGCTATTTACTGTATACGACGATTAAAATATATCTGTGACTTATCAACCTTGCGTACCGTTTATTTTGCGTATTTTGAATCTATAATCAGATATGGATTGATTTTTTGGGGCAATTCGATACATCTCTCTAACATTTTAATACTACAAAAAAAAGTATTAAGAATTATATACAGTATCAAAAGTAGAGATAGTTGTAGAACTTTATTTATAAATCACAATATCTTGACAATTTTTAATTTATTCATTTACGAAAGCGCCATATTTGTTTTTAATAATAAAAATACCTTTAAACAAAATGCGGATGTTCAGGACTATAATACTAGAAGCAATCTTCTGCGACCTAATGCTGCTAAGACTTCAATATATTATAAATCATTCATGTTTACGTTGGTTAAAATTTTTAATAAACTTCCTGATCAGATCAAAGATTTAGAAAATATTAAAAAATTCAAATGTGCACTAAAATCGTATTTGACTGACAACTGCTTTTATAATCTGGAGGAGTTTTGGAATGCTGGAAATACTGCGACTTCTTAGTGTTTGAAATATAAACTCCATATCTATATTATCTTTAATTACTATTTTAATATTTCTTACGTCTACATTGTTTTTATAATATTTTATATCATATGCACTACATGTTTTTTATATTTATATTTACACAACATTTTATTTTATTTTATTAATATGTATGTTTTTTATTGTATTATTCAACGCCACTGGCACCAGAATAAATGCTTATCTTATCTTATCAATAAATCTTATGAATAATAATTTCAAGTTTAGAAAGATACCAGAAATCAGTGATGAATAAATCTCAACCAAATGGATTTCCAGCCTAATATAAATTCATTTATTGTAACGTGTTTAAATTTTCGATTTAATAGAAACGCAATTTCAAATGCATTAATGGTAAAAAACCTTAGTACCTTTCTGTATATTCCAATACATTTTCGTCGGTTAAAAGTGCAGACCTCATATTAAAGCAAAGCGTGTTCTTTAATATCAAAGATCATTTTCAAAGTGATTTCACGGTTACGAATTGTTTTTTCGTAGAGAAAATATAGATCAAATTGAGTTTATAAAATATCCAGAAATATTATCGTCTTTTTAACAAAGGAATATAATGCCAAAAAAGACATTTAGCTCAAATTCCTGTACATGCTTATATGCAATTTGTATAAATAGATTTTTCTGAACCCAGACAAATAAAAAAGGTCTGAAATCACATTTTTAAATATCGAATTTCGTCCTACAAACATATTTTAAGGCGGTAAAGTCCAGCAAAATTAAATAGAATGTAGCAGAAGTATTCGAGGTGATTACTTCCTATTGGTTTAAGAAGTGTTAGTCTTATTTGGATAGGCTAGTTTTAATTTTCCCTTTTTTCAAAAAATATCAACGCAACAATACTTTCGCACCCCAAGAGAGTCATTCAGGAGTCTCAGGTAGAGAGTCAAGTCAGATACCGGGCACCAGCCGAGTAGCAGGCGGTAGCCCTCAGCTCTTTTGGAGTTAGTTGTATTTTTCGTTATTACAGTTTTAAAGCCAAGTCGCTACATTTGATGCGTCCTGAAAGTTAATTAAAGTTAGCCGAAGGCATTTGAGTACAGTACAGAGGTCTGTTAACGTTAATTCAGTACAGTACAGTAGTCTAATCAAGCGATTAGAAAAGTGATTAGTAGAAGTTCGAAAGACTTCGTTGAAAGTGAACCGCAAGCGAAGCTTAAACTAAGTTTTGTCGAGTGAATAACACAAGAAACCACGTGAATTTACCGTCAAGTGTAACAAGTGGTTGTTATTACCGTTTAATTCGTCAAGTTAATGAATTTAACTAATAAACTAAAGTAATTCTAGTAAAATATCAAAAGTTAAGAAAAAATTTAAAAGTATAAAGCCCATTGCATTCTCTTAAGAACAAATAAAATCATTCCAACGTGTTATAAGCTAAGATTCATGAGAATAATTCAAAAGTTAGTAAATTTTGAAAATAAATAATTAATCTTTCCGATTCTGTCTTATGTTGCCGGCAAGCGCCTACATAACCTCGTGTTTGTTTTTGGTAAGTTTTATAATTAACGGTAGTTCTTTTTTGAACTTATATGGCTTTAGTTCTTCATTAAGGGGTTATTAATGAAGGTGAATTTGTGAAACAATTATTGTGGACTTCAGTTCGTTAGTTTTGGGTGTAAACAAACGTTGCATCGACGATCAGACTTTCCAAGTTTTCCTTCTTTAGTTAGTGAGGTATTGTATACCTGTGGTTAAGTATGAAATGTTTTTAATGGGTATTATTGCGAAAGTGAGGTTGTGAAACTTAAAGGACCGAAAAAACTTTAATGCTTTTTCAAGGACTGATGGATAACTTGTATAATAAAAGTAAGTTCTGTATTTAAAACTTATTTGTAAGATTTCTTGTAAAATTATTGTTAATTATGTAACAATTTTCTCCCATATACGAATTCTTATTAGGACACTACTAAGAAAACTATTATTATTGACATTTGAGACAAACAAATGTATTTATTTACAAGTAAATGAAGATTTAAATTAAATTCTGTTATGATTATAATGGACAGATCATTCATTGAAGCTTAACGTCAATTTAACTAGTGCTGATTAGTTTTTCTAATTGATTAATTTTAATCTATGTTCTCTGGGTTCTGTTTTATTTGGAAACCCAGGACAAGAATGACTTTAAATAAATGGCGCCCATATGCTTTTATTGTGTCTTAAAAAATCCTTATTTTTCTTTACAATTCGTAAGACATGGAAATCAGACCTACGCCTGTGAGATAATTTGTTAATAAGTGATCTTAAGAGCCGGGGCATTAACGTAATGTAAGTATCGAATTTATGAGTTTTGCAGTAAGTATTGAGTATTTGTTAAGTATTAAGTATTCAGAATAATTTAGAGTACCGAAATATTAGTGTTAGACTATGTAAAAGATCACCCACAAAGACAATTTTTTAATAATTAAGTATTTGTTATTTGTCTACAAGTCTACATGGATTTAAACTTGGGTTTTCAAGATTTTCAGTATATAGATTTTCAAGTACTACCTTCAATTAATTGTTGCTAGACTACTTTTCATCGTATGCTCCATCTTGGCAGAGTATAAATTTTAACAATATTAAAGGTAAATACACAAATAAGGATTCTAAAGAATAGTTAAAATGCAATTCATTATAGAAGCAAAACTCAGCTCTTTTAAATTTTTTAAATCCTATCATTAGGCCTTATACTAAATTTATTAAAACCTTATCCCAAAAAAAGCTTTTACTTAAGTGCAAGCAAATCCAACGAGGTTGCAAAGTGGAACGAAAATAATATTAGGAGTAATACAGGTACTATCAGTCTTCATACAGCTTTCCGCATACAACAATGCCCAGCTGCCTACCTTAATGTAAATATATTAGGAGGGATGAAAAGAAAAAAAGTTGTAACAAGGCTCTCCAACATCTCAACCCCTTTAAACAGCGCTCCCCCCTATTCTCATTACTGCACTTACCATTTTACTATATTATTATGATGTACAGTTAGGTTGATGCACCGCTGTGAACTTAATTAATAGACGAGAGCGTTACATCCCCTGAACCGGAAATGCTATAACTGGAAATACTGAATTAGAGTCACGTGCAATTTACAAGGGATAGCAAATTTAATTTGCACTTGAGTTGTGGAAATGGACGCCAAATTTAGAGAATTTTCTATTCGGTCGCCACAGAACGACAACAGTCTACTGTAACAAAGGACTAATTCATTTAGATTTTTCAGCAGAGTATGCATAATAACCTAGAAAGTTATTATAGGAAAAGCATCCCTCCTGAAAAAAAATAAACTCAAGCTGTTTTCCTTAGAGATGCCGCTTATTCATTATATAAAAGTTCTTTCAGGTTTTCAACTACGAACCTTTATTTCGCTCAGCAGTGTGCGGATTATTACTGTTTGCATCCAACTGAATTGATATTAAAATTTTTCAATTATTTGAAAGTCTCTAGCTTCTCAATTCTGAACTTAATCGATTTTTCAACGAATCTTGTTTTATTAAAGCTCTGGAGAAGCAGCGCGCGATATGCCACTCTAACAAATTTGTCGAAATACTTAATGCATCTTCACAAACAAATAATTCACAAATTAATTAAAGTGCAGTTTGTCACTGGAAGTTAATTATTTCATTTGTATTCATCTAATATCTATCTAATCTACCTACTTGTTTGGACAAACTTGCGGATAATAAATGCCCACTTTACCTTCGTTCACTTCGAATAAAATCCAATTCAATAAATAAAGCTGCAAGGGGTATTCAAAACACTGAGGGCACTTATTGGAAATTAATGATATCAATAGAAGAATAAAACTACTGTCCTAGTTTTAATAAATGACAACGTCTGTTTAAATGTTTCCGGATTAAGACTATAAAGGGGCAATTCTATTTGTTTGTTTATTATATGACTGACTGTTTTTTATGGAATAACTATGATTTTTTTTCTGAAAGACTTATTAGAATAAATCTAAAGAAAATTTGGGAAATTATAAAACTTAGGTTAAAGTTGAGGTTTGACGTTAAGTTAGAGGTTGGATTATAGCTTAAGTTAGACGTTCAGTTACGGGTTAGGCTAGAAGTTAGGTTAGACGTTAAGATAGAGGTTGGGTTAGGCATTAGTAGAGAGGTTAAGTTAGAAATTAAGTTATGGGTTAAATTTAAAAATGGATTAGAAGTTAGGTTAGATATTCAGGTAGAGGCTAGGTTAAGTTATGTTAACTGAGGTCGAGTTATGTTAAAGTTAGGTTAGGCTATGGGTTTTTCTAACAGACTGGGAAAGGAGTAAATTGGTTCTAATCGAAAAACCAAAATAGAATGGTACTGGAAAAAGTTACCGCCACATTCCCTTAGTAAATACGATTGGAAAAGTATTTGAAAGTATTTTAGAAAAGCGGCTCGATATAGAAATTGAGACAATATGAATTTAGGAAAGGGCGCTCAGTCATTGATACCATGAACAAAGTAGTTGAAATAGCAAATTCAGCAAAGGTAAGAGCATATCAGCATAGAAAGTATATTCTATCAATTACAGTAGATATCAAAAACGTATTTAACTCTGCGAACCGAAGAGGATTGTTACATAACTCAAAGGCCGCAAAATTAGCAAATACTCGTTAAAAGACAGAAGTCTATTCTAGAGCTCCTGTCATGAAATGGTATTCTCTGAATTTTTTCCGGCACTTTTTTTAAATGTGGAATCAGTCTTCTGTTTAACTGGTACTGGATGTGAAATGTGAGGTGGGTGGGCTGGACTGATGGTTTTCGTTCCTCACTTGGTGAAGTTCCTTATGCTACGGTTCTTGTGTCTGGTTCTGTGAATTTGCTTGGTATTGCTCCTGAATTGGCGAATTTGTTTGGTCTTGTTTCCCATTTCTCCGACCATTTTAAGGTTCGAAGAACCGGGCTTATTGGCTAGTATTATTTATAACGAGTGAACAAAATCACAAACTGCAAATAGATAATTGTTACAGAATTACTTTCTTTTCCTCCAAACTGTTGACGGATCATAGCATGGTATGTATATGAGACTTCTCTGCTATTGCGTACCTATAGTTATTTTCATACTCCACAAATCGGCTACTTTAATGGTCTCTTCCTTTTATGTTTAATGCCCTTTAACATCACTTTCATCGTTTAGCAATTTTTTATTCTGATTGCCTTTGCTCGGTAAACGTACCACTTTCATTTGTCTACACTTTTGTTGGGCATAAGTGCAAGATAAAGTAGCTTCTTGGAACTAAATTTTCAAATGCGCTTGCTTTTTTACCTCACAATAAATACCATCCACAATTTATTTGCTATGACTGCTTGCAAAACAATCTATTTGATATTCTTTGGACTAAATTCATGGCGTATGAATGTTAAATTCACAATGAAAAATTTCTTTTTAAATTGGCTTGCAACCCAATCTGAGAAAAATATTTTATTCTTTATATTTGGAGGAGTGATTAGAATGTACTTTCGTAGTTATTGATAGATCAACACACACAATAAATAAGGTAATCTGACGGTGACTCCAATCTGCTGCCTGGATCGCGTACTGCTGGATCATTGTGAAGTTTTATGCGTCTACTTGAATAACTAACTTGAATTAATTGTTTATCTCAATTTTTGAGAAGTTTCTGACGTTTATTAAAACAAGTACAGCTATTTATGTACATAATACGAGTACTAGTACATAATGTAGGACTTTATTGAACTTGAATTTGAAATTTTTTTTTATTGTATGTTAAAATAAATGGAAAACTCTAAATGAGCTCCTTGCTATTTCTATTGGTTGCCCGTGTTACTTATGTAACAAATCCCATTTATTTTTATTTCTCTTCCGTTTCGACTGTAACAGCTCAATTTTCAGAGCTTTATGATTAATAACGTATTCAAGTAAAAAAAATTGAAATAAAATCGCTAAAATTATTTAGGAAATTTCAAAACAACCTTAGTTCTGTGTCAGATTCTCATTGACCAGGTCAGGCACTCCGAATAGTGACACCAGG
Organism: Agrypnus murinus; assembly: GCA_929113105.1. Lineage (NCBI taxonomy): Eukaryota > Metazoa > Arthropoda > Insecta > Coleoptera > Elateridae > Agrypnus > Agrypnus murinus. The sequence continues at coordinate 141,959,402 of OV816026.1, forward strand.
GGACATTGCGGTAGTCGAAGCCATGGTGAAGTAAAATCGGCGCGTAATACCGCACGTTTGGATATGAGTTATGGATGAGCACACCATAGGACCCATGATGTTCTACAGTTTAATAAACCTTCTGCAAGGTGAGAGTCACGCCAGTTGACTGCAGAATTGAAAAATCTTGATGTCTGCGGAAGAACTTTACCAGCCATTTGAAGCTGAAGGTGATGACTTCTTAGGAAGAATTGTGATCTAACATGACACCGACCTCCACTATCATTAACAGAGAACCAAGGTGAGTAATGGCGTCATAGCTCCTCACCAAAACCGAAAAAATTTCACACACAACCATCCGCTATAAAGGTTATGCTGACTCTGCTTTGGGATGAACGAGAATCATTTTGGAGCGTTCCATTCCATGGAGCTCAGAAGAAAACAGTCACCAGTTCACCAGTGCTACGTGTGCAGTTCTCCTAGGGAACCATCTCCGTTCAATCAAGTCAAATCGCCGTGGACTTCTGAGTGCAGGTGTTATGTTGCAACCCGACAATGTTCGCCTCCACACTGCTCGTTCCACTGTAGTAATCATCCAAAATCTATCTTTGGAGTGTTTTGCTACATCCTTGCCAGACCTCGCTCCTAGATTATCACGTCTTTGGGCTGCTGAAAGAGGGTCTGCGGGGAAACTCTTTCAAATCCGACAAAGAAGTGAAGCCAGGCAGTGAACGAATTGATACGCTCAACGCCAAAAGACTATTTGTCTCTAAAGCGCCGAAACACTTGTATTACACGCCATGGAAACTACGTAGAAAAATTATGTACTAGTATCCATTTTGTGTTCAATAAATTTCACGAGGTAAGATATTTAAGGGTTTCATTCGACTTTTCTTTTATAGTGTTTTGCGATTTGATGTGAATTAAAACTGATGGTAGATTTTTGGTATTTTAAAATTGTATTGGTTTTTAATTTATTACACATCAAAGATTGGCAACAATAAATTTACGTGTACCTTGTACAAACTAAACACATTGATTTTATTACTAATGAATAACGTATTTAGTAATTGTTATATTGGTAGACTAATGGTTACCTAATGTTCGGTTTTGTTTATTACCTAATATCATTAACATTGTCACATAAACTAGTCATAGAATTAACATCATTCAACGTGCCCAGTCAAAAATTCTCAGAGGCCTCGTCAACGCACCATGGTACGTCAGCAATCGCACCCTACACAACGACCTCAATAGCCCTTTCGTGGCGGATGTAATAAGTAAATCAGCGTCATCTTATTTTGAAAAGCTATCAGACCATGGAAATAACCTCGTCCAACAACTTTTGCATCCATTGCCAACTCGAAGACTGAATAAGCTCTGGCCCATCGATCTTAAGGAATAAATCATCCTAATTAAAACCCAGGAGTATCATCGCTGGATGAGGACTCCCACATGTCACCACAGACATCACATTTACTCAATACTCTTATAATATAATTAGAGTAGATTGTAAATTAGCAGATTTATCAATTAAAAAAAAATAAACTAGTCATAAAATATTTGATAAAGAATTATCCTGTATAATACGATTGGGGTTTCCAACCTTTTCTGGTAATAATAGCAAATCGAAAATTAATTATAACTTTTGAAAGCAATTTCCTAAATCATAAAGTTATTAAGATATGCTAAATATGAGCACAATAAATTTTATGAAACCGATAATTACAAAATTTATGGTCTATGCGTTTTATGTACCAACCAACTAAATTACACTTTAACCTTTCTGTCTTTTGCGGCGAAAATGATAAGCTCACTCTTTATTGTTACGTTAATAACGGTTGCACATGCATAAACGACTACATTAACCCCGGCTCTCAGAGTAATTTCTTCCTTTTTCTTTTATTAGGTCGTTTTACTTAACAAAGTATGCTCGGAACGCATTTATAATTATCAAAGTGCAGAAAATTAAGTTAAACAGCTGGGGGTGAGGAAGTAAATCCTCATACTGCAAACCGAAGGTTCAAAGACTTTGCCTAAGGACTTCGAAATTTTCTAACTTTGAAAAATTTAACTCTGGGGGCTACTCCGGAAAGTTTTCAAATTAATGCTGGTAGGCTGAATGGAAGGAAGCAAAATTTTTATTGAAATTTAAGTATTTAGACAAAAGTAAATTTACGAAAGCGGAGCTCCAGGATCATAGGCTTATAGTTTGTTTCTCACAGTTGCTGTTCAATAATGAGATTTTAGATAAACAAACGTTACATCATATTGTGAACTTCTCTAGAAAATGTTACTCTTTTAAAAAGTAACATATATAATAAAATTTAGCAACTGTGGCATGAAAATGCAGGGGCCTTAGTGAAATTCAATAGAAGCTGTCCTGCTGGTATTTAATTTATGTACTAATCAGTAATCAAATTGGCAAAAAAACATTTTATTGTTGTTAATTCCTCCTTTAACTTGAAAAACTTGAATAAATTTCGCAACAGAAGGTTTCTGGCATTCCAAACACATTACAGTCAGAATTATACATAAAATCAGTTAAATCGTTTGATTTTTGTACAGATCGAAAATATGTGAGATTGGGAACTTAGTGTTTCAAGGTCTTTACTTTATTTGACAGCTTTTATGTTCCTGAGATCAGAGATAAATCCCGGAAATACATAGCAACCTACAAAAATTCAAATGTTAATTTTTTACAGTCACTTTAACCTACCTTCCAATCACTTTCCCTCAAAAGTTCCTATTGAAAAATAACAGCTGAACAAGTATTATTTCAAAAATCTGAAGCTCAAAATAAATAAAGGAAGGGGTAAATACATTTACCCCTGTAAACCACTTAACTACTTCCTAGAAGAAGTACTTGCTATTGCACCCACAACTTTTATTATTTTTGGTTTATTAAGTGGTCATAAATATTTGTCGACATTATCAGCTTTTTAATTTTAAACCTTTTTAAGTTTTCTACTACCCGATTTTGTATACATCCGGATTATTTCTGCCCTTTAAGTAATCAGTAATTTTAGGTCAAATAAAAAATCCAGAAATTTAGTGAAAACATATTTAAACAATTGTAAAAACACACTGTCATCTTAAAGATAAGATAAGACAAAGTGTAATACAGGTAGTGTAATGAAATTTACGAAAAACCCACCCCAACAATAGATCATTTGCAAAAACTGTAAAAACTTTGTTGGGACAGAACCCTTTACCTTTTGAAAATGACTACCTCTTAACGTTATCAATATCATACTTTAATATGGATGTTTATAATAACAACATTCTGCCACTATTTAAAAATATTAGTACCTACTTATAAATAAGATAGGAAATTCTGGATTGAAACCCTTTCAAACTACGAGCCCTGTCTCATTGAAGTTCGCACTCTTCTATTTCTGTTAAACGGTGCCCCGCAATTTTCACTCCACGCAATTTTTTTGGTTTTTCGAAATAATTATTTCTTATTGGTAGAGTAAAGTACTAACCTCCTATATTATAAGTGATGTTGTTTTACTGTTAGATTTCGTTGTGTATTTATCTTTTATATTTTAAAACAAGGTACATTCCACAATCTTTTTTCCATAATCAAAGTAAACATTGCAAGTATTTGGCACTTTATATTGAGACATTTCTGGCACATTTCTAAATATTGTATAACAAAAAATGCAGTCAATTAAATTTTCTTTCAAAATAAATATTAGCAGTAAAAGCCAAATGCAGCGATATGGTTAACAAATGAAGATTTTGTAAGCTGTAGAACTGAACTAAACATCAGCATTTCTAGAAGTCATATGGGTGGCAAAAATCAATGAGTAATTTCCACTCTAGACGGTATTAAGTCTATGTAGTTTGTTTCATAGTATTCGGGACGATACACATTAACAAAATCGTATTCTTCAGTTGTTCAATTGGTTGTATAATTTTTCTTTAAACTAAGTATATAAACATAGGGAACGTTGTTATATGGTCCAGTCTGCTAAATACGGCTAAATAAAGCAGTCTTTTTTTTTTTTTTTTTTCCTTTACACACCTGTGTGGTGCTTTGCATTAAAACTGATCAAAGCTGATCAACCATTAATTTTTATCTAATAAATCTTAAACTAAATACTTATAAGCTAGAGTTCATCCATTAATGTTCTGTAGTTTGTTCTGGTTGAAACTATACTAAACATTCTCACTCGCGCACAATGCTCTGCTTTTACCCAAAACACTACACAAGCTCAAATGGTTTTGTCCTCTTCAATCTTCGGACGAGATCTTGATTGTCCAGCAGCTGAAGAGCTTCTGCATTGATATGATTATGTAGCCTGGCTTCATGCCTGCTAGCAAACCTTTTAATGTCGTCTTGAACAGTTGGAATGCCAAGGTCCGGATGAAGGTCACTATTACGGACGTACCATGGAGCCTTGACCATATTACGCAGAACCTTGTTTTGGAAGGACTGAATGGGCTTAATGTTACTAGCTTTGGTACAACCCCAGAGCTGTATACCATATAACCATATCGGCTTCAAGATCTGGTTATAGATTAGGATTTTGTTATTTAGTGCCAACTTTGAATTTTTTCCAAGGAGCCAATAATATTGTTTATATTTTAGACCAAGTTCAGTTCTTTTCTTCTTTACATGCTCTTTCCATCGGAGCTTAGCGTCTAGCGTCATGCCAAGGTACTTGGCATTGTTCGAGTATGGTACTAAAGTTCCATTTATATCTAGTGGCTGTATATCAACTAGTCTTTTGTTCGTAAAGATTACATGGATAGATTTGAGCTCGTTCAGCTTGATCTTCCATTGTTTTGTCCACTCTAGTACTGTATCACTAGCTGTTTGTAGTTTACTGGTGGACACATCCTGTTCCTGACCTATTGCGAGTAGTGCCGTATCATCGGCAAAAGTTGCAATTTTAACATCACCCAAATGCGGAATATCACTGGTGTATAGCAAGTAGAGGATAGGCCCTAGGACACTACCTTGAGGTACACCTGCGTTAATTTTTTTTAGTTCCGAGTATTCATCTTCTTGTTTAATTCTGAAGTTTCTATCCGATATGTACGAGGAGAGAACTTCCACAAATTGTTTTGGAAGCATTTTGTTCAGTTTGTGAATAAGCCCTTCATGCCAGACTTTATCAAAAGCCTGGGCCACATCAAGGAAGACTGCTGAGCAGACTTGCTTTTCTTCGAGAGCTTTTTCGATGACATCTGAAATTCGATGCACTTGATCTATGGTGGAATGTTTCTGTCTGAAGCCAAACTGGTAATCTGGAATCAGCCTATTGTTCTCTATTAAAGGTCTCAGTCTTTTAAGAAGTAATTTTTCAAAGAGCTTTGAAATAATAGGAAGCAGAGAAATAGGCCTGTAAGACTTCACATCGTTGGGTCGCTTACCCGGTTTAGGCAGCATAATCACTTCTGCGACTTTCCAAATTGTAGGCACGTGCTTTAGTCGGAATGATGCGTTGAAGAGGTACGTAAGCATCACAATACCTCTTCCAGGCAGTTGTTTCATAACTTGGCCAGTGATGAGATCAAATCCTGGTGCTTTTCTAGCGTTTAGATTAGTCTTAATCTCATTAGCTACTTCCTTCGGAGTAACAGGAGGGATTTCTTCGTACAGTAGATTATTAACCTCTTCCAAGGCAGTGTTAGCTTTAAATTCATTGGGTTTGAAGATTTCAGTTAAATGATCAGCAAATAATTCTGCTTTTTGTTTATTATCTCTTGCCCAAGGCCCAGCATCCTTCCTTATAGGGGGAATTGATGTTACAGACCTCTTGATCTTATTGGTTGCTTTCCATAGAGAGTACTCTGTTTCCTCGTTCGCAGTTAAATTTTGTAGATAGGAGCTGATTGAATCTTCTTTGAGTTTTTGAATTTCTCTCTTGAGTTTTTGTGATTTGTTATTCAAGATGGTTTTGTCCGACGGATCTCTTGACTGCTGCCATCTTCTTCTAGCTTTTCTTTTTTCTGTTACCAGTATTCTGATTTCGATCGGATAATTAACCCCTTTAGATATATGGGTAATTTCCTTGGTATTGTTAAAAGCAGCTGTCTGAATTATTTTAACAAAATTTTCAGCTTCTTGTTCCAGTTCCTGAATTGTTTTCAAACTAATGTTAAGGTGAATATTTTCTTGAAGGTCGATTCTGAACCTCTCCCAGTCAGTAGTTTTATTTACGAGCGTGGGGCGGGCTTCTTTTTTAATTATCCTTTCACTCAGTGTTAATATAACTGCTGAATGGTCGGAATCTAAGTCCAGATTTTCTTCAACATCTATGAAATTGGGTGAAACCTTCTTGGTAATAAAGAAATCTAGCAAATCAGGGATTTTGTTGGGATCTGTAGGCCAGTACGTGGGCTTACCTGAGGAGTGGAGGTTGCATCCAAGTTTCCTCGTGGCTTTTCTCAGTTCACTGCCTTTTGTTGTGGTTAATCTCGATCCCCATTCCACATGTTTGGCGTTGTAATCACCACCCAAAATGAAACGTTCGCCAAGATGTTGTAGGATCGTTTTATAGTCAGCATTTTTTAAATTGTGCCTTGGAGGACAGTAAATTGCACCTATTTTTAAATTTTGTTTCGTGGACTTAATACATACCATAGTAAGCTGGAATTCTATCCTTTGTAGATGACATTCTTCGTAGTGGTTAATTGATTCTTTGATTAATACAGCACTACCGCCTTTAGCTTGATTGTCGGGGTGAATAGTGTGGTATAATCTATATCCTCTTATTTTTAGGTAGGATTGAGCAGTCAAATGCGTTTCTGAAATCAGGCACACATCTATGTACTGGGTATGAAGGAAGACTTCAAGTTCCTGTTTTCTCTTTAGGATGCCATTGGCATTCCATGTAGCTATTCTTAAGTCTTGTTGGTCCATGGATTACTTCTTTTTGGGAATAGCACCAGTACTCCTGGCTTCTAACCTGTCGAGTCTCACATTGACTCTGTCCAGCATCTTCATCATATTCTGCATCATTTGCATCATAGATGGTTCGGTTTTAGGATTGGTAGAGTTAGGTTCTTCCTGTTTCGACTTACTTGCTTGTGCATATGAGACACCTTCCTTTAATTTAGCAGGCGCGAATGTCCTTGCTATAGGAGTTGGTTTTCTAGTTTTAGTAACGTTATCTCTCCGCTTTTGCAACTCTTTGGCGATTACACACCCTCTATAGTTGGCGGGATGTGCCTCAGAGCAGTTAGAACACTTGGCTGGACCATTCCCAGTCTTGGTACATTCTGCTGTTAGATGATTCCATGCACATTTAACGCAGGTGGGGGTTCGTTGGCAGTATTTTTGCGTGTGCCCATATCTCTGGCATCTTTTGCACTGTGGTATTAATTTACTAGTTCTTAGTGCCTCAATTTTAACTTTCATGTGGCACAAATGCTGAATTTCGAAGATCTTCTTGATATCCTCTGTTTTATCGAAAGTTAGCACGAAGAGAGGGAGCTTGATATAGCCATCTTTCGTTTTCTTTAATTTATTTTCTGCATTTTTTATTTTGAAACCGTTCTGCTGCAGTTCATTAACGATTTCTTTTAAATCGCAAGTAGGGTGCAGGTGCCTAACCATAACTCTGATCGGTCTCTCCTGCTTGTTTTCGTAAGAATGCCATTCCTGATCAGAATTATTTAGATATTGAGTTAACCCTCTATAATCTGTTGCTGTGTCAACATTGATTTTTAGTTGATTATTATTCATTAGGGTTGCATTAAACTTCAGATTACTTGTCTGAAGTTTCTGTTTGAGCTCCATATAATTTTCTAAATTACTTACCACAACTGGAGGAGGTTTTTGTTCTTTAGCCAGCGTTGGCTTACTCTGGGTGGAGCTAAGGTTCTTCTCCGGTGACTCAGCTGCTTTCCTTTTCTTGTTCTTATTTTTTGGAAGCAGCCATTCTGTTTCCCGGGAAACTAATTCTTCTTCCTCATCGGAATTGGTCGGACTATAACATTTTTTCTCACCTTGCAACAATGCAACTTGGTCTTTAAGTGCTTTAATCTCATCCAAGGCCTGTTTGAGTTGAAGACGCAGTTGTTCTATTAATGCGGTCTCTGCTACGGTGCTCGGTAAGGATAAATTAACTTGCGGCATGGTTATTTCCCTTTGTATTTCTTTTTGTTGTGTCACTAATGGTGATCCTGCTTCATTATATAGAGATGTAATAGATGTAAATAAAGCAGTCATCAATAAAATGTAAAACAGTATGTGCTACATTAAGATTATAGTTATTCTTGTACCAGACTGTTAACAATGAACTGTTAAAGCGAAAACATTCTTACATGTATAAACCGAGTCTTGCCGTGTCTTATAAAATTAAACAAAAGCTATGTTTTAATGTTATGTTAACAATGAAGAGTGAACACACCCAGTTTATAGCTCAACAGACACATCTCCAGCAATTCTGCATCCTATGAACTTCTGTTATAAAGTATTTTTGCCACATATGAACTTGCAAACGTGTACGAGTGATTTAAGACAGATTATTAGATAGATAAATTATTATAATCAATCTTTGTACATATATAAAATGGCGTTTGATTTAATAAATCTTACACTTCGTTAATAAAATAAAATGTTCTACGAATATTAAAAGGAAAATTTAACTGCACCATAAAAGTTAATAAGCATAAGTGATTTAATCACTATTATACTATACACAGTGTTCAGGCCCAGCTTGCACAGTTCTCAATTTTACTGATTTCTCGAATTGATATAAATCAAGTTTGCTATTACCCTGTAGCTTAGTGACATGGTTTTGAAAAAAAAAGGATAGAATGTCAACAAAAAAATAAAATAATGTCAGATATTTACTCCATGTAAAAAATATGAATAAACTATCAAGATATTCTGCTTATATTGGTGTACTTAGTCCCGTAATAATTGTATGTACAACAAGTACAGCTCTAATACATACAGTCCATATTTAGTTGAACCCCACATCGAAGAAAAAGCTACATCACATCCTCAGTCAAGAAGAATCCCTCCCCTGCCCTACATTTTGGCCAGATTCGAACCGGATCAACAACCCCTGTTTTAGCCCTACCCAGCCCTGTTCTAGTCCTGCCCAGAGCCCATATTTGAAATATTTCTGAGTGTAACAACGAAATCCCAAAATTTGGAAGTAGTCACGTCAAAATAAAACAATTTGATCTATAGTTAAAGTGGTGAGTTTAAGAAATGCTAGTAGCTTGAACTGAACTTTTAGCGTATTACTGCAAGTAAACATTTTGGAAACTAGTGATAACTACATATACTATTTATAAAAATGGAAGTTTTAACAAAGGATCGTGCAAAATATAAATCCGCAATAACAAGAGTGGAAACTTAGGTCAATGTCAACTCTGACTCTGTGAATGAAAGTCACGAGTTTAAAATTAGGGAAGAAATGTTAATTAAAGCCTTTGGAAATTATGAAAATGTTCAAGATCAAATTGAAAACTTAGATTCAACTCAAGAATCAGATAGAAATGAAATTGAATCAAAACATTGTACAATTTTATCACGTATTAGAAATAAGCTTGATGATTTCATGTCACCAAAGTCACAAAGCAACACGGTAAGTCAGTTTCAAAAACATATAGGTGTAAAGCTTCCTGAACTTAATATTCCTCATTTCACAGGTGATCCCACTCAGTGGAAAACCTTTATTGAACTTTTTAAAACATTAATCCAAGATGAACCAAGTCTGTCTGAGGTTCAGAAATTAATATACTTAAAATGCTATTTACAAAACGAACCACTAAATTTAATTAAAAATTTAACATTGGTTCCTGGTAACCTACAAATTGCATTAGACACATTAAAATGTAGATATGACAATCAAGTGTCAGTAATTTTTGCACACATTAAAAGTATTTTACATATACCTTCCTTAAGTAGAGGCAATGCTCTCATTAAACAAAATGTTGAGGCTCTTAGAAATTTACAAGTTCCGGTAGAAGAATGGGACTTAATTCTAATTTATGTTCTGTGTGAAAAATTGGATTTTAGTACCAAACGTTCTTATGACTCTGAAACCGATCCTACTAAATTGCCCACATTAAAAGGTCTTCTCAATTATTTGGAGAGGCGATGCATTATCTTGGAAAGAGGAACGGTTCCAGAATTAAATGGTACAACGAAGAAACCCCAAAAGTTTCGCATCATGTTCATGTTGCACAAAGTTGTCAAACTCCAGGTTCTAACCTATCGCAAAGTAGTAATGTAAAGTGTTTGTATTGTAATTTAGATAATCACAAAATTTACAGATGCTCTCAATTTACTGCTCTTTCTTCAAAAGAAAAAAGTGATTTTGTGAAAAATAGTAGGCTCTGCTACAATTATTTAGGTTCAAGGCATTTTATAAGTCAATGCAGTTCTCAAGGATGCTCAATTTGTAACAAAAAGCATCATTCAATTCTGCATGTAGATACATCTACCAACAATCACTTGAATCCCCGCTAGAAACAAAATTTTGAAAGTTCTCAACATTCTCGAAACTTTCAAAATAACTCTAATCACAAACAAACTCTAATTCCTGGCAAAAGCCATTCACCCTCTTTAAATGTCTCCAATAGCTCTCCACTCCATATTCAGTCATTCTTAGAAACCTCAATCCCTACTTCACACTCACAATCAAGTTCTCCTCCACAGACTAGCCCTCAGTCAAACACCATTCTTTCTACACTGTCATCTAGTGGAGAAACACCACTAGCTACTGCAATTGTTACAGTTTTTACCATAGAAGGTATTCCTTTAAAGGTCAAAGCAGTTCTTCATAACTGTAGCACAACTTCACTTATCACTGAAAATCTAATTGAACGACTTAAGCTCCCCTTAGTTACTCACCAAATTTCTATAAATGGAGTAAATAAAGTAGCCACTAACTCTAACAAGATTGTAAATATTACAATTTATTCTAACATACACAAGAATTGTAAGTATAGCATTACTTGCTCGGTATTAAAAACAATTACTAGCAAGTTGCCCCAGTTATCCCTAAGAAGAGAAGAAATAATTATTCCCGAATACATTCAACTCGCTGACCCAGAATTTTACATTCCATCTGAAACAGATATTTTATTAGGAGCTGATGTTTTCTATAAAATCATCACTGGTGAAATTATAAGACTTCAAAACAATTTGTTAACACTTATGAATACATATTTAGGATACACTATAGGTGGCCCCACCCCTTCTCAAGCAATCTTAAGCCTAGCTAATCTGTCAGATTTCGCTGAAAATGACCCATACATAGTTTCTGAACAATCCCAACTTTGTTGTTTTTTACAAACTTCAGATTTAACTGAAGCCTTAGAAAAGTTTTGGGAGATTGAAGATGTCCCTTTTCCCAATAATAAAATTCGCAGCCCTGATGCGCTTGCAGAAGAAATATTTTGTTCTTCAGCAAAAATTATAGAAAATGGTCGATTTCAAGTTAACATGCCCTTAAAAACTACTTCTGAACATAAAAAACTTGGCGATTCTTACACAATGGCCAAAAGACGATTCGTAACTCTTGAAGAAAGGTTCCAAAAGGACCCACATTTGTTCAAAAGTTACAAAGACTTTATAGACGAATACATTGCTTTAGGTCATGCTCAATATGTTCCATTAAATTTATTAAATTCTAATTCAGAAAATAAATATTTTATTCCTCATTTATGTGTAATTCGAGAAGCAAGTGTAAGTACTAAATTGCGAGTAGTTTTTGATGCAAGTAGCAAAAGCACTTCAGGATACTCACTCGATGACGTGACTCTTAAAGGTTTTCAAATTCAGCCTGATCTCTATGGCATACTTTGTAGGTTTCGTCTATTTCAGTTTGTCCTAATTTCGGATGTTAAAAAAATGTGCAGACAAGTAATGATCAATCCATAGCAAACATTCTTGCAAAATATTTTATGCAGAGATGATCCCCAAGAATCCCTAAAGTGCATTAAACTTTTAACAGTGACATACGGTACAAAATGCGCCCCCTATCTTGCTACTCGTGTGTTACATGAAATCGCTTTAATTAAAAAGTCCGAATTTCCTCATGCAACTGAAGCACTCCTAACCCAAACCTATGTAGATGATATTCTATGTGGATGCAATAGTTATGACGACTTAACAGCTCTCTATCAGGAACTAAATAAACTCCTAAACGTTTTCGGCTTTCTTCTCCATAAGTGGTGCTCCAATTCCGAAAACTTTTTAAGAGAAGTATCGCAGTCTAATAGAACAGAATTTGACATAAATTTAAGTAATGCTCCTAGCAAAGTTTTAGGGCTCCAATGGAACTCCACCTCTGATTGTCTTTGTATCACTCACCCTAAATTACCTGTTCATGACCCTGTTATCAAACGTATGATTCGCTCTGCCCTTGCTCAATGTTTTGATCCCCTAGGTCTTGTGAATCCCATTATAGTTAAAGGAAAAATTTTAATGCAACGTATTTGGCTTCATAAGTTAAGCTGGGATACTGAAATTAGTGATCCAAATCTTATTCAGCAATGGAAAGATTTTATTGTTGATACGCCAGAATTAGAAAAGTTAAGAATTCCTAGGTATTTCTTTATAAATAAACAAATCCAAACTACTGATCTCCATGGATTTGCGTACACTTCTCTAGCTGCTTTTGGTGCATGCACATTTATTCGCACAATTTATACAGACAATTCAGTTTCATGTAAACTAGTTACTTCCAAGTCGCAAATAGCCCCAGTGAAAACAATTACTCTTCCCAGACTTGAACTTTCAGCTATGGTACTACTGTCAAGATTAATCCAGAGAATTGTTTCTGTGTTTGGAAACAAAATCCATATAAACTCAGTAAATCTTTGGACTGATTCTCAAATTGCATTATGTTGGATACTGTCCCACCCTTCACGATGGTCAGTATTCGTTGCAAATAGAGTAGCAGAAATTCAGAACTTAACCTCCAAATATAAATGGCGTCATATCAAATCTGCAGACAATCCAGCAGATTTCCTTTCTCGTGGTATGAAATCTAAAGATATTTTAGAGTGTACCTTATGGTGGCATGGTCCATTATTTTTACGTGACATAAATTTAGATTTGAATAAGTTTGAATTCGATGTAATAGTTAATAAACCTCTTGAAGAGCGAAAATCTCACAAAATACTTCATGCTCTTACAGAACATTTTTGGAACTCAATTTTCTCAAAGTTTTCTTCTTTTCCAAGGTTACAAAGAACCGTTGCTTTTTGTCTGAGATTCATAAACAATACTAGACTCACTTCCGAAAAAGTAAATGGCCCCCTCACTGTTAAAGAGTTAGAAAAGTCTTTAATGTTAATTATTAAAAACTTACAAAAACAATGTTTTTTTCCAGGAAATCTCAGATTTAAATCGAAATAAAATTCTAACAAACAAGTCAATTTTACAACTCAGTCCCTTTATTGATGAAGATGGTTTCCTTAGAGTAGGAGGCAGGCTTGCTTACTGCGATTTGCCATTTGAACAGAGACACCCTCTCTTATTACCCTCCAAAAATATTGTTACTACCCTCCTACTAAAAAGTAGTTAACATTGTAAGCTCGGCCATGCTGGACCACACACTGTTCTTTCAAACTTCAAATTAAAATTTTGGTCCCTTAGCGGATTAAAAGAAACAAAACGAATTGTTAGAAATTGTATAACATCTTTTCGATTTAATGCTGTAACTAGTCAGCAAATTATGTCTAATTTACCGAAAGATAGAGTTCATCTCTCACGCCCCTTTTCTAAAGTACGTGTAGATTTTGGAGGACCTTTCTTTATAAAATCGTCTAATTTAAAACGAGTTCCCTCGATCAAAAGTTATTGCGCTGTTTTTCCGCACATATCGAGTTGGTGTCTGATCTCTCTTCAGATGCTTTTCTCAACACTCTCAAACGATTTATTGCTCGTCGTGGTAATCCTGTAGTGATATATAGTGACAACGCCACAAATTTTCAGGGTTCGAGAAATTAATTAAAAGAACTTCATGATTTTTTTATGAATAAAAAGAATACTGAAGACATTGAAAACCTTTTAACAGATAAAGAAACGCAGTGAAAATTTATTACCCCAAAAAGCTCACACTGGGGAGGTATTTGGGAAGCTGCAATTAAAAATGTCAAAGTCATTTATGTCGAATTGTTGGACAGTCCCATTTTACATATGAAGAATTTAGCACAATTCTTGCTCAAATTGAGGCTATATTGAATTCCCGACCTCTTTCCAATGTGTTCAGACCCCAATGATTTGACAGTTTTAACATCAGGACATTTTCTCATAGGCGATAGTATGACATGTTTTCCAGAAAAGGATGTTACTGATATTTCTCAAAACAGACTATCTCGTTGGGCCAGATGTGTTCAAGTTCAACAAAGTTTCTGGAAAAGATGGTCGAAAGAGTACCTCAACAATTTGCAAAATAGACGAAAATGGTTCAAAAATTACCGAGATTTGCAGGTTAATGATTTAGTTTTACTTAAGGAAAGCAATATGAAGCCATTAGAATGGCCATTAGCAAGAATTGTTGAAACTTTTCCAGGTCCAGATCAAAAAGTAAGAATGGTTAAAATTAAATGTCAAAACGGAACTTATGTTCGAAGTATAACAAAACTTTGCCTCCTACCGATTAACGATAATGATGTAAATATTTCTTAGTTTAATTAACCATTCCATGGGTTTCATGTTTCGTTTAGAATGTAACAAAAAGCAAAGCTTTATTTTTATTTAATCGTTTCAAGTTATTTTTTACCTTTTTTGAATTCTTAGATAGTCTTGAAGTTATAAAACTTCAACGCGGGCAGAATGTTCAGGCCCAGCTTGCACAGTTCTCAATTTTACTGATTTCTCGAATTGATATAAATCAAGTTTGCTATTACCCTGTAGCTTAGTGACATGGTTTTGAAAAAAAAAGGATAGAATGTCAACAAAAAAAATAAAATAATGTCAGATATTTACTCCATGTAAAAAATATGAATAAACTATCAAGATATTCTGCTTATATTGGTGTACTTAGTCCCGTATTAATTGTATGTACAACAAGTACAGCTCTAAAACATACAGTCCATTTTTAGTTGAACCCCACATCGAAGAAAAAGCTACATCACATCCTCAGTCAAGAAGAATCCCTCCCCTCCCCTACACACAGTTAGAAAAGTTGGTATGGATGGTGGATAGCATTAGAATTATATATGAAACGTTATTTGGATTTTGGTGTTTCTGGAAATTACATGTGGTTATGGAATATGTAATCAAAAAGAGAATGGTAGTGCAATTAGAGATGGAATGGTTTTCATAAAAGTATTTAGTAAGTTAAAGGAGTATACTGTTAATATTATGAACTTGGATGAACAATTAGCCAAACGGAAAGAACTGGTTCTTCTAAGAAATAAGGTAGGAAGAACATTTCCTTCTATTTAATTGGTACCTGAAAAAAACAGGGATATTGGAAAATGAGAATTAATGAAGTTAGCATTTTGGTAAAGTAAATTTATTTATTAGTTTAACTTTATTAAGTTATTTTTAAAATTTATCTTTATTATGCCACAACCTAGAGAATCCAACGTCGCCCTGAGACAAGTTTCTTTTATGAATATTTTTACTCTTTGTGAATTTTTATATGGCTCCCAACTTAATTGCGTATTCTCAAAGTTAAATAAAGATTTGCGTAAATTATTTATGAGCCATGCTTATTAAACCTTTTTATAAAGTATTTTTTAAGAAACATAGAAAAAGGGAAATTGAAATTTATTTTTAATATAATTAAAATCATCATTAAGAAAAATATAGCCTCTTATTTTTAATTTTTAAAAATTAACTTATTTAACTTCAACAAACTAATGGCATTTATTCACTCTGTTTAGCAACATAGTAAAAATATTTAGAAAAATTTTTTAATAATTGTATTTTTTATTAATTGTGTCGCTAGCTAACATGGGGCAAATCTTAATTTATATAATTTAGAGTGAATTAGTTGCAAATGTGTATACACGTTATATAAAATTAAACACCAAGTGAAAGCAGGATGGATCTGAGTAAAGACAGGCAAGTTTCTTGGTCGGTACTTATAGATTCTCTATTGTGCAAAACGGTGTTTTAAGTTGTTTACCCACATATGCAATTTTCGGCTTAACATATATGGAGTCAATATTAAAATCTCAAAAACGAAGTTAAAGACATTCGAGTTTCTCAGAACTTGTAGATATAGTGTCTAGGAAAACCCGTTGTGTTAACTTTTATTTAAATTTTTTCAACCTATAATAACTATGCGTTTCTAAAAATTCTTCTCAACTGGATAAACTACCTTCAAAATTTCAAAATTAGTCTATGAATAGTAATACCTATGTTATCTGTAATTACACGTTAAATCGACTATTTTATACACCAAATAAATGATTGAATTGTTTAAAACCCATCAAAATACTGTTGAGAATCATCATAAAGAGTGAGGGAGTGGGGGGGAGAACATAAGGCAGCAAATTGAACTGAACTGAATTATTTAAAGAATATTTTATTAAACTAGTTAAAGAATTCATTTTTTAAACAAAATAAAATGTATAACACATTTACGTCATATAAATATTTAATATTTACTGTTCATGAAGAATTTATGTAATATCTTTCTGCACTCCTACAGTTTTATACCTTGCTGCTACATCCTAGCAACATAAACGTGTACTTAGTAAATAATTCCGTAAACTTTATCCCACTTGAGGGTAAGTTACCTACAATTTCAGAGTACTGTGTGAGTATGTATTTAAAATGTTTGAGTTGCCTTCAGCCAATGCACATTGTAAATATATGTTCAGTTAACAAAGTTGATATGTTTACTGCGGTTGACCTATCCATGTAAGTTTGTAAGTGCAGCATTCCTCTTCAAATGTTTGATATGTACTAATAATTCAGTATTTCCTGTCTGGCGTAGGTAAATACTTACTGAAATATGTTATAGCTTATTTTGAACAGAGTTTTATCCTGCATGCTCTTCTGTAGTAAAACGCTTTACTTTCATAGTGAAGTTTTATTTCTTTCGCTACTTATTACTTACGTTGTAGTTATCTTACGATAACTACTACGATTTTCATTCGCTTTCATTGTAGGTTGTAACCGACTTTATCTTAATGTAATTCTTATGTTGATGAAGCTCTGGCATGATGGTAACGGTTTTGACTTAAAATAAAAAAACGTATGTTATTGATTCTGCAATTTTGTAATAAAAAGTACATTCGTTAACTTGGACATAACTGGTACATAATAATAATAATAATAATAATATAATATTTATTCTGAATAGTAATTTTACAGAATCACAAGGAGATGATTCAGCATAAGCTGCTCTTCCATCATCCCCTTGGAATACAAGAACAAAAAAAATAGCAAGATTACACGGATAATACAATCCATACAGATATATATATATATATATATATATATATATATATATATATATATATATATATATATATATATATTTACATCATTCTAACAAATGGACGTCCGTACATTACGCATTTACCATCAGTTGGACGTCCGTTGTAATTGGACGTCCGTATATCGGACGTCCGATTGTATCACCTGTTCTTTGAATTTTTTTGGGATTACTAAAGCATCCTCTATCGTTTGGTGAAAATTTGTTTTAGACGTCAAATTACTGATTTTTGCCGGAGATTGTGTATATCGTAGTTCGAGCGAATTCCGCTAGATGCGCTAAATTCGACAAATATATACAGCTAAGTATATTGTAAACGGAAGGATCTACGTGTATAAGACGTCCGTGTCCATCACGAGACCTACATTCTTGCTGGCAACATCGCTTTTGTATATTTCAGGATAACTTCGGCATTATTCGTGCATTTGACGTCTCTTTGTCTCGGTAACAGAATACTGGTGACCTAACTGTTAACACATGTTTTGAAATATTTACTTTGCCGTTAAACGTAGTACGAAGAGGTAAAAAGTAAGATTGCAATAGAAACGTAAATTTTATCTAAATACAGAAAATATCTGAACTACAAATTTAGATTTAATTTTTGTTTTTGGGTTTTCGAAGAATTATCTTACATTCTGAAGTCAATAGCTTTTCGATTTTCAAGCCATACAGCTTATTTGTTTCTTGCATTGCTATTAATTACTTTTTAGTCTGAAGTTTAATTAACACTATGTTGATAAACAAAAGCAAAGATTATTATTCGCATGTGTATTTTGAATAACTACACAGTTATACACAGAAAAATATTAATAAAAACAATGTTTTCGAGAATTTCAATCAGGGTTTTGTAAACATTATCGTTGTGAAACTACTTTATCAAAAATAACAAATGATGTTTTTTAATGGTTTAAATAAAAATAAATCTGTGTTTCTTATTCTTTTAGCATTTACAGAAGCGTTTAACACTACTAACCAAAATATAGTGCTATCGATATTGCTACTTCATTTGTTTTGGTGCATTATCTATCTCTTTAATCGGTAACAGAATGTATTAAAGATAACTATCTTAAAAAAGGTTCCAAGTTATTACTACAAATGTTTCACTCGTTCAATAAATCGTGGAGTTCAAATCAATTACAAGTAAATTGTGGTGTGCCGCAGGGCTCATTTCTCGAACCCATTTTATTCAGCATTAACACAATAATTTTCTTTAGATAGGATTTTGTAATTGTCGTTTATATGCATATGATACACAACTTTACTATTACTTTCGTAAAGAGGATAATATAAAAATTTAACAGTTGAACAAAATAAATAATCTCATAGCCACTGACCTTTTTTAATTGTCAATGATCCAACTTTGGACTTATGTAAGAAGCTTATGCTTCTCCGAATTCTCGCCTATGGTTTATGTTTTGCTTTGTTTTGGTCGTCCACTCGTTCTGTGTCTGTGAATAATAGTGTTCCACCTTTCATTTTGTTGTCATGCGTTGTGTTGTGTTCTGTTTCATTTTAATGTTGTGATGTTTTCTTCAGCTTCCTGAACTCTTGTACTGTTTCTGATCCATGTGTTTATTTTCCTTTCAGTTAACTTTATTCCTAAAACTGATCTTTTCACGAATCTTTGCGTTGTAATGATTTTATCCATGTTAACATTAATGACTGTGACAATAAAATACATACACAAATAAATAGAGGAGTTGAACATTCAACCTTTAAATATTGTGACATTTTGGGATTTCTAAAAATCAATTTTAGTTTGCTAAACATTACCCATTCCAATCGTGTTCTTCTAGTTATTTCGGTTGATTGTTTTCTTTATTCAAGGCTTCAGGATTTTCAGGATTTAGATATACGTATTCATTCACCCACTCTAAGATGCAGTCGTTTTTCGTTTTACACTTTTTAATTGGTTACTACTAGTCTTTAGTGCCAATTGTATTTTCATTGCGGGTCTTCCATAGATGTTACGGATTAATTGTCTGTGTTGAGAATCTATTTTACAGTTATTCATGGCTTGTTCCACAACCCAAACTTCAACGCAGTAGAATGCCTTTAAGGAGAGGATTTGACGTGCTATATTACTTCTTGAATCCAGCTCGTTCGACCGGTTGATACGAATCTACTTTAGCTATTAATCTGTTATTTGTTCACTTTTATAAAAGAACATGTAGATTTAAGATGCATAGGAGACGATTTGACGTCCTATATTACTTCCTAAATCCAGCTTGATTGAAGGTTGATACGAAACCATTTTAGGTGTTAATCGGTTATTGATGATTTTTATGAAAAACTTGTCGATTTAAGATAGCAAAGAAATACCTCGATAGTTTTTTAATTCGTCGCTATTTCCCTTCTTGTTTAATAAAACATCTATACTTTCATGTCAATCACTCTGCTTTATGGAGACATTTATTAAACATAATTAAACATAATAATAATTAATTATTAAACATAAACAATAAGGATCTTTAATATAAAATTTTTGTCTGAGTTTCTAGAATCCCATCTAGGGCGGGTGCTTTGTTGTTTTTTATTTGTGTTATAGATATTTCCTAGATTTCTATGTCGGTATTTCTTTGGAATTTACGTTTCTGTTTCTTGTGAGTTGTTTCCTGTATATTAAGCTCCTGGTGCTTTTTGGATGCATACAATTTTTTTGTAGTTGTGTATAACTATCTCTGATATTTTCCTTTTACCTCTTTCTTCCTTTCCGTTTTCATTTTTTATGGAAATTATGCTAGTTCTTCCTGACGTTCATCTAAGGCACTTCATACCTCTATTATTTTCGATTACTTCTTCATCTCCAATCTTTACTTCTTATATTTCCTTATGTCTTCTCTGATATTTTTCTTTATAATTCTATTCTGCTTTCCGCATCAACAGATTCCTTTTACTAGTAAGTTCTCATCTTTTATACGTTAATTTCTTTGTTTCATCGCTTATCCTGTCTTCCCTAAGTTTAGCTTTTCATGCTAGATATTTTTATACTTGCATCTAAAAGCTATTTTGTCTGTTGTTAGTTTTGTTGATGTTTTTTCTAGTTTTTTCTTGTTGGGCACTTTCCTCTAGAGCTTTTATAAAATTATTAGCTTTCATTCTTATTTTATATGGATCCACCTATACTGACTTTCTAAACAGTTTAAAAGTTTTGCGATTTCAATGCGATTTATCCGAAACATTAAATTGGAATACACCGCCTGGCGAGGGATACAAGCTCACGTTCTGACTTGTAGGAATATACCCATATTTCATATGTTACGTAGATTCCTTTACGTAAAATTCCTTATTCGCGAGATGCGAACAATATTTTATAGAATGCATATGACGGTCGTTGTTAAAATACAATACAATTGTATGTGATATGTCCTTATCAAAGCACGGCGTTTGAGTTTTGTTGCGGATCTACTTTTTATCATGTCGCCGCAGTAAGAGTAACATAGTATAACATAACAGACTACTGATTAAAACCAAAATAGCTATTTGTGCAACAAGCTAAGAAATTGGGATATTTTCCATTCTGGACGAGATCGAGAGAGTGGCGGAGCCCAGATCAAAAACACTTCGTGAATGGAAAAAACACTTTTTCCTAGAGAGTTAACGCAAAATAAACGTACCTACTTGATGTTTAATACAATTAATGAAACTAATGATTAAATTGGTTTAAAGTTTAAAACCCATTTTTTAACAAAATTAGAAACAAATCTTGTAGGATACACGTTAGGAAATGCGATTTTGTATAACTCCTGTAATTTTGAATATACGACTTTCATAATAACCGTAATTATCGTTCGACTAATAGAAATCAGTTTTCGTGATCTTTGACCTTGTATTACTTTCGAACCCAACATGATATCGATGGCGACTTTTTGCACGTTACTTATAAAACCTATATAAAGGTGTGCGCGAAAATTTACATTGGTGCAAATCTCTCGGAAGTAAAATGCTAATGTTACTGGGCTAATTAGAAATTCCATTCCTGCGCATTATGTAGATTCTTTTAGTGCATCATCAATTTCTTCTATAACATTTTTCTCTACTTAGAGCCAAAGGGGGTCCACAAACGAGACTGTCTAGACCGCTCGAGGGCGCCAAGAAAATTAAACAAGAATTTGGTGAATAAGTTTGTTTTCACATTGTTCTTGACAATGCACTGTTGGTATGTGATACAATGCCAAAAGTTTTTGGATTAGGAAAAGGTAAACTCACACTTTCAACAACAACAAGCAGTCGTTTTCAAACTAGGACAATCAAAGAAATTAGGAGGAAATCAGAGAAGAATTCTGGAAAACGTGGAGCTGTAGAGTCTCTGGACGGTGGATACGAGTAATAGCATAATAATATACTAAATGAGATTCGGCTTCGAAAAGTTCAAGTGTAATCTGAAGTACTGCTCCCACAAAAGACGCATGCACATTTCGCTGCTTAACTCTTGTGTAATCAGGTTCAACAGTAAATGGGTACCCAAATGAATTTACTTAGTTGGGATTACTGTGTTCATCCGACGTTGGTGCTCGCAAAAATGACAAACACGCTTTAGAGGACTCTAAAAATTCAAATAAGATCGGCCCGTTGATAAAGAATTACAGGTGTACACTTTACAGTAGTATTCAAGGAGATAGTGGGCGATTGTAAATAAAATGTATGTCGCATTTTTACTCTAATATTATTATGTATAGTTTTGGTTATCGATAAAATGCTAGGTGCTGGGTTTTTGATTAACAATTCAGAGAATCATTAAAAAACTGTCATGTCAAAAAACTTTTATATAACATGTCACATAGGTTTATTATTTATTGTATATGCATTTGTTTATAATAAAATATACTTACACTAATTTTTAATTTATCTATTAGAATTTAGAATCAATTTAAGATGCTACAATACGCGTAAGAACAAATGAAAGAAATAGCGAGTCTTACTTTTCATTCTTGTGTTCCCGGGTAAGGCGTTTAAAAAAATGTTTTATTTCAGTATGGTATATCTATAGTGAACCCTGAAAAAAATAGTATTATTAATGTACTGATTTTGTTATTAGCTCTGATTATTAGATGATATTATTATTATGTGATAATATTATAAAATGTGATTTATTTTAAAATTCTAAAAGTTCGCTTGAAGAAATGTGTGAAAGGTAATAAATACATGTCAGAAAGGTTGTAAAACGATTTCGAGGGTTTATATTTGTTCTGACCTCTAAAGAGTAGTTGTTGCTTTCAATTTTACCCGCCTTTTCTCGTTAAGTATTACAAAGAACTATTTGAACCATGAAAATATTAATGGCATTTGATTTTTGACTTTTTATTATATTAGGGACTGTTGTTTTATATTATAAGCATAAAATAATACTTAATTATGTTGCTATTATGTTTACTAAAAGTATAGTAAATTTCTGTTTCTTACTAAGATGTAATAAATAATTATTTTAGTTTTGTATGAAATTTTATGTCATTTACACGTTAAACAATTCATATACCTACCTTCCAATCTAAAATAAGTTTTATTGCAAGCAAACATTTTAAAATTATATGAATTGTGTTTGAATTAATTTGTACTTACTTGGTTATTTAATATTAAATAATAGAGAGAAAAAAGGACTAGTTTAAATAGTCTTACCATAGTTTAATTTATAATATACCGTTTATTACTTATGTACATTACTCATCTTTAGTTTTAAATTTAAATTACATTTTTTCCTTGTTTTGATTAAAGGAGAAATAAGTTAAACAAATTCTTGAATTGCAATCAAATTTTCTTCATTGATTTAATTTACTTACTCAAATAAAATAAAATATACAATCCTTTTAAATAGGTCCATGAACCAATTTATTACGGATGTAAACTTGGTATCAATTGAAGCAATTGAAATCTATGGTCCATTAGCAATTAATAATATATTTCCAAATATTGAGAAATTTAATTTATATCATATGAATATTCGTAGCATAAATAAAAATTTCGACGAATTAAAAATATATTTAAGTCAATTACAAACAGAATTAGATTGTTTAATTTTAACGGAAACGTGGAAAATACATCTTACGGAATTACTAGATTAATTAATTATTCCAGGATTGATTAATTTGGGTTAATAATTACGTAAAACAATTTCAAATCATTCAAAAAAATTTGTGCGTATTATTTTAAATAAAGAACCCACTTGCTCATGAGAATGTTTTTACCAAGAAGCTAAAATACTACATTCTCTTCAGATATTTTTTTAATAGTAGTCTTATATACATATCAAAATAAACAAAACTTGATCATAATTGATCATAACTATGAAACTAGAACAAAACTATTTACTTTTAAGACTCCATTATCAACTAAATCCGGAGGACAAAGAACTTATACTTATCTCACTCCTAGACTTTTATAATTACCTACCGCAAGAGATTATATAGATACATAATATTAGGAATAACGAAAAAAAAATTTGTTTGAAATTGGCGTAAGAGAAATAAAAAAAATATTTTGTTGAATGAGTCATTTTGGCTGCAACATATTCTATTTAATTTAATTGGATATCAATACTTCAGATTGATACATGTATCTACTTATATTTAATAAGTACTTCTTATACATGTAGTTAATAATACAGGCGTGCAATATTATAATTAAAAAAAAAATACATTTGTGTTCTTGTATTCTTGTGTATTGTTTTTAAAATGCTAAAGTAAAGATGTTTTTAAGTTCTCTAAATGATTTAAATTTCAGGTAAATTAATATTTCTTTCTTAATAATGTATCAATCAAAAAGTTTACACTTTTATTTTACAATGATTTTTTACAAACTAAATAAATGGATTATTAAGAATCAAGACTTTTTCAGGATTAACTTGAAATATAATAAGATAAGAAAGGAATTCTAACGTTTCTTCCCTACTTCCATAACAATATTACGAACACCAGATTTTTAAAGCGTCATAAATATGTCTAACGATTCGTTTCGCCTTAAATTCAATATCAGCGAAAAAGAATAAGACAACATACAGTACAACAGAGTAAGAAAGAGCCAGATGTTTCTTTCACAGCGACAACATTGCAGGACGTCAAAATACCGAATTCCACATTAACGTATATCTCTGGGACGTCCTTTAGTCGGAAATACTTATATGGATATACAGTGGACGTTGTAAGACTGTATTATGTGCGGACGTCGAATGGCGGTGTATATTAACTTCTTTATTTTTGATTTTATTCAAAATCTAACTCGCACACGTAACACTACTATGTGAGATAGTGTATATACACGAACTAAATCTTCTCTAACGTTATTAGTTGTGGTGGACGTCCAATTACTTAGATATGAAAGGACGTCCATTTGTTAGACTGATGTAATATATATATATATATATATATATATATATATATATATATATATATATATATATATATATATATATATATATATATATATATATATATATATATATATATATATATATATATAATATTTAGAATGCAAATTCATATAGAAAAATTTATCATCGACTCTGCTGGGACTCGAACCCAGGACCCTCCACTGTCTAGGTGGTATCTCTACCAACTGAGCTACAGAGTACGACTACCAGCATAGCGAGAAATTTTCCATATGAATTAGATGTTTTAAGCAAACATACAAAGTAACTAGGTATTTTTTTGAATATTATTAATGAAGATCAGCAAGTCGCATGACAACAACATCAATATTCAAAGTATCTAGATTATTTTTAATCATTCCGAAGGGAAATTAATTATATATAAATTTTAGTTGATATTAATTTTTGTTAAGTTGAATAATGATTTTACATTAAATAATATTTAGAATGCAAATTCATATAGAAAAATTTATCATCGACTCTGCTGGGACTCGAACCCATGGGTTCGAGTCCCAGCAGAGTCGATGATAAATTTTTCTATATGAATTTGCATTCTAAATATTATTTAATGTAAAATCATTATTCAACTTAACAAAAATTAATATCAACTAAAATTTATATATAATTAATTTCCCTTCGGAATGATTAAAAATAATCTAGATACTTTGAATATTGATGTTGTTGTCATGCGACTTGCTGATCTTCATTAATAATATTCAAAAAAATACCTAGTTACTTTGTATGTTTGCTTAAAACATCTAATTCATATGGAAAATTTCTCGCTATGCTGGTAGTCGTACTCTGTAGCTCAGTTGGTAGAGATACCACCTAGACATGGGTTCGAGTCCCAGCAGAGTCGATGATAAATTTTTCTATATGAATTTGCATTCTAAATATTATTTAATGTAAAATCATTATTCAACTTAACAAAAATTAATATCAACTAAAATTTATATATATATATATATATATATATATATATATATATATATATATCAGTATACATATATAAAAATATCTTACAAAGAATGAATTACATAGACTATTTACGAGCTGGTATATCAATTGGTTAATAGTAACTTTTTGAACAAACCTTTTTTAAATTGTTTAATAGTAAGCGTTTTAATGGAAAAGGGTATCTCATTATAAATGTTTGCGATAGTATAAGTAAACGAACGTTGATAAAAAGTAGTATTATGTCTGGGGATGGTCAACAGACCTCTATGGCGTAGATTTATATTGTGCACATCTGTCCTGTACCTAATTTTATTGTATAAATAGGGAGGCTGCTTGTCAGATATTATCTTATGGTAGAATGCAGCTGTTTGTAAGTAAAATCGTTTTTTCATATTAAGCCAACCGGTATCCATTAGTTTATGTGAAATATGCTCGTATTTTGGAATTCCATAAATAAGACGCAAACAAGAATTTTGAACACGTTGAATACGTTGAGTTGTCTCATAATCCAGACATGGGCTATACACAGGAACACAATAATTAAATTGTGATAAAACCATGGACTCGCATAGTAAAATTTTCGATTCTTTACTTAAATAATCTTTATGAGGAAAAATAAGTTTTAAGTTATAATAAGCTTTTTGTATATATTTAGAGACTTGCTTTCCAAACCGAAATGTTTTGTCAAAAATTACTCCCAGATTCTTAGCATTTTCTACTATAGGTACTTCAATTTCCCCAATTTTAATAGGTGGCACTTCAAGTGTGTCACTTGATTTTCCTAATAATAGTGCACACGATTTCGTGGGATTTAACATTAATGCATGTTGTAATGAAAATTCAGAGACGGCTTTGAGACCATTATTTAAAATTTCAGTTGCTTTTTTGATATCACTTGGCTTAAAGGAAAAGTAAATTTGAGTATCATCAGCATACATGTGAACACTACAGGTCCCCACACAACCACAAAGACCGTGCGTGTACAAAGTGAATAACAGAGGCTATACTGTAGCTATCTCCAAAATTAAGAGTTGTTACCAACAAAATGGGGACTGCTTATTGGGAAACGGTAACAACCTTTAACCGCAGTTAAATCTGTCGGCTGCCAGCTAACTAGTGGGAGGTCGTGGGTCTCACTAAAGGTCTTCTGTAATGGGCGCCAAGAATCGTCTAAGATAGCTACAGTATTCACTCAGATAGCTACATAGCTTATAACGTAAGTTAAAATCCTAAAGATAAATGTCTGGATAAAGTTTTGATATTTTCTTCTTCTATACAAAAGATATTTTAATGCAGCTACGTAAACCCTGCTTTACTTCACAATTTTCAACGAGATTAAACAGCCTTGGTAGCGTAATGTCTGGCGTGCCGGAGTTACACCCAAGCGGACCGCGATCGACTCCCGGCGCCGGCAGATCTGGTTAAGGTTTTCTGCAGTTTTCCTTAGCTGTGACACAAATGTGGGATTTGCGCTGTTCCATCTGTAAGGCGGCTGCAGCCGCACATTGGGCCTACATAATAATAATAATCGCCCCCTCCCTCCCGCACAAGCTTACAGCTTCTGGGGCCTTGCTTTAGGTTATGGATTGTAGTAGTTATTATTATTATTATTTCATTTATTTCTCAATATAATACACAAGATATTACATTGGTTTACATGTTATCATAAGAAAACTTACGTTTTATCTATGACAATGATAGAAATTTTCTGACAATTCTACAGGTATTAAGTATAACGCACTTTTGTAATAGAATATAAATATTTTTATTGATCTCTAATGTTTCTAAATAAATTTGTAAATTTTTGGTTATAACTCCTTCTACTGAGATTACGATAGGGATAATTTTAACTTCGCATAATTTCCAAATATTTTTAATTTCAATGGCTAAATTTTGATATTTTGTTTTTTTATTATTTTCAACATTAACCAGATTATAAGAGATTGGTACAGATATTTCTATTATTACGGCTAATCTTTTATTTTTATCTATAAATAGTATGTCAGGTCTATTGAATTCTACATATTGATCGGTAAAAATGATTCTATCCCAATATAACAAGAATTCAGTATTTTCCAAAACTTTCTCTGGATTATATTTATAATATGGACTATAGCTATTGATCAAATGACATTTTAAGGCTATTTCCTGATGTATGATACTTGCTACATCATTATGTCGTTGCATATAATCGTTATTTGCTAACTCTGAGCAGCTTCCTGTTATGTGCTCAATAGTTTCTCCAGGTTGTTGGCACTTCCTACAGTTATCAATTTGGCAGGTTTTTAAAATAAATTTTTCATAATTTTTTGTCCTAATGACTTTGTCCTGAATAGCCATTAAGAAACCCTCTGTCTCCGGATGTAAGTCACCTTTCATAAAGATTTTAAATGAAGCGTTTTTGTCGATTAATTCATTGTTAATTAATTTAGGATATCTACCGTGCAATTGTTTATCATTCCACTGTGAGAGATTACTTTGTAGAAAGGATGGAGGTTTCGTTACTACAGTATCTGAAAGGTTTAGAGGCGTAATCCCTACATCAAACTCAAGTATTTTTCGTATAAGAGGTTCATCGTTTTGAATAAAATAGGATTTCATATGATTTACTTGATTGAAACATAATGATTTTATATTGAGTAAATTCCTTCCTCCCTCCTTTCTAGGCAAATATAATCTTTCAATTGATGAATTTGGATGTAGCATTCGATATTTTGTCAGTGATGTTCTGGTTAACCGATCCAAATATTCAAGGTCCGTGTTACTCCATTTGATGATTCCAAAGGAATATATTAAGTAACTTATAGCCCATGAATTAATGGCTGTAATCAAATTTCTGGAATTTAGACTAGTTTTAAGAAGTTTCTGTAGTCTCTGTTTGTAGGTGTTGGTCAATTTATTTTTCATTTCGGTATGATTAAAGCCATTTCGCTGTTCAAACCCTAGATATTTGTATTTTTCATCTTTTTTCAGATAGTTAATACCAATAATATTTTCTTGTATCCCTGAATCCTTAGATCTGTTAAACAAAATAGCACATTTGTTGATACCGAATGACATTTGTATATCATCACTAAATATTTTAGTTATATTTATTAAAGATGTTAGTTTATTTTTTGATGGAGCAAATAGCTTTAAATCATCCATATACATTAAGTGAGTTATATTTAAGGACTCTCTTAAGTTATATTTAAACCCAAAATCAGAATTATTTAGTAAGACTGACAAAGGATTTAGTGATAAACAAAACCAAAGAGGACTTAGACAATCTCCCTGATAGATACCCCTTTTTACCTTAATGTTTCCTAAAAACTGATTATTACAATGTAAATTTAATGTCCAATTTTTTATTAAAGATTCTATAAATGTAACCAATAACGGATTAATTTTATATAAATTAAGTACTTTCAAGAGCCAATTGTGAGGTACAATTATTATTATTATTATTATTATTTTTTTTTTTTTTTTTTTTTTTTTTTTTTTTTTTTTTTTTTCCCTTCACCTTATTGGGTTATGTCATACCTGTGTGCGGGACTGTGTCCAAGCAGTACAGGTGTTTTCTATTATTTACCTTTTTCGTAGTACTATTGTAGACTGAACATTTCTCTCACGATGGAAGTGCTTGCGAGTAAAATAGCTTTTTGTGCTATACTTATAATATATGTAGGCAGTCCGAGTTATTTCACTGCTTCCACGGTCTTTCTTGGTATTACTCCCATAGATGATATTACAATGGGGATTATCTTAATATATTGAAGTTGGTATACATTTTTTAAGTATAGGGCTAACTCTCTATACTTAGTTTCTTTTTCTCGGATTGTTCGGTCAATATTGTTTGAAAGTGGTACAGCATAATCTATTATAAAAGCAATTTTATCTGTTTTGTGGATTAGTACCGTGTCTGGGCGGTTGTTTGCTATGGGAGTATCTGTGAGAATGGATCTATCCCAGTATAGTTTGATTGTATTATTTTCTATTATGGATTTTGGGTCATATTTATAATATGGAGTTGTAGAAGTCGCTAGTCCGTATTTCACTATAAGATTGTTATGAATAATTTTCCCCATAATATCGTGCCTATGTTTATAACTATTTTGGGCTAGTAATGTGCATCCGTTAAGAATGTGATCTACGGTTTCTGACTGCAGTTTACATCTTCTACATCTGTCGTTGGCTATAGTATTATCTTTGATAATGTATTTTAAGTAATGTTTTGTGGCAATTACTTGGTCTTGAAGAGCAATTACGAAACCTTCCGTTTCTGGAAATAGTATTCCCGTAGTAAGCCACTTGTACGACATTTGTGTGTTATTATTATTATTATTATTATTATTATTATTATTATTATTATTATTATTATTATTATTATTATTATTATTATTATTATTATTATTATTATTATTATTATTATTATTGTTATACGGAGAGACCAAAAACAAAATTGATCGCTGGAGTCTGAAAAATATGAGGAATGTCTACACTATACTTTATAAAAGTGCAGTTGAAGTATAAAACTGTGTTTGAACTACGGTTAACTGCAAACTAACGTTAAAACTTCAAATAAACTTTGCCCATAGTACAATAGATGCATTCAATACCAACAAAGCGATTTAAGTACTAGAAAAGAATTACTATCATTTTTCTGCAGCGCTTAAATTGCTTTTTTGGTGTTTATTTCCCATCTCTCCCTGTATTTTCTTACACTAGTCGTTATTTGTGTAAATACATGATCTTTTTCAATATTTTGTTTATTATTTATTGCTTTAATTATGCTTTTGGTATGAAGATGCACGAGACCAACCTTATATCAGTAAATACAATGTGATCCAAAATGAGAGAGGATGGTTTGAATTTCGCGCCGTAAATTTTAGTTTATTTCGCGTAGTAGCACCATTGAAATGTGTTGCGTCAAATTATAGCATCAGCTCGTCACTTTCTCGTTTGCATCGTTGTGCTTTACCACTTTGTTCGGAGTTTTGTGGGCGTTTTATTGTTAAGGTAATAATTTTAACTGTATTTTTTAAGTTGCAATCATCAAAAAAGATTGTATACAACACATGCGTCATGCTATTCATTCGGGTTTTTTGTTTCTTCCAAAACTGCAATAAAACTTATTTTTACACACCTGTTACTGTTACATGCTTATTATTTCGTCTAGTACTGTAAAGAGTAAATCGTAATATCTTTCGTTAAGTGTGGTATTTCTGAACCGTGAATGTGATCTACTTCGATAGATTGTAGAAATTAAATAGATATTTAACACATAAGAAGTAGTAGGACAACACATACATAGTAAAATTTGTAAAATTTTTTAATATCGTCGCCTTTAATGCAGACTGGCGTAACTCTTTTTTAGCAGTTTTACAGGAGCACCGTCTAAATGCTTATAAAAACTTTATTACAGATGACATAAACTGAATTTTCTGACATGTTGTAACTAGCAATGTTACTAGTTACAACATTTAATTAATTAATTGATTAATCCTTACTGTCAATTTTCAAACTCAAAGACATGATCTAGATACACAATTTTTAGCATAAAGTATAGCAATTGCCATTTCAGAATAGTTTTCATGTTATATTCAGTACCCGTCAAACCAGCTTTGTGTATGTTGAGAAGGGAATACGTGAACTGTTGGCATCAGATACAAAACTACCAATATTTAGATACTGAAACTTTAACACGAAAACATTCATATTCTAATGTCCATACTGCTTTTTGATATAAAACAAATAGTAGTGGCATAAATATCGATCATAAATATATTATAAGCTTTTGCTACAGCGAGCTTTAACTACTCCAATAAAACGATCATATTTTTGATAACGAAATCTCAACCGTAAAGCAATTCATACACGTAGATGATTATAATCATAATATATTTGATATTTTAATTAAACAAAAAAATTATAAGTTACCTATCAGCAGAATATGAGTATATCCGCTTGACGCTCAAACAAAAAATCAGCACTTCTTCATTTTCATCCGGAATTTAACGTTTGAATAGTTTTTTGTAACTCATTATACATTGAGAAAACACTTCAAAATTCTGACATAAGATACAAAAAACAAGTATGCTACTAGAGAAGTAAACACCCAGAGAAATATAATTACACCAAACACTTTTTTCCACAAAGAACCACACAATGACACCCCAAAACTACTTTAAATTTTTGCTTTGTTGGTATGACAACACAAATCAGACTTTTAGAAGTGTTTGAGATGCAAAACAGAAACGAACAAATTGACTTAGTAATACTCCGTTACTGAAAGTGTAAGATATTTGGTTTTACCTGCTTCTTGTTAACCTAAGCAACGTGTTTGTGTCTCTTTCTTATATATACTTTTGATAATGATACTTGGAATGGACAAAAACAGTCTAACCTGTTGTGAAATTTACCTTAGATTTACTACTATACATTATAATACACGACTTTCACAAAACATTACAACAGTACAAAACATGTCGAAAGCAATTGCACCATTAGGAAACAAGTTGGTAGTGCCATGCTCTGGAAAACAGTGTACCCTTGATGTATATTTTCCCCGTGTAGATTTTAAACCTTTCATGTTGCGTGGAGCCTTGCTGGCTCAGTTAGATGCACAAATTCCAGTGGATGGTCAGATACATAAATGTTCGTACAGTGGCTGAAACACTTTACAGAGTTCGAAAAACCAAGTCAGGAACACTATAACTTGTTGATTCTTGAGAACCACTGAAGTCATGTCTATTATAAAGTGATGATCATACCCAAAAGCAATGGTATTCTTTTACTCACCCAGCAGCCCCATAGTAGCCACATTTTTGACCGGACTGTTTTTGGTCCATTTAAAAGTTACTACAATGTTATATGCGTCGAATGGTTACATTCATCGGGCACAACTAATAACTAGGCTGGACTTTCAGATAAAGCATATCCACCTTTACTCCATAAAATATAGTCAGAATTTCTAGTATCGGGCATACGGCAGCTTGATGAGAACATCTTCAATAAAGATGTATTTTTGGCTATATGTCACCGATCGTGTAGACCTTTCTGGTTAAGAAAATTTAGCTCGTACAGACAATTCTGATCAAAGTCCGGTCAAGGCAGTTACTCTACAACCTTCCAGTAGCAAAAGTACGTTCACCGTTCCTGAGCGCATTCTCAATATCCAAAAAGTAGGGCATCAGAAGAAAAATGTAGTAGTTCGCAAGAAGGATACTTGCTAGTAAGATATTGATTGTTACGTTTGAAAAGGGAGAACTGGAAAAATTACATAATAAAAAAATACACAAGTGTAAATTACTCAAAAGTAAACAAAAAAAGAAATCGATTATTAGAAAAGCTCTTGAGTAGGTCATCATCGGAAAACGAAAAATGTATATTACTTCAAATGACTGCGATATCGAAGATGATTATGAAAGCTTCTTAGCAAATAGAACTGAAACCACCTTAGGTCAGCCTGTAGAAGTTCGAGAATATGCAATAGTGAAGGTTAAAGGAAAAAACAGATACCTTATTATATTGTTGAAATTATATAGCTAACACCTGATATCCAAGTTAGTTACCTCAAAAAATTCTTGCACACAAATAAATTTATTAAGGAAAATAATAAGATTTACTGCATCGAAAAAGAAAACATAATTATAAGGATGTCCAAACCGGAGTCAACTGGGCCTTCCAAAAGACAGAAAGGGATGTTACAGCGTAGAGTAGATTTTTCATCTTATTTAACGACGATTATACATCAAAACGAGCACGTGAGTTTCTATAACCTCAAAAGAACAGTGGGAAAAATATCCCATAAAGGTTCCAATCAAGTTGGAAATCATCGCCAAAACTAACCCCAAATCTGCACTAAGGCAATTCCCAATTCACAACACAAGGAAATAGATTAATTAAACGGCGATGTCCATCAAATTCTTAAAAAAGAAGTAGCTTGTCAAACGGATCGAACTAAAGTGACAATCTCTTATCGAAAACAACCGGACGTTAGTTCCATACAAAATGGCAACTACAAGGAGAGAAATTGCGAAAATCCCTAAACGCTATACAAAAGCATAGCTATACTGGGTGCTACGAAATTAACACGTAACAACCTATGTGAAGGCTAACCATGTATTATCCTACCCTACTAGTACCGTTTAGTACTACTGTACTAAATTGTAATAGATTAGTTAGTTGATTAATTAATTTGTTAAGTTTGTTTTAATAAATTAATAAATATTAATTGCACAATTAATTGTTTAAATTTAATAATAATTTAAGTCTATAACAATTAATAAAATTGAAAAAAAGATGCGTGTCAAATAAACTGCTTAAAAATACTAATAGTTTTTTATTTTACCTTCATTCAGTGTCCGTGTAATTCTACTGATGCACTAGAATAGTATTTATTAATCAATATATATATATATATGTTTGCAAACACATTGTATTCTAGAATTATGTATATCAAATCAATAATTAATTTTAAATAATTGCAAATCTAATTATTCATTAATAAAAAAAATAAAATAAGAACACAACAAAATAATTTAAATGTAGAGCTGTTAGGTAAAATATTGTAGCATAAATACGTAGAATTTTTCTGTTTTGGCATTTTTGTGGAATTTTAATTTCATTCAATATACTAGACAGTTTTTTAAATTGCAGTTAATAATTTAATCTACACTATAGATTTAATGGGTTTTTAGTGTTTAACGAGTTTTATTGATCTGTCTAATTGAGAGAATAAATGAATTAAATTCCATGAATGAATTTTACAGGAAAATTAATTTAACCATTAACTTTTTTAAACGGAGCTTACAATTGTAGAAAATGCAATTACCGGCATTTAGAATAATCAATAATTAATTGTACATAAAGAGCACTAAATCGTTTAAAACTGTGTGAAATTGATAAATTATTTAAAAGTAGCTGCTTTAAATGAACGTAAGCCTGAAAATTCGTTCTAAATGGGCAGGGCTGAACTAATTAAGATCTAACGCGACACACATAAAAGCTGCAATTTAAGTACATAGCCTACAAATAATCTCTAATTAAGACCGACTATCCTTATATAAATCAGCCTAAAACTATCTTCTTAGTACTCCAGGCAGCGTAGAGAACGGAAGCAAAATTACTACGAAACTTATTTGAGGCCGTTGAATTTTCCGTTTTCTCTCGAGTTCAAATAACTAAGAGAAGAATATTATTATATAAAATTCTGCTTTTGTCCTCATCTACGTTGTTATTTGAAGATAGAATTAAAAGTAATGACCTGTACACAATGATTTCCCTTGTGTCATATTATGTTTCCTCCACCCCTTTAGGAGTCAACAAGACGGGCACAGGATATTACATTACGTGAGGAAATTTGCAAAATATTTTAATTTTTCCCGTTTACTATTTACCTTCATAGAAAGTTTCAGGTGTATTGCATTTAGATTTTTAAAATCTCACCTTTGTTTCAGAAATGTTCTCCCAGTCAAGCTGTTTTCCAAATACACCACGCTATTTTCAGTAGTTAAATTCCTTGGACTTGCATCTGAAAGAAAATTAAAATAGTTTTTATTCATAAAGGCAAGAAATAGAATATGTTTCTATGTTATCAGAATAAGACTATCGTGTACAGTAAAATTAGATCAGAATTAAGTGAATACAGACAAAGATTTGTAGGGACCTGAAGATTGGTATAAAAGTGTGCAAATGCATACTGGTCCAGAAAACAATAGCTGCTGAGCTAAAGAAAATATCTTGAAAAATATGTCTGCTAAAATATAAATTTCATGAACATAACATAATTTTTTATTGACTGTAAAATTTCACATAATCAAGCTTTTTCAGTATTTAGCTATAACTTATAATTCGGATATATTGCATTAAGAAGATATATAGCATAGGCTGTATAAGTATGCGTATAAAAAACGCATAGAATAAGGATATTTTCGCGCTGTTGGTGGGCGGAACAACAGTTATGCTGTGATATCCGCTGCTCGTTATTGCCAGCATGCAATGACGATGGTGATCAGCAAGCCTCGGCAAACTGATCGTGGTATGTGCGATATTCGAAGTTAACTTAACAATGAAATAAATTAACTTAACAACTTCAAAGTGCAGACAATCGAGTGAATATGCTGTATAATTTTATGCTGTGCTTACGATCGACACGATTTAAGAAATACATACACGTTATATGATCTTCGTGCGTATATTCAATATTACTGACTTAATATGATTCCTTTCTTTCAAGGAAGAAATGATAATAATAGTAAATTTTATTGAATTTTACGTAAATTTAAATATCGTTCTTAAAACTCGCTTTTTTTAAAGTGTTTAAAATGAGCATTTATTTGACGCTGCACCTATGACGCTTTGTATTTTCTAGATGGTGTCCACCCTAAACTTTGCCAGCAAATTGTTTCTTTTTCCAAATAATTTATTTTTGAACGAATTTATTCAAATTAAAAGCTTCTCTAGTAGTAGCGTTCCAGTTTTTAAATTCTGCAGCATTAGCACATTTTATATTATTTTTCGTTTACAGAAAATAGTTCACATTTAGCAAACTTCATTAACTCATTAAAACGGCTCCGTTTACCATGATTCCATATTCAAAATTGCGTTTACAGCAACTTTTAAAGTAATAATGAAGGTCTCCTTTTTTAACAACCTAACAAAAGTCTTTGGTAATACTTATTTATAGCCTGACAATAAAAGATATTTCTTTTATAAAACAAAAGTGCGAAAATTGTATAATGATAATACTTTATTAATAATTCAAATTGAAACAATTTAACTGAATAATTCAATGACCTTGAGCTATTTAAACAAAATCTATTATTTAAATTATTGCATTAAATCCTGGTAAACTAACGGTAAATATATTGCAGAAATCGAAACTGAATTGAAATGATGATTTGATTGCAAAAGTAAGCAGTGGCGGTGGGTGCATACGTCAAACTGGTATATCGCTATCATGCTCGTACACACACATTAAAGCAATACATCATCATGTGTTGCACTGCAAGTGCCCCGGGTTTGACGTATGCACCCACCGCTACTGAAAGTAAACAACTGTTTCATTAATAAAAATAAAATTATAGCTTCAATTTCAGGAATAATTACACAACGTAGCAGTTCTTCAGAAGTGAAAAGCTACTTTTATGACAAACAACTTTGTCAGAACGACTTGGCTTACGGCAACAATAAGAAACAATCATTAAGATTTAGAGAGGGATTTGTTACAACACTTACGATGGCTCTGCACAAGAACAACGGGCGATGAGAGAAAAAGGTCTAAATAAAAGCAAGATATTTTGCGACTAATCAAAATAATATAATTTTATTTATTATAGATATAAACATAAATAGTGTAAATATAAAGTTCAAACTAATATAAAACTATTCCATAGGCGCGCGTAAAATATTTTAAGTGATATAAAAGTACAACATACTTTTGTAAGGGCGAATAATTATTATTAGTAAATACAAAATGAAATTAGAGGTTAATTAAAGCTAAAGTAATAAGTTAATGTTTTCATTTCGACTCTCAAGAAGAAGAGTGAAAATACAAGTTATTAATCTTTTATTTACAAGTACCGATTATCAAAATATTAACACGGTTTTTGAGTATCACGAATGAAGACAGTATCAAGTACCAGTAAAAAACACAAGGCCGGAATCAAGAAAATGCGTATAATGTATTTAAATACATACATGCTGAGTGTTTCCCGAAGATCTTAAAATTGCAGTTAAAAGTCGTGCCTGTAAAGCTACTGAAGTGCCTTCTTGCGGCCGCACCTGCAAAGCCCAATAAAAGAATAGCAACCGTGACAAATATTACGAAAAACAGGATATTTCATAAAAATGAAGGATAATAATAATAATAATAATAATTGCTACAACCCATAACCTGGAAACCAGGCCCCAGAGGCTATAAGCTTGTGCAGGAGGGAGGGGGCGATTATTATTATTAGGATGCCGTATTACAACAAAACATTCGCAGCAAAAACTGGAAACGGAGTAGGAGTTGACGGGAAGTTCGATGTCATGGGGGAAAACGCAAAATAATAGAAGTGTGCCATCGAACGAAACAATATTCGCGCTTTGCGCTTTACATACTTAGAAAGTATAAAGTATTAGGCTTCGTATTAGTTAGGCCGATTGCCTATTTAGACGAACTTATGTGCATACTGAACACATGTAGACGAGTTGAATAGATGACAGTGGCAAGGGACTATTAACACATATTTCTAAAGGAAATAGATTAATTATCGTTTATGTCGGTAGGGAAATGGGTTTCATTCGCCACACTCTTTCAATTTTTAAGACAAGAGCCAAATCAGGGGATTATCACGACGAGATAAACTCCACAAGCTAGGAAAGGTGGCTGAGAGAAAAACGAATTCCCAATTTGCCTTGCGGTTCCGTTGTGGTAACATAAGACATATTACATTATGCTAATTAATAGAGCACCAAGCAGTAATTCCAACAAAGGGTAAAATATCTCCTGGCCAACTACAAATAATATCCATTTTCACCATTATTGTTAAAGCCACAACTATATGAAATTATATAACGGTACAAACGATCACATTGTGTATAAATTTGACATTCTGCTGCAAGAACATGGATATGTTGCTTTAATACTACTGTCCTATTTTAAATTCTGCTTAAGTAAATGGGCTCAAGTAAAAATGATACTATAAGTTAAAAAAAAGTTGACAGAAAAGGAGTTTGATGCCATTACTGTACTGTACTGCCATGACTGGAAGAAACGCTGTGAAAGCATCGTCAAAACGAAGATAAATATAATAAATTTAAATAATGACTCCAGCGACAAGGAAACTGCATCTAATTTTGACAAAAGCGATTAAAAGTATGTTTACTTATTACCTGTTTTTTAAAAATTTAGTTATTATACGTAAACTGTATGAATATACATATTATGTACCGACGCATTCGTGCTAATCTCTTGTAAATAAATTGTATATAAATCATCAAACATAATCTCATTAACTTTCAATAATTAAAACCAGTACGTATTTAGCACGCTACTGCTGCACTATGAACGCGCATGAAACAATAGGTTCTCTACTTGTCGGTTCTAGAAATTCGAAATCCTATTTCCGCCAATGGAATTGGTATGGGCTGTACTTCTTAATTAAAATGTGTGGTCTACTTTTGTTACCATCCTCAAGGATAAATTAAGATTTTAAGTACAGAAATATTCATAACTCTTTTCATTTAATAAGTTATAATTATGCAAACAATTTAATAAACAATATGTATTTTTAATTAATAACATAATCACAACCTGGATCTAACTTAACAAATCTCGACTGAAACACGGAAGTTGAAGAATAAAATTTGAAATTTCCGTGCTACTTAGTTACGATAAACAGTTTTATCAGCATCAGATAGATTTGGCATTTTTACTAAAACGTTTCTTAACCGTATACACATTTCCATACCGGCATAAAAGGAGTATTAAGTGACTCGCGTGTCGCATTCGTCATATTTCATAGACCATTAAATAGGGTAACCTTTCACGAGCTCAGCGACGTGCCGCGGAAAACTCCTGAACTAGTTTGAGGGCGTTCAAAAGAGCCCCCGTATCAATTTAATTTAAAACTGTAAACAGTTGTTAAATGTTAACTTCGTTTATTAGGCTTTTAAACCGCTGCCCTTGTGCTTCTCTGAACGTATAATATAAATTTGATTCATTAAAAGTCCTACAAAATTTTAATCTCACCTTCCGTTTTATGTGTATTAAATTAAGTTATATGCAAACGGATACCGTATACTGTGAGTGCTTGGATTTTACGTATTTTTGTCCTTGTTAGAAATATTTTAATACCTAGGATTGCAATTTAAATAGGAAAGATTACTTCAATTTAAATTAAGCTTCTTTAATAAAACAGAGCAAAAGTGTACGTATATTATTGGAAAGAAACGAAATAAAATCCAGAGTATACTAAAGATTTTGCTGTCCTAACAAACCTGGTGATTACCATTTGTCAAATTGTTTTTCACTTGAACTAATTTGGATGAAAATGAATTTTATTGTCTATTGGCCATCTAATCAAGCGGAATGTTGTAGAAAACGTTAACGAACGACAAAAACGAAAAATCGATTTTTCGTACTATATTACGCAGATGTTTACTGCTACGAAGTCCTATATAGTTAGTAGCCAGCGCTTCTAAATAAGAGACAAAGAAAATAAGGAACAATTGATCGAAACTTGGGTTTAATACAAAATATGACATTAATCTTCAAAAGTGATATTTGTTGAATCAATGACTATGGCTCGGCTATAATAACAAACGATTAACCTAATAAAAGGTAAAGACTTTTTATTACGGTCTTGTGTTTGACTTTTTTTTCCATTCGTTCTAATTTGTTATTGATTAGTAGACTTTGTTACATTGCATATTTTCCAAAAATAAAATTTGTTTTTTCCAATAAATAAGTAGATAGGTAAAAAGGTAGCACAGCGCGCCCAACAGACTATTATTCTCATATTCAGAGTTATAAATTACCCCACCTTTTAAACAATAGTAAGATTGTTGTTACCATCTTATGTTATTTTAATTGACGAATCAGGCCCCAGAAGCTAAGTATGAAGCTTGTGCGGGTGGGAGGGGGGATTATTACTATTACGCAGTCCCAACGTGCGTCTGCAGCCAACTTAACAGATACTATAAGCACAAATCCCACAGTTATATTACAGCTAAGGAAAAGTACAGAAAACCAGATATGCTGGTACCGGAAGTCGAACCCGAGCAGAGCACGCTAGTCCCTATACTACCAAGACTGTTGATTGATACTGATATATAATTTATTTTTTACCACTCAACTTCTATCAATTTATTACTTAAATTCTTCAAGCAATCGGCAGCAGTGTTCACAAATTTTTTTTAAATATTTTCTTTAACTTTACAAAAAATAAATAAACTTTTATAATTTTGTTAACTTTTTGGAAGAAATAAGTCAATACCTAAATATTTCCCGAAATCTTCGATTTAATGATTTTGAAAATTCCACAAACCTTATGAAATGAAATAAAACAGTAAATTTATTTCGCACTTAAATCCGTTAGCAGCATCAAAAAATCTTAAATATCAATAAAGTTACAGCATTTTAAAGAAGTGAATTATTTGAGAAAATTGGATCAATATGGTCTAGTCGGCGGC
Source organism: Agrypnus murinus (assembly GCA_929113105.1). Classification (NCBI taxonomy): domain Eukaryota; kingdom Metazoa; phylum Arthropoda; class Insecta; order Coleoptera; family Elateridae; genus Agrypnus; species Agrypnus murinus. The sequence continues at coordinate 142,000,253 of OV816026.1, forward strand.
AAACTCATTTTTCTTTATTTCTAATAGTGAGTGACGATTAAAGGGAAAAGGCGTGCTTTGCTTTGCTCTGAATTAATTAACAGCCATTTTTATTAAAAATAATAATAATAATAATATCTAATATAAAATGAAATTGTTACTAATGTCAACAAAAGATATGTTTTTTTAATGATTTTAATTATTGGATCATTAAAAAAAATAATAATAATAGGTTCCATTATTTCCTTAAGGGATATAGGTATTTTATATAGTCCTTCCCACTCCTCTGGTTCACTCCTATTTGTGCCAACTCCGAAATTGTCATCTTTGTTTCCTTTTCTATTGTATTGCTCCAGGTACCTTTTGGATGTCCCCTTTTTCTGTTTCCTTCGGGATTCCATTTTAGTATCTTTTGCAAATTTCACCTCCATTTTTACACAGAGTGTGCCCCTGTCAGCCTTCCTTTCTCTTCCTTATTTCCATATTTATATCTGTTTGGTTGGTTCTTCTCCATAGCTTTTCATTTCTAATTGTTTGCCAGTAACCACCCACGATTCCGATCCATATAATAACACCGGCTTCAACATAGAATTAAAATCTGCACTTTGGTTTTGATATTTAAATTACTTGCACGCCAGACTTCACTCAGTTTTATATAAGCATTCCTTGCTTTATTAATTCAACTATACACATCTTTTCCCACCTTTGCTGATTCCTAGACTAGAGTATTCAACTTTTCTTGCATAAACTTGCTGGTTTTTGAAATGAGACATTTTACACAGACACATACAGGACAGATCATCTGCAAAGTCGAAATCCTTCAACGTGTCAACAAATTATTTGATATGGAATAGACTATATACTACATATAAAGACAAAGGAAGCGGAATGAGAATGAAAACGAAACAAGTAAATGTGATATATAACAGGTCGAAGATAAAGAAATAAAGGGTAAATTTAACAAGGCTCCGTTAGATAAAAGTAAGAACATAACTTATAATAAAGTTGTCGAGGATGCGTGGATAGACTCCAAAAATGTTTTTCTTGATACATGCACAAGTACAATAGGACAAATCTAAGAACTATCAGGAAAAAATGGATGAGCGATAATTCAAGGGAACTAATTAGAAAAGTATTAAACAAACAAGCGAAAGTATTTTGATGACATAGCTGATACAGCACAGCAAGCTGCATACTGAGGTGACATGAGAAAATTATACAAAAATATAAGGAAACTAAGTAATACATAGCAGAAAACAAACTACGATAATTAAAAATAAAGGTAGAGGACTATTATGTACCGAGGAACTACGGATGGCAAGATAGGTAGAATACTTTAGAGAGTTGTTAAATTAAGAGCAACCATGTTTCACAGACTCTCGAGGAAGATATAACGTTGGGGCCAGAACTTAACATAAGGATGGACCCACCCACGGATGAGGAAATTGAAAGGGCTATAAAACTGGCTAAAAACCATAAAGCTCCGGGTATGACAAGATTGCATTCTCTCTCCACTGTTACTTATTTTAATGCTAGATGAGGTTTTACGGAATAACATGTAATATGACAGAAACGTTGAAGGATTTCGACTTTGCAGATGATCTGTCCTGTATGTGTCTGTGTAAAATGTCTCATTTCAAAAACCAGCAAGGTTATGCAAGAAAAGTTGAATACTCTAGTCTAGGGATCAGCAAAGGTGGGAAAAGATGTGTATAGTTGAATTAATAAAGCAAGGAATGCTTATATAAAACTGAGTGAAGTCTGCAAGTAATTTAAATATCGAAACCAAAGTGCAGATTTTAATTCTATGTTGAAGCCGGTGTTATTATATGGATCGGAATCGTGGGTGGTTACTGCCAAACAATTATAATGAAAAGCTATAGAGAAGAACCAACCAAACAGATATAAATACGGAAATAAGGAAGAGAAAGGATGGCTGACTGGGGTACACTCTGTGTAGAAATGGAGGTGAAATTTGCAAAAGATACTAAAATGGAATCCCGAAGGAAACAGAAAAAGGAGACATCCAAAAGGTACCTGGAGAAATACAATAGAAAATGAAACAAAGATGACAATTTCGGAGTTGGCACAAATAGGAGTGAACCAGAGGAGTTGGAAGGACTATATAAAATACCTATATCTCTTAAGGAAATAATGGGACCTATTATTATTATTATTATTTTTAATAAGAATGGCTGTTAATTAATTGAGAGCAAAGCAAAGCACGCCTTTTCCCTTTAATCGTCACTCACTATTAGAAATAAAGAAGAATGAGTTTGCCGCCGACTAGACCACATTGATCCAATTTTCTCAAATAATTCACTTCTTTAAAATGCTGTAACTTTATTGCTATTTAAGTTTTTTTGATGCTGCTAACGGATTTAAGTGCGAAATAAATTTACTGTTTTATTTCATTTCATAAGGTTTGTGGAATTTTCAAAATCACTAAATCGAAGATTTCGGGAAAGATTTAGGTTTTGACATATTTCTTCCAAAAAGTTAACAAAATTATAAAAGTTTATTTATTTTTTATAAAGTTAAAGAAAATATTTAAAAAAAATTTGTGAACACTGCTGCCGATTGCTTGAAGAATTTAAGTAATAAATTGATAGAAGTTGAGTGGTAAAAAATAAATTATATATCAGTATCAATCGACAGTCTTGGTAGTATAGGGACTAGCGTGCTCTGCTCGGGTTCGACTTCCGGTACCAGCATATCTGGTTAAGGTTTTCTGTACTTTTCCTTAGCTGTAATGTAGCTTTGGGATTTGTGCTTATACTATCTGTTAAGTTGGCTGCAGACGCACGTTGGGACTGCGTAATAGTAATAATCCCCCCTCCCAAAAGCTTCATACTTAGCTTCTGGGGCCTGATTCGTCAATTATAATAACATAAGATGGTAACAACAATCTTACTGTTGTTTAAAAGGTGGGGTAATTTATAACTCTGAATATGAGAATAATAGTCTGTTGGGCGCGCTGTGCTACCTTTTTACCTATCTACTTATTTATTGGGAAAAACAAATTTTATTTTGGGAAAAAATGCAATGTAACAAAGTCTACTAATCAATAACAAATTAGAACGAATGGAAAAAAAGTCAAACACAAGACCGTAATAAAAAGTCTTTACCTTTTATTAGGTTAATCGTTATTATAGCCGAGCCATAGTCATTGATTCAACAAATATCACTTTTGAAGATTAATGTCATATTTTGTATTAAACCCAAGTTTCGATCAAATTATTTAAAATCTTTATCGACTATCAAATTTAAAATTAAGTTGAAGGAACATTATTTACAGAAAGATAAATTAATTGCCGAAAGTTAAATAAACAAAATAGCCACTTAAAATAAAATAAAATATTTCATAATTCTAACAATAAGGATAATACAAAAGATTATGCATGTACCTGTTTATGTATGTTATGTAGTACGTTATACTTACTGTGATTTTTAAAATGTTAAAATTATATATATTTTGTTATGTAAGGCTCTTTGGCCAAATAAAGATTATTATTATTATTATAATCCTGAAGATCAAAATGTCAGAACAAGAAATAATCATTTTTCTGTTATAAATCAAATATTAATTATTTATTGATAAGATTATATAGCACAGCTGTCACATTAGAAAGGTAGATGATTCTTAACATTCAAAAGTCCTAAGGTAATCTGCTGGTACTGTGAAACAAATCCAGGTATTCCAGTAAGCAGAAAATTCGTAAAAGATAGTAATTTCTGTTTATCTAGGAAAATCTCAGTGGAACACGATAGTTTCATTATCCAATAACCATATATCACAGTCAAATACCATTAATTCCGTGAATATGGCTAAAGAATACTTATATAAAATCTATATGCAATGATAGAGACATTACAGTTATAAATACGCTAGATTTCATAAAGGATGTGAAAACTCAAGTGTAACACGTTAGATGTTTGATATTTCTTCAATAAAAGTCTAGTAACAACATCGGTGTTAATATTACAAAAACAACATCATTTATGGCACACGATGAAAGAACATTAATGTATATGTCGGTTATTTCCTGAGTAATCGACCCTCCTCCTAGCGTGTTTACACAGATATCGTAATCAATCCTCCACCTTAACTAATAAATTTCTACTAGCTTGAGGTCAACAAGTTATAACCCTTTTACTATCTATGTGTGTTCAGCTAGATATTACAGTTATTTACTATTATTATATGTAAAATTAGAATAACAACCCACTCATCAAGGTATGCTTACATTAATTAAATGTAAGATATCAGAGATTTCGATGGAGTGCTGCTTAGCGGAGCTGCGAGCTTAGAAATGTTTTCAATGAAAAATTGGAACACTTTTAAATTTTGTTTTTGCGTGACACGATTTAGATTTATTTTTGTTTGATAACTAAAGTGGATAGACAGGCTATAAAAAGCTTGACTTTCAATTTTAGTTTCAAGCCTTTGGTTCGATAGAATATTAAGGCGTATTAGATTTATAAGACAATGTGAATAAAAAAAATTGTTCTTTTAAAAGCAGTGTTTGTCAGTTCATTTAAGAAATAATGTGTAAAATGACGATTTTTGCTAATGGTTCAAAAACATAGAAATAATAATAGCGAAGTATCTCCCTACAATAGAAACTATGCTTATAGACTTTAATACATCACGAACTACTTTTTACAAAGATTCCACAACACAGTAGTCCTACCTTCACGACTTCTGTTGTCTAAGATCTAGAAACGTAGGCTATTGGCTATGTAGGCTATTAGATGTAGCTAAGAATATCAGCGATTATTGCATACCGGGTGACGTACAGACTAATTTTTGATTATTTTGGAATACAGATCCAAAACGGCCGACTTCTGCTTTTGCCGAAAATGACTCCAAATTTAAATTTGTTGCAATTTTTTTTAATGGAACACCCTGTATATTTCTGCATATTTGGATTTGGCAAGTCGGAATTAGATTATAACCACCTTGCCCAATCTAAATTTATAATAATAAATTAAATAATAAATCTAAATTTATTTTAAAAGATAAATACAATTTGATCAGTAGCTCATCTCGTAATTTTTTTTATTTAATTTATTAATAAGGGTGGAAGCTAAGTACGTTTTATTAAAATCGTTGAATTTGTAGTTTAATTTGTTACTTCATGGTATATGCGGTCCATAGTTACTTATCGTTATATATCGTAGTGTTAAGTTATACAAAAAAAACTGTTCTAAAAAACAGTAATTAATATATTCTTATTATGTTCTATTAATTTATTCTTTATAACGGAAATTTCCTGACCGGCTAGCTCGCGGTGTCAACAATTTATTATATTAAAATCTATAAAACAAAACATTAACCTAAAACTTTACTAAAGTTTAGGTCTGACAAACTTCTGCTACAAGATAACAACCGCCGTTTAAACTCAGCATAAGCAATAATATAAATGAAAGACACAGGAAATAAAAGAAACAGAAAGAGATTTATTTAGTAATAAAAAAGAAGAATATTAAACAATCAAAAAAGGTAAATATCAAAAATCAAAGAATCAAGTTAAAATTATAATAGTAGACATACGAAAATCAGATTGCAATTCTTTCACAAAAATCTCCTATCGATTTCTTTTTCATTTTTTATAATTCTAAAATCAAACAGTAGCAATCAATCAGTTATTCTAGAGATCAACAGAAAATTATATTACTCGCGTATCCAATTTCTTTAGAAACGGTAATTTTACTCGTAGATTAAATCTTGCAACTATGTAAACGGAACAAATAGTTACAAGTCAAATACAATACCAAAATTTTGCATATTTAATACATCACCTAAAAAGAAAAGGGAAAATAATTTTTATACCATTAAAAGATCAGCAATAATTGACAATAATATTTGTATAGAAGGATGTTGTGTAGTCTGTGTTCTTGATGTATATATCTTGGATTTAATAGACACTTGGTGTTTTACATACTACTGAAGCAGCCGAAAAAATCCAACGTTTCAGAAACAAACTAGATCCACAGAAAATAATTTAAACTTCCACCCACTTAAAAACCTCAAAGAGGGAAATTATAACTCAAACTTTACGAGTGAGGAAATCACAACATTACTTGTTCTAAACGAATTCAGCGCTAAACTGGTAAGAATAAATAATTACCATTCGCAAGGTTTTAAAAATCCAGTGATTACTAAAACTTACTTAATTTATTAATCAAGAATTTCAAACTAAAGCATAACCAAATATGGAATAGCCTATAAAAGTGTCGAAAGCATGAGCAAATTAGTAGTACTATTATTTATAATAACACAATAGGAAGAAGCATTTTAAAAAGTAAACTTTCAGGTTTAACACTGATGTGAAATCGGACTGGCGAAAAGCTAAAATAATGTCGATGACGTTCTTCTGATCGTTATTATTGTAGATAAACTACATATATACAAATTTTTGTTGTAATTACCTGCTAATTAGTTTTTTATTTCACTCTTGTTAAATATTAATTAAATGAAATGTATTCTAAATTGTATTTGGTTTTTAAAAGGGTTCTTACTGTGAAGAATTAAGCTGATAGTCAAACTGAAATTAAGGTTTAGTTCATTTTTATACTTTGTCTACAAACTAAAGTAAACATCATTAACTAAAGTAGCTGTTTAAAAACATTGTTTGGGGTGGCTGACTAGTGATAAGAAGCCTTTTTGGGCTGTTATCCTTAATGCTGATTAATGTTATCAGTACGAAAATTTATAAAAACTTTTCTGTTTATAAACTATTAATTATAAGAGTTAATATGTATAATATTCTTGAATACATACATATCTACTGCACTTCACATTTTTTAGGGTCCCTATTTACAAATAAAATATAATCAAGTAGGGGACTATTATAAAAAATATACATATATACCTTTTTGTAGTTGTTTATAAACAAGTTTCTGGAAAGTTCTTTAACCCTTGGACTTTGAAGACTGCTGCGGACAGCAAAAGGATTATCACGGCCTATTTCCAATCGCTTTTTAAAGCATCAAATGCTATTGCCAGGACTCTTAACTAATCGATAGTTTAGATATCACACGTTTTATTAGAAAACTGGAAATAGAAGGAAGAATTAGTGTTATTATGGAATTAGTGTGGAAATATAGCATATTTATCAGTTTATTTCAGCGATTAGTATAGAAACGTATAAATCGCAAAGGTTCAAAATGAATTTAAAATAATGATGCGTTTTCCCCTTAATGTAGTACTAGGTGCCAACTGCTTACCCTAATGGGTAAGCTTTAGTAACTAACGAAATGAAAAATTCAAATGAAAAAAGAATCCAAGGTCGGATCCTCACCTCTCTCTCTTACATCGCGTAGTTTAATACGGTTTGGGTCATCCAGCGCTAGGTAGCGCTGGCTGTCTCCACAGAAAAAATGTACCGAGACACATGAATAAATGGATTATTAATGGATGCATACATAACCTGTATATAATAATGTTTATTGTTTCCAGCCTTATTTTGTGGAACTCCATAATCATGAAATAAATAAAGATTATTAAAAGTTTCACAGTTTTATTAAAATATACCTGACAATATTGTTTCGACAGCTATGCTGTCATTATCAAAGGTAATATAATTATAAACAAACACGTCGCTAAGGTAGATACAAAATAGGTAACTAGATAAAATAATAATAATAATAATAAAAATTAATAATAAAAATCATAATTAAACATCTAATACTTCCAGTAACGGAGAATTACCGAGCTCAAGTTGTTCATTCATTAAAGGTACCCTGAGTTTGTGTTTGTATATCTCAAAGGCTTCTAAAATGTCTAATTTGCGTTTGTTATTACAAAAATGTAGGAATTTAATATTATTTTGAGGAGTCATTGTGTGATTTTGTTCTAAAAGGTGTTTGGCGTAATTCGATTTTTCAGGATGTTTATTTTTGTAATGACGTACGTGTTCTTTATATCTTATGTCAAAATTTCGAAGTGTTTGTCCAATATATACCGAACTACAAAAAGAACAATTTAAACGGTAAATGCCCGATTTCATGATATCATGTGTTCTGTCTTTAGCATTAAATAAAAATGAAAAAGTGTTAGTGTTGGTTTTAAATGTTATTTTATAATTGTTGGTTTTTCTTAGTATATGTGCAATTTTTTCTGATATTTTGCCAAAATATGGTATAGATATGTAATTTGTGTCTTCTGTTTGATTGTCAATGGGATATATTCTTTTGATAGCTAACCTATAATCTTTTTGTTTAATTAAAGTGTCAATCATGTTCGTATTATAATGATTTGCATGTGCTAGTTGTTTAATGGTTGATATCTCTTTGCTAAAATCTGATTTTGTTAGTGGAATAGTTAAAGCTCTGTGTACTAATGATCTGTATGCTGCTATTTTATGTGTATTGTGGTGACAAGATTCATTTGGTATTGTTATGTCTGTTTGTGTTGGTTTTCTGTATATGGAAAATTCAAAAAGATTGTCTGCGTTAATCTTGATATTTAAGTCTAGAAAGTTTATAGCCCTGTTTTGTTCTGTTTCTAGTGTAAATTTTATATTAGGATGGATATTGTTTATAAGAATTAAAAATTCATTGATAACCTCAAAAGAACTGTCAAAACAAGCTAAAATGTCATCAACATAACGAAACCAGAAGATAATGTGTTTAGAGAGGTTTAATTCAAATATTCGATCTTCAAACTTGTCCATAAATATGTTAGCTAATAGAGGACTTAGAGAATTACCCATAGGTAAACCATCCTTTTGTAAATAAATTATGTTATTAAAAGTGAAATAATTTTGACTTATACAAAGATCAAATAATTGAATTAACTCTAATATAGAATTAGTTAAAAGGTTAGAGTTAATTCAATTATTTGATCTTTGTATAAGTCAAAATTATTTCACTTTTAATAACATAATTTATTTACAAAAGGATGGTTTACCTATGGGTAATTCTCTAAGTCCTCTATTAGCTAACATATTTATGGACAAGTTTGAAGATCGAATATTTGAATTAAACCTCTCTAAACACATTATCTTCTGGTTTCGTTATGTTGATGACATTTTAGCTTGTTTTGACAGTTCTTTTGAGGTTATCAATGAATTTTTAATTCTTATAAACAATATCCATCCTAATATAAAATTTACACTAGAAACAGAACAAAACAGGGCTATAAACTTTCTAGACTTAAATATCAAGATTAACGCAGACAATCTTTTTGAATTTTCCATATACAGAAAACCAACACAAACAGACATAACAATACCAAATGAATCTTGTCACCACAATACACATAAAATAGCAGCATACAGATCATTAGTACACAGAGCTTTAACTATTCCACTAACAAAATCAGATTTTAGCAAAGAGATATCAACCATTAAACAACTAGCACATGCAAATCATTATAATCCGAACATGATTGACACTTTAATTAAACAAAAAGATTATAGGTTAGCTATCAAAAGAATATATCCCATTGACAATCAAACAGAAGACACAAATTACATATCTATACCATATTTTGGCAAAATATCAGAAAAAATTGCACATATACTAAGAAAAACCAACAATTATAAAATAACATTTAAAACCAACACTAACACTTTTTCATTTTTATTTAATGCTAAAGACAGAACACATGATATCATGAAATCGGGCATTTACCGTTTAAATTGTTCTTTTTGTAGTTCGGTATATATTGGACAAACACTTCGAAATTTTGACATAAGATATAAAGAACACGTACGTCATTACAAAAATAAACATCCTGAAAAATCGAATTACGCCAAACACCTTTTAGAACAAAATCACACAATGACTCCTCAAAATAATATTAAATTCCTACATTTTTGTAATAACAAACGCAAATTAGACATTTTAGAAGCCTTTGAGATATACAAACACAAACTCAGGGTACCTTTAATGAATGAACAACTTGAGCTCGGTAATTCTCCGTTACTGGAAGTATTAGATGTTTAATTATGATTTTTATTATTAATTTTTATTATTATTATTATTATTTTATCTAGTTACCTATTTTGTATCTACCTTAGCGACGTGTTTGTTTATAATTATATTACCTTTGATAATGACAGCATAGCTGTCGAAACAATATTGTCAGGTATATTTTAATAAAACTGTGAAACTTTTAATAATCTTTATTTATTTCATGTATATAATAAGTTCAATAAATCTATAAAATTGAAATTAGGAACAAATAATAATAATATGCGTAGGCCGGCGATAGGCCAATGGTGTGAGAACGCTACTCGCATTGCAAAGGTCGCGGGCTCAAACTCCAGTAGAGGCGCCAGGACTTTTCTAATTTAGAAAATTCAGTCAGATCAACTATGACTGTTTGTAATTGTGTTGCATGTTAAATGAAAGACATCAAAGGTCATTGATGTGGGTTCTGCGATCTGTCTTCCGTTACGCATAACACCCGACGAACTATGTAAGATTTTCATGATCTGACAGGACGAAATTATTTACACCCATACGTGTACATGTTTTGTATTGCATTGTATCAGTAATATTTTTTTTATTATTCTAAAGTTTTGGTGCATTATCAGTCTCACTATCTGCAACAGAGAATTTTTTGCACCGGACTTTTTAATAAATTCAGCACATCGCATCGTTATGAACGTAGTAAATTTTTTTTTGGATTTTCTCTGATAATAATAATAGCATCGGATGGAATTAAAAATCAGTTTAAGATATTCTATTGTTTTCTTGTCGTGCAATTCTTCGAACAAAATTTTGTTGATTGTCATACTGGCAATAATCTTTATTTCGGGATTCCTGAGATTCTTCCGATAATCGTCCTATAGGAGGAATACTATTTACAATATCCTTTACATGCATTAACAATATTTGCATGCTAGGTGGCACTGCATAGTAACCAACCATAATGATTGAAATATACAGTGTGTTCATTTGAAAACTTCCCACCTTAAGTATTTCTTAAACTATACAAAATATCATTTCGGCAAAAGCATTTCGATTGATTTTTCGAGGGGACATTTAAATGTAGTATCGTCAAGATTTTGCTCTTATCACCTGCAATCCGAACTTTAAAATGTCAAATGACAATTCCATCATTTTGGAACCTTATTTAAAAAAAATTGAAATCGGGTCACAGCTACCTTTATTTTAATTTTTAGCCATTAATATAAAGTATCTCGCAAACGGGATTGCTATTTACTACTAATAGTTTTGGTACAATACAATATAAAAATAAGTGGCTGTGAATAAAGACGCGAGTAAAAAGGATTTGACAACAGTCTAATGTGAATATCTCGAATAATTTAATATATATTATAGAAGGGTTGGTAAAAAACGTTCCCTTTACCTCAGCAACTTATGTTTCAATGTTTTACACTGGAAATTTTCTTTTTGCTGCAAAGGTGGTGTTGTCATTTGACATTGTTAAATGATGGTTGCTTGGGGTGTGGGGGGGTGAGATGCAAAATTTTAATGATAATATATTTAAATGTCTCTCTCGAAAAATTAATCGACGTGTTTTTGTCAAAATTGATATTTTATATAGTTTAAGAGCTATACGGGGTGGGAAGTTTTCAAATGAACACACGGTATATCTCTTGCCTCTGCAATTTTTCTCTAATTTTTTTAGTTTATTTCAAATCCCGAAGATTTATTGCAAGTAAATATATGACAAGATTGACTTTATGATGAGTATGAGTTTTCCTTTTAATTTTATTCATAAATTAAAAAATTCTCTTCAAGTGACCGTGCAACTACCTATAGTTACACAAAATTCAATAGCGTTAGAAATAGCAAGAAACTTTCATTTAATTTTACTTTCATAGAAATCTCAAGTAAATACATTTTTGAAATCCCCGACAAAGTTGAGATTGTGTTTTATAACGCAATTTATTAAAAAGATTGAACAGTAAATAGTTGACTAATTTTTGATTAATTTTGAACCTCTGACTGCAGAATCTATTAGGCTAAACTGGACACAATCTATTTCTACAAACAAATTTTGAATATAAACAGTATACATAAAGTATGGAATAAATTCGATAAAAAGGAAAGTATTGATTTTTGGGAAAATTCCAAAAAACACGTCAATTTTGTTTTTAAAGTCCGCATTTTTGACAGAATATTTGAATATACAGGGTGATGCGTATATGTGTGGTGACGTCATCGACATTTTTTTTAAATAGCAACTTTTATTTTTTATTCCATATTCTGAGACTTCATCCAATCACCAATATGGTAATGTAATAAGTTTGTTACCTTACATAAAAAAATTTTTGAAAAAATAATTATGAAGACGGGAAAATGCTATAGTCACCACACTTAAACGCATCACTCTGTATATCTGATATGTCAAAAAGTGCGGACTTTAAAAACAAAATTAACGTGTTTTTGGAATCTTTCCAAAAATCAATACTTTCCTTTTTATCGAATTTATTCCGTGCAATTTAATCTTGCTCTGTGTTCTATCTCTGATATAGTAAGTAAAGTAGCCGAAAATTAACTTTAGCGTGCAAAGTATGAAAAGTTTAGTGTGTAATATAGTACATAGTTAGAGATGCTCTATATGATTAAAACTACGACTACACATTTTCGTACTATAGATCTATTTGTATTTGTTTCTGGACTGGTTAACTGTTACAGAAAACCCAACTTACAGTATCCTTGTCGGTTGCTACGAAAACATTAAAAACACAAAAATGTTACTTCTTATAGCGTGACTAAAACGGTTATGGTCACCAAAATTCTAATCGACTATGACTTTTTATATAAAAACACTTTTATTCTGAAATAGACTCGTCAGCGTAGAAAATACTATACAATAATGCTATTAAAGTGTTTACAATAAATTTCGAAGTTGGAAGTGAAATTGTAAAAATTGTAATTGGATCCAGTGACAAGAGCCAATTTCAGATGATCCCTGTATATTATGTGGACTGTCATTTCACAATTTTCAAACCAACTTTAATGGATGTGAGTGAAACATGCTTCGTGTAGCTCAAGGCTGGTAAAGGTTTAAGGACAAGGATTTTCAGTCAGTCGTCTATTCACGGTAGGTTAGTTAATTTGCTGAAAATACCAAGGCAAGTCGCCTTGGTATTTGAAGGAAGCCCTTCACACATTTTTGATAATAAATATATCGAGGACGTATGTGAAACAGCAGCTTGTGGTACAGTAGATGAAAGAACACACTGAGCAACTAATCTATAGCATTCTGTTGTCTTCTGGCGTTCTAATATTTGTAGTTGGACATTTAATTTAGAAATGTACTGTGCGTACCTATGAGTAGAAGATTGAACGCTATACCAGTACCAAGTAAGTGTTTTGTACTTATCGATTTTTTCAGCTGAATACAATATTATGTTTAAAACTGAAGACATCAATTTTTGGGTGTAAAATTTTTACATCCTTTGAGAAACGATTCATTATATGTGATAAAGATAATTTGTGTCAATTTTTGCTAATTAGTACTGTTGGGTACACGCCCAAACCGGCAAAAAGGCCGCCAAAAAGGAAAAGCTCGTCAAGTGAGCATTTACTGTTCTGGTTTCATAGAGAAAACTGAAGCGAACTTTTCCAACAATTTTAAGGTAAATCAGGCATACAAAATTAGAAAAAGGTGAGTTGCGCCCACCTAAACCTATTTCACACTTATTAGTGAGTATCAGGACAGCACGGCATATAAGATGGAATTAAAAAATTATTTATTGATTTAGATCTTTTAGATATGCATTTGGTTTCAAATATTGAGTACGGCACTTAATTGCTATAAAACCAAGCGTAGTGTACATTAAAAGTTTGTTTTGAATTTTCCACATCTTCATGTAACACAGAAGGGATTTTTCATTTGCCTATAAACGAATTTAGTTTTGGGCTGTAATTTAATCTAAAATCTAATAACACGGGTTATTATTTGAATGTTTACAAATTGAAATTAACTTACCTTACTTAAAAGAACTATTTATTTGAGTTTTTTGCTTTTCATGGAACAATTTTTCTAAATTATTTCACTTTCATCTTTCATTTTTTAGTACAACGATTTGTAGGAGTCTTGTTGAATATTGCATGGAGTACTTGAACTATATAAGATTTTCCTATCTTAAGTTGTATTAAGGTAACCAAAACATGTTCTAAGGTAACACCATCATAACGATAATATCGTCAAGTGATTTTATAAATTTTCTTTCATGTAAATGTTTGTTATTGATTTAATTTTTATTCAAGGAAGTTGATAAATGGTATGTTGTAGATGTATTATGTGATTTTGTGTCCTAGGGTCCTGTTATTTGGCAAATTATTGTACTTTATGTGTAGTGTTTACAAGCTTATTTGACACGATTTAGGACCTATCAGATATATGTAAGTGTTGTATATCTTTGTATATCAGCAATTTAAGAGTTACGTTTCCATGTAATTAGTTTTTGATAATTTTACAATTTTTTTGTAATCAATTTATTTATTTGTCATAAACGTCAAAGTTTATTACCTTTTTACTTGTTTGCAAAGTTAACTTAAAGTTAATTAATTTAGCAAGAAGTTTAACATATTATTTTAATATTATTTTACGCAAGAAAGAAGAAGTTTCTTATTCGACGATTTAATTTGAATTTCCATTTTATTATAATCGAAATAAAATTGATTATTGGAATGAATAAAGATTGGTTCAGTTCACTGTCAAATATTTGCCTTCACAAATTTTAAACTTTACTACAACGAAGTATGTGTCTCCAGTACTAAGGTAGGTTAATTAGAAACCTGTGTGTGTTGTGTAAGGATACGTTTTGAGAGACACAGGTAAATAAAAATAATTAATTAACTAACCGACTTGTTGCGTAAGCAAACACTTCCTTGTCCGGTTTTTCCTCTCTTCGGTCTCGATTTTATATAACCACTGTAAAACAAAACACAATCCTGAGTACGTTGCCGCACCTCAAAAGGAGCTCCTCCAAGAAGGAGAAGATTGATATAAGATCACTCACTCACTCACTACTCAATGAATGCTCTATGTTTTATTCTATAGAAACTAAAAAGTAATAACTTATGGGGATTATCTAATATCGCTCATAAAATAAGAAAATCACAGAGAATAATACAATCAGCAAAAGACTGTCTTATATCAGCTTAAATTAAGTAAATACATATAACATCACATTTTAGGTTGAGTCGGATAAGCACTGAACGCTACCTTTTCGAACAGATAAGCACCGACTCCTGACAAACAGGCCCAGGAAAGCACTGAACGTTGCCTTTTCGAACAGATAAGGTCTGGGCCACACATGCTCTCCAGCAAAGCACTGAACGCTGCCTTTTCGATCAGATAAATATGCTGGGACAACACAAACACCAGGAAATATTAGTTAGACCCAGAACAGCACTGAACGCTGCCTTTTCGATCAGATAAAATCTGGGTCTCTATAAAGTCAAAAGGAAAGATATCAATTAGAGTAATTTAAAAGCATTCCAGAATAATTGCAAGTAAAGTAAGAAGGTTTATAATACTGTCTAACCCTATGGGTGTGGCTACTCAATAAAATCGACAATATAACTCACGTTCTCATTAAATCAACTCACTCCACAGTCACCCCTTAAAAGATGAACAACATACTCGTGAGCGAACTCACCAATTAAGTAGTGGTTGTCTCATTAACACTAGTTGTCACTTAAGTCACTTTAACACTTTGGATAACACAATCAACTTTACTCGTCGAGGTAAAATTAATGACTGAATGGTTTACACTAAAAATTACGGGAAACTAGGTGATAAGAATAACAAAACAGGTTGTTATACAATGTTTATTACCCAACACCCAAAATAAAAGAACAACTTGAATGTGTTTATGTTTTAAACAAGAAAAAAAATTATAATACTTATTATCTAACATTCGGCCATCCTGTTAAGGTCTCGCCTCGAGACCCTCAGTATCACTCTCTTCAGTGGCGCTAAGAACAACGCCATCAGTTCCACTATCACTCTGAGTAGTGTCAGACAACTCTCGAGGAGCCACCCATGGTTTCATTCGGTCCACGGCTACCGTTTTTTGGTATCGCGTCGCTTTTCTAGTTCTGTGAGTACCTTCCATATCCTCTACCACATAGCGATCATTTGGAAGGACTGCGTGCACCACCATTGGTCCACTGTATTTAGGCATCAACTTTCTGCTAGTGCTAGTAGATGGCTCGTTCTTCACAATCAGTACCAGATCTCCCACTTTGTATTCTGCCGCAGCTTTTCTAGCTTTATCAAATCTAGTTTTCTGTTTCTGTTGTTCACGTTTAACCCTTTCAGCCACTACTTCTCTCACTTCAACTATATCATTTAAAATTTCTGGTATTTGGGATATTTCCCGCATTAGTGCCGGATAGGTTCCACCTCTTGGTTGATACCCGAAGAGTAACTCGTAGGGAGTTTTGCCAGTTGTCTTATTGACCATGGTGTTAATGGCATACTGGAGTTTTCCCAAATTCTCGTCCCATTTATCTTCTTCTGGAGTCGAAGTCAACAAAGCGTTGAGTATGGTCCTGTTGAATCGTTTGTTCTGTCCATTTGCTCTAGGTGTGGCAACAGCATTGAACACTAACTTTATGTCATTAATTTGACAAAACTCTCGAAAACCCTTTGATGTGAAAGATGAACCTTGATCACATATAATTCTCGTAGGTACACCGTAAATGTTAAAAAGTTGTAATAGGGCCACGATGACATACCTTGTCGCTGTTGTCTTAACAGATTTCATACTCAGAAATTTTGTGAAAGCATCCACCACGGTAAATAAATATTCATTTCCATGCTTAGACTTCGGAAAAGGCCCAAGGTGATCAATGTGAACCGTATGGTATGGCATTGGCGACTTGTCGATCGGGTGTAGATATCCTTCTTGTTTTCCAGAAGGTATTTTTGCATAAAGGCATGGTATGCAACATGAAATATATTTTTCTATATAATCGCGCATACGCGGAAACCAATAATGTTTACAAACTCGATGCCATGTCTTTTCTAATGCAAAATGCCCCATATCATCATGGGCTGCGCGTACTACGTCACGTCTCATTCCTTTGGGTACAACCCATAGTAATCCCCTGGCAGTAATACGATAAACTCCACCATTACGGAGAGCATAGTTGCGATAAACTTGCTTTTCTTCATCATTCATTGGTGGTTTTGATAGTACTTCCTTAATACGCTTCAAATGTTCATCGGTTAACTGACCAGCCAATATCCAATCTGCTTCTTCCAATCTAAACACTTCTTCAGTTGGTTCTTCATATTCGGTAGGATTGCGACTTAGAGCGTCTACGTGCTTCATGCGATCATTAGGTCTGTATTGAACGGTAAAATCGAATTCTTGTAATTGCAACCACCATCTAGCGATTCTTGGAATGAGGTCTTTCTTGGTACTAGTGGCCTTCAAAGCATTGCAATCGGTAACCAGTTGAAATTGCTTCCCCAAAAGATACACTCTGAATTTCTTTAAAGTTTCCACAACCGCCAGCGTCTCCAATTCATAAGAATGATATTTTTGTTCACCGATGGTAGTTTGGCGGCTGTAATAAGTAACAGGGTGCAATCGTTTGTCTTCTTGAACTTGTAAGAGCATCCCAGCTAGTCCCAGTTTGCTAGCGTCAGTATGTACTTCGGTATCAGCCTCAGGATTGTAAAGAGCTAAAAGAGGTCGTTCCACTAATTTCTTCTTCAACTCCTTCAAAGCTTCGTCTTCTTGATTCTGCCAACGCCATGGTTGATCTTTCTTGATCAGCGTTGTTAATGGACGCACAATTCGGGCATAATTCTTTATAAAATGGCGAAAATAACCAGTTAGACCTAGGAATTGACGGACGTGATGGACATTAGTCGGACGGGGAAAGTTAGCGACGGCTTGTGTCTTTGCTTCACCTGGCCGTACTCCTTCTGGGCCAATTTGAAATCCTAAGTATTCTACGTTTGGCATTAAAAATCTGCACTTCTCAATGTTGAGAGTTAAATTTTCAGCACGCAACAACTTCAGCACAGCCTGTAGATTCTCCAACCCTTCCTGAACAGTTTCTGTGTGCAATAGGACATTATCTAAATAGACGGCTGCTATATTCTTTGCAGGTGCCAGAACTTTATTCATAAGTCGTAGGAAGACAGCCGGAGCGTTGGTTAATCCGAAAGGCATTCTGTTGTACTCATAACTACCTTCCGGTGTCCCAAAGCAAGTATATTTCTTGCTGCAATCTTCTATTGGTATCTGATGATAACCGGATTTTAAATCTAAACTAGTGAAGAACTTGCTCCCGTGTAATCTATTCAATTGATCATCAATCCTGGGGAGAGGGTATTTGTCTTTGACGGTGAGTAGGTTTAGTTTCCTGTAATCTATACACATCCTGTCTTCGCCGTTTTTCTTTTTCACTAGCAACAACGGTGAGGTATATTCAGAACTTGATTCGCGGATTATATCGTTAGCCAAGAGTTCGTCGATAATAGACTTTACTTTTTCTTGTTCCATCTGTGACATTCTGTAGGGACGATGTGTGAAAGGACGATCTTCGCTAAGAGTAATCTTCATTTCGGTAGATTTAGCACAGCCTAACTCGCTTGGTTGGAGAGCAAAACAATCGCGGTAATGGTTGAGTAAATTATATAAAAGCTTTTTATCGGCCTCCTCCAGCGGGCCAACTCGAAGTGATTCCATTGGTATCTCAGGTATCATAGTTTCTGTAGTTCGAAGTATTTGCTGCTTATCATAATTCTCTGGAATACATGGCCAGCCTCTGGCAATTGGATGTCTAGGTTTCAGTTTGATTTCGCGATCTGACAAATTTATAACAGGAAGCAAGGTGTCTTGGTTCTTCATGAGATGTAATACTACTCGTGGGATACAACTCTCATGTCCTTCTTCCAATCGTAGACTGGCTTCTACAAACAAATCTCCAGTATAATCGTCTTGCGAATGAACCGAAACGTTGGCGAAATGATTAACTGGTATCACCGTGGTGTCCTTCACCCATAAAGGGACTTTTCTTATCTTGGTAATAGATGAATCTGCAGTAAGTTCGGCGGCGTGGTTAAAATACAGCTCTTCATTGTTCTTGGTAAGCGAAATGTGTGGTTGTTCAGTAAATGGATGCCCAATGAGCAAGGGTATTATTTGCACATTATCGGGTACTACATGAGCAACCACAATAGCTTTAGCGTCATCTACTTCCAGTTTTAATGTGATGGTACCAAGCGTTTGTACACGACCCCCACCAAATCCTCTGATTATTGTTGTTCGGGTGTTGTCCATAGTCAGGTTGAGACGTTCTAGTTCACTTTTACGAATGGTTACACATGAACTGCCCAAATCTACATAGGCTCTAACGGGGGTATCGTTTACTTTAACATCTTTAAAATATTTAGCATTTGGGTCGCGAGCGTAGTCTTCCCCTAGTCATAATGTTGTTCCCGATGTAGCAGTAGCGGATGGATTGCGAGGCTTATTAAAAGAGCGTTCTGCAAGATGTCCAGCCCTCTTACCTATATTGCAAGTAATTTGTTGGAAACACTTGTTAGCTCTATGCCCGTATTTTCCACACTTAAAACATTTTACATATGCGTCGGCCACACTCTTCGTCTTCTGGAGATCGTATTTTCGAGTTTCTTGTTTCTTAAAGAAGCGATGTCTGGGGTTGGTGAATGAAGCTGATCGCGTCGGTGCAGCTGGAACGTCAGTTACAGACCCTAGATACCCCAAAAGTTGTTCGGGTTCACAAAAATGTGCCGCTCGAGCAGCATTCTTAATATTGGGGTCCAGAATTCCCCCAATAAGACATGACACTGCGTCCTCACCACTTATTTTACATCCATTGATCAACGCCATCTTCTCGTAAAAGTATTTGTGGTAGCTTTCATCAGGTCGCTTCTTTCTTGACAACATGTCTTCGAGCTTGTCGTGATAATCTCTTGTAGACGGGAAGGCTTTAAGAAGATGTTGTTTCCACTCTTCCAAAGTATATCTTGTACTTGATAGACCTTTATACCAAGTCTCTGCTAAACCGCGCAATTTTGATAAAGCAAAATGAATAGTTGCCGGCTCTGACCAATTGAATACCACTTTTAAATCTTCGACTTTGCTAATCCACGTTTTCGCATCTTGAGTGTGATCCTCAGGATCGAAGTGAGGGACAGCATCTCCGTTAAATCCCACAGTTGGTCGCGCAGAAGGTAAACTAGCAACGAACTCCTTCATTACATCAGTAAATCGGTCGATTGATGCAGTAGAGGAGGGACTGCATTGTCGTTTTAAGCTTATTGGACCAGGTGAACTTTGTTCGCTACTAGATTCGGAAGATTGCCTCCGCGCCCTTTTAAGTGCAACTAAAGGAGTCTTGGATCTCTTAGTTCTCTTTGGCTTTCCCATTTTCTTGATTACCCTGTAATGTTCCGAATAACTGTCAGGATCAACAAAGACTAGTATTCAAGGTTTAAATTAAAAATTTCAGAATATGAGCAATGGTTATCCCACTTCTGAACTGTAAGGATACGTTTTGAGAGACACAGGTAAATAAAAATAATTAATTAACTAACCGACTTGTTGCGTAAGCAAACACTTCCTTGTCCGGTTTTTCCTCTCTTCGGTCTCGATTTTATATAACCACTGTAAAACAAAACACAATCCTGAGTACGTTGCCGCACCTCAAAAGGAGCTCCTCCAAGAAGGAGAAGATTGATATAAGATCACTCACTCACTCACTACTCAATGAATGCTCTATGTTTTATTCTATAGAAACTAAAAAGTAATAACTTATGGGGATTATCTAATATCGCTCATAAAATAAGAAAATCACAGAGAATAATACAATCAGCAAAAGACTGTCTTATATCAGCTTAAATTAAGTAAATACATATAACATCACATTTTAGGTTGAGTCGGATAAGCACTGAACGCTACCTTTTCGAACAGATAAGCACCGACTCCTGACAAACAGGCCCAGGAAAGCACTGAACGTTGCCTTTTCGAACAGATAAGGTCTGGGCCACACATGCTCTCCAGCAAAGCACTGAACGCTGCCTTTTCGATCAGATAAATATGCTGGGACAACACAAACACCAGGAAATATTAGTTAGACCCAGAACAGCACTGAACGCTGCCTTTTCGATCAGATAAAATCTGGGTCTCTATAAAGTCAAAAGGAAAGATATCAATTAGAGTAATTTAAAAGCATTCCAGAATAATTGCAAGTAAAGTAAGGAGGTTTATAATACTGTCTAACCCTATGGGTGTGGCTACTCAATAAAATCGACAATATAACTCACGTTCTCATTAAATCAACTCACTCCACAGTCACCCCTTAAAAGATGAACAACATACTCGTGAGCGTACTCACCAATTAAGTAGTGGTTGTCTCATTAACACTAGTTGTCACTTAAGTCACTTTAACACTTTGGATAACACAATCAACTTTACTCGTCGAGGTAAAATTAATGACTGAATGGTTTACACTAAAAATTACGGGAAACTAGGTGATAAGAATAACAAAACAGGTTGTTATACAATGTTTATTACCCAACACCCAAAATAAAAGAACAACTTGAATGTGTTTATGTTTTAAACAAGAAAAAAAAATTATAATACTTATTATCTAACAGTTGCGCCCAATATTTAATAAACTAAGTGCAATTATTAATCATTTCTTTTTCTGGTACCAGGTTTAAAAAAAGATAAAAAGACAAAATTTTAATAAAATTAAAAAGACTATAAAAATTCAAGTTAAAAAACTTTAATAATTAAAAACAATTTTATAAATTTATTTGGTTACCAATTCGTTTATTTGAATAGTTTAAAAATTTATATCTAAATAAGAGTTTGATTTCAACTGAAATTTAAATTTTATTAACTGTTTTTCTTCGTTTTAAAATAACTTTAAAAATTGTATAAATGTATTGTATAAATGTGAATTTATCAATCTGCCCATCTAACGGCACGGCGAAGTGTGCAGAGGCTTTATCGACAAGAAAAATCTTCTCGCCGATTCCGGGTATTGAACCCGGGCCGACTGAGTAAGAGTTGGACTCTTTACCGTGCGGCCACTCAATAAATCATTCTATTAGGACATATTTTCTATATTTGTGTTTATTCGTTCACATGTGTTTTTCCTTATTGACATTAATAAATAAAACTTGTGTTTATTATTGTACAATTATTTGGTTAGTTATTTATTTTGTTATAACAACAAATTATTACTATTAGTTACAAGTCGTGTCGATATATGAGCAGAGTACAGTAATCATAGCTCTGACTATTTTGAAATAAGTATAACCTTAAACAGTTCTTGTACGAGTTAAACCACAGTTCAGTTAATTTTGAGAAAGTATTAAAAGAAACGTGATGATCTACCATGATCTACCTAATCAAAAGGCAGAATTGGTTTACAGGGCAAAAAAATAATTTGTGGAGCTGTGTTTTCCGGCAATTACAAATTTAATCTTAATAAATGTTTTAGCATCTCAATATCTAATTGTCTGTTAAGAACGTGAGGCAAGTAAATTATTATTCAAACAACACCGCAATAGATAATACAACATCTTTGGACATATTAATATAAAAACATATTTAAATATCTATTTAATAAATGATACCTACAAACACAATAAAACAAATATATAGTGAGATGATATGGAATCATCGACTGAGAATTATAAAGCATTATTAAACTATTAAAAATTATTTTAAAGGCTACGATAGGATCGTGAGCACAGAAATAATCATATTATGCATTAAATAAAAAGACAGACATGCTAGGATACTAGCTTTATTTAATTTATAGGATACATGCTAGGCTACATGGAGAATTATTAGCATAGAACAGATAGATAGGAGTGCAATGGTTATTCTCAGTACTTAAGCTCACTTTTTAATAAAAAGTATTGAATTTATAAAAAGGATATAAATCAATTATGCTATTTCATAGTAAAACATGTTGTATATAACCCAGGTTATATGTTAGGACAGTTTTTCCATTTTTCTGGAATGTTTTATCTTGTTACTAGATTTGAGTTTGACGATTGTTAAACGCAGGATAAAACTCTCTTTCTCCCATTTAGCTGAATCAGTTTCGGGTACATATTTCACTGAAAATAGTTGAAATAAATCATTACATTGATTTTTAAAAGGTTATAATTAACTTAGTAATTCCTGTGTGTGGGAGAGTTGAAGTCATGTAAATGGAGATATCAGCTGTGCTGATAGTCTTTGGTTTGGGTTTATTTTTAATTTTGCACTATTGTTTGGATGCAAGCGCCTGGAGTACTGTATTCTGAACAAGATTACTTCATGTTTCAATTCATCTATGTTCTTATTTATTTTATATTGTCATAAGCATCGCTTGATGTCTAAAACGGTGTAAACAGATTTTAAATTAAGTTTTATCTGTATATAAAAAATTTAATATGTGTAAACTCCATATGTTTGGGTTACTTTGAGTAATTATGTAAATACTTGATGTACAGGGATAGCTGGAGAGTGATTGGTTTTTAGTGCAAATTAGTTCTAATGAGATTTTTGACCGGTGTTCGTTTTCATTGATTTTCTTTGTTATTATTTAATTTAGACCATAAATGTGTCATATTGTTTAAATCGTATCTTAGCCAGCTACCTTTCTGTCATTTAGATTTAAGATTAGTGTTAATGATTATCATATGTTCGATTCTGTGACGTCATGACAAGTGCTGATGTTCAGGTTTTTTTAAAAAGTTCGTTGTGTTAACAAATGTTTTCCGAAAACGTATAAAAGGGCTTGAGAAATTTAACAAAGTCAGTCGATCAAAGTTAGTGGGTAGATCTACGTCGGCTCGTAATAGAAAATCCTAAAATAAAAGTTAGGTTATGAAGTTTTAAGCCACATGTTTTGTTTGTAACATCTTAACATCTTTTATAATTTTTAACATCTTTTATATGTGATTTGGATAGTCACCTGTTATATAAATCAAAGAAGATTATATTCATTTTCCAACACATTTATTTGGAATTGTGTGAAATTTTATTCTTTAAAATCAAAGACCATTTTTATTTTGAAAACTTATATGTTGACATATATGGATTTGGATCATAACTGATATGAATGTACGCTGCTTTATTGATTGCATAAATATATAAAACAATTTTAGAGGTGGATTCATTGACATTTGGTGTGTCAATTTACATATATAAGGTTGGTCGATATAAAGATTGTTATCCATTGGGAACAATTTATTTAAACAATTTTATTTTATTCTTGTCAAAGTTAAGAGGTTCTTTGTGAACATAGTTTGTTGTTTTAACAACAATTTTAAATTTCATATCAATTGTAAATAATTTATTTTGTAGAATTTAATTTATTTGATACTGGTCTGTTTAAATGAATACGGCTGCAACCCATATGTCAGGTTGACAACCACCCAAGTTTCATTTAAGCAAACTGAAGGAAGATATTTCTGTTTATTTATTTTTAAGGAAATTGTTTTGATTTGGTAAAGTTTTTTTTTTATTTAATATTTAATAAAATAAAAATCTGGTTTCAATTTATGAAAGGTTTTATTTGTTTTGATGTTGTATGCAAGTATCCATTTACTTTGTTTATATGGAGATTAAGATTACTGCTTGTGCAGGAGTGGGATTCCAAGTGCAGTTGCTAGTAAGTTTCTCTTTCCAGGTACAGGAATTAAGAAGATCAATAATTTGTTTATCTCATGCTCAATCGAAACAAAACTGAGTCAGCCTATTGGATAAAAGGAAAATTATTGGGCTGTTATATTTTGATTTTTATTAAAGCAAGCCAATTCACTATAAATCAAAGTTTATAATCTAGTATCATAAATTTCACCAAATATGATTTGTTCTTGAATCAATGTTGGCGATTTATATAAAATTAAAATTTTATTAGGATCCTATCTTTTGAATCATTCAGTTTAAAAATATGTAACATCTCAATATTAAATGTTTGCCAAACGTGGGGCTTTTTTCATTATTATTATGTGACACAAATGTGGGATTTGCGCTATTCCATCTGTAAGTCGGCTGGAGCCGCACATTTGGGCCTACATAATAATAATAATGGCTCCCTCCCTCCCGCACAAGCTTATAGCTTCTGGGGCCTTGGTTTAGGTTATGGGTTGTAGTAATTATTATTATTATTATTATTTATCTGGTTATTTAGCTTATTTAATATCATCTCAATATTAATTGGGGCTCGTTTGAAAATTTTTATTTATTGCTTCCCAATAGTGTCTGCAATACTTATATTTCCGTTGTAATATACACATAACATAAACATACTCAGGTATATCTTTTATGCTCAGTCTGACTCATTTCTAACTTTATAATGCAATACCTACAAAATAAAATATGTCGTACATTTAACAGTTTGCTCTGTAATGGAAATTTTTAAATGCATCAGATATCTTTAATTTAATAAATTTGTAAAGAAATTATACATTGTTAAAGGCAGTAATATAAGGTGCATTGTTTGATAAACTTTTATGATTTTTCTTTTTTGTCACATTTCTGATATCTCCAAATACTTCCAGCTGCGTGTCAAGAGTAAACTTCAACAATAATCAATTCATAAATTCAACTAAAAGTATTATTTCTACCGTTTCAAAATGTTTTTCTTTGTTTATCGACAAAATGCGTATACACTTCGCGTGTAGCTTATCGAAAAAATAAATATGCAAAAGTTTCTGAAAGTCATGCCGAATCACAGCGCCTGATTTAATATTTCCTATACAAAAAAAATTCAGCTAAACCAACGTTTTCATTAATCCCTGCTTAATGTCGTTCATTAGAACGCAACATTCTCCCACAAAAGAGTTTATCGCATAAATAAAGCTCTATACGCTAATTAATTATAAATATTATCCATACTAAATTTTATAATGAGTATAACTGAAGTGTAAATTGAAACACAACGACGAATCAAATTAATTTTGAATGTGCGCCCTTCATGTATCTCTTAATTAATACCTGCTTCTATAAGGTGAAAATCTCTTCAAGGGTTGATGACATCAAACGATGGGAATCGCATTCGCTTAATATCCACTTCAAACTGAAAGGTGACATTTAATACTGCTTTAACATTTCCACAGTTGCTTAGACATACACTATTTTGCTGAATTAGGTAAGGTATGTATTTGAGCACAAGCACAAAGTATTTATTATGTTATTGCTAGCTGCGATGAGATATCTTTGTTAGAACAAAAGGAATGAACAAATCAACAACATGAATAATAGAATATGAAATAATAGATTGTAGAATCTTGAATTCAACTTTTGTCTTTATACTAAGAAGGGTCTATGTTAACAATTTTCAGTGACGCAGCAGCAACAGTAATAATTCACGATTTAATGTCATTTTTTTTCTCTGCCAATCCATTGTGCAAAGTTATACCCCAAAACATTTTGTTTACGGTCTTCATACTTTATTGTTACTTAATGTTATTATTTTAATCTCTATACTACATTTTAAGTACTACTTATCAAGCTAAGTCGTACTGCTACTTCGGATAAAAATAATACCAAAAAAATGTATAGTAGTTACAACATTTCAGAGAATTAAGTTCATATCATCTGTAATAAAGTTTTTAGAACGTGTAACGCCACGTTTTTTTTCAATTTAATAAATTCCATTTTATACGCATAAATAATAAAGGAATCCTTAGTACGGTTCTAGCATTTTAGCAAATTTAATTGCGTTGGAACTACAAATATTTCGTTCAGTAAACAATGTTTTCTTTCAAGTGTAATAGAGTCACCTTTGTGCATTCATAAACAATATTTTAAATTTCAGCAAAGTTTTCGTTGGTGCGAACATTCATTTTGAGACGTTCCCATGCATATAATCTTAGTTTTAATTATTCATTTAGCTTTAATTTATGATTTCCTTGTCCGTGCTTTTTTGTAGGTTTTGAATAAACATCTTTTGGTCTCAACGTATCGCATTATTCTAAACGCGGCGAATTTTTCCCCCCTTTTTCGGAAACGTTCTTTGTTCCGAAGTATTAATTTTGACTGGCTTATGGAACCCATTGTTTTGTTATTGGTTAATTTGAATCATCCCTCTTAGAATTTTTGTCACTAGGTAGAATCAAGTTTATTCTTAGTGAAGTCAGTCCGCAATAAACACTAAAAGAGTGCGGCGCTCTTCTGTCTATTACCGTATAAGTACAGGGGTTGTATGCCGACGGCACTTCCCAAAAAAAAGAAATCTAATATGATTTAATTAGAATCGTTATTATAAATACCGTACCGAAATTTAATAATTAGTTTCGTACAACTTAAAGATTTATAATTAAAGTGTAACAAGTATTTTGTTACCGTATTCCAGTTCTTTTATTAATCTCCATAGATTAATAATAGTGTTGTTATTAACGAAAAATTATAAATATCGATTTAAACGTAATGTGAACTAAGCTTCATGGGATCTTGTTTTTAATGCAATTCAAAAACGGAAGTTCTAAAATTAAATGACTTCTAAAACAACATATTTAAGTGTTATGCTACCTCTTAGTAAAGAAAAACATTTTAATACAAATTAATCATATTAACCAGTGGTGGTTTAAGAAAAACTTTTATTAAACGAAAGTAATTAACAATTGAATTTATATGGTTGTTCCGGTTACTTAAAAAATGAATTTTAATAAAAATAGTTTTAAAACAATACAGTTATTGTGAACTTTGAAGTATGAAAGCGGTGTCAGTAATTGAGGTATTTTCCAGATTTTGCAGCTTCATCGAGCTATTAATTTTGGTATTTAATGTTTAAATGTGAACAAAAAGGCACTAAGTGTTAATTATTTTGTGAAATGGTATCGAATCAAATAATTCGATCATTGTACTGTGAACTGAATGATATTATTTTGTTAAAGTTTGAGTAAGCTGTATAATTATCAATGTATTAATTTTGATTTCTACCTGTATGTGCATATATTTTTCCCGCCGGTAAGAATTCGTACGTTGGGTATTTTTTATGTTTTTAAATCTACAACTAGTATATCTTAAATGAAAACTTTTTTATCTTAGACTTTTATTTTTATTTTATCTATAAATAAATCTACTTTCGAATTCAACTATACTAGATAATATTGGACCATATATTTATGAAAGTCTTTAAATATATTTCAACTAATTTAATTTTTGACATAATTGCACATTAATAATTAAATTAAATTTAATAGATCTGATATCGGTTTCTGTTTACGAGTATTAGATTATTATCATTTTTTACATAATTCCCGGACTTTCTAAGCAAATGGCGTCCAAATATACTTATTTTTGACTATAACCAGACTTATTTCTTCTTTTTATAATCTGTGAGCTATGGAAACAATACCCACGTCCTAAACTTAAATTTGTTGGAGGTCTTGAGCAGCTGGAGCATTTATGAGTTGTACAGTAAGTGTAAAATATTTTGTGTTTAGAAAAAGATAGTGTTACAATTGGCGCCCGATCGCGTGGCCTTACGGGGGATACGTCGGTATGCATTAAAGGCGACAATATAAACGGTATTCGTAGATGGCCTTAATAAGTTGTTGTGTGAACTGTAAGAAAACCTCTAAGATACTAGAATCTATTAAGCTATAAGTCTTAGCTTTCATATTATTTTGCTTGCTCTGCTAGCATGGAGCTGGAGTAGTTCACCTCTAGCAACAAGGAACACCCATACCTGCTGCGGTATAAAGTTTATATATGGAAATTAGGAATGCTTCATTTCGAATCATAAACCACCGCAATATGGGTACGCATTCAATGGGGTTAATTATGTCAGGTAGAGAGCAATATTGTTAAAAATTCTAAAACTATCATGCATGCAATTCCAATATGAGTCGACCCTCCTCTATTTCGTATTAAACAAGCAAATTGACAACTAACTAAACACCTAACAAACTTGTTTAAACTTTTAGTTTCGTTCGTTTCGGAACACGAGCTGAAGTAATATTATGCCCTTAAATTAAATTTTTTTAAAAGAGGTACAACTTTTTGATGAAAAGGTCAATTTACAACGTTTGAGAGTTTAAGTTTCCAGCTTTATCTGAAGTTTTTTAGAACGACGCCATCAGGATTTTGTTAAAAAAGCGTTACTGTTAAATTCTACAAACAAGGGTTTTAGGTTCTCAAAAAAGAAGGGTCACTCCATTTGAAAGTGTTATTGTGTAGGAGAGATAATCCAAATGAATAGGATTTTACTTGATTAAACAAAATTGCTGTTAGAGTACAGGTTTACAATTCCAGAAACTATATTTGTTGTCAGTATGCACAGTATTTGTTGTCGATATGAAATATTTGATAGGGATTTTGTGTGGAATTAAATTAAATTACTCCATGGTTATGGACGAATATCAAATGTCAACCTACTTACACGAACACAGACACCTGTGAAGTGGCAGGAGAGTGCCATGTTTGTTATCTTTGAGTTAATTGAAGTGTTATCATCAAGGAAGCAGTAACAATACGGTAATTTCTACTCTAATAATTTTAAATATAGAAGTTTCGCTTACAAACAATTTGTAATAATATTTACTCAAGCCCAGAATTAATCATCATAATAGAACAGAAAAACACATTTGTCTAATTTACTTTCTGATTTTTGTATTACATTTTAAGTACTATTGATTGAAACGGAATTGTCACGATATTCTTTTGTAATTTAGCTTTAGTGTGACTTAAATAAATTACAAATGTATATAAAAATATAATGAATCAACATACAACCCATGGCTAAGTGATTTCCTTTGATGAATAGCCTGATGAATTTTTTAGAAGTTGACATAGCACCCGTATACTACCCTACAGTCGTCTAATCCTTTCGGTTTTAGCTGAGGTCATTCACAGGGTTTTTTATTTCGATTTTTTATGAATGTTCACATGTAAGTACCCTGTAATCATGTCGAATATAGTAATAGAAGAATTTCCGAAAGCTGTGGCTTTTTTGTTTGATGTCGGAAATCATTCAATTCATTTAGTAACTTATTCATTTGGATAAAACACCGCCATCTGCTTTTCCTTTCAATAATATTACAATTAAGGATTTTCTTTCCTCCATTTTGCTAATGAATCCATATAATAACTGTTCAAAGGCAACTTCAGACTATTAGCAACATTGCTAGTTACAACATTTAAGAGAATTAAGTTCATA
Source organism: Agrypnus murinus (assembly GCA_929113105.1). Taxonomy (NCBI): domain Eukaryota; kingdom Metazoa; phylum Arthropoda; class Insecta; order Coleoptera; family Elateridae; genus Agrypnus; species Agrypnus murinus. Next base: position 142,030,343 of record OV816026.1, read on the forward strand.
TCATCTGTAATAAAAATTTTATAAGCATTTAAAACGCGCTTCTGTAAAGTTGCTAAAAACGAGTTACGCCAGTATGCATTAAAGGCGACGATATATGGTGGCTCAAAGTAACCTCTTCAGTCCTGCGCTTTACTTCTAAAAACCTAAAAACCCATCCTTATATGCTGTTATATAAAAATTACTTTTTACGCATTGTTACCAAAGATGTTTTCAGAGAGAAATAAACGAAATAAAAGAAGGAATATATCCCTAGCTAAATCTAAATCAAAGCCTAGATTGTTGAAACAAAGTAATTAGGTCTACATTATGACTTCACATGCGTAGCAATGAAAGAATATGTAAAAAAAGTGAAAGATCCTTATTTATTTGTGACTTTGACGTCATGATCGCAGAATATACAGTATCCATGTTCAGAGTTTGTAAACCACAGTAACAGAGATGTTTACGCTACCACTACATAACATTTAGAGATAATATGTAGTTTTGTATCTGTTACGGTTACTCTTATAAACTTGACAGTGTGTTAGTAATATTTCGGTTAACAGATTTCCATTACTCGTTTCATCTAAGTAATAATAATAATAATAATAATAATAATAATAATAATAATAATAATAATAATAATAATTGCTACAACCCATAACCTGGAGACCAGGCCACAGAAGTTATAAGCTTGTGCGGGAGGGAGGGGGCGATTATTATTACGTAGGCCCTATGTGCGGCTGCAGCCGACTTACAGATGGAACAGCGCAAATCCCACATTTGTGTCACAGCTAAGGTAAACTGCAGAAAACCTTAACCAGATCTGCCGGCACCGGGAATCGACCCCGGGCCGCCTGGGTGAAAGTCCGGCACACTAGACATTACACTACCAAGTAAATGAATACTCTTAGAAACTCTGGAAACTTTAGTATCACCCACAGTAACCTTATATGAACTTAAGTAACAAGTTCGTCCTTCGAACAGTAAAGACGTCCGTCGGTATTTCGAGTGGTTCGCTTATCAAAGCGAAACATCTATGTCACAAGTGTACCTAATAAAAATGCTTTATGTAAAAACAGCATGCACATTTTATATAATCTATTGATTCCTGTTAAATTTATTCATAATGTTAATTAATTAAGTGAAATAATTGCATGTGAATAAAAGTGAGCTTATATTTATAAATGAAAGTGTGAAAATCCAAATATTTATTTTGGATTATCAATTTGATTAAATTCTATATACATACTTATCATTTCTAAAGACGTACGAGTTATTGTATGATTTAAATACCTTGTAGAATGCGAGGTCAAAATCATATTAAGTAATACTTGTTTGTGCAATACAGGTTGTTGTCGTAAAAATACCATAAATGATTTATGGATATTGCGAAAAAAATATACATCCGGCTTCGGACTTTGGGGTGGTTTGATGAGTCAGTGACTTTTATAAGAAAAGATATTTATTTCGACAAATAAGCGTTTTATTTCTCAACATAGTCTTCTTTTAGCTCGACACATTTAGTCCAGCGTTTTTCCAATTTTTTTTATTCCTTCCAAATAATAGTTTTTCTCAAGACCCTCAAAATAGGCATTTGTTTCAGTAATGACCTCTTCATTCGACCCAAATCTCTTACCGTCCAGCCATTTCTTCAGGTTTGGAAACAGGAAATAGTCACAGGGGGCTAAATCTGGAGAATATGATGGATGGAGTAGCAGTTCCTAGCCCAATTTATGGATTTTTGCCATGGTGACTACACACGTGTGCATCCGTGCATTGGTTTGATGGAACAGCACTTTTTTCTTCGCCAAATGCGGTCGTTTCTGCTTCAAATCATTATCGAATCTGTCTAAAAGCTCTGAATAATATTCGCCGGTGATCGTTTTACCCTTTTCAAGGTAATCGATGTGAATGACACCGAGTGCATCCCAAAAAACTGTGGCCATGACCTTGTTGGCCGACAGACTCACCTTGGTCTTCTTTGGTGCACACTCATCCGGAGAAACCCACTGTCTTGATTGTTCCTTGGTCTCTGGTGTAGTGTGATGGATCCATGTTTCGTCTACGGTAACGAAACGCCGCCTACTACCGTTTCTGAAGTACGCCTTCGTACTTCGTACAGCTGGTAGCTGCACTATTAAAAAATAGTATCTTTTCAATAAGTAAGTCAATACATCTCACTTTTCCAAGTCTTTGGAATCAGCAACATTTCCAGATTTATGGAAGTCGAGTTACATTAAGCCTGTTTTTAAATCAGGTAGAAGAGAAGATGTTATTAATTACTGGGGAGTAATCAATCGACACTTCCAAAACTATTGGGCCAATTAGTTGCTCAGCAGATTGCATGTTCTTGCAAAATCATCATAAATACAGATCGGCATGGCCTCGTAGATAATAGATCGACCGTAAGTAATCGTTTGTGTTATGAACAATTTATAGTTAGTGCATTTGAAAATCAGTTATAAGTGGATTCAGTCTATACTGACTTTAAAAAGGTATTTGATCGTGTTGATCAAAAAGTTTTGCTTTCCAAGTTAAGTCTTATGGATTTCATAACAGTACTATTCGTTTCTTACGAAATTTTTTAACTAATAGAACGCAAAAAGTAAAAATCAATAATTTCGTGTCGCACGAGATTAATGTTTTATCAGGTGTTCCTCAAGGGACACATGTTGCTCCTATACTATTTTTGTTATTTTTAAATGATTTATTAAATTGTATTAAGATTGTAAAGATATATAAGATTAACTAATTGTCACTTGCTTCAACAAAATTTTGTTATTATTGCAGATTGATGCTTAGTCAATAAGTTGATGTTGAATATTAATAAATGTAGCTTCATAACTTTTGCAAGATTGAAGAAGCCTATCATATTTACATATGAAATAAATAAAGATTAATGAAAAGTTTCACAGTATTTATTAAATTATAACCTGACAATATTGTTTCGACAGCTAAGCTGTCATTATCAAAGGTAATATAAATATAAACAAACACGTCGCTAAGGTAAATAAAAAAATAGGTAACTAATTTTTTTTGTGGCTGGTGTTGGAGGTTATGCCATTCTCGACCATGTTATGGATCTGGTGTACCCTTGTCAACGCTTCGTTTAATTCCACCTGAGCAGAATCTCAGCATGTACCAGTTAAGGTAAAATTGTTTTGAGTGTGAAAGACTATATACATTTGCATCATAGCCCCTTAAGTGTAGTGGCTGTAGGTGGTTTCTTTCTATCATAAGACTGAAATTGCACAGTCATAGCATGATCCTCATTTTTTCGCTGCCGAGATCTACCTGATGATATGCAGTTTTCCATGGACTGGAGGACCAAGACCTCTCAACTGGGATAAACATCTCCATCAACATTCTCCTTCAACAGAATAAGTCTGTAAACGGCGAGAATCAAATCCAACAACACCATTCCCTCCACAACGTTGATGACTTTTCGTCGAGAAGCACTTTCGTGATTTTCTACCACTCATTGCTTTCTGACTCTCCATTTACCCATGTTTCGGCAGATACCTACTTGGGTCTCGTCTCGGATACTAGTGAGTCGACTTATCCGAGCGACGGCCTGAGGTGCATTTCCATTCCAAACCTGGGGTTTGGATAGACTATCAGTTCTACGAGTGAACGGCGTGTAGTCTGCACCCAGGTTGGTCTCGGATACTAGACAAGTCGGACACCTCAAACGGCTGCCCTGCCGTCCACCCAGCTGCACAGATACAGAAGAAATGTCACTTAAAGTACGAAAGTAAAGAAGTTTAGCCATAACTTGAAACGGAAATTATAATAGTACTTGATAAGACGGTGTAAGATCTAACTTGTTAAACTGCGAGTATCTGTTAAACTGCCGAATTCCAGATTAGATCGGTGCACGAGATAATGAATTTTAAAGTACATAGAATTCTAATTCTTTTTTCGAAAATAAATGTTTTTCTATCCTCGACTGGCTTATCATATGGAGGTTACAGGCTTTTGTTGTTGTAATTACATCGATAGGTTAGGGGTGCTTTTTTGCACATTCTTTTTTGCTGCTACTGTAAACTATGTACTATGATTGTTGTGGACGTTACATGTTTCAATACTATCACAGATATCTGTTGAAATATGGATCGATAGCAAGCAGCGTTGTCAAAATCTTATTAAGGTCAAGCCCAAAATAACAATGGTATTTAAAAATCTAGAAATAGAAATATAGACTGTACCATATTGATGATACTATAATGATACCAATGAAATAAGTACATATAACATTTTTGGCACTTACTAGTTATAATATAAAAATGTAAAAGTTGCTTCATGGAATAATACCTAACTAGGGAAACCTCGTCAAGACATGACGGTCAAAAGCATTGAAGGATTTCCCTACATACATTCGTTGTGTAATTACAATCTTTCGGATTTTCGTGAATGATTATCTAAATAAACGCAACCAAACATAAACATTTGAAAGTTCTAAGCCTAGCAATCCCTCCGAGCTTTCCCTCCTCTCTTCCGACATACATTCCTCTCTAGCTTACCCCTCCCCGTCGGTTTATTCTACATACATACATACGGAAATTCTACCTTACGAAATGATAAGAATAAAATCAAAAATCAATCTTGTTTAAAACATTATTGAAAACGTCTATTAGTAATGGGTGTTCATTTAAATTCGTAATCTAGCAACCTTTGGAATTTTAATGAAAGAAGGCAGAGCGACAGATATAATACGTCGCAGATAGAGACAGGCAATAATCCAAAGGTTGCTAGATTACGAATTTAAATGAACACCCGTTACATATTTCAAAAACGTGACATAAACATTTTGTTGGCAAATTTCCTGCGTTTTATACAAACAATATGAAGCTGCTCTGAATAAGCAGTTGCCATGATTTGTATAATTCGTTTGTTGCCCATAATTTTCAACTATGTGGATTTTGTCTACGCAACCTAACAATTCTTTAAACATTAAACGCGTATTAACCGCTTATGAATGATGGAAGTGGACGGCTGCATCACTCTTTTATATTTATAAGCGGTAGTAGTTACGAAACTCACCACCGTATAAAGTGAGAGGGCGCCCCAAGTGAATGTCCGATTCGCCAGTCTCAAATTAAACATGAGTTTTTAAATTAAAAATATAAACATTAAAAATATATAAAAATTAAGTAGTGTTGACAAATCTACACAGCGAAAGCTTTAATATAAAAAAGAATCGCTTAGATCGGAGCGGTGGAACTCTCAAACGAACTGGAACAAAAATAAGCCTTGTGTTTTAAATATATAGATTTGTTTTATTGAGATGGCTTGTCTGTACTTGAATCATTTTTTATCAAGTCGCAATTTGAAGCTATTCGTAATGTAGTTTCTTAGTAGATGTCTAAATTCCAGCTTGCCATTGGAGTTGCCATTTTGTTGGACAAATTACATTTTATTTAACGCAACGAAACATTTAGTTAGCAAAACTAAATTTTATTTGATTTAACTAATATTTAGTTGAATTAAATAAAATTTAATTCGTCTAACTGACTACTCTTATCAGTGCAGTGTCAACTTTAATTTGCAAAGGAGTATTTACATACAAAAATTACTAGCAAATTATACAAATTTTCTCTTTACTATTTATTAACAGAAACAACAAATTATAATTTTAAGAAAATACTCTTACACTTCATACGCACAAAACCACGAAACAGCGCTCCAACTTCAATTATTTATTTATAAAATAGTTCTCGTGTATTATGGATCGTAACAAGCATCATACAAATAATAATTAATTGATGAGATTTTACCAGGAAATTCAACCATGGTGTTCATTAGCACATTCATTAAGGCATAGTTTATTAAGGTCTAACGCCGCGGTGATGCACAAATAATGTATTGGATGTTACAAAATGATTTATAAGACTAATGAAAGTGTAAACAAACCAGCGTAGTAAATAGTAGGTTCTTTTTTTTTATTCAGGGAACAAACCATTTTTATTGTTTTGTGTAGAGTAAGGTATATAACAGCCGAAATAAAAAAATTATACTATATAGCTTTTTAATATATCAACTTATTGGATTCTTTTATAACATAGGGACAAGGGTAAGTGTGAGTTAAGTGTGGAGCTAGTTTTAAAATATATAATTGAAACAAAATTATAGATATAAATGTATATAGTTGGTTATTATAGTTTTATTATTTAAATTAGGTTTACTGGAATTTTTTTAAAAATAAAATAAATTGTTTGTTAAGAAATACAATTTCACTGGGCACATTCTCAACATGGTTTCAAACACATGTTTGTTTTTTAAACTAAAGAAATCGATGCAATTTTCAGTAATTGATCATTATTACGCAAAAATCAGAAATTCTTAACAGATTAGCAGGCGGTACCACAGTTGCCTCGTTTCCGCACTTACCCGTCGTGGTCGTCCCTACTCGAGACACTTAATATTATCAAATACGTTTGCAAGCAAAGAGGTTCAATATTCTTTTCTAGTGGTTTAGCTTTTATTTGAAGTTTACGTCAAAATATCTTGGCTTCAGTTTAGTATGAGCACAGGAAGTACTTATTAGCAGTCATTGGTATCATCTAGATAAAAAACTAATAGAGGCCCATGACAGTACTTAAAATTTTCGAAAACTAGTTGGAAGCGATCACATGTTGATAAGAAAAATTTGTTTTAAATTATTACAACTACTCCGCTCCCGTTACAAGATTTCTAGGTATATTAGTTACACCCTGTATAATATAAAATAAAATAAAATGTAGTGTACACAACAAATGTCTCTGATATTGTTAATGTCCAGATATCAACCAAATATTTGAACACGAAAATTAAAAGAACATTTTATTTCATATTACCCAAGTAGCACAAAATCTTGGCAAATGATTGGGGTAATATTGAACCTATATTGCATAATTGGGACAATATTAGCAAGATTTAACCAATATTGGTTTTTGAGAATATGTTTTAACAATATTGTAATAATATTGGCGAAATATTTAAATGCAATTTTACCTTTTACTTTGCTTTACTATAAAAAACCAATATTGCAGGATCATTTAAATGCAATATCCCATAAATGTTTACAATAAATATTCTAACAATATTGTTTTATAGAATTTATTTTTAAATTATTGAACCAATATTGGAGCATTACTGACAGAATAACTGTAGCATTTTTCTTTTAAATATCGTATAGCAACATTAAACGATTATTTAAATACAACATCTCAAAGCATATATAAATACATATTTATAGTAAATACTCTAACAATATTGTTTTATAATATTTATAACATATTTTCATATTTATTTAAGTCTAGTTTTCTCAGTAAACGATTTAAACTATATCGAAGACAATAACCCCAAACACAAAGCCCAAAAAATCAAAGCCTGGTTAGTTCGTAAATGTCCAACAGTTATTGAAACTCACTTCAATAACTACCTCAAACTTCAGAGTCCGGACTTGAATGTTATTGAAGATTTATGTCAATTGAAAATTGCAATAATGATTATAAGGAATCATGAAATTTTAAAAAAAGAACAACTAAAACAAGCGCTTAGGGAAGAGAGGTCAAAGATTACACCAGAGTATTGCTTAATATTAGTGAAAACGATGCCTAATAGGTGAAAAGATTTTATTATTAGTCTTATTAATAATTTTAGAGTTAGTTTTAGTTTTTTTGCCTTTTTACTGTTTTACTAGGTAGAAAATTCTGTTTGAGTGTTACGTTGCATTTTACCCCTAATCGGAGATAGCTGCATTTCTAAGAAGTCCGTTATTTAGGGTGGATGTTTACAGGTCAAGCCTCAAGAATTCGCAGTATGTTTTAGGATGCAACGCAACAAGTTCAAAATAAATGAGTGTCTGAGCGTAAAACTTCATTATTTTGCTTAATAAATAAATTCGTGAAAGTGTTAACATGTGTGTGATGATGATTCATGTTACCATTTAATTAAATTTATTCATTTTCTGTGATGATTGAACATTGGCTGCTTCGAACATTTGTCAGTGTTGAGCCAGGAGCCCAGGACCAATACCGTTATTTTGTGTAACGCCATTATTGTATGCATGTAATGTAGATAAGTTTACGCACAGTCATAAAAGGATAGTTAGTGCATCGGTCAATACCCTACTTATTGAGACGTTTCTCATGCTGTTTATCTTTTATTACACGAACGGACCAGTCAACCAGTTTTGGTGTGAATAGCCATCCTTCTTTTATTAGATGTTTCATCTTATTATAAGTTCTAGATTTTTGTAAGATTAATTTTCTTTCAGGTTTGATATTTTATTTTCTTTATAACTGCATTTAAATAAGTTTCCGTCGTTTCTTTTATTGTCTACTTTTAAAAATTAACATTTGATTCTTTCGAATAAACTTTTGTACTTATGTATGTAGTTTTCAATTAACTCCTCGTTTTTTATTTATATTACCATTCTTTCTCTTGTTTTCCAATACATAGAACCAAGATTGTTTTACGTGGGGTACCCGTGCTAACATACCCCCACGTTCCTTCCATGAAGAAGTGATTGGGATACGCCCAATCAGCGCGCAAGTTGCACAACCGGCAATCGTGCAATTGCTCCCAGATTAACTCACTGGTAGGAGCGAGGTTGCCTATCCACCCTCTACTAGCTAAGCGTTCACTAGTGACCGAGCAGTTGGCTTAACACGCTGCTCACCCGCCGGCACCCTTCCGTCCTCTTTCATACGGGGTCAAGTACCTCGTCCAGCATAGGACTATTCCACAGCTATGCGCTGTTGCAAAGTGGGACCACTGCCCGATCGAATCCAACCTCAATTGTGGCAGGACTTAGTTTTTAAGCGGTTTTGCCACCCCGATCTACCAATTTTAGGCTTGGTGGGCCAATCCTGTTTTCCAATACAGTGACAACATTATAAAGCAATATTTACAATCAGCATTTCGCCGCCATAGCATACTATTGTTGAGCAATATCTAAAGACCATATTGGACCAATAAAGTAGAATATTATTGAGCAATACTTAAAATCGACGTTGCACCAATAATGCAGATTATAATTGAGAATTATTTAAAATCAACATTGCACCAATACAGGATACTATTATTGAGCAATGTTTAAAACCCATATTGAACCAATAGAGTAGAATATTATTGAGGAATATTTAAAATCAATATCCGTACCAATAAAGCAGAATGTTCACATTTCTATATTGGGTCAATATTTGTTAGAAACATTGTACCCTTATTGCCGCAATTTCTAGCTAATATTGCAACAATATTTTGTGCTACTTGGGTATATTTTGTAACCACAGTGAAATTTAGATAATAATGACAAAAGCAAAAATAAAATGTAACAAACATAATGACCAAAGTTATGTGTTATTAGGATACTACATAATTATGTAAATATTCGATAGCTTGAAATGGAGACACAGTGTACCGAAACGTCGCTTTAATGTTATACAAAATAAAATATTTTTTAAAACAAACTGGAATTTGCTTGATAAACATTAGAAACTTTACATGTGACAGTTATAAAAGTTATTTTAACAATTTAAACTTTCGAAATCGAGATATTGAAAGGTTCCAAAATCTTCAGATTTGTAATTCTCGTTTTTTAGAAATTGAAACAGTCACTCTACATATATTTCGAAATTAAAACACTCAAAATCGTTAATTAACACCTACTGAATGTCTTAGACGTTTCTAACTCCAAGTAATCTGTATATATGTTAGCCTTAATAAGCCTGAAGCAAACCATGGTTATCTTTCTGTCTTTGTCTAGATCTCTAGAAGATTGGTCTATTAATGTTCTAGATAAAGAGCTTCTTCAAAGTTTAGATGCTGTTCCAAACCCCAAGATTGCTTAAACCAGACTATAAAACCACAAACGTGTTTGATATATCGGCAGGTGTCCACCATACTTACAAAGAAATTTAAACAGAACTTGGCTCTTTGAAATTTGGGGGCGATAATTTAACACATTGAGTTAGTATAGACTTCCAGTTTTATAGTTTAATATTGTAGGAATAGCAAACTGTAGAATCACTGCACCTCGTAAAACTACAAATTTCTGAAGAGCCAAAGGTCTGACTCCTTATCCTCATAATTTTCAAACTTCGAATTTGTAAAATGAATGTCTTGAAAATTCCAGACTCCTGAAAATATAGTTACTCAAACATCTTATATCTTAAAACTATAAAAAATGTACTACCTACAAATAACTTTGTGAAATTCTTAAAAGGTGCATTCTCAAAATTTGAAACCGTAAAAACTTGAAATAGAAAATTTTAGTAGATTGCAACTTTGAAAGCTATCCATATTCGACGTATTTAACTGATGCAGTTTTAAATAACGATACTTTGAACTTTTGAAACCTAGCAATTTTAGTAAAGCTTGATTGGTGGGTTATCAATAGTATGTTCTGAACCCAAGCGTTTGTATCTCTAAACCTAATTAACTTCATTATAGCTTAATATCTTTGAATCTTTAACTATGAAACTAAAGCTCTGAAAATATTTAATACTTAAACCTGGAATGCTTAAGCTTTCGAAACTGCGAGCAATTAAAACAGCACAAATGTCCATGACTACAACTCCGAGATTATGGTTCTCTGGTACTCTAATATGAACCTCTGGTACTTCAAATCTTTAATTTACTTACTTAATGCTACATCTCTGCAAGCTATAAGTATTTCAAAATTCAAATAAGAAAACTTTTAAAAATCCTATACAATCTGTTTAAAATCTAAAAAGGCACAAGTGCAATTCAAACCAAGCTTATTTAACAAGCAACGATTACCAGCAATGGCGATTACCATTGCTATTGTAAGAGCCAATTAGGATACAGATTCCCAAAAATTTCATTCAAAGATTGAAGCATTGAAATCATTATCCGGCATAAGCTTAAGATTTTAGGCAAATACATAAACTCTAACACTTTGTAATTTTTTAATTTTTGATGCATCATATCTAAAACCGTCTGCTTCTAATATCTCACCGCCTTAAGTCTTCAGTGTTTAGAGCCTAAACCTTTAAAATTCTGAATCTCTGAATCTACAGTATTAAATTCATATCAGTATTTTCAGTTTTATACGAATTCATTTGAACCACTTCACCATTGATGTCTTTAATAGGGTCAACTTGTCGGAGGGAAAGATGCTTTCTGGTAATATGAGCGGGTTGTTTTCTTATGTTTCGATATGCCAATGTAGCGGAAAACTACTCATATCTCTTTAATATCCTATCTAGAGTTATCAACTAATACCAATTTACAAGAATAAAGCTCTTTTCAGTGCTTTTGAAACACTTTGCCATAAAATCGCTAATCTGCTCAAAATTGTTTTGCAGAATGATCTAAAACGACTGAAAAAACTCAGTTTTTTTCTCTCCAATCTGATATAATGCAGTAACTAGAAACTTTTCAGATTTTCCTAAATAGCTGTATAATATTATCAACTTCATGCTCTGTTCCTCCAATTGCATTTCTACTTCATACTTTTCTCGTTTTCTTTTTATTACTTCCGTTGCTACCTTTCAAATATTCAAATTAAAAAGTGTGTAGGCAAAAAATGTTGCAATAAAACTGGCAACGTTAGTCCTAGAACGAGCAGAGGAAGAAATAATCGAAATGTCACGGAAAGCAATAAATATTTGTATTTCTCAAGAAAATTGCACACACAATAAAAGCAGCATCGCATTTTCGAATGGCACCAACACAAAACGCACAATTAAAGTGAGTGATGGTAAAATTAATTGTAGATGTCAAATTTCCTGAACTTCCATTTATTTAGCAGTTATAAATGGACTGACAATGAGGATTTTGCCGCTATGTCAAATTTTATGAGCAGCGTTAACACTCCTGGAAGTTCTCGAGAATGACGAAGAGCAAAGAATATTCCAGACGTATCAATCAAATATGTCTTTCTAGAAATCATCTGCTGCTTGCTCCTCATTCCAGTTCAATCTTTTTTTTCTTCCAGCGATATGTTTATTTAACTGATACATAGCAACTGCTTGGCATTTTAAAAAATGAGAAATACTTAAAAAGAGTTCCTATGAACATTCAATAAATATGAAAAGAAAATTTCCTTTCACGTTAGACATGGAAGGCATTATTGCTTACACAGCGTAGATTCTACCCAGTTACTTTAAATGGAAGTAACAAATTTTTTATGTTAATTAGAAAAACGAAAACAAAGCCGAAATTGTTAAAAGGTACGACTAGTTTCATAGTAATTACTGCTAATCTGCTGAAACAGAAACACGAATTCGTATATATTTATGTATCGGTAATCAAATATCAAAAATTACTTTTTCCTTTAGTACGATTAGTGAATTCGAGATAATAGGCATCCTGGCATAACATTTCAGCTCTATTAATAGCTCTGTAGTAAGAACACATTCAGAGGTAGTTGTTCTGGAAATTCTCTATTTAACGGTGCCTACACAGTAAAAAAATTTGTGTAAAATTGGAAAACTAAACCATTCTAAAAAGTGTGGGATTAGGTCCAATACATTTAGAGTAAAATGCCTAATCTATACCTTCGTGTAGACCATTGAGTTAACTTCTATACAATGTTACTGTAAATTTATTACTACACTCTAAAACAATTACATCTTTTTTACACAAAAACAGTGAAATTTTCAATGGTCTCGGAGTAAGGTTTTACTCTTGACTTTTGAATCTTTTACTCTACATGGGATAAGTATTACCTATTTAGAGCGGATTGTTATAAAATTTTTGTATAATTTGTTTCCCATTTAGATTGAGATTTTACAGTGACAATAATGTACGTGTTCAAGGTCGAGGTTAATAATCAAATAAGTGATTTATTTATTTATTGAAATTCAAACATACATAAAAAGTATATGTATACATAATTACATATATACAATTAAAACATAAGAACGTATTGAAAAAAATGTATATGAGCCCAGTTGGGACACTTAATTTTGGTTAAAGGACACCCCGGAAACTTTACTTCGAATTGTTGTTCTTGGTCCAAGGTATCGTTGTTAATTGTTGCTGGAGTGCACTACTGTTCGTGCTCCCTGCCAACTGTCATGAAATTTCTATTAGGAGATTCCCTTGAAGCACTCCCTGAACTCCGCCAAAGTTCAAGATTACTACGATTATTATGATATGATTATTATGATTCAGATTATTATGATGTAAATATTCTTTTGTTCTGCAAATTAAATACAATTATAATTATTGTTTTTATGTACCTAATTTCTTAATATTTCTGTTTATTGTTTGGAAATAAAACATTGAATATGAATAATTTAATAAAAGTACAACTCCGTTAGAACATGTCAAGTTTCCAAGTGCTCCCGTCTTACTCGTCATAAGTAACACTAATTACTAAAATTATAAAATAATACATGTATTAATAAAATTTTTAAAAAGTAAAATTGTCTTAAGTCATCTTCGGAGGTTTGAAGTTTCATATTCATACGCAGTAAAAAGACGTGAATACATTTGCATTGTCAACAGGTCTAGTTAACTGTTAAAAACTTTGCTATTTGAAAAGTTACTAGAATTAGCGGGAATTTCAGAATCTTACAAATCTAAATTAAATGTAGATACTATTTTTATGTGCAGATACCTGTTTTTGGTCTATTCAATATAATTTTGATCTCTAAATTTTGCTTGGTTGTTCATTACGTTTTAAATTGTACAGCTACATTAAGTTAGTGAAAGATTTGTAAAATTTTGAAATTCCCATCAATTTTATTAACTTTTGAAATTGCAAAGATTCTGCAGTTATAACTAGTCGAAGCTAAATTGCCGCAGACAGCTGATTGTCACCATTTTTTGTGCCGTTAATGTGCACACGCTCTGTTTCCCAATACACTGTCAAGTATATTGTAAAAAGAGAGAAAAAGAAAGAACCTCTTCTCGAACAACAAATGGAATATTCTACAGCAATCGAGAGGATTACTCATCGCACGAAGCCTGTGAAAGAGACGCGGTTATTCTAGAAATATATAGTAGTTTCTAGCGGGTTCTAGAAGATTTACATGGGGGTATATAATCAACTTCGCGGATAAAAAGAGGCAGTCAACAGCGAGTCATTAACTGTGTATCACGAAATAAATAGTAAATGTGAAGATAAATGTTGTATTAGAAATTCATAGTCTGTAAATAATAGTTTTAATGATTTATAATCATAGCGTTAATTTATAGTGTATTTATTAGTGTTTGTAAATAAATATTTCTTATTAATAGACGATTTAAACAGCACTTTTGTTATTATTTTAAAAAGAACGTTACAATATATTGGTGCTTAATCGTTTGATTTACTCTAGCTAGAGTAACATCAACACTAACTAATATCTCTTACCAATTTAGATCACTTTTTAACGGTTTTTCTTCTCTTAAAAAAATAAATTGTAGTGGATTTTGTTATACTTTTGAAGTATAATAATATTACATTGAATATTCAATCTATGTAGAGTTAATTAATAATATAGAGAGAAAATAGATTTCAGTAGTGAAGAATTATTATTGCTCTAAGAATAGAGTGTGTTAGTTATTTAAGCTATTATTCATTATTATTAATCATACATTACCTAACTATATTAAGACACCTATACTTACATAAAAGATTCTATATAAGATAGCAAATTTATTAAGAAAGGAGTAGTCAGTATTTATTTCGCGCTCTTTGAGGTCGAATGAAATTATAAGCGATTAGTTTGAACCCTAATAGTGTTGTATTTATTAGCTTTAACAAGTGAGAAAAAATGCTTTTCTATTCTAAAATCTTTACCCAGTACTCTAAAAATTTTTCACGGGGCTGATTTTTACTGTGTAAAAATAAATAATAAGATACTAAAGTAGATTAAACAGAAGTGACCCTAATAAGCATTTATACAGAAAAAACTATTGTCAATTATACTTTTGCGCCTTGCCAGCATTAAAAACAGGAGAGGAGACTAGTATAATACAGTTACACTCATGTACTCAAGCTTATTAAAAGTTAAAAGCTGATTTCATATAATAAAAGTAAGACCTATTCTCCAATATCTCAGAAACTACAGCCTCATTAAAAAAGACAACTCATGTTTGTTAACATTTTATCAGTTTGCTACTATGTTGTCTTAGCAAGACGGGTAAATTTTTATTTTTACTGTTGAGAGAGCTTTAGTGCTTACTGTTCAACTTTTATAGTTTATTCGTTTAGAGGTATAATCTTTAGTGTGTACTGATGTACTCTCCTTTTATTGCCCGTAAAATAACAAGGAATGGAAAACAGGAGTTCATTACATTGTGCAATTATTTTTAAAACACTTCTTTTTGTTTCTAACTTTATTCACAGTCTAAATAAAAACTTGTTCATATTAGAAAACGTGTTCTTATTAATTACACAGCCCCACAAAAAAATAATGTTCTGACCTGGGAACGTGACTATGGTATTCCAATGTATTTCTCGACGCTGAAACCGAACGAACAGAAAAGCACATATACCCTCAAAATCTTGCGCTAGAGCCATAAGCAACCCCCGAAATGGAGTAAAACCACTCCTAACATATGATGGCAATAAATACATGCAAAAAATGGCTGAAAACAGCAAATGTTTTGTATTTAAAGATAGACTTCTGGTATATGGCCAACACCCTCCCCCATCCAGTTGAAAGCTTAAAACCACCCCAAAATGGGGTATGAAAATGGTAGTGCAGTCATTGTACTGGAGTCCTCGTCTCCAAAACGACTGCACTAGAATAGGAAGCTTGCTTGAGTTTTAAGGACGTGGTAAAAAATTCCCAAATCAGAAAACTACCAAAGAATCATTGCAAGTTTGTTCGAGAATTATAAAACATTAGGTTGTAATATGAGTGTGAAGCTAATTTTCTCCATTCTCACCTTGACTACTTTCCAGATAACTTAAGGGGTTACAGGGAAGGACAAGGGGAACGGTTCCACCAGGATATGAAAAAAATGGAACAGCGTTATCAAGGAATATGGGATGAGCTTATGATGGCAGATTACTGCTGGTCTATGAAAAGGGAGACTAATGAAGTACATAAGAGGTAACCAGTACGCAGATCGTTTGAAAATAAAAGGAAGAGATATCATAAATCAAGATACTAGAAGATTAACGGGGTTTTATTGAATTTATTTTTTTGCATGAACACATCTATTTGCATACATTTAGTAGTAACAGCTTAGAGGGATGATTTCAAAAATTGCTTTTGAAAAAATGAATACTCTTTCATTAGTTTCAGATTTCAGTGCAGTTTCCTTAGACTCTTATGTATTGGATTTTGTGACATTATTCATAAGGATAGCGATGATTTACCAGGATAGGGGATGATTTCAAAAATGGGTTATATACCAATGATTGTTTTTTAATTGGTGCAAAATTGTGGCAGAGTTTTTCATCTTTAATTCGATATTATTCGCGGGGGTAGGTACAAATTTAGGGGATGATTTCAAAAATAAATTATCTCCCAATCAATAGTATTGAATTAATGCAACGCTATTTACAAGGGGTGATTTACCAATTAAGGGGTTGATTTTGAAAATGGATTATATGCTGCTGGTCTTTTATTAGTTCAAAATTATGACCTAGTTTAAATTGAATTATTATTTACATGCTGGGCGTGTCAGCTTGAACTCAAGCCAGCACCCCCACTTTAAAATTTTCATTTCTAATGAATAGTGGTTGGTTCAAAATTTTTTGAATTGGTACATAATCAGCCCAAAATCATGACACTAAGATTTCTGAAAATCGACAAAGTAGTGGGGGGTGCTAGCTTTAATGACGTAAATTGTGGATGCTTAAAAAGTACGAGGGGAGTTGTTTTAAGTTATCTACCTAGCTATGAAAACAACGAGTTAGAGAACAGATAAAATTTTATTTTTCAACATAAGAACCATTAACACTAACACACTGATTCCAGCGTTTTTCTAATAACGCTATGCCTTCGAAAAAAAACTCTTTTGGTAATTCTGCAAAATATAACTCCACAGCGTTTTCCAAGTCAACATTCGATAAAAAAGCGACGCCCTCTCAAGTGTTTTTTGAGTTTTGGAAAAAGATAATAGTCAGAGGGGGCGAAATCGGGACTGTAAGGTGGATGTTGTAATTCCTCAAAGCCGTATTAATTGATTACTTCTTGGACAATTCGTGCTTTATGCACCCTGCAGTTGTCGTGTAGAAGCAGAGTTTTCTGAGCATAACTGTGGGGTCTTTTTTCGCGTATAGCAGCTTTCAAGTTTCTAATTGTGTCTTTGTAGACATTTCGCATTATTGTAGTCCCTTTTGGCATATACTCAATTAAGAGAATCCTCTCCGCGTCCCAGAAAACTGTGGCCATCACTTTCCTTGCAGAAAATTGAGTCTTTGCCTTCTTGGGTGGTGGAGAGCTCTTATGAATCCATTGCATGGACTCTTGTTTCGTAGGAGGGTCCCAGTGGTATACCCAAGTCTCATCCCCAGTTATAATTCTATAGAAGAAGTCTTCATCTTGGGATAAAGCAGTCAAATTCTCCTAGCAAATCTGTCGTCTACACAGTTTTTGTTCGGGACTGAGCAGCCTGGGAATCCATCGTGCCGACACTTTGCTCATTCACAAATCTTCGTGTAGAATTTTAAAAACACTTGTTTCTGATATTCCCATTTCTCTAGCAATAACTGAAACTTTTACTCGACGGCCACTCAACACCAAATCTTCAACTTTGTTGATGATTTCTTCAGTTCATGCTTCCAGAGGTCTTCCACACTTTGGGTCACCATGACTGGAATCCCTGTCCCATTTAAACTGCTTGCACCAATATTTGATTTGGAAATAGGACGGTGTAACGAATTTACAAAATTATGGTTAATTGTTTTGGTAAAAGTGAATATATTATCTTCCCGTGCAATCTGAAATCGTTCGGATTGGCGGCCGACTCCAGTGAGTGCACGCGTCCCTTCCCTAACCGATATTTGGCGTGCGCCGCTTCATTTCACTCCTGCTATTTCCCCCACGCTCCGAGAACACATATATAACGAGGTACGGTCGCTCGATTTATTGAGTCCGCGTCCAGGACTCCCAGCAGGACCAGCAAGCTGGGCCGACCTCAGCAACCCCAGCAGTTCCCTGGTTTATCTTTTTCTCCACTTGTAGTTACCCGGAGCGGTGAAGCATACCACGTTAAAATAACTGGCGCCCGAGAGTAACCGCCGATACCGAGATCACGGAAAACCACACAAGCGCCACTACGTAACCGGGCCCCTTACAAATACCGAGACAACCCCGGCACAACCTCAACTGCGCTTACAACGGACTATTTTCTCCATACACTGCCACCATTCTCTCATGAATATTCTTCGGGCTACTGCCTTCTTTCGTTAGAAATTTCATGACGTTCAAGCTTCAAGTCACTCATTTTCGCTTCTTTAAACTGATATATAAATGACAAAGCGATTGGAATCAAACTTGAAGATAACACTATAAAATGTCAGTATAAAATGTAGATAACTTAAAAACTCCCTAATAAAAATTTTGGCACAGTAATTTTGTAAAATGGTACAAAAGTGTTTTAGTTACCTATTTATGATTAAAACTAATTATTATATGATTGATGATTATTTTATTTAGTCATGATTAAGACTAATTTTTCAATTATGATTATTGTAGTCATGACTTATTAGTCATGATTTTAGTTAACTAATCAATTGATTGAAAAAATTAGTTGATCACGCCCAACACTGCTTCGCACCACCACTTCAAAATGTTTGAATCTGCGAACGGAAAAAGAAGTTGTGTGGTGGAGCACCAATAAAATATAATGAAATTGTCATGGAGTAGGTGCAAGAGCATTACTTCACTAATAACCAGAAATATCCACCTCATGAACCAAAACAATTTTTGGGCAGTAAAAGATTGCAGGGTAAATATATTTTAAATAAATGAATGTGATAATTTTTAATGAAGATAGGTGAACCTTCAGGGCTCTAAAAAAATACAAAATGAGTAAAATATACATGAAAAAGAAAAACTTGCTTACTAGAAATGTATAGAGGAACAAGCATTGATAAACAACATAAAACCTCAAATCCAAAAAACGTAAACAATAACAATAAAATTGCCAAAATAATTTAGATTTTGTTTCAATATTAGTTGTCTAGAAATTTTTGGCACTTTCTAGATTTTTTTAGAGGATTTAAGTTTATAATTTTATAAAGAGTATTTAAACTAATTTAAAAAGATTTATATCTATCTACATATGCACACTACCGTTTATTTGAAATATTGTATGTGTTCACCTAAGTAGTAATGTTGAGGTAACGATTGCTTTTTGATTTTACCCTAAAATATCTGATAATTATCTGTGTTATTGGTAGAGCCTGGAAAAGATCTTAGCAACAAATAGCGCTGGTTGTTGTAAAACCAGTTCAGTAAACACACAAATAAATATTTTCACGTTATAAAATTTTGTAGTGACCCATTTCAAATAAACTCTAGTGTATTTAAATTGTTAAGCGTTCCTTTGGGATGCTCTTTTTCTGGAATTCTAACCGGTCGATCTTACCGATTTTAGAAGCAATGGAAACCTTTTTGTCTATACTTTTAAGATTCTTTGTTTGTTGGAAGTAGTACTGGTTATTAGGGTTGATTAAAATTTCTTTTCGTCTATAGATTTTCAAGTAATTGTCAAGTAGCATTTTTACTGCCCTTTTATTTAATTTTGTAAAAACAATTTATAGTACAGAATTTTCAAAGAGATTCTAAATAAATGGTGATGCTATTCTACCGGTGATTTATTACCATTGTAAGCTAACGGCCGACCCACAACGTCGCGTTCTTGCGATTGCGAGCGAAAGTACATGTATGTATTACCATATGTAAATACATACTACCCTATGTGGCTAATAATATCCTTAAATTATTAAGTACAAGCATTGTGTTTTCATTCATGTGTCTCGGTATTCGGCGAGACAGCCAGCGCTACCTAGCGCTGGATGACCCAAACCCTATTGAACTACGCGATGTAAGAGAGGTGAGGATCCGAGCTTGAATTCTTTTTTCGTATTTCAACAAAAGCAACAAGTTACTAAAGCTTACTCGTTAGGGTAAGCAGTTGGCACCTAGTTACTTATTATTGTTGCCATCAAAGATATTACTTATTACCGCTGCATTTATTTTGGTTCGTTATTTTATCAATTTCTTAAACATTTAGATAAACAATTCTTTTGAGAGCTACATACTTGGCTATTATTACCTTTATTCACATTTCCTTCTTACTACGTACTTTTTCCGTTTATAATAATTGTCTATAAGGCCTTTTTCGCAATAAAATCTATTGTTCTATTAATCTTTATAAAATCTATTATTGATGGTAATTATTCCTTTCGTATTGTTTCTTTCCTTTTATACCAAACTATATATAAAGAAATATTCTTTAATGAAAACGAAGTCGAAGACGTGATACGTGATTCGGATAAATGCTCAACTTGTATTGTACGGGTTCTTACTTATAGACTACCTAAAGAAAATTCTTTGGATTATAGAAATTTCATGTCTAATGCTGGGGGATTTGCAGGCAATGTGGAGATGGCAATCACAGCAAAAGTATTTTACTAACTGTCAATTTCCAATCAATTAACAATCAATCTTCAATCTGACATTCAAAAGTGCTCTTACCACGTCATCAGATACCCCTCTGCTGCCTTCTTTTAAAAGAAGGCCGTTTTATAGGAAGTACGTACGGATTGCTTTTTGTATGACCATTAATAAGGCACAGGGGCAAACCTTGGATAAAGTAAGGCTATATTTACCTCAGCCTGTTTTTGAACATGGTCAGTTATACATAGCTTAATACGTGCACGCTGTTTCGAAGATATAAAAATTGAAATAATTCCTCACGGGACCAGAACTTTGAATATTGTCTATAAGGAGGTATTCGAGTAAATATAAAAATTCTAGAAATAATATACTGCCAAATCTTTGGCAACTGATCCACTATCTCTAATAAAAACCCGATGTAAACCCGATTGTAATCACACAAGAAATGTTGTATATTTATAAGGAAGTTTTTGGATAAATAGTATTTTGACCGTTATGTTTTGATGGGTTTTCTCTAGTTATTAGTTATTATTAATAATTTTATAACTGTGAGTAGATTGTATAAAATGCTTTAGTTGCCAAAATCTGTTTGAAAATTCATTGTATGTGTTTCCCAAGATATGTGACACATCGCTTAAAATAATCTTTTCTATTAAGTTATTTTATATATCCCAAAAACATTTTTATAGTTAATTTTGTTATACAAATTATCAACATGTATTTACATGGGCGAGCAGTTAAAAGGTGACGCTTGAAAGGCTGTTTTACTTTCGATTGTAAAACAGGATTTTTGATCATGTGATTTTTTTTCACTTTTGTTCTGTTTCACGTTGGTCACATACATATCTGTCACTTGCTACGATATTAGTAGTCTGGGAGGTCCTTACAACTGGTTATTTAAGCAAATTTCATAAAAAGAGTGACCAGCAGTTCTAGTTCTAGCAACTGCTCGTTACTGTACGCTAAGTGGTGTTAGTCGCTTGTCACTTAGGTATATCATGAAATATAATATAAATACAAAGATTAGTTAAAGTTTCACAAGTTTTATTAATATCTTAACCTGACAATATTGTTTCGACACTTTATGTCATTATCAAAGGTAGATAAGATTGATAAACAAACACGTTGCTAAGGATAAATACATACAGAAAATAGGTAACTAGATACAATACATAACAAAAACTAAATATCTAACACTTCTAATAAAGAAGAATTACTAAGCTCAGTTTGTTCATTCATTAAAGGTACTGTGCGTTTATGTCTGTATATTTCAAAAGCTTCTAAGATGTCTAATTTGTGTTTGGTGTTGCAAAAATGTAAGAATTTAATGTTGTTTTGAGGTGTCATTGGGTGGCTCTGTTTCAAAATGTGTTTGGCATAATTCGATTTTTCTGGAATAAGAGCGTACGTGTTCTTTGTATCTTATGTCGAAATTTCTAAGTGTTTGTCCAATATAAACCGAGTTACAAAAAGAACAATTCAAACGATAAATGCCGGATTTCATGATAGATATCTTGTGTTTTGTCTTTAGCATTGAATAAAAATGAAAAGGTGTTGATGTTAGTTTTATAGGTTATTTTGTAACTGGTGGTTTTTCTTAGTAAAGTTGCAATTTGTTCTGATATCTTGCCAAAGTATGGTATTGATATGTAGTTTGTGCCTTGTATTTGAGTGTCAATTGGAAATATTCTTTTGATAGCTAACCTATAATCTTTTTGTTGAATTAAAGTGTTAATCATGTTATGGTTATAATGGTTTGCATGTGCTAATTGTTTGATGGTTGAAATTTCTTTATCAAAATGTGATCGTTTCATTGGAGTAGTTAAAGCTCGGTGTACTAAAGATCTATAAGCCCCTAGTTTATGCATTTTATGATGACATGAATCATTAGGATAGTGACGTCTGTGCTTGTGGGTTTTCTGTATATGGAAAAATCAAATTCATTGTTTGTATTACTTAGTATGTACTTAGGTATATGTCGGGTTAGTCTTTGTTTTAGTTTTTGATTGTTTTTGTCCAATGTACATTTTGTCACAATATAAGCAGCCAGGTTTATAAATGACCTTGAAAAGTTTGTAACCAAAATTTTATTTTTGGTTTCAGTAAATAATTTGTCGATGGTGAAAGATACATTACTTGAAATGATGGATATGAATATTGTCATGTAAAATGTCAAAAAATTTGTAAATTGTCATTAATGAAGTTGGCTGCATGTTACCATATTTTCAACCCAAGAATGAATTTGATTTTCATTTTCATAGGACGATTTAGAGTGAAAATTTAAGTATCTTTTTGAACTAATTAATTTGTGATACCGAAAAAAAGTTTGAGATCTTTTCTCCAAATCTTTAACTGTGTTTATAATGAAATAAAATCCAACAAATCAAACCGAGAAACTCAATAGGAGATAAATAATATTTACTACTTTTGGTTACTGTGAATTATGCAAAATCCCAATGTGTTTATGTTATTTCAGAATAACAGTGTATGCAGTTAAAAATAATTATAAATACGTGTTCAAATATCATAATCCACAAGGAAAACGTATAAAATTTTCAGCCGGGAACGACTTGCAAGAAACTAAAATAAAGTACTATGTTCATATCAACTTCTTACGGTAAACAATCTAGAACATTAGTAAATCATTTATTATACTATACCCTCGTTATAACTCCTAAAATTACGAAAGGGCAAAATAATGCAAAAACCAATACCATAGTATCTGTTAGATTAAACAACGATAATAATAGCATCAGAAATATGACGCCCCCTAACTTTCCTAATCTTTTTTAACTGTTAAGGATGTTGGAAAAACGACTTTCAAGGATGCTGAAGGCAAGCGTGTTAGAATCGTTGGAACTATTTATTTTAACTATTAACCTGAAAATGTCTTTTCAAAACGTCATTTGCGAATTGAGATGGCATGTATTTGAGCTGGTATTTACCTACTTTGTGTTATGTTTGGTACCGTAACATGGGGATTTATGGGACAGCAGGGGTAATATGGGACAAACTGATAGTTTCAATTTGTATTTGCAGTCATCATGAGCACCAACAGAATTTTGTTGTAAAATAAATTTCCCTAAGTTAAAGAAACTCCATAGATGCTATGTAAACAATAAACACGTGCCTTTTATGTGTGGTGCATTTACAAAAAAGTTACAAGTTACAGGTAAGTTTTTCATAAATTTCTTATACCCGAATAGTCTCCTCTGGTGTGAAGTTATAGTTAAAGATAGAGAAGTGCCTCAATGGTAACGTAACGAATAGTAAAACCACATATGACGTCATCAAACATTCTAGGTGTATGAGTCATCAACTTTATGACTCATCAATAACACCTGGATGTATGACTCATCAATCAACACCTGCGAGTATAACTCATCGACATGCTTCATCGGCGTGGCGTATCAACAGCTGCATGTATGACTCATCAACACGTCATCGAACATTCTAGATGTATGAGTCATCGTATGAAAAGATATAAATTGAGATCGCTAGTAGAAGGAAGTTAATTAATGTTTAACTGACGTCGTGTTGAAATGTACTCTGAATAATTAGTTAAATATTATTGTAATACGAGGATTACATTACTAGAAATGTCTGAAGAAAGTTCTAGAAGGTTTAAAGAGGAATTACTAGAAAAGTCCTAAGAAAGTTCTAGAAGGCTTAAAGGAGAATTGCTGGAAAATATCAAAGCGTTGGAAGATAAAGTTTTCGAAGAATTGTTGGAAAACTCCAGCGCGTTAGGACTATTAGAAATTAAATTGGAGAAACAGGATAGGGTAATAAAGATGGTAGAAGAGAAAATGGCACAAATGCCATTACCACCAACAGACCGCGTTCACTATTGGTTCCGGACTATGGCAGTTTACAGTTATGCCTTTCGGTCTATGTAACGCTCCGGCCACCTTTGAGCGTTTAATGGAGACCATCCTGAGGGGGCTGTCGTGGAAGACTTGTCTGGTCTATCTGGATGACGTGATCGTAGTTGGAAGATCATTCAGTGAACATCTGAAAAATCTGGAGGAAGTGTTCCGGAGACTGCGTACAGCCAACCTGAAATTGAGTCCGAAAAAGTGTCACATATTCCGAAGGGAGGTGAAATACCTCGGGCATGTCGTATCACAAAATGGAGTGGCAGCCGACCCCGATAAAATTCGTGCAGTTCAAGAGTGGCCAACACCGAAAGATAAACACCAAGTTCGTAGCATTCTTGGGTTATGTACCTACCACAGGCTTTTCGTTCCTGGGTTTGCCAATATAGCGAAGCCACTGACAAGGTTAACTGAAGATGGGCGCGAGTACGTTTGGAGCGGAGAGTGCGAGACAGCTTTCCAACAGTTGAAGCGTGCCCTGACAACAGCACCAATATTGAGCTATCCACGGACAGAAGGGAAATTCATACTTGACACAGATGCAAGTAATCTGGCCATTGGGATTGTGTACTTTCTCAGATACAGGATGGACAAGAAAATGTAATCGGCTATTTTAGTAAGGTTTTATCGAAAGCCGAAAGGAATTATTGTGTAACCAGGAAAGAATTGTTAGCCGTCGTGAAATCCGTTGAGCAGTTTTATAAATACTTGTATGGAAGGAAGTGTTTATTGAGGACGGACCATGCCTCGTTGAAATGGCTCCTGCAATTCCGTAATCCAGAAGGCCAGGTCGCAAGGTGGATTGAACGACTACAAGGATATGATTTAGATACGGAACATCGAGCGGGCACCAGTCATCGAAATTCCGATGCTCTTTCAAGAAGACCCTGTCCAACGGATTGCCGTCATTGTTCTCGTTTGGAAGAGAAGGCTTGTCAAGTATTAAGAACTACTATCGTCAACGACAATTGGTTTCCGGAAGAATTGCAACGACAGCAGGAGGCTGATCCCGAATTAAAAATGGTACTGGAATGGAAGCGCGTGGGAGAAGCGGTGGACTCATCAACACGTCATCGAACATTCTAGATGTATGAGTCAACGTATGAAAGATATAAATTGATTCGCGAGTAGAAGGAGTTCAGTTAATGTTTAACCGGCGTCGTGTTGAAATGTACTCTGAATAATTAGTTAAATATTATTGTAATACATAAATAGTTTTATATAAATAGTCCTCATATAAATTTGTAAATGCCTAGCATATATTTAAATGCTTTAGTTTGTTAAATAGTTTATAGTTATAGTGTTTTTAATTAAGTGCATTGTAAATAATCTTTTCTTTATTAATAGACGATTTAAACAGCATTTTGATTATTATTTTAAAAAGAACGTTACAGTATTAACATTAGTTCATAACCTCAACTTTAATATGAATTAGTTTTTATTCTGAGATACGTATATTTTAAACAATGAATTCCATTTTCAGGATAATTTGGGACACCATGCCCAGACAGTTTAAAAGAAAACTTGGTGCACCTTTACGCAGACAATACCTAGAAAGCCAGATGGAAGCAGCATTAGAAGCTGTAGTAATCCGTCAACTTTCGTTCCGCCAAGCTGCTGAGCAGTTTGGAGTGCCGAGAAGCACAATCTTCCGAAAATTTTATTTTATGGTATGAATGGAGACAGATTAAGAAAACCACCAGTGCTAAACCAACCTGAAGAACTTCAAATCACAAATGCTTTCATAACTGCAGCAAAATTTGGGTATCCACTCACGGAAAACGATTTAAAGTTGTTTGTCCAACATTATTTGAATAGTAAAGGTGTTAAAACAATATTTGAAAACAATTTAGCTGGATCAAACTAGGTAAAATCTTTTCTGAACAGAAATAAAGACTCTTGTCTGTGCGATTATCAGATAATATGAAAAGGGCGCGTGCTGATTTATCTGTAGAAGTGCTTCAACAATACTTCAATAATCTTAAAACTACACTGGAAAACGTACCCCCTGAAAATATCATCAATTATGATGAATCTAATTTAACGGATGATCCTGGCAAACAGCGTGTGTTGGTTAAAAAGGGAAGTAAACGTGCGCCGCGTATAATTGATAGTTCAAAAAGTTCTACATCAGTAATGTTTGCAGTCAGTGGTGATGGTGTAATGTTGCCACCATATGTGGTTTACAAGTCCCTAAATTTGTATCCTGACTGGGTTTTAAATGGACCTGAAGGTGCAATATACATCGGTCAGCAAGTGGATGATTCGATTCACATTTATTTGAAGACTGGTTCCATAAGATAGCACTTCCCTTTCTAAGGAGAAAAGATGGTGTCAAAGTACTAATAGGAGATAATTTAAGTTCTCACGTATCTCTAAGTGTTATACAAAAATGTGAAGAAAATAATATTATCTTTGCATTATTGCCACCAAATAGCACACATTTGTGCCAGCCTTTAGAAATGGCAGTGTTTCGATCTATGAAAATAACTTGGAGAAAGATTTTAACCAATTGGAAATTGAAGCATAAAGGCACAGTGCCCAAATCTGTTTTTCCGAGTCTTTTAACAGATTTATTAATCCAATTGAACCCAAATTTATGTTCCAATATTAAATCTGGCTTTGCCGCTAGTGGCATAATCCCTCTTGATCCAAAGAGAGTATTAAATGAAGTCTTGGGAAGACAAGACAATGTTGATGATAACGCTTTAACGAATTCTTTTGAAGATATTTTAGTAAATCGAATTGGAACACAAGAAACACGAAGAGTCGTACGTAGAAACAAAATTTAATGTCCAAGCTGGACAGTCTGTGAAAGGAACACATTTTACAAATAATAACATCGTAGATGGCAATTTTGCAAGTGAAGAAACTGAGATGCAAGAAATTGAAGAATCTGCAATGCAAGATATTCAAGAACCTGAAACACAAGACAGTGAAGAACAAGCAACAACTTCTTCAAATTCTAATCCTAAGTGCCAAAGAGTAATGACCAAATCAGTTTTTGTAGTTCCTGAAAGTCGTGATACTGTTACTAAAAACAGCTTTGTTCTTGTTAAGTTTCTGTATAATGAGAGCACAAAAAAGCAAACAGAAAAAAAAATTATTGCTCAAGTTTTAGAGACGACAAAAAGTAACACTGAAACTGAATGTAAGGTGGACTGCATGAGGAATTTTAAAGAAAGAAGAAACCAATTTGTTTTTCCTAATGTAAGAGACATTTGTACGATCACCTTCCAACAAGTGAAATTGATTTTATCGAACCCAGTTATTTGTCGTGGAATACACACTTTTGATAATTTTGACAACTGATTTATTTGATATAAGAATTTATTTTTATAAGTAGATAGATTGTAAGAACAATTTTTTAATTTTTGTTACCAGTTTTTTGCAATAAAGATATTTTCTATTAAAACTAGCATTTTTTGTTGATGAAACTATCTATTATCTACTTTCCAAAATTTTTTTACTTTCGTAGTGTCCCATAAAGGTTTTCCATCCGTTGAATTTGGGATATACCGTAATATACTAGCGTTTTGTGTCGAAAAATGTTGGTGTCCAAAAATACCCCAAACCCTGGGTAATATGGGACACCCCCAAAAAAATATACATAAGTCCCAAAAACTTTTTTTTAATGTTTGACCACCTGAATGTATGCCTAAAACATATTTCTTTCTGGAGGTAAAATTATTCTCTCAAAAAAATTTTAATGTTTTAAATTATTTAATAAAATCCCAAAAAACCGTCCCATAAATCCCCATGCTACGGTAACTAAATAAATATTAAATACCTATAATTAGTACACAATATTCTTTCATTTCGATGTTGTGTCAGTAGGATGTTAAAATTAGATTATGAATTTTGCTTCGAGAATGTTAATTACAATTGGCTAGGGTTAGCTAAAGAGAGCCCTTTTTAAAAATGCATTAAACAAAGATCAACGGGCAAATACGAGTAAGAGTAGCTTACATTTCAATTATAATAGCGATTTTTCATTAAGCGGGGGCTATTGGCTTCTAATTTATTTATATATTCAAAATCTTTAGTAATGATGAGCATCAAGCAACATATACTTTGGTATTTAGTATTTGAAGAACAAATACCAACAAATACATATAGAGAGTCTAACAACCTCTTAAGGTAGGCTTTCTTTAGTAGACAAAGGTAGACAACATTTCTTAGGTTTATAGATTAAGTTTCTGATGTTAAAACTTTTAGTTCAGTTCTAACTTTAACTTTTCTGCATACCACTCTACATTCTCAATCTTACTGAACACAGAGTCACAAAGAGTAACATCCCAAGTAATACTTCCACGAGTTTAAGGTAAGTCTTGCTGTCTACAATTAACGTGCTACTTGAGAAAGAATAAATTCATTCACGCAGGATATATGCTAAAAACGTTTCGTGTTTCCATTCTAGCGAATGGGTAGGAAAGATTTAGTTTTTTAGCTCAATTTGTCGCAAAATATTTCGTTTTTACAAATCTCTTCTTCTTATTGCTAATATGTGTATATTTTGTGGAATAATTATTATGCAAATCGTTATTGAAGATACAAGTAGATGATAACTGTAACAATTGGAAATACCACTGGGAAATCGGTTATAAAGGTTTTCCTCATTTAATTACTGTTAAGATTTTGGACAATCAATGGCATTGGTTACTCATAATTACAATCTTCATATTTGTGAGACAAGACAAATGATATTAAAATAATAACGGTACCAATGCTAATGAGTTCTATAATGCTGCTGGGTTTTCATCAATTGATTTTGTTGAAATAAAGCCAGACCTCTTCAAAAGCATTATTGAAAAACTAAAGATTGATAAAGATCTTTCTCGTCGATATGCAAAGCTTCAATACACTTTGCCGTGTTGTCGGATAGGCTTGTTATAAATAGTCGGTCCCGACAATCACTCAAACACCTACCTGTGGTTGTCGTTAATAATAACACCGTTCTATATTACGCACAAGTAAATATTCACTCTTCAATGGCTTGGCGATGTTAATTACAATTAGCATTTAAGCATAATATTAATACTTTGTATAATTTGGTCGTGAGTCAGTCACTGACAAAATTGCCAGTCAATATGTGCATAACTGTTAAGTTAATACATCTACAAATATGATTGTTAGTTGGTTTCGTGAGGGGTTAATAGTTGTAGAAAGTTTAAAAGTACTTGATCACGACAAAAGCTTTAAATATTTTGCTTGGAATTAAAATAGTATGTAAAACTAAAATAAATACTAAAAAATAGCCATTTCTATATTCTATAAAAGGACATAAGATTAAATTCAAACTTGACTATAATATCTCAATAGTACAAAAACTTTGTGAAAATTGTTAGTCTGACACATTCTGATCCTAGCCATATTGTTAATCTATGGCGGAAAGATCAAGATGGGAAATCAAACATAAACAACCAGCGCCAATGAAAATTAGATATTCGATTTTTCGGGCTAATAGTCGTACCTACAAAGGGCACCATATCGAAGACAGTCAATGAATTCTAAATGGTTACGTATTAGCGCAAAAACCAGGAACCTATTAGAATAAATCCCAACATTTTCGACAATTTATTGCAGATGCGTTTTTCACATAGAGAAGTCAATACATATTCAGCGTAAGGTCATCTATCTACACAATCGAATAGCTTTTTAAAATCCGTATTTGTAGAGTCAGCATGCGATTGATCAACGCACGAACTATAGATTGTAACAACATATACCGGGTGATTTTTTAAATTTCTGATCTAGAAAGCCATGACATAATTTTAAAACAAAAGATGCGGAAAACGTAGGGCGTAGTTTGAATCGTTCGATTTGTCACAACTGTCAGATTTCAAAAATGTTGACATAAACATAACCTACTCCAGTGTTGTTCTCGCTTTTGCCGTCTTTTGTGCTTCACTGTTTCCTCGTGTTTTGAATTCCGTTTCGCCAGTTATTATCTCGGTTATTATCAAAAATCAGTCTTTTTCAAGACTAACCTTTCGTTTGTGATTGAACGCTTAGTTTTCAACGTTATTTTGGAGTGTTTTTCATCACAACAAAATGGTGTTCACACAGGAACAAAAAACATTTATGATCGAAGCTTACTTTCGTAATGGTCATCAAGTTAATGGTCAATGGGTGTATGAAGCCGGAGCATGTCTTCGGGAGTTTCAAGAAAAATTTCCAGATCTTGCGGTGATAGAGGCAAATTTTCTCATGACTCTGTCTTATGTGGTGAATCTATTCCGAGAAACTGGCAGTGTTCAGCGAAAAACTGGAAGTGGCAGACCAACAAAACGAATTCCTGAAACTGTTGAAAATGTAAGACAAATAATGGAAGATGACCCTCATACGTCCTTAAGAAGACTTTCACAACAAGTGGACTTATCTTACAGCACATGTCAAAAAATTGTTAAAAAAGACCTGCACATGCGTCCCTACAAAATGCAGGTTTATCAAGAACTTCTGCCGCCAGATTATGAGAAAAGGATATCCTATTGTAATTTTTTCAATCGGACAATGGATAATGATCTTCTGGACTTGAGTTTCTTTAGTGACGAAGCTTGGTTTCATCTTTCGGGGTATGTAAACTCACAAAATATGCGGATGTGGAGTGCAGAAAATCCCCATTTTTTTCGAGAATCGCCTTTACACCCTCAAAAAATTGGAATATGGGTGGCCATTTCACGAAGACGGTTAATTGGACCCATCTTTTTCGAAGAGTCTATCACAGCTGAGCGGTATCAAAATATTTTAGGACAGTTCATCAATCAACTTGACCCTGAAGAGTTACGTGATGGTTACTTTCAGCAGGATGGAGCAACAGCACACACAGCCCATACAACTTTAAATTACCTAAGACAATATTATGACGACCGTTTAATCAGCAACCACACCGAGAATATTTATCCACCTCGATCACCAGATTTGACGCCCCTGGACTATTTCTTGTTTCCGACTTTAAAAAACACAATTTTCAAAGAACCAGTACACACAATTGATGACTTGAAACAAAGAATCAGACAAGAATGTGCAAGGATTTCACCAGAAGTGCTTATTAGAGTGTTCGAGAATATGAAGCGCCGAGTTAATTTGTGTATAGATGCTGAAGGTCAACATTTCCAACAGTTGTTGTAAATTTTGAATAAATATTGTGTTAACAATGTAAATTGTTATAATTGTGAATAAATCTTGCTATTTCTTAAATCCAAGGAATAAAAATTGAAGCGAGTTGTAACCATAACCTAAATTTCTCAAGTCAATAATCACATCGAAATGGCACTTAAACTCGCAATAAAATGCACACTTTGGTAAAAGCATGTTTCGCAAATGATCACTGTTTAAATATTTATCAATTTGTTTAATAAATGTAAAAGTAAGTAGTCAATTTGTCACATAAATGACATTTGGAATAGCAGTGTGATCAACGCTACGCCCTACGTTTCGGTGACCTTCGATACGGCGTAAAAATCACGACTTACTAGATCAGAAATTTAAAAAATCACCCGGTAGATACAGCGCCAGCGGTAGATGACAATCGATCAAATATCCAAGAAATTGTGTTGATCTAAATTGATGATGTATTATTGATTTAATAATGATTTAGGACAGCCAGGTTAATTTGATTTGTGAGCATTTCGTGCGTAGTGTTTCGTGTTAAACAGAAAATTTTATTCGTTTTGTCCGTAAATTTGATGAACAATAATAAGGGTAAATGCTTTCCCGTTTTGTGCGCTCATCTAGCATTTACCTGTTAACCTTAGATACTTTTTAAAGTAAGATTTCTACATACAAATTGTTCATTTCCTTCTCAGTATTTTATATATTTTTCACACCAAATACAAGAAATCTAAAGTATTAATAAAATGTATTAATTTAGACTAGAAAACTATTTTTTACCGTAATTTTTATAAGTTATAATGTGATTTTTAGACCTTTTTTTACAAAAATACTCGAACTTCATACAGAATGTGGGATTTCTAAAGATAATTTAAAGAGCCATCGCATGGTTGATATTCAGATATGAGCATGTACAGCTAAACCTTACATTGTAAACAAATTTTGTAAGAAAACCAGATTGACAACACACCAAATAAGAAGTTCTATACGCCATCATTTTTGTTCCGCAAGAAACGAGAAGGGTTCAGGTAGACATCCGACGTATAAAATTACAAATAAATATGTAAACAGAAGAATTGTTATAAAAAATACAGGAAAGCCTATTAAATATTAAATAATTTGATTGTGATTTTCTGCAACCACTTTTTTTTCTTGTTTATGTGTTTTCTGTAATAATTTGGGTTTTTTATTGTAATTTTGTAATTATATATTATACTCAATTTATTTGCGCTAGAACTAATTTTTCCAATTTATAAATAAATTAGTTTCCGAGGAACATAATTGTCAAATTGTATTTAAAAATCTACTGCAATAACGTAAAGAATAAGTTAATTAAAAATAAACCAACATATTTAGTCTTCATGGAAATATAATTGAGAAAATATGACATTTATTACGTGAGTACATTTTTAGTTATCTAAAATAATTAATAGTCAGTAATTAAAAAAAGAAAATGTACCAATAATATTATTTTGATTTTAAAAGTTAATTTATGTCAAATTGTCTGAAAATACACAAAAAGAATTTTATCTGGATGCTGTATATTCGTAAAGAATAATAAAACACCGATTTCCTTCTATTTATCTATATTCTTAGTTTATGCATGGGTTTTCTGTAGTTAATCATTTTATTACTTAAAAATTACCAAAAGGAAAGAATTCGACGGAAAGTAACATTATTATGTATATTTGGTGGAGTTTAGTACATGTAGATAACGATTAAATACTGTAATATAAAGCAGAAATTTTTAAATTTTTGTTACTGTATATTCAAAACTGTGGTAAAGTACAGACTAATACAAGAAGTAATCGCATATCAGCATACCCCAATTAAGCAACACAGATACTGTATGTAAGTACTTATTTAGCGACTTTACATAAAAGTTTTTACGGTACTTTGTTTTTATGGTAGAGCAAAATGAAGATTTACTGCGTTTTAGCCTTGCTTTTCAGTTTTGTATCGGTAATTAGTTGTAATAGACAGAAATGTGAACGTCAAGTGCCGGCATTTGATTGTGGATCCAAAGGAACACCTTATTATTACACAAATTCTCAAGGTGATTGCAAATTTGGTTGTAAAAATGGAAATCGAATTTTAAGCTGCGAAGAACTTCATCCACCACCATCATTTTATGAAACTGGAAGTTGTCCAGAGACACAACGTCCTGAACACAAAGTCACAAAGAGTAATATCCCAAATAATACTTCCACGAGTTTAAGGTAAGTCTTGCTGTCTACAATTAACGTGCTACTTGAGAAAGAACAAATTCAAATTATATAAATTCATTCACACAGATTATATGCTAAAAACGTTTCGTGTTTCCTATTCTAGCGGATTCCCTTCATGTTTACTTTCCCATTGTAGGGAATGGGTAGGACAGATTTATCTTTTTAGCTCAATATGTCACAAAATATTTCGTATTTTCAAATCTCTTCTTTTTATTGCTAATATGTGTAAATTTTGTAGAATATTTATTATGCAAATTGTCATTGAAGATAAAATAGATAATAACTGTAACAATTAGAAATATCATTGGAAAATCAGTTATAAAGGTTTTCCTCATTTAATTGCTGTAAAGAAGTTGGACAATTTATTACATATGGCTTTGATCTCTCATATTTACAATTTTTGAAAAAATAAAAAAAATTTCTGAAACTAAATAATTCAGTTTTCATATTAGTGAGACAAGAAAAATGATATTAAAATAATAACGGTTCCAATGCTAATGAGTTCTATAATGCTGCTGAGTTTTAAAAGCCAGACTTCTTCAAAAGTATTATTGCAAAATACATATATATTGATAAAGATTTTTCTCGTCGATATGCAAAGCTTTAATAAACTTTGCCGTGACGTCAGATAGGCTCGTTGTAAGCAGTCGGTCCGACAATCACACAAAACACCTACCTGTGGTTGTCGTTAAGAATAACACCGTCCTATACGCACAAGTAAATAATCATACTTCAATGGTTTGGCGATGTTAATTACAATTAACAATTATGCATAATACACAAAAATTTTAATTAAAACACATCGTGTTTTAATAATGTGAGTCTTCAAAGTTATAAAAGTTTAAAAGTTTGAAAAATTTCCAATTAATGGACGACTATGCTCACAATTTCCAAGTGATATGTATGTAAATCACAGACAGCACCCCAAGACAGACTGTTTCGAGCTATTGGCTCTCTTCAGTTAGGGGTAGCTGCCTGTGATTCCCATACATATCATTCGAGCTTATATGCCAGCTCGGAAATAACATTAACACCGACAAATAATAGTGGTGCTACCCCTAACTAAAGAGAGCCAATAGCTCGAAACAGTCTGTCTTGGGGTGCTGTCTGTGATTTACATACATATCACTTTGAACTTGTGAGCATAGTCTTCTATTAATTGGGAATTTTCCAAACTTTTAAACTTTTATATTTATGCATAATAGTATTACTTTGTTTAATTTGGTCGTGAGTCAGTCACGGACAAAAATGTGCATCACTGTTAAGTAAATACATCTACAGATGTGATTATTAGTGGTTTTTATGAGAGTTAATAGTAGAATAGTAGATTAGTATTAATAGAAAGTTTTAAAGTACCTGATCACGACAAAAGCTTTTAAGTATTTTGCTTGGAATTAAAATAGTATACTTGAAAATAGTCATTTACATATTCTATAAAAGCGCATAAGCTTACATTCAAACTTGTCTATAATATCCCAACAGTTCAAAAACTTATGCAACTTGTTAGTCTGTCACATTCTGATCAGTGCCACATTGTAATCTATGCAGGGAAGATCAAGATAGGAAATCAAACCTAAACAACCAGCCGCACTGAAAATTGGGTTTTCGATTTTTCGGGCAAAATAGTCGTACCTATAAAGGGCACCATATTGGAGACGGTTATGCTAAATGATTCAGTATTAGTGCACAAACTAGAAATGTCTTAGACTAAATCCCAGCATTTTCGACGTTTTATTACAGATATGTTTTTTACATAGACAAGTCAATACATATTCGGCTTAGAAAGTAAGTAGATCTACACAATCGAATGCCTTTTTAAAATTCATATAAGTAGAGTCAGGATGCCATTGATCAACGCACGAACTACAGATTGTAACAACATACAATTACAGCGGTAGCGGCAGCGGAAGCTGGCAATCGATCTAATATACACGAAATTGTGTTGATCTAAATTGAAGATGTACTATTGGTTTAATAGTGAACTAGGACAGCAAGGCTAACATGATTTGTGAGCGTGCGTAGTGTTTCGTGCTAAACCGAAACATTTTCACATTTCGTCAGTAAACTCGATGGACAATAATAAGACTCTAGCTAACTTTAGATGCTTTTTAAAATAAGGTTTCTACATAAAAATAATTCATTTCCTACTTAGTATTTTATATATTTTTCACACCAAATACAAGAAATCTAAAGTATTAATTTAGACTAGACAAATATTTTTCTCGTAATTTTCCAAGTTATCATGTGATTCTTTAGACCTTTTTTACAAAGATACTCAAACCTCATACATAATGTGCGATTTCTAAAGAAAATTTAAAGAGCCAGCAAATGGTTGAGATTCAGATATGAGCATGTGCAGCTAAACCTTACACTGTAAAAAAATTTTGTAAGAAAACCAGATAAACAGCACACCAAATAAGAAGTTCTAAAAGTCAACATTTTTATTTTGCAAGAAACGAGAAGTTTTCAGGTAGACATCCTGATGCTGTGTAGTTTTAGTCTTTTTTTGAAATAAAAATACAAAATATAGCATATTAAGTTTTTATGGGACTGAATGATAATAATTGAGAAAATATGACATTTATTACGCGAATACATTTTTATGAACGCTACTGTATATCATTATAGCATTATGATTATGTTATATTCATATGTTATAAGTTATCTGTTTGTTACAACATTAAACAAATAATCCATTATGTTATTATCTAGAATTTGCAATCTACACACAAATTAATTAATAAAATAAATAATAGTTAGTCATTAAAGAAAGAAAACATAAGCAATAATATAATTTGGATTTTAAAAGTTAATGTAGGTCAAATTGTCTGATATACACAAAAAGAATTTTGGTGGGGTTTAGTACATGTATGTAGATAACGATTAAAGGCTGTGATATATAACAGAAATTTTTAAATTTTTGTTATTGTATATTGAAAACCGTGGTGTAGTACAGACTAATACAAGAAGTAATCGCATACCAGCATATAACGCAATTAAGCAACACAGATTATTGTAAGTACCTATTTATTTAGCAACTTTACACAAAACTTGTTTGTTAGTACTTTATTTTTATTTTAGAGCAAAATGAAGATTTACTGCGTTTTAACCCTGCTTGTCAGTTTTGTAACGGTAATTAGTTGTAATAGACAGAAATGTGAACGTCAAGTGCCAGCATTTGATTGTGGATCCAAAGGAACGCCTCATTATTACACAAATTCTCAAGGTGATTGCAAATTTGGTTGTAAAAATGGAAATCGAATTTTAAGCTGCGAAGAAGTTCATCCACCACCATCATTTTATGAAACTGGAAGTTGTCCAGAGAGGGTTTTCATGTGTATAAGAGGCATACCTAAACTTATGCAAAGTGATGGTCAATGTCATTTTTACTGTCAAGTGGACGATATGCTGCTTGTTTGCAATCAAATTTATTAATATAAGACTTAAATGTTCCTAACTATGATTTTATAACCAGTAACCTGTATTTTTCTTTAATAAACTAAATTAGCAATTTCTATTAGACTGTCAATGAAAAAAGTGTTCGGGGATGATTTAGTGTAAGGTTTGTTGAAAAATTGAGGTTAGATCTGCAATTGCTATTACAGTCAGATAATGCTATTGGTATTTAAAGACTTTCAGGATTTTATCCTCCATAGTAGCGTTTGAAAAGAAATGACTGTATAGTTATTTTCAGTCATACCAATGTAGAAGGAAAGGTTGGTACTGTTTGTGGCCAACCATAATTACAAAAATCATATTCGACTATTAGTGAAGGAGCGTTAGGCAAAAAAGAGCGTTATCTCGGAACCGGTTAAAACTACTCGGATTTTCATGATTCTTTTTTAAAATATTGTAAATATAAAATAGTAAAACCTTCATAAATTATAAATTGACGCTCAGATCGGAAAATGCGGTGAAACTAGCATAACCTAAAAAGTTTCCAAGTGGTCCAGTAGTGGTGACTATAGACTGGTGACGATAATTTTTTGTGTGTTATCACACCTATGTATTGGTAGTTTGAAACCACTATTAATTTTTTTTACTTTTTTTTAGTTTAAATACGGTGGTCATATTTGTTCCGTGGTGCACATCGATTCTTGCAATTTTCTATGTAAACGAAAATCTCAATATCTCAAGAAGGGTTGGTCGTAGAGAGGTATGGTAAAAACCGTTGTATTGTTCACACTTCGAACTACATTTGTTGTTTTAAACAAAAGTTTTGTAAGATGCTTCTTTATGGGTGCAATTTAAGCCCGAAGTTTAACACCTTTTTTTTGCAAAATTTCCGCTTTTTAGAGTCCCACATTTACAGGAAAAGGTGAGATTTCAGGATTCATTTTTTCTAAAAAGGTACACAATTAGGAATAGTATATGTTTAAAATATTTGAAATCCCAAACTTCACTATTTTGGTATATATGGGCTTTTGAAATTCTGGATTTCTTTATTTTTGGGCAAGTTTGGACCAACTTTAATAACTCTGATGCGCGCTAATGGGATTTTGTTATATTATATGCATATGAAGCAGTATATAATCGCAAACTGTGGTAAAAATTCGAACTTTGATATTAGCGTGAGGACAGAGTTATGCTTAGTTGAAAACTGTGAATATAAACCATCATTAGTATTACTGAGTACAAATGTATTTTATTCTGGTGCTAACATTGGTTTGGGAAAGTTAAATTATTATTATTAGTATCATTATATAGTTATTACAATATATAAAAAAAATCCATCCATGCTCATCAGAGATATTGAGGTTCAAACTTGCCCAAAAATGAAGAAATCAACAATTTCAAAATAATGAATTTTCATGTTTTAAATATTTTAAACATAAACTATTCCTAATTGTGCACCTTCCTAGAAAAGATGAACCCTAAAACCCCACTTTTTCCTGGAAATGTGGCACTCTAAAAAGCGGAGATTTTGCAAAAATAGGTGTTAAACTTTGGGCTTAAATTGCACCCATAAAGAAGCATCGTACAAAACTTTTGTTTAGAACAACAAATGTAGTTCGAAGTATGAACAAAACAAAGTTTCCTACCACACGTCTCTACGAACAACCGTTCTTGAGATATTGAGATTTTCCTTTACTCCAAGAAACGTCGTGCACCACGAAACAAATATAGCTACCGTATTTAAAATAAAAGGAATATAAATAAATTAATTGCGGGTTCGAACTGCCAATACATTGGTGTAATAACACAGAAAAGCTCAACCTGGTGTGAGATGGTCGAGCAACCACTACTGGACCACTTGGAAACTTTTTAGGTTATGCGAGTTTCACCGCATTTCCCGATCTGAGTGTCAATTTCTAATTTCTAAAGGTTTTAGTATTTTATATTTACAAAAGATTTCAAAAAAAGAATCATGGAAATCCGAGTAGTTTCAACCGGTTCCGAGATAAAAAAGTAAGATTACTCCACTATATAAAAAGCGAAGTAAATATAAGTTCCTAATTTTACATTCTATCATGCAGAATTACAATGAAGTTATTCAGAATTAGTGCGACCAAGTATTTTATTTGTATTGCAGTATTTTTTTATGAAAAAGTATGTTTTTTAAGTGTCTGTTTAAGTAGCCAAACCAAGTAGTTAATTAGCAAAATCAATGTTTGCCAAATATTGCAGCTTCAGATTTAGTTTTACATACTGATCAAACTGTTGAAAATTGCAATAAATAAATGCCTTCTTTTCGTTAATACATTAATCTCACCCAGCACGCAATAACTGAAGTAATTCAAAATAGAGTTCATAAGTTTCAAGGGAAGGAAATACATGTTCAGCACAACAGTGTCCGTCTATATTTTAGACAAGTTAGAGATTATCTTGATAATGTGTATCCGGACAGGTGCATCAGACGTCGTGATTCGACAGAATGGCCTGCGCGTTCCCCAGAATTGACACGTTTATACTTTTTTTACCTAAAATCCAAAGTGTTTACGCAACCGTGAATTGTATCGACTTGTGATTTTATAATGTTCGTAAAAAAATTTCGAATAGGTTATTCTACCGTCAAGAGCTTCAAGGTGAACATTTCCGGCCATAGCGTTAATAGTAATTGATAATGACTATCTTGTTTTAATAAAAATGTTGGATATGTTTGACTTTATTATTTTTTTAAAATACCATAAACTTTTTTGATTTTGGGGCGTTTAGTTTGTTGTTAAACACTGTAACGAGCGCATTATTCTGAATATTTAATTAGGCCCGTTTTTAATTCAAATATTTTATAAAAGAGAAAAGATTTCCCCATTGATACGTCCAGCGAAGTTTAAATCATACATAACTTTAGTCTATAATATTAAGTGTTTTTGTCTTCAGTTTAAAAATTTGTCTTTTAGGATATTAATGTATGTGATAAAACGATTTATAGAAATTAACTAGTAGTTAATAGTAGTATGCCGGCCTTTTTAATTGGGAAATATCATTGAACTAATCTTGTGTCGAAATATTTCCCCTATTACTATTGACTAAATTTCGTGGCAATCCTGCATAAACAGTTCTTAATAAACATTAGACTTTGATAATACCCAGCTTTAATGACGATATAAATGATTGCCCCTTTTCTTTTTGAAAATCAACTAACAAATATGTGACCGAATTTATTTTGATAACAATTCCATCAATCATGAATTTGCCATTCGTCATTCGTGTAATAAAGAAGCTTACAGTTCAACAATAACTGTTCTGTGTTCTTTCTTCAACAGTTACGTTAATATGCGAACGTTTTTTTCTCTGTCTAAGCTATAAGAAAATGAGCATATTTGCCATGCATCAGGTGGGACATTTTACTTACAAATATTTGAGATTCATGAAATTGACCTAATAAATAAGAATTAAATATAATCAACAATAATTGTTTGTAGTTAATCCTTCCAAAAAACCATGGATAGATGGAATTCTTTTCTCAAATCGTAGATTCCCGTCGCAACTTCTTTCAACATTAATAACAAATAATTTGGGTGGCGCCCTCTATAATGTTGTTCATTTATTCCAGTTCTTAATCTGAAATTAATAAGCCTTTGTGATTAAGGATGCTGTATAGCAATATTTTTTTAAAGAATTGTTTGATCTTGTAGAGGATGAAATCGTTGCAGCCTACAGAGTCAACCTTCTACCACAACAAGAAAGCGAACTGTGAAAGATAGTGATGTGTTAAGCCATAGTTAATTATTTTTTATTAATTGATTTATTAACACGGCTTTTCTATTTGTTTTCAAGATGTTTCATGGTTTCAATTTTTTTAACAAACGTGTTAGTGAAAGTTATAGTTTTGTTGATATGGAGAAAATATAACTGTAACACAATTAATTAATTAAATTAAAAGTTAATTTAAAAGCTATAGACGTTTAATTTAGTAATGCGAAATAAAATGTTATTGATCTACCTCTCATCACAATAAAGCAATTAGAACAGTTTGAAACTGTAGACTAGAAACTCCCTTTAATAAGCACGAGACTTGAAAATAATTTGATCTAAATAAGTAGCTGCAGCCGGAGCCTTATTAGGTAAGTATAAGTTTTTTATGTAAATAAATACGTGTTCTCATTTGCAAAAAGTAGCTGTCCTCATTTATTTTAAGTTCTTTGGTATAGCTTCTGATGCATGCATTTGTTTCTGTATACTAAAATTCTGAAATTAATGTCATAAAAAGAGCTAGATGACAACGTTCCTGATTTCTATGGAATAAACCAGCAAACATTCGAAAAAATAGTTCATTTTGTGTCAACAAAATAGGATTTCTGAATATGAGCTACTTTTAATCGTGTTTAAAGTTGACAACCTCATTTTATCGAATTTGAAACTCTTACCAATTTACATAATATTAGATTAATTTATACCTACTAAGTTAAAACCTTGTACGTATTATGGGACAAAAGTAGCCTAAATTGTGGAAATTTCCGACAAGCTTTAATTCATGCATTAGCGTTTTGTTGCAATCTAGAGAACTTTATTAATCTGCTGTAACTAGCATAATACCCGTTGAAAAATCAACGGTCCCCTTCTGATCATGTCAGCTAGCCACGAAGTAAGAAAACAGCTCTACTTATAAAAGTTAATTTTTTGGGATCCCGTAGCTCAGGATGTGCTACTGCAGTGGAGTTTCTATTTTCCTTAATAATAATGTCAATCGGGCCTCATCATGTAACTATAATTTAATATAATCACGTTTGATTCATAATTAGTAATGCTTTTCTTCGAAATTATTAACAAGTCCCACAGTTTTTTTACTCAAATAAATGCTATAAAAACACATAAGTTGGCCTTTTTTCAAAATAACTTTAAACGAATGGTAGGCGTGTTCAAAGAGAATACATAATATAGTTATTTTAATTATATGCCTATGTAGTTTATTATTAATTTATTATGTACCTTATATAGCATAATATTCGTTGGAAAACAACGGCGTGTGGAGGCACCGCAGCTCAAAACGCGCTAGTCGCTGGCAATCAGTGCGTGCCCCCATTAATTTTGTAGTTTTTGTAAGCCCAGATTTTGTCAAAACCGGTGAATCTCGAGAACCACTGAATAGATTTTGATTCCGTCTTCACCATTTGATAGCTTATTTTTTAGTAATGGTTATATATATATATATATATATATATATATATATATATATATATATATATATATATATATATATATACAGATTATTCAGAGTCCAGTAATGAGTAAAGTATGAAATACATATATCAAGAAAATTGGCTCTAACAGAGACAAAACGCATTACGTTGGGAAAATGGTAACAGATAAAGCCAAACTATAAGCGAACGAATTGTAGCTCTCAAAGAGCTCTGCAGAAAAGTCCGGGATGGCATATACGTACGTATCTCTTACAGATTACTCACAATCAAGATTTTTATAATAGTTATTTTTGCGGAAAACTCTTCTCCCCCTGGAATGTTACCTTACTCCGCCCCTGGATGAAATGGCGGTAATTTCTGTATGTTTCTGTCTTCAGAATTGCTTCAAGTATAATCTGTGAAAATTTGAAGTTTGTAGCTTACGCCATTCAAGAGATATATAGCGATAATGATTTTTTAAGAAATGCCCCCTTCGACCCTTTCGGGTTTCTTAGGATTAAAAATATACTCATGCAACCCTTTGGGGCATGGCCCATCTGCCTGTAAAATTTCAGCTTCCGAAGTCTTCTAGTTTTAGAAATATTTTTCGGTGGATATCGGACACCGTACATGGGACATCGGAACTGGCTATTATTATATTAGGAGATATCGAAGACTCTGATTAGGTCTAGAGTCTAGGTCAACTGAATGTAGTTGTATGTCGTATAAGTATGTACTTTACTATTTAAGCACTACTTTTACAACAAAGTAGTCTTTACATTTTCATTAGAGAATATTACATAAACACATGTTACTGCGTATTCTAGATCAACGGTTATTAATTGCCGTTACGCGCATCTTTACGTTTAGATACCCTTCACCAATTGTTTTGGAAGTAGTCTTTCTTTAGATTCTTTCAAATTTCTGTTGTTTTAGGAGTTTTCGTAACTCCTTCACTTAATATCCAAATTAATCTCTTACGTGCAAATTCTTTTTTTTTTGACGAAAAATGACAAAATGCAGTGTGATCGAACAATAATACCTACAAATGACGGCATTGTATAGGTATTTTATGTGAAGAAAGAATTATCGAATGTAGGGATTATACTAGAATTAAATCATATTTTTGTTCAAAATGTTATACTTCAATGTTGAATAGCTGTAATAAATTAAGAAACCATACTTATACATAACTAAATGCCCTCAGAAATAAACGTTAATCGGGAAATTTTAATTTAATACCAAAACCATGTTAAGAGCATTTCTACTAGAAAATTGTAGAACAAAAATAGAAAACATTCCAAATTGACCATATTTGGTCAACATAAAACTACTCTTATCACACAAAGAGGTTTCAAAGTCTTATGTGAAAGACGGGTCAAATGCCCGTGTATGTCGCAAACTAAATTATTCTTTTCACGTCTCCTTATCTTACACTAACCTGTATTTACAGAGAGAGATCAAAGGCGTAGAAATGTTTCATTTCAGAAAATCACAATGGAAAAGCCTAGCATTTTCTGATGGCACTGATGTAAAAATTTGCGAAGACATTGCTAAAGATACTCTTTGTAATTACATGCTTAAATTAGGTCATGTGAATATTTCTGTGAAAATACAAGGTTTTCCGCTTTAAAAAATCTGCCTTTTAAATGGGCATGTTCAAATTATTTAAAAAATCACGTGCCTTAGCATTCGACCGAATATCTATAATTTAGAAATTACATAATTTACATTTAACTACTCTAAGCAATGTAAACTGAAAGACAAATTAAATGAGACTCGTATAGGTAGTTAGAAAATCAGCTGCGCGCACAGGTCATTGTTGGGTTGCCTAAATATATCAGGATCGAACTTAAACTGAAATATTTCTGATGCAATTTATTTTCAAATTTCATCAAATTCGCCGGTTTTATTTGAATTAGGAACAAGAATTAGTCATACAAATATTCAAATTATAGAAAAATCACTATAATGACGCTAACTATTTCTTTTCAAATTAAATCCGTAAAATAGCGGAAAGTTTCATTTTTCTTGTTAAGTTTGCAGCTTTATAGGTCATTCTACAAC
Source organism: Agrypnus murinus (assembly GCA_929113105.1). Taxonomy (NCBI): domain Eukaryota; kingdom Metazoa; phylum Arthropoda; class Insecta; order Coleoptera; family Elateridae; genus Agrypnus; species Agrypnus murinus. The sequence goes on from OV816026.1 coordinate 142,074,703, forward strand.
AAAACATGTTTTTAATTAAATAAGATCCTAATAGGTAAGACAATCATAAAGACAAAGTGGGTGTAGCTCAATGGCAAAATACCGTCTCTCTGTGCAGCAGATCATCGGTTCAAATCCCGATACTGTTTTGCAGCTTTTTTTTATTAATTTACGCACAAAAAAGAAATTGAAAATTTTAAAAATTCAATTCGAATAATGAAACAAAATAATGTATATTTATTGAACAGGGATTTAAGAGCATTAATAAAAGGGACCACACGTTTAAAACCAACTGATACCTGTGAAGTTTTTCTAAGAAACTCGAGTATTGTGCTGTTAGGACCGTTATCAGTATTTTCAAAGCAAGTATACTTTATGATGTTATTTTATTTTTAGAGTATTTTTTAATACAACTTTTCAATAACATTTAAGATTCTGTTGTAAGTATGCTATTATACAGTTATTTTTTATGCATTGACTTAAATGTTATGGATCAGTGTATAAACTAGTACATAGTTATAACCACTAGATGCACTCTGACAAATATTGAAAGTCGCAGTGTGTGATCTTGTTGTATTCTCGGACTGTTAAACAGTGCCAACAATCGAATGGGAATAGTGGAATGCTGTATATCTTTATGCATTATTGTGTCTTAACATTCATCCAAATTTACTGAATGAACTTGCTCTATGCAATAGTAAATAATCTTCAAAATCTTAATCATAAAGATAACAAGGATTTTCCAAACCAGTTTAGGGAGGATTTAGGTAACTGATTCTTTTGAAGGTTTCTTTTGAATTATCAGGGATTTCCTTAAGAGAAACTAGTTTTTCAAAATTCCATCTGGAACAGTAGCAATATAAATGAGTTATAGCTTCTTTCTTTCCTTCTTCGGTTATTTTGGCATTTCATTCATCTTCCTGCATTAGTGAAGTAGTGTGAGAGTGTGATACCTACTACAATTTGGAAATTTTTATCCATTTAAGATTTTCTATTAAGAAAATGGGAAGAAGATTGCTTCAGAAAGATACATCCGAACAAAAAAAAAGGAAAACTGGTATCTCTTTATGAGCAAAACGTCCCTATACATCAGATAGTTCGAAAAATAGATCTGTCTCTAAGTAGTGCTACATTTATAATTTTATAACGGTAGTTCAATAAACGTTGATTTTTAAACGAAAATCAATGTAAAAAGTAGTCACTTTTTGTATGATCGTATATAAAAATATTAAAAACGTAATGCTAATTGTAGTTTCATTTTTTTGACTACTTAAGAAAATAGAACTGGTAATGCTTCTCTTTAACTTTTGCACTCTTTTCTTTAAAATAAAAAGTAAAGCAATTGATATCCGTACGTGGGTTGCTTATTAAAAATCTTTGAAAATACTGAGAACGAATAAAATCATTAGTGTTCAAGAGTACATCGTATTACATTAACAATGTTCAATAGATCACAGATTTATATATGGATTAGACGGTATAGGGAAGAAGCCCACGGTCCGTTACAAACTAACAGGCAGGGTCGTTGTGGCAGAAAAAAAATTTGACGGATCACAGGCGAGAAGATTTAATGGATCACAAAAGAAATAATCAATTTGAATCTGATCGAAGTGTTTGAGATGAATTGCAATTCCAATGCAGCTCTCGCACAATTGTGAGATGTCTACATCTCAATGGAATACGTTGTCGACGAACTGCAGTAAGGGTTAATATGACCGAAGAACGCGTTGAGAAAAGGATGACCTTTGCTCAACAAAATTTAGACACAGATTGGCGGTTGGTGATATTCTCGGACGAGAAAGTCTTTAAAACCAACATGGGAACGCGTGTGCCACTTTGGCACCCTAATAAAACACGATATAAGCGTGAATATGTTTTACTTCAACGCCAGCGTCGACGCATAACCCTAAGTATGTGGGGCTGGATGTCTTCCGCTGGACCGGGTGAGTTGGTGCGTACAACTTCCCGCATGACTTCCAAACAATGGTTCGAAAGGAGACCATGGATTGAGCAAGTAGATTTTCCGCCGAAATCGCCCGATTTGAATCCGATCGAGAATTTATAGGCTGCTATTGTGCGAGAATGGAACAATATCGAAGGGATCCACCGCATTCGAACATCAAAACCGTTTTTTCAGCACGCTCAAACTGTATGGAAAAGATTCAGAGGAAGAAACACCTGCGAGACTCTGGTTGAATCCCTCTCACGACGTTTAAACGAGGTGATGGATAATAATGGGTTTTGGACGCATTATTAATTTTTTTTATTTCAAAGAATTTTAGCTTTGTAATTGTAAATTAATTTCAATTGTATTAATAATAATGGTAATTTGTGTAATTCTGTTTTGTTGTTATTGTGTTAGGAAATTATGTTTTTGAACTCACTAACTAGGAAGTAGCGTTCGACGCACTCTGTAGTCAACCGGGAACACGCATTTCCCGGTTTACTAAACCGGGAAATACACGGCCTACTTTTCACGAGTTGGCCACTTGTCTGTGAAACATGTACTAAAAATTTAGTACATGTTTCAATTTCAAATTGAAAATTTCAGTTAACTAAAAATTATTAGCTGGTGGTCTCCCATCGAACCAGCTTCGAACTGCGAATTATTTGAGGTTAGGAATTTTGCAAGGTTGACAAACAGTGGGCGAACACATCAAGCAAGTAAATAAATTAAGTATTAATCATTATTCCTTAATAATACTAATAAGAATATTTGTAAACATGTTTAAATAAACCTTTATTGTTTATTATTCCACACTGAACTAGTAAATATGATTCAACTAAACTATATTTTTTTAGGTTAACCTGTGTTACTAGCGTTATTATTGTACACATTAATCGTACAATTTGTACAATTGAAAATTGAATTTGCGGAACTTTCTGCAGGATATGGGTTGAAGTTTGAAAAGGTAGACTGTGTTAAATTTACAGTTTTAGGTACTGAAGATGATGGTCCTGCTATTGGTTGCATCAATTTTTCGGCAACGTTGATTTTATTTTGCACGGAATCATCCACGTATCCTTCCGCTACACTTGAAGATTTCCAGCCTCCAAATTTTTTTAATGTTAACAAATCACCACCATTGTTAGCTAGCAGGGTGGCAGCACTTCTTCGGAAACAATGACCACTATAATCTTTCGGAGCCTCTAATTTCAGATATTCTGCCACCTGGGATGGAATTTTGCCAATTGTATTAATCCCAACAGACGAATTTATACACCTCCCATTTCTGTAAGTACAAAAAAATCGTTGGGTGGCTCCTGGTCTTAATTCTTTGTATTTTAGCAATAAATTTATCCATTCTGGATTTGTGATAGCAAAACGTCGTGGAACATTATTTTTTGTTTCTGGCACACTAACCAAGATAACATCACCTTTAAATTCAATGTCATTAATTGACATTTTACATAATTCTTCACGCCTGCAGGCGCCAGAGATACCCATTATTACCACTGCCTGTAGAATGTTACGTTGATTGTAATGTTAATAATAAATATTGTGTACATACCTTCATTAACAAGAATGAGTCATCTGGGGCTTCATGAATGAATTTAGTAATTTCGCAATTCTGTAGAGTTTTTGATTTTTTTGGTTGTAAATTTTGTGTTGCTTTTTTTAAAAATGCTATTAATTTGTTATATTTTGATATGTCTATATTATTTTTTATCAATAAACATGATCTTAACATAGAGTATGTCGGCCACAACGATTTTTTACTTTGAAAAGTTTGAAAATATGCCAATAAACAATTTTCTGTATAATTATGAACTTTGTTGGACTTGCACCATGTTATAAATTTAGTGTACGTCAATTCATATCTATGCTTAGATTTGTCGGGAAGCAAATTTTTTACAGCTGCATTAGCAGCGTCCCGGATTTCGGGTGGTGTACAATTTATTTCGGAATCGGACATTTTATAATTTTTGGGCACAGACTTAACACAAAAAAATTAACTGACCACCACAATATTAATAACTGTCAAAGTAGCAATTGTTACGGCCATGGCCTGCCTGTTTCAAATGTTTGAAGCAAAAGTAAAATCCAAGAGATATAATTTTTGTTCGATATTTTTAAGAAAGATTTTGTTCGTTTCAAAAAATATTGTACAATACTCGTGCGTGAACAATTTTCCCGCGTTCACGCAGATGAAACACTCGCTCCCTGCGGTCGCTCGTGCTTCAAACTTGCGTTCACGCGGGAAAATTGTTTTCCCGCACTTGTATCGTATATAACTATTTATAAATAATAAAATAGATTTTACTAATTAGGTAGCTTTCAAATTATTCCTTACGTTTAGATTCAAAATATTTTTTAGAAGATTTTATTTTAAAACTTTATATGCTTTTTTTTATTATTGCTATTGCTGTTTGTTTTTGTATTATATTATTTGTAATAATTCATGTGAATATAATTTATAAATTGGACAGTGGTTCTGTTTTCATATACTACTACATTCATTTTTTTCAATTAATTTTATAAATTATTAAGGTTTTCTTAACTCTTCTTAACTAACAAAAGGTTGAATTTTCTTCAAGCAACAACAAATAATAGTATACATTCAACAAAATTTTAAATGTTATTGAAAAGTTGTATTAAAAAAATACTCCAAAAATAAAATAACATCATAATGTATACTTGCTTTGAAAATACTGATAACGATCCTAACAGTACAATACTCGAGTTTCTTAGAAAAACTTCACAGGTAGCAGTTGGTTTTAGACGTGTGGTCCCTTTTATTAATGCTCTTAAATCCCTGTTCAATAAATATACATTAATTTGTTTCATTATTAGAAATGAATTTTTAAAATTTTCAATTTCTTTTTTGTGCGTAAATTAATAAAAAAAATCTGCAAAACAATATCAGGATTTGAACCGATGATCTGTTGCACAGAGAGACGGTATTTTGCCATTGAGCTACACCCGCTTTACCTTTATGATCGTCTTACCTATCTCTTCTTATAATTACATCTTGTGTTTTTCGGTTTTTCGTATTAATAAATAAAATTAGGATCTTATTTAATTAAAAACATGTTTTGTTATAGAATCACCTATAAAGCTGCAAAATTAACAAGAAAAATGAAACTTTCCGATATTTTACGGATTTAATTTGAATGAAAGAAATAATCTAAAGGTATAACATTAGGTAGATATTATTTCTATAATAGTTAGCGTAATTATAGTGATTTTTTTATAATTTGAATATTTGTATGACTAATTCTTGTTCCTAATTCAAATAAAACCGGCGAATTTGATGAAATTTGAAAATAAATTGCATTAAAAATATTTCAGTTTAAGTTTGGTCCTGATATATTTAGGCAAGCCAACAATGACCTGTACGCGAAGCTGATTTTCTAAGTACCTACGAGTCTCATTTAATTTTTCTTTCAGTTTACAGTGCTATTTATTTCCCATGTAATATATGTAAATAGTACAAAAAATGGCACTGTATAATTGGTTGCCTATGTGTGCATAATGCTTTGACTCGATTAATTTCAAATGCAACATTGGAAAATTTTACATATTGCAATTTAATTTAATAGCGCTATATAAGATCATGTAACAAACCTCCAAACGTAAAATCTACAAACAGGCGCAATTTATACAGTAGTATTCCCCACTGTAGACACCTAAAATAGGACGATGTAAATTGAAACAAAAGTTTATTTTAAATTTTGAAATTAGGCCTGCAGTGAACGTATAATTGCAACTGTTCACTACAGAGGGACAGATTAGAGTAGCCGAATGAAGGTACTACTTGTGTAATATGACAGAACCGTTAAAAAAATACATAATGTTGGTTTTCTACTTTAACCACTTTTGGAAACCTACATATGTCATTAATTGTACTTTATTGTACCTTACAGCCTTGGTAGTGTAATGTCTGGCGTGCCGGACTTTCACCCAAGCGGCCCGGGTTCGACTCCCGGCGCTGGCAGATCTGGTTAAGGTTTTCTGCAGTTTCCCTTAGCTGTAACACAAATGTGGGATTTGCGCTGTTCCATCTATAAGTCGGCTGCAGCCGCACATTGGGCCTACATAATAATAATAATCGCCCCCTCCCTCCCGCACAAGCTTATAGCTTCTGGGGCCTTGGTTTAGGTTATGGGTTGTAGTAATTATTATTATTATTATTATTATTATATCAAAGTTTTCCTATAATAATATTTACTATCTCCAAAATGGAATATTTATGATATACTATAGCGTAATCGTTATGTAATTAGAAGAATAGCAAACATAACAAATACCTATAACAATTAAAAATGTTTTCAAAAAATTGTTAGTTACAAATATAGTGGAACTATACAAAAGTAACGCGTACTGCAGCTCCGAAAAGCTGACTGGCTCGCTGTAGTAGGAATGACGAGTACAGTACATACGTCATTCAATCCATTTGCTTTCTATTAACCACTTTTGGAAGCCTCTGTCTATCTCTAATAGTACTTTAGTTCACCAAATTATTCTTTTTTAGTTTTTTACTATTCCCAAAACTGATTCTTGAATGATAAGCCAATTATACACACTACTATGAATATGTGAGATTTTTATAAAAAAATTAAAAACAGACAAAAGACGATTTGCAAAAAGTGATGAATGGAATACAACTGCTTAGGTACCTTATACAAATTTTATATAACGCGGATTCACAAATGTATTGTAGTGAGTAACATAATCAATCCCAGTACAGTGAGACTCACTCAGGTTTGGGTCGCTGGTGTAGACTATTTTTATTTATTAAATTTATTAAAATTATTAAATATTAAATTAAATACTAAATTATTAAATAAAAGCTGGTTGCTAAGCAAATAAGACTACAAAAATGACAAAATACATAATAAAGAACACAAGTTTTTTTTTATTTAAACAAAATTAAATTTTGAAGAAATTCAGAAATAAATTACTTATTACAAATCAAATCCAATCAAATTAAACTTATTATTTAATAACAAATAAAAAAATTGTTTAAATGGTAACTTTTTTAATATATTATTTTATTAGAATATCTCAACGAAAATTACTTAAATTTCAAAATATTATCTAGACGACAAATATATTTCCTACAATTAATAAAATGTAGGTATCTAAATTCAATTAAATTAAACTTTGACTAAATAACTCACTTTTTCTTTTTAAATTTGGCGCCACATACATCTCATCTCTATTTAGTAGCTTAACTGACTCGTTAAGCGGCTCCCATCTCTGATTCAAACAATTCTTTGTCAAAAATTATTCTGACATCTCCATACATCAATCGCTACATCAATTATGAAAATAATGATCTACCCTAGTGCAAATTCCGGACCAATTGAAAACCAAACTACCGTTGTTTATTACATAGAGATCTTCTTTCAATTAATAAAGTAAGTATAAAATTCGAAACTTCCTTTTGATATTTTCAAAATTAATTTAACATTGACAAGGTTAAATACAATTATAAATGTTATTATTTTTAAAATTATTTTTAAAAGTTTAAAAAAATGTATTATATTCGATGAACAACTATATATTCAAACACACTTTAAACAAAATTATCTATTATTGACATTTCACATAATCTTCCCCTGTAACACACACATGTTGGGAAAATATTGTTTTCACATATTGGCCAAACATTGTAAATGACAGACACTGACGAGATTAGCACAATATGCGAAAGCAATATATCTCCAGTACTGTAGTTTGATATTGTCCATACATTGGAACATTATATTAGTTCAATATACGTTTATAGTATTGGCTCAATATGTGCATAGAGTATTCATATAACATGATAATATTGGTCCAACGTTGAAACATTTAATGGTTCAATATTCTTTTACAATATTAGCGAAATGCATTTACAGGATATTCATCCACTGTTCAAATGTAATATTGGTGCAGCATACTGGTACTAGTATTAGCACAATTGATGTGATAATTTGATATGCTTGATATCTACATTTTCGTTTATTTCGATTAATCACTCTCTCAACAGGTAATACTTGTCACAAATCACTTTGTATATCTTATGTTCGTTCAACGCAATCATATTAATAACCGACGACAATAATAACAATAATAAACCGACAGTCCATATCGTTAAATTAATATTCAACTGTAGATGAAGTCGGAGGGGGAGAGGGTCATCGTAATTTGAAGACTATTATCCGCTAAATGTAATTCCACTCTTTTATTTTGTCCATTTACACTTAAAACTATCGATATTAGCAACATTGTTTTGGAAGTTTATAGAGTCGAATAAGGTTTCTATTTCTCTTAGCTCGCGATTTTAACAGACAAGATATTTTGCTGCGCTGTGCCATCGTTCGTTTAATAGCATTTACAAATGATTCCGATGCACCGTATACTTTTATTAGATTGTGACACATCAGTGACGTTCTCTGACTAAGATTAGTCCAGCATAATCAACACCAGAATTTTGAACAGGCCGAACTGGTGTCACGCGGTCAAAATAAAGATTACCCATAAGTTGCTCATATTTATGGTTTGGCACGAAGACACTTTACACAGTTATGGATAATTTTTCTAGTTAGTATGGATTTTATTTAAACTGGCCAAAATGTTAATCTAACTGCTGATGTAGTGCCTGAATTCCCCCGTGTAAAAGAGAGATATGTGTATCTTGTATAATTAATTTTGTGGCTACGAGTTTTTTTGGAAGCAATATCTGATGTTTCGTGTCATCGAGCATTACGTAAAGCGTAAAATTTTGTTTTATCGCTTTTGTCTCCGGCTTATCAATCCGGCTCGAAGGACCATTTTATGTAAAGTCGTATACAAACTTTGATGATAAAAATAAAAGATATGTTCCGTAATTATAATGATTTATTTGCATTATGTACAAGTAGACTGTCGCTGAAAGCGAATTGATAATAATTAACTAATAAGCAATCGAATATGAATTTATAAGCAACCGAAAATATTAACATATGAACTTATGAACTGCTTTAAAACATCTTAAAAGAACGTGTTATATATTATGTGCCAATCTAGCTCACCCTAGAGGTGGGACGATGAGACCCTTAATGGTGATGACCGAAGGGCAACACCAGTCCTATTTCAAACAAAATCAACAGTCAAGTTAAAGAATAAAAAATAATTGTATAAACAACATTTCACATCCTTTTTATAAAATAAAGCAAACTTCAGAATACTAAACAGCTTTTAAATAAAACCAAACATCTAGGCCAAGCCATACGACTTTAGTAGTTAACCGTTTCCTCCTTTCTACGTCGTGCCTCATAACGACCACGAAAATGCTGTATACGATATATAAGAAGATAATCATCTTACGTTTAAAAAAAAAGGTCTTTCGGTAATACTTCCTGTTGTAATGGCCATCTTTATATACTTTAAATTCAAAAAGCATAACCAAAGAAATGAATTTTTAATTCAAAGTTACTTTAGTCAAATTTTGTGGTAGACTGATATGACAGTTTGTTTCATAGTCTCTAATTAAATTCACAAAGCAGTGTTTGCACGTTGTCATCATGAATTGACTTTACGTCCCTCTAAATTGAAGCGAAGGACGGGAAAACGGCCTAGAGAAATCGTTGTTAGGGGCAATGGACCAGTATAGGGGAGAATATTGGTCACGCAGAAAACATGTCCTTTCTAACAGGAAACTAGCACTATTTTTACAATGATATACCGTATATAAACGTACCCATTTCCAATAAAAGCAACTTAATCAATCAGCAACAAAGTTTAATGGACTCTCTATCCTATATTCCTTTCTGAAATGAGAAAAGCTGGGAGGATTGTGTTTTAAAAGCAAACTTGTTTGTATTATATAACAATACCTTTGAGTTAGAGAAAGAGAGTAGTTCCTTAAAAATATTAAGATGCTATTGTGTTTGACTTTATTAAGCTATTAACAAAGCAAGCTGTTAACAACCAACTGGAAAGGTAGACAATTAGATTGTGAGAATTTTAAATAAAACAAAAGTTTCTGTTTTCTGAGATTTTAGAATAACAGTCTTAATTAAGCCTTTGTTTTATAATTAAAAGTTACTTAATATTGTTATTTTAAAACAGGTTTTTTTCAGAACAAAGAAAGAGAGTTTGGGCACGTTATTAAAAATTTCTTTCACGTCCATAGACAATTGTAGGTTTCTATATCAGTATATAAGTTAAATGAATCATCAATATCAACATACCGTTACAGAGTTGCGTTGATTGCTACAATAACCGGTAGCAAGAATGAATTTGTAGAATGAGCATTCACCGTATTTGTTCATATCTACATAATCTAAGACAGAAATTAGGATACCCTAGAAGCTACAAGGGCAACTTTAACTTACATTATTTTAAGTTAATGGAATTTTGAAATAGATACCCGTTATAATGTTGAAGCTTAGAGTTTAGTGAAGAATTGACCTAAGCTTTTAAAGTTCTGACATTTTTCTCCATGCTGCCCCTCCGAGCAAACTGATTGAAACTTGTGAGTCGGTCACCCATCTTTTCTCACACGATCTCCATGCTAAAGACAGCTACATAGTACGTAACAATACAGTAAGAGTTGTCCTAACCGAAAAGCTTTACTTTCCAACTACCAGTAAAAAGCTATAGTATTTATACATGTTATATTTTCTGCTTGGTTTGACTCTCAAACAGCCTAGCTATGCTTCGCTGACATAACGTAATTCATATCGTACATCAACTCTTCATTTTGCTTTATCCTTCTGAACGAATAAACAGCTGACTAAAATCTGCTGGTTATAGTGGTCAGCATAAAATATTTACGCTTACTTCGCCAGAGTTTTCAAGAATCAAATGTAGGGAAATAAGGTTAGTGACTTAGTTAGGTTAGGTTAGTGACTTGTGATTTTCTGCAACTGCACAGAACAATCTATGAATATCTAGTAGTAGTAGTAGTTATGGCGAGACCGAAGTCTAGCAAGTAGGCCGCTTTCTTCCAACCCATTGACACCCACCGCTATCACCTACTTCAAAAACCTCTTCGCCTTGTGTAAACCTGCCCGGTTTCCAAATAAAGATTAGGATATCGGTCCACGCTAGGAAGTGCAACTCTTCCCTTTGAAGCATGGCTACACCAAACGTTTTAAACCTCAGACGCTGGTAAGCTACGCATTCTCCCAGGTACTGTCAAGATCCCTATCAGAAAACTTGCAGTCCTTCGGCTCCTTCCCCATTCTTGTGATGCACAGGCAGGGTTCCGGTCCTAGACAGATTTCCTCGGTCCCGAGTTTGGCCAGTTCATCGGCCTTCCGAAAGTAGGAAAAGGTTAGTGGCTGCCTTGTGATTTTCTACAACTGCACAGAACAGTATATGGATATCTAAGTTATTATTATTAATTTCGAACACAGCGCTTTTATTCATTCTGTATTTTTATATAGGCATAGTTTACGCCCAACTGCTCCCAAAAAACGGACCAACTCGGCCTATTATTCAAGGAACCGGCAATTGCTATCACCTAGCGCAATTGGCAAGAATGTATGCTAGGTAGCAGCCGAGTGTCTCTGAGTTCGCCCATTAGTTTCACAAATAAAAATATAGAAAACAGCAAATTCCTGTAAAAATTATTCATAATTGAATTACAACTTTTTTAATTAATAAGAAACGAAACGAAAGCACTATGACGTTTATATGCATTGCACTCATACCAGATGACACTAGCACTAGGGCAAAACATATATCTTCTTTGTGTATGTGAATAGAGCCGCGCCAAGCGGGCGTGCAAAGCAGGCAGCGCACGCGGGAGAGGGCACCAAAAGCCAGAAGGCGCCTTCTTTAGTAGCAACATCATAAAAATACAATTTGCGAGCAGAGTATACAATTTCTACATATAAATTCAATTGGTAAAGCAACACATTAAACGCATTGACACCCCTGATAATTATGTAATAAATCTTACATTACACCTTACTAAACAGTCAAGTAGTGAATGACTCTGGATAACTAGCATTTATGTAGGTATGTAGGTTGCACTAGCGGATTTATTCTTTTTGTATTTAACTCCTACACTACGGGAGAACCAACAGCTTAAGTCATATGTCTCCCATCTGCCATGCTACACAATCACACACGCATAGTTGCGGCAGCTAACTTTCCACTTTAGAAAAATTCTGTAGCCCCAAGCGGGACTCGAACACGAGTGATGCACTGATACCACTCGTCTACCGCTGACCCAATATTTTATTAAAAGTGATATTAAAAGTTCCATTTGTTTAATGAAGTTTTGCACATTTGCTGTTAAGTGTTGGCTGCACATATGTGAAGTTATTGTGCGTTACACAACGCTAAAAATTAGGTATTCTATAAATGAATATAAAGTATGTTAACGATAATACTAAAATAATTATTTCCTTCACAAACTCAACACAATATTAATGAATATGAATATTAACCCTGAACGTGGACAAAAAACAATTCAAGATTCAAAGTATAGACGAGCTACTAGCCTATCAGGATATTTAGCAGCAAATAAATCCCTCAAGCATTTCTCAAAATATTTTTGTCACAATACCAATGTAAATATTTTAATTTTTTTTAAATAGTGCTCTAATCTGGAAACGTGACAATGGCATTCCGATGTATTTTTCGACGCTGAAGCCGAATCCGACCTCAGAAAAGCACATATACCCTCAAAATCTTACGCTTGATCCAAAAACAAACCTCAAAATGGAGTAAAACCACTCCTGACATATGGTGACAACAAATACACGAAAAAATGGTTGGAAACAGCAAATGTTTGGTTTTTGGAAATAGACCTCTGGTACATGATCAGTAACCCCCCACCCACCCCCTTAAAAGGGTGAAACCACCCTAAATTGGGGTATAACCACACCTGAGATCAGAGTTACAATAAATAAACACATGCAAAATAAAATAAATGGAGTTAAATCACCCCAAAATGTGTTCTGATTTGTGTCCTACAACGAAATTTTTTACCACGTCCTTAAAACTCAACCAAGCTTCCTTTTCAATTGCAGTCACTGTATTGAAGACGTGGATTGCCTCTTTCAACAGTCCAGGCATTTTTTTATTTTTTTAATAATGTCATGAGGCTCCATAGGCTTACAAAAGTTTCTGAAGCAGTACTCTAGATGGAGCTAGGTTTTGAATTTCTTTCACTAAGAAAATGAAGACATAGATACTAGGGTAGATCTTATTTTGCGACCATCGAATTTTTTGCATGCGACCCTCTATATTTGTGCTAGTCTGTAAAAAATAAAGCTTGCAGAAGGAAAACTCTATTGGACAATGGAAAGAGGCACCACAATCGATTTGAAATATAAAAAAATTAATAATTTTCCTCTAATTCTACATATAACTCTAATTTAACATTTTAAATACGAAATAAGTTATTGTTATGATATAAAAGTATCATCCTTTAGTTGTCTAATAACAATATTTACTTAAAAGTTTAAACAAATAATCGAGACTTCAGATTTTTACAATACAGAGCAGAATTACAGCAACGATGCACCGTCTAAGCGAGGGCACGGCTCTAGCCAACAACCGATTTCATACTCGCTTGCTTGTCCTTTACTACAACTGATATCACAGTCAGCAAAAATGGAGACAAGAATAAGTGATAAATCGTCTTTATTACACTACATATTTCGAACAACAAATTGTTGGTGCAAAATTGCCGAGTATCGGTCAGGTTTTACGAGCGCTTTGTAATTTGTGAAAAGTGGGCTTGAGTCTTCGCACTAGTGCGGCTCTAGTGCTAAAAGAAGTTGAAATGAAAGGCACGAATTCCAGTGAATAAGGCAGCAGACAGTATTAACAAGTTAGAATCGTTTTATTAGAAGTGGAGAACACTAAATAAGACTTAGAATCGACGAACTGCGATTCATATACGACAAGAACAAGAATTTAAAGATTCGTTGGACGATGTATTTGATATCAGTCATTGAAATGCTCTGGAAATGATTGACAACGAATAAGACAAAATATTTCTGTCGAAGCAGTGGGAAAGGGCCAGTTGGAATGATGGGTGCTAGTGATTACATTTTATCAGAAAAAGGGAAGCGAAAAACTCTTTGAGCAGAACGAACAGAGATGCTGCAACAAAAGTGCTCAATAATCAATTACTGAAGGTATTTTTAGTAATTCAATCATTTCAAATATATTTCTAACTTATTAAAAATAAATTTAGGGAATATTCTTTGACATTACAAAAACAGTTTAAGTTGTAATTTACGTCATACAGTGATGAAGGATCAACGAATGTTCCATTATTTAAAGCTTCCAGCATTGAGAACGTTCCTGACAAATTGCAGGTCTCCATTGCCTCGGAAGTTAGAGGTGATTTGGATACTCCTTGGCCTAGCAATCCAAAACAACAGAGAAGAAGAGGAAAAAACAGGTTTTCTTCAAAACTCATTTCAGCTTTATTTAGATCCATGCAAAATTAGTGATCGCGATGCAGTTCTTATTATTATAACAACAGCAGAGGGTTTTAGGACATGATCCGAACGAGTTAATAATCAATAGATCTTCTCTTCGATGATTTCGTTATTGTGTTTGAGCAAAAAGCAAATGACATAAGACATACAAGTTGCTTTTTGCAGTTATTACTCTAAAAATTGCAAGGGAGATATGCGGCATTCAAGTTAATTACATGCAAATAAATGCGAAACGGAATGATCAATTCTGTCAAACTTAATACGCTACCAGCAAACGTTGATCTTTTACTTTAAGATAATGTTTGAATGTCTTTCTTGGGCAAAGAGATTAAATCGGCACCATCGGCGTACAGTTTGCCGATGTTTGAATTTTCGAACAATCGTCGCCGATGTATTGGTTGAGTCGTAGTCTCCCTTAAGTGGACACTTCCTATAATCGATCGGGCAGTGGCCCCAACTAAGGCTTGGTGAAGGAACTTATGAAAGCATGAAAAAGGGCTGGAGGATTCCGATGTACCTAACCTAAGTTAGGGAATAGTCCTAATACTGGACGCAGAACTTAGCCCCGTATGAAAGAGGACGGGAGGGTTCCGGCGGGTGAGAACGTACATCCCCTGTAATCGCTCCGGCACTAGCCTGGTGAGCCAGTAGAGGGTAGATAGGCAATCTCGCTCCGTCCAGTGAGCAACTGAAAGTAATTTCCATGGAATTGCGCGCTGATTGAGGGTATCTCAATTACTTCCTCTTGGAAGGAACGTGGGGATATAGTTATTACAGGAGCACCACGTAAAACATACGTGTTGAATCGTGTATTATTTTCCGTATTAGTACATACACACACACGCGCGCGCGCGCGTGTGTGTGTGTGTGTGTGTATATCCAGATCAGAATCAATGGAATTGGAAAAATGAGTATTTCTTGTTTTTTGGCAAAGTATAAGTTTTTTCCCATTGCCCGATCGACTCCAGATTTGGGGAAAATTAACTTTTCAGTATGTAGAATAGACTGCAGGGATCGCGTGGATCTAATTTTGAAAAAAAATTCTTCAAGAGTATGTAAGGTTCACCCTAATACATACGTACTAAAGTAGCTCATACGGAAATTAGTACTTAGTTTATCTCAATGTTATGTCTGAGATGTCCGTGTCCGTGATCCATGTTCTCCGATTTTTATCTACTTTGGTGTGGAAATTCCCAGGTGTATCTATTAAGAAATATGAAGTTGTGCTTTTCTCGGCGTTTTTGGGGATCATTTAGCTTTAAATGGTCATGTAAGATGACATCAGTAGAGTAGTGGTGGTGAAGAGTCAACATTCTAACCGTTGATTCTGAATGTTGAATGCTATAATGTACTAAAAGTTGTAACTCTTTTAATTAATCTGAGTTGAATTATTAGTTACTAATAGGTATATTTCCGCTGAAGAATGGATAACTACAGGCAACAGAACGAACGATCACGAATCGTGTTCATGAAGTAAGAAATTTAAGTTTTTAGATTTAGAATTTTGCTTGCTGTTTGAATAATAGTCGTTTTGCAATACTTATTGGATTCGACAGATAGGAGGTGGCAAATCCGGTTTAGAAGCTGCCAAATGGGGTTCACGTTAGGAAAAATGTATTATTGATCATCTGATGAAGTGTCGTAATCTTGTTTGCATGTTTGAAGACAATCTCAGTATTATATAACAATATTTCAATATTACTTACAATAAAGTAGAAAATCTATAAAATGCATTATTCGCTACAAAAGACAACTGTCTTGCACTCTTGAATTTTATCTTACATTTCTAAAATATTTTCTCAAAATTAATTGATTATATTATAATGCGGTTGAGAATACCTCCTCGTTCTTTGCGTTATTAATCCGTCAAACGATTGTAGTTCTTCTAAGCCCGTACATCCTAATAAATTATGCATCACTTTGTAGAAGTTTTACACGAAGGAGCTGTCCTTCCATAGAGCACATGCCCCAGTTGCTAAAATTCTAAGAACGTCAATTCTGCAACTGTTAGTTTATTCAGGTCGAACTTTGTTCCTTTTGTTGATAAATAATTTAATTATTTTTGTTTTAAAATTTATACCAAGTATTCGACCAGTTATTTATTAAACTTGAGTATTATCGTTCCGAATAACCTATTTTATGGTAAATGATCGTTCGTTTGTGTCGCTTTTTACAATTTTCTCCAAGAAAGAATTTTAATTTAATCTGCTTCTAAGTTTATGTACTTTGTTAATTTTAAGATATATTCAAATGTAGTTTAGCTTCACGAACATCAGAAAATCTGATGTACTTTGAACTAGTACAACCTTCATGGTTTTGTTAGTGTTTTTGATTAAGATACGTAGACAAAACACGTCTAATGATTTATTAGTTATGTTTTCATAATAGATAAATAATGTATTTATTTGAAATTTTATAAAATTATTTGGCTATAATTACGTTTCTGTTAGTCATTCTATTATGCTTGTATTATTTATGATATTGTAAGGATTGAGATGTTTGTATTAGAGATTATCTTGTAAGTTTCTAGCGTAAAATTACATTGTATCTCTTTTAAATGTACTACTAGCCACATGATTTTGTGCCCACGCTATTTCAAGCCCTGTACAGAATATATATGTATTATTGTCATACTTTTTTTAAAAACCAAGCAGCAGGTAACAAATCGTTGTTTTTACTAAATTTTCGTTTTTTACTTTATAAGTGATAATTTTGGGCCGAGCAAAATTTTTTATAAAGCATGACTTTTTATTATAAAATCAATAATAAAAAGAAGTTTTCTTCTTGTGAACCGTCGGGACACACTGTATATACGACAAAATATATGATTGTAAAGAATAGATAATTATGTTAGTATATTACGATCTCAATTCATAATAAATGAATGCAGTAGGTGACGGAGGTCGCGCTCCCTGATACAATCGTACACCGATCACGCGCCCATCTACCGCTACAGTTTGCTTCTTTCCCTATTGTAGTAACGCACTAGCTACCGCGACTAATGGAACGTGCTCCTACAAATGCTATGGTTTTCTTGATTCTTCGTCTTTATTAATACTTGGAACCACTACATAACCCAATAAACAATATTCATTACCTTAAGTAATAAAAAGTCTTTATAAGGGTTTTATTAAAATTGCGAGTTTATATTGGAGGTTTATAAGATTACTAATTGGTTGCGAAGTTATTTAGTAAGTACATAAAATTACTAAAATTTCCAAGAGCTTTAGGTTTTATAAAGTGGAACAGAAACGTTTCCATCACTAACTTATATCACTTATAGTAGCGGTTACCAAAGCTTATATAATAAGTTTCATTACTAAGTTGTAGTTACCAATTTATAAAACCAAGTGTTGAGTTCCTATGTAGGTGTAGGTGATGATAAATATAAAACTTACTCAACCCACAGTAATAGCAGTTACCGTTATAAACTCTGAGGGCTATTGGTGTTGAAAACACTGTAATAAAACCAAAATTTATATTATTTTTAGGTTAGTTTTAAAACCTGTAACCACACTTTCTATTAAGAAACCTTTGTTAACGCACAGAGACGTCAATAAAATACTATTTTAAAAGACATTTTTATACAATAATCTAGCACAACAACCCTGCACCACAAAAAATATAGAGTGCGAAATACTTTTGCGAGATTATGAATGTTGAAAATGCGACGACGGGTGGGAACTTGCAATTTATATAAGCAGCTTTGCAGTGGCGGCTGGTACTTTAGGAGGTTACCCTCACTCACAGTGAGAAGCGTTATCATAAGTTATATAACGTCACTTATGGCAACTGTGAATGGTGAAATTGTTATATAACAACACCTTAGCGCCGTATTGTTTCTTAAATTTATATAGAGGTTTAGGAGTTGCTATGAGCACAGTAAAAGTTATATATTGGTTTTATAATGTCATCTTGAGCTGTTTTAGATACATCCGCCATATCTTTGATGCATTTATGTGGACAATATATATTTATGTGGAAACAAGCTAAAAAAAACTTTTTATTGAAATTCTAAAATATTTATAAAATTGGCGGCGCTTTATTTTTTTGACGTACAAATAAAAATCATACAGCCCAAAAAGAATTGCACCACAATTTTGGTCATTTCAAATATTTGCATGAGAGCCTCAATAATATCAGTGCATTTTTATATTAAGAATTAATCTTGTATGCGAAAGGAGAGATTTGGCCCGTGGAGATGTTAAATTCCATAATTAGCTTACTATCCCACCAACTTGCAAAGATAAATATAGAGGATAGTGATTGTGGTTACCATTATAAAGAAGTTTTATATCAGTTGCGAAAACACGCTCGTTACTTGATTAAAGGCGCATAAGGCCTATCACGGGTCTATGAGAAGTTATATAAAAGTGACAGCTATACGTTTATCGGCATTATTATAAAACTTAGAGTCATATAAGGTTATCAAACAGTGGTAACGGTAACCCTTATAGAGCTCGCCTAATCTCTTTAAGGTGTATATAGAGGTAACTGAAAAGTTGTCATCAACAATTTATGTTACCAAAGGTATTATAATGTGGTGATGGTGATACTTCGAGATTGTTTATTGGGAAATCTATTCATGCAGACTAAGCTGCAGGCAAACATTAGTACAATAGGTTCCTGTTCTTTGAATCACTGGTTATTTGAATCAGTCGCTTATATGAATCAAATTACCCCTTTCCTAAATCCCTTTCCCTACTATTAAATGTAATTTTTTCCGTTTATGGGAATCACTAAATTATATCACCACCAGATTCTTGCATCATTTCACACTGTCGATGAATTCTAGTCTTTGTACTTATGGTTAAGGTTAACCACCTATTACAAAGCGCATCAATAATTTGCATATCATTACTTATTATATTATAATATACTTGCTCTAGTACCATGTTTAAACGTGCAATTAAACTGTTGAATAAATTTTATTTAAAGTGGATATTTTGAAACAGCACCTGTTAGAGACACTTTAATTTGTAAATTATCAATACCTCACACATATTTAGTAAATTTGTAGTTTAAACAAGCATTTATAAAGTTAGCTAATTGATTTTTTGCTGCATTTTCAGTTAACAGTTTTAGAAATGGTACATATGTATGTTGAAATCCGTAACGTTTTTATAGCAGGCTTTGATGTTTGAACGGTACAGAGATATTAGCAGATTTTTATTTTACACCAATGCCTTCATTTGTAGATATCAAACCCAATTATAATACATCTGTCAATGAGAATTGAAGAGTCCATTTTCCGGTTCGATTACTGTTCGTGCACAAGTACACAATAACCGGTGTAAATAAATACTCCTTTAATGTAGGAAAAGAATTTTAATTTTATTAAAGGCAAAGTGCATTCGCTACTAATGGCAATGCCAGACTAGTGAGTTAAGCAAGGGTAGCAACCCTCGAAGATGCGCATGTCTCACATTGCAACGCCACTCTCCTTGCACAAAATATACATGTACACACAAAAGATTTAACAATTACAAAACATTAATTTTGCATATTGACATCTTTGTTATATAATTGTGTATTCAACGTATGTCTATCTAACTGACATTTAGGACCTGCCAATATTAAAAGTTATTAATCATATTCACTGTTTGTCAAAAATAAAACAGTAGCGTGAAAGTTCTTTATTATATTATTACGTCTAACTGTATTTAAATTGAATTTGGTAACAGCCAGCTGATTTAATTTCGTTTTAATTGCTTTTCCAGTTTTAGTGGTTATTCTCTATTTTACTGTAACAATATTTGTGCTAGAATTCATTCAAACTTTAATATTTTCTACTAAAATTTAAAGAAATGAAGAAAAGGCAACTTCGGATGAATCTCTACGCCACTAACAGCTTTGTATAAACGTCATTATTGTATGAATCTTTCAGAATATTGTACGACACTCAATTCATAATTTAGTGTTTCTGCGGTCATCAAACAAACTCAAAGTCATTAGTTATGATTTTGTCATCTTTATTCTTAACAGTTTTTATTTTACAATTGTGAAACCAGGATCTCAGAATTATCAGCCTCCAATTAGCCTTGTTACGAAGCAAATCAGACCAGATCCAGGAAAATTTAGCTCACTTACCATAGTTCACATAAAAATGAACTCTCCTATAATTGTGGCTACTACTGAACTGTAGGTTTTGACGTTGGTATTACTTTTGCTTGGCGTAGAAACATACTGTATTGTATTGTAACGTTGTTGCTTGGTTGACGAATTTAATTGTTCAGGATTTATTAAATGAGTCTCGTATTTTAGCATTTCGAATTCATTTTCCGCTAGCTAAAATACACTTAAAGGGACATTGTATTTTAATATCTCGGATTTATTTTTCATTATTTACAATAAACTCAATATACCAAGCTTGTATTACAAAATTGGAATTTATTCCTTGTCTGTTATAATAAATAGAACTTTAAACCGATTTCTGGATTTATTTGTGACCTCATTTGACAAATAGAAAATGTATTTCGCCTCAGTTACCCTTGTGGTAAATATATAATAGTCCGAGAAAACTTTTTATGTTGAGAATAAACATGTTTCATTCTAAGATTCAATTAAGTGGTAATAAAAATATTAAATGCTACAGATAAAACTTTTTATGTATTGTTAGACCATGATATCAAGAATCTTCGGTAAATTTCTCTCTTTTTTAGTACAATCCATGTTAAGGAGGTTTTCCTTCTCTTCTAGCATTTAGAACGGAGTAGATATCAAGTAGTTTGTGCACTAAAAATCTGTTTGGAATTTTAAATAATTTTTAAAACTTAAACAATTTATCCTGGTTTTTATTTTTAATGGGACTAAAGGTTTGTGGATTTGGTTGCCCAAGTGGTCTTAAAACAATTAACAAAGAGATTTTAGGTCAACTACGGGTATTTATGTTCAAACTCTTTACAACAAACAAAATATTTACCTATCAATTCAGTTCAAAACTAAATTTGATGCAATTAGTGTTCAATTAAATTTTTTATTTTCGTGAACATGTAATTTTATTATTGAATTTTCACGGATCAGGTTCCTAAAAATTAAGTATGTTGCGAAATTATTTGTTGAATGTACAAAATTTAACAGTATTTCCGTAAATGTAAACTATATCAAAGTTAATACATAATCTTGTTTATTGTTTCCAGCATCACTTTGTGGAACTCCATAATCATGAAATAAATAAAAATTAATAAAAGCTTCACAGTTTTATTACAATATAACCTGACAATATTGTTTCGACAGCTATGCTGTTTTTCTGCAATATCTGCTTTTCAAAATTAGAAAAGCAACAAATCATTAATAAAAACCCACAACCACCTAAACTATATGGACTAGTCAAAACACATAAACAGAATATGCCAATAAGACCAGTTGTATCATACATCAATGCACCTAATCACATTTTATCCAAAAAACTGAACCAGACACGATAGGTTACAAATCGAAATACTCTGTTAGAAAATCATTAGAATTAGTAGATAAGCTGCAAAACATACATCTTCCACCACATTCAAAACTTGTTAGTTTTTATATTTGTAACATGTTCTCCAGAATACCCCCACAAGAATGTATTCCTTTATTAGATAGTTTCTTGATCAATAGTAATATAGAATTAGTTAAAATGTTATAGTTAATTCAATTATTTGAACTTTGTATAAGTCAAAATGATTTCACTTTTAATAACATAGTTTATTTACAAAAAGATGGTTTACCTATGGGTAATTCGCTAAGTCCTAGCTAATATATTTATGGACAAGTTCGAAGATCAAATATTTGAATTAAACCTCTCTAAACACATTATCTTATGGTTTCGGTATGTTGATGACATTTTAGCTTGTTTTGATAGTTCTTTTGAGGTTATCAATGAATTTTTAATTCTTATTAATAGTATCCACCCTAACATAAATTTTACACTAGAAACAGAACAAAACAGGGCTATAAACTTTCTAGACTTAAATATCAAGATTAACGCACACAATCTATTTGAATTTTCCATATACAGAAAACCAACACAAACAGACATAACAATACCAAATGAATCTTGTCACCATAAAACACATAAAATAGCAGCCTACAGATCATTAGTACACAGAGCTTTAACTGTTCCACTAACAAAACCAGATTTTACCAAAGAGATATCAACCATTAAACAACTAGCACATACAAATCATTACAATCCGAACATGATTGACACTTATATTAAACAAAAAGATTGTAGGTTAGCTATCAAAAGAATATATTGACAATCAAACAGAAGACATAAATTACATATCTATACCATATTTTGGTAAAATATCAGAAAAGATTGCACATATACTAAGAAAAAACAACAATTATAAAATAACATTTAAAACCAACACTAACACTTTTTCATTTGTATTTAATGCTAAAGACAGAACACATGATATCATGAAATCGGGCATTTACCGTTTAAATTGTTCTTTTTGTACTTCGGTATATATTGGACAAACACTTCGAAATTTTGACATAAGATATAAAGAACACGTACGTCATTACAAAAATAAACATCCTGAAAAATCTATTTATGCCAACCATCTTTTAGAACAAAATCACACAATGACTCCTCAAATAATATTAAATTCCTACATTTTTGTAATAACAAACGCAAACTAGACATTTTAGAAGCCTTTGAGATATACAAACACAAACTCAGGGTTACCTTTAATGAATGAACAACTTGAGCTCAGTAATTCTCCGTTACTGAAAGTATTAGATATTTAATTCTGATTATTATTATTATTTTATCTAGTTACCTATTTTTGTATCTACCTTAGCGTCGTGTTTGTTTATTTTGAAATTGTGTCAACAAGGGCTAAAGTTTAATAAAACGTTTATAATAATAATAATGCGACGATTGAGAACATCAAATTCTTAGTCGCACAATCTTTGAGATGCTTTTTAATATTTTTGGCTTTATGTTGAGTCAATTTAAAAATCGATCAATATCAACTCTTACAGAATTTTGAGTGCATTTACTTTAACATATGTTTAATAACCATAATGCCAATGCATTTCTTGAAATAATTTTATTTTAATTGTAAATATTACAGTTGCTTAATATATTTTAATTTTGTTTTGTTGAGTTTGAGTTTTTATGTGCTATATTATGTTTCAGCATCTGCTTTATTTGATCTTCTGATAAACGTGAACTATAAGGTTTTAATAAGAAGGTTAATAAGAGTAAAAGTTAATTTATTCAGTGACTTAAAATTTAACGTTTCTAGGTCTTATTGTTGTGTAAGGTAAAGTTCATAAGCATCTTATATTTGATGTAGATCTTTCTGTTTATTGTAGATTATGACCGAACCTATTTTGTTGTCTATAGCAAACTATAGTAATGAGTAAGCCACTATTTAAGCTCGATAAGTCGCGAGGCTAATTTTTTATTTCGTTTCAGTTTTTCTGGTTTACCCCGAGTTTAGCTTAATAATGAGGTTGGTATATTTATTATTTACTTTCGACTTAATCTACATGTCGTAAGTGGGATCTAATTACCACTGGGAACAGGA
Organism: Agrypnus murinus; assembly: GCA_929113105.1. Classification (NCBI taxonomy): domain Eukaryota; kingdom Metazoa; phylum Arthropoda; class Insecta; order Coleoptera; family Elateridae; genus Agrypnus; species Agrypnus murinus. The sequence continues at coordinate 142,098,591 of OV816026.1, forward strand.
AAATATACTTAATACAATTCATCCATTTAAACAAAGAAATTATCTATCGGAAAAAAGGCAATTTTGATGAACGTGAGTGTATCAAAGAAAGTTTCTCCTATTTTAAAGTTCACAAATGAAAATGCATATGAAACTTTAGGATATACCATCTTACCCTGGAAAACTAGTTTTCTACTTTTCTATGGTAAAATAAATTTCTAGGCAATTTTCCTTGACAGATATTTGAAACCATTTTCCCCTCTTTTTACTATTCTAGAATCCCTAAGTGACTTTCTCCACACGTGTCTTCTGTGACCTCAAAACCTTTACATAATCTAAGTTTGTGGCTTTGCCCACTTCCTCTGTGTTTTCCTTGAGAAGTTCCAGTGAACTCGTGGGACATCAAGCAGATGACATTTCTATAGCAAATGGGCCTAGTGACGTTTTGCTCTTTCAGATCTTCAACGCGTTTTTTTACAATACGCGTTTTCTTTCGATGCAATGATAAATAATCGAATGTCATATAGAACATTATGAATGAATCAAAGAGAGAAACCTCAAATAATATATATCATCCGTCTTCTAAGCTTTCTGCGACATACATTATTTTAGTAATAACCAGCAAAACTAGGAGGAAAAAAAACAACTTTGCGTGCTGTAGGAGCATTAAAATTATAAAACAATAAAACACAAGATCGTAGCTTCGGATTAAAATACTACTTGCAATTGTTTCTAAAGGAATTCTCTAGTATTGTAATGGACGAAACTGCAGTATTTACCCGTTTTATTTACTTAAATCTTGACCTAAAAAATTTGTAGTTCTTCTTTTATATTGTTCACTATCTGAAATAACGCTGAAATACGGCTTTTCCAATAACTTTTTATAGATATCCTTAAAAAAACTTTCTTTCCATTGTTCTCCTACTTTTATATCCGTAATTTGATGTTGCGAAAAGTGACCTTAACCGTAAGGGGTTTGTCCGTGCGCCCGTCTTCTCCTTTTCAATTCTCCAGTTGCGGTTTAACGTCGTGAGCTCTTGGTCTAATGAAATTGCGTCCGTTTTTGTTCCTGCTTCTCAAAGAAGGCAAATTAAATTGTCATTGAGGTTAGGTTTGATAATTCCTATTGGCCTAGACGTTAATCTCACTTAGAGCTTTTATTTTTATAGACAATGCTAGTACAGTAATTAAAAGATATTCAGTAAGAAGTACGGATGTAATAGGGGGGAAATAAATTTTCTTCTCCTCTTACTTTAAGGTTCACTACTTTTATATAATAAAGCTACACGATACTACTTAACTTTCCATTAACATTAAAAGCCATAATTTAATAAAGTCTTAGTTGGAGGTTAGTAATCGAATTTCGAACGTTTTTGTGTTAGAAGTAAATTACAGCTCCTAGTAATTTGCAATTTATTAAGTTTCATTGATATCAAAGGGACTAAAATTCAAGACTGCTTTCGTTAGGTTTCTTCGGGATAGGGAATGAATTAGATACTCTGCATTATTGAGTGGAGTCATTCAGTTCATTGCAGCAGTCTTAATCGTTAACACTTTTTTGCCGTAATTTCTAATTTTTAAGAAGTTGTGTGTACACTGTTTTAATTTGATTGTCATCTCCACTTAACTTATAGTATTTTACTAAACTAAAATTAATGGAATCACGCACAGAAGATATGTAAATTTAAAACCGAAGCGAAAATTCCTTACAAAATTCCAAAATAATAATTTAAAAGAGACATCAAAGCTTTTAAAATAAAGAAGGTGTTACTACCTTAAATATTATTTAAAAATTGCTTGTTTAAAAAAGCTTTTTTTGCTTATTCTATGTCACTTAAAGTTCTGCTCAGAATAACATTATTTCTACACTACAGCGAATAACAACAGTTGACTTAGCTTTATTGGTTGTTACGAACAGTTGTAATAGATTGTGATGTAGCTCGTGCTACCCTTTTTGCATACAAACTCTCTTCAAAACCACTCTAATGCGAAGAGAACTTGTGTAATAAACAGCAAAAATGACATAGAAATGGCTTTACAGATTACAAAGCCTTATATAAATTGCAATATATTGCAATACAAAATATGTAACCTTTATGTTGCAGAATCAAACCGAACTTTTGGTTTTAAAAATATAAGAATTTTGAAATTATAATTTCCGAAAAGGCTGGAAAAGATTATATGCATCTGGTATGCGCAAAATGCATTTCTTCTTTATGTGTATGCTTATTCCGTATTCGTACAGAAGTACGAAAACGTTCCCCCTCTGAAGTTCAATATTTGTCGCACAAATAAGTATTGCACGAGGAAGTTTGATCTGGTTACTACTTCCAGAAACAAAAAATAATAATTTAAAAAATTACTCTGAATCATAGATACTAAATAGAATAAATAAATATGCAATTTCAAAGTACGTACTTATTATATATTAATACCCAATTAAAATTATAGTTTTGCAATGTATTATAACTACTACTACCATCTATGATAATTTATTTTGAATAACTATTGACAAGCAGGTATGCAAACGTTCTAAATTCCAATATGGTATAGAAAGAATTGAGACACGAATGATTTACGACCTTAAATAGTTAAATCCTTCTTAATAATAAGTACATGCATTGCGTTTTCATTCATGTGTCTCTGTATAGCGCTACCTAGCGCTGGATGACCCAAACCCTATTGAACTACGCGATGTAAGAGAGAGAGGTGAGGATCCGAGCTTGAATTCTTTTTTCGTATTTCAACAAAAGCAACAAGTTACTAAAGCTTACCCATTAGAGTAAGTAGTTGGCACCTAGTACGATATTTATTTCTAGGTACTCATTTTAACAAAGCTACCACTTGTGTAAACATAACTATTTCCACAAGTATCACATTCCCCTTTTGGTCACGTATTTAAACCATTTTCCTTTAACGTATTGCAAAAGGACAACCTATATTAATTTTTAATTAAGTTAATTTTTTAAAAGCACGCTAATAAATTAATTTATCAAAAATATAAAAGCATTTTCTGACCTCTTTATAGGCAAATAAATTGTTTAGGTTAGCCAAACTCTCTCCGGCATTAAACGTTCACAAAGGAATGTACCGCTTTTGCAACAATATTTTGCATTTTATGAGACATAACTATACTTCGGATAAAGTTCATTTGAGCAGACCTTTTTTCTTATCCTAAATTTGTTTAATTTTATGTACTTTTTGATAAACATGAGAGAGAATTTGCCCTAATTTTGTTATTGGTAGTAATAATGTCAGACTAAACGTGCAAGTGGAACTTTCTGCAATATAATTACCCCTCTTTAAATTTTAAAAAGGAAGATAAACATTTTAAAGACTGCGGGATAGTCTCTAGATGGTGTGTGCCAGGTGAATTAATGGGAAACGTGCTCAAACATGCGAATTTATTGCAGCGGGATTATTTCCCCTGTTAATACTTATTAAGTTTGAACGCCTCATGGGAAAATGTTAGTAAACAGTCAATAATAACATCAGATTTTGTTGGTGTCAAGGTCATTAAGTGTTATAGAGCTTTTGTGGATTAATGTGAAATACGAACGTACCGTAAGTTATTTGTTCAATAATTATTTTCCAATATCAAAAAACACTGACGTTTGGTTTATGCTCTTTATTTAGGCAGGAATAAAATTGTATTTTAGAATAAAATGCAAAATAAAATTGTATCCTAAGTAAGTTTACTATATAATTCTGCTTGAATATTTTGGTGTCTCAAACAATAAAGAAATGTGCATATTAGTCATACGCTAGATTGTGCACTTTATTTACAACTAATTGACATTCATGAACGTGTTTAATAAATGAAAATTAAAATAAACTACTAACTGTTATAGATTAGATTGGTTAAAAAATGTTTTTGCGGTAAATATTTTCAAAAAAAACGGCACATAAGCCAGACTAATTTTTTTCCCTAAATTGTAAATTTCCGTCGCTACTATTTAATAATAATAACAAACATTTTGGGTGGCGCCCTCCATGTTGTTCAATTCTTTCTGTATCTAGTCTGGAATTTGTAAGCCTTTGTATTTAACACCCACGAGAATGACTTGATTACGCAAGTACATAAGTAGTCTCAGCCGGGTGCTACTTCGGAAGTATACGTTTTTTATGCTTTTTCATTTATGAGAGTTGTAATGGTTACAGTTTAATCGAGGGGGCTCTCATGCGTTTAAATTTTTAAATTTCTTTGATAAAGGTTTATCGTTACAACTTCCTTAGGAAGCAACTGTTTTTCATGACAATTCCAAATTCAAAGTACAACACGTGAAAAACGATTTCCGATTTTGTCAGCTGTACATTTTGTTTGTCTGGCGTAAAGTAGTCCTAAATAAAATATAATAATAATAAAGCTTTCTGCTTTATTAACTCATGATTCTTCTAAAGGTATAGTTCTAAAGTCGCCTTCTATTCTGTATCTACTCTTCTATTATCTATGCTGATGAAATCAGTAAATTACGATCGGTTAATTAAGTTTTTTGTAATAGTCAACTATAAAAAATACACTTTACACACTGTTGTGTACACATACACAACTTAAATTAACATTTTGCTTACTTTACATAGCACTATAAATTTTTAATTCTGGATGAAACGGAATACCAGAACATCTCCACTGATTAAAGACCACAGCAGACTACGCCAAAACAAGTGTATACTTTTTATTTAGCTTATAACTACTAATTATTCCAAAGTTGATGAAATTTTTTGTTTTAATTCTGCTTTGATAGTAAACGCTAAGAGTTGTAGCTAACGAAACCAACCAAACTTATTTAAAAATGCAATTTTTGCACTACTGAACTTATTTGTTAAGTAGCCAGAGCTACTTTATAGTTTTCATTTATCACATGTCCGAGTGTATCAACACGATAACAGGCTTGAGGTTTTCACTGAATTCCACGTTAATAAGATACGATCTGTATGGGTAGTAGGCGGGGTGAAACTACACCCACTCTAGAAATTGAAACAAAAAATCTTGTGTCTGCTACTTTGCTATATCTATTTAAAGCAGTTTATTTCTATTACATTTTTCTGAAATTCTGATTGACTAAATTAGTCCATAAATAGCAACCTTATTTTGAAACCTACTTGCATGTCAGTGGTTTTTCTGTCGATGTAAATCTCATAAATTGGAATTTATAAAAACATTTATACCTCATATTCTCGGTTTTCCTAATTAAGTTTTTGTAACATTTCTAAATGAGTTGGAAGAAAAAACTGAATTACTGTGTCTAATTCTGTAGAAATATAATTAAAATTAGTTATTAATTATGTTTTTTCGTAATTTTTAAATAGAAAATCTTTTCTAAGTACAGTTTTATATAGTACGCACACGGTAATTTTGTGTCTACCGATAAAAAATAATTTAAAATACGTCTGTAGTACCAAACAGAAAGTGTAGAATAAACGTCACGAATAAGAAGTCAATGACATAGGGAGAATAATATTTTCCTTAAATTCGGTTTGTTTTCTGATTTAACTTTCAAGCAACCCAAAAGCACATCTGCAAGCAAATATAAATATGTAATCTTCCGAAAAATACATAACAAGCAAAAAAAAATGAATTTTCTTCTGGGAATACCCTTCTCATTATTTGATTTCGAGGTGCGTAACCAATTTTACGACAAGGGAACCTCAAATATCGTTTTAGAAATCCATCTGAGTTTATTCAATATTCAAAACCATGAATGAATGAATAAATGCTTCCCTTTTACTGATATGTTCCCGCTACTTTATTCTGCAATTTTGCGTCGGATGCCAGCATTTTCGGACACTTTTTGTAGGGTTAGGAAGTAGGGAGGAACTCCTACTATCTATTTATTATTGTTTCATCTGTAATTGCTGCTTGTGTTTCAGGAAGAAAAAACAATTCGAAAGAAGAAAATTGGCGATCTGAAAATTAATTGCAACAGTTTTAAAAACAATAAGAACACTGGAATTGGGATGTTTGTTTCTTGGTTAAAAAGTAAACTCCCCTAGATGTGTATGTTTTGTTTTAGTATGTGTAAATAAACGATAGAAAGTTTTCTTACAAAATAACATCAGAGTTGTTATTCTATTGTTGTTAAGTATAATTTCTCTTCAAGACAAGCCTACTACTTTGGAAGTCTAACTTACAGAGTTTAAATAAAGTATATACTTGTTTCTTTAATACAGGTTATATCAATACGAGCCATAACCACTATTTGTACGAAAGCTAAGTATTATATAAATATTGTTACTACTGCATTACACTCAAAGTGCTTCATACTAACTTTACACTGGCGTGGAAAAAAACAAAGAACAAATGTAAGGTTAGTAGGTATCAATTTAGGTATTTAGTGTGACACCTTCCTTGTTAAGTGTTAATTGTTTGTCGTCAAGTTTTAAGCATGCATAGCTTTTACAAGCAATAGCAAGTATTATTTCAAAGATTTATTTGAAGTTTCAAAATAAACAACGTTTTAAATAAATTCATCCCTGCAATCCACTTTGCCACTTACTAAAAAAAGTACATGGTATTGCATCCACAAATTTTATTATTACTGGTTGATTGAGTAGTCGTAAATATTTAAATACTGATCAGGTTAAACTTTCCTATAACTACACTTTCTACGCCAGCAATTGATTAACTTCAATTGACGACAACGTTTTGTAAAATTCCCGCTCATAAAAAGATTTTATTCCACAATTTCAATAAATACATATTTTATGTGCATATACCAATAAATACCACTCAAGGGGTTAACTGCTGGAAAATGTCTTGTACACTAAATTTCACACTTCACGTACTTCATCGGCACTTTACCGCACTAAGATTTTCTTTCATATGTAGTTACGTTATCTGGTCAAGTTTTAGTTTTTGACGGGGGTAAAATAAAGGTTAAACTCTCGTTGCTGTCGCATTAACCGTCAAAACTCGTTGATATAGTTCTTATACATTCTTGCTTTGACAGCCGTGTTTTGGGAATTAGTTTTGTTAATTGTGTCTTTTAATTGCTCGAAAAACACTTAAACTATATCAATAGTGTCACAAATGAAACTTAATGCTTGACTAAATTAATAGTTAGCACTTGATACGTCGCCACACTGTTAGGTTCGAAGGCTTATTGAAAAGTGTGAATATACGACTCATGTTTTGTATTTTCTAAATAAACCATTCTACTTAAAAATAAAAAAATATTAAAAATTGTTGAATTTGCAACCCAGTTTAAACATTGAGTCAAAATACATTTGAATAGATTATGATGTGACGTCACCGCTCTACTTTGGGCCGGAACGAGACCGGACAGAGGAACGAACTTCACTTGAAAGTTCATAATTATTTCATACTTCGAAAAATTGACTTCTAATTATTTATTAATTTTTGGAATCGTTACTGATCACAGTACTTTACCGTATATACGTGAATAAATGTCTTGAGCCTCTGGCTATTTTTCCTAAAATTCGAGACAATGAAGAATTAAGTAATGTCTCAGGTCAGAAACACTAGCAGTCACGCACGACTATAAAAACGAAAACTGCTGCATGCACTCGGTACTGCTGACAAACTTTCAATTGGAATGATTTAATTTATCCAGCTTGCAGTTTGGGGCTAGCTGCACTAAAATATAAGGTCTCAATTCAGCATCGCCTAGAATAAGTCTATATAATTATGTTTAGTTGTGTTTCGATTAGTAACTTTTTTTGTCTAATGGATGCTAATTCGTATTCAAACGTCCCAAATTATGGCAATTGGATTTCGGTGGAATTGGTAAATTTTATTTCACAGCCTTTTGATTAAATTCTGTCTCGTGGACCAAAACTTCTATAACGGACAATTTTGCAGTTATAGCAGCGTTCATGCTGGACGAGCAACTTTAAAGATCAGTATGTCGAAATGGCATACATTAGACAATAAGAATACTAATGGAAACATTATTTTTTCAACCATAATTATATGAACCTACCATAAAGGAAGCTCAAATAAGACTTTTATATGCAAATAAAATTTCCTGTTCCTCATGAAGAATCTTTAGTATAAGGGAAATGACTAAAACTAAATTCGATTCAGTTCTTCTAAACACATTTCAATTCTTTACAGTTACAATTGTTATAATTCATGTCTTTGTAAAGTCCATTAGGTTACAAAAGCGCTAAAACCATCCAAAAGAAATAAGATATTTGTCAAAGTAACCACAAATTTATGATTCCACTTATTATACCTACGATCTCATTTTGACAAGAAGTAATATTGATAACACCATCAACATATGTCTTTCTCCACTCAGTAACGCCTTTTCTATAGCCAGATTTCAATTTCCCTATGGATATCTGCATAAAGGTTAGAGCACTATCTTTCATAAAGAAATACATGTATTCTGTTTTATGCCTACGTGTATTTGTAATATGTGCAGTCTGTAAACGTTATGACGCGCAGGACGTGTATTTCTTGGTAAATAAACGTTATGACTCGCTTGATGTGACGCGTAGCAAGTGTTGACAGAAAATTGATACAGTTATCTGAAAATACACGTCATTCCTCTCACCACAACTTTCCCACTTCCACCCCATCCATCTATCCAATTAGTAAATTGTCAACGACCATTGATAGGTATATTATATAAAAGATTTTCAAATTTGTACCCTCCCAATTACTTGAGAAAGTTCTGTTGCTTGAAGTTGTGTATGATAATTAACGAAGAAAATATTTTTCCGACAACTGAGAAAGGTGGTTTTCTATAAATCTGTAGAGTATCACAATCGAGTATACCTATGTTATATATTGTTTCTACAGAAAATCCAACAAAATCGAACGTGAACAGTCTATAAGAATAACTAATATCTACAACTTCACAAAAGTCTAAGCTTTGATAATGAAAAACTAACAATAACTTGGAAATTTGGAAAACTGTTTTTTTTTGTTAATGGGTTTCTAGTCAATGGGTGCATAATTAATTAATAATTGTGCCGAGACATAAGAGTACTAAGAATTCTACAGCTACCGAACAAGTTGATAAGAAAAACTATTCATAGCTTCGTTGAGCGAGAGAACTCAAGGAACGATTGGTCAACTACTATTTACATAATGTAAGGGCTAGAGGTCACACTTTTTTCAGCTACTTTCCGAATTTTTTATAAAAATTGTTTATAGAAAAATAAACATTAATAACTGTTTAAATTGTGGGATTACCTGTGTATTTGGTCCTTCAACTCCTTCGGATTGAAGGTGCAAAAAGTGAAAGTGTAAACAGAGCCTAACTATTTTCTTTACAACAAACTAGATATGCAGTACCAATTGTGCGAGTTTTAGATGTTCGCTTCAAATAAATTTAAGTGTTTCAAATTTTTGCATCCACAAAGAACAAAATATTAAATCACGATACCAAGATCAGATTGGTGCATTAGATACACATCTCTGTCCCATACGTTTCGAAATATTTGAAGTATGGAATTAAGTGCTGCTTATGGAAATAAAAAAATTGCTATACCTACACAGAAGTGTCATTTTTACTATTTGAAGTTCTAAATTATCCAGATACTCTTATGAAGACATAAGTGCTAATAATGGCCGATGCACTTAAAATCTTAATTTGAAGAATAGAAATTACCATTTATTACTATCTACATAATATACTATCGTACATACTTCAACGCGAAGAAGAACTTGGACTGCAAGTCTTAATTTATCAACAATTATAGTGTCACATAGAATGTGCCAGGCATAAAGTGAGATAAACACTGCTTTTTACCCCGTTTCGGTGCTTTTTTTACTAAAGATTGCTAGATTATATAAATCTTAATTAAATCTTTCTACAGTAAGATGCACTACACACCAAAATAAATATAGAAATGCATTTTAATAATAATATATAAATTTATTCCAGAACAGATAAAAACCCAAATACAGGAAATTCTACGATGTGTGACACGTAAGGTAAATAAATATAGTATATTGAATTACCAGTAAAAAAACCGCGAAACTATCGAAATTGATACCACATATTAAGTGACAGACAATATTAAAATTATCATACATAGTGTTGATAGGATTTCTATATGCAATATTAGTTCGTGGAGTCTTGATATAGAAACAAAGAGGTCGGCGCAATCAAATAATATACCTAAGTCTTTGACATTAGAACATTTCTGAAATGTAATGCCATCAATTCAATAATGGTATGCCGTGTGTAATAAACATAGATAAGAATTTTTCGAGTTACACTAATTAAAAACCAGTGTTTCTCACAGAATTGTTCTATTACGATAAGGAAAGCACCGTTAGCAATACCAAATAATTATAGGAACTCAGCTTAAAAGTATCGTGACATGGAGTAATTCAATATATTCGACATTACAGCAGACATTACAAGACCTTGGTTCACGTAATTAACGAACACACGTGTTCTTAATGCAGTGAATAGTAAATGGTTATGGATTGGCTTATCGCCATAAAACACCTCGCAAACCTTCATTGTCGTTCTCAGGTATCAATTCGTAATATTTTATGGATAATAGGATTTAAAATAAGCGCTAGCGCAAGACTAATTGACAAATTGGAACACAAAAGGTTGAGATACGAATTGAGTATCTTAATAATGCAAATATTAAAATATTTCTTAAGTGCAGTGTCGCACGTTCTGCATATTGCATGAAGCGCGTATGAAGAATTCAAGAGCCATGCAGCTATGCAAAGCGTGTAAATATAAGCTTATCATTTGAATTGCTAAAATGAATAATATCAATATTAGAAAGTATTTACAATTCAAGTAGAGTAAATGTTGAAAATAAAGAGTCTACATATAAGAGATAGAAGGTGGGCGTGTAATACAGCCAATAAAAGTTAATAAGTGCATAATGTCATTTAAGTAAAATCATTTTACAACATACCTAATTAAAATAAAAATGTGAATAGGTTTATAGCATATTACAATACGATATCGGTAACTGCGTTTTCACAGATCAAATAAACGTTGGAAAAGTCGAATTCTATCATATCGTATCGTATAATATATTTTTCGCTAACTTTAAAAATAAAAATCTGTTTATACAGAGTCAGAGTTGGTCAGAATTTTGATGACCATAACAGACGCGTTATGAATCATAACAGTTCCGTTATTTTGTTGTTTTCAGAGAAACCGACAACGATTCGGTAAGTAAAGCTTTCTATGGCAGTTAATAAAGCGACAAACAAATAAAAATAGTTGGGAAGCGCCGAAAAAGATACTAGCATCCAGGAATCTAATAATAATCGCCCAATTCATTATCCCAAAAAGTAATAACGTTATAATAGCTTCAAGGAGAAAATGTATTTCCATTAAAACCATAATTAATACTCCTACTTAACGGCCAGACGTAACAAATCGTATTACGATTTTTCAAGTTAAACAAATGAAATCAATCAATAAGCAAACAATTTCAGTGAAATAAAGTATTTTTTGTTGGATTTTCCACTAGGAGAAAATAAAGCAACTTCATTATACGGAACGAAATCATGATTATCAAAAGGTCACGTTTAAAAATGCAAAAAGGCTACCACAGACAATGTTGTTCCAAGAATACAAATTTACAATTCCATGATCAAAGCTACTTTTATGTCCTTTTATATATCTTTATATATCTGTATAGTACGTGCTGTACATGATATGTGATAACTAGTATAACACCAAATGAAAACGATATCACACATCTATATTATCCAAATTGAATGTGCGAAAGCATCACTGATAAGTTTTGAGCTTTTTTCTGACTGGTCGTTTTTGATTAATTGCTACCGGGCGGTATCTAATATCGTTACCACGAAATGAAACTCCAAAATAATCCCTCGGAAAGCAAATTAAGGCCGTCGCACACAAACGCGTATCCAACTAGCAATCGGAACACAATTATCTGAAAAAAATTACTCATCATTAAACCTAAAAAAGAGCTGTTAGCGTTAGGGAAAGCTGCTCTTTGAAAAATTGTCGTTTTATAAGTATCGACAGGAACCGAAATGGAGCAATAATCTACTCACCCCTTGGAATTCGTAAAATTGCGTTAGTATCAGATTAACCCCTGTTATTTATGACAGCCCCGAGTCCAACACATCGAAGAATAGACACATGACACAGGTTTTGATTCATTTCACTAATTACACTGATTGTTTTACACAAATTGTGTTACTATTAATTAACACTACTAGTTCAATTGATAATAATATGCATTGAAACTTTAAGGCAAACTAAAGCCTTTCAATTAGTTAGTTAATCCTTAATGAGTTCCGTGAAAATCCAACCTCATCAACGCTATGTAAAACTCGTACACACTAAATTATTATATTTTCACGGTACACTTTTGCAAATTTCAACTACTACAACAAATCAATTACAAATTTTTCTAATAATTCTAATATATTAAGAAGTAGATTTCCCTGTAAAGAAAAAACTTTCAGAATCCTTCGAAAATTTTCGCTGTAACGACCTTCGCGAAAACTTATCCTAAACAGTGGTCAGTAGCAGAAAACCGTAATAAAATCGCTTGAATCTAGTGGCACATGAAGGGAATGAACCGGTAAATTACGCGCGCTGGCCTGTCATCACGAACCGGCAATACTTGCCCGTCTCTATATTTACCGTTAGAAAGCTCCGATCCGGTAAGTAAGCACAGGATCCGCTCACCGCCAAAGAGCTACCGGTATTGACTGCAGCGCCTCGAAGCGGTAACCGAACCGATCCGAAATATAACGAAAGTATACGACATCCTGCGACTTATTGATGTGAGTACCAGCCCCTTTTGACAGGGGTTTTCAAAATTTTAGGGTAGTTTGTAATTTGCTGCTGTTTTATTGAATTTGGGGGTGGAAAATTGCAATTTGCATGTTGTTGTGTTATTTTATGGCGTTGCCCGGATCTCAACGCTCACGATTCCATAATTCTGTTAATAAAGCCCACTTAATTTTTTTCTCTGTCTAAATTAATGACTGCTTAATTTATTATATTTGGGGGTGGTTTGGGTCTTGAAATAATTTTACTTTTAGTTTTAGTTTCAGAAGATTTAAAGTAACGGTAGTTATTAAAGTTAAAATTACACAAAAGCGCGTAGACAAACAAGTGTCTCAAACAAATGATACAATTTTCATGAATGTCTGGGCGTACGTGCAAACCCGCCCAGTAACCATATTTAACGAGATCTTACCTAGACCTCACTTCTTTTGTAAACAATGCAGGTACTATTTAAATTTTCATTTCAGTTGTAGAATAATAATATTTCCTTTTACCTTGGCTAAAGGAGAGAAAAAAGGGTTTCCTCGGTGATGTTTCAACAAGGATGGTATCTTTCGTGTAGATTCTGGAAGAAGGAATCTTCAAGAATATGGAAAGATAATTGCTAAGTTCAGAGACCTACAGCGTTGCCTTCAGAGACTTCAAAGGCGCAATACGCTACGGTAAACTGCTTATATATGCTATCTTTTATTGAAGAAGACTGGGATTATATTCACAAAGGGATGTTTTCGGGTTATTTAAAGAAAAGCACCGTGCATGTGAAGTAAGTTAAGGATCTCTAAATGACTCCCGATACTAAATCTACTTACTAACTAGAAAAGTGAGAAGTTGAAAATGTCAAAGCTTCAGCAGATGAAAAACTTATATCTTTAAATAAGGAGTTTCCTCTTTGCTAGGATAGTGAATATCCTTAAATTAACTTCACTTCCTCCTAAGTGTACCATCTTTGCATTTTTCAACGAAAATCAGCTTATTTTTGCCTTACTCCATTTTAAATTTTCTCCAACTTGCTTGATGTTTTTCTGCTTCTAAAAAAAACTAAAGTTGAAAATACAATTTATTCTTGTCCAATACATTAAAAATGTCTCAATAAGGGAAATTAGTTAATTACATTTTGTGCATAGACAGTATTGAGATTTGATTAAACCCTTGTTGGAAGCATGCTCTCAAGGAGAGTTCAATCAAAGGCTTTTGCAAACTGTATGTCCATGTATTCTAGGAATTAGAGTCATTATCATCTTTGTATGCGGAGTTGTTTCTGTTATTACTGTTGCCGGTAACAAGTTTCCGGAAATAACCACAGCTGTCTGCATCAACTATTAAACAAATGAGCGCTACAGATATGAAACAAGCAAGAAAAATAGCTAAATGTTTGTGAAAATTAAACGTCATTTTATGGGTGCAATTTGTGATTAGTTTTGTGCTCTGAATATTTACTGTCTGTAGTTTCATTAATAAACCAAATCGAATAAGTTTAAGTTTCTAAAAATACAAATGTTTACTTTCATTTATCGTCAGTTACATTTCTTCGGAGCATCGAATAAATAGAATATCGTAATACAGTTGTAGAAAAGGCTTTGTTTCAAAACGATTATGGAGGTTGGTGGAACTGTATTAATAGATACTATTCTTTTTACAAACGTGTAGAATTTCTAAAATTAATGAGAACTTCTACAAAAAAACTTCTTTACGTTTCTAACAGCGTGTCGAAAATAAGTGTGAAGTCTTTTTCGCATTCATGTAGCAAAAACTAGAATAATTTTTTGTCAGAAGACTGACTTTGGATTTTCATGAGTGATTATTTAAATGAACGGAACCAAACATAACCTGTAGAAAATTCTAAGCCTAGCAACCCCCTCTCTCACCTCACCCTCCTCTCTTCCGACATATCACCCTCTCGAGCTTACCTCTCTCCACCGGTTTATTCTACAACATACATACGGAAATTCTACATTGAATCCATATATCATATGCTTAATTTACCATTCCTAGTTGATTCTAAGCAAGTAGATGGAGGATGTTAAGTTCCGAAGCGGACGAAGCGAGTGAAGTAAACATTCGGTCTCAAGCGTATAGAAATGCATCGATTACAAATGACGCTTTTAAAAATGCATAATTAAGAAATTACAAAACTAAGGAAAGCCTGCAAATCTACAGCGTAAAATCTTTCACTTAGAATTGCGTAGATCGACCCAGTAGAATTCGGAATCAAAGCCCTACAAAAATAAATGCTGTGTTTTAAGTAGGTATAAAGTATTTTAAATTTATGGTTTTAAAAACAAAGATTAAAGAAAATATAATGTCAAAGCTTATAAAAAAGAATTAACAAATCGGTCTTGTAGAACGCGTAAAGGAGAAATATCATGTAAGGGTTTGTAACAATTCAATACCTATTAAACACTCAATGAAGGATGATGGAAGACTAGACTGTAGGAGCTACAGCAGCCAAAGGCGCATGCGTTATTTCTATCATTTGGAATTAATGTATTGTATTACTTTTAAATACTGCCCGCGTATAAATTAAGAAATGATGAGAATAAAATCTAAAATCGAACTTTTAAATTCTTGAGGACGTCTATTAGTACATATTTCAAAAACATGACCCAAAAATAAGTGTAGGCAAATTTTCGAAAATTTATTTTTGAAAACTTTCCATGAAAATATTTCCGGAAACTTATTAAAATGCCAAATTTCAAAAAAATGTTACGAAATTCAAACGCACTTTTAAGAGGTAGGTAGGTAGATCAATATATATAATGTTCTTTATTGAACAACATTCCTATAATTAGGATTGCCTTATGGCACAGTATCCATTAATAATTTACAATTATAATAAAATATTAAAATAGTGTTGCAGGTTGAGTCGTTATCGAGAGCGGTTGTGTGACGAGCGGTAATTGGTGCGTTGAAATAAGTTGCAATCAATTGGATTTGGCAAGCGCCAATCCAAAGTATTATATTACTATAATACTACGAAAAATAAGATGGAGAAATGGTTTGCCCTAAATGTAAAAATGATATAAAAAGATCAGAAAAATATATAATCTGTTACGGATGGTGTGATAATGCGTTCCATCAAAAATGTGCTAGGTTAAGTAATGAAGCTTTAAAATTCATATCGGAACATGACAATATATTTTGGTGTTGTGATAGCTGTGCAGAGATGCAGAATTACAAAACTATAGCCGCTGTTGAAAATATGAAAAGAGCCATGGAAACATGGGCGCAAGAAATGAATAAATTGGTAAGAGATGTAGGCAGCCAAAAACAGGAAATATCGGAGATAAAAAACATAATACAGGAAGGTAAAGTACAATGGGAACAAAATAACCAACTGCTGGCCGAAAAAAGTGAGACAATTAAAATAAGTTACGCGGACAAATTGAAGAATAAAAAACATGAACCGGTTGTTATTATTAAACCCAAGAACGGCAATCAGAAAAGCAATGAAACTAGGCAAGAAATTCAGGAGAAAATAATAATTGAATGTAAAAATCAAGAGTCTACGAATAAATTAATGGATGCTGCAGAAAATCAGTTAGGTCAGAAATATAACGTTAAGATTTCTAAACAAAGAACACCGAGGATTAAAATAGTAGGATTGTTAACAAAAAGAGAAGAAGATGATATTATTCAGAAAATTAAGGTACAAAATCAAATTAAGAATGATGAAAACACAAAAATTAAGGTTGTTTACATGAATAGTGAAAAAAACCGACAATACGAGAGATTTTTCTGTTATTTGGAGGTGGACGGCGAGACTTACAGATCTTTATTGAAAACAGGTGTTGTAAACATTGGTTGGGACAGATGCAAAGTTTTCTGTGCGTTAGGGGTAAGAAGATGCTATAATTGCAACGGTTACGGGCATAAGGTTAGTGAATGCCGATAAGAAACAACATGTCCACGATGTAGCGGGCCGCATAGTATAAAAGAGTGTAAGAGTAATGAGAAAAAATGGACTTTTTGGACTTAAAAAGAGCATTTGAAACAATTGATAGGGATATCTTATTAAGAAAAATGGAAAGATGCGGGATTACAGGTTCAGCCAATAGATGGTTTAGAAGTTATTTAACTAATAGACATCAAATTACCAGGTTTAATGAAGTCAATTCATCCAAAAGACAATGCAATCTGGGGGTACCGCAAGGGTCAATCTTAGGTCCATTACTATCTATACTTTATATCAATGATATAGACACGCAACTTAATACCTGTGATATAAACCTGTTTGCAGATGATACCTTAATAACAGCATCGGACATAGATGTTAAACTAGCGATACAAAAGGTAAATTCAGACATGACAAATATAACAAGTTGGTTAAAACTCAATAAACTAAAACTAAAAAAATAAAATAACGTAATATTTGGCTTGCTGTCCTAGATTATTATGAAACCAATTATACCTATATCATTTTCTTTTAAAACATTAGAAAATTCTTTGGGTGTATAATTCAGATTTGATTGCTGATAAAGCCTCAATATATTCACTCTAGATTTATCACTGCTCTAAAAAATTTTTGTTTGTTTACATGTTATTCTGTGTTTTTTGTAAACGCTTCATTAGGTGCTTTTTAGCCGCATTAGGAAGAGCATAATTTTGGCATTTTTGTACTGGTTTTCCAAATATAGAAACATATTTTTATCAATCACCTAAAAAATACGAAAAATGTCCGTGGGTACCTGACTGCTTGCCTTTTCGTTAATATAGAAATTTTACTTCGTTATTTAGAGACAGTTTTATATGTATTTTTTCTAAAAGGGCAGTGTACAGCACAAAAATTCGTTATATAGAGAAATTCGCTATATAGAAGTTCGTAATATGGAAGTTTGACTGTATAAAAAGTCATTCTTTATTGTGCGAACGATTTAAGACACGAGCGAGTGTTTTAAAGGACGTGAGTGCAATGAAGAGACTTTTTATATGTGTATCTTACAACGATTTATCTACGATCATAACATTTTACCTATAAATTAAAAGAGTACTCATTTTACTTAATCTTTTTTTAAAATGTGTGGACTTATCTTTTGATTTTTACAAGCTAAGTTGTTTAGCAACCAGTTTGTAAAATATTCATAAATAATTTTCCATACATTTCTTGTTGATATAACTTGCAATTAAAATTTTATAACTCGAGTTCACTAGACGTTAACTTTTTACACGAAAATCAGTGTAAAAGGTATTTACTTTTTGTATTATAGTAGATAAATTAAGTTAAGCTACATTCGTTTTCTATGTGATAATCTCCTATGACGTTTGATAGGAGTGGACACAAGATAGTTAGCTGGAACAAAACCTACTGTAATATACAATTCATTCAGCGGCCATGGCAATACTGAATTATATTTTGTTTGTAGGCCATATGGTACACATTTTGATTTAACTTTATGTTATTTGTTTTTCTAGTGATGGGCTTAGTAATTTGATTGTACGGGGATACCCGCAGTCCGGGGATACCCGCACTAATATTTTTAAATATGTAGTAGTCTTTCAAAAGATCTAAACAGAATGTTTTTATATTATTATATTTATTATACCTATGCAAATAGGTATGTTAGCTTCCTTTGCACAGGATTCTAGCTTGCTATTGTGGGATGCAAGGTGGTCAGTGCGGATGGTGATCAGTGCGGGGGTGACCGACCCGGGTTAAGGGTGCATTAGTTTACAGTGGAAGACGTTCATGTGCGGACGCGTTCACAAGACGACTAAGACGATTAAAGACGAAAGACGTTTATTATAGATTTATTATTCCTGTAATCTCATATTTTACCTTGTATTATAATAATAATAACTACTACAACCCATAACCTATACCAAGGCTCCAGAAGCTATAAGCTTGTGGGGGTGGGAGGAGGCGATTATTATTATTATGTAGGCCCAATGTGCGGCTGCAGCCGACTTACAGATGGAACAGCGCAAATCCCACATTTGTGTCACAGCTAAGGAAAACTGCAGAAAACCTTAACCAGATCTGCCGGCGCCGGGAGTCGATCGCGGGCCGCTTGGATGAAAGTCCGGCACGCCAGGCATTACACTACCAAGGCTGTTTTAATTAAAACATAACATCTACCTACCATCTTTTATTATACGATACCACATTTTTTTGGGGGCTCAGAGCCTGGATATGTCAATTTATTGACCTAAATGCGAGGTAAATATAGTGATTATCGTGAAAGTGAGTATGACCAGCACAACGAGAAGAATAAAATAATAACATTTTAAAGAAAACGCGGGGTTGATCTGTGGAAATAAGAATTTTGTCAAGTTGTATTATAATAATTAACTGTTAAAGCGTGAAAAGTGAATTCGTTTACAAGGCGATATTGAAAAATAGTTAAAAGTTACGTTTTAAACATTTTGAAAGACAGGAATTCTTTTAAAAATAAAGAAGTGACAAGTGAGGTGATTTAAGTGTTTGTTAAGTTGTGGGCGTATTTTTCAACTTCCCGACTTTTGTGGAATTTTGAGTTCTGCAGAAACACGTGTGTTGGTACAAAGGAGCACCGCCGTTCATAGCCGTTCATAGCGACGCAAAAGCTTTACAAGGGTCATAAGGATATAAATTTCTTTTTTTAAATATCGCGTGTGACCGAAAAGGCAAAAATTCAGGGGAAATAGTACAGTGAAATACGATACGCTAGAACTGTATTTAGCTACCAATAATAAAGGACAGCATATATTTTGTACTATAATAATAATAACCTGTACAATAATCTGCCTCTTTTACTCAGGTTTGGAAGGTTTTGAGAGTATCTAGTAACAACAATATTCATTTAAGGGACGCCGCCTCAGTCACCTCAGCTACTAGTTTGTAGGAAGACAATCAATATACCTACTTACATACAGGGTGTAGAATCGCTTTACGCATAATACAACTTTACGTGAATTTCTTCAAATCCTAGTATTATCTACCCTAATTATTTTACAATAAAGATATATTAAAGTGTAGTCACTTTACCTAATTACACATGTCCCACCCTACTTACAATCAAACATTGCCATTGGTAATTAAATAATCATTAAGCATAAATGTTATTAATTAATAATAATTTTTTTATGAAAGTATGAAATTACAGTTTTTCTGACAAAGAAGTTTACAATTAAAGCGGACTTTTGTTCCACGAGTAAGTATGCAAACAAGATTTAATACACACTTATTTCTATGGAAATCATGTAAAGAAGTGCATTTTCTTAATCCTTGTAATCATCCTTGTAACATCCTTGTAAATCCTACACTTTCGTAGAAAAGATATTATGTATCAAGCTTGAGTAAAGGACTACAACGGGTACAAAATTAGTACGATGGGGGAGTATTAATATGGAAAACGCGTTAATTGGTGACTGTCTTCAGAAACACAATTGCAATAAGTACTAACTGACTTCAGTTAGTACTTAAGATAAACATTACTTTGAGATAAATATCAGAATGAATCAACGCTAAACTAAACATTGCATGGCAACATTGTATAGGTTACATGTTGCCCTTCAGTAGACTTCTTGGAGACTTTTAAAAAATAAGGTCCATCAGATATCAGCATCAGATAGATAGCTTAAGGCTAGTAGCAATAAACGTTGGCAGCTATTTTTGTAATTTGGCGATCCTTGGTTACTGACAAAGGTTGCATGTTAATAAAGCATTTTAATAATCTTTCTGATACATTACTATTCAATTGCAGTTACACTTTATTTAAAAAAAACATAATACAGTGCTATACAGGTTCTAACAAAAATGATGGGCTGACTATACACAGGCGGCTTTCACGACTAAAAATAAGGAAAAAAGTTTAGATAAACATATGTCCTAAAATAGATCGTTACTGAGTTACAGCAGTGAATTCACTGGTTACACGCATTCAAGTTTTTCAGGCCATTATCACGTAGGTAATCCCTGCTTCTTGTTTTCAGTTGTGACAGTTGATTAAGTCATTTAAGTCATTAGTATTGTTTTCTAATTTATTGTTGGATCATTCAAACCGGTAGTCCGATATCGCGACAGACCACAAACTACAACAACTTTGAACTTAGAAGAACGTGTGTTGGATCGTGTTCAGGAAACAGCAGGTGAGAGTACTCGAAGAATTGCATTGGCGGAAGGTCTTGATTATATGAATGTGTAGCGGATTTTAAGAGCCAAGCAACTGTATCTGTACCATGTGTAAAGAGTACAGAGATTCGGTAAGAATGACTTCCAACCATGGGAAGCTTATTGCTGCATGGTTGTTAGGAACATCCAAGGAACGGGAGTTTACATTAAATGTGTCGGTACGAATTATTAACGACTAGATTGGTCTTTTTTGTACTACCTGGGTGACATTCTGGCCAGAATTATCGGCATTTTTTAGAAAATGACATACCAGATTTGCTAGCAGCTATTCTACTAGATATTAGAGGAAACATGCGGTTCATGCATGGCGGTGCACCGGCTCACTTCAGTCACACAGCACGCGAATTTTTAAACGCAGTATATTGTAACGTTCTTTTTAAAATAATAACAAAAATGCTGTTTAATCGTCTATTAACAAGAGAAATATTATTTACATACACTAATTTAATCTTAACTAGTTATTTAACAGTATAATTATAAACTGTTTAACGAACTTAAATGCTAGATATTTACAAACTTATTTGAGGACTATTTATTTAATATTGCAAAAATTATTAAACATTTATTTATTCACTAATATAATTGATTACTAACTACACAAAGCACATTTCAATTCACCGGTCGAACACTAATTGATTTCCTCTGTGCGCGAAGGTCGATTTATACCCCCATGTAAACGTTCTAGAAGACGTTCGAACATACTCGTGTATTACATCGTCGATGTGTCAATCTCGAACATTGTAGATGGGCTGGGAATCTTCTAGTATTGTAGCTCGTCTAGCCTTCAGCCAATGTGTCATATATTTCTCGAACGTTCTAATATATTCTTCGCGCATAGGGAATTTCCCCATTGGTTACAATATGCTGGAAGATTGATTGTGGTCGTGGTGGACCTGTAGCATGGCTTGCACGGTCTCCCGATCTAAATCCTCTCGATTTTTACATATGGGAATTTCTAAAATCTATTGTGTATTCTACTCCAGTTCAAGATATTGAGGATCTTCGACAGAGAGTGGTAGGAGGTCAGATGCCAGCATATTCGGAACACACCAGGAATTCTTAAGCGCGTGAGTCAGTCCATGATCCGACGTCCATGGTCCGAGGAGGTCCTTTTGAATATTTATTATGATTTCAATTAAACAACTTCGTTTTCTGTTATCTTTTCGGATAAAAAACTGAAAAACTCATGTGGGTGTAATTCAGTAACGAACCATTTTAAGAAAGATATATGTTTATATAAACTTTTTTCCTTATTTTTTAGTCGTAGAAGTCGCCTGTGTATAGTCAGCCAAAAGTCAGCCCTAAGTCAGCAAAAATAATTTTTTCTATTAGAGTTTGGAAAACTTTAATATTTCGATATTCATTAGAGTTAGGAAAAGTGAAATATTTCCTAACAAGTGCGGAAATAATATTTCAACACTAAAAGTTAAACTCAATTTATTGAAATTCTACATAATGTATATGTACCTACATATCATTTTTAATTTTTATTGTAAATATTAACAGTAACATTCTCACAATTCTCAAATGATACTCCGGCACAAGTTTTATTCGAACTAGAAACAGACTTTTTGTTGATGTTAACCTCTTCTTTATTTCCCAGTATTTTTGTTGCTACTTGCAGTTTATATCCAACTGAGTTTTCGATATAACCTTCCGCAACGTTTGTTGATTTCCATGAACCATGTCTCTTAAGAGTTGTTATATCCGCTCCTGCATCGGCCAGTATCGTGGCCGACGTCCTTCTGAAGCAATGTCCCGTGTAATTAGCAGGATTCGGTAACTTTAAAAACTCTGCAATTCTTTTAGGAATTCCTCCAATATTATTGATGCCAACAGGTTGTCTTGTACATTTTCCGCTTCGATATCCCAAGAAAAATCTTGAATTTTCGATCGGTGAAGGACGAAGAGAAACATATTTGCGAAATATTACAAGCAGATCCACATTTTCTATGTTCCCACTCGAAATGGTAAATTCTCTTCGCACGTTGGTCTTTGTGTTGGGAATATCGATTAAAATGAAGGAGCCCATGTCCTTGATCTGTTGAACTTGAAGAACAGTTAATTCTTCTCGTCGCAATGCTCCACTGACACCAACAATCAGCACTACCTATAATTCAAATAAAAAATGTCATACATACATATTCGGCTGAAATTCAATTTTAAAGCTTTACCTTCATCATTAAATAGGTTCTATCGTCAGCTTCTCTTAGAAATTGTTCTATTTCTAGTTTTGTGAAAACATTGGATTTCTTTGAATAATGTCCAACTGACTTTCGTTTAAGAAAAGTAATTAAACTTGGAAACTTCTTTATGTCTATATTTTTCTTCACGGATAATGTCGTCCTTACCATTGCATAAATACTCCATAATGTAGAACTCTTATACACCTTAGATTTTTGTTCAAAATATGCTAGCAACACTTCCTCGTTGATCACCTTCACTCGTTTTTTTTTACACCAATAATCAAATTGACAATACGCATTTTCATACTTTCCCTTGGACTTCACGGGCAATAAAGACTGAACCGCCATTGCTGCCGATTCTTCTATATCAGAGGCTTCGCTTGAATCAGACATTTTTAAAAATTCTTGTCAATTTTTCTGGCGTTCACAAATTATGTTTGTAAAACAAAATTCTCTCTCTATAGTAACGAACGTGCATATCTTGATCCCATTTTTTTGAATTAAAAATAATTATTGTAATATTCCAATTTTATATATTTTTCCAAACTCTAATAGAAAAAATCATGTGTACAACTCGATAGGAAAAGTGTTTTTTCCATTCACGACGTGTTTTTTATCTCGGCTACGCCTCGATAAAAAATCTCAAGTCTGGAATGGAAAAATTTCACTTCCTAATTTCTTACAATTTTATATGTAAAGTTTTTAAAAATAAAAAACTTTCAATAACCTTCATTTTCTGAAGACTATATAAATATATGTATTGTGAGTTCACTCAATAACTTACGCACACTAACAATTGTCGGATAAATAAATATCGAACGCTTTTACGCTTACTATCAAGAACCGTACAAAATTAAAGTAAAATCGATGTGTTGGAACGTACGTAGGTATGAAAAAAACAGTTGAAAAATATTTATAGTATTTCATACTTTATTGACATATATTATATTGGATAAAAAACTTCAATAATACTTTAATAACCTTAACCACTTTACAATAAATGAACTTTTCCACACTGATTTTCCAAGCTGATCAATATCCATTTCATTTTCGTCTATGTTAATAAGTATTACCTACAATATTTTACTAAGGTAAAAATTATATACTTTTGAAAACTTATTTAATATAATTTGGTAATAATTAACTCTTGTTATTCTACTGAGATATTTTTTCTTAAGCACACTTTTATATAAATTAAGGAATTGGAGTTTAACGAACACACGCGACATATTTGGGAAAAACTTTATTAGTTATTTATAAACTAAACATAAATGACCATAGAAAATAGATGGTCACGCAAATACGAAAAATCACCTTATCTTTCATAGCCCATTTTTACCCCTCTCGTTACATTAGATTTATTGTTTTCTAATAGATATATTTATTTAATTATAGATGTTAAAAGGCGCTATTAATTGCTCAAAAGACCTTTTAATTAAATAAAAACACTTACGTTAGAAAAATATTTTATACAAACCTTCTTTTTGTATGTATTTTCTTGCTATTAAGAATAAAATTATGATAGTTATAATAACTAACTGTATAATGATCTCTTATTTGCTTTAACAATTTATTTAGTTTAGGTTACTTGAAATCCGATAGTAGGTCACAGGAATAAGATACCAAGCACAAAGGTTTCCCTTTTTTCTTCTAACCCTCTTTTAGTAAAAATTACTCTCATGGGAGGGATTTACTTCAAAACAGATCATCGCTAGGGATCGCTTCCGTCAATACCTTAAAAGAGTTAATTCATTAATTTAAAGAAACTTTTAGAGAAAAGTTATTTATTCTAATTAAGTCTAAAGGATTGTGAAATAAGTAAATCTGCCGGTGCAGGTAATTCTGTTTGCAGATTAATGATAAAATATTAAAAAAAAATTCCAATATTTGAAATTAGAACAGATCTATCTGAAGTTATATTACGAGGTCTGGCTATTAAATAACGAGACTGCTTATGAAAAAGAGTTTTATTTTAAAAATTATTCCACAATCGAATGCTCCCCTTTAATGTACTCCCCTCCCCTCGACACACACCGTTCCATTCGTTTTTTCCATTGGTCAAAGCATTTAGGAGCTCCGCCGATTTTCGCTTCACCACTTCCATCGACTCGAACCGGGTTCCTTTTAAGACAAGCATGATTTTCGGAAACAGGAAAAAATCACAGGATGCTAAATCGGGCGAGTATGGTGCGTGTTCGAGCACTGGAGTGCCTCTAGCGGCTAAATAACGCTTCACAGACAGCGCGTTATGGGCAGGCGCGTTGTCCTGGTGCAAGATCCACGACTTGTTTTTCCACAACTCCGGCCGTTTCTTACGAACTCGCTCTCGCAGTGTTGCCAAAACTTTCGTAAGTTTGGTTTACAGTTTGACCCTGTGGCACCCATTCAGTCATCACGATGCCGTTGATGTCGAAAAAAACGATTAGCATGGCTTTAAATTTTGATTTCGACATCCTTGCTTTTTTCATTCTTGACGATGAAGGAGTTTTCCAGTGCATGGATTGCCGCTTAGTTTCAACATCGTATTGGAATATCCATGTTTCATCGCAAGTGATGATATTTTCCATCAATTCAGGCTCTTCATCTAACCTCTCAAGAAAATCTGAGCAGATCTGTTGACGGACGAGCTTTTGCTCAGGCGTCAAATTTTTTGGGACCAACTTCGCACAAACTTTCTTTATGTTCAACTCGTCATGTATAATTTTTTTGACTGTTTCTTTATCGGCGTTTACAGTCTCAGCAATTATCCAAATGCTCATACGACGATCTCCGCGCACAATTTTATTGATTTTGGTCACTGTTTACGGAGTTGAAACCAAGACAGGTCGACCTGGACGTTTGTCATTTTCGGTGCTCTCTCGGCCTTCAGAAAACCGTTTATACCATTCGAAAACACGCGCACGAGATAGAGAATTCTCACCATAGGCCTCTTTCAACAACTTATAGCACTCAGTCGGAGTTTTTTTTAATTTAACGAGAAATTTCACATTGATCCGTTGCTCGTGTTTTTTGTCACACATTTTTATCGGCACGAGAAAAAAAACACGTTCGTTTCTAACCTCTATAGAAAAAATACTGCTACAGCGACAAAAACGTGTTTTCGTACTGGCATAGTAGACACTTACAGCTATCCAACGCTGCATTCGCTTTCCCCCCTTCCCCTCTAGGACGTCTTCTGTGCGCGCAGTCTCGTTATTTAATAGCCAGACCTCGTATAAGACATACTTATATATAGTATGATGAATCCTCCTACGTTGGGGACAGATAATATTGTTTTCGTTGTGAATTGTTCTTCATAAATAAACCCGTTAAGCACCTTGTCTCGAATAGACCAATACAATTCCCTGCAATCTATCTCCTTTATAACAGTAAAGGCAAACTTTATCCAGGATCTTTGTATAGAGAATCTAACTTCTTGTTCTAGAAAGCATCGATTGATTGTATTGGTTGTATGATTTTTAATAATATATATTTACTATTTAAATGTTTTTTGTTGTTAAATTCTAATTACTTTAATTAAATTTTAATTTTAAAAAGCATTGTTTCTGTTCTCTTTTTAAAAATTCAATTCTTCCATTCAATTATAAATGATGTACGCAACAAAAAAGTTTTGTATTGAGTTAAACATAAAAGGATTATTAAGTGGTCAACAAAAGTATAAACTCACTTTATCAAGCAAATTTTGAAGTTTTATCATTGATTTTGTTACTGATTACATGAAATTTAATTTTAATTCCAGGTAAAAACTTCAATCATAAAAAAAATTAGCAACTTACTTTACAGTTGGCCTGATATAAATTAATTATAAAAATAACTTCCAATGAGATACAGGTAAGTAAAGCAAGTTCTCCTTTTCCTGTACCAATTTTCAATAATAAACTCTATCACTTTATTTCAGCACTGAAAACAACGCCAAGTTTCCAATAGGATAATGAATGGAGAAAGTTTCCACTCCTGTCCACTCTTTGCAACCAGCCAATGACACCTTTCTTACTGAGATTCTTTTCCAACTGTTATCTGCAAAACCCTATAGGTATAAGAGATCCAAATCTTGCTTTTTATTTGCAATTCAATCCTAAGAATTAAACTTTTACATTGTTTGTGGTGAATACTTCTATTCGGTCGATCTAAGCGATTCTTTTTTATATTAAGGGTTTCGCCGTGTAGATTAGTCAACACTACTTAATTTTTATATATTTTTAATTTGGAAAACTCGAAAATGTTTAATTTGAAACGGACGAATCGGACATTCACTTGGGACGCCCTCTCACTTTCTCCGGTGGTGAGTTTCTTAAGTACTTCCGATCTCCCGCTTATAAATATAAAAAGGGTGATGCAGCCGTCCACTTCCATCATTAATAAGCAGTTAATGTTTAAAAAATTGTTAGGTTGCGTAGACAAATCCTGCATAGTTGAAAATTATGGACAAAAGACGAATTAGAATAATAGCTGATAGCAATTGCTTATTCAGAGCAGTTTCATATTGTTTGTATAAAACGCAGGGAATTTGCCAACACTATTATCTCATGTTTTTGAAATATGTACTAATAGACATTTTCAAGAATGTTTTAAACAAGATCGATTTTTGATTTTATTCTTATCATTTTGTAAGGTAGAATTTCCGTATGTATGTATGTAGAATAATCTAGCGGGGCGAGGTAAGCCAGAGAGAAATATATGTCGGAAGAGAAGAGGGTAAGCTGGGAGAGAGGAGTGCTAGGCTTAGAATTTTCAACTGGTTATGTTTGGTTGCGTTTACTTAAATAATCACTCACGAAAATCCGAAGGATTGTAATCACACATCGAATGTTGTATATAGGGAAATCCTTCAATGCTTTTGACCGTCATGTCTTGACGAGGTTTCCCTAGTTTATATTTATTCAACATAGTTTAATGCGGTCGCATGCCAAAATTCATCACTTTACTTTTGCCATTGTTCATCGTTTTTTGTACATAATCATCTGGTATCAGTTTTGTGCATTTAACTCACTTGCTCTTAAAATCTGACATAGCAATGGCGGATGCACATGTCTTAGTACTGTCTTGCTATTATTTTTTGAATGATCTTTGGTTTATTTTCTGATACCTAATTCAGAATGGTTTCAGTCTATTTTCTCAACATTCAGATAGGTAGATTTCGGTATTAATGGTGCCCACACTCACAAAAAATGCGCTTTGCAGGTCATACCGGCATATTGGCTTCCTTACAAAATACATTTTGATAGTTTTAAAATCCACTATTACATACGTCACGCCGTTATTTATAAGGCAAGAATCTTATAACAGAATAGTCCTGAATCGCCCTTTATAAAACACAACAATAACCTAAAAATAATTATATTATTGTTATTGTTCACAGAAATAGAGATAGATAGAGTTTTATTTACGATATCTCAAATAATCAATAAATTAATTCAATAGGTACCCCACACACATCAGTAGCACACACATGTTGGAAAAATATTGTTTCCACATATGGCCAAACATTGTAAATGACAGACACTGACGGGATTGGTACAATATGCGGAAGCAATATATCTCCAGTACTGAAGTTTGATATTGGCCATACATTGGAACATTATATTGGCTTAATATACGTTTATAATGTTGGCACAAGATATGCATAGAATATGTTTCCAACCTGGTAATATTGTCCAACGTTGAAACATTTAATGGTTCAATATTCTTTTACAATATTGGCGAAATACATTCACACGATAAGCTTCCACTGTTCAAACATAGTATTGGAGCAGTATACTTGTACTAGTATTGGCACAATATGTTGATGTGATATGCTTGATATCTACATCTTCGTTTATTTCGATTAATGTCTCCCTCAACAGGTACTATTTGTTACAAATCACTTTGTATATCTTCTGTTCATTTAACCCAATCATATTAATAACCGATGACGATAATAATAATAATAATAAACCGACAGTTTATACCGTTAAATTAATGTTCAACTTTAGATGAAGTAGGAGGGGGAGAGGGTCAATGTAATTTGAAGCACTATTATCCGTTAAATGTAATTCAACTTTTTTATTTTGTCCATTTACACTTAAAACTATCGAAATATCATCTATATAGAACTCGTTTTAGATGTCTGCACTCAGCACAATAATTCATTTGCGTCATTGCGAAAACTGTAGTTAAAAACACAAACGCTTTAAATTCTGTTAATTGGACTTTTATCTATTGGTTTTCTAGTTAAAACGTTAAATAAATTGTAAGAACGTAAAACAGATAACTAATACAATTAAATATATCAAACATATATTGGCAACATATTGGACCAATAATATATACCAGGAGTACTTATTAAAATTTGTAGATTAAGTTTGATATTTCAGTCACTTCAATAAAAATTTGTAAAAATGTATTAAGGGCGAGATAATGCTAGTTTTGCTAAATTTGAAATTACATAAATATGTTCCTACTATTATCGCATTTACACGTTCTGAAAATAAATCACAGACATATCGTTTACGCAATTTTATTAATGCATAAACAAAACGCTAACTAAACTAGGCGGTTATAGCAATTAAAATATATGGATATTATAGTCAGTACTTACAAAATATAATGAATATAAATAACTGACACACTTGCAAACAGTAAAAATAAGTTTTTCAACAAGAAACGATCAGCAGCAGATATCGCAACACTAAAACAGATGCATCAAGTATTAGTGGCGGTAAAATCACGAACGTTTCTACCCTGAAATAGACGGTTGCTTGTGCGTTATTGGGCGCGAAATTTGAAATGCGATCATTATGAATTTAGACCGAGGTAAAGAACAATTACGTATTGTTCTTTTGTATATAATTTGAATATGGAACTTATGTGAAAGAAATATTGGTTACGTATATTGGGCGCCAATCTTGAACCAATATGACATCAATATTAATTAGATATATAATATTAAATATCTACTAATGAATTAATCATATAGTGGGCTGAAATATAAGCCCAATATAGGATCAATATAAACGAAAACATATTTATTAAATTTATTATTTATATATTGGTCCTTTATAGGAGCAATATTGGCTACATACTTTGGGTGCGCCAGTCTTTCACCGATGTAATACCAATCTTGGTTGAATCTACCAAATATTGGGCCTGAATATAATATGTTTTCCATATAGCACCAATATTGGGTCAATATCTTGTGCTATTGGGGTAATATACATAAATATACGTTTCTACACGGTCAAAAATCAAATGCTATATCTATTAACTATTTTTAATGATAAAACGTAAAATAAGTATTAATATGTGATTATATGATTTCAATCGAACAACAATCAAATCATAAATTACCGAAACGAAAGCTGTACCTTACTTATACGTACTTGTAAAACAAGCGAAATAAATTTAATGTACTTACTTACGAATGCTCTTCCTACAGAAAAGGTAGCATTAAATCAAATCCTGCAACAATACTAATATGTAGTATATTAAAAAACAAGTTTCATAAGGCAAGTTTTTATTGTACTAGTTTAAGTTCTTAACAAGTTACGTTAAGAACGCGTGCAATAAAAAAAGGTGAATGTGAAAAATGTGAAATGCCATAACTCAGTATGGTATACATGTGTTAATATATGCAAGTAGCGAGGAATTTATGAAACTTAGTGATAAGTTTGTACGTGTAAGTTTGTACAACCAGGGTTTAAAGGAGAAAGTGAAATTATGTACCCCAAAGAGTTAAAGTCGATAACTAGGAAGAAACTTCTATATTGCATATATGAAGTTTCAAATCAAGAAATGTAGGTGAAGTGTAGCTCTAGCTTGCCTACCTCTTGACACTTACAAGTTATGAAGTTTAACTATTTTTTACATAAATACAGTTTTCTTAATGAAAAAATACAAATAAATTTGTAGAATTCTGCTGCATTAAATTAATCAATCTATAATAATATTGCTGGCTGACCTTAACAAAATGGGTGGAAATAGATGGTATATCTAATTGGAACATAATAAAATTCACGTAATTCCAATTAAGCTGAAAGCTGGAACTTATAGGGTATGCGTTGTTTCATACGTCGGAAAAGATACAATTAAATTAAACTCGCCCTTTATCCACTTCAGATGATTCTTTGTAAGCATGGTTATAGAAAAATAATTATAATTCGGTACAATAATTTTAACCTAGAATTTATGACATGCAATACCGTCTACACTTCGACACTTTGCCATCCCCTTTGAGTTTTTACACTATGCGGAAGTTTTAGGCATGTATCAGTTTTAAAAAACACATAATCGCGTTACAACCAAGAACACCAAGGATTTATTATCCTAAAACTACGTGAGTTTGGAGTTAGTAGAGTTAAATTATCAAAATGAAATGTAACAATATTTTCGAGAATTTTGGGAATATTTACGATTGAGTTCTCTAGGTCCTGCGAATAATAGCACATATACGTATACAACGGAATTAAAGTGATTTTTCACAGTGGCCCACGGAAAACGAAACGAGCTCGTTTTGAGGTACTAAACAGCAATTTTTCCAAAAACCGCCAAAAACCAATTTATTAAGATGGGGGCATGTCATATGGCTATTTCCGTTCAAGCACTTTCAACCCTAAAATAGGGGTGAGGTTTACCTTAAAATTTTTAATTGACATGGGGTGGCAAAAGACAACGTTGAAGACAACCTGAAAATGCAATTCAAGTAAACAGAAAAATTTTAAATTAAATGTTACATTTGGAGCATTTGCTAAGTGATAACACGGCATTCGTTAACCATACATTTCTGAAAAATTTATTTACGTGGGGCACCTGTAATAACTTAATGGCCCCACGTTCCTTACAAGAGAAAGTGATTCATATACGCCCAATCAGCGCGCATTTGCATAGCAAATGCTACCAGTTACCAAATGGCCAGAGCGAGGTTGCCTATCCACACTCTACTAACTCTCCAGGCTAGTACCGAAGCTATAAGCGTGCTTCACTCGTCGGAGTGAGTCCGAAGGTACGAACTCCTTGTTCAGCATTAGGATTACATGCACTATGTGAGACTTCACTGCCCGATCGAATCCAACCTCAGATGTGACGGGACTTCCTTTTTGAATGGTTTTGCCACACTGACCTCCCAGCTATAGGCCTGGTGTGCCTCTGACAGAGCTTCGTTTCGAGTCTATCGAAGTAGAATCCCGGTATGCACCCGTTTGTCGTGAACGTGAGAGGTTATGTATTCGCATCAATTTCTGGGAATCAGACGACTGGAACTGCGCAGCTAGCGAATGCCTGACTCTGGTACTATCATCTCCGACACACTGCCTGGTGGAATGCAGTTTCTCATAGGTCAGCGAGCGTACTCCCCAACCGGGATAAACCTCATTTTAATTCTCCTCCATTTGTCTAGGTCAGACAGCGGGAAACTAGCACCATATCAGCCCCTAACGTTAGGTACAGTTAAATCCACCTACACCGGACTCTCATGTTAACAGAGCTTCCTCCGCAAAGTTTTAGAGTCATCGTCGAGAAACACTTGCGTGTAAACCATACATTGTCGTAAACTTAGTTCATCGTATTAGATGCTCCAAATGACAACCACCGGCGTCCATACAGTAATGCAGCATAGAGCTCAGAACGTCGCCGCACGTTCTGGGCCATTTGTGGAGTGATTAGACGGCATTCAATAAATATACGTTGTAAATCTTCTAAAGGGTCCGGTGCTGTTACGTAAATTTTATTCTTATTCTTCTTATTTTTATTCCCCATAAAAAGAAATCTAGCGCAGATAAATTTGGCGGCCTTAGAGGCCATGATGCATGATGCGGAAGAGCTCCGTCCTGTTGAAAATGTAAATGATCACCGTTTTCTATGATATCAGTTGATATTGGATCAATATTATTCTAATTATTTCAAGTACAGTTCTCCATTGAAATTCCCAGGTAAGAAATAAGGAACAACAAGACGACCACCAAAAATGCTAGTTTTTCGGGGTATTGAATATATGTTTCGCAAAACATCCTCTGATTAGAATCCAACCAATTTCGACAATTATGGCGATTGGCAAAATTACAAATGGTGATGAAAGTCGTCTTCATTGAGTTCATCTAGCAAATGAATCTCGTAAGGAAGACATTTGTGGCGTTTTAAAACCCGTCGAAGACTGGTTCGATTAATACTCGATACAATAGCTATTTGCTTTGTACTCAACGTAGGATCGACAACAACGTGGCTCAGAACCGTCACATACACCACTTTTACCGGATACATTCTTTACCGGGTTTTCAACATTTTCTTGCTAACTCCAGGACATACTTGCGATTCACATGATTATCTGGATATGGCTGGTTGAACAACAAATGTCTCTTTCGACATTTTCATTGTTTGCGAAGAAAATTAAATTATATCAACTCTTTCTGCAATCGAAAAACCATTTTAAATGTTGAATGAATAGAAGTCAAATTAAAAAGCGTTCAAATGTTTGCGGCAACGTATATTATACCTAAATTATAAATACAAGAAATGAGTCATCACAAATCACCTGGGCGACAGCGGGTTGCTTTCATTGCATTATTGTGTTCCATCTCTCTCTGTTATGTAACAAATATATGAAAATAAGAAAAGCAA
Source organism: Agrypnus murinus (assembly GCA_929113105.1). NCBI lineage: Eukaryota > Metazoa > Arthropoda > Insecta > Coleoptera > Elateridae > Agrypnus > Agrypnus murinus. The sequence continues at coordinate 142,132,184 of OV816026.1, forward strand.
ACAATAGAAAGAGAGAGAGAGAGAGAGAGAGAGAGAGAGAGAGAGAGAGAGAACGAGAGCGAGAGCGAGAGGGAGAGGGAGAGGGAGAGGGCGCGGGAGAGGGAGAGGGAGTGGGAGAGGGAGGGGGAGAGGGAGAGGGAGATGGAGAGGGAAAGGGAGAGGGAGAGGGAGAGGAAGAGGGAGAGGGAGAGGGAGAGGGAGAGGGAGAGGGAGAGGGAGAGGGAGAGGGAGAGGGAGAGGGAGAGGGAGAGGGAGAGGGAGAGGGAGAGGGAGAGGTAGAGGGGAGAGGGAGAGGGAGAGGGAGAGGGAGAGGGAGAGGGAGAGGGAGAGGGAGAGGGAGAGGGAGAGGGAGAGGGAGAGGGAGAGGGAGAGGCAGAGGCAGAGGCAGAGGCAGAGGGAGAGGGAGAGGGAGAGGGAGAGGGAGAGGGAGAGGGAGAGGGAGAGGGAGAGGGAGAGGGAGAGGGAGAGGGAGAGGGAGAGGGAGAGGGAGAGGGAGAGGGAGAGGGAGAGGGAGAGGGAGAGGGAGAGGGAGAGGGAGAGGGAGAGGGAGAGGGAGAGGGAGGGAATAAGTACAAAGCGATTGTGGTTATCATCACCAACATTATTCTTAATGTTGCTAATAATAACCACAAGGTCACCCCATTTTCCAGACCATTTATTATTAAACTTATTTAATAATAACTGGTCAGTCAATCTGGCTGAAACGGTGCAAGCTTATAACGGCCTGTATCCCCCTTCGGGGGTACGAAATAACGTTGATCTGTCTGTCAGAAACTACATATTACCCTTCAGTTAAGAAGTCTCTAGTGTATTCATTTAACATTCTGAGGCGTGTGAAAACATGGCTACGGAAAACAACACGATGAGTCGGATCGTTTATCAAATTTGTGCCTCATAAAGAAAGAATAAAAGAGCTAGCTATAGGTAAGTTTTCCAAACATAAGCGAAATCTTCAATTTTTTAGAAACTCTTAACTATTAACCTTACATTTTTGTCAGTAACTCAAATTAAATTAAATTTTGAATCAAATTGCCTTGTTAATTGAAATTCCTTTCAATAAAATAACAGTCACAGACTTTGTCTATATAGCTAATTTCATGTCAAATCAACTAAAGCCATGTGCTTCATTGTTTTGTTAAAATTTTTTCTTGCATAGACACATGTGAAATTACATTAAAATTGTTTTTCCAGATTTTTTGGACTAAAAATGGTCGAAGTAGAAATTTCAGAAAATTTCAACTTTTTGCAGATTTTGCTACCCGAAGCTCTACATTATCAAACTTGTTACAACTCCCTTATTTTTTTAATTCTCTGGCTCATCCAGGTGTGCTAGTTCGTTGTTTTTTCAAAGATATTGCACAGTAATCATGTTCTGAAGGTAGTTTTTCAAAAATATTTTTTTCCAAAATTACAAAAATATCCTTTTTATTTTTTACCATACCAAGTATATGCTAAGATGATGCTATAAAAATAGGGGTGATAATTGCAGCACAGGAACAAAGTCAGAATTTGTAAAAACAGTAAAATTTGGCTTCGCAGCCTGCTACTTTTCTAGTGTGCAATGTCTTTTGTTCGTTTCTTGATATACTCTAAAAGACCCAAAAACTATCTTTAATCTGACACCTGGAGAAGCCAGATAATTCAAGAAATAAGGGAGTTATGACAATTTTAGTTAAATGATATAGCGTATCGGGTAGCAGAATTTGCATCAAAATCGAAATTTCTCAAAATTTCTACTTTCTTCTACCGGCCGTTTTCATTGAAAACTCTGAAAAATTAATTTAATATTATTTCATATGTATTTATGCAAGAAAAGAAATTGAACAAAATCTAAGATATCGAAGCACGGTCATGTTTTTAAATTAAGTGATTTGGCATGGAATTGGCCCTGTGCTTTTTCCATCTCTTGCCTACTATGTTCCAAATCTGTTTTTATCTGCTTCATTATCTACTTCTTTCTTAGAACTTGAAAAGTTGACTTTTTTAGCAAATTTTATTCGATGTCCGTATAATCAAAAATGGTACAAGGATTTTTTCGTTGCTATTGACGAGTACTATCACTTGTCTAGAGGATACGAACCTACAGTGAAACACCCTGTATAATTTTGTTTTGCATATCTATGTTTCTAAAAATCAGTACTAAACATTTATAGCTCTCTCTAGCCTATTGAATTCGAGTGAGTGAGACTGATCATTCCCGACCAGTCAGACGAGTCACTCTACTACTCGTCGATAGTACTCAAACCGCCACACCAAAAATTAGTTCTGAGCCACAGCAACCAAGTCATAACTTATCATCAGTTATTATGGCGAGATCCATTATATTTAGTTTCATCCACACACCTCCCAGCCATAAATCACTCTCGCATTCATAGAAGGTACTGGTTTCAACATACGATCATTATTGACATTTCTTGACAATTTACAAAACAAAAAATTGAATATTTGCTATTTCTTCCACAAATTCTTTCTCGGTTTCACTTCGGCCGTTTCATATATTGATATTCACAACTTATATGAGCCCACTAAATACAAAACTCTGCGTTTACATTGTTAGTGAACTTGAGTCTTGCACCTAACAATCTCACATTTCCCGTGAGTTTTGCATCTGATGATGACTTTTACATGATTATATTTTATAAGCGTGAAGTTTTACATTTATAAAACACCAAAGTTTGCATCTCATACATTTATCAGTACTGCAAGTCCATAAAACAAGACAACCAATAATATCGATATCTAAATTGTTATAATTATTTTTGTAAATAATTACAAAGTTTTGCATTTAGCGAGTTCATATATTGAATTTTTTGCAGTTGCATGTACAAATCTTTCTTCGAAAGGGCTTATACAGGGTGTATCAAAAATAACGCACAATAACGCAGAGGGTTAAAGAACGTCCGAGGTAGAATCAAAAGCTGAAGAAAAAATTCTCTACCTTAAAAAATTTTTTTTTAATTTGTAAAAAATTCTTTGGAATACTTATTGCTAATACGGTCCTGTTATATTTTGCATCAATTTGTTAATAAATAATAAGTTATCCAGCATTGGAATAAACAAAACATTGCAAAGTGATATGTGCAGAGTTGAGAAGAAATTTGGAGAAGTCGATTTAAAAATTTGATGATAGTTTATCAAACTAATTATTTCTATTATTAAGAACTTATTCAAGGAAGTTTCCTGTTTTAAATTTAAATGGATGGATGGTAAAAATTACTCTTATTTAACAAATCGTCATTTAATTTTGAAATAAAAAAAGATTAGTAAAAGTTTTACAGTTTTATTAAAATATAACCTGACAATATTGTTTCGACAGCTATGCGGTCATTATCAAAGGTAATATAATTATAAACAAACACGTCGCTAAGGTAGATTCAAAAATAGGGAATAGAAAATAAAGGAATACATTCTTGTTGGGGTATTCTGGAGAACATGTTGCAAATATCAAAACTAACTAGTTTTGAATGTGGTGGAAGATGTATGTTTTGCAGCTTATCTACTAATTCTAATGAATTTCTAACAGAGTATTTCGATTTCTAACCTATGGTGTTAATAATCTGGTTCAGTTTTTTGGATAAAATGTGATTAGGTCCATTGATGTATGACACAACTGGTCTTATTGGCATATTCTGTTTATGTGTTTTGACTAGTCCATATAGTTTAGGTGGTTGTGGGTTTTTATTAATGATTTGTTGCTTTTCTAATTCTGAAAAGCAGATATTGCAGTTTTCTAAACCTTGTTTTATTTCTTTTTGGAATTTTGTGGTTGGGTTTTTGTTTAAAGTTTTTAAATTTTTTTTATTAATAAATTCATTAACTTTTTGTATGAAAATATCTTTTGAAAGAATTACCAAAGTGTTAACCTTATCTGCTTTACAGAAATTAGATTGTTCTCTGTGATTTTGTGTTTTATAGACTGAAGAAGTGATATGTTAGATGTGTTGTACATTTTGTCCTGTTTCAAAGACATCTCTTTTAACAAATTCGAAATTTGGAATTTTGCATAGTTATTATGATCTTTCTTAAGTATAGTTTCGCATTCAACGGCCAAAATTTTTTTAAATTTGTTGGTAAATTTTGGAAAAGTACAAAATTTGAAACCTTTGTTAAGAAATTGTGTTTCTCTGTCATTGAATGTTATATTCGACAAGTTTATGAAACGAGGATAAAAGTTTGCAGTGTTCTGACAATTAAGGTTATTTTGTAGTGTACGTTTTTATTGTACAAGTCGATGAAGTTTATTTTTCTGTGTGGTGTATTTTTTGAATTTAATGTGACTGACGGTTTCTCTAATGTCAAAATCTAAGATGTCAAATTGGATATTGTGTAATTTATGAGTAAGTTCTGTATGGAGCACCTTTATATAAACGTGAATATTGTCTATTATACTAAACCATTTCTTCGATTCTTCTTTGAGCCATCTTCTTTTGGCATTCCTAATCACTTTTTCGGTAATCAAATTCTTGATTCTGGTGCTGATGTTTACGTAGTTAGGAATAACCTGACGTTTCAGACATTCCTGGTTAAACCAAACACTCTGACTTGCGATTCCGTGTTTGATCATAAGTTTCTTGTATAACTTGGCTTGTTCTTCTAACGAAGACGAAATAATCTTTTTTATTGTTTCCAGCCTTACTTTGTGGAACTCCATAATCATGAAATAAATAAAGATTAGTAAAAGTTTCACAGTTTTATTAAAATATAACCTGACAATATTGTTTCGACAGCTATGCTGTCATTATCAAAGGTAATATAATTATAAACAAACACGTCGCTAAGGTAGATACAAAAGTAGGTAACTAGATAAAATAATAATAATAATTATCAGAATTAAATATCTAATACTTCCGGTAACGGAGAATTACTGAGCTCAAATTGTTCATTTATTAAAGGTACCCTGAGTTTGTGTTTGTATATCTCAAAGGCTTCTAAAATGTCTAATTTGCGTTTGTTATTACAAAAATGTAGGAATTTAATGTTATTTTGAGGAGTCATTGTGTGATATTGTTCTAAAAGGTGTTTGGCGCAATTAGATTTTTCAGGATGTTTATTTTTGTAATGACGTACGTGTTCTTTATATTTTATGTCAAAATCTCGAAGTGTTTGCCTAATATTGTCAGGTTATATTTTAATAAAACTGTGAAACTTTTACTAATCTTTATTTATTTCATGTTTATGGAGTTCCACAAAGTAAGGCTGGAAACAATAAACAAAAAGTCATTTAATTTAATATTATTTTACCTAATTTTAATAATCTTATAAAAAAAATTCGAAATGTAGCCCATTAGTCGTTTTGTCGAGCACGTTGAAGGCAATCGGTTCAACAAACAAATGAACAATCTGAGAAAATACATCAAAAGGGAGGTGGATAATGTAAGTAATTTAACTGATAAGAAAAATAGCAGGTAGGTCCCCTTTTTAATTGTAAATAAGACGAGTAGCAATATCCAGTATTGTACATAAACATCTGTTCTTCAAGATCAACCATCTCATTCGGGTATTTTGCGACATAGACAAAATTGTACTGTAATGACAATTTTCGAGTTCAACAAAATATAGTCCTCAGCATTTATGCGACAGGAGAGTGTGGAGCAGAACGTGCAGTACCGGACTCAAAACTTGAACCTTAAATAACTTGGAAAGCAAATATTTTAGAAAAAGAAGTTATAGGAAAAATTTTCTCTACACATCATCAACTATCTCGTATTCACGTATTGTTCATTATTTTTGGGGCACCCTGTATACCTGCAGTTGTATTTTAAGTAAAAAGGATTAGTACACATCTGAAAAAGAAAATCCCTGCACTTCTGTCGCACTGACTTGTCTGTCTGAGATATTTTTTGTAATTTTGCATAAACATTTGTATCACTAGCTTGTAAGAGACTTTTTGAATTTGATGCATTGACCCTTCTAATGGCAGCAATTCCAAAAAGAAAGTTCATGGCGAAAGAGAAAAAGTGTATACACATATTACGGAACTATATCTCGTTCTAAAGTACAAAAGCATAGTTTTATTATGAATCAAATAATTTGCAATAAAATTGGCGCAGTTTCGAAGAGATTTAAATGACCTCCACCCATTAAATTATGAAGGTAAATACATTTTCGTAAATACATAAATACATAATCTTCATGATACATATTTTTTAAATCACAGTAGGTATTTAAATTTAAAAATAAAACTACAACACATATAAACCATTAATAATTATTGTACAATACATTGATTTTCCTCGGAAATTAAACTTGTTCGTATTCAGCACTGAAATTGGTATATTTAAGACATTTATGTAAATATATATTGTTTCTTAAAGTCAAAACTGTCTTTTATGATTTCATTGCAACGATTTATTTCTACAATAATTTACGATTCATAACACTCGGTGATCTCGAAATGCCATCTGAGTTCCCTCTGCTTTCTCGTTCTAACTATATCACAAAATCTTTTGACTGTAATTACAATTTACTTCTCTTCACGCTTTCGTTGGTCTCAAGAAAATGATTGTTTATTGGTTGTAAGGATCCACTTTTGAATGAGTTGAGCGTTTTCAGACTCGAAAGAGTAACTTAAAAGGATTTAATAAAGTCGTGTAAATAATGAACTTTCTTTTAAAAGAACAACATGGCTAGTAGTCTATAGCTGACCATTTTCCAAATTTACCCCTGAGTGTCAGGAAAAGTCTTTTCGTCTCTGAAAAGAAGGAAGCGTGTTTATGGTGTTACTGGGATGTGAAATATTGTAACGCGGCGTTGACAGCTGTTAAATTTAGTTCAGTATAATCCTGTGCATGGTCATGTTGGAATGTTCTTTTTTTGAGAATTCAAAATTTGATTAATGTCTTTAGTACACATATGGTTTATACTTTTATTATGTTCGTTCTTTTTTTATTTAGATTTCTTTTGTAAAGAACCTGCAAGGCCTGAAAAATAAATAAATATAGTGGATGTGCCTCTGAAAAATTTATTTCTTCTTGCTTTTTTCCACTCTATAGAGCTTTGTATTGATTTGAAGCAAACAATTTCTGTTTTTTTCTGATGAAGTACCCACACATATTTATTTAAAAGAAAAAAACATGTGATAATGGTAATGGATTTTTTTATAGTTATGTACATAACAGACGTATTTGGCAACAAATTTGTTTTGCTCCAACCACAGGAATATTGTGACGTATAGTTCACATAAAGAAATTATAATACCCCGACTAGTACAGAGGCGGCCTTGGGTACATGGGTTCAACGTTGGAAATTTATTGATAACTTTAATAAAATAATCAATGGAATAAGATAGGATAACATATATTCAATCTTCCAATGAATTTGAAATAATATACAATAACTAGAATTGCTACTTGACCCCAATTCTTAATTAATTATAACAATCCCACACTTAATTATAAAATCCCCACAGTAATATAAGGAAAGATATTTTACATAATATATCAAATAAAGGTCCTATCTGGAATTAAAAAGATCCAAACACATATAATATAATATGAAGGCAAATATACCTTCGACACACCTTAAATATAAAAAAACATGCATAAATTTAATAATACCACAAACTCATCAATATTATCAAGAATAGAATAATAATTATCAACCAACAATAAAATAGAATAAGAATAAAAACTTTAATAGTACATAACACTGAATGAGGTCTAACCAGCTTAATCTACTTTATTAATTGCTACCAGCTTAATTAATAATCTTAATTATCTCTTAATACAAGGAAATATGTTATCTTTGTAACTTACTTGAGCTTTTATTCAAAAAATAAATGAATTACTATTATACTTGGTGAATTCATGTTCTTACGGTGCATTTGAGGTAGTACGACCAGAGTTAAAATTGCCATTTAAGTTCCAAGAATGTACAGCTCAGTATACTTTGTAACAAGTATGTTACAGAAATGAAATAATTACTAAATTGTATTCCAGACTTACTTAGTTTGCTCTATAAGGAAAAGTTAATAAAAATTAGACCACAGGTGAATGACCTAAGGTAGAAGTTTTAAATGGAATCTTAAAACATCCACCCTTATAAATAAAGGAGCATCAAATCAACCAAAAATCTATAAACAGAAAATCAACCATGAGTCTATAAACAGACATCAACTAGTAAATAAAGTGAGAAGACATCACTCGATCAATCCTAAAAAAATATCGGTTAGGAAAAATGTAAACAACGTTTAAACTGAAACTAACCTCACTTTTACTGAAACAGCACAAATGAGTGTTGCTCTTTTAATAGCTGACAACAACTGACGGTGAATATTTAAAAATGACCAAAATCCAGCTCGATTAGAAGGGATTTTCACTAAGCAAATCAAAATTTAACTTATGTCAACTTTAACCAATCACACAAAATTAGGTTAACCCAGATAAATAAGAATTTATCAAAAATTACAAAAAGCAAAATTCGAAAGATAAAATTGTTTAAGAAATCTATTGAAAAGCAAAATAAGGAAAAGAATAAATTTAGCAAAATATAAAACTTACTCGTAAAAACAAGAATAATTAAATTCCCAATAATTAGCAACCAATTTAATTATAATAAAAACAGATGATACACTATACAGGGTGTATAACAATCTAAATACTATCCACAACTCCTATTAATTGTAGATATAAATTCTAGTGTATTCAACCACCACGTGGTTGATCATACACCACCCTAACCCTAACCAATTATAATACTATTAATAATAATAGCCAATAAAGCCGACCAGCTAAACATAATGAAGATAACCAATATCTCCTAACACTATTCATAAAATCACCAGGCTTTAGGAATACTCAAAATCATAACGGAGAAATCCAAAATTCTCCCAACTCAATACATTTATGCTCTTTGAATACTCAAATCTGCTAAAAAAAAGCTACTATTCAAAGAGAGCCCTCACAACTCTAATAATAATACACCCTGTATCAAATCAATAATTACGAGGATCATTTTTTAAGTAAGAACCGTTTTATAATGGAGTAAAAGAAACTTTATTTAATAACACAAATTATATCAAAAACTAAAATATGAACATTTTTTCACTTTTCAACATAGTTGCCATCAACGTTCAAGCATTTGTCAAGCCGTGGCACCAGCTTTTGGATCCCTTCATCAAAAGACTCTGCCGCCACACTGTGTGTACATTGAGTTGTGCCCGACCAATGTATCAACCGACCAGTCGGACAAGACGCTGCATGCAAGATCATTGTCGTTGGTTTGCCACGACTCAAACCGGATATATATAATAATAGGATACTAGACCACACTTGTACAATTAATAAACCTGGTGGACATGTACAGACAATTTCGGTCGGAACGATCAATTTTGTAAGCGACTATAGGTCGGGTCAATTGTGGTCGGTCCGATCTGGTGGACACCCGGCCTTAGATTGCGAAAATTTTATGTACTTCGATAGTAAATACCTGGCCATATTTATTGTATAGTAGGTCAATTATTATTTACTAATCTATATATTTAAAACATGACTCATTTTTGTCCCACTTCGTCTATGAGAGTTCTACACGACCAATTTGCTTAATTCTTTTTTATATTAAAGTTTTGACTCTGTAGACTAGTCAACACTACTTTTTATTTTTATTTAATTTTTATATTTTCAAAACCGTTCTGTTTTATAGAGTGTGGAGTTTTAGTATTATGATTTTTTAATTATTTAGATTTTTAATTTAAAAACATTATTTATGATCGATGCATTAGGCCGACTATCTACTTACAGTGTTTTGGAACAAAACATTCTCCCTATACCTGCTTAGTGCTTACTATGCCACCAACGGTATGTTGAATTGAATTGAACAATGGTATGTGTTCAACAGTATTTTTGTTCAATTGCGTTTATTTAGTAAATATTAATGTGAAATGATCGCTCAAAGTTTAGAAAGGTGGTATATTAAGCATATGAGATATAAATTCAATAAAGAATTTTAAAATGGTAAGAATAGGTGGATAAATCGGGGGAGAAGTCCGAGAGGGAGTTAGCCGGAGGGGGAAGTCAGAGAGGGATATAAGTCGGGCGTGAGTGTAAGCCGGGAGATGGGAGGTAATGGAAGAGATGAGTTGGTGGGGGGGATAAGCCGGAAAAAGAGTAAGACGGGGTAACTAAGGGAGGAAGGGAGGGTAAGTCGGGCTTGGAGGTGAGATGTTAAGTCGGGGGTGTTTATTAAATAACGCGTTCAAAAGTTCGCTCGAGAATTAGTGGAGTAACGCTAAGCAAAACAAGAGCGTTATCTCGGAACCGGTTCAAACTACTTCGATTTGAATAATTTTTTTTTAAGTCTTGTAAATATAAAATACTAAAACCTTTACAAAATAGAAATTGATGCTCAGAACTGGAAATGTGGTGAAACTCGAATAACCTTAAACCATAACCAAGTGGTTCCGCACCGCTTGCTCGACCATCTCAGAACAGGATAATCTTTGGTGTGTTATCACATCTATGTATTGGTAGTTCGAAGTCACTATTAATTTATTTTTATTCCTTTTGGTTTAAATACGGCAGCCATATTTGTTTCGTGGTGCACGACGTTTCTTGCACTTTTCTATGTAAACGAAAATCTTGATAGCTCAAGAACAGTTGGTCGTAGAAAGGTCATTGTTTTGCAAAATTTTAAAATTGATTGATTTTTATTTTTTTGAGATACGGTATCTTCTTCAATATTTTTTTTAATGCGACCCGTGCAGGCTTTCTAAATGCGCATGAGTTCGCGAGAATTCGACCCTGACACGAAATAATCACATTGAGCCATTTCTATATTTTTAAAACAATTTCAAACTACGAGTTGGTGAAAACATTTTATTTATAAATTTAATAGGTAAGTAAATGTCAGATGAAACAAATCCAGAAACGAAAAGCGCACTATTGTCATTACAAAAACTATTAACCTTGGAACCCTTCACCTATTGAAAACGACCGGTTGTTAAAAAGATTAAGACCACACTTCAATATGAATTTTAAAGTAAAAAGATGCTGTTTAGGTCTTAGATTACTATTTAAATATTGGTACTTATCTGTTTATAAATAAAATAGAAAATTCCGGATGAAGGACCCTTTTTGAGTATTATTGAAAAGAAAGTACAAGTTTATTATAAAGAATGCTGTGGTCAGGCATCATACCTAACTGTACTTTCTTACTGAAACTAATCTCTTTACCTTTATTGATTATTTATAGACAGGTTGTAAATAAGTTGTATATGTCTGCAAAGACTGCAAAGTTACTACTTAAGAAACTGGTTAAGAAAGCCATCCGTACAAACTGTTGCTCAAAATTACCTTTTTAACTTATAATTTGCTCAAGAAATTGAAACAAATTATACTTTAATTCTAAAGTAAGAATTTTAACTTAAAACCTTGCATACAAAAGTCCCGTGTCCCGAATTATTTTTCCAGTATATTCTTGTTTCGTGCGTCGCGTTTCGTGGGCAGACGAAAATCTACCTGAAATTTCTCGTTTCGTGCGGAATTAAAATGATGGCGTTAATGACTTCTTATTTCGTGCGTTATTACCTGCACATGTTTACCTGATCTTATCTGAATATCAAATATAATATCAACTTTAATATCAATATCATCTTTAATATTCTCCACTTCACAGAATCATCAGCTACAAAGTAAGCAAATTCCTCTCTCTTTGGCACTTTCTTTTACTTAAGCATCATTTGTTTACCATTAGTAGCGCTAAAAAACTAACGGAAACTTTCCTCAAATTAGAATATTGCTGGATAATACAGATCTACATACCTACTTTGTTATGTACCGCTAATATTACCTGCAATTTCCTTGAAATTCATATAACTAAATTTGCAATGTGAAACAGCAATTCATAATATACAGGATTTAAAGAAACATTAATATGGGAAAACCTTAATTTCCTTAAGTGTAGATGTGGATGCTTTATAAATTTCCATCTATTAAAACTGATACATTTTTATCCTTAATATCTAATAAATTTCTTATTTATATGTACTTATCCATTATTATTTCCCTTTTATTAATTAGGATCTACAAGTAGCTAGAATGTCTAGCTTTAATTTAGAAAATCCATATAATTGATGAAGCAATCGAACTGGTTTAAAAAACCACATGATTATTTAAAAAACTATGAGAACAACTATTTACTTGTATCTGGTCTAAACCAACAATTTTTATAATATTAAAATTTTTGTATTTGGTGTAAAAAAAGTACATGAATAAAATACTGAAAAGAAAATCAACAATTTGTATGTAGAAATCTTATTTTAAAAAGTATCCAAAGTCAACAGGTAAATTTTGGGCGAGCGCACGAAACGAGAAGTCATTAGCACCGAACTCGATTTTCCATCTGGTTGATCAGATTTTACAGTTCCGCACCAAACGCTCACAAATCTTTTCCCGGGACTCGAGACAACTGAAAATATAGTAATTCCCAGGGCTTGTGTCCCGGGAATTTCCCGGGTCAGAAACCCTAGTTATTACCTCCCAATTGTGACAGTGTATCACATGGCCCACACCCAATGTGTACTTTACTATTTACAATAAGTTAACAAGAACACAAGAATTTTTGTTTCCACCTCATATGTTTATTTAAAAAATGTTGTTGTATTTCTTAAAACTAATACAGGGTGTTATGAGTGATAGAAATGGGTGACAGAAGACATCAAAAGGAACACGAAAGTCTGAATAAATTTTTTCTTTGTTAATAAGCTTTCGAGTTATTTAGAAAAAACCATTGCCATATCTGACAACCTTGCTTAAGTATAATCGCAGCTGGGTCTTGACCTTGTTTTAGAAAATTAAACAAACAAACTGATGATGACAGCCGTTGTTTAAAAATAATAAACATCCGAAGCAGATTAGTCGGGTGACTAATTCTACGAAAATTGTAATCGGCACTGTAAACAAAATTTGTACGTTGTATTTTATATTTATCAATTTCTGGAATATTTTCAAAATTTATTGATGTATTTGTTCTTTAATAAAAAAATACTATCTTATGTAAAAAAATTGATTAAGGCACCTAATTACCATAAAATTAAAGATTTTTTAATGTAGCCAAAACGAGGTGTCAACAAAATCCCTTAACCTAATTATCTAATTTAAATTAGATAAATCTTCTCTTTAAAAGATATTCTCTTATAAAATCATTAAAAACTGTTATTAGATAAACAAAGTGCTTTATTGACAAATTATTATTTCAAAGTTCAACAAACTACCAACTCAGTATTATCTCACTTTAATAATAAAAGGGTATTATTTACACAGTTGCAATCAGGTATTGGCCCAAATATTTTTCATTAAATCATTAAATTGTAAAATTCTAAGCAAAACGTGCTTTATTTCAATGTGAACAAACGTCCAGATTAGCATTTTGTGCGGATGTGGAACAAATTTTATTGAAAACTTGTCACATTTCTTAATTGAGTAAAATGAATTTGTAATTGTAAAAAGAATTAAATTTTACGTGGAAACGACATACGATAGGATAAACGTCATTAAGGTTTGTTGATGTGATAGATGAGATGCATCTGCCGACAAAGCCCCATACTTAAAGTACTATTATTAACGCGGCAACATGATGTTAAAGTTTCCAAGTTTCTTATTTTTTTCTGAAAAAGTAGTACGTTATAGAACAAAAGTTGTATAAGAGTTTTTTGTTCCTTTTGGTGTTTTCTATCACTCCTTAAAATTAATGCGTTCTAACTCATGACACGCTGTATATAGTATTTAGAAATAAATAGATATTGCTTATAAATATATTTTCGAAATCGCATAATCTAGCTTCATTTTAAAATACCATCATTAGAATAGCATCTGCCATCTTTCATTATGAATGTACTTACTCTAAAATAAATTAACTATATCTAAATAAACAAGTTTATTGTTCGTTTGGTTACACTCAGCTAATATAAGACAAACTAAAACAGTGTCAAACAGCTACCATTTTCAGGGCATTCCGACGCTAAATATTTCGTGATCTCATAAAATTTAAATTAGGAAATTCTTATCAAAGGAAAATATCTTTCATTTATTAAGTTAATTAAATTAGTTTACGTTGTTACAATGATATGCTTTTGATCTTAGAGGTAAATTGAAGTAGATTCGGTAAGTTTTTGTTTTATGATAATGAAGTATAGATGTTCCATATACTAGGATAAAGCTATCAAAAATTCAGAGGTGAAGAAAAAGAAAACAGTAAAATAAATAAAACATATAATTGACTGAGTTTTACGTAGATTTGCAAAAGCGGCCTGAATAAACACGGAGAAAATAGCGGTTACGGTTATCATGCAATCAGCTTGTCTGGCAATTTTCATTAATAATAAAATAACACGATGATGATACAGGCGCGCTTATTTACACAAGGGTCTTTAACATCACAAACACAACTTCACGACCTTTTAACCTCACAAAATCTAAAACTGAGATAGAAGAATAAAGACCCACATTTTCATGTTAAGATTTTAGTATATGCATAAAGGCTGTATATTCTTAATTACTAAGGAAAATAAATACTTTATTAAAAATATGCTTTTAAGTGATAACTTACATTATTGTTAGGTGATTCACTAATTGGTGGATAAATAATAGAATTATTCAGTGTCGTTTAAAGTAAGGTAACGTAGTCGCGGTTTTTTTAACTGGCAATTGCAATAGCTTTTAGAATATTTTTTATACTTATGCTAGTGATTGCACCATTCATAATGTAATATATTTCTATCTAATAATAATCGTGAATTAATAAATGAGAATACAGAATTATAGATTTAGTGTTTCCAAACCTAAAAAACATCTGAGACATAAAGTTACTGATAACACAGGCCCACAAAATAAAAAAAGTCTTGTAGTTGAAAGGTGAGGTAGCATAACGTTTGATTCTTGGTGTGCTGAAAATGAATTCGGAGTCAGAATTGATCCATCACCCAAGAATCGTGACATAACCTCAAAAAACCCCTTAAAAAAACCCCAAAAAATTTATAAAAAGACATCTAAAAAAATCCTTGGGTGATGGGTCAATTCTGACCCAGGATTCGTTTTCAGCACACCAAAAAACATACGGTATGGAACCTCATCTTTCAACTACAAAACTTTCTTGATTTTTCTGGGTTTGTCAGGCCAACAAAAGAAAAAAAACGTTTTGTAGTTAAAAGGTGAAGTACCATACCCTATGTTTTTTTATGTGCTGAAAACGAATCCGGGGTCAGAATTGGCCCATCACCCAAGGATTTCAACATAACCTCAAAAAACACCACAAAAAATTTATAAAAATACATTTAAAAAAATGCGCGGATTCGTTTTCAGCACACCAAAAAGCATATGGTATGGGTATTACCTTTCACCTTTCAACTACAAGACTTTTTTTTTAATTTGTGGACCTGTGTAATTTACATTATTATAGTTGCAGTAAATAAAACAATGACATTATTAAATTTGTCATTCGCATGAAAAAAGAAATACGCACAATGTGTATATTCCTTTTTTTAATCTAAGGTATAATTATGTTGAATACAACTCGACGATTTGCAGAAGGTAGTATTAATATCTTTTGAAGAACCACTCAACGCGTTGTATGCATTTCCACACAGCACCTTTCCGTGTTTTTCATTGTTAGGCAAATGTACCTACTCATGAGTATGAGTACTGATTACGAGTACAGTGAAATCATACTCTTTACTATTTTTTTAATAACTTTAACTTAACACAAATACAAGCTTTCAAGCATTATCAACTAGTCGTCATGTTATTTCATCATCGTCTTAGCTAATAATGCCTCACACTACTGTGGCTATTGTACCATTACTGTACACGATACCATAGATTAAATATAATATAGATGATTCACCATACAGTAAATTTTGAAGCCGAAAAATGATCCGCAACACCAGACGGTACTGCCTCTAGTTACCTAGGCCAGCTGGTCGCCAAGAGTAACGCAAACCGCTGCCATATTGGGGCAAACGAAGCACGAAATTGTTCATTATTTGTTCTGTATTGAATTTAATCAAATCCACGTTTACTTTAAAAGGTTTTTCTTATTCTGAAAGATCAAACCTCTAATATGCCAAACATGTAAAACGTGGTTTTAATTTGTCCATTATTAAAAATCACTCTTCTCTGCCCCAATATGGCGGCGGTTTGCAGTACTCTGATCGACCAGCTGGCCTAGGTGACTCTACCAGACGGCAAGACTTTGTCCCTCTGTCGTTGTGGATTAGTTACTAATTGTGGCTATTGCAGAAGACCTCAGCAACGAACCTTTTGTGTTAAATAATAATAGACTCATGTATACTGAAAGCAATTTAATAATAGAGGCTATTATTAAATTGTTTTTGAAAACTATTTGTTTTATAAGATTAATAACATTTGTTTTATATTACATATACAGTGTGTTCCACTTCACAGTTTGACACCCAGGTATTTTTATTATTTGTAATCGAAACAATTCCAAATTTTTATTAGGTATGGAACCCCTTAACATAAATTTGTCGGTAATTAAAAACCCCATTTATTAAAAACCAACAACCTACTACGATCAAAGATAAATGCAAAAATTGAAAAACCTATTAGGCCTTGTTTAATCGGAAAAGTCGTTACGGAAATTTGTTTTGGGACACCTGAAAACCACAAAACCAAATTTTGGTTAAAATCCCAAAAAATAAAATAATTTTAATTTAATTCTAATAATTTATTTATGTTGAAGTCCGGGTGTATTCTTCCCTTCATTCACATTGGGAACTGATTAAACAGTTTTCTTGGATGTAATATGACTGTTGCTGGTAAGAGGTGTTGTAATAAAAAACAACCAAACACAGAATTTTTATGGTTTAATGGTATGGGTTTGTGGAATTGGAAATTTACAGATAACGTTACAAGTTTCCTTCGAAAGGACCAACTCTAAAAATAATTATCGGTAGAGGTCCGATATTATAAGTCCACACTGGTTGTTGACGTTTTTGTGAATGTATTATTATCTACTTACAGATTTAATTAAATTTTACATTTTTTATCTTGATAAATGGCTGTACATCTGGATCTACTAAAAAGTTACTTTTTCGCTGGCACTGAAATTCAGGTATGAAGAAATACGGTTTATAACCGATTTTTTGCAAAGGACAGGATTGTGCCTTTGCACTAACAAGATTGGAAGGTTTTACTTTAACTGGAAAGGTATTGAATTAGGACTTTTTCTTCAATTGTATTTGACAAAAATTATGCAAAAAATGTAATAAACTGTCAAATATTATTGTAACTATAAACATTATTTTCACAGACTACTTATATCTCTTCTTTAGCAACCACAAACAAATAACCAATCTAGTATTGGGCTGGGGAGACTTTCTTGTTGTAAAAGCAATTTACAGCAATTTCAAATAATTATTCTTCAAGATTTTCTAACCAGAATTCGGATTTATGGTTTTCAGGTGATCCAGAACAAATTCGCGACTTTTACAATTAAACAAGGCCCACTATGTTTTTTTCGATTATCTGCATTTACTTTTGATCGTAGTATACTGGTGGTTTATATCAAATAAGATTTTTTATTACACACAAATCTCTTTTAAGGGGTTTTATACCTGATAAAAATTTGGAATTGTTTCGACTATAAATAACAAAGATACAGGGTGTCAAGTTGAAATAAAGATTTTAATACATTTCTAATAATGTATAGTATGAGCAAAAAGTAACTCCATCAAAGATAATGATAATTAACATCAGATAATGATACAAAATAAATTATACAAGTCCTTTGACTGTGACAGGTTTGTTAAGTTGACATGACAATTAACTTAAGGTCATTTTCTGATGTTATAATACACATGACTTAAAAATTTCAAAGAGACAGTTGATGGAGTTACTTTTTGTTCATACTATATTTAATATAATTATTATTTAATATTTTTTTGCCAAAAATAATAAATGAAGTTTTAAATTACACACAAATCTGTTTTAAGGAGTTCTATATCTGATAAAATTGGAATTGATTATAAATAAAAAAAAATGCAGAGGTGTTGAGCTAAAATTTCAAATAACTATTAGTCAAGATTTCTTTATCAAGATTTGGTTTTGGGGTTTTCAAGTGGACCAGAACAAGTTTCTGTAACGACTTTTCCGATAAATAGTAATAAATAAGGCCTAACATGTTTTTCAATTTTTTGCAAATATATTCGATCGTAGTAGGCTGGTGGCATATAATAAACGAAGTTTTTAATTGCCCACAAATTTATTTTAAAGGGTTCTATATCTGATAAAAATTTGAAATTGATTCGATTACAAATAACATAAATACAGGGTGTCAATCTGTGAAGTGAAAAACACTGTATAACACTTAAATTTGCCACATTTTTAACCTCACAAAACGTCAAATGTCATTTTTATAGCTTTAACACGTATTACCGACAAAAATTGTAATGCAACATTTTTAATAGCTTGAATTTACAACTATAAAATTAATGATGCAAAGTAGAAAAAATACTATATATTAAACTTGGTTTATTAGACGTATTGTACCACTCGTTCCATTGGAACAATCCTCGCTTCTCTCGTCGTGACCCAAATAACAGCTACAATAGACCGTTTACAAAATTTTTTGAATTCGGGATTCAGTTTATGCCAAACAAATTAATAAATTTATATTGCCTGGGAACGTCACCTTGGTACCTGATATAGTTGAAATTCAAAAGTATGCAGCTTTTCAATGAACCAGGTGTTTAAAAATGGTTTCCACTGACATAAAGTGGTTTAGAAGTTCAGGCAGACAAAAATGAATTCTTAGATATTTGAATTTATTAATAACATAATAACACTACACACACGCACCATTCTGACAATTATTTTGACTGACGAACATCACTTCTAGATTGTATAAGCTAAGAACGTTCTATAGATTCAAAATGTACAATCCTCAATTTCTGTTCTGTTGGAGATAACTTTAGAAGATTCCCAGTTGTTATGCTCCAAAGATCTTAAATTTTAAAATTCTGAAAGCTTTTGTAATAGAAAACCCCAATGTTTTTCCCGCAATTGTAAGCAGGAGAAGAAAAGAGAGAGAGACATTTTGAAAACAAATTTAAATGGAAGGGGTCGAGTGATACCTCAGTTTAAAGCTCTTGTTATTCTGAATATGAATGAAAAGTCGTCGATTAACAAACAAATGAACTACACGCAAGAGACTTGAAACATTTGATTAAAAAATTGTAATTTCAACTACTAATAAATTCAATCAAATCTGACAGTTTTATTAAAACAAAAGAATAATTGTCAACAATTATTATTAAAGGTATTGGTGAAAATGTCTACCTTGAATCTCTTGCCAGTAGAATAACCTATTCGAAATATCCTTGCGAACATTTTGTAAAATGTTTTTCCTGTTATTGAAGCACATTCACTGATTTAATAAATTGTTTTAATTTAATAAATTTTTTCACATTCATTGTTTTAATAAAAATGTTGAATTTGAATTGAATTTATCATTATTTCAAATTACATACAATTTCGTAATAATTTTTTTCCATTCTCTCGTGTGTAGTTCATTCGTTTTTTAATTGGTAACTTTAAAACCTTACGGTCATATAACAGCCTTGGTAGTGTAATGTCTAGAGTGCTGGACTTTCGCCCAAGCGGACCGAGGTCGATTCCCGGTGCCGGCAGATCTGGTTAAGGTTTTCTGCAGTTTTCCTTAGCTGTGACGCAAATGTGGGATTTGCGCTGTTCCATCCGTAAGTCGGCTGCAGCCGCACTTAGGGCCTACGTAATAATAATAATCGCCCCCTCCCTTCCGCACAAGATTATAGCTTCTGGGTCCTGGTTTCCAGGCTATGGGTTGTAGCAATTATTATTATTATTATATTAAGAATAGGAAGAGCTTTAAAATGAGATATTACTCAACCTCTTTTAAAATCTTTTCTTCAAAATTGCGCTGCTTTGCCAAAAGCTTTTAGAAAAAAAAATTGATTACAGATGTGTCGGAAAGTAGTATTTATTCCCTAATGAATGTCCTTAAAATTTGGAAGAAAAATATTAAACAGTTTAGAAAGTAACGCCATCACGCGTTTAGACTTTAGACGCACTCTGTATATATAACAGTTAAAGTTTGTGAAATTTTCGTTATGTACATAAATTCTTTGGTAACTTATAAAAAGTCGCCAGATGATAACAGTAAAAGTTCTTGTTTGCCATCAGCTTTTTAACAATTGATGTGATTTTCTTTTTGATTCCTACCTTTTTATCCCTTTCTAGTTTCTACCATTTTGTTACAGTTTCGAGTAGGAAATAATGGTTTATACCTCGTAATCAATTACAACTTACGACGTAATTTGATATAACTTAATTATAAATAATATGACAGAGTAATTAGATTGAAGTATAATTATTTATTAGTTTTGATAATGAGTGGGTAAACGTCTCGAGACGTCTGCATTGTTTAACTAAAAACAAGAAATATATTCACAAGGAATTGTAAATGTATTTATTCTTTATCTTGAAGGCCTCAAACAAAAAAACGCTTGTACTGATAAAATATCCAAGCGTTTGTACCACAATTTAATTGTAACATGGTTTGTAAACAAGCTAAACATAGAAAGATATCTAATTTTTCAATAGATAGCACCACTTTCACAACAAAATTTTTACCCAAATACGTGCTTCAAGCTAGTAATTGCCGTGATTCCTCTATATATAATTACTCTATGACGATACTTATATTATACACATAGTATGAGTAAACTACATGTAATCAGCCTGTAGAGACATTAACTAAAAGACTAAAAATGCATGCTTGGTGTTGATAATCAAGTATTTCATGCTAATTACTTAAACTACATAAAATTTTATAGTTTATATAAAATGTATTATTTACTGCATATAAATGTATGTATATAAGTTGAGTATAACAAAATTTACCTTTGTTCGAGAGTATGAAATACAATAGAAGAAACATTTTGTTTCTGACAGTTAATACGCGCCTCGACGTATATTAATTCGTATTTTCATTTTTTATTAAAAGTCACCCCGAAATCTTTACTCCGAAACTCCCTTCTGGCCTAGAAAATGTAGCCTTCTTGTTGTCAGAAGTTTATTACGAGAACTTCCTAACCGGTTACCGCGTGATGTTAATAAGAAATCCAGCTATATTAAAATTTATTACACAAAGCACTAACCTTAAACTAACTGAATATATATTTAGGTCCGGCAAAAGTCGGTTGTAAGATAACAGCCGCCGTTTGAACTCAGCACAAGCAATAATAGAAATAAAAGACTATTCCACTAACAAAATCAGATTTTAGTAAAGAGATATCAACCATTAAACAACTAGCACATGCAAATCATTATAAACCGAACATGATTGACACTTTAATTAAACAAAAAGATTATAGGTTAGCTATCAAAAGAATATATCCCATTGACAATCAAACAGAAGACACAAATTACATATCTATACCATATTTTGGCAAAATATCAGAAAAAATTGCAAATATACTAAGAAAAACCAACAATTATAAAATAACATTTAAAACCAACACTAACACTTTTTCATTTTTATTTAATGCTAAAGACAGAACACATGATATCATGAAATCGGGCATTTACCGTTTAAATTGTTCTTTTTGTAGTTCGGTATATATTGGCAAACACTTGGAAATTTTGACATAAGATATAAAGAACACGTACGTCATTACAAAAATAAACATCCTGAAAAATCGAATTACGCCAAACACCTTTTAGAACAAAATCACACAATGACTCCTCAAAATAATATTAAATTCCTACATTTTTGTAATAACAAACGCAAATTAGACATTTTAGAAGCCTTTGAGATATACAAACACAAACTGAGGGTACCTTTAATGAATGAACAACTTGAGCTCAGTAATTCTCCGTTACTGGAAGTATTAATATTTAATTCTGATTATTATTATTATTTTATCTAGTTACCTATTTTGTATCTACCTTAGCGACGTGTTTGTTTATAATTATATTACCTTTGATAATGACAGCATAGCTGTCGAAACAATATTGTCAGGTTGTATTTTAATAAAACTGTGAAACTTTTAATAATCTTTATTTATTTCATATAAAAAACAGCTTAACAAAACATGTATTGGAGACATAACAAGTAGTTTAAATTTACTTTCTCGCAAAATTGTTGGTGAAATTAGTGCAACTATATATGTTAAGTAATATTTACTACTGATAGTGCAGACCAAAATTTACAGCATTTAAGATTTATATTTTTCGGAAATTTTTTTAAAATGGGCTAAGAGGAAGTGTTCAGATAAAGAATGTTTTCCATTCATAATTCTCCATTCCATGAAAGCCGATTGTAGTATTTTTTAATTTCTCGCGCTATAAATTGATAGATGTTGCTTTTGTAGTCTCCAGAATTTCCGGTGGCATACAGATTTTACCATTATTATCACTTTCACTGCTATCAAAATTCATTTTTTAAGAAAAACTATGTAAATTTACAACGTAAGATATTAACAATTAATATTTGACACTTTTAACTGTGACTTGTTTAGCGGTAGCTGTGGGACTACTGTTTGCAAGAAAATCTGATTCTCTGACCTACCCGTGGATTCCAAAAATACAAAGGCTGAATTGGCTGACAGGTCGTGGCTTCCAATTTGGAATCCGCGGAATGTGGAATTGATATCATTCATCAATTTAATATCCAGGTGGAATGTATACATTATTTACATAATAATCGTAGAGAAATATTTATCTATTAATACAGTGGGTAGCCAAACTATTAGTTACACTAAACATTTTTTAATGTATCAAATTAAATAGCGTAATAGAGTTTAGCAGAACAACTTAGAAAACTGCTCCAAACCATCAAATACCAAAATCATTCAGCACATACAATAAAAAAAACTACGCATGATTCTTAATGCACCATGGTACATAAGCAATAAATCCATCCATGATGATTTAAACATTCCAACAGTCGACACACTGAGCATTTAGTTTAGCATTTAGCAAAAGCATTTAGTTGGGCCAATTTGTATTTAATTCAACTAAATATTTAGATAAATCAAATAAAATTTAGTTTATTTAACTAAATATTTAGTTGAATTAAATAAATTTAGTTGGTCTTATTAAATGCTCTTCTCAGTGCACATCATCAATTACTTCCATAACCTTCTTGAACATACACACGAACGTAAAAGTAAATCAACTACAAAATCCTCTCGCAGCGCCCAGAAGACTGAAGAGGAAATGACCAACAGGTCTAACGCAGTGATCGTCATAAACTTTCTAGTAGAGAACAATTTCCATTGTGTGTCCATTTTCCAATTTTTGTACGGGTGGCTGATGGATCCTTCAGCTGGTAGGTCCTGTATCGTTGATAAATCTGCTACAGTAGTAGCTATGACCTTGAAAAGGATACCTATGGCAACTATGACAAACTACGCTGAAGACGAAAATTACAAAACAAAATATCGCCACCAGACACCCAATGACCTTATCGAGGTAAAACAACCACCGTGTAACATTACAAATGTTATTAGCTAGGTATAGGATTTCTATGCATTTGCATGTTTTTTCTGCTCATAGCAAACATATGCAGAGTTATATTTCTACATGTTTAAGCCACATATGAATCACATATGTCAATTTGAAAGTGCATATAAATGCATATTTAGGTGTTTTTTATAAATGCATGCATATTTTAGCATTTTTGAACGAGTGTGCATATTTTACCACTTTTTGAGCGTTTTACATGCTTTAATTATGAAATTTCTAATATTTTTTAAATAATTTTAGCATTTTAGACAACCAATCAAGGGCGGCTTAGTTGAGTCTAGGGGAAACCCATAATTTAAGCTTATTGTTAAATACTAGGCTTTAAAATATTTTACTGCCTTAACCATCTGTGTACTTGTTAATATTTTCTAAGAAAGAAAAAGTTTCAACTAAAATTTAAATACTTACATCCTGCGGTATTGTGATAAATAGATATTAGGAAATTCCAAAGACCCTTTGACAACTTCTTGTTCATAGAAAAATTTGCCTGTACTTTTGTTTACTAACCTTGTAATCTTTCAATTAAGACAGTTCAGAAATTGCAAACTGCATATCAGTTTGAAATGTTAGAGTGTAAAGATGGGTAAAGGAAAACGGTCTGTGTCTGGTACAGTGTGCGACGATAAAGTGACTGCAACGAAACGCTTTCAAGTTACACATCTATACACGGTTCGACATCAAAAGTGTGTTGCCCTGAAATCAAAAAAACAAACATTGTTACCGGGGTACCTTAATAATTCGCGCGGTGAGTCCAGCAAATCGATCGAATTTAATAAAAAACTATGTAGTGCATTAGTGGCTGCAGATATCTCGTTAAGTAAAATTAATCACTCACCATTTCGTAATTTTCTGGAAGAAATTTCAAAAATGCCAATACCCGACGAGTCTACACTCTATTTACCTAGGAAAAACTATTTACCTCCTTTATACGAAGAGACCATAAAATCAATTAGAAAACATGTAGCGAATAACTACATATGGGTTTCCATTGACGAATCTACTGACACTACTGGAAGGTGCGTAGAAACTTCATTTCCTTCGTTTTGTTAGTAAAATTTAACTAATTAAAGACAGCAGAGCAATTTACGGATGTTTTATTTTCTATTTTGTTAGTTACATATTTAATCACAACAATATTTTTGCTTGATTGAAATATAATTTTTTTTTAAATAACTGTTTTGCGCTAATTGTTTGTAACCGACTAATTATGTAGTTCGATAAAATAAAAATCAAATTTTTGTTTTCAGATACGTGGCTAACGTTATAATTGGCGTTTTAAATTCGGAGAACAATCCCAAATCTTATCTGTTGCTAATGGACGTTTTCAAGAGCACCAATCATTGTTCTGCGGCAAAATTGTTTAATGATTCGATGGCTATTTTGTGGCCGGACGGCATACAGTACAACAAAGTACTCCTGTTCGTCACCGACGCGGCACCGTACATGATCAAGGCTGGAGCAGGCTTACAAGTTCTGTACGAAAAAATGATCCACTTAACTTGTCTTGCCCATGCAATGCATAGAGTTGTGGAAAAAGTGCGGGAAATATATCCTAACGCTATAATTTCAGATGTAAAAAAAATTGTTTGTAAAGCTCCATATCGCCTACAAATATTTAGGGGAACTGCCCAAGAAGTGCGTCTCCCACCTGAGCCTGTAATAACAAGGTGGGGTACTTGGCTTTCTGCAGCAGAATATTATGCAACTTATTTTGATATTATTAAAGCATTTGTAAATAAACTTAATAAACACGATGCACTATGCATACAAAGCGCACAGGATGCTTTTAATACTAAGGAGGTGAGGGCAGGGTAATTCAGAAATTAGAAAGTCAGGGAAATTCATTAGATGAATCTTTTGAGCATGTGAAATTGTTAGGTGTTTCTTTGAATAAAGTAAAAGGGCCAAAGGGTTTGACTATAAAACAAAAATTTAAATCCGTTATAGACAGAAATCCTGGTTTTCACTTAATTAAAAGCATAAACGATGCATTATCTGGCCAAAACATTTTAGACGAGCTAAGACATTATTCGCTTGTAGAATTAAACAATTTTAAGTATGCCCCAATTACGTCTTGCGATGTAGAACGGAGTTTCTCAAAATATAAAACAATATCTAGGGATAATAGGCGTATGTTTACTTTTGAAAATTTAAAAGTGTACGTCATTGTGAACTGTAACGCTCTATGTTTAGAAAATATAATTAATTAAATTATTGCATAGGATGTCTAATTAAAATAATTTCTGTAAATAAAATGTAAATAACGCTAAACATGTGTTTTTTTAATAATGAAAGTGCATATATTTATTAAAAATTTCTAATAAACGCATATTTCATGATTTTTAAGTGCATATTTAAGTGCATATTTCACGTTTTTATAGTGCATAAGTGCATGCAAATTTCAGCATTTTTAAGTGCATATAAATCCTATACCTAGTTATTACATTATATCCGTGTTCGTATATACCATATAATTTTAACCGGAGTAGAGATTAGTCTTTATTACGGAATTGATTGACATCCACCAGATATCTTCTTTATGCTAGTTTGAAGACTTTTTGAAAAATTTTAAAATTGAGAATATTGTATATTGTATTGCATATAATTTATATACCGATTGGAAATAGGTGGACTTGATATAGGGATATAAAAGCGTTCATGGGAATAGCAAAACGATGTGATAAAGAAAAGGAATATTACCTACATATATAATATAATATTCCCCTTCTTTATGGCTTCGTTTTACGATTTTTATGAAGGTTTTTATATCCCTATAT
Organism: Agrypnus murinus; assembly: GCA_929113105.1. Lineage (NCBI taxonomy): Eukaryota > Metazoa > Arthropoda > Insecta > Coleoptera > Elateridae > Agrypnus > Agrypnus murinus. The sequence continues at coordinate 142,158,480 of OV816026.1, forward strand.
CATGCCCATGCTTTTCTAACCGGTATGTAACTTAAAATAAGCTATCTATATATTTAAAACACAAGGTTTATGTTTGTTTCAGTTCGTTTGAGAGTTTCACCGGGCCGATTTACGAAATTCTTTTTTATATTAAAGCTTTCGCTGTGTAGATTAGTCAACACTACTTAATTTTTATATTTCTTTAATGTTTATATTTTTAATTTGCAAAACTCTAAAATGTTTAATTTGAGACGGACGAATCGGACATTCGTTTGGGACGTCCTCTCACTTTCCACGGTAGAGAGGTTCTTAACTACTACCGCATATAAATATAAAAGCCGTCCATTTCCATCAATAATAAGCGGTTAATGTTGAAAAAATTGTTAGGTTGCGTAGACAAAACCCGCATAGTTGAAAACTATGGACGACAGACGAATTATACAAAAAATAATAGCTGATGGCAATTGCTTCTTCAGAGCAGTTTTATATTGTTTATATAAAAAGCAGGAAATTTGCCAACACTATGTTTATATCATGTTTTTAAAATATGTACTAATAGACGTTTTCAAGAATGTTTTAAACAAGATCGATTTTTGATTTTATTCTTATCATTTCGTATGGTAGAATTTCTGTATGTATGTAGAATAAACCAGAGTGGAGGGGTAAGCCAGAGAGGAACATATGTCAGAAGAGCGGATGGTAAGCTTGGAGAGAGGAGTGCTAGGCTTAGAATTTTCAACTGGTTATGTTTGGTTGCGTTTATTTAAATAATCACTCAGGAAAATCCGTAGGATTGTAATCACACATCGAATGTTGTATATAGGGAAACCCTTCAAATGATTTTGACCATCATTTGTTGACGAGGTTTCCCTAGTAATTATATTTTACCACCAGATATGCAGATATACTATAGAAATAAATATTAATATTAATATTTAATATCAAAGATATAAATACAAAATACACATAAAGATTTAAATCATAAATGAAAACAACAATTAACTTAGTTTTTACTAATATTCTCTGTACGTTAACAAGTAAACCTGAAGCCGCCATTTCATAAAAAAGCAGTAAAAGCAAAAGAAAAACTGAAGATTAATTTTTTATGGTCGTTATCATTTCTATATTACAATTTAATTTTTAGCTTTACATGGTAGAACAAGGAAATAAATATCGAACAGATATAAAGTACCTTGTAAAAATTCTTTTGACGGTCTAAATATATATATATATTTTTTTTAAACTAGAACTCTCTTTCTGTGGAAGACATCATTTCCTTTCTACAATGTTCTATCCGCACGCACATCATAGAAAGATAAACTTGTAATTTTATTTTATTCATTAACAAATCTTCGTATTGCGTGTTTAAGACTCATATTACGACTGGTTTAGTTAACATCTGTATCTACATGTAATGAAAACCGCGTCCTCCGTCGTCGAAGCGTATTTTATCCTTTATTTGGCATGTCTATTTAATTTTACTGTTGTTACACGAGCTTGCTCATTAATTAATTAATTAGCAACTAATAAAGATTTAGACGTGACTAAATATAATGAAAATAGAAAGTTATTTTTGGTTTATATGGAAACGCTTATATCAAGTTATTATAGTAAGTCTTTCTACAATCTACATGACTGTACAGTGCACTGAACATGCATTATAGATGATACATGCAGTAATGTTATCGGTTCCACAGATTTAATCTACCTACCATGTACATATATGGGTAATTCTTCAGAAATATTAGATTTACTGTTCCTGCTTAATTAATATTATATTACGAATACCTTTTTACCTGTTAGTTTAGTACCTACAGTGAAGATGTAATAGCGGTCTATCTAGCCAGGTATATATTAACAACTGACCTATTTTTTTAACAATAAAAAGTAAACTTTATTATGTCATATGTCATTCACGTGTCATGTCCCTAGTATGTATTCTCAAAGTAAAAAGCAGTTTTTCTAAGGCATCAGTTAATCATTATTGTTCTAATTAAGGAGAATTGTAAAACAAGTATAGGCTCTCATTCAGAGTCAATCATTTAATATATAAAGTATTAAGCATCGACTACTACACAATCAATAAAATGTTGTCTCATATTTTTGTCATTTGCGTGGATCTAACCAAGAGAGAAGAACATTATTAAATTTCACGTATAATATCAGTATTTCTACAATATCAGCTTTACACATGTATTGCTTGCATATTAATTTTAATGAAATCAACATGTAGTGTCTTGTTCAGTTGATCTATAAACTTTATAGAAGTAGTTTATATGGTTTGATGTAAGAGTACATTTATTTCGCGTCATTCACGTGGTTATCATAATTTCTTACTGGTGTTGAATTTAGAAAAAATATTTTCGTAAGTTAATGCACTACTTGTGTTGTTTCATTATAGCTAGTATAAAGCCTCCAAAGAAAATAGTCTAGGCGCTATGTTATATTAATGCTCTAATAGCCATTCGCGTGGCATTTTCATTGAGACATTTGCGTGGATTTATAATTCCACGTAATACAACTTGTCCACGTAAACGATAACTCCTACATACATTCATGTTTTTACATTATGAGGTGCAAAGAAAATGTGGAAAAGAAGAAAAGAAGAGAAAAAATTAAAAATGATCCAAAATTACAAATTAAAAATTACTAATTTTTATTTTACTTGTTATCCATTACTTAGCCATTATTAAGCATTATCATGTTAGAAACAAAGTTCAGTTTTTAATTAAATATAATCTTTTACGTGGATTTAAACACTGTTAAAGGTCGAAAATGTCCAGATTAAGCTCTACTAATCAACAGTATGTATTCTATGCAATCAATTAATCATACTAAATATTTCTTAGAAAAACAGCAAGAACTTTTCTCATCCAAATTGTGGATTTCGGGAGAAACACCCATGTACGTTTGCTCATTGCAGTCCTTGCACCATGGGCATAATACTTATTTGCATTGTTAAGGTCGGAGCTGTTAACAAAAAAAATTGTGACCATGTACAGATTAGGGTTAAGTTAAATATAACACAGATACTTAGTTAATTCAAGGTGGAGTGACCAACTCAACCTTCGTTTCGAATAAAAGCTTTATATTTTATTTTCTTCTAAGTAGTGTTGTAAATGAAAGGATGTTCTGAAAATGCTGATCTGAACATTCGCGAATATTTGCGCATAATAAAACCGTATCAAAAGAACGTTCTCTTGGGGAGCATAATCATGCACGTTCGTGAACGTTCTCATAAATAATTCTCGAGAACTTTGAGAATAATACAGCACAAACGAGCATAAACAAGAACATTAAAAATCAAGAATAAAACCGAAACTAAACAATCTAAAAACAGTATGCTCACGCAAAATGTACACGTGTTACTCGCACGTTCGCAAACGTTCTCACAAAGGTGCGTACAGACCGCCGCGCCATGCGGCGCCAAACGTTCGCAAATGTTTCCGAGCAACGTACGGTAAAGACGTCCACACTGCTGCAATAGATACAAATTTGTTCGTGTTTGTAAAGGTTCCAGTTTTACTTTTAAAGCAACTTGCTATTACTTATATTGCATTCTATGTATTATTCTCAATCTGTCATGAACGAGGAAGACGTAGAAGACGTTCCAATCATTCATTGTTATTGTTATTATTATTATTGATAATAAATTAATAATGTAATTATCTAAATTGTTCTCCGACGACAAGCGTTATAAAGAAATAGTTTAAAATAATATTAAACCAGCAACGCACCACATCTACGAACAAAACACGTCCTAACTAGATTTGTTGCAGCAACAAATTTCTTTTGATGTACCGATAGTAAGTCGAACCTGTTTGCGTGAGCGTGAAGTAGCAAGTTTGTGCGCAGCTTGCCGTCCTAACTGACTATATCTGCAACGTTCGCAAACGTTTGGTCTGTACGCACCTTAATAATTCTCGAGAACTTTCAGAATAGTACAGCACAAACGTCACAAACGAGCATAAACAATAGTATATTAAAAAACGAGTTTCAGAAGGCAAGATTTATTGCAAGTGTCCAAACTTGCGGCTCGTTTTCTAAAGAACGAGTGAAATAATGACTTATGAATCGAGTTTTTTATGCTACTTTTTCTATTTTGCACCTTTTATTCCCCTTTTAAATAAAAATAGATAATATCAAAATTTAGGGAATTTTGTGGTAGTTGACAACACTGATGTGAGATTTGAAAATTCAAATTTTTAGAGTGAAGTTTTTGTCAATTTTCTGCTTTTTTTAATTGTTTTTCAATGCTACCAACTTTGAAAACGTTGGGGTATTCAAGCACTTAAATGAGGTATTAACGCTCTGTTTTGGGTGTTTTAACAGCTTTAACAGCAGAAACTAAGCGATCTCAAACCGTAAGCACAAAACGTGCCCACGCAGCTGCTGTCGGCGTTGGGTGTTTTAAAGACAGATATTTTTATAAGCATAGTTTGCGCAATTTATGTCTTTGATAGCATTGACAAGAAATTTAGGTTACCGCCCGGTAGTACCTCTTTTGTTTTTTGTTCGAGTTACATGTGAACTTTATATATAAATTTCTTATATTTTCTTTATACAAAAAGTGACAAATGTTTGTACAGTTTTTAATATGTATTACTTGTGCACACCTGTGTGATACCGGACGCCGGCCCCCGTGGATAATACATCGACTAGCGGTTTTGGATATTTTGCCCACCGTGGACACTACGCCTACCCCAAGCGGTGGACACTTTTCCGATCGTGCCCACGGTCAGCGTATTGCCCACGGTCGGCAAAGTGTCCAGTAGTAAAATTTATTTTAAGGGTCGGCGTAGTGTTCGCGGTCAGCGAAGTGTCCGGTAGGCGTAAAGGTGCATACTAGCCAATCCGGCATCAAGCCATATCCGGCTTGAAAATACGTCAAAAGCATCTTACGAAAATTATGTTTAGAACAACAAATGTAGTGTGAAATGTGAACAATACAATGTATCTTACAACGATTATTTGTAATCGATGTATTTCAATATTTCCAAAGCCGTCCACTTATAGCGCTTGCTTCGTCACGTTTAGGAACTAAACATCCTATACCTGCTTACTATTCCACCAACAATTCTTTGACGAGATTCATAGTATTTGCTGTGGAGCATTTTCACGACATTCAATATCTCCGTCTGTTTCTGTGAATGTGTCAATTTTTTCGAAATTTTTAAATTTTGCAGATTGGGATATTTGAAGAAAAAGTAGTAAAATACAAATGTGTAAGAACTAATGTTTTATCTTTTAAGGAACATGGACAAAATGACTGACAAAGTTTATAAAGCTGGTATATTAGAATTAGGTAATGTACAATTCTTTCAAGAAATTAGCGGTGTTTCCCTAGTAAGAATTTATTTCATAAAACCTATGTTTCATGAAATTATTGTATATAAGCTTTCTAATATTCTGACAACTCGTCCTGCGGACCCCAAACTATTTTCACGGAACCCCATGGTTCCACGGAACACACTTTGGGAACCACTGGACTAGACCATATTAGAAAACTATTGCACGAGAAGGGGAATCAACAATTTGAAGCGTCTTAATTAGTGGAAATAAAGAATAAGTGTTTGTGTGTTTAAAATAAATAATCTCGTAATGTTTAAATAAAGTTCAGTTAGTGATTAGTTTTCAATTAAAACGTTAGTTATTGCAAATATTCGACGATTATGTAATTCACATTAAATCTAAGTCTTAATTAACGGCGTGACCTATCTTTTTCTTTTTCGAAAAGGATCCAAAATTTGCTACGGCAGCTCAGGTTTTTTTGGAGAGCATGACTCAACTGTTACTTTACTTACTTCTACTTACCACAGTTAAAACAAGGAAAAATAAAATACCAAATAAAAGAGAATTACTTCAGAATTGTTATGCTAACTTATTTAAAAATTATTATTTGCTAATCTATGTATTTAAAACACGGCTCCTTTTTGTTCCACTTCGTCTACGAGTTCTACAAGACCGATTTGCTTTTATTCTTTTTATATTAAAGTTGTAACTCTATAGATTAGTTAACACTACTTTTTATATTTATTTAATTTTTATATTTTTAAAGCCTTTTTTGCAGTGTTCGGAGTTTTAGTATTGTGATTTTTTAATTATTTATATTTTTAATTTTAAACATTATTTGTGTTTATTCGCGTTTTAGAACTAAACATCCCCCTATGCCACCAACAATTAGTTGTGGAGCATATTCACAAAATTCTATATCTCTGTCTGTCTCCGAGTGTGTCCGTTTTTTCGAAATTTTTCAATTTTGACTGCAGATTGGGATATTTGCTGAAAAAGTAGAATGACAATGTCTAAGAAATAATTTTTATCTCTTAAGAGACATGGAGAAATGACCGACAAAGTCTAAAAATCTGCTATATTAAGTATATGACATATGAATTTAATGTAGAATAATTTTATGGTAAGAATAGAAGTCGGGGGAGGAGTCCGAGGAGGAGTTAGGTGGTAAGTCAGAGAGGGAGATAAGTCGAGGGGTGGGTAAGCCGGAAGAGGGCAGGTACGTCTGAGTAAAAGATAAGTTGGGGCGGTAAGCCGGAAAAAGGGGTAAGACGAAGGTAACTACGTTAGGATAAAAGTGTCAGTCGAGGTTGGCAGGTGAGTAATTCGGGGGTGTTTGTTAAATACCGTGTTTAAAAGTTCGTCTGAGAATGGTAAGCTTTGTATTTTCAACTGTATTTGTTCGATTGCGTTTATTTAATAGATATATTAATATTAAATAATTATTCAATCTGGTATATTAAACATATGATATATAAATTCAATACAGAATTTTATGGTAAGAATGGGTGGATAAGTTGGTAGATGAGTCCGAGGGGTAGTTAACCGGAGGGAGTAAGTCAAATAGGGTGATAAGTTGGGGGGGGGGGGTAAGCCGAGAAAAGGAGTAATACGAGAGTAACTAACTGTGGAAAAGAGGGTAAGCCGGGGTTGGTGGTGGGGGGTTAAGCCGGGGATGTTTGTTAAATAACGCATTATAAAGTTCGTCTGAGATTGGTAAGCTTACTATTTTCAACTGTTTTTGTTGAATTGCGTTTATTTAATAAATATTACTATTAAATAATCACGCTTGGAAACCCGAAGAAATGTAATCACATAACGAACGTAGTATATAAGGAAATCCTTCAATAAATTAGCCTTTTGGCCGTCATGTTTTGACGACACTACCTTAGTAATAAATAATAATGTTTTTTTACTTATAAACCGAAGTGAATTTTTATAAAATCTTAAAACACGTTTACCTTTTTTGCAAGTAAGTATTAATAAATAACGCACTAAACGAGTTAAGATGTTTAAACCAAGTTAATATTTTCCTTTTCAGGGCCTGTTAGATTTTCCTGTTAACTTTGCCCTGGAAATAAAGGACATGAAAATTCTTTGGCTTCCGCGTATTTTTAGTTTCCCTTGGTATAAAATTCTTTATTCTATTATATCGTAACATAAGAAGTATTATATTAAAGGGATAAATACATTGAAAACATTTGCGAAATCAAGATTGTATATATCAAAAAAATTAATAAAAAAGTTTAAACTTCCACTCATTTCACAAGTTGAGATGCCATAACAAGTAAAATATTAAATAACACAAAATAGAATCTTAAAATCGAATTTATGTTTCAAGGCAGCGAACAAAAAATATATTTAGTTAGAAAATGTCGCAGTAAAATCATCTGTAGAAAGAATCCGATTATTCAGCCGTCTTCGATTGACAGCAAAGGACAATGCGTACAAGGAAATGCTTTTATACATAACACAGTGACGGAACATTTCGGTAACAATCACCAGTTCGAAACTACATTGATATTGCATTGATTTATGTCGAAACCTATATAACACGAAATATACATGAAGTAAAGCAAATCTTCACAGCCTAACACTATGGCGTTATTGTTTCCCAAATGGAACAGTATTGCTTTTTAAAATAACCTTAAAATGTAGTAAGCTGAATGTCGTAATTACTGTCGCATTTATAACAGATTTATAAAATGCTTATTTAAAGGGAAAACAAAACGCCAAATAAGGTATTTAACATAGCTGAGAGTTGTGATAAAAATGTCTTTGTGTGTTTCTAAATCAACAACATAGAAATTTATATGTTTTTACAAAACCTTTTTAAATATTTAGTATTCATGAAATCTTGTTCACTAAGTACTTTACTGTACTTTAAAATGTAATCTGACATGCAATGAAATTCTCTTTAGAATTTAGTCTCTACATAAAAATAAAATACAAAATCCTTCCAATACACATACGGAGTGTTTGTAAAACGAGGAACGAAACATGACGACAGATAAATGAAAGACCAAAGTTAGTAAATAGGAAGTTGCCTCACTGCCATATTAAACGCGGGCACGGAAAAAACTAATAGAAGGGGAACAGCGAGACGATTACGTGACGATATTGGAGGCCTTTGCCGAATATATCATGCATTAGTTGCATTAAAACGGCAAATAATACTTTTTTCTGATTGAACTATTTAGCTCAAACAAGTTTAAGTGCGTTATCATTTTTGTATCTTAATACTTTCAGGTAAGTACCAAATAAAAATATAGCCGAATTTCGCATTTGTAATCGTTTTAAAAGATAAAAATACTGTTACTTATATTAAAGTGACGAGTTATATAAAACGAAAGAGAAATATACCGAGGTGTTATTTATAAAATTGTCCCACTTTGGGCGCCAATAAACTATGAGATATTATTAACTAAATAAACACATTAAATAAGATTTTATAAGAAAACCCCACGTTCTGGGCACCAATAAACTATTAGATGTTATTTATAAAATTTTCTGTGTTGAATTAACACCAATCTTAATTCTAACTAGATGAAAAGATAGCTGGCAAAGAGACAATGAAAACAACATGGTCACACACAACAAACACACTTATGGTCTAAAATTAATAATTACAGATAAAATCAATAAAAACGATTAGCGGTTACAAAACTCATTAAAACTTAATTATATTGGAAACTAAATGATCTCCAGCTACCTCTGTGCATGGAATATTTACATTGTTACACAAGGGAACCCAATCATATCGAGTTTACACAAATTATATTTACATACTAGAAAGAACTTAATTTATAAGCCTGACTACACCGTTTTGCAATCAAAAGACGCAGTAATTAATTAATATTAAAATTTCCAAAATCAATAAACATCAATACTACCGAAAATCTTCATTTATTTGACATGACTACTATCAAATACAGGAATCAGTAAGTTAATTGTAACCTTATATACATCAAGGCAATAATCTGTTTTAACTATTTTCAGTGAAATAATTTATCCGAAAATGACTTGTGTTTTATGGGAAAAAGAAAAATATTATCTGTGTTAACTAACGCCAAGACTCAAATATAACTTGAAGATAAACATTCAAGAATGTTTATTGAATGGAACACAGAAACCTGTGTTACATAAAAAATGTTTTATTATAGAACAACATAATTACTTTATATGTATCCTTTTTAAAAACTTAAAACCTTTTTATAAAAATTTGAGGTTATGTCTGCATGAAAATCTTCCTCTTATAAATTCTATTTTAACTTGATAACTCTATCTGTAACTTAGCCAAGTAACCTTTAGATTAAATAAAACTAGTATCCTAGCATGTCTATCTTTTTTTTTCTTGCATCAATACTTTATATAACATAATTCTGATTATTTTGGTGCTTCCGATCCTAATCTTAGCATTTAAATATTTTTTACTTATTATTAAATTGTTAAATTTTCAATCCGATGATAAGATATCTCAATACATACGAAATTAATAATAAATAAATAAAAATCTTATTAGAGAAAATGGTGATTTTGATAGAACACCATTTAAATTACAAAAAGTACTAAATAAAAAGCAGTAAAATTAAATTGAATCCAGCTTATTTATATTGTTAGGTCGCTTTTTTAAGAATTACTTTCCGGGTACCAGATAACATTATTTTATAGTTTCATTCTTTATTTACTTAAAGTTTGGTAGATTTTGTATTGAAAAGCCCGTTTTCTAAATTATTAAATTATACTTAAGTAAGAATTCATTTTGGATTATTTCGATGTGAAATAATATTACAACGTGTTTCACTTATGATGTTAGATGCTTTATTGAAAATATTGTGTATCACCAAATTATTATAGGTACATACGAGTATAAGTGGTATACATGTCCCCAGTGACGTCACGCTTTAACTGCTAGAAACCGTCCGTGAGACACTTCCTTTATACACTTCTCATTTACTAACTTTGGGTAAAGACACCCTTTCATCCCACTAATAAAGTAACATATTTCATTTACTTTGTGTCCATTTCTTTCATGTCAAATACACAGCACAGGCTAGGCGTAACGAATTAAAATCATCAAAATTTGCACAGAATAGATTTTCCCCATTAGCCTCGATGATGACAGTTGATGAGATGAACCTTCCATGGGTACATATTATTAGTCTGTGTAATTACCATTTTCGAAGCATAATATTCTTTTAGGTGATCACTAGCAAGAGAAGGTCTTTTAGGTGGGGATGGGACCATTCGCCGTCGCCGATTAGCCGTCGCTGGTTCGCCGAAGGTCCAGTTTGCCGTCGGGCCGATTCGCCGTCGGCCCGATTTGGCGTCGCCAATAATGGAGTGGAATTCACCCAGATTCGGTTAAATTCTAGTAGGTTCGACCAAATATTATCATTATGTAATTATGATTATTAATTAGTGCATTGAGGTACGAGGGATGCTCCAAATCCCGATTCATCGCCCAAAACTACATAGAAAAGTATTTTGAGTAAATGTACTAATATTTAGATGTGAAATAAAATATTTTGCACTTGTACCCTGGTTTTTTCTTGACTAAGCAGGCATGTCTGGAAGACAATGGGTACAAATATAAACACATACTAAGAAAATACCGATAGAAGATATTAACAATGAATAAAATAGACTCATATTTTAGAGAGAAGTGCAAAATAGTATAAGCAAAGGTAAAATGTAATAACAAACTGAATAAGTATCATACTTCAATTACAGAAATTATCAAGCTTGAGCTCTAATTATCTAAAAACGTGCTACGAGGTCAGCGCCATAAATTCTCGGCCTGATATAGAAAAAATAAACTTGGTGAAATATAATCATTTCTATTTTTCAATATAATCTCCCCTAATGTTAATACACTTATTACAACGTGGAATTAATAATTCAATAATACCCTTGTAAAAATAATCTGAAGTTTTTCCTTCAAAATGTTTTATTTTAGCTGCTTGCAACTCGTTCTCGTCCTTAAAACGACGTCCCGTAAGGTCTTTCTTTAAATTGGAAAATAAATAATAGTCACTAGGAGCCATATCCGGACTGTACGGTGGATGATGCTTCAAAGTCGCATTCGCGAATGACAGCTTGTTAAATTGCGGTAGTATGAACAGGTGCATTTTGTGTAATAATCGAACACCTTTTGTCAATTTTCCCCGACGTTTTTCACGAATATTGTTTCTCAATTTATGCAATAAAGACGCATAATATGTACTGTTAACAGTTGTATTGCGTTCTCTAAAATCAATCAGTAAAATTCCGTCACAATCCCAGAATATTGTTGCCATAACTTTCTTTGTCGATTGAACGACTTTCGCCTTTTTGGGACGAGGTTCATCGGGTCGCCGCCATTCCATCGATTCCCTTTTGGATAGAGGATTATAATACAGAACCATTGTTTCATCTCCAGTGACAATGGACTCCAAAATCGGCTTTGGGTCGTCTCCACACAAGTTTAAAAACGAGCGCGCACATTCGACGCAACGTTGACATTAAAAAGCAGAAAGAAGACGCGGTACCCATCTTGCACTAATTTGATTCATACCCAAATGGTCATGAAGAATTCGGTGAACACTTATTTCCGAAATGTCAGACATCACTGCTAACTCCTTAACTTTCAAACGGCGATCTTCTAATACCATTTCTCCAATGATTGCAACTTTTTGAGGCGTTACTGCTTCAATTGAGCGACCATCATCATTTTCAAGAGATTCTTGCCCAAAACGGAACATTTTGACCACTTTTTTACAATGGAATATGAAGGAGATAAATCACCATAAACGCAGTCTAAACGTTGTTTGATTTGATTAGGCGTGTGCCCTTCTTTTGTTAAAAATTTAATGATCCATCATAATGATCCTTCTTTCTGAATCTTTTGTAAATATTTGTATATATTTTTAGTTAATAGAGCAGCCCCACAAAAAAAAAGAATGTTCTGTTCTGGGATCGAGACTATGGTATTCGAATGCAGTTTTCGATGCTGAATCCGAATCCGACCTCAAAAAAGCAAATACACACTCAAAATTTATCGCTAGAGCCCAAAACAACCCCCAAATGGAGTAAAACACTCCTGACATATGATGACAATAAATACATGCAAAAAATGGTTGAAAACCGCAAATGTCTTGTATTTGGAAATAAACCTCCGGTATATGACCAAGAACCCCCATCCATAAGGGGGTTAAACTACCCCAAAGTGGGTCAAAACCGCCCCTTAAATCAAAATACAATAAATACATGCAAAAAAAGGTTGAAAACCGCAAATGTTTTGTTTTTGGAAATAGACTTCTGGTATATGGCCAAGAACCCTCCTCCCTGAGAGGGTTAAACTACCCCAAAATTGGTTAAAACCACTTCTTAGATCAAAATACAATAAATACATGCAAAAGATGATTGAAAACCGCAAATGTTTTGTTTTTGGAAATAGACCTCTGGTATATGACCAACACCACCTCTCTTTAAGGGATACCCCTTTAAACCACCCCAAAATGTGGTATAACCACCCCTTACAATAAATTACAGGGTTACAATATATAGATGAAGTACATAAGAGGCAGCCAGTACGCCAATCGTTTAAAAATAAAAGGAAGAGATATCATAAATCGAGAGGCTAGAGGATTAACGGGGTTTTATTGAATTTATTTTTTAGCATGTGTTTATTTGCATGTATTTTTTGCGTTCGTTTATTTATTGTAACTCTGATGTAAGGGGTGGTTACACCCCATTGAGGTGATTTTACGCTTTCAAGGGGGTTGTTGGTCATATACCAAAGGTCTATTTTCAAAAACAACACATTTGCGGTTTTTAATCATCTTTTGCATGTATTTATTGTATTTTGATCTAAGGGGTGGTTTCGACCCATTTTGTGGTGGTTTAACCCCCTCAGGGTGAAGGGTTCTTGGTCATATACCAGAAGTCTATTTCCAAATACAAAACATTTGCGGTTTTCAATCATTTTTTGCATGTATTTATTGTATTTTCATCTAAGGGGTGGCTTTAACCTATTTTGGGGTGGTTTACCCCCTCAGGAAAGAAGGTTGTTGGCCATATACCAACAGTCTATTTTCAGAAACAAAACATTTGCGGTTTTCAATCATTTTTTGCATGTATTTATTGTATATCTAAGGGGTGGTTTTGACACATTTTGGGGTATATACTAATAACTGACAACCAAAAAATCAGTAATCTATTTAATAAGTATTTTGCTAAAGTGGGGATAGATCATGCAGAAAAAATTCCTAAACCATGTACGCCTGCACCTAAGAGGAATCCGTTTCACCAAACATTCTTCTTAGACTCTGTAACAAATATAGAGGTAAATAGCATTATAAATTCTCTTAAATCTAACAAATCACCAGGTGTTGATAATATTACCGCGGATTTATTAAAAATATCTGCAGACTACATTACTCATCCGTTAACAATATTGATCAATAAAATATTTGAGCAAAGTAAATGTCCTAACCAATTTAAAAATCTATAATGTAGTGATCGGAGTTCAAGGGAGATACATAGGAGTAGTAATAAAGTAATAAAATGTCGACTCTTCCTAATTATTTATTGCTGTTTAATCTAATAAATAATATTTATGGTTGGTGATCATCAAAGTTGGGTTATTATTATCTAAGATGAATAATTAGAGGAAACTTGCACTTACCTCTAACTTTGGCATCTAGTTAAGCTTATAATTGTTGTTTAATTAGCATTTGCTTACTTATTTTTTTGACCTACGTTGTGTTTGTAAAAGAAATACCTACGTTGTGTTTAGTTCTTAAATGCACCAAATAATTATTTGTTTTGTTTCAAGTTTGCTTATGGTGGAGTTTGTCTTCAAACTCGTAAGTAATGATTGAATTCAGGTAACTGAGATTCAGGTAACTCAAATTCGTACTCGAAGTGTACCACACACAGGTTTGGAGTTAAATGGAATGAAACACTGAATTTTCACAACAGAAAATGTACAAGATTTATTTAGCAATCACCACGAGGACAGTGTTACAAAAATATTTACAGTTTATTTACAATGTCGCCCCTATTTTTAGGAGTCTTGAAACAAACAATTTTATTTTCTGACTTTACTTTGAGTTATTTAAAACTTTGGCTGAAAGAAAAAACTGAAAAGAAAACCTAATGAAACACTGAAGGGTTCTGGTCAAAATTATTGCGCCCTGATCAAGTTACTAAATAATGATCAATTTATTTCGGATAGGTCCGATTTTTCGAATTAACACTCTTCCTATCTTTATCTGTTCACCTTGTGTTTATGGTTATCTCCTTTATGAGATTTAATTGATTTTATTCTTTATCTTATGTTTTCTTATTAACTTTTATAAGAGCTTGTCCGATACTGGTTAAATCTTAAGTGATAATTTCTTTAGAATTTTTCGGGAGCTATGCACGTATTGGTTAAGCCATGATTGTATTTGGTACTTCAATACTTTGAGGTTACGTTATTTAGATTGAATTTTTTTTCTCATGCTAGTAAGGATGAAATTGATCGGAAAATAAATGAACCAAGAATTTACGTTTAAAAGATGGTTATTATTTAACTGTTTATGTTTTCTTTGCTTGGTGGTAAACTCGAACAAATCTGATATAAATTTCTGTTTTTGATTTAATACTTAATTGATTGAAACTTGTTGGAAATTTATCAGAGATGTTGAGTTTGGTGGAAGGATAGGTAAACTAGGAAAAGTTCGTGTCGTGTTACAATTTTACTCTTAAGCCAGGATTGCTGAACCAAAAGCCGAAACAAGAGAATTTACATTCAAATCAAAATAAATGTTAAGGTTAATAATGTTTACATGCCAGTTAAGTTAGTCTAACTCAAATGTAAATAAATTTTGAGGTTTCCTATATGGAAACTAGATTTGAACGGATGAGTGCCGGGCTCCAAGTAAAATCACAGCACTATCGTACTTTTGAGGAAATTTGGTAAAATATTTTTATAAGCTAAATGATGCGCGATGTGACAATTCGCAAACCCGGATAGCTAAGGTGGGTTTTCACACACTTAGACTACCTGTTTCTTCCGATCAATGTAATTTGTAATAATTGTACATAATATAAATCCCACGTTGGTTCCAAGTAGTAAATTTTTGTTTTGTTTTTGTTTTGTTTTGGTTTTACTTAGTTGGAACTTAAAGGTGTGCATGTGTGTACGGTGTATGATCGAAAGAGAGTTGCTCAAAGATCACCTGAGAGCGACTTTCCCGCATTAGGAAAGTCGGTCTAATTAACGATCTAATCAAGAAAAGAATAACCCAAAGGGTTAAAAAGCTAGACGGTGTAGTTGGAGATTGTAGGTAGCAGAATTTCAGAGATGCTTAGTTCTCAAAATTGTTCTAGTCACTCTCGTTGAGATTTGGTACTAAAAGGTTGTACTGATGGTAAATAAAACATAAATAATGAATGGCTGGACATTGACCTGCAAATCAAATTTAAAAAAAACAGTAATTTGAAACAGTCATACTCTTTCGGACCAGTCTTAACTTACAAGATCTTTGGTTATCACAAGGTAAATAGATTTATGATTTAGAATTGTCTCACGTTTCGTTGGTAACCAGATTGGTCTCCGCGGTGACGGTTAATCCAAAATCTGGTTTACGCTGATGGTGTAGCGTCGGCGTTCAAAATTAATCCTTTGAATTTTTTACTAATTCACTGTAATGGCCTAACTAATATTTAAGTTGGGAACTTAACGGAACTCCACTAATTTTAATTTTACACTAAACGATCACGTTACTAATAAAACTACCCGATAAGCTTAAGTAATTTTGTTACTTAATAGTTTTCCTAACTCGAATTTAAAACCCCTAACACACGCGAAATTTAGCTCAAACAACTTACAACTTTCCGAAAAACACTTCCCTAAAATAAACTTTGACTGAAAATTAAATTAAATTATTATTATAAAATTAACTAAGATTTTTTGTAAACGAAAAAATCTCGAAAGATATCTGCATCGATTCAATAGTCTAAAGCGACTCCCCTAACTTCCCAGAACGAAGGGCCTTTTATAACCTTATTGTTTTGGGTGGTTGGCACTTTAGTCTGTTGTTAACAAAACTGAACCTTTTTATTTAGGCGTTAATGACCAAAGTCCCTTCTCCTATCATTATCCAAAATTTGCGATTGCTTCTGAAAGCATTGACTTTAAAGAAATCTATTTGAATTTTTAAACGAATTTGGAATATGGATTGGCGTGTGTCATTAAAAATATGATTAGTCAAAATTATATGACTGTTATTTAAGAAAAACGGAATTTGTATCTAGATTGTCTTTTGTATCAATAACAATTTGTTTTCGGTTTTAAGTATTTAAGTAAATTGTGTTTCGCGAAAACTCTTGAGAGGTTGTTAAATTGATTGTGACCCCTTTTGAACAATAACTTTCCAAAATTTCCCTTTTCGCAACTAGCTTAAAGTTAAGTAAGTTTGTTTCTCCCGGTCTTGTCTAGAGGGGGTTGACGGTCTATTTAGTGGCTGAAACGCAGCGTCTTTCTTTAATAACAATCGTAATCAATCATTTAAACAAATACAAACATGTACAAAATGGTAATCCAAAATTACGAAATGATATTTTACAACATTACTCATGTTCTTTGAAACGAGACATTTAACAATGACACTTCAAAATTAAATTATTGACTTCTGGTATTACAATTTCTAATTCCCTTTTGAAGATTCATAACATAGAATGAACTCTATCTAAAATTACTCTCTATTTTCGTTTTTTTGCAATTATTTAATTATAGTCAAGTTTGGTTTGTTAACTGCGCAATGGATATGTATGCTCGGCCATTCCTTTGTTTTTAGAAAGGCCCATATGTAAAACACACGTGTACCTTGTCGAATCAGGCATTTCCAAACTGCGTGAGAACTCAAGTCCCGACATAACTTTCGACGAGGTCTGCACCAAAATTGGACCCGCTGCCACATAACTCTTCGCGTTTAGCCCGACTCCTGGAAAAAACTGCTAACGGTATCACATAACACGATGTCCCCGGAAATCAGCTGTCGATGTAGAAAAGAAACAGTAATATTTAAGACTGCTTGCGCGTTTTTAGTTACGCCCCTCGATTTCTGAAAGATAATATAATTTTTAGGAAAATGCAAATTTCCGACTTACTACAATAATTGTACCCATATTCAAAAAAGGCAACAAAAATCTAGTAAATAATTATCGACCTATCTCGCTTATAACTAGTTTAACTAAGATTTTTGAAAGGGCTTTATCTGATCGGCTAAATAAATATCTTAATAAATATAACCTGTTATCCGTAAATCAATTTGGTTTTAAGAAGGGACTATCTACTACAGATGCTATAACAACTGTAACAGATCATATCCATAAGTCACTAGATAAAAGTACCCCAACCTTGGCCATATTCCTTGATCTTGCCAAGGCGTTTGACACGGTTAGTCATCCGCAATTACTTGATGCGTTGGAAGACCTGGGGGTTAGGGGCACGCCATACTTATTATATCAGAGTTACTTAAACCAGAGGACTCAATTAGTAAAAATAAATAACATGCTGAGTGATGAAGAAATAATTGAGAACGAGGTGCCTCAAGGTACAATACTAGGGCTCTTACTTTTCTCAATTTATATAAACGATCTAGCAACTATGAAAATAAAAGGCAAAATAATATGCTTCGAGGATGACACTGTAATTCTTTATAATAGTAACTCTTGGGAAAATTTAAAAATTTTGGCAGAACAGGAAACAAGTAAAATCTTAGTCTGGTTGAATCATAAACCTTTGACTGTGAACATTGAAAAAACTTACTTTATGCCTTTTTCCATCTTTAAAAACAATTTACCCGTTTATAAAGATCTACAAATAGTAAATCATGACAAGAACGTTCAAATAAATATGAAAGAATCGGTCAAATACCTAGGGGTAACTATGGACTGTAACTTGAGATGGGGTAACCATATTGATACGGTGTACAAATCTCTACGTTGTTTATTGTATAAATTTAAATACCTGAGTAATATCTTAGATTTTGTATATGTTAAAACAATATATTACTCTTTAATAGAGTCTCGTATTAGGTATGGTATTCTAGCATGGGGAGGAACATATACCACACACTTACTAAAACTGGAAATATTACAAAATAAATTCCTAAGAATAATGTTGAAAAAGCCGTACAGTTATTCGTCAGATCTCCTATATAGAAAAGCAGACATATTTGATATAAAAAAGTTATACGTATTTAATGTAATAATTTTTACTTACAAAAATAGACATCTTCTGCGACATCTTGAACACGACTATGAAACAAGAAGAAGGTTCAATGACTTCGTACACACTGAAAGAGTTCAAAAGTCTTTTGGGGAACATTGCCACACTTATTTTGTTCCCAGGATATATAATTGCTTACCTGAAATATATAAATTATATATTAATAAAAAAATATTTAAAAACTTTTTAAAACTAACAAATGATTTCATAAACCAAGTATATTTGATTTACATATAGATAATTGTATGATAAGTTTAAAACACTGGATGATAAATTTAAATTAAACAAAATAAAAAAAAAATTATAAAACGAATTTGAAAATAATAAGTAATTGTTTATTTCCCTCAAATAAATAAAAAAAATAAATAAATTAATTAATTAAAAAAAAGTAAAAAGATAATAAAAAAAATTGTATACTTGCCTGATTATTCGTAATTTTCCCTTAAAAGGTTGTTCTCCTTTTTTTTCCTTTTTTTGACTAGACAAAAAAAACAAATAAAAAAAACACGTTATATCCGAATTACATTCTCTATCTACACTGATTGTAAATTAAATAAAGAATGGTTTTTTCGGGGATTTCCTTTATGTTTATTTACATTGCGTATTGTAAATTCTGTAATGTTCCTTATGTGAATTATATTTGAATTATGTATACATATTTACTTAAAATGTAACTAACTGTAAAAGCTGTAAATTTTAGCTAACTGTAAATAAACGTTATTATTATTATTATTATTATTATTATTATTATTAATATTATTATTATAATTGCCTTGGTATTACCAGGGAGGGCTTCGTTACTGTAAAAATTTACAAAACGTCAATGTTTTGTGCAAACGTTGATTACATTATCGTATATTGATTAAAATGACTACTGAAAATATTTAAATATGATTTGCTGTAAAGATGTTAGGTGTGTTGTAATTTTTGTTATCTATTGTAGTGAGATAAGCTGTGGAATAAATATACCAACTGTACTAATATGTTTCAGACACTCTGGGTTATTTTCGGATGCATTTAACAATATGGCGCCAATATGGTTAAGCTAACTAGAACGTAGTTGTTGTTAGCTGCACAGTATTTGAAATAGTGTTAAGACAAGGTTGCCGCATCTCCTGCTATGTTCAGGATAGAATATTATAACAATACTCACTTTATACCTACCTGACGGACGCAAACAACAGAGATCAATCAATATGTTAGACAGGGTGGTCCACTATCATCAACATTATTATCTGTATTGACTATCTGTCTCAAGAATCACAAGAGAGACTACCTAAGCATAATATTAAATAATAATAATAATTCTACTAAAATTGAACACCTACATAAACTCCTAGATTGTGTTGGGAGATTCAGCATCTGGAATAGGTGTGGTAGAATAATTAATTGCTCCAGCACAACACACTAAAATGTATTCTACCAAGTACTACCAACTCTAGAATACTCGAAAATACACTCTTTGATTTAATTGCTACCAGAGAACTGCAGAGAAACGGCGGATAAAGCCGTCATATATGGTTAAACAGTGCATCTGGAATAGGTATGATAGAATAATTAATTGCTCCAGCACAACACACTAAAATGTATTCTACCAAGTACTACCAACTCTAGAATACTCGAAAATACCCTTTTTGACTTAATTGCTACCAGAGAACTGCAGAGAAACGGCGGATAAAGCCGTCATATATGGTTAAACAGTGCGTCTGGAATAGGTGCGATAGAATAATTAATTGCTCCAACACAACACACTAAAATGTATTCTACCAAGTACTACCAACTCTAGAATACTCGAAAATACACTCTTTGATTTAATTGCTACCAGAGAACTGCTGAGAAATGGCGGATAAGTCCGTTACATAAGATTGAACAGTGCGACTGGCATAGGAGCGGTAGAGTAATTAATTGCTCCAGCACAACACACTAAAATGTATTCAACCAAGTACTACCAACTCTAGAATACTCGAAAATACACTCTTTGATTTAATTGCTACCAGAGAACTTCAGAGAAACGGCGGATAAAGCCGTCATATATGGTTAAACAGTGCGTCTGGAATAGGTGCGGTAGAATAATTAATTGCTCCAGCACAACACACTAAAATGTATTCTACCAAGTAATACCAACTCTAGAATACTCGAAAATACACTCTTTGATTTAATTGCTACCAGAGAACTGCAGAGAAACGGCGGATAAAGCCGTCATATATGGTTAAACAGTGCATCTGGAATAGGTATGATAGAATAATTAATTGCTCTAGCACAATACACTAAAATGTGTTCTACCAAGTACTATTCTTTAAAATGAAAAATCTATGTGTGGTCAACAATTTTTTAATAAATCAAACTCTTCAACAAAAGCAAATTCATGTAATTGTTGCTTCAAAGGAAGAATGTACTCCTTTCCAGAATTCCAGAATTTAATATCCTTTTGAAAATTGTTCGGAATATTTCAGAAATTATTTAGATTTGAGAAAACATGTGACCACTGTACATAAAGTGGAAATTGGGTATAATGAGTTTCATTTTGAATTTTCTCCAGGTAAGCTCCTTGATTTGATAGGTGTATGATGAATATATATGAATGCATGGATTATGAAACATAATTTTATAGCATTTCATCGATGGAAAGATCAAATCCATCAAAGCAATTTGTCGTTGTATGTTCTGCGTACTTCATTTAAATTATTAGCCGATGGCAGTAAGAAAGAATTTTACAACTGTCATCGGTCCTATGAATACATATACACAAGAATTTTTGAAGCATCCCGTCTCAGATGTGGATTTTTATTTAAAAATCATTACATATCAAATGATGGGCAGCAAGGGAGCGTTAAAGGTATTATTAGATTCATTTAGGTATTATATATATCCATTTTCATTCCAAAGCCGAATAAATGTTTACAGTAATACGGCGACGTGGCAATGTTAATTACAATTAACATTTATACGTAGTATAGATATACCAAACTCTTTTAATACTACTAATTAAAAAGATTATGCTAACAATATGAAGAAAAAGGGCATTTTTTTCTTCTGCTGCTATACAAAACCCTATATCCCAGATATACTTCATGATAAATTCAGTCTTTGAAAAATAACGGTCTTAATAAAAAGTAAATAAATAAACTACCTGTATTTACCATTGTTCTTATGATCCACCAAATATATCAATTGTATTTTATCTCAATTTCGTTTTTATCTAATATTAAACATTGTCTCCTATATTTTTCATCTCAATAAACAAATCAGTATATTTATTGCTTTAGATAGATAATCTTGAAGATTAAATAACTATTTTTAGTGTACATTCACTATTCTAAATTTCGCGCCATTCATATTGCAGCGACCGTCGCGACTTCTATTGGCTCTTAATTCAACGCCAATCATATTATCATGTCCATGTCCGTCGTCAGCGAATATGAATGGCCATGATATTGTTGCGATTGTTGCGACATCTAGCGCCTCAGGAGAAATTAGACCGTATAAAGCACGGCCTCCTCGATTTGTGAGAGGCAAAGTTTGTCTCTCAAATCGAGGAGGCCGTGGTAAAAAAATACTAGCGTCTAAATGTAGAGTTGAGCTCACCAATCAGATTGCAAAAAATCAGTAACCAATAAGATACCAGTGTTAACCCGCTCAAATTTCAATCCGTGTGTGGCACCTAATAAAGCGCAATTTCGTTATTGAATATTATTTATTAGAAACAATTTACTCGATCATGTGCTTTTACTAATAACCTATAAATTTGAAACGTTTTCTTCCTTTTTACGGTATAAAATTAACGGTAAAATAACTGTCTTGTTGATAAATCTAAGATGTAACACAGCGTCAGTTGTTCTTAAATTGTAGTTGCATCGAAACGAGCCGTTTTTGTAAATGAATGTTATCCTATACATAATACTTCTCGTATACTGTTTTTTCAAATAAAGGCTTTCGACTGTTTAAAATTCCAATTGAGTAGAAAAACACAACTCCATACCAATTACTTGTATGTACCAAAATGCTGGTAAGACGGATTGAGACAGAATTATATTGTTTTGCCACTCATCAATTCAATTTATCTCTTGTATATCTCGGACAATTGCATTACCAATTCCTATTCATTATATTTGTGCTGATTTCTAATTGTTAATTATTTTTAACGTACATAGTATATTCGATGTAATAATGATTTATTTATCAGATTAATACATAAAATACATTAAAGAATTTTGTTCCTACGACCCCATACAAAAATGAACAATAACAAACGCTGCCGACTTTAAAGTGAGTCATATACCACGCGTGTATTAGGAACACGTGTGTGTTAAGTAAACCACAGATTAGGCTCCGCATTCTGGTCCCCGAAGTGAACCTAGGTTCTCGTCCGGGACGTGAACTGGATAATGACCGAAGGTTTACATTTGGTGTGTTTAATAAGAGTTTACATAAGAGTGTGTTTTCGAGTATTCTAGAGTTGGTGACTACTTGGTAGAATACATTTTAGTGTGTTGTGCTGGAGCAATTAATTATTCTATCGCACCTATTCCAGACGCACTGTTTAACCATATATGATGGCTTTATCCGCCGTTTCTCTGCAGTTCTCTGGTAGCAATTAAATCAAA
Source organism: Agrypnus murinus (assembly GCA_929113105.1). Taxonomy (NCBI): domain Eukaryota; kingdom Metazoa; phylum Arthropoda; class Insecta; order Coleoptera; family Elateridae; genus Agrypnus; species Agrypnus murinus. The sequence goes on from OV816026.1 coordinate 142,181,619, forward strand.
GAGTGTATTTTCGAGTATTCTAGAGTTGGTAGTACTTGGTAGAATACATTTTAGTGTGTTGTGCTGGAGCAATTAATTATTCTACAGCTCCTATGCCAGTCGCACTGTTTAATCTTATATAACGGACATATCCGCCGTTTCTCTGCAGTTCTCTGGTAGCAATTAAATCAAAGAGTGTGTTTTCGAGTATTCTAGAGTTGGTAGTACTTGGTAAAATACATTTTAGTGTGTTGTGCTGGAGCAATTAAATATTCTACCGTACCTATTCCAGACGCACTGATTAACCATATATGACGGCTTCATCAGCCGTTTCTCTGCAGTTCTCTGGTAGCAATTAAATCAAAAAGTGATTTTCGAGTATTCTAGAGTTGGTAGTACTTGGTAGAATATATTTTAGTGTGTTGTGCTGGAGCAATTAATTATTCTACCGCTCCTATTCCAGTCGCACTGTTTAATCTTATATAACGGCCATATCCGCCGTTTTTATGCAGTTTTCTGGTAGCAATTAAATCGAAGAGTGTATTTTTAAGTATTCTAGAGTTGGCAGTACTTGGTAGAACACATTTCAGTGTGTTGTGCTGGAGCAATTAATTATTCTACAGCTCCTATTCCAGTCACACTGTTTAATCTTATATAACGGCCATATCCGCCGTTTTTATGCAGTTTTCTGGTAGCAGTTGAATCGAAAAGTGTATTTTTAAGTATTCTAGAGTTGGCAGTACTTGGTAGAACACATTTGAGTGTGTTGTGCTGGAGCAATTAATTATTCTAACGCTCCTATTCCAGTCCCACAGTTTAACTACATATGACGGCTTTATCCGCCGTTTCTCTTAAGTTCTCTGGTAGCAATTAAATCAAAGAGTGTGTTTTCGAGTATTCTAGAGTTGGTAGTACTTGGTAGAATACATTTTAGTGTGTTGTGCTGTAGCAATTAATTATTCTACTATACCTATTCCAGACGCACTGATTAACCATATATGACGGCTTTATCCGCCGTTTCTCTGCAGTTCTCTGGTAGCAATTAAATTAAAGAGTGTGTTTTCGAGTATTCTACAGTTGGCGGTACTTGGTAGAACACATTTTAGTGTGTTGTGCTGGAGCAATTAATTATTCTACCGCTCCTATGCCAGTCGCACTGTTCAATCTTATATAACGGCCTTATCAGCCGTTTTTATGCAGTTTTCTGGTAGCAATTAAATCGAAGAGTGTTTTTTTAAGTATTCTAGAGTTTGTAGTACTTGGTAGAATACATTTTAGTGCTGGAGCAATTAATTATCGCACCTATTCCAGTCCCACTGTTTAACCATACATGACGGCCTTATCCGCCGTTTTTATGCAGTTTAATAAGACCTATGCATTTTTATTTAGCGCAATTAATTTGCAATTAATTAGCAATTAATTCTCACTAAATCAAAAAATATGTATTTCCTTTTATTTTCGATTGAGCCAACATATGGTTTTGCCAGCTCAGCCATGATTTTTTTTTTAAATAAGAGCTATACATTTTTATTTAGCGCAATTAATTTGCAATTAATTAGCAATTAATTCTCACTAAATCAAAAAATATGTATTTCCTTTTTTTTTCGATTGAGCCAGCACACGGTTTTTGCCAGCTCAGCCATGGTTTCTTAAAAAAAAACAGAGCAATAAATTTTTATTTAGCGCAATTAAATAGCAATTAATTAGCACTAAATCATTATATATTTCTTTTTGTGTTGTGCTATTTTGGCTGAGCCAGCTTAAGAGACCTTCAAGTGGTACCGCTACCGACACGCAGCTACAGGAGAAGAATAATGAAAATTTGATTTTTAATCAAATTAAATACCTATAACGGTCACAGGTCCACCAGTGGGATGAGTTTTTCTTTTTTTTTCTTACATCAGACAAGGTCTGTTGTGCTGCAAAACTTATCAGTTGAAGATGATGCTTGGAGAGGTAAAGATGAAATTGTCAGACAGGCGTCCTTCCATAGTTCATACAGTTTCTCCAGCAAGCAAATAAATTACCAAAGAAATAACCCAATATTTAGTATTCCATTTTATACCATAGGTGATACTAAAAACCTATATATTTCTGTTAGCAAAAGACAGATTTTACAGTTTCAAAAGATACATACCTAGATGTAAATAGGTTTTCACATAGTTAAACAGAAACAGAATTAAACAGAAATTTAATTAAGAAAGAACTTAAAACATCTTTAAGCTTTAGATGCCAAAGCCTGAGAAAGATATCTCCAACAAAATTTACACTCCAGGTGTTCCTGATTTCTGTATCAATAAATAACAAGGAATAAAACCTTGTGGAGAAAATAAATTTTGTACCCGTTACAGTGCAAGTGCAAGTTTATTTTTTTATTATTCGAGACTATATAAATTTTGTTTTCAGATGTATTTAACACAAGATTATAACACTGCATCTCACATAAGTATTGCTTATAAACCATTGATAATAAACAACTGTGCGGAATCTAAATTCAGAAATATAAACTTACCATTAATAGGTAACACCATCAGCGAACATTTTGAAATATTAACCCCTTCAAAGTGTGTAAACCACATTAAAACTAATCATTAGGCTACTAGAGCAAAAGTTATTAATAGGTATACAAATAGTCTCCCAATCTTGAAAGCACCTGGAGCAAATAGTGGCCCTAACGCTGAACTGTCCAGCAGCAGGGACAAAACAGTTACTATTCTACGCTAATCTGATAAAAATATTCCTAGCCGCTCGAGTATTGGTAGACAAAGCGCTGCGCCTAAAAGCCACGATCTCAACAACTAAAATAGGCAAGAGAATTAAATACTTGGGTAATACGCACATTTTATTACATAAATGAGTAGGCATGATCCGCTCCCAGGTTGACGATATAAACATGTAGAGTTTACAAAACTCCCGGAACTACAAGTGGTGGAACAAAACATCGCAGATAGGAAAAACGTTATAATGACACACGTACAAAGGATATTTCTCACAGACAGAATTAGCAGTTATTCGACGTGAAATAGGAAGGACTTTACTTCGAGAAAGTATTGTAGCAGAAATAGCAGCGAACACTATAAATATAGAACAAGAACAGGACAACGTTGACTTAGCCCTTAATCCTCCAGCACAAGTACATGGGCTAGAAGACGCTTTCTTAAGCACCATTCACTTTTATAAAGGTTCTAATTCTTTGCTAAGGTGTAAAGTCCCAAAACTGGAATATAAGTCGCAAACTACCCAACTGCTACAAAATATGAATACGTATACAGGGAACTACCTCTCAAATAGCTACAGTTTTGATGACATCCATCTTACTTCTTATGCTAGAGCAGTTACTGTAATTGAAAGCAATGGACAAAAACTATTGTCAACTGTCAACGCGACCAGAGATAAAAAATACCATCAAGCGAAGCACAATGGAAAACTTCATCTTAAAGGCTGAATACTAATGTAGTTTTCTAAGAACTGTATCGTAATATTATGCTAAGTAGGCGCATTTTATGACCACAGGATGGTATATAAACATCGGATCTCGATGAGATTCTTCAGTTCAGGTTACGACGACGTTCAGGACTTAGAAACTGATATACAGAGATATTGTTTACCTAGTTCTGAACTTACCTACTCAGAAGCCGTAGACACTGGTATCCAGGGATACTGTTTACCTAGGCCTTCTGAGCATTATTACTCGTTTAAAGTTAAAACTGTATAGTGTTAAGTTATTATGCAAGTGCATATTGTGTATTAACAGCGAATAAATACTTATTGTACTTAACAGTCAACTGTGTATATTTTTGTAACTTGGAGTCCGTTTTTGCGGTTTTAAATAAAGTATTATTTATAAAAACGCTTTTCCACGTCAAGAAAAGTTAATTCCAGTTCGAGTAGTTTTTTTATAAAATATTTAATATATTTCATAAACAATTTTTTAAATTACAATATTTATAAAAAAGAATAATTACATAAAATTATCCCTTAACTTTTTAGTATTGTTTAAACTACTTATGTACAATATTTATGTTAATTAAAAATAAAACTAATTGATTAAACATTACCATATTAGTATTCAATTGTAAGTAATTCCTTTTTATAAATATTATATATAAAAACAATTGTTTGAAATATATTAAATATTTTATTTAAAACTAAATCACACCAGCCTGGAATAGAAAACGGGTTTCGTAATCGGGAATCCAGCGCGGCTACCGTTCGACCAAGCTGTCTGTTGATGTCGTTTGCTTCTTTTTGAATGTCATTTATCATCATTTTTTGTTGTTTTCTTCTTTATCAATAATTACTTTTTGATCATTTTTTACAATTACTTATTACTGTACATTCACGTATTAGTTGATTAATCTTAATTTGATTTCAGCTACGCATGTAAAACATGCTTTGAAATCTAAAATTTTATGCATTGACAAAGAGGGAAAATCAAGTCATGGCAAGGACGCCACCGCTCAATGATTAATTTATTTTTGCAATTTTACTTCTAACAAAAAAGTCGCTTACAGGTTTATCATCAAGTTAGTTTTGTACAGTGCTTAGTAAGTATATTTGGAATGACGCTACAAATTAAGTTGCCTGGAAAATCTTATAATTCAGATTTTAGTATCGTCTTTCAAATTTACTTTGATAACATTATTTACACTAACAAAACTCGATGTAGCGCGATTCTATAAATAACAATAATTCGAAACAACTTTGGTTGTTATCTATCAACTATGCCTTAAATTTATATTAGATGTAAACTCGTGTATATATGGAATGAATCGCTTCGCCAATATTAAAGAGAGCCCCTTAAAGACGAGCCAACGCTCCGTAATAAAGCACGGCACTTTAAAAAAAATTAGTATTTCCAATTATTTAGTATTATTTGGCAGTTATATTAATCGTAGTATCTCGAACTAATTTTAGTAGAGGAATCCCGCTGCACGAACAACTGTACTCTTCTAAAAAATATTTGTACTGCATGAGCTGCATCTTTAACAAGTTATAACTCAGAAATTGGTTATTATACTACTTCGAGCACCTGCAACATTTTAATCAGAAGGTCGTGAACTACAACATGCGTAAAAAATAGTCAATACATTTAAATCCAATTTCCATAAGGTTTGTGAGGGATCATTTTCGGACAATTACAGTATTCTCAATTATTAGAACGCGCAATCGATAAATTTCTTCATAACAACATAAACATGACACAAATTCTGTGTGAATAGTTCATTGATCAATAGTTGCCTACTAAAAAGCTAAATTGACTAAATCGAACGTCACATTGGTTTTCTTAGATGTATCGAAAGCATTGAGAGTGTTGGTTTAAATTACATTGAGAAAAGTAATTACAGTTTATCAATTGATGAAGATCTAGAGAAACTTTTAAATAATCTTGTACGCAACAACGGGATTTAAATAACAATCAACACAATTGTAAAAACAAATCCTTTAATATAAGAAATTGTGTGTGTAACACCAGGACAACATTGTCGCCATTAATTTCTAATTCGTACATTAATTTGATTCGTGCTTTAAAAGAACTCTCCAATTTGGAGTGTTGCTTGTCAATACGGTTTTCAATTAGTTTCTTCGGTGACACCTATTACTGGAATGGCTTTTGCAGGTGACATTGCTCTTGTGGGAAATTCGATAAGAAGTGCAACACAGTTGTTTGTTAATTTAACAGTATGTTTTTGATCTAAAATGAGCTAGAAAATTATTATTAATATCGTCAATGCAAGTTCAATCTTGTGTGTAATTAAATTAACCTAGCTACAATTAATACCAGTGTAGTTATTTAATTTAGCCAAATCGCCGATTAAATTCTTAAACCAGGTGAGAAAATCTTAAACCAATTTAATTAGCCATCGTTGATTTATCTATCCCCTTCAATGTGCACTACCTCATAAAACTTCTTTCTCTGTTTTAGACGTCTACAAATTACTAATTTTGAGATCTATTATAAAAGAAATACAAACAAATATTGCAAAAATGATCAAATGATCGGTCTTTATCAATAGCTCAAAATCTTGATGCTGAAGTCCCATAATTCTGATTTATTTTTATGCTGAATTATGAATTATTATGCATTATTATTATGCACTAAGAACTAGTAAATTAATACCGCAGTGCAAAAGATGCCAGAGATATGGGCACACGCAAAAATACTGCCAACGAACCCCCACCTGCGTTAAATGTGCAGGGAATCATCTAACAGCAGAATATACCAAGACTGGGAATGGTCCAGCCAAGTGTTCTAACTGCTCTGAGGCACATCCCGCCAACTATAGAGGGTGTGTAATCGCCAAAGAGTTGCAAAAGCGGAGAGATAACGTTACTAAAACTAGAAAACCAACTCCTATAGCAAGGACATTCGCGCCTGCTAAATTGAAGGAAGGTGTCTCATATGCACAAGCAAGTAAGTCGAAACAGGAAGAACCTAACTCTACCAATCCTAAAACCGAACCATCTATGATGCAAATGATGCAGAATATGATGAAGATGCTAGACAGAGTCAATGTGAGACTCGACAGGTTAGAAGCCAGGAGTACTGGTGCTATTCCCAAAAAGAAGTAATCCATGGACCAACAAGACTTAAGAATAGCTACATGGAATGCCAATGGCATCCTAAAGAGAAAACAGGAACTTGAAGTCTTCCTTCATACCCAGTACATAGATGTGTGTCTGATTTCAGAAACGCATTTGACTGCTCAATCCTACCTAAAAATAAGAGGATATAGATTATACCACACTATTCACCCCGACAATCAAGCTAAAGGCGGTAGTGCTGTATTAGTCAAAGAATCAATTAACCACTACGAAGAATGTCATCTACAAAGGATAGAATTCCAGCTTACTATGGTATGTATTAAGTCCACGAAACAAAATTTAAAAATAGGTGCAATTTACTGTCCTCCAAGGCACAATTTAAAAAATGCTGACTATAAAACGATCCTACAACATCTTGGCGAACGTTTCATTTTGGGTGGTGATTACAACGCCAAACATGTGGAATGGGGGTCGAGATTAACCACAACAAAAGGCAGTGAACTGAGAAAAGCCACGAGGAAACTTGGATGCAACCTCCACTCCTCAGGTAAGCCCACGTACTGGCCTACAGATCCCAACAAAATCCCTGATTTGCTAGATTTCTTTATTACCAAGAAGGTTTCACCCAATTTCATAGATGTTGAAGAAAATCTGGACTTAGATTCCGACCATTCAGCAGTTATATTAACACTGAGTGAAAGGATAATTAAAAAAGAAGCCCGCCCCACGCTCGTAAATAAAACTACTGACTGGGAGAGGTTCAGAATCGACCTTCAAGAAAATATTCACCTTAACATTAGTTTGAAAACAATTCAGGAACTGGAACAAGAAGCTGAAAATTTTGTTAAAATAATTCAGACAGCTGCTTTTAACAATACCAAGGAAATTACCCATATATCTAAAGGGGTTAATTATCCGATCGAAATCAGAATACTGGTAACAGAAAAAAGAAAAGCTAGAAGAAGATGGCAGCAGTCAAGAGATCCGTCGGACAAAACCATCTTGAATAACAAATCACAAAAACTCAAGAGAGAAATTCAAAAACTCAAAGAAGATTCAATCAGCTCCTATCTACAAAATTTAACTGCGGACGAGGAAACAGAGTACTCTCTATGGAAAGCAACCAATAAGATCAAGAGGTCTGTAACAACAATTCCCCCTATAAGGAAGGATGCTGGGCCTTGGGCAAGAGATAATAAGCAAAAAGCAGAATTATTTGCTGATCATTTAACTGAAATCTTCAAACCCAATGAATTTAAAGCTAACACTGCCTTGGAAGAGGTTAATAATCTACTGTACGAAGAAATCCCTCCTGTTACTCCGAAGGAAGTAGCTAATGAGATTAAGACTAATCTAAACGCTAGAAAAGCACCAGGATTTGATCTCATCACTGGCCAAGTTATGAAACAACTGCCTAGAAGAGGTATTGTGATGCTTACGTACCTCTTCAACGCATCATTCCGACTAAAGCACGTGCCTACAATTTGGAAAGTCGCAGAAGTGATTATGCTGCCTAAACCGGGTAAGCCACCCAACGATGTGAAGTCTTACAGGCCTATTTCTCTGCTTCCTATTATTTCAAAGCTCTTCGAAAAATTACTTCTTAAAAGACTGAGACCTTTAATAGAGAACAATAGGCTGATTCCAGATTACCAGTTTGGCTTCAGACAGAAACATTCCACCATAGATCAAGTGCATCGAATTTCAGATGTCATCGAAAAAGCTCTCGAAGAAAAGCAAGTCTGCTCAGCAGTCTTCCTTGATGTGGCCCAGGCTTTTGATAAAGTCTGGCATGAAGGGCTCATTCACAAACTGAACAAAATGCTTCCATAACAATTTGTGGAAGTTCTCTCCTCGTACATATCGGATAGAAACTTCAGAATTAAACAAGAAGATGAATACTCGGAACTAAAAAAAATTAACGCAGGTGTACCGCAAGGTAGTGTCCTAGGGCCTATCCTCTACCTGCTATACACCAGTGATATTCCGCATTTGGGCGATGTTAAAATTGCAACTTTTGCCGATGATACGGCACTACTCGCAATAGGTCAGGAACAGGATGTATCCACCAGTAAACTACAAACAGCTAGTGGTACAGTACTAGAGTGGACAAAACAATGGAAGATCAAGCTGAACGAGCTCAAGTCTATCCATGTAATCTTTACGAACAAAAGACTAGTTGATATACAGCCACTAGATATAAATGGTACTTTAGTACCATACTCGAACAATGCCAAGTACCTTGGCATGACGCTAGACGCTAAGCTCCGATGGAAAGAGCATGTAAAGAAGAAAAGAACTGAACTTGGTCTAAAATATAAACAATATTATTGGCTCCTTGGAAAAAATTCAAAGTTGGCACTAAATAACAAAATCCTAATCTATAACCAGATCTTGAAGCCGATATGGTTATATGGTATACAGCTCTGGGGTTGTACCAAAGCTAGTAACATTAAGCCCATTCAGTCCTTCCAAAACAAGGTTCTGCGTAATATGGTCAAGGCTCCATGGTACGTCCGTAATAGTGACCTTCATCGGGACCTTGGCATTCCAACTGTTCCAGACGACATTAAAAGGTTTGCTAGCAGGCATGAAGCCAGGCTACATAATCATATCAATGCAGAAGCTCTTCAGCTGCTGGACAATCAAGATCTCGTCCGAAGATTGAAGAGGACAAAACCATTTGAGCTTGTGTAGTGTTTTGGGTAAAAGCAGAGCATTGTGCGCGAGTGAGAATGTTTAGTATAGTTTCAACCAGAACAAACTACAGAACATTAATGGATGAACTCTAGCTTATAAGTATTTAGTTTAAGATTTATTAGATAAAAATTGATGGTTGATCAGCTTTGATCAGTTTTAATGCAAAGCACCACACAGGTGTTTAAAGGAAAAAAAAATGCTGAATTATGTTTGGAAGTTCGATACTAATTCTCCGTTCTTATTTACGTCTGAGAGATTACGAGTTGGTGATCCTTACGTTGGATGATCGATAAGTCTGGACTGTCTTCTTTCTAATGAATGATAAGATGAATTTGCATTTGCCATTTGCAAATCAGACTGTTGTGAAATTATCACATGTACTGGGCTTCTGCTGTAAAGATCAACTGCTGCACATTTATAGATACAGTAAAATTCTATCTTTAATAGCATAGCATTTACAAACCCTGATCAGATAGAAGATCATAAAACAACACATTGCCTATCTTGTTCAGATTCTAATTGTCGAACCGTTGTAATAAAACTTGAACACTGGATCCGATGGTTTGTTTGTAGATAAAAACTCAGTTCTTAAATGGGAGCAGAAGAAATGAAGATACACGAACCATGCTTTCCTTATTTAAAAGCAAAATACAAGGTAGGTTGTAATGTCTCCAGAATTTCAGGCACCTACTATTGAAGTAGATTTCTTATCTGGAGGCAAGATGTTAATACGACGAACGTAGTAAGAATGATCTAGTGGGGGCGGCTCTCAACTTTATGTTATCGGTTTCTTAAGGCACCTTAAGACCTTAAACCCCCAGCTGGCTCCTAATGTTAAATGCTAAATACCGCTCTCCATAAAATACCACACCGATGAAGACTTCAAGAAAATCGAAGTTCAGAAATTAACGTATTTCATGTTACTAATCTTTAAGCGCAAACGTACGAAAACTACTAGCTTTCATCGAAAGATCTGGAACCAATTTGGCTAGTTAAAGAGTGTGGTTAAGCATATAAATCTTTTATGGAAATACTCAGAAATGAACCTATCCGAAAACTTTTGAAGTCTTGAAGTAATTCTTGCAAAAAATAAAGATGGCCATTGTACTTTTGGCGTTATTTTTGCCACTGTTAATCGATCAATAACGATGATCACAACACATCTGTGTGCAAAGAAATTTTAAGCTTTTCTTCATTTTAAAGAAATAACTAATAGTAATAGTTTAAGAGAATTAATTATACAAAATTACATATATTACATAAAAAAGTGCTTACAATTACTCAAAGCGTCACTGTACTAAAGGTTGCTCAACCTAAACCTTAAAAAGGCAAAGCTTAAAAACACAATATTTTGTAAAACTCCCGTACAGGTCATCGATGAGTAATAGCAGAAAATACTGAGCAATGACAAGAATTAAACAATAATTCTTTGATTTTATTTACAAGTGGATGATGGACTTTACCTATAATTTAAATCAGTTTTATAACCGTTTTTCGTGTCGAAAGGTGCTAAATTAAAAGAGTTATCGATCACCTGTACAGTATTTATGCACTATAATGTAATGTTCGTGTCATCAGAACCTATTAATCTAAAAAGATTGATTTTGTTGTGAAAATTGTCTGTCATTTGCGGATTTAAGGCTTGCTGCTGCAGACCCATATGTTCAAGACCCATATATGACAGAGATATGTTCAATTAATGCGTCACTCTTTTATGCGAGCGCTACCAGTTCTTACTGGTGGAAGCGTTATTATCCACTCTCTACTAGCGATTCACGATAGTGCCGGAACTATTAAAGTGCTCATGTGTAACCAACGGATTCTTCCTAAGTACTTCATGGCAAATATGAGACCACAAAAAGTTGCGTACGAAATTTCCATGAGCAAATGTACTGGTGCAAATTGCTTATCCATGTATCACACATCTTCTTTCTTCGATAACACAAAAAGAAGACAAGGTACGAAAAAACATTCTGACATTTTCGTAGAGAATGAAATAAACTTTATTTTACCTAACCTCCTTCATCTCGATAAACGTAATAGTTTCTGAGAAAAACTGCAAAAACCCGTTAGAAGGTGTGGTTTACCCTCAGTATCTCTTCGAGCTCGCCTTTTAGGGGGTTATTTAACAACGCACAAGGCGGGCTATGCAAAAACTCAATGACTTACCTCAACTTTTCGCTATTCATGAAAATTTGTTCTAAATTGACTGGGCTAACTTGAAATAACAATTATCATTTATACAATTAGTCATGAGTAAATCAACCTAATATTTTATTAGTACTAAGTATTTATTAATATATGACAGTGTTTTGATTGATCGATTTGATTGATTGATTGGAAGTTGTGAATAATGCTTGGCTTAAATGCATGCTCATGCGATAAATCCAATCAAAAAGGTATCTTCCAAGGATGCACAAAGCATGGTGGCCAATAGGAACTACCAAAAACTTGACGAAATACCTCTTTGTAAATTCCCCGGTAATCTTTAAGAGAAAGGACATGATGGTGACTTAAAGGAATAAAATATCATGTGTAAATTGTACCTTCTAAGAAATGATTAGTTACAACGAAATAAGAAAGTTGGAACCGAGTAATACAAATTCAAACCAAAGGGAGATATTATTGATTTGAATACAAAAAGTTTTTTCTTATTTTTTTAAACTATCAGGAAAATGATTCAAGACTTTTAAAAATCATGAAGGCTTTGCTCCGTGTGATCAGCCAGGGAAGTACTACACTGCCTAGTCAGGACGAATCATACCAATCATGAGGAAAGAGGGTTACAAAGAGATACTCACTAAACACGCAATACCCTCTGGTCTTAGAATCATTGGCCGTGGTGTCGTGTTAGAACAGGATAACAATCCGAAGCATAGTTCCCAACTTTTACGGTTTAGAGAAGAAAGAAGCAGATGGCGTACTTGTTAATATGGCCTGGCCATCGCAATTATCAGACCTTAACTTTACAGAACTTCTTTGGAAAGAACTTAGGAATGCGGACGATGAACCACCCCGTGGTGCCAATATTACACAATATTATACGGTTACTTAATATCTAATGTTGAGTCATCCATATTGGTTAGGTGAACTGTTTTATTTAGAGAGTCGGTCTTTTGTTAACTTGCTTGATAGAAGGTTGTATGATAATAAAAGTATTATTTGGGATATACTTGTTTGAATCTACAATATAAAAGTCGTCTAAGTCGACATCAGAAGTGGTTGAACTGTGTAATTAGTGCAGTGTTTAAAATGCCCAAAACGAAAAAGACGAAAAGACTGCAATCAACGTCATCCTCATCTAGTAGTTTGGAAGAATCATCTACAAAAAGTAGCAGCAGCAGTAGTGGTGGCTATAGTCATAACAAAAAGCGGAAACACAGAAAATCAAAGCGAAGAAATAAATCTGTAAGTAATGACCATTCATACCAGTCCTACAATGATAATGCCAATGTTACTATGCCCAACATAATCCCTGCATTTGATCCTAAATTGATGGAAGTTGCAGACTGGATTGACATAATTCAGTACAATGCTCAATTCTATAACTGGTCAGACAATTTTATTGTGTACCAAGCCTTAAATAAGCTAAAAGGAACCGCTAAAATTTGGTACGACAGTTATATAGAAACTGAAATTGGTTGGTCCAAGTTTACTTGGGAACATTGGAAGCAAGTTCTTCAGACTACATTTAAAAGTACGCGTAATGCCTATCAATTATTGATGGATATTGCTAACCACAGACCGACCGAAGACTGTTCATTGTATGACTTTCATTTTGAGCATTTAGCAAAAATTAATAAATTGAAATTAAATTTTTCTGGTGCTGATAAAGTCTCTCTAATTGTGGGTGCTATCAATGATCTCAATATAAGTGCGGCAGTTGAAGCATCAAATATCAACGATCCCAATGTTTTAGGTGTTTATTTAAAAAACAAAGCATATACAAAAATAGAATTTGCTACTCAAACTACAAGTAAAAACTTGCCTAGCCAGCCGAGCAGTATTTATCTTAAACAGCATACTATTAATAATAACAAAGATTCAATTTGTTCAGCTTGCGGTTATAAAGGCCATGACCGCCTCAAATGTCCACATCGTAAACAAACATGCAATTTCTGTAAAAAAAGGGACACATTGAACGAAGTTGTTTACGTAAGCAAAATAAAAACGTTTACACTAATAAAAGCGATAGCAGTAAATACATGCATAACAATGAAAATGTAAATCTCATTACAAATAACAATCATTCATCCAAATTTCACAAACAAATTCGTATCAATGACAAGAAAACTTCTGCATTCATAGAATTTGGTAGTGATTGTTCACTAATGAAAGACACAGTTGCACGTGAGCACAAATTACCAATAAAACCTTTAAGAAACTGCATCAATTTATCAGGATTTTTAGGAATCGGCACAACCGTTACCCAATATGCTGAAGTTTTAACAAAAATTGATGAGGTTGAATTAAATGTAGTATATTACATAATTGACAATTTTGATATGGACATTTTAATAGGCAGAAACTTTACGGAAAACAAAAATATTATATATTATGGCATTGATGACACTCTGTCATTTAAAAGTAAGGTAAATACTCCTCAATGGCTACTTGACGTTAAGCACGGATGTTTGTCGGAAGAAGAGAAATACAATTTTTACAAGATTTTAAAAGATTACAGAGGTTGTGTATCTGAAAATTTAAATACTCTTGGTAAAACACATTCGGTAACCCTTTCTATAGAATTAACAACTGATAAACCGGTAACTCATCGTGCATACCGTTGTAGCGAAAGAGATAAAATAATTTTTAGAGAAATCATCAAAGAATTGTTAGATGCAAACGTAATTCAAGAAAGTAAATCTCCTTACTCGAGTTTTGCCTTACTTGTAAATAAAAAAGACGGCACTAAACGGTTGGTAGTAGATTACCGAGCATTAAATAAAATAACTATTAAAAATAGTTATCCTATGCCAATAATTGAAGAAATAATTGACAATCTTAATGGCTATTGCTATTTCAGTAGTCTTGACTTGGCATCTGGATACCATCAAATTCCCATGGATCCAAAATCAATTCCCTACACAGCCTTTATAACACCGGAAGGTCATTATGAATATGGGTTCCATTTGGACTCTGTAATGCCCCTTCCGTATTTCAACAATTTATGAAAGAGGTTTTACAAAAATTTAGATCATTTCACGTTATACCCTATTTAGATGATATTTTAATTCCTTCCCGAACAGTTTCGGAAGGCTTAGATTTATTAGAACAAATTCTCAACGCTCTAAAAGAATACGGTCTTACTTTAAATATCTCCAACTCGCTATTCTTGGTCGAGAAAATCATTTATTTGGGATACGAAATTTCGTTCAACAAAATAACTCCTTCAAATTCTAAAATAGAAGCTGTACTTAACTTTCCATCTCCTAAAAATCAACACCAATTAAGGCAATTTTTAGGTTTAGTTGGATACTTTCGGAAATTTATTAAAGATTTTGCTCGAAAAACGTCTCCTCTCACAAAACTATTAAAAAAAGATGCTGCTTGGACGTGGACTAATGAACATGTAGAAATTATAAATACATTAAAACAAAATATTTGTGAAAAACCAATCTTATCCATATTTGATCCTAAACTACCTATCATAGTGTACAGTGTATACGGATGCCAGTCGTGATGGTTATGCAGGAATTCTAGTTCAAAAACACGATAACAAGGAAAACCAATTGCATTCTTTAGTAAACAGACTACAGAACCTGAAAAAATTATCACTCTTTTGAACTGGAGTTACTAGCAATAGTCAAAACCTTAGAAAAATTTAAATATTACTTAGTAGGTAACGAATTTACAATAGTTACAAATTGTAATGCAATAAAAAATGCTTGGAATAAACAAACAATTATACCACGCATAGCAGGATGGGTACTGTTTTTGCAAGATTATTCATTTAAGATTGAGCACAAAGCAGGTTCGCATATGCAACATGTAGATGCATTGAGTCGCAATTTTCAACAAACTGAAGGCGCTGAGTCAGAACAAATCCTATTAATTCGTGAAAGCGATTATTTACGTGAAGCACAAGACCAAGATGAGAAAATTAAAACAATTAAAGAGATTTTGTTGAGTGGTGATATACAGAACCACAAAGACATATTCAATAATTATGACTTACGTGGCAATAAGGTTTTTAGATTAACTCCAAGAGGTCGAAAGTGGGTAGTACCAAAAAAATGTAGATGGCAAATTGTCAAAGGAAATCATGACGATATTGGCCATTTTGCTTTTGATAAAACTATAGAAAGAATTAAACAAAATTATTGGTTTCCTAAAATGAATAAATTTGTGAGAAAGTACATTAACGCTTGTTTGTACTGTCTCTATCACAAAGAGCAAGGTGGCAAAAAACCCGGTTATTTACACTCTGTCCCCAAGTATGCTAGACCTCATCACACGCTTCATTTGGACCACCTCGGCCCATTTATAAAAACTCACAATGACAATAAGTATTTACTGGTAATTACCGATGGATTTTCTAAGTTCACGTATATTAAGGCGGTACCAGACACATCTACAAAACACGTCATTCAGAGATTAGAAGAAATTTTCTCAGTTCTCGGTAATTCAAAGCGATTAATAACAGATGCCGGAACAGCATTTACCTCGACATCTTTTAAAAACTACATAGAAAGAAAAGGGATCAAACTGTTTGTAACAGCAGTAGGACTGGCTAGAGGGAACGGGCAAGTAGAAAGAACGAACAAAACTGTACTAGACGCATTAGATACTATGGGAGCTGATACTACTCAAGATAACTGGGACACCAACCTTACACAAATCCAGCAAAGCTTGAATAGCACAAAACACCGAATCACACAATATACGCCTGCGGAACTCTTGTTTGGCTTCCGTCTTAAAACTGATAGCGATATCCATGATGTAGCAGAAGAGGAAGAAGATTTAATTAATGTAACAAAAATTCGCAAAGAGACAGCTAGAAAGCTGGAAGAGAACAGAATCATACAAGATCTAAACTTCAACCGGAAACGTAGTCCACCTAAGATCTACCAAGTTGGAGATGTAGTGTTAACCAAAATTACCACATTTCCCGCTACCAGGGAGAGCAAAAAACTACTCTCAAAATATCGAGGCCCCTTCAAGGTAGTTGAAGTTCTACCAAACGATCGCTATAGAGTTACAGAAGATAGCCATACCCAAAGAGCTAACCGCCCATATGAAGGTGTTGTTGGTATAGAACATATGAAACCTTTTACGGTTCAACACAGTTAAGGTAAGCACTTTAGCGTGTTAAGAATAATTAAGATAGCCCTCGATGGCAAAAGATAGCCCTCGATGGCAAAAGATAGCCCTCGATGGCAAAAGATAGCCCTCGTTGGGAAAAGATAGCCCTCGATGGCAAAAGATAGCCCTCGATGGCAAAAGATAGCCCTCGATGGCAAAATATCGCCCTCAATGACACAAGATAGCCCTTGTTGGCAAAAGATCGCCCTATATGGCATAACATCGGTCTAGATGTCACACCATAGCCCTTGATGGCACAAGAAAGCCTTCAATGGCAATTGCCATGTTCTCCACATTCGATCTAAAATTCCCCTTTGTCTTGTTTTAGTTTGAAAGTGAAGAATCAGCAGCGTAGTCGGTCCGAGGACGAACGACATTGCAGGATGACCGTGCGGACGATGAACCACCACGTGGTGCCAATATTACACAATATTATACGGTTACTTAATATCTAACGTTGAGTCATCCATATTGGTTATGTGAACTGTTTTATTTAGAGAGTCAGTCTTTTGTTAACTTGCTTGATAGAAGGTTGTATGACAATAAAAGTATTATTTGGGATATACTTGTTTGAATCTACAATATAAAAGTCGTCTAAGTCGACAGGAAGCAGAATTGTGAGGATGTTCTGTCCATCGTCCGCTGCGGATTAAAAGTTGTTCAATGACGACATTAAAACGTCCTATACACTAGGACTAGGAAATAATTTTAAATAAATAGTTGGATATTGGAAATAACATTTATTATATAGTATTTCATGCATAATTATTTACTAACTGAAAATCTGCAAAACAATATGCAAAATAATTTATGATACTAAAATAAAAAACAATATTAGTAATTACTAAAAGCAAGCTTTACATTAGTATTAATTAACAATACTAATCTCACAAAATCGCTGAACGGGTAAAATTGTATGGGTTATGTAGTATTGTGACGGAACAAGTAATTATTATACTCACCTTTTGCGACAAACCACATAATAATTATTACATGCAATAGCTGCACACATGCACTATAAATGTACGTCAACAACTTTAATAAGTAGGAAAGTGACTAATTAAAAAGTAAAACAAATATACGAAAGATGTTGTTGTTGTTTGTATTGCGGCATGTGTTCACGTGCGGTTCAGTAAAAAATAAAGAGAAACCGTGTTGCCAGATTTGTCTTTAGTACATTAGTGGACCTGGCAATACAGAAACAGTGTATTTATTATAATTAATAGTATTATAAGTCGAAGAACGGCCTTATTATATGTCTAAAAGTCGGCGTTTTAAAGACGTCTAGTACATCCCATAATATGACGTCTTATAGACATCATTTGTTAGTCACATGATATCGCCGACCAATAACACAGGCCGACATAATTTTCGTTGTTTTGAATTTGACAGGTGTTTTTTACTAATTCGGTGGCGCTGATTACGAATCTGCTATTAGTTTTTGATGTCATATCTCATATCATATCATAAAATATATATATATCATATTTTTCAGACAAAAAATGACTGACACAGAACGAGACGCTTGGCATGCATTCAAAGGTATCATAGATAGTTATCTAGATGGTTCCTAGGCAGTTACAGGCATCCAGGGCCTATTTTATCATTAGGCGCACTAGGCACGTGCCTAGGGCCCAACGGCAAGAGGGGCCCGAATTGGAAAACAAAATCAATAAAATCATAAAAATGCACAAAAAAATCACGCGTGCAACTCACTGCACGTGACAGAAGTAAAACTTCTAATAAAACTACGTTTCCACTGGTACGAAATCTGGGATTTCGGCTCCGAAATCCCAAAATCTCAGTTTAGTGTTTCCACTGCACTTTTGTATAGTTCGGGGACGTTTATGTATCTGTTTGTTTACTATCTGCGACACCGCATTTGTTTTACATGGAGGATAGGAAAAAATTGATACTATTTATGTATAAGATATGTACTCTCGAGGGAAAAAATGCTCCACTTGAAAAAGCACTAAAAATACCAAAATTTCAAACCGTCACAACTTGGCGGATTTTGGACGAAAATAGATAAACCTTTGCGTGTTAAGGTGCTAGTTTGAGGTCGTGCAAGCGAATGTTACGTTTAAGCCTTTCCGTCTCTTGCCACCCCCGAAGAAAAAAAATTTAGATTCAAAAAATGTCAAACGTTAACAGCTTTTACAGTGTACCAAAAAAATCGTAGACCGAAAAAATCGACTGCCAGGACAATAAAGTTCAGTCCATTTCCTGTAAAGTTTTCAAAACTTCGAGTGCCTACGATGATTTTGTTTGAAGTTATGAATTTTTGAAATTCACCCTGCATTTCGTCGGGTGTTTTTCCTCTTCTGCCAGCGACATTATTATCGGTTGAGTTTGAATCTTTTCTCTTCCAAATTCAAAAAATTTTGACAAATGTTGAAAAATGTTTTTAATTAATAATAGTATATTATATACCCAGAGACTAAAGTGCATCTTTTAATCCCGAATGTGAGTTTATTTTCCGAGTGTTAGCGAGGAAAATAAACACATGAGGGATTAAAGGGCACGTTAGTCCAGTGGTATATACGCTATTTTTTGCACGTCCTAAATGGCTTAATTGCAAAAATTCAAAATTTCGAAAAGATTTTCCGAAAATTTAATCGTTTTTTCGACATCAACGGCATCGTTACCTTAGAATATAAAACTGTAGGAAGGAACATAATTATCTACCACATACGACCAGGATGGGGTCTCAATATGGCGGAGTAGGTGTCTCCGGTTTTGTAATTAGATATTTCTATTGGCGGCTCTCACTGTCTGGAAATGCGCACATAAACTACATAACCTCAATTTTAAAACATAGTGGTTTGAAATTAATCTTAGAATATAAATTTTATATTTAATATTTTAAACAAACGAATACTTACTTATGATATGTTATTCCCTTCTTCGTATTTGTCAGAGTTTAAGAAAAAAAGAAATTTAGGTGTTGTATAATGGCGTCCAGTGTGACGTAATATCCGTCACTTTTAAAGCTCATTGTGTAAAGTAGTTACGCTCCTTCCTACAGTTTTATATTCTAAGGTGATGACTGAATGGGTGCCACAGGGTCAAACTGTAAACCAAACTTACAATTTGAAAGTTTTGGCAACACTGCGAGAGCGAGTTCGTAAGAAACGGCCGGAGTTGTGGAAAAACAAGTCGTGAATCTTGCACCAGGAAACCCACCTGCCCATAACGCGTTGTCTTTGAAGCGTTATTTAGCCGCTAGTGGCACTCCAGTGCTCGAACACCAAGCCGTACTCGTCTGATTTAGCACCCTGTGATTTTTTTCCTGTTTCCGAAAATCAAGCCTGCCTTAAAAGGAACCCGGTTCGAGTCGATCGAAGTGGTAAAGCGAAAATCGGCGGAGCTCCTAAATGCTCTTACAAAAGAACACTTAAAGCATTGCTTTGAACGAATGGAACGGTGTGTGGCGAAGGGAGGGGAGTACATTGAAGGGTAGCATTCGATTGTAGAATAATTTTTAAAATAAAACTCTTTTTCATAAGTAGTCTCGTTATTTAATAGCCAGACCTCGTATACGCTGTTATTGAGTTATTGAAAATGTAGACCCCCAAAGAATTAAAATTAGGGATAAACAAAATAAAAAATTAAAAACAACAATTAAAATTGTTAGAATATTGAATAAACTGAATCCTGAAGAGTTAAGGGATATCATTATAAAGCAGAATAGGATGGAGAAGATAAATGGTGTATTGGTAAATATCAAGCACATACTCGTTTAGTATACGAGAAATCGTACGGAAACAATAAGACTGTTTATGGAGCAATAGCGGAAGTTGACTTAAATAATTAATAATGGTGTAAAGAGATTAAATAGATTAATAAGTGATTATGGTTTTGAACAGTCATGGGATATTCTCATATTTAAGTAGCAGGTAATGAGTCTTTAATAAATTTAGTTATTTGCAATAAAAGTAGTTTACATCATGTTGTAGATGAACCTGTTTTTAACCGATATTCACTTATTAAGACGAATTTGGAGATAGTTATAGTTATCATACCTCAATTCGAATTAGGGCTAAACTAAACGATATAGATGAATTCAGAAGTAGAGTAAACCAAATAAATTTAAATTATTATGATCATAATGTAATTAGAAAATATGATGATTTTTTAGATAATATGAGAACGGTAGTGGATGAAGTTACTCCATTTGTTACAATTACTCAAACTGGTAAAATTAATCCATGGATTACAAAAGAGATTAGAGAAATGATGAGACACAGAGATAAAAAATAGAAAAGGTGCAGAGTAACAAAACATCAAATAGATTGGAATGATCATAAAGTTTATTGAAATCAAGTGAGTAGGTTAATTAAAGATGGTAAAAAAGTATTATGAACAAGTAATTGATCAGCAAATATCAGCATATGATCAGCGAGCAAATATGATTCTACTAAAATGTAGAAATCATAAATCATGATGATCATCATAGATGATCATGATAGATAGTATATGGAGAAATAGCAAACAAATTTAATGAGTACTTTATAAGTAGTATACAAGATGACTGGTGATAAATAATAGTAACTCTGTCTTCTCCATAAAAAATTTTAATAATCAAAAACTAATATCGTGTTGACATATATATATACAGTTAAACCTCTTATTGTGGACACTCCTCTAGTATGGACACCTCTGATAGTGGACACTTTTTTTACAGTCCCGGTGTTTTCTCATATAAATATAAAGCAAGAAACCCCCTCTAGTGTGGACACTCTCTATAGCGGACATGGACATCAATTTCTGGTTCCAAGCATTCAGTTTAACCCCTCATTGTGGACACCTCTTGGAAATTTTTAAGTGTAATGGCATTTGTAAAAATATTTTTATGGAGGGCAGTAAATATTCCCAGAAGTTCTAAGTTTAAAATCTTCTGTTGAATGAATATTCTTTAATCCTTTACACATGTTCATTTTAAACCTGCTAATCTCAATAAATACCTACCCTCCTATTAAAAAAAATTCTTAGAAGGAAGAAAATATTTTGCAGAGGTAAGAAATGCGGCATTTTAACAACCAAATAACAATTTTTAATTCCTTTGTAACAAATCCTCTTCTTCAATAAATATCTACCTGCCCATTCTGTATTAAAAGTTGGAAATACCAAAGGGTAATTTTTACTTATTTATGTAAATAGCGCACATTTAAATTTTATTTCTTTTTTTATCTTAGTAGTCTTACAACAGTGAAAGATAAAAGTTGTAAAAGTATTGCAGGTTAATTATGGAGTCCCTCAAGGTAGTCTGTTATGACCATTATTATTTCTGATTTACATAAATAATATTATGTATTTATACAGTAACTCCAAACATTAAATAGTGAACTTCAAAATGTAACTAAGAGGTGTAATTGCAACAAATTAAAGTTGAACATTAATAAAACAAAAGCAATTATTTTTGGAAAAAAGGAATATTGTCAATCAATGGGCAGAAACAAATTTTGAAATTAAAACAGGAAATTCGAATGTTGAAATAGTCAATAAAATAAAATATTTAGGAGTAGTGTTAGATGTAAATGTTAAATTTGGAGATCACATAGATTACATATGTAAGAAGGTAGGAAAAAAGTGGGTATGCTTAGTAGAGCTAGTCCCTACTTAAGTACCTATGAAAAAAGTAGTGTTTAATACAATAATATCGTCACATTTCAGCTTTGCCTCTACGATCCTACTTTTAGCAAGGGCGAGTGATATGAACCGTCTACTAAAACTTCAGAACAGTGCGATGAGGGTGATACTAGGTTGTAATAGGAGAACTAGCATTAAAATAATGTTGGAAAGATTAAACTGGCTTAGTAATTAAAATCGTTGTGAAATGAATGCACTTATCCTTATACACAAAATTAGATGTAAAATAGTACCAACATATTTCAATAATATTTTAAAAACAGGAGAAGAGACTCACAATTACGAAACCAGAACTAAACTAGACTAACAAATAGGTAGAGTAAATCTTACTGAATCTCGAAATTCTTTGTTTTATAAAACTTTGATCATTTACAATAATCTACCAAATGATTTAAAATCCTTATAAATTACTAGCTTTAAAATTAAATTGATGGAACATTACTTACGGAAAGATAAATTAATTGCAGACAGATAAATAAAATAGCACCACAAAATAAAATATTTATTAGTAATTTTTACAATGGAAATAATACAAAAGATTATGCATGTACCTGATTATGTGTTTTATATTATATAAAAGATTCTTTTCTTGCTCTGATTTGAATGTGATTTTTAAATGTCAAATTTATATATATTTTTCTTATGTAAGGCTCTTTGGCCAATTAGAGATTATTATTATACCTTTAATGAATGTCCTTAATACTTTCCTGAGTAAGTTCAAAGTATCCGTTTATTCATGGCTTTCAGCAATAAGCCCACCCTTTGTTGGAATAACCACTATTGTTGTCGAACACTGACTGTAAAAACCAATTTTTTTCAAGCCGAACTATACTTAAACGTATAGTTACTACAATGATACAATTTAATGAATATAATGAAAGAACCCTCTGGCAAATCAAGTTCTTTTGTGTGGTGCTTAAAACTTTTTGGAAAAAATTATTTTTTGTTTGCGAGGTAGGGTATATCCTTAAAATAATAATCCAAGTTACCCCAAATTAAGCCTTAAAATAGGTTTTTACAACAGAGAAAAATTTACAAGAAAAATAAAGTAACTTGGATTGAAAGTTTCAACATTACATGCAGGGCTGGATTTATGTATAATTAAGCTAAATAAGATGTACTTTAGAGGCCTCAGTAACTCAATGTGTTTTATAAATTAATGAAGTACAATATTTTTACAAAGATTTATCAACTCTCATATAGGTACATTTTATTTATTTTAAATCTATTACTTAATAACGTTATGTTAGTTGATTGAAGTTGTGATTCAAATAAGCGTGCCTTTTTACTTTCAATGCCTATTTTAAAATTAATCACTTTTTCAGTAGGTATAATAGTTTAATGGTAACAAACTGTTCAGGAGAAAGGTCATTCAGTACACCCAAAAGAATAAAAAATGAGTTTCGTTCTAGCATGCTTCAATACAAACTCTCTTCTTTGATCATTTTATATGTACATATGCACCTATATATAGAACGAGAAGGCCAGAAGTAGAAGATTATCTATAGATGACAAGACAACAAGGAAGAGTATTGTTTTAAAAAGAATACTTTTTAAAATGTAATACTAATTAAATAAACCCCTATTTTAAAAACACAATGTTTTTTTAATTACTGTAATAATTATTTCTGTAATAATAAAAAATCCATCTTTATCAAAATAGTCGAATTTTATTTGCGTTACACATACACGTCTCTGAGAGAGACCTCAAAAAGTTTTTAGCTTAGGGCTTTTCTTAACGTAAATCCATTAAAATGTAATTATTGTATATAATATGTTATGTAATGTAATAATTAATATTTTTGACAGTGGCGTAACTTGAAGAGGTTGGACCTGTGTGGAGATTCACGGGCCCCTACTATCCAAGTTCCCTACTATTCCTATTCCCACCAATTCCTTTAAAATAAGTTCATACACTGAGAGACTCGATATTCAAAGAATTTCCTGAATTTTCCTAAAGTCCAAGTGATTCTTTCAGACCTCTAAAGCCAGGGTCATTTTGAGTCAAAGTTGTAGTTACGTTAAATATACGATGTAGAACTAGAAAAAACGTTTAAACGTTAGTTACACTATTAAAATTCGAAAAATATCCTATACCTTACGTCGCCTAATTCTTCTGTTATTTATTTTTTGATAGTGTTTGTATACATTACTTCAGTATACACTGCAATTGCTGCCACGTGTGGTTGGATGTAACTGAAAGAGGAAGAGCCATGGCTCTCTAAGAGGTCAACGAATTGAGATACGCTCAATTAGCGCGTCACTTACTTATGTAAGAGCTACCAGTTCTCACTGGTGGGAGCGAGGTTACCTATCCACTCTCTACTAGATCTCCAGGATAGTGTCGCAGCTACTAACGTTCTCATCCATCGTGGTCCGTCTCTAAGGGCGACCCTTCACACCTGGTATAGCGTGTAGACTTTTCACTGCTAGGCCGAGTCCAACCTCAATGATGGGCTGGATCTTAGGATACCCTAGGACTTTGCCACCACGGCCTGCCATAATAAAGGGCTTGCGAGCCTTCGACAGGGCCCCGTCTGACTCTACCTAAAAATAGAGACCCGGCTTATACCAACGTGGAGGTAAGGTTGTCTTCGTTGTGAAAGTTAAGTGTCTTACGACATGTGTTTGCATTAATTCCATTTAAAAATTATCCCCGGGATAGCGTACCTGGGCTCAACCATACCGGTGCAGGGTCGTCACTACAATAGCTGATTCACGGTCTTGACTACACCAGGGAAAGCACCTGGCGAAACGGTTTTCTCAAAGACACTAATCTCGGTTACTGCTGGGATAAACCTTACTAGTTACTCTCGTGTCCTGAAATCCAGCTTCGTTCAACCCTAAGCTAAGAGACTGGAGACCTAAGAAGCCAATCCAGTAGTAGTGAGAGACATATCCCTAGCCAGCCTGAAGCAGAACGCGAGTTATGACTTGCTAGATGCGACATGTGACTACAGACTGAAGTAGTAGTGGGCGAAGAGTGGGTTAGAGGGTCGCTTTTCTCATTTTCTGCAGGGTTTCCGATTGTGTCGAAATTCTTCTATAGTTTTTATTTTTTTTATGCTAGGCCGCGGATCTTCTGCCTTGCGGGCTCTTGTGCCCAGCACGCTATGCATACCCATATTCACGCCACTGCTTAAGATAAAGATCATTATATATGTATAGGGGTACCACACATAAAACCACACATAATATTGTTTAAAATTATTTTTGGAGCAAACTCATTATCTTAAAAGTAAAAATAATAATAGGGGGTTAACATATGCTTTTTATCACCCTGTACTACATATACACTTAGGAAACACACGGGCTTGATATAGGGATATAAAAACGTTCATAAAAGTGGTAGTGGGATAGTCAAGATCGTGATAGGAGGAAAAGTTTTATTCTACAGTACTATTTCTTTTACAATTTTTTTCCAACCATTTCCATTTCTTTAACCATTTTTTACTACTATTTTTTACCATCAAAATAGTAGATATTGTACAACAACTTTAAAGTATAATAATTTTGTATCAATTGCTTCTATTTCACTGCCACCATATAGATTTTAATATTATCCAAGACCCAAAAATTCTGTTTTGTCAGAAACTAATTGTGCAACCTTTACATAATCGTGGAAACGTTTTGAATACATATACAGTATATATACAGGTGGCAAAAATAATAGGCACCTACCTAACGATTCAACATTTTGTCTTCAAGATCAAACAAAAACTTGATTTATTTTTTCAAAGTAATGTATTTGTTTTGAGAGCATGGCGTTGGTAATGTATGGTTTAGACTGTTAATAAATTTGAACCAAACAAAAAACATACTATTACTACTTGGCGAAGAAATAGGCACTTTTACAAAAAAAATAAAAACATTATTCTACAATAAAACTAGTTTGATAACATTTTATGCACAGCTCTTGTTAATATTTCGTAACGTAACCCTTATTTTTAATACTCCGCTACAGTACTTCGCTTGTGCTTGTCATTGATTCTATTAACCTTCGATATCGTTTAACAGCTATATTATTTTCATCAAACTACTGTTTCACAACTTTTGCGGAATATTTTGGAACGTTGTCTTGAAATAAGAGATATGTTTTCATTGGCATATGGTAATATATCTTCAAGAACGTCTTATTTGGCTATGGAAGAAATCATAACCAAAGAATGGGACTAAAAAGATTAAAGGTCAAGAGTAGAATTTTCCAAAAATCATTTAAATTTCAATTGGAATAACATATTATTTAGTGATAACACCAAACTGAATTTGTTTAAATAGGTCTAATGGAAGATGTTTTGTTTGTCATCGGCTTTCTCTTTTCTGAAAATTCTGGCTCAACAAATATCGTACGAGCTGTATTTCCCTTTGTATACAGTAATATTTGTGAAAAAGACCAGCTCTATAATTCCACCATCTGCATAAACGACCAAAATTCTGTTGAAACGAATTTTTCCCATAATAAAACCAACAATTTACCTCTTTGAAACGACCCCCGCTTAACGCGACAAAAATATTTTTACTTGTTTATAAAAAAAAATCGAAAATTCCAGATAAAATCCCTTTTTGAATACTTATAATCCTATAATTGAATAGTGGGTACAAGTTTATTTGATGAAAGATCGGGTACCTAATAGTAATTTCTTTTTCTACTTAATTCCTTTGTTGAATATTTACAAAATGATTTGTATATGCTTGAAATTTAACTTAAATTCTTGCATTTTTTTCTTTGTTAGGTTTAGTTTTAGTTAGATTTTTGTCGTCGGTTTTAGTTTTGCTGATTTTCTATGAATTTTAGATTTGTGGAAAAAAAAGGTTAGCATAGAATTCAACATAAATAAACGTAAAAACGGACATTTGTAGTAAGAACTAGTTTATAAGATTATAAATTATATATATTCTGACGAATAAAGAACACTACCGAACAAAGTAAAATGAAAATTGTAATCAAAACAAAAAGCGGAGCAACCTCAGCAGTATAAAGAAATTAACAATTTAGTGTGGAAGTGGTTTCGCTTTCAAGTATCGGGAACTAAACGTTTTCCTGTAAGTGGACCGTTTATATAACAAAAAGCAGAAAAGTTTGCAATTGCTTGGTATACAATCAATCATATCATATTATTTTTAACTGGATCAGAGGACCACCTGTATAAGGCGACTATTTTGTTTAGAACCGCTTGTGGTCTTTTTATAAAGGTTTCACGTATTTATGTTATTTCATTAAGGGATATTTCCATTTTGTATTAGTACATTTTGTTTATCTTTAAATTAGACAACTGTAGTGATCACTGGGAATAAATACATTGTTTATTTCTTTATCTTGCCTGTTTCTTATAGTAGTCCTTTCTTTTCTATAATACGCTACCTTAACAATATAAAACTTATAGTCAATCATAATTTCTTAAAAAAAAACAGTATTCGTCATTCGATAACGTACTGGAAATTAAAGTATTGATGCATCTTCACTGGCTGAATTCAAGATAGTTTGGATTTATCTGAAATCAAGAATTTTTGGGGGTTTTGGGAAGAATTGGGTTTTAAAAACAGCGAGATTGTAGGTATTGTGCAAGCATAAAACAGAAATTTTTGTTTCTAACGTGGATAGTTTCCACTCCAATTCCTTCCTAGGTCATCTACATTATATGTTGAAAAATTAGTAGACCTTGGATCTTTTCTAGGATGTATTCTGTATTCTGTATTCTGTATTCTGTATTCTGTATTCTGTATTCTGTATTCTGTATTCTGTATTCTGCATTCTGCATTCTGCATTCTGCATTCTGCATTCTGCATTCTGCATTCTGCATTCTGCATTCTGCATTCTGCATTCTGCATTCTGCATTCTGCATTCTGCATTCTGCATTCTGCATTCTGTATTCTGTATTCTGTATTCTGTATTCTGTATTCTGTAATGATGATATTGTTCCTAAGGGGCACATAGAAACTATGTTCTATATGCTTAGGTAAATTAGTAAATAAAATTCAGATTTTTGATATTTAATGACAAAACTAGCGAGATATGGTCTCTATAAAATAAAACTCTACAGCAAAGAATAGTCAGATTTATTATAATCTGACATCTTGGAACTATCTTATCTACTTTTTCTAGAAAAAAAAGCAGTAATTAGTTTTTGGTATATAACATTTTAATTTGAATTTTAAATCCTTCTTTTCTCGGAAATTTTACCTGTTATAAGAACTTGTTTTGGTTGAAATAAGAGAAAGAAAATTTCCAGATCTTTTATAGTTTGCCTTAATGTTATTTTGAAAAATACCCGATCTAGCAAACAAAAAGGATATATTCCGAGAAGCTTTAAACAACACACAAAAGAGCCGTAATTGCCAGGGGGCACTATTTTAATTCCACCCCACTAATACTTGTGTATAAATAGTATTTAAACCCTGAAAATAAGTAAAGAAACATTAGTTGAATTTTAATATTTGCACTGAATTAACCAATTTCTCCTCTGTTTCAGATTTGTGAGTCTTGATGTTAAATTATTGCCACGACCTGGTAAGTTTAAACACCTTAGTATACTATTTATTTATAGAGTTTTGTTTATTGTTTAATTAATAATTGTGTAAACTGACGAGATCTTATTTTAAGTATTGGTATCTAGTATGTATTTATGTATGTCTGCTATTGCATTACCGTCATGGCCTATAGATGTTTTTTGCGTTGATAGAGGGTGTGTTTTGTACTCCATTGTGGTTGAGTGGTAGTATAGTAGTAGTGTAGTACAAATCGCAGACTCATATGACACTAGAGTATCTTAATATAAATCTTTGATTTATGATTTATTTGAAATTTTTATCTATATTATACAATTATTTTTAATCACGAGTGCCCATATTTTTGCAAGAAGTATTAGTTGTACTTACTTGTAATTGAATCGTAGTGCGATTGGTACTTCTTGTAAATCATGGGATTAATCAACTGCCTAAAGTGTTTTTATGATTATGTAATAGGTTCTTTGTGCTTTCCTGGAGTGACGTATCTTTTCAGCATGCTTGTACCTTATACTTGTTGCACTGGGTACCTTAGTTTCGTAGTAGAATTACGTATGAGGTATAAGCATGCGAATAAAATCTTCTTATCTGTTAATTATCTTTAAACAACTCTAATTTAGGAAGAAGTTGAGCTAACATTACTTGAAGGCATGTTTTACGCTGTTGGTTTTGTTTTTGAGGTAGTCATCCTTAAAGCAATTCCGACGGTGCATAATATGTCTTCGTTTTCTACATAGGGTATAATTCATTGACCTTCAAAGTGTCTTCTACCATATAAGTACATTGGTTTTGTTTTGAAAATGCACTTATCTTTGCTCATTGTCACTTAGAATATACTGTAGTACATGCATTCCATCTATAATACTATTCGTAATATATAGCTCAACAAGCACCTGTAAGGCGTTTAAAAACGGTTTAAAGTTAACCGAAATTTGAAAACCCCATCCTTAATCTTTAAAAGCTTTTTTATACGGCGTAGTTTCAGCTTGTCTTAATTATAAGTTTATAAAACCTATAAGGAATGCCACTATTGCCGATTTATCCTACTGCCCATACCGTTGTAGGGAGTAATGGTCATACTTGCGTGTGTTTGAATCGTAGTACGGCTTTTACTTCCTGCAAATGTTGGGATTCTTCAGCGATATTTCATTGAAAACATAGTTTTTATTAGTAATACCTGCAGTTGTTGTTTGCTCTTTTTCTGTACCTGTATGCACTTGTGGGTGTTGATTCTAGGTAGTAGTTTGAATCCTGGACAGAATTGCGATGGTGCATAATACGCCTCTGTTATTCACGTACATTATTCTTCTGGTTTTTGCAGAACTGTTTCTATACATTTTCAGTGATTATATATTGTACTATAATTTTTTTTCAAGTGTAGTACACTTTATAATTACTATAAAGGTTAGAAACGCTTCAGTTGTTGCTTTGTTAAAGAAGAGATTTTTACGATTTCTCCTTTGCAACGGTTGCAGTTTCTAACAACAGTGATTGTTCAGTCTGGGACTTTAGTAATGATTCGGGTCTGAATCTAGCTATATGCATCACATTTTATAAATTTTTTTTATATTGTTGTTTTCGCATATAATTTTTATATTATTTATACCCTTTGTAAAATAATATTTGTAAAATTATTTTCTTTGCATAAAACTAGTTTTAGATCTCAATCATTACTAAAGTCCTAGACTGTACATTAGGGTGGGCCAACAAAAAAGCAAAGTTGGAAATCTTATGCTCTCACCCCCTAGGATTATTGTATATCGATAAAAAAGTACCCCTACTTTTTTATTTTGAAATCAGACAATGTTTAGGGGTGCCTGAAAGCCCTTAAAGTTTCCCATGTATTTTATATGGGAAAAAAAACCCTTTTTCATAGATTTCGTATAGAATTTTAGAAAATCAATATTTTTCAACGGGACTACTTTGTTTCTTTTCAGAAATGTTCAGAGAATGACATCCAATAATTTATTTATCAAAATATTTTATATTAAAAAATAGTAATAAATATTTTTTAACGATTTTTCTGTGTTTCTTTCATTTATGGGTTTTTTTGCGGGTCCTTAAAAAATAGTTAATATAAAAAATTTAATAAATAAATTACTGGATGTCATTCTTTGAATATTTCTGAAGAGAAACAGAGTAGTCCGGTTGAAAAATATTGATTTTCTAGGATTCTATACCAAATCTACGAAAACGTGTTTTTTTCCATATAAAATACATGGGAAACTTTAAGGGCTTTGAGGCACACCTAAACATCGACCGATTTCAAAATAAAAAAATAGGGGTACTTTTTTTTCGATATCCAATAATCCTAGGGGTGAGAGCATAAAATTTCCGACTTGGCTTTTTTGTTGGACCACCCTTCTGTACATTGAGTTCCTAAGTACAAAAACGTGTTTAAGTTTTACATTAAAGTTGCATAGAATCGTACTATTACCATTTATATGGTACATTGTTGATAAGAAAATATAGTGTTGCTGATATTTTCCCTCTGTGTTAAGAAGAGTACTCCCTACACTGTTGCATAAATAATTTTAGTGTATTTGGTACTGTCTATAAAGTGTCGAATTCTTCAACAGAAGATTTTTGTATATATGTTGTAATTTAAACTATGATTTCCTAACGTTAGGCGGCTTATCATGATGTAATTGTTTAGTAGGGTAATATTTCTGCACCTTTATAGCAATTACTAGCTGTAGGATGCGCTTATTTAAATCGCAGATGCGGACTGTAGTTGCTGTAAATGTTGGATATTCTCAGTGTTGTAATGGGCTTTTCTGACGCGACATATTGGAGCTTTATAAAGTTGTTTAATTGACAATTGTATAAATTACAAGATTTTATTTATCTTTATGTATATATGTCTGCTATTGTATTACCGTTAATAGATAATAGGTCGATAATAGATTATTAATATATTTTTTGTGTTTACAACATTTTACTGTAGACAGATGGTATGTTATGTACTACAATGTAGTAGAGTGTAGTACAATATGACAGTAGGGTTTATTAATATATATCGTTGATTAAAATTTATGTCAACTTGTTTTATCTGCTTTGTACAATTGTTTTCTAATTACGAGTATCCACATTTTTACAAGAAGTATTAGTTGTAATTACTTGTAATTGAATCGTAGTACAATTAGTACTTCTTGCGAATGATGGTATTAATCACCTGTTTAAAATAGGTCAACAACTATCTTATGGTTTCCTGGACTGACGTATCTTTTCAGCATGTTTGTATCTTGTACGTGTTGCACTGCGTATATTAATTTCGTAGTACAATTACGTCTTCTACCATATAAATCATTAATTTTGTTTTGAAAATGCACTTATCCTTCTCATTGGTACTGAGAAGATACTTCTTGTAGATAGTTCTTGGATACTAACTGCAATATTATTCGGAATTCCTCTAAACTAGCCGCATGGGAATCTGCGATATACCTAAAGAAGCGTCTGTAAGGCGTTTAAATACAGGCTAAAGTTAAACGAAAATTTAAAACCCGATCCGTAACCTTTAAGATTTTTTCATGGCGTAGTTTTAGCATGTCTTATTTATAAGATAATTTATAAGATTATAAAACGTATAAGGAATGTCACTACTGTTCATACCTTTGTAGGGAGTACTGGTCATACTTGCGTTTGTTTGAATCGTTGTACGGCTTTTACTTCTTGTAAATGATGGGATTCTTCATCGATATTTTTTAAAACATAGTTATTATTAGTATAACCTGCAGTTAGTTTTTTTATGAATTTTTAGTGATTATATACTGTACTATAATTTCTTGAAGTATAGTACACTTTATAATTACTATAAACGTTAGAAACCTTTTAGTTGGTGCTCCATTAAAAAAGGAATATTTAGAAATACTTCTTTGCAATGGTCACAATTTCCAACTACAGTAATTGCGCACTGAATTATGCAGTACAAAAATATAGTTACGTTCTACACCGTTGTTACAAAGTAATGCACTGTTGCCATATATGGTCCATTGTTGACGAAAAAACGTAGAGTGGTATTGATACTGCTCTGTGTTAAGGAGGGTAGTTACTGCACTGTTGCATTTTGAATGTTAGTGTATTTGGAATTGTCTATAATGGTCCGCATCTTTCAACAGAAGGTTTTTATGTCTGTGCTGTTATTTAAACCGTAATATGAGTATTAACTGTTAAGCGTTAATCTTATGGAACTAATTGCTTAGGAAAGCAAAAGCTCCTGTACCTTTATAGCAACTACAAGCTGTAGGTTGCGTTTATTTAAGTCGCACATACGGACTGTAGTTGCTGTAAATGTTGGCTATCTTCAGTACCGAACTGGACCGTTTTGAGGCAATAGATTGGTACTGCAATCTTAGGCAGGATCGTGCTGTAGCAGAGGCACGGCGCAGGGCCGATCGGGATCGAAGTATTTATTATACTTGTGAAACTGACAATTTGTTAAACTCGTGGGCGAGTTAATTCAGCATTAGAATGTATAATTACAATTATTGGTATGGAAAGAGGAAAGCGGCACAGTTTCAACTAGTTTTACGTCTCTAAGTATATACGAAGCTGATGTAATTAATTCGCAGAGTATATAAATATACTTAAATTGTATTTATTTACTCAGCAAACACTGTCTCTATCAAAAACCCGAAAACCTGTCTTCTAAAAAAAATTTTCGAGCTTGATTGCTTTTAATCTTGGCTTCCATACTGGTAATCTTAATATAAATCTTTAAACTGTGAAAGGTCCAGTTCATTAGAAACTAAGGTATTTCAGATTTATGAAATGGTGGGTATTGAATAGGTTTCAATCAAAACAATCTGGAATTTCAGATGTTAAGGAACTATTACTTTTCTATAGGTCCCTTTTAAACGCTCTACAATTACCTGGATAGACGATAAAGCAATATCAAGAAAATATAAATTAAAGAAATAGGGAGAGGAAAAGAGATAGAAGACAAACAATACAATTCAGAAATAGACGGATAAAGATTATTTCTTAAATGAATTAATCTAATTATCAGTTTTTTATGGTATTGTATTTTACTTTCAAATGCTAACCTAACCTCTAACGTGATTTTTCTAATTAATTTTCATAATATGCTAATTTTCAGATCTTGTATGCTTGTAACGTTTTCCTGTATTTTTTCCCATTCATAGTAACCCAATAACGTTAAATGGGTCTTAGTTCTGTATTAGGTCATTTACCTATTTCCTTTTAAACAACAGATTTGGTTTCTTATATAAACAGTCAACTGTTTGTTTGTCGTAAGGTCCTGGCATCAAAAATGTTTACATAATGTTTGATGACACAGCAAAAATTTCGAAAACACCTCGATTACTAACACCACTACTGAATTTGAACAAAGAAATTAAAGTTCGCTATAACTGTCTTTCTTTAGAACTATTAGCCAATAAAGTTCCCTTTTTTAAATAACCGGAACAACCATATAAACTCAGTTATTAATTGTTTATTTGAAATGTTCTTCTTAAACCACCGATGGTTAATAACAATGTTCGTAGAAAGGTTTTTCTTTATTAAAGATAGCACCACGCTTAAACGTGCCGTTTAGAAATTATTTAGTTTTAAAACTTCCGTCTATGAATTACATTAAAACGAATAACTGTTAAAACTTGGTTTACGATAAGTTAAATTCGGCAAATATAATTATTCGTTATAATAACTGTATTACTATCAGAAGAAATCATCCAACAAACTAGAATGCGGCCACAAAATACTAACTGCACTTTGATTATAAATCGATAAATCGTACAGTATTAAATATTAGGTTTCGGTAGGAGCGTTTCTATCACAACTATGTTAACTAACTAATTTCGATCACAACTAAAACACGTTACTGTATTCGGGAAGTGCCAACGGCTGACACCCTGTACGTATGCGGCATTAATTCGGGGAGCTCCGCACTCTTTAAGTGTTTACTTCTGATTCTTTTCACTAAAACTCAACTAAACTAACTGCAAAACTTTAGCTGAAACTGAAAGTGCGGAATAATCCTCCACTGGATTAATTTTATTCGGTAATAACACGGGAAACTGTATGGTTTGGTTAATTTATTAACCCTGAAAAGTCAACGATAAATTGAAGCTAGTGAGCTTCCGATACGATAACGGAACTAAACACACAAAACGGTAATAATACAACTTAATTAAACTCTTAAAACGATAACTTTGTTCTATATTGAAAACTGTAATGTTAAAAACAAAAATTAACATAAACTTCACCGGGGGCTTCTCTGAAGAGAGAGCCTCAGGACAACGCGGGAAATTACACTCCGCTCAGCCCGTCTATTTTCTTGTTCACTATATGAGATTCTACTGTAAACTCTACTAAACTAAAGATATTTCGGTGGTAGAATAAGTTTTGAGAAGTGTAAAATTTTAAATGAACCAATAAAAATATGGCGGGATTCTCTTTCGCCAATGAGGTATATTTACATCATTTTGTTTGAGAACGATCTCAACTAAACTTTCCGGGATTCCCCTTAGGATTTGCCTACTGATGTTATTTACAGGTGGCCGTCTAGACAAATTTATTCTAGAAAATTCTGTTTGTCGGCGTCTTGTTTACTCAAAGAGATTTCAACCCTGTATGCTTTAAAGCTATAAATTCAAGTTTCAATGCATTTTAACCATATAAAAATTTTTGTTAAGGCTAATATTATATTTTAGCCCTTATAAGAACGGAATTAAAAACCGCTTTGTTCTGGAACATTTTATTCTATTTTAAAACGAAATCTGCAGATTTTCTAGAAACAAATTTTATTAGTCTGGGAATGTTTCTTTTGAAAATGACCTTTGATATGTAGTAGGATATTTATGCAGTACGAACGTAATTTTAAATCAAGAGAAATATACAATAATATGCAGGATCGCACCAAGGGTTTTTTTTATCAATTATGCAAATAAAATGATTTTTAGCGAAGTTAAGAAAACGTAACGTTACACATAGTAATAGTAATTTTGATATAAAAACATTAATTGTTTCATCTTCTTATCTCTTTCTTACAAAAAAAAAATGTTTGTATGCCATTAAACACGAAATTTATCAATTGTAAAATCGTTATTGCATTATTATTCTTCTGTACAAACATTTGTGTTAACGCTAACAAGACAAGAGTTTTTGATTGAATTTTGTAGTTTATGTAAAAATATTATTAGTATTTAGATGTATTTAAAAGGGCTTGCATTATCAAATAAAAATAATTGTATTAGTGAAATACGTGCTTCTCTATATATCTGCTGTAAAGTAAAGATTCTAACATAAAACTAAAATAATTCTTCAAATACGTCTGCAGAAAAATACTACGTAACTACGAGTAACATAAAATAATAGCAGTTTTAAAGAATTTCTTTATGGATGTCATGAAGAGGCAGTGTTGAGTACTTCCGGTATAATATTTTAAGCGTAAGTTGTTTGAAAACAGCAAACTAAGAACTTCCTTAAAGGCTAGTAGAAGAAGTCATCAATTTTTTAATTAGAAAAGTGAAATCGTTCTTTATAAATCACTTTAGCAACTGACAACTTCTTGGAAAGCGTTTTATTTTTTTATTACGCCCGAGGCTCGGAATTTAGAACTAACTTTTGCTTTGAACATTCAAACAAAAGTCTTAAACAATTTGAGTTTTCTCTTCGCCTGCGATGAAAGTCATACGACCCTCGCAATTCGTGCTGCTTCTAAAGTAGGTGTCAAATAAAGAAAAAACAAAAAAGAAAAATAGCTTTCATAAAAAAATATAAATACATAAATCAACTACTTTGCATGGAAAAGCATAAGTCCCTAAGTTAGGTGCGTTGCCATATATAAAAGAATTTCTTTTTTACAAAAGGTTTCCTTTATCGTCTATTGGATTTTTACCTTCAATATTTAACTAAAATATAGATTTCCTTGATCTTTTTTGTACCCAACAGGTTTCTGTTGGGAATTTTTAAAGATATAGTAAATTTTGCTATATTTTTTACTCTACCGTTTGGTGTTGCTTAAAAGCTACATCTTTAAAGGGGACTTGTAGCAAGCTTAAAGATTTACGCAAGCTTTATTTCATCAAAGTGAGAAAATTTGTTGTGCGTTTGATTATAATATTTTAATCAAAAGGGAAGCTCGAGAACTCTAATAGTAAAACTGTATTATTCTCCACAATGAAATGGTAATTGATATTTCAGATTAGAAACATGGGTAACAATGAGAGTCTATCGTGATCTGATTGATTATTGTTGGCTTAGGAATGATTACAGATATTAATTCACTTGCCACTGTGCATACGATTACGTCTTTCAGTCCTTGACAGCTTCAATACTGCCTAATCGTCGTATCGCATGCAACGATATCGAGCAATTTTGTCATTTAATTCAGAAATCTAAAAATAAACCTTTCAGGCTGTGCTTGCTCTTATTTATTTGTCTACTTATTTTTTAGTTTTCCATACTTTATACAATCTCATGCAAAAACTCGATTTTCATATTTTACAGGAAATATTACGTTTCAGCTATCGAGGAATGCGATAAGTCTGTATTTGTATGTGCTATATTATGTGTGTTCGCGGATTGAATGAAAATTTAAAAATATGGAAGTTTCAATCATTCCTTTCTATGTTGCCAGTTTCCTTCTATTACATGTTATATTTATTTATGCCTATTTTTATAAAATAATATCGAAATATTGAAAGGACAAGAATTTATTGATTTCATATTTTGTATTCATATACATATTTAGACACCTTAACATTTTCTGAACATTTCTTTTCAAGTTTCGAACTGGAATAAAAGCCCATAGCATAAATTATTAAGAGTTGTCAATTCTAGTCCGAGTCCGCTAGCGTAGACTATCTATTTTTACTTTGAAAATTTCCAAAACAGTTTTAGATACATTTTTAAATTGGTGATAATTATTTGATCAAAACGTTTCTTTGAGAATCTGGTTTACAAAAAGCTGTCAAAAATTTAATGTTATGTCTATTACCTGCTTAAAGATATATAAACAACCTTACCGAGTAAAAATGATTAAGTTAAGATAGGAAAATTCAACTTATGGGCAAAAAAGATGTTGAATATATACTGCGAATACATCTTGAAAGTATACACTTCAACAATTAACACACTGGCAACAACAACAACAGTTTCATAGCAACAGATTGAAAAGGGCGTATGTGAGATTTCTATAGACTTTCAAAAGATACTGTAGGTATATCAGTTGAACTTATATTCTTCGTTTTGTTTTATTTTGCATATTTTTGCGAATTTGATGTCTTTATTAACTATTTTACGGTTTTCTATTGGTCTATACAGTCTTAGTGTTTTTCCGATAAAACTCATACATTATTTTTTATTCGATTGTAATCAGTAGAATAAGTTAGTATTTATGTTAAAAGACCCAGCAAGTAATTTTTTTCTTTTCGTCTAGTAACCTTTGCCTAGTGCATTTTACCACAGATAAAAAAACAAATGAATATATTATAAAGCTGTCATAATTTTTCTTCTTTCGATGTGTCTTTAGTAAGTGTTTTGGTTTACATTTACTTTTAAAAATTCTTTATAATTTACTTAATATATTTATAATTATCAGAGACGAGAAAAACTTTCTGATAAACCTGTGCAATATGTTGGATCATTGGCGTACCAATAATCTTGTCTAGCAATGTTTCTTTATGTGATTTACATGGAATAAAAGTGTTATATAAAAGCTCCACGTCTACTCTAACGGTAGACATTATTTGTCTATACTTAAATTTTAATAATAGTGTATTGTTGTAACTGACACTAGTTACAACAACAGTTACACTAGTCAAAGAAAATGTTTTCGTAATTTTATTTTAGGTTTGTTTATAAAACGTTTATAATTATCAAAGACGAGTATTAAAAGTTGATAAAAAAATGAATGTAAAATAATGCAATGTGTGTCCAAAACAGCGATTTATTTATAAATGTAATAAATATGTATATAAATTTTATACACACCTAACCTTGTTTCGTAAATAAAGTGGCAAATATCAAGAAATGATACATTTAGATAATCGTTCAAACAATTTTATATGCATGTCCATGTTCATTTAATCTGTAAAGAAACCGGATGACTTATCAGGTGCTCCATTACAGCACGTGTTTGTTTCGAATTTCTCATTATCAGCTAAATTATTGTGCTTCAAATTAGTAATTGTCGTCTTGCACGATGTTGTATACTCTGGAAGAGCGAATACAAATAATTAAATGGGTGTACGGTGGTAATTCAATTAGAGATACTGTTCATTTATTTGAAGCAAATTTTTAGAAGAGGCTAATTCCACACTGTTCAACAATTTCAAGAATTGTTCATGCCTTTGAATAGACAAGATGTGTTGCAAACAGTAAATGCCACAGAAGACAACAAAGGGCTCCTACAGAAGACCAGGAAAGATGCGATACAACGATTTGCGCTATTGCTGAAGAAGAGTCATTGAAATCCAGCCTTCAGATTGCTAATACACCAGCAATAGTACCAACATGGAAACTGTTCGACAGGTTCTTAGAGGAAATAGGTACAAATCGTACAACGTGTCAACAGGTCACCAGATATTTCCCGAAGATGAGATC
This sequence comes from Agrypnus murinus, assembly GCA_929113105.1. Taxonomy (NCBI): domain Eukaryota; kingdom Metazoa; phylum Arthropoda; class Insecta; order Coleoptera; family Elateridae; genus Agrypnus; species Agrypnus murinus. The sequence continues at coordinate 142,220,874 of OV816026.1, forward strand.
GAAAGAATGGTGTTCTGTGAATCGATGATGGAGCGTGTAAACGAAAATCCCAATTTTTTGAACAATATTTGTTTTACGGACGAATCGACGATTCCACTATTAGGAAGGCACAATCCTACTGTTATTAGGTTTTGGAGTAAGGAGAATCACCGTCACCGAATAGATTTCCAGAATCAGTACCCAAAAAAGCTGAATGTATGGGCAGGTGTCGTCGGAGATCATATTGTTGGACCTTTCTTCATTGAAGGCAATTTGAATGGACGGAAGTATTTGGATCTTCTTCGGGATCAAATCAATCCACCCTTGAGGCTACTTCCAGGAGTGGACTTTAGGCAAATATGGTATCAGCAGGGTGACTGTCCTGCGCACGACATAGTTGATGTACGACAATTTTAAAGCACTACTTTTCTGAATCGTGTAATTGGTAGAAGAGGTGAACATTAGGTGAGCAGCCAGGACGCCCAATTTATCTGCTATTAACTTTTTCCTTTTGCCATACGTAAAACAGAAAGTTGCAACCATGTGAGAGCTGAAAATTTGGAACAGCTTCGCCAATGGATTATAAATGTGTTTGGAACCATTTCACCTATGATGCTTCGTACCGTAAGAAGGAACTTCTACGCCAGATTAAAGCACTGTTTAGCGGCGCAAGGATCTGTATTTGAACATTTATTGTAAATTATCTTATCCACGTTTTCGTTTGCATATATTTATTAGTTATTACCAACCAGTTATTTACTATGTTATTTTTGTCCATGCCTGTTATTTTATGTTAGTTTCTAAAGTGCTGTTTGTACGAGCTTTGTAGTATGTATTTATTAAATTTACCTTGTGTTCTTGCAACAAACTTAACAATTTGTAAAATGCCAAGTTATTCAAAAGCACAATTGACAGCTAAAAATACTATCAAGTGCTCAGGGGGACTCAGATTGTTGTTTATAATCTATCTTGCTTCCTCCTATTGTTTGTATATCTATTACTCTCCAATTCATAACAGAAGCAATGCTGCGCGAAATTATTGCAAGGCGGTATATCATTCGGTCAACCAGATGTCTTACGTCAGTAGCCACGTGACTTACATTGTAAACATGTTAAGATGAAAATGCCAATGATTTCTGACATTTCATTTTCAAAATTATGTAAGGTTAGGAATGTTTGTGAAATGGCGTGTATTTTGGATATTTAAGTAGTTACAACCAAATAAAAGTGTAATATTTAAGTCGAATTAAAAATAGTGTACATTTTCTGCTATAATTGATATCTCGCAAATAAAATAAAATTGTTAATTGTTTGTTTAATTTCTTGCATCTATGCAACAATGGACAATTGTTTTCGTTTCGAAGTTGCAAATAAACGTAGTAATCGTAATGCCAACACAAATTACATTTAGGGGAAGTATGGCTGTGATGGCAACCGGCTATGTTGGCACACGTTTGATATTTACCACTTCTTATCAAGCTGCAATACAGACGTGTGTTGTATTTGAGTAGTGTTATACAAAACTTCACTGTGCAGTTTCTATACTTGGTTGCCGGACTGCATGCAATGTATGTGGATTTCGGCTATGATGGCATAGGCTGTCAATATCTCTCAAGTAAGTACTAAATACAACACCTATCATAGAGACAGCAAACTCAAAAAATGTTGACCAAAATATAGTTGAACGAGGAAGATCTGTTCGTTCTATGAAGAAAGTGTTGACACTAGAGGAAGATGATACTCAGCCAAAAGAAGCTTTTGCAGCTAACGAGGAAGAATGTGATGTGGCTTGCATATATTGCAATGGTTTATTTTCTTTATCTAAGTCAAAGGAACCCTGGATCCAGTGCCAGCAATGCAAGAAATGGTGCCACAATGAATGTGCAGATATCGACAGAAAAACTAAGACGTTCACCTGTGAATTATTCAGATGTATTATCTACGTTTTGATTGGTTTTCAATGATATTGTTTCATATGAAAAATTGCTTTTTTCGATGACTATGTCATAATCACAATTTTTAATTACTTTTTACTTTTTTAATATTTCACTTTTCAACACTATAGTGCAAAACCCCAAATTTTGCATTCTAAACGCCACTTATGTTTTCATATATTTTTTCTAAAATGTCTTTGTATAATAAATTAACAATGTTAACTTTATAAAATGTTTTTTATGGAAAAGATGTAAATTATAAACATAAGTTTTTAAAATAAATTGCAGGTCATTAATGTGCAATCATATCCATACATGTGCAGGTATGATAGCATACTGCACACACAGTTTGCAAAACATTAATTTTATCTGGCATATGTAAATTTTGAGAAATAATCTATATGTTTACACATAGTAAACACTCCATTACACATATTTATGCAATTAGATCTTAATTATTACAAAAACGGAAGTTCCAGGTCATCAACAAAAGGTGTGCCATCACAGCCATACTTCCCCTATTACGTTTGAAAGTATTGGAATAGTTGCTGATGCATTTAGGTAACAGATTCTGCCGTAAGACGTTGACCGAATGATCTACAGTTGTTATCACTAATAATGTGAAATTAAACACCCCATTTGTTTATAAACCACCAGCTTACTACGATCACAGATAAATACAAATAATTGAAGAAACAGTAGTCTTAGTTTAATAGGAAAAGTCGTTGAAGAATTTGTTCTAGACCACCCGAAAATCTCAAAACCAAATTTTAGTTATCAAAAGTATAAATAATAATTAAACGAATTATTATTATAAATAAATCAAAATCATTATTTGGCTGCTTTGAAATTTCTGTATTTTCGAAAGACTAAGAAATGAGCAGAAAATAATTCCTAACTTAAAATGTTGTTAGTTATACAATTTATACATGTTTCAAAACAACAAATAAAATAAAAATGCGAAGGTACGACAGTATTAAAGATCTGAATTATTTTCTGAATATTATATGCCAATGGACTAAAGTGCATCTTTTAATCCTGAATGTGAACTTTTATTTTCCCGAGCTTAAGCAAGGGCAATAAACACACCCGAGATTAAAAGGCTATTTTATTCTGTGGTGTATACGCTATTTTTGCACGACCTAAAAGACGCAAAAGCACCGAAATTTTTGAAAATACTCTTAAACATCATCCTGACAATTGAAATTTTTTAACACTAAAATCACATAATTTTAGCATAGTAGTAGGTTAGGTTTCCTTGGATATACCGCGATTATTTTATTTTACTCCCTAGGGAGTAAAATAGCTACTTTACTCCCTCCTTTGAGGGAGTGAAGTAGAGCTTTACATATAGGCCATACAGTTTTATCGTGTCTGTTTTAGGCTATAACTCGTTAATTTCTTTACCGGTTTTCATTATCTATTGAACTTTTGTAAAGCAACACTTCTTCTCTTCCCAGCAGAAAAAAGATTTCCAAAATGTGACAAGAAATGGCTAAGTTCTAGTCGTTAGGGCAGTGCAAAGTACAGGACAGGCAGATTTAAGTGGATGGAAAAAAGCTTAAATTTCTAATAAGGGCCTCAACATACAAAACTTATCTAAAATACCAAAACTACTTCAATTTTTGCAAGGTAAAATGTACATATTGACTGGAGACTAGACTACAATGACAGATTAAAACAATGAAAAGAAATTGTTGTTTTGCATATTATCGTCCATAACTCGGTCATTTGTTTAACCAATTTAAAAAAATAAAAGTTTCCTAGAGTTGAAACAAAATATATCTTCAATAAATGAAGAGAAAAAAATTATTTGTTGTATAAATATTATTTTGAACAGCTGAAACTTAAAAGTTCCCAAAAAAGCTTTTCTTCCTGACTGTTTCAGGCTATAACTCAGTCATTTCTTTACCGATTTTCATTATTCTTATCTTTCCACTAGAAAAAAGATTTCCAAAATATGACAAGAAATGGCTAAGTTGTGGTCATTAGAGTAGCGCAAGGCACCAAAACTGGGTGAGGTACATTCAGGGGTTGGAAAAAAAATCGTAGTGATGGGAAAATTATGAAAGTGCGAAAAGTCTCTATTCTTCACTATCAAAACAGTTATGTACGTGGGAGGTCTTGTATATATTTTTTTTAATTTGTAGCACAGTGTTATTGATCCAAGTACTTTTCAATGTGTTAAAAAATTTTTCTATAAATAATGTATTTGTGACTAGGTCTGTGCGATTATTGAAATCAATAATAGAAAATCGATTAACAGAGCAATCGATCAATAATCGATGAATCGATTATTGAATTAATCGATTAATCAATTATTTGAACCTTTAATTACTTAAAAACATAATAATCGATTGCTTAAAAAATAATGGCGGGCTCGATTAAACGATTATTAATCGATTATTATGCACAGAAGAAATGACGTCTGATTTTAATTCAACGCACAAGATCTGATTGTCGGATTTTTGGTTTAATTTTGCTTTAATTTGGTTTGGTTTAAAGTACATTAGTTTTAAGGGCTGCCACAAGTGCGACAGCAGTTGATAACAGTCGCATTAACTTTAATATTTAACAATACAATTAACAAATGCATTCAACAAATTCCTTGATAGACACATTTCAGGAACTTGTTAATTTAATCGCCTTTTTATTAAATAACTGTGGAATCCCCCTCCCGCCGTTAAGATAACCAAGTTGACTTCTATAATCGAAACATTTCCTTATCAGAACAGAATTTTATTTCAGTACTGCTGATATTTTTGAACTAGTTTTGATAATGTTTTTTTTGTTTATTCATATACTGTAAACATTCAACTAATTAATTGCAGTACTCGGAGAGTTTAAAGGAAAAAGGATTAATTCTCTGTAAATATGTTATGGATACATACAGTCTATCAGAAAGTATCAAAAAACCTTACAAGCTTTCCCAGATTTGGCCTCAGAGCCAAAAAAAAGCAAATAGTTGCTTTAGTAATGTTTATTCACTGACAAATTACTTACCAACCTTACAGGTTTACACATAGCCTTACATTAATTCAGTGAAGCAGTTGACTTTGAAGTTGACAAATTGTTTCTTTATATTAGCTAACACCCGCTGATGTGTGTGTTTAAAATTAAAGTATAAAAAGGGTATATTTTTATTGTAATATTTCACAATTTATCTACTTGCGTTAGAATATTTGTTTTTAATTCATTTAAACACATGCTACCAACAGCTTACTCCAATTGCAGGAAATGGACAAATATTTACGCAAGTGATTTCGATATTAAAATTAAACTAAAATTCCTATAAAAGTAAACTACTAAATACTATACATCCTCAGATATAAATAATACTAATGTATACAACAAGAGCGTTCGAGAAAGAGGATTTACCGGCAATACGTTTTGATTAACTTGTGCATATGAGATTTTGATAAAGATTTTTACTTTTATTTACTTACTGATTTATGATGGTTTTCACTTTGATATTCTTCGAGAGGCCTCTCCAGCAGTTCGCACTTTTGTTTAGTTATTTCACACACTTTAATTAATGTTAGAGGTTTACACTTCACATACATAAAACAAAGAGCGCGCACTAGAGTGGCCAAAACTGCCATGTGGTGCGGGCTACACGAAAACATATGTTATTTGTTAAAGAGATAGATTTAATGTCACAGACTAAGGTCACAGATCACGAATACACATACAAAACATTATGAACTAGCATAATACCCGTTGAAAAATCAACGGTCCCCTCTGACCATGTCAGCTATCCACGAAGTAAGAATACAGCTCTACTTATAAAAGTTAACTTTTTGGGATCCCGTAGCTCAGGATGTGCTACTGCAGTGGAGTTTTTATTTTCCTTAATAATAATGCCAATCGGATCATAACACGCAACTATAATTTAATATAATCACGTTTGATTCATAATTAGCAATGCCATTCTTCGTAATTTCTAAAAGTTCCACACTTTTTTTGCTCAAATAAATGCTATAAAAACACAAGTTGGCCTTTTCTCTAAATAACTTTAAACGAATGGTAGGCGTGTTCAAAGAGAATACATAATGTAGTTATTTTAATTATGTACCTATGAAGTTTAATATTAATATATTATAGACTTTATACAGCATAATATGTGCTTTGAGCACATTATTTACAAAAAACTTTTTTTCATATCTTAAAAAATATATAGTTGATAATCAACATGGCTTTATGCCCAATAGATCCACCATTACAAATTTGTTTTTGTTTACTAATTCTATTTATAATGCTTTTGAGGATAATTCCCAATTAGATGTCATATATACTGACTTCCAGAAAGCTTTTGATAAAGTAGACCATAATATTTTATTATTTAAATTGTCTAAATATGGTGTTTGTGGTACAATTTTTAACTTATTAACTTCCTATTTACAAGATAGATCTTACTATGTAAAATTTAACAATATGTTTTCCACCTTGTATAAGATTAATTCAGGAGTCCCTCAAGGGTCTAATTTAGGGCCCCTATTATTTCTTGTATTTATTAATAACCTGCCCGCTGTGGTGCAGCACTCTGAATGCCTGTTATTTGCTGATGATATGAGGATATTCTGTAGGGTGAATTCTGATAAAGATTCATATAACCTTCAGAGTGATATTGGAAAAATTATTCAATGGAGCATGAATAACAAACTATATTTTAATATTAATAAATGTCATGTTTTAACATTCAGTAGAAGAGTAGAGTTTCTAAAATTTAAATACAAGATGCAGAATTTTACCTTAGATAGAGTCTCTTGCACAACTGTTTTAGGAATCTTATTAGATACGGCATTGAACTTTAAGGCTCATTTGGAGAAGATAACTAGAGAAGCACGTAGTGCACTTGGGTTTATTATTAGAAACTCTGTATACTTCAAACGCACAGAAACATTGATTAAACTTTATAACTCGTTTGTAGGCTCTAAGTTGGAATATGGATCACTAATCTGGAATCCTAGATATCTAAATCACGACTTGATGGTAGAAAAATTCAAAATAAATTTCTACGATTCTTACATTTAAAAAAATTTAATACATATCATGATAATAGAACAACTAGAACTGTTACCTTACGGAATGTCTTCAAGATATTATCGTTGCATGATAGACGTGAAAGTGCCACGGTGATGTTCGGCTTTAAAATAGTAAATGCTATCATCGATTGTAAATAACTACTATCATTGTGCACATTAAGAGTACCAAGTAGATTTACCAGAAATCTAAATTTATTTTTTATTTCATTTCGATCAAATAACAATATGCCTCTGGTAAAAATGCTGCAGTTGCTTAATTATGTACAGCTGCACTTAAATGTCGATTTATTTAATGTAACGTTCAATAAACTTCAGATTAATGTTCATAAGTTTTATACAAATAGTGCCTTTCCTTAAGCTACCGTTAACAATTATATTTTTCCCTTGTGTAATCGGACTTTTGATATTGTGGGGTATTTAATTTGCTTTGTAAATATAATATATTGAATGCAATGGACATGCATGTAAATAACCAATTATTATAGAGTATGTCTTTAGAGTTAATTGCCTCTATATTGTTAAAAATGTTAAGTAATGTTTGATTTAATATTGTCTATTTTTGATTTCTCCCTTGTAATTAGGCGTCACTGCCTGTTTGGGTGTTTTTATAAATAAATAAATAAAATATTCGTTGGAGAATCAACGGCGTGTGGAGGCACCGCAGTTGAAAACGCGCCAGTCGCTAGCAATCAGTGCGTGCTCCCATTAACTTTGTAGTTTTTGTAAGCCCAGGTTTTGTCAAAACCGGTGAATCTCGAGAACCACTGAATAGATGTTGATGTCGTTTACCATTTGATAGCTTATTTCTTACCAAAGGTTTCTTTATATACAGATTATTCAGAGGATTTCTCGAGAGTCCAGTAATGAGCAAAGTATGAAAGACATAATTAAGAAAATTGAAAAATTTGATTAAATGGAATTTGAAAAATTCAATAACATACATTAAACTTTACATAAAAATATACCATCACAATACACTGGTACCTTGGTTTGCGAGCATAATTCGTTCCGGACATGTGCTCGTAATTCAAAGCACTCGTATATCAATGGAAATTTCCCCATAAGAAATAATTGAAACTGGTATGACTCGTTCCCCAACTATTTACTATTCATATAAAAATGATACAAAGCATTTAAGCATTTAAACAGCGATCTTGTAAAGTTGCTAAAAATAGTTTACGCTAGTATGTATTAACGACGACGATTGAACTGACAAGATAAACAGGAGATGAGCTTAAAAGATTCAGTAGTCACAAACTGATTTTATTTAAGAAGAGCTAAACATGATGCTTAACGTGTATTCGATTAAATTGATTTCGTTTTCCCTATTTTGTACTTCTAACTAAAAATTTACATAATTAGTTTTCTTTAAATGGCGTCATTACACTATGTCACTTAAAATTTTTAATTATAACCCGTTATTAGGGTGTATGCATTCATCGATGACAAATAGAATGTTAAAATGTAAAATCTGCTGACATTTTTAACAGTTGAGGTAACATCAGATGCTGTTTACACTCTTAAGATACACTCTACACGATAAAATCCTATATGTTTACACAGATGTTGATGACGCTTTGACCCAGATAATTTATTGTTAATGATAATAGTTCTGATGACGTGATGCTCGGCAGACAAAGCGTATACGTATTAAAAATTTTAATTGTATTGCAAGACATCACTCGTTTATCACGTTAAAATTTATTAAAAATTGTTGATCGTCTTGCAAAACACTCGTAAACCAAGTTACTCGCAATTTAAGGTTTTACTGTATTGGCAAACTAATATCAATAAAATAACAACACAAAACTTGAAATGCATCTAATCTAATTAAACTTAAGAAAACACACGAAAGATATATTCAATATATCAAAAATTCTTACGTGTACTAACATCGCATTTACACGATGCCTGTGATTTTACTACTTATCCAAAGATTTTACTATTTAATTTTTCTCAGCTATGAGAATCGACTAAATTACACATACCAACCACTAATCCACCAAAGCTAATCCAACTTTCCTCTGGCTGCTTTGCCAGTTGTTACCCAAAACAAGACAATTGATGGATAAAATGCTTTGACGTTGTTAAACTTGTATAATACCAAAACTGAATTAACATAAATCTCAAATATCACTTAAAAAGTACGGAAGGTAGATCAGCTAGAATCTGCACATAATTTGAATTGGTTTAAATTTAGAAGATTCGAATTTATTAACCGTTGTAAGTAAGTTGGATTAAGGAAATTTAACCTTTAACCTTTAAAAACCTTTAAAAATATTTTAAAGGACAACTGAATTAGATTAATCACCCACACACAGCCAGTACGCAAGAATTCATTTAACTTTCAACAATCTTTTTAAGTTTGAAGGAAATGAGTAAAAATTTCGAAGCGCACCTATTGTATAAAAGTTGGATTCATATGGGAAATTTTTTTAATATTCTAATTGAAAAAACTTTGCAGGATAATGACTATGTGACTATGTATTTTTGTATTTAAAAGGAACATTCCGTTAATATACTATTATTATTATTATTATAATCACTGCTTCCAAAAATACTTAAAGTACGTCATATCAAAGTTGACAGGTGACGGGTATCTTTTTTTCTAATAGTATGATTTCTGATCAGCCTTCCTATTTCATCCCATAAATGCTCTCTATCCAATCCATGTCTAAGGATTGTGGAGGTGTATGAAACTGCTTCGGGGCTTTATATAGTAACCATTCTTTAACCCCTTTGTGTTGTGAACTTAGTGTCAACATCCTGTTGCAAGATAAATTACTTTCCAAACTGCAATTTTTTGACAGTGGAGTGTAAGTTTTGTTTCAAAATATCCAAATAAACATGCTGATTCACTATACCCTCCGTAAATCTTAAATTCCCAAATCCTGAAGTACTCATACACCTCCATACAAGAACATTCCTACCACTGTGTTTCTCCATAGCACATAAATTTTTGGTTTTGGATTCTTCATTCTTCTTATCTCTACAACACCTTTCTCACATCTATATCAAAAATGTTAAAATGTACATCCGTCACTTCAAAGGACGGATTCCAAATGCCCGAGCTTTTTTAAAATAAGCTTTTACGAATTCCAAATGTAACACTTTATTTTCCTTACTATGTTTCTTCTAGGATAGGCGAACTATCCTTAAAACAATTAATGAAACCCCTAAAGCTAGTGCTCCTGAAATGACAAATATAATAGAAGATGATTATGGAATAAGAGTTCGAAACAGTGAAAAATGTTTTGCGACAGCATGATTTTCATGGCGAGTTCCTAGAAAGAAGCCGTACATTAGTAAGAAAACTAAAATGTTACGTTAGGAATTCACAAAAGCTTACGTTAATAAACCTCCAGCATTTTGGAAATCCGTATTTTTTAGTGACTAATCTAAATTTAACATTTTTGGGTCAGATGGGAGAACGTTGGTGTGGAAAAAGAAGAACAAAAAGTTTATGTGCTACGGTGAAACACGGTGGTATAAATGTCCTTGTATGGGTGCTTCAGGGGTTCAGCATGTTTATTTTATATATTTTGAAACAAAATTTACACTCCACTGTTAAAAAATTGCAGATTGAAAAGCCATTTATCTTTCAACAGGATGATGACTCCAAGTATATGGATACTTTTTTGAACTGTATTTATTCACTCTCATTTTAATTTCTTTCGCTATTTTGTTTTCTAGAATAAAGTTTGATTTTGTAAGAGTAATTTATTTATATAATCACAATTATAAACTTTATTATCTTTTGTTGTGTTGTCAATGCCATATAATATAAAATACGAAGGAACATGTTTGTGTATGGAGACTTATTTGAGTCAGTGTATGTTTCTATCATTCCGTAACAATTTCAATTCAAATAAAATTATTTTAATATTTTCCTTATCATCTAAATTGGGTAAGTTAAATATTTATACACGCTTAGCATTTCCACAATTGAAAGAGATGAATACACTTAGCTAAAGCATTTTGATGACTGGCAAGAATCTCTGTATTGTGAATATAATTCACATGACTAGGGAGGATCCTAGGTGGAGAGTATGAATTGAGCACAAAGTTACAAAAATAAATAGAATGGTATATTAAATGTGCAACGAACTGACAAAGTTGGTGCCATAGTTGAGTTTCAGATTGATACTGAAGGTAAGCTTGTACCAGCTCGGTTGAAATACAAACAAGCTCTATGTCTATATAGGTGATGTACCAGCTATTTATTTACATGTGTACGTGTTGAGATGATTTTGCACGTGACACTACATACATAGTTCTAAATCTGGATGAACACTAGCACTCCGAGTACTCTTATAGTAGCACTCTTATAGTATATCAAATTGGCATGCACCGATCTGTTTAAATTGATAAGTGATTTAATAATTTAATAATTTGACAGTTTACAGAATTCGTGACAATATTAGTAGTATAGTGACAATTCAATTCAACGTTTTTCATTCATGCATTTTGGTCTATTCCAAGGTCCGTTGATGCATGCATAATTATATCCAAAGCAAAAGTTATCTCATCCATTTCCACTATTAGCTTTTGAAATGGGTACAAAAATAGCCCCTTTCTGGCGGCAATTTCAATTTGTCATGAATTTGTCAAATCAAATATTTACATAACATACAGAAAAGGTTACGAGTATTTTAATTAAAACAAATCAATAATACTATGTATTAACTTATTAACAAATAATATTTTTAGGCATTCGAATTATCTTCTGTTATTGAGTAATATTAACTACTACTACTGAATAAAACCACGAAGACATTAACACATTAAAAGATGATGGTCTAAAAAGATTTATTAGTTATATGAACAAAACAACAATAACAACTAAAGCGAATATTTTAACTGTGATACAACTAATTTATTAATGGTATCCCCTCAAACAGTATTTGAGTTTCTTTTTTTTGTTATCGAAATATGGCAGAAAGCTATATAAAAGCCGTGGACGGAAATCTAACTTCTGTAAATGTCTGTACAGAATGGAATATGATGCAAGTGGATGCTACAACTATTTTTTAAGTTTTTGTAACTTTCCAACCAGCTAAAAATTAAGAATATATTAAGTAGGTAATTGAAAATTATCCTGCAAATCGTATTTGTTTTGTCATTTTCAAAGATTCCATCGACCACATCGGTATTTTTAAAACCTGAAGTGAATAGTGTCTCTGTTCCTTTTATTATCTGCATGAGAATGTGCTGTAGTATTATCTTCTAAAGTATATCGAGGCTCTCTCTTTCAATCCTTCGCCACTCTTCAATTATTTTAGGCTTTTCTTTAACATATCCAGTATTATTTGATGATTGTGTTTGACAATTAGATGGCATGGAAATGTAAAACGGTTATAAAAGAGTGTGTAATCTAAAAACTATCCTTTCTATATGCTTAAATAATTTATATTATTTTATTATTATGTGTAGTTTTATTAAGACTCAAACTTGCTTACTTTACCTAATCTTGAGTATTCAGTAATTCCCAATTCTGACTTCTACGCATATCTAACAAATTTGTCTTATTTTCCTATCTTTTGGATAAAGAAACAAACGTGCACCATTCCGGGAATTGCTAAAACAGTTTGGTGCACTACAACCAGTCATTTTTTGGATAAAAGACTTTGGCGTTTCACTTATGTCAGAAACTGACAGATCGAATTTGGGCTCAAATATGGCCGTCTAGACTTTGATGAGATGACCTATGTATTATACAGCGTGGAAATAAATGATTTTCATCAAGTTCCCTTTGAAATTTGTTCACGTACCGCTCTACTCTTTTTGATTTAGTACTAAATTAGTTCTGTTAATAAATGAATTTATTTAATTTTGAGGTTATGGTACTGCCTTCTATATTTTCGTAGAGCGGCACGTCGTGCTTTTACATGGGGAATGCAATGGTAACTTGATGAAAATCATTTATTTCCACCCAGTATGTGTACTAAGTATACATACACATGAATGGACCTTGGTCTATTCAAGGTGGGTTCGGCATTACTATACGGTGTTGGAGTGGAGTGGAGCGTAGAGTGAAATGACGTGATGAAATGCGTAAGAAGAGATAATGCGAACTAAATAAAGGAAATACGACAAACTCCGTTTACGCTTGCGCTAAAATAGTGGTTATAAGTTATGATGTATATGTAGAAATATAAACGGCCATTTTAATTTTAATGGAAAGAATATGGCGTATCGCCAAAAGTTTAAGAAAAGCTCACTAAACAACAATAAATAAGGTGGGTATCTTAAACTTACCACAACCAAACAAACCTGAAATTGTAAATTAAGGTTAGACCAACTTAAGTTTTGTAAACAACACAACCATGCTCTTCATGCACTCACTTCAGACAGTGCAAACAGTGTACGGTATGCGTTTATATCCAATGATATCGAATTAACACTCTCTGTTCTAATGGCCATAGCCGAACAACTTTAGCGCCTTAGCAACTTTAGAGTAATAAGAGCCAAAATATCAACAAAGCCGAAAGAACCTTCAATAGCATATTGCAGCAGCAATATTTATGTCAGATAGATGTCAAATAAATGTCAAAAAATTATGAATTTTATTTTTAATTCTTGTTTCATTGAATTGTCCTCCGATTCATCAGCGGAACGCTCGTAATGATTTTTGTCACAACATCAACTCAGATTCAGAGCAAATATTGTTGCTAAAACTCAGAACATTTGTTGTACTATATTATGATACACTAATATTTTGTGTAATAAGTTGTCACAAATAAAAGGTATTAAATTAAAATTATTGTGATTAAATTTGAGACTGTTTACAATAAACGGAATATTCGCACGAACCTCATTTAAAAACATGACCTCACTGAAAACCCACCACTTTATGTCTTTTTCTTATTTGTTTACTTATATACTTATTTTTCAGCATCGTAAAACAGAGAATATTGGAAATAATTGCCCATCCGTTTCAAAAATTTAATGCGTGTGTCACGTGCTATATGATGAAAATTCTGAAAATGGCTATAGAAAGTTATGGGTTAAATATATGAATTCAGTAATAACTAGCGCAATTTATGTTTTTACAATAAATTTATTGTCGTTTAATATCAACTACACAGATGTGGACACGTTCAGGAGCGTGCTGATGCAGTATATGCTAGGATTTTATTATCTTTCTGGTCACTTAAGTATATGATGTAAGAAAATACGTCAATTTGTAAATCGCTGTCGCTTGATTTGAAGAAAAACTATCTACATTGAAAGAATTTTATTAATTCATATTCAAAAAAATATTTTTTTTTTGATGTATATGCAAAGTGTCCAAGAATGAGCTCCAAAAACATTAGTATATTTCTAAGTGATTTGAAACATGTAGGGGAAACTTTAAAATCTACCATTAAAGGAAGTAACTTCCGACATTACACTAAAATCTTATACAACCACAAGTTCGACGTGTAGTTATAAGAGGAGTTATAAGGTGCCAACTGGGGTGCCTCATGGGTAAGCTTTAGTAACTTGTTGCTTTTGTTGAAATACGAAAAAAGAATTCAAGCTCGGATCCTTACCTCTCTGTCTTACATCACGTAGTTCAATAGGGTTTGGGTTATCCAGCGCTAGGTAGCGCTGGCTGTCTCCACAGAAAAAATGTACCCAGACACATGAATGAATGAATGAAAACACAATGCATGTACTTCATAAAAGTTTGAGATTAACAATTTATTTGTTACACGTATGTAACTAAACAAAAACGAACACATATAAACAAATTTTATATGTGTATTCAGAAAATAAAAAGTTGTAATAATTTTAGATGCAAAATCTTTGGATCACGAACAACTAATACTCCGAAAGTAACAAGTTACCTGACGATATTAACTATATTATTTTGTAGTAAGCTGTGAACAGGATTTATTACTAAAGTCCTTTCCACAAGTTGCAAGTCAATTTATCTACTGAACCAAGTGTCTCTAATCCCCTGTAATTTGACAAGAAGGTGTACTAATGCTTTATTATAATTAAGCAACATACCCTCACCTGCCCTTTGCGGTAATTTATGCATTATGATGTAGTTCAAGGACAATGGAGCTTGGGAACACTAGAACTACAATTAAAAGTACCAATATAATTAGTTTATGTCTTGTAACTAGTAGTAACAATAAGTATATTATTTATAATATAATTATATGAGGTAATGATAAAAAGTAGTATTAGTGCTGTTTGTCATTTATACCTTAAGATTTTTCTATTATATTTTAAACTGTTACATGCTATTATTAATCATTAAGTTTAGTTATAAACCTGGTCGTGTCATCTAGATTTTCGGTCTTTAGCGGATATAATTAGCATTTGGCATAGTTTCCCCGTAGTAGTGTCATGTTTCTTTAAAATCTTATTTCCAATACCTAATAACTACGCAAGATGATACCCCCTTGCATTGGAGCAGTCTTGCAGTCAATTTGCTCAACCGCTTTCTACAGCTGTGGTTATAAAATAAAAAGTTGCTCTTAATTTTCTTTAAAAACTTGGAAAGTGAGATTCACTATTGATAACATACGACATATTAATATACAGTGGTACCTTGAATAACGAGTAACTTGGTTTGCGAGTGTTTTGCAGAACGAGCAAAATTTTTTAATACGTATACGCTTTGTCTGCCGACCGTCACGTCATCACATTTACTACATATTATGTATCCTTAAAAATAAGTTGAAGAATTTGGGTCAACGCATGATCAACATCTGTGTAAACATATACGATAAGATAAGTGGGTAGACAGCATCTCATGTTACCTCGACTGTTAAAGATGTCAGCAGATTTTACATCTTAACATATTATTTGTCATCAATAAATACATATACCCTAATAACGGGTTATAATTAAAAAATTGATTATGTTTTAAGTCTCATGGTTTCTGTGACCCAGATTATTCATTTAATTGTTGAACTTCTCTCTATTTGAACTGCTCACTGTTGCGAACACGTGTGGGTGCGTAAAACATTTTATTAAATTTCGTATCCAAGTGTAGTGGCTAACTGCACTGAAATAATGGAGCCCATGAAGAAAAAGAGAAAGGTTGAAAAGACGGCGTTAACAAAAGGGTAATGATTACGCTGGAAATTAAAAAGGAAATGATTGATAAGTACGAAAGGGGTACGCGAATAGTTTACATCGCAAGATTTTATAACAAGTCTACATCGACGATTTGCACAATATTAAAAAATAAAGAAGAAATAAGGGAACTAGATGCAACAAAAGAAGTCACCAGACTATCAAAGTAACGGCCACGTCTTTTGGAAGATGTAGAAAAGTTGCTTCTTGCGTGGATAAACGAGAAGAAACTAGCAGGCGATACTGTGACCGAGAACATTATCTGCGAAAAGGCTAAGGCCTTGTACGCCGACCTCGTAAGTAAACTGCCAGGTACGTTGACAGAAAACGAAGAAGACATCAAGGCGAGCAGGGGATGGTTTGATAACTTAAAAAAAAGAAGTGGTATCCATAGTGTTGGGGAGCTGCGAGCTCGGACGCTAAGGCAGCCGAGGCCTTTATTGTCGAGTTCCAGAAGCTCATGGTACCATCCACAACAAGTTTTTAACTGCGATCAAACGGGACTTTCTTGGAAAAAGATGCCAATGAAAACTTACATTGCAGCAGAAGAGAATGCAATGCCCCGGCGCAAGCCCATGAAAGACCGTCTCACCCTCTTGTTGTGTGCTAATGCAAGCGGGGATTGCAAAGTCAAGACCCTGCTCGTGTATCATTCCGAGAATCCACGAGCCTTCAAGAAATGCAAAGTGCAGAAAAGCCAGTTAAACGTTATATGGAGGTGCAACAGCAAGGCTTGGGTCACTCGTATCTTGTTCGTTGAGTAGATCAATGAGGTCTTCGGCCCTGCAGTAAAGAAATACCTTTTAGAAAAGAATCTGCCACTCAAAGCATTGCTGATTATGGATAATGCCCCTGCTCATCCTCCAGGCCTTGAGGATGACTTATTGGAGGGGATTCGGGTTCATTAAGATCTAAGGTAGTTCCTTCCTCCCAACACCACACCACTGCTCCAGTCCATGGACCAGCATGTTATTTCGAACTTTAGAAAGCTTTACATCAAAGCACTATTTTAGCGATGCTTCGAGGTGACGGAAGCAACAAACCTTACCCTCCGAGAGTTTTGGAAAAATCATTTCCACATCGTGAACTGCCTCAAAATGATCGATAAAGCCTGGGGTGAGGTCACTAAGAAAACCCTCAATTCTGCTTGGAAAAAACTGTGGTCTGATTGCGTTCTTGGACGTGACGTTGAAGGGTTTGCTCATGAACATGAACCGGCAGTTGTCGATGAAATTGTGTCAATAGGGAAGACCATGGGACTAGAAGTGAACGAGAATGACATTCAAAATCTGGTAGGGGAACATAGCCAGGAGCTGACCACCGATGAACTGATGGATCTGCATCCCGAGCAACAGAAAGAGGTTATGGAAGAGATCTCTTCTAAGGAGGAGAAAAATGAGGAGGAATCCCTAAGTTCAAATGACATTAGGGAGATCTGTAAGATGTGGGAAACAGTGCAAAATGTTGTAGAAATGCATCACCCGAACAAGGCTGTAGCAGTGCGATCAATGAATCTGTTCAACGACAATGCAATGTCACATTTCCGCGAAATCCTTCAAAGGAAACAAAGCAAGTGTCATTGGATAAGTTCCTTGTTAAAGTCGCACAAAAAGAAAAAGATTCCAGTGAGCCAACAGATTTTGCCAGCAGTGATTTTGTTAGCGATAGTGAAAGTCGTCCTACACGATAACGCTACTTCACATTTTTTTCAAAGTACGGATTAGTGTTCGTTTTATTTTTAGGTATATGTACGTATATACTATGTATATTGTATTTTTGTATGCTTTTTATATGAATAATAAATAGTTGTAGAACGAATCATCCGAGTTTCCATTATTTCTTATGGGGAAATGTGCTTTGATTAACGAGTGCTTTGAATTACGAGCACATGTCCGGAACGAATTATGCTCGTTATCCAATGTACCACTGTACTTAATATTAATTTTAAAAACACTATATTTTAAACGGTGTCTCCTAACCACACATTGTATTTGACTATATTGCCAATACGTATTTCGATAACGATGATGTGTCACCTTTTTTTCGGCTTAAAACCGTCGGCATAAAAAATAAATATAAGCCACATGGTGTCACATGAGAAATTGACAAGAAGCCTTAACACAATGAGAGCTGATGACTGTAAGGATTAATTTAGAATTACTTAGTTTATTAATTTATATCATATGAAACCTACTAACATTACGATGTTCTACACTTTCAAACTTATTAGAGATCGCATTCTATGTAAATACGTTTTTTCCCTATTTTCTAAATCTAGATCCATATTTACTTTACTACCATTGTGATATGATACACTTTAAAATATTTAACTAAAAATAACTTACTGAAAGAATGCGTCACCAGTAATCCTTTTATAATAATACATTTATTTGTTTTAACTTTAATTCACATTTATTTGCATGAACATTTGTAAAAACTAATCATCACAATAATTAAAAAAAACGAACACTCGCATAGTAAAGATGCAGGAATGTAACAACTGTAATTTAATCCTGAACGCCTTTTATAAAAACTGAATCCTCGAACGTTGCAACCATTCCACTGTTGAGCTTGTTAATTTTGATATTTTATATTTATATTTTAAGTATTTAGCTAATATTGTATGATAATTGCAACTGATAGTAAAATAAATTTCGAGTCCACATTTATTAATGACTCTTTTTAGGAAATTTGAGAAGTTAACTCGTCATTAATAAAACCCAAGACTTCAAGTTCTAATTTTATTTAATATTTTCGTAATTTTCCACAAAAGACTCAGAGTTTAGAACGTATTCGCGAAGATGATGACCACACCGAGACAAATTCTCTCGTTTCTCGAAAAAAAGGCAAAGATTCCGGCAACTCTAAATTCTCTACTGATGGGATTAAACAATAAAGCCAACTAAACGATACCGTAACCATAACTTTCTTTAAAACCGAACCGAATATTTCAAAGTAGTAGAATAGACTAGTAGAGCTTGATTGACTCAAATTTTATATCTTTCAACCCCCTTTTTAAATCTGTAAGAGGAATGATTATGTTTCAACCAACCACACAATATTCCTGGCATCATTAACTACCAATAATAAATTTAGGCGCAAATATCTCTCGTATTTTTATTAACAGATGCAAAAGCCATACACTTTTAAGTTTTTAATACGTTGTCGGAATTAAAACTGTAGATACTGTCTCGTAAAATATGAGTTTTAATTCTAAAAACGTTTTGTTCATGTGTGAACCTTTTACTATTGAAGAAATTTTACCTGAAATAGTAGCCTGTTTGCCTAAACAGAGATCATAAAAATACGATATGTTTTATTAAAACCAATTCATTATCATACTTTAAAAGAATTAACTTTTATTTCTTCGTTTTGTTATAATACAATAAACAAAAATATTTTATGTACGTGGCTAAAAAGGAAAACGATTTTATAGAAGAAATATATTTACACAAAAGATAAATTTATTTTCAACGGGTACGAAGAAGGGAATATTGTGGAATTATACCTTGTTTGAAATTTAAAACTAACAGAGATGAATGTCTGAATAGTTTGATATGTAGTTTATACAGTTAAAATCATTAAATAACAAGTAAACACTTGACTAATAAGTAACACAAATAGGTAAATTAATATTAGCTTAATCGCGATTAACTAATAAAAAAATATAATAAAATACCTAGTTGTGAAACTTAGCCAAGTGTTTTTATTTACTTTTAGAACGTTTCACCTAGCGCCTACGACGGATTCAATCAATCACATTAAACAATATTTAGAGATAGTAAAAAGATTTTGAAATCAATTACATCAAAACAACCTTACGATAAAATTTAGTTCGATAAAATTCGAGTGTCTATAATAGTATAAAGTAACATATACTATTCTACTAAAGTATACTACATAGTAGAGCTGGGTACAAATTCTCTCGAAAAGGAATCGAATCGCGGACAGAAATCCTCACAAAGGAATTGAATCCCATGTACGAGCCACAATTTCTTTAAAAGAAACAAAATTCAAATCCACGGAATAGATTCTTTTTTTAGAATTACGAATACTGATTGTTGGTTACGTAACAACATAGTATCTGATAGACTGCATTTTGTAGGCGTTCTTTCTCTCTTGCGTCGGTGAACTGGTATTGTAACTTTTTAAAAACTCACAAACGAAACAACGCCCCGCGATTGGGCGCCAATTGTAACTTTTCGTTTTTTCACACAAGATAAACAATAAAAACTATAAAATTATTCATACTTACTTTATCATACAATACTCAGAATATTCACCACGGCTTGAGATTTAGCTCTCTCTTACAAGTTTAGTATTCAGGTCGTAGGTATTGGTTCCACAGTTGTATAAATTGTGAAAAGGAGTAGATAAAGGTTTCAGAACACAAATAATAACTCAAAAAGGGCGCCATCTGATTATGAAGCTTAAAAGTGTTTATTAGTATAAACAACCAATGATGTTAATTAAATAAGCTTAAAAAAATATTAAATTCACTAACCAGAAAATGAATTAAATATTAGATTGAAAACAAAAAGATTTTGTTTATGTTTTAAAATTTGGAATGAAAATGAAATAAAATGTTCATAATTATATGGTTCCGTTTTTAGATCTTTAGTATAAACTGAAAAAACATTTATTAAACAATAAGAAAATAGATAAAAAAATAACAAAGCACTTGAATAATAAAACACACACGACGTAGGTTTATTACAAGTAAAATTAATATTCCTTTAATAACGATTAACCTCACTAAGATAATTACACCAAAATAACTCAAAACAGATTTACATAAAACCTTTTAATCAGCAAAAGAATAACCTAGAAATTTATTAGATTGGTCAAATAGAATTAATCAGTAAAATTATGTAAATTCGACTTCGTCGAAAAAATCGACAAAAAAATGTCTAAAGGATATTATGCAAGTTAGATTAGTCTAAATATTATCAGCATTGATTATTTTAAAATTCTTTAACATTAAAGACTTGAATTTCCCAAATGCTATAGAGAGCTCTCTTCCTAATAAAAAATTACAAAGTTCCTTGTATAAAAGATTCTTAAACTAAACTGCAATAATAAACAATTTCTTATAAAGTACAATACCTTTCGTTTTTATCTAACTAAACTCTTAGAAGAGAAACAAAAACAATCAATTAGAAATTGGAAAATGGCCTCTATTTCGGAAGATCGTTGTTAACATTAACGTGGTCTCGAAGAGTTGATTTTCAGTAGCAGAATCCAAGAATGAGATTCAATTTAATTAGTGTCATTTACGCATATGATTTGACAAATAAGTTTGATCGGGCACACTTTAACAATCTAAGATTTTAAAATGTTTATAAGTTATAACGTATTCACTTTTATTCACGAAATAAAACGGTAATGTTTCTCAGAAATTTAAATAATCTTAATCACAAGTATCACTTAATGCGTTTACATTCTTTGCGCGAAGTTTTAATTTACTGTGTTAATTTATAAGACAACGAGAATCTGTCTTTAAATTCTGGATCAAATTTAAGTGGTTTTTCTTTATGATAAACTGCACTAGTCTTAAAACCAAACGAAACGAAATAATTGTTTTTAGTAGTTCTTCACCATAAAATGAATCACTATTGTTTATTCGCGATACAAAATTATAAATCTTTCAAACACGATTTAACGAAACGTAAATCCTTTCAAAACTTGCACTTTGCAACAAAATAACACTAAGACTCTACTGTACTGTATTTAGAATTTATTTTAATTCTAAAGGATGAATAAACTGTAATTCGATAACATTGATTCAAAATCAACCACTATTTATAGGAACTCATTCGAAAGACGTCCACACTCTATGCTTGAGCGGGAGATTCTCTTTAATTATTTAAACAAGAACGAGAATTCAATAATATCGACCTTCATTACTGGAAGATCAAACGAGAGTCGTCTGCCACGAGGCACAGGCCGGAAGCAAGTAAGTGACGAGACGCTACAACCCCAATCTCCGCGTTCTTATTTCCGCGTAGGAATATTAGCCAATAGCGAGGTCTCACTCACGAACAGTATTGATTTTTTCTAAGTACCCAATCAACAACGAGTCGCGTGTTTTGGCTTAACGAATCAGGGCACAGCAACTAAAAAGCAAAGTATTGATTTTTCCTCTAAAACTGCGAACGCCTTGAATTATCATTTTTTTTAAACGGTTATATTTTAAAAATAATGCAAATTTGCAGGACCGAACTTAAGATTTTTGTAAATATAAATATAAAATTCTACATACTTGAGGCCGATAGAAAATGTACCGTTACAGTATACGGAATTAAAATGTGATTGTAGAACTCGAAATGGACCAGAATTTAGCGCAAAAAAAGCTTGTTACCGTACCGGTTCATTTAACACGTTTGGATACCTTCCTGACAACAAATACACTATGTTGCAGATATCGGTAGGATTCGATTCCTTAGAAATTTGCATCGAAAAATTCAATTCTTTCTAAAGATTCGAGAGCGGAAATCGAATATTTCTTAAAATACGATCCATTTTTTTGGTGTTTGTCTATTAAAACTAGTCTGGAAGATTAACTATTAATTTACTCTAATACATCTTAAAACTAAGTACTTGTTAGCTAAAGTCTATCCATTGATGTTCTTTAGGTTTTTCTAATTAGTATATACACTTTACCCACGCACTATGCTCTGCTTTATAACTCAGACACACTACACAAGATCCAATGGTTTGGTCCTCTTCAAGCGTTGGACATGGTATTGATTGTCCAGCAGCTGTAGATCTTCTGCATTGACATGAAGGTAGAGCTGCATTCTTGCCGGCAAACCTTTTGATGTCTTTTTTAACAGTTGGGATACCAAGGTCTCTTTGAAGATCAGTGTTGCGAATATACCATGGAGCATTAACGATGTTACGCAACACCTTGTTCTGAAATGTCTGGATACATTTGATGTTAGTGTCACTGGCACAGCACCAGGGCTGGATACCGTAGAGCCGCACCGGTTTCAGGATCTGATTGTAAATCAGTATTTTGTTGTGTTGACAACTTTGAACTCCTTGCAAGGAGCCAATAATACTGTTTGTATTTTAGGCCAAGCTCAGTTCTTTTCTTTTTCAAATGCGCTTTCCATCGTTTGAGTTTGGCGTCAAGCGTCATGCATTCATCTCATAAGGCACTATTGCACTATCTCTAGAGGAATTGGTTTTGCTAGTTTTTTGTTAGTAAAATTCACATCGATGGATTTAAGCTCATTGAGTTTGATCTTCCATTGTCTAGTCCAATTAACTACTGTTTCACTTGCTCTTTGAAGTTTTGTAGTGGAACCTTCTTGATTTTGATCAACTGCAAGAAGCGCAGTGTCATCTGCAAATGTAGCTACAATCGTATCTTCTAAAACTGGAAAATCGCTGGTGTGTAGTAAATAAAGTATAGGGCCAATGAAACTTCCTTGAGGAACACCTGCTCTTATTTCATTCAAGTCCGAGTATTTGTTTTGCTGCTTAATTCTAAAAAGTCTGTCCGAGATGTAAGAAGTCAATTTCTCTACATACTGTTTCGGGAGTATCTTATTCAGTTTGTATGTCAAGCCTTCATGCCACACTTTGTTGAAGGCTTGAGCAACATCTAGAAAAATTGCTGAACATACTTGTTTTTCTTCAAAAGCACGTTCAATTATATCCGTTATCCGATGGACATGCTCTATCGTTGAATGTTTTTGTCTAAAACCGAATTGGAAATCAGGAATTAGGTTATTGCTTTCTATTAGAGGTTTTAATCTCTTGGGTAGCAGCTTTTCAAATAGCTTTGAAACTATTGGCAATAAGGAAATAGGCCTATAGGACTTAACATCGTTTGGTGGTTTTCCTGGTTTTGGCAACATGATTATTTCTGCCACTTTCCAACAAGTGGGGACATGTTTAAGTCGAAGTGCTGCATTGAAAAGGTATGCGAGCAAAACTATGCCTTTTCTAGGCAGCTGTTTCAGAATTTCCTCGGTAATGAGGTCAAATCCTGGAGCTTTTCCGGATTCAAATTTGTTCTAATCTCCTCAGCAACTTCTTTTGGAGTAACAAGACTAATATTTTCTGATCTTTGGTTGTCGTTGTTAACTAAAATATTCTTCACTTGCGTTTGGTTAGGCGTGAAAATGTCGGCCAGATATTCTGCAAATAAATCAGCCTTTTGTTTATTGTCTCTAGCCCATGGGCCTATATCTTTTCTGATATGTGGAACAGAAGTTATAGGTCTCGTGATTTTTCTGGTTGCTTTCCATAGTGAATAGTCAGTTTCTTTTTTTGCTGATAGGTTTTGTAAGTAAGAGCTCATAGATTCTTCTTTAAGATTTTGAATTTCTCTTCTTAGTCTTTGTGTTTTATTGTTTAAGTTAGCCTTATCAGCAGGGTCTCTCGTCTGCTGCCATCTTCTTCTTGCTCTTCTCTTTTCTCTGACTAGTTCCCTAATTTCGACCGGATAATTTACTCCTTTAGTTATATGGCTAATTTCTTTCGTGTTGTGAAAGGCAGCTGACTGTATAAGTTTAGTGAAATTTCCAACTTCTACTTCAAGTTGTTTCTCTGTTCTCAAATTGATATTCAGCTTAATATTATTCTGAAGATCGACTCTAAAGCTTTCCCAATCGGTGGATTTGTTTACTAGTGCAGGCCTAGCTGCTTTTTTAATTATCTTTTCGCTCAGTGTTAGAATGATAGCCGCGTCTAAGTCAAAATTTTCTTCAAGCTCAACAAAGTTGGGTGAAACGATCCATGATTTCCGTGGTGAGTCCTGAGTAGTTTCAAAAACTAGCGAAAAATTTCACAACTAACTCTAGTAAGATTTTATGTAAATTTGTCGATTTTTGACAAAATTAGGTAAAAATTAGCTAGATTGCGCTGACTCAGAACGTTAATGTTTTGGCATAATTTTTTTATATGATGTAACAGTAGTCCTAGGGCAGCATTTAAGCCTTACCCAAAGTCGATACGACACCTTGGCAGCACTCAGACTTTTTTTACAAAATCACAATTTTTACTCAATTTTCGAGTTTTCCGTCTACTTGCGCAGACTCAAGATATTTTTAAAAAATAAGGATTTTGCAGTTATTACTGATGCAAATCCACAACTTTTGACACCTACCCCGTTGCCGTAGCTCAAAATCGACCTTTTTCAATCCACCTTAATATGCGTGTAATACGAATCAGATCCATATCATGTATAAAAATTCTTTTGTTTGCATACTAGTGTTTAACGATCAAGAGCCGATTTAGCTCACAAGCACAATTTTGTTGCGAAATTGTAGTTTAGGCGTTGTTTAGTGATTTGTTTAAGTATCTTGCAACAAGGTAAAAATCTCAGGAAAGTTTTCAGGTTTTTGTATTTTTGGGCTATTGGTTAAAGTGTAAACATTCATTTGAACGCAGCCAAGAGTTCCTGTGACGTTTCATTATTTTTAAACATTTTCAAAAGTGACAAAAACTAGTTTTTGACCTCTTAATCCCGTTTTTCTCTATAACCTTATATGGTAGAGCATTTTTGTTTTCAGATTCATATTCTACGAAAATACGAATATATGAATATAACCTGTGACCTAATCGGAAGCAAATACAGAATAAAAAAATAGGTTGTACAATGTTATTCTAAATTTAAAATAGTTATTCAAACCATTAAATAGCTGAAGTTATTGAAAATGCCAGAGGAAGAATATCCTGATTATTAGTTACTTTCATTTTAACTTACCTACTGACTTTACATCAGAGCACTGGCTAACAAATAAATTGATAAGTTGGTGCTTTAAATAACATTCCAAAGATTTTGATTTAAGATTTAACGTTAAACCACATAAAACCTGCTGGAGACCATTAATGCTTGATATGAACCATTAATATGAATACTTTTTTATATACATTTTATTATAGCTGCTATTTTATTTTTACGACAGTAATGAAAACAAAATAGAATATGTAATTATGTAAAAATTTATAAAATAGGTCAAACCCTGTATTTATTGCCTTGTAAATTAAATCAAATTCACACATAGAACTGTGAAAATGGCATGATTTTCTGATTAGTTATAATATGCGTGACTATAGCTATAACAAACCCAAAAATCTTATCACGAAATGAAATACCAATTGAATTCAGTATTTTAATCAAAGGAAATGATTATGTAACAAATGCCTTCTCAGTTAAATGCTTTCAATAATATAATTTCTGCATGTTAAATATATGAGGAAGTTTCGATTGATATTATTTGGGCTTTGATATTGATTGAAGACTTATAATACCAAATATGAATTTTTTTTATAGAAAATAACCGAACTTTGTTAGTTTAACAAATTACTCTTTCACTCTAATATGGTATTTCGCATAATTTTCAAGTTGTTATTGATCATTTTGGAAAATAATATAGAATATCTGTAGTATTTTTCAAAGCTAAAATAATTTGGAATAATGTGCATTTCACATAGAAAGCCTTTCATTACCATTTCGTTATTTCCTTTTTTGCACATACTCACGAGATCTGTTTTGAAACACTCTAGACTCTAGAATCTAGATGTAGGATTTTTATGATAAAGTAACGAGTAAAAATTTGGAGATTTTGTAAAATACGAGGGTGGTCTGAAAAGTTTTCGACCTAACAAAGATACAAGACATTTTTTCTTTAAATTTATTTTTCTACATAGTCTCCTTGTAAGTCTACACACTTCTCCCAGCGATGCTCCCATCTCTTTAACCCGTCCAAATAGTACTCGGCGTTTTTCTCTGCAAAATAATTGTTCACGAAGGTGATTGCCTCCTCTTTTGACGAAAATCTCTGTCCTCCGAGCGCAATTTTTAGATGAGGGAACAAAAAAAGTCGCTTGGGGCTAGATCTGGTGAGTAAGGAGGATGGTCAAGCAGTTCAAACCGTAATTCGTGGATTTTCGCCATGGCAACCGCGGAGGTGTGAGACGGCGCGGCGCATTGTATTGGTCAAACAGGATTTTCTTTTTCTGCAAATGTGGCCGTTTTTCCGCAATTTCTGCCTTCAGCTTGCCAAGTAATGATGCGTAGTATGCTCCTGTAATGGTTTTTCCTGTTTAAAGATAATCTATTAAGATAACTCCATGACTATCCCAAAAAACAGTCGCCATCACTTTCCCAGCCGACATAACAGTTTTTGCTTTTTTTAGTGCCGATTCCCCCTTCGCAGTCTACTGTTTTGACTGTATTTTTGTTTCGGGCGTATAATGGTGTATCCAAGTTTCATCTACAGTAATTAATCGGCGCCAAAACTCTGATTTATTGCGCCTAAACTGCGCCAACAGCGCGTTGGATATGTTCATTCGAACACGTTTTTGGTCTAACGTGAGCAAACGCGGCATCCAACGCGCGGGCAGGTTTCTCATGCCTAAATCTTGATTCAATATGTGACAAATACATTCTTTGGACATATTCATAGCCTCTGCTATCTCTCTCACTTTAATTTGACGGTCGTTTAGCACCATTTGGTGAACTTTAGCGATGTTATCGTCAGTGGTTGCAGTTTTTGGACGTCCCGAACGTTCATCGTCTCCCAAGCTGGTACGGCCACGTTTAAATTCAGCTGCCCAAAATTTCACTGTGGTAAATGATGGCGCAGAGTCCCCATACACAAAGTCCAACTCATCTTTGATTTGCGTAGGCGTATTGCCTTTCAAAAACAAATATTTAATGACAGCTCGATACTCGATTTTTTCCATTTTCACAAAAACACTTACATCGACTCAGTCAAACGATTGTCAAATAACAACTGCGCGTCCAAAATGACTGAGATTTTGGTGAGTACCTGTCAAAAGATGCACAACTACATTCTCTAGCTTTTATTGACGAGTGCTGCCATCTTCATGTTAAGGTCGGAAACTTTTCAGACCATCCTCGTACTAAACAAGGTAATCTGTTGTAAGTTGCGTTGCTCAAGGCGCCGAATTGGAAAGCGTCTGGGCGCTGAACAGTTAGGGCGCGGTCAGACAGCGAGTTTCAGTCGGGCTACAGAAAAATCGCTAGTTCTTGCAATTAATCGCATATACCCAACCACACAAGCGACAAATATGTAGCTGCGACAAAAGTGTAGTCGCATAAACGTTCACACAAAATATTTTACGTTTACATACCGAGTTTGATCTAGATATTCCGACATATCGTCGGCTTAACCTAAAAAAACCCGTAAGTCCACCTTTGACCGAAATAGATGTTTTGGCGCCATCTGTTCGAGAAAAAATCGACACATAGATGGATAATAACCAAGTAACGCTAAATAAATATACGTGCCTAAAATTTACAGTTTTATTTAGCACGTAAGTCTTAGCCTATTTCAAATGACGTAAAACCAGTAAATCCAATTTCAGCATAACAGGTGATGCTAGTGCATCGAAACAAAATAGAAGGTAAGAAACTGTAGTGCAGTCTATTAATTAAGAATATTCCAGGGTCCTCTAAACAGGCCATTCAATCAAACCACCTGATAACAGTCTAAACTAGGGTTTCTGACTCGGGATATTCCCGGGACCCAAGTCCCGGGAATTACTCTATTTTTTCTTGTCTTGAGTCCCGGCAAAAATCATGCGAGACACGAGACTTTTATATTCAAGGTGTTCAATTAAAATTCTTACTTTAGAATTAAGGCTTTATTTGTTTCAATTTCTTGAGCAAAATATTATTAGTTAAAAAAGATAATTCTGAACAAGAGTTACTTTGAGCAGTATGCTTTTCTTAACTAGTTTTTTTAAAAGTACTAAACAGACACACACAAATTATTTACAACCTGTCTATAAACAGTCAATAAAGGTAGGGATTAGTTTCAGTAAGAAAGTACAATTATGTATGGTGTCTCGTCGGAGCATTCTTTATAATTAAACTTGCAGTTTCTATTCAATTATATTCAAAAAGGGTCTCCATCCGGAACTTCATGTCATATTATTTATAAACAGGTAAGGTATTCTTCTTAAAGCCTAAGGAGAATAAAAGTTTGAAAAATTTCCAATTAATGGACGACTATGCTCACAATTTCAATTTAATTCGAAATTTTTCAAACTTTTAAACTTTTATAACTATGAAGACTTACATTATTAAAACACGATGTGTTTTAATTTATATTTTTGCCTAAGGAGAATGTTTTTACTTAAAAATTCATATTGTAGTATGAACCGGTCGTTTTCAATAGGTAAAGGGTTTCAAGAAAATTTTAAAAGTTTTTGTAATGACAATAGTTCGCTTTCATAATTAATTGCGTATCTACTAAATTTCTGAATTTGGTGCATCTGATTTCTATTTACTTTTACCTATTAAATTTAGAAATAAAATGTTTTCTGTTTAGCTTCAAGAAAATAAACCAAATCGTAGTTTAAAATTGTTTTAAAAATGTCGAAACGTCCCAATGTTATTATTACCTCAAACAAATTTCGTGTAAGGTTGGAATTCTAGAAGCCGCATGCATCATTTAGAATGCATGCACGGATCGCATTGAAAAAAATAGTAAAGAAGATATTGTATCTCAATAAGTCGCAGAAGATGGAATATCAATTCGAACTATTATTGTTAATAATATTTATCGTGTTCAGATTCAGGGAAAAATTTCCTTAAAAAAGCTATGGCTAACTAAGACTTACCGACAAACAATACAACACTAAACAGGAAAGTTCTTGGCATAAAAGAGAGAAAAAAAAGTTTTATGATATAAGAATGATGCTATTTAGGTATACCTAACGGCACAAATCTTAATTCTTCTTACAAATAGGAAAAACCAAAAGTCACACAGATACCAGGTCACAGAGACCGCACCTGGGTAGTTAAGGGTTTTAAAAAACTGTATCATATTCAATGAACAAATATATATTCAAACACACTTTAAACAAAATTATCTATTGTCACGTGGGGTTTTCGTGATTGGAGGACGTAGTCAGAGGTAGAAGGAAAATAAACACAAGTCGTAAAAAACAACTATATGTATACTAACAATAAAGAGAGTAGAAAGGTTCACATACATAATGGTTATACATCGTGAGGACGTACATGTCCTCTAAAACTAACACAATCATTAGGGTGGTCGGAATCAACCCTGCTCTAGCACTAGATCTACAAACTAAGCGTAGGAGTTAAACTCCTGGTGATCTACAACTAAGCGTGGGAGCCTGGTCACAACTTCCCATAACTAAGCAGATAGGGTTGTAGCGCATCCACTCAACTACGCCATAATTAATTAAAAGACACTTACCCGCTTGTTTCTTGATGAGGCTTCTTCTGAGTCTTGGCACAGACTAACTTTCAAGCCAAACAAGCGGGTTTATATACTGCTGAACGCGGAAGATATTAGCATCGTAGTGGGAACCAGTGGGTTGGAGTTCCAAGTATGAAACTAAGGAAGCTCACGCTTCCTGGTTGCAGGCTTGTGGGTAGTTTGCATTTGAGCTGCCGGTACCTGGCACCAATCTGTTGTCCAGCAGAATATGCAGTTGAGATTAACATAGGAATGCCCCGTCGTGGGTAAAGCGGGAGCGCTTCTACGAAGG
This sequence comes from Agrypnus murinus, assembly GCA_929113105.1. NCBI lineage: Eukaryota > Metazoa > Arthropoda > Insecta > Coleoptera > Elateridae > Agrypnus > Agrypnus murinus. The sequence goes on from OV816026.1 coordinate 142,251,421, forward strand.
ACCTCGCAGCTGGCCGCGCAGATGGTCGAACAACGTGTGTCGTTGCTGTAGACGGGTGAAGAACGTGGGCCGCTCTTGTAGATAGGAACGTAACCTTGACGTAACATTTGCACTAACGGAATAATATATATTATATCATGAATTATTTAATTCGAAGTAATTCCCGTTTGTGACACTATTATTAACGTTTTACATAACCTTACTTCTTTATTAGTTTTAAAATTGCATTCTAACTTCAATTTTAATTTTAACTTTACAAAATCTCAAAAAACAAAAAATCTTGACATTTCAGATTTTACACAACACAATTATTATTTATAAACTTTCATTAATTCAAAAACTAAGCATATGAACTTATAGAAAACAAAATTCAGAATTCAACCGTATACAACACTTGGGTTGAAAAATAGAATAATTCCCTTAATTGTAATGTCAACGAAAGAACATTTTTCTGTTACTAATAATTAACATAATATTATAAAAACAGCTTTTTACACATTCCTTTCTCCACAAATTTAAACATTTAATCATTAATTATATTATCTAAATGTTTTTAGATGCCAAAAACTTTGACATACAAGCCAAATTACATAATTCAATTGAACGTTAGATATGTGCAGCTTGTGAAACATGTTTTTAAGTGATTCCATCAACCTTTACATTAAAATGTGCATCAATTCTGTGGTTATAATGTTACTCAACTTATTTCCACTAAAACAACTTATGGAAAAGCTTTAAAATTATAAAAATTCAAAAAGACTACAAAATGAATATATGTGTTAACATGAATTTTATGTTAAAACTATATTTCAACAGGTGAGTTGCTATACATTCGCATACATCTTCAATATGACATATTTTGTTTGTTCCAGATGATTTAAAACATTAAAATGGAAGTAAACCTAATAAAGTTGAAAAAAATGCATAAACGATCCCCAAATCGTTAAGTTATGAGAAAAGTTGTCTATTTTCTATGGAAATATGGATTCTTGCATGTCCTTTATCTGCCTAAAGAGTTTTTGTGTCCATGTTAGTGTTAATTAACTAAATTCATTTTCTTTAAGAAAATCTATTTCACAATTTATTATTTTCAAAGTGAGGTTTTGCAAACATTAAATCGGGTAGTTGTAGAATTGCATAGAATCTGCATATTAAATATTATCGTGAGAGTAAATTCTCGCTAGTATGATCAGATATCATGACGATATGTAATTTTATCATTTTGTTTAACTAAGTGTCAGTCAGTCATGTTTGGATGAATGTATTGTTTAATGGTTGAAATATCTTTTCTAAAATCTGGCTGTGTCCTGTGTACTTTATCTGCTTTGTGGTGACAGTTATTGCTTTTATTCGGTTTTGCTATTTTAGATTTATTTTAGTTTTAATATTTTACCTTACATTAATCTTACTTTTGTGCTGTACAAATAAATCATCACTCCAAATCACCATCTTTAATTGCACGCTACTACATCTTTATGTAGTGAAAGCAGTATAAAGCAGTGTAAAACTAAAACTATTATTATTATAAAGTATAAAGAAGCCAAAAATTATGTTAGGTATGTTATAGATAATTATCATCAAAAATTACAAATTTACCTGTTTTATAGAATTTTTTAATAAAAAATAATTAATTTGAGTGAAATTAAAAGCGAAAATAGAAACAAACGTTGCTAATAGATCTTGATCTAAAAGCATTTAATTAATCATATCAATGCATTACAAAAGTTTCAATATTATAAAGTTTCCGTAAATTGAAATTATCTCCGAGTAATCTCAAAACTTCGAGACTCTGCTAATATTAGACATAAAGTCTTTTCTCTACGGTAACCACACCTCGTTAGTTAACCAACCATCTAATAATGTTAGTTGAATTGTCATCTGTAGTTAAAAATAACCTCACATAGATTCAGACGATGAAAACTAAATTCATTTATAATTAATGAACCAGGGAAGAGTGCCATTCGATGTGTTAATTTAAGAACATATTCAATTCAGTAGTCTCCACGAAGACGTGTCGTATCGCGCAGCCGGGGTAGTTTTAATTAAAACAAATAATACATTACAGACTCGCATTGTTTCCCTTGAGAACCTGTGTAATTTGATTATTTTACGTTATACAATCTAAAACGAGGACCCCGCTTTTCTTTGCCTACATTCTGCAAACGACTGCCGGCTGTTTAGCCTACTGTGATTGTGTTATTGATATAACCAGTGCCAGAGAGACAGAGAGAAAATACACGAAATATTATTACTGGGTTTTCTGTATAAGATATAACTGCCCGATATGTATGTACCCTTAAATAATTGTGTTTGCCAACATTTTCTTTAACAAGGTAGACACATAGACATAAAAGAACAGAATGTAGGCCAGTACGCGCCTTAAGGGTTGCTAATATTTAAAAGGAGGGTACTAATTGTAGATAATGAATAAAACAAGAGCAATATTTAATTTCAGGTGCTTTAGTTTTACTTGCATGCTATTTTATTCTTTAAACAAAAAAGTAACTTACAGTTTAACGGCGCCACTGTATCTTAAACCTGCCACTTTGTTATTCTTATTTTCATCACATCTAGCATCTTCTTTTTCTAATTAATATTAAGGACGCCGTTTCAATAACAGAAAAGTAATTACAAAACCAAATAACATTTAATTAATTTTTAAGTAACTCTGTAGCAATGAAATAAAAGTCTGAAAAAGGTGATAAAAACGTTTTTATTATAAAACATTTAAAAAAAAGACAAACTCTAATATATTTATTTGGTTAGGTGTGGCTTGCGTTCATAAACAAAATTTGTCATAGAAGAATATCGCAGTGTCATCATGAAGATTGATATCAGGAATTTTGTGGCTTGGCTTTAACCCAATTTCCAGGCATGCATTTTTATAACCGCCATAATGTATCTTTCCCTTAAACGAATCCGGCTGGAATTTTCGATTTTATTATTAGGAGACGGTATTTAGTGGTCCTAATATTTGATCGTTAATCTCCCTTGGTTATAGCGAAATATTATTTCCTGTTATCAAATTAACGGCTATAACGATTTTCGATATTGCAGACAATTTTGCTATTTCCTTCTTTATATAATTTATCCTAATCAGAAAGAGTCACTACAATAGCACAATGGGGGTAGGTTTGCAAGCAAATCAAGAAATTTAGTTGAATAATATCTGTATAATGATTTTGCAAAGATTACTGTTTTACAAAATGCTTTAATTTACAGAGTTATATAAGTGCATTACTGTAATTCTAGCGTTGTCACAAGCAGACTGTAAAAGCTTTGTATTTCCAACTATTGTAAAATATATCAGACTTCTTGTTCATATAGTTGCTTTACTTCTTTCTTTCAGGAATTTTAATTTTTAATTTCTATTGAATCTTTTAGATAAGCTTATCCAGGCATTATTTTGCTATTATTTAACAGGATTTAGGGCCAGTGTTTTCATCTCCTAATAAATTTATCTAGCGCTTAATTTACTACTTAATTAACTACGATTGTATCTATGATAATAAACTCCCCAATAAAATTATAAGGAGATGGTAAAATCGTCCTTTAACAACGTTAGATTTTAACTTAAGCTCATCGAAATCCAGTAAGTGAGGCTGTACAGCAGATTTCTCCAATTCCGCAAGCAATATCGACTACTTCGAGAAAACATAAAGCTACTGTATCCCAAGAGCTAACAGGTAGTCCAAACATGGAAGATTTAAAGACACAGCAGTTGGCAAAAAGTGAGAAAGACAGAGACAAGGAATTGCGGCGCAGAGCAAGAGAAACTAAGAAGAGGTTAGTCCTCCCTGGACATGTAAATGACTGTGTTACCTCGAAAGAAGACAATGAAACAGAAAAAAAGAATAAATTAAGCCGCACAGCAAGACAAAGTAAGAGAAGATTTATACAGTCACAATCTAAAGGCAATTCTGGTACTGAAGAAGATCCATTTAAAGATGACGGCGAAGAGGATACTGCCTGCCTTTATTGCAATTCGCTATTCTCTAAATCTAGGTCTAGAGAGCAGTGGATCAAATGCATTAAATGCCAAAATTGTGCTCACTGCGACTGTGCTGATGTCTCAGCAAAGGTTAAAATTTATATATGTGAAATTTGTCGCTGAATATTTATGTTCGTTTTCTTATTTTCTTTAGTTTTATTTGTTAATATGAATGTTCCTTAAGTTTTTTTTAGTTAATAAATGTTTTCGTGTGTTTTTGTTGTATTTTTAAAGTTTTCCTATACGTATGTCATTTTATTCACAATTCTGCATAAAATGACACACTAAAGCCATTTTTAAAAATATTGTTTGTTTTTCTGGAATATTTTTTTAAAACTATTTTATTGGGCCAGTTATGTGTGTTGATCTAGTATCTAACTACTGGTTCGGAAAAAATAGCTATAAAACAATGATACTTTCTGTGATCGAAATGCTTTAGGGTATGTCATTTTAGGCAGAACTCCCCTACGCCCCATACTGTAACGAATGTAGGAGAGAAAATATAAGAAAGAAAAATATAAAAATGAAGAAGTAGCGTACATGACATCTCACCTCATAGGTATGGCATCTCTCCTACGAGATGTGGTATACACGCCACTTTACAGACCTTTTTATTTTTTTATATACTTGTTGATTCTGTTTAAGAAAACGTTTTTATACGAATAATTGTTTTTGTTTGTTGAAGAAGATAAATGTTTAATTAAAATAAGAAATAAATATCTTTAATAAGTACAAAAACCTTTTTATTGGAAGCCCTCAAGCAAAATGGGTGGCGTCTCTCCTGAACTTACCCTACATAAATTTAGCTTAAATGCATTTATACATGTCATTTTATTTAGAAAATAATTCTTATCTTAGTATTTTCATTACAAAAAAACAAATCTTTATACGTGAGAACGCCTAGGAGGCCTTTTCTGTTAACGAAAATCATTATTAGGTTCGGAATAAAGTCTGCAATTCTAAACTAACAAAATGATATTTATATATACAGGACCGTACTAAGATTATTTATTTACAATAAATACATTTTCAAATGTATTAAAATGGATCTCGAATTTTGAATAGGTTACGGAATTCACCCAACGCAATAATTTTAAACAGGCAAATTTAGGCAATTTTACATTTAGCCGATTCGTGGGTCGCATAACCTCAATTTCAAAATTATTATTTTGAGTAACTTTTCTTTTTATAAGGGATATGTAGAAAACTGATTTTCCATATACTGTAGTTAAACGTCCTTGTCCATTAACGAGTTGGGTGATGTTGTCTATTTTCTTATTTAATGAAGTTTAGGTCTTTTAGGTTTAGGTTTAGATTATTTTAATGTAAGATTTCACCTAGGACAGGCAATGTGTACTGTATTAAGGATGTCTAAAAATATTTACCCACTTGCCTTGTAAAGATTTAGTTAAAAGTGTGTTTTCTTTATAACGAGGTTCTCAGGTAATGAAAGTTTTTTGTAATTTAAATTTTTAAAGCTCTTGGTTAAATTATTTTGGTAGAGATTTGTAAAACTGCTTATTTATCACAATTTGATACAGTCTTAAATGTAGGGGCTGCTTTTTTATTAATGATATCGTATAAACCACATATAATTATTACGTTGCGGCGTTAAAACGTTCATTGATATACTGTATTGGTTTGAATTTTAATGTTGTTGATACCTAGAATTATGCAAATAATGTTATTATGATTAGAATGTTTAAATTTGTGAATAAATAGTTGTTTGAAAATTTAGATCAACATTCAAAAAAGGGCTTATTTTGTAATGAGCACATAACTGTAGCATAATAATGAATTCGGAATTTAGTTTCTTATAAGATTATCTATTTAGTTTTAGATCTAAAAAAAAGTTATAAACAATAGTTTGGTTATGTTATAAATTAAATGTCAGTGGTCATCTTTTCAATGAAAATTTAGTATAGAGTTAAATGGTTTACCAAAAAAATATAAAAACACGGCCATTTTTATAACAAATTCTCTTCTAATTTCATCTTTCAAAAAGTGCACAACTTTTTAAAGCATAAACAAATTTTAGTAATGTTTTTGAGAAACGTGTTTAAAATTTAAAAAGTTTGTAAATCAAAGTTTTTAATTAACACGTGCTTCAAGTTAAACAAGTGATTAATTTATTCTATGTTTAAATTTTGTTAACAAAACAAATTTATTGAAATCTTTTATTATTATAATGGATTTGGACATTAAGATAATTTATTTACTTACTATTGATGAACAACAATTATTGGATTTGGAATTCCAATATGTAAACCTTTTTTTATTTGAATATATTTATGAATGGATTGTTGATACATCGCTTTCTTTAATTCTTTATTGAGTTTAATTATAATAGACAGCTGATACCAGGATTTTAGCATATCAAGTTGGTATTTACCAAGCGACAATGTTTTAAAACGAAGGGATTGCAATCCTAGTATTTAAAAACCGTGTGTTTTTCTATAAGAGTCAATTTAATTATTAATATAAAAAATTTTGATGATTTCAAAAGGACATATAGAATTGTAAACAAATTATTCTCTTTATTTCAGGAAGTTTTATAGTTAAACTAATACAATTATTTGTTTTGAAATCAATTTAATTTATCTCCAAATAAATCATGTTTAATTATTCTGAGATTAATGAAAATTAATTAAAGTATTAATCTAAGATCTAATTAATAATTGAGAAAATCTGTATTGATTTTTTTCATTGCTATTTAAATTATAAACATTTATTTCTGTCTTTTTATTTCATATAAAAGAAAATATTTCTTTTACTGTCTCCAGCCTTACTTTGTTGAACTCCATAATCATGAAGTATAAATAAATACAACGATTAGTTAAAGTTTCACAAGTTTTATTAATATCTTAACCTGACAATATTGTTTCGACACTTTCCCATATATGCATAAAATGTAGCAAATGCTTCTACTATAAGTTGATCTCCATCTTACTAATTAAAAATCATATCTTTTTTCTTTTACTAATAGAAGTCAAAGCAGTTACTTCAGTTTATTCATACGGCTCTTTGTGTCATTATCAAAGGTAGATAAGATTGATAAACAAACACGTTTCTAAGGATAAATACATACAGAAAATACGATTCATGAGTAGTAAGTAGGACTACCCCCCGAGGCTATTAATTGCTTTTCTGGGAAATTTAATTGTTTTTCCTTGAGATTTAATTGTTTTTACCTTCCGGGTTTTAAGTAGGTCTACCCCCTGAGGCTATTAATTGTTTTTCCGGGAATTTAATTGTTTTTTTCCTTGAGATTTAATTGTTTTTTACCTTCCGGGTTTCAAGTAGGGTGACTCCCTGAGGCTATTAATTGTTTTTTCCTTGAGACTTAATTGTTTTTACCTTCCATGACGTATTTTGTTTTTCTATTTTTCGTGGCCAGGTGACAGTCTCAAGTTAGTATATAAACATTATATTTAAAATGAACGGGGTTTTTAGGGCACCTCGTCGGCCATATTGGGTAAACCCGCTAATGAGTCTGACGTATTTTGTTGTTTCTATTTTTCGTGGCCAGCTGACAGTCTCAAGTTAGTATATAAACATTATATTTAAAATGAACTTATTACTTTTTATTCGAAGTTTATGGAGGTGAGTTATTTTTATTTTGTTATTTCTTTGACTTGTTTGTTAATTTTTCTTGATATTTTTGGATTAAATTATTTTTATTATTTTCTTAGACTTGTTTGTTAATTTATCTTGTTATTTTTGGTTTAGATATCTAAAATGTCGACAAACAAATCAACAAGTGTTAGAAAACCAGATGGGAACCCTACCCTGAGCGAGGAGGAGATTTACCAAAATGTTTAGTTTGAGACTTTTATAAATGGCGGGGAATTTGAATTTGACCGGTCAGTGAGTTTCTTTAACTAACCGACCAATAGAAGTGTTCGAAATGATTGTAGCTTTATTAAAAATTTTGACGACCTCCGATATCAGAATATAGTTATTTATGTAACTTGTTATTGTTTTTCTTTTGACCGAGCTGTTTTTGGCGTGGAATTTGAATTTATCCGGTCTGGGATTTTGTTTCTTTATAAAAAAATTTTAACGGCACTCGATGTGCTATTGTTTTTCCTTTCACTCGTGCTTCTCTAACGGGGCGTTAATTGGGTTTCTGTATCTGATGTCATATTTTGACATCATAATTGTTACAATGCTACTATATAAGCAAATGTGAAGAATGAAGTTATTACTTTTTTTCGAGTTTATGGAGGTAAGTTATTTTATTTGATTATTTTCTTTGACTTGTGTTTTAATAATTTATCTTGTTATTTTGGATAGATATCTACAACGTCTGTATAATGAAGACCTTCTTAGACGTACAAGGTTTCCGTTCTAACGATAAAAGTTTTATTCCCAAAGAGATTGCAGTTCTATCTGAAGATGGGAGTAAATTAGCACATCTGCTTATAAAACCACCATACCCATTAGAGTCTTTATCGAGAGCCGCCAGGAAGGAGACTTTTTACCTACAAAACTATTACCACGGAATTTCTTGGGATTTAGGATTTTTAAATTTTGAAGAGGTCCAGTTCCAATTAAGAAAACTTGTAGGAGATTCTCGGACAATCTACGTTAAAGGGGAAGAAAAGAAAACGTTTTTAAAATTTCTTGCCAAAAAAGTTATCAACTTAGAAGATATTGGATGCCCGTCTTTACGCGAGTTAAAAGAAAAAGTTATCGCCGTGCAGTGCTTTAACCATAATATTGAAGAACCTGTGTGTGCAATTCAAAATACAATTGTTTTAGCGGATTGGTACAATAATCAACACATTGGAGATTCTTAGGCTCTTGAAAATCATTTAGACTCGAATGAAAACTGCGAAGCACGCTTATTTTGCTAACCAACTCCCAACAAAGATTTCAAAGAGTCGTGTGCTGTAAGTGTTATACACAATTTCAACAAGATGTACCGGAAGCAACAATAGAGAGCCGTACACAGATTCTGGATAGTGGCAGTTTACTGCAGGAGTTAACTTCTAGACACATAAATGATATTTCGCTGAACGAATTGGTATTTAAATCTAGTAATTATTTGGTTAATGAACTCCAGAAATATGTTATTTGTAATTTTAAAATTTATTTCTATGTATCACATATTGTATGTAGCCAATCTAATAAAAAAAAGCTGTTTAACCAATTTATTGTTTACTATATACCTACAAATGCTGCACCTTCCATCATCATTAGGGTATCAACTTCAGAACCCTTTTTAATTATACGTACTGCAAACTTATTTATATCCCTGACTAAGTACCCACCTGCTTCTGTTAAACCTCCTCTTTTAAATAATTGTTTAAAAATTCAAAACCTCTATTTTACCAATAAAAATATTTATTAAGAAAAACATAAACAAGATTTACCATAAAAGAATAACTGATTTAAGTGAGCGGCGTTATTTTAACAGAATTTGGATTTGTGATGCAATATTTTTTATTTAAATAAAAAAACAGATTTAATTGCAACAATATTTTGCAACAAACCACAATAACACTAATACTATAGTTAGTCTATCTACTATAAAGGTTTGTAAAATATTGACTGTTCGTTTTCAATACTAACTAGCGTAGTTAACAATGCCAATAAAGCTAATTCTGATTTAATAAACTTTAAAGTTTTGTAGTAACTGCGAATTATAGATTTTCAAAATACACCTTCCAATGGTTATGTAAAATATCTGCTTAACCATTTTATTGTTTGCTTTAGCGTTTTTTATTTCTCTATAATGTTTAAACTTTTTATTTACTGTAACTAATAAACGTAAAACGTGTAACGTTTAGTCAGTTTCGTTCTATATGAAAGTGTTAAAACAAGAAATGTATTTGAATCTCAGTGAAGAATATTAGAAACATTTTCCAACAATTTTATATAGGCATTCGAAAAATGGCGGAGGCTAGTTGAAACTAAACGATTTTACAGTTATTATTGTCTGGTTACAAACTTATATTTATTTTTAATAATAGTAATCTGTTTGAAAACGATAATTATTAAATTATCGATGCAAATAACATTTTGACTCTCTCATATATAGGTGTCTTGGAATTTTAATTGACGGAAACAAAACGCATTTTAACTTTCTAACAAAAATATGCTTACGATGATTTGATATATTTGCAACAATCTGCGATTCAGGGTCTCTAAGGTTTTCCCGTTGGAAGATTCTTCTCGAAAAACTGAAATGAAGCAATCACTACTTCTCCTAGTACGAATTGCAATCAAAAAGGTAACAACAAAATATTTATTCTTTATAAATGATTTGAAATTTAAAAAACTTTAAATTCTTTATGAAATTGTTTTATATTTCCTGACAAAACCTTCCAAAGTATTTAGTAAACAAATGAATTACCTTAAGACAGGTGTCATGTTTCTGCCGTATTCTATACTGGTTGTATTATAATGTAGTGTTACTTAATATTTAAAATTAGTGGTTGGATCTAATACCTAATTAATGAAATTTAATTTTTAGAATCTAAAGATGTAATCTTTAAATGATTTAAAACTGAAAAGCTTTTAGAATTTAAAACACTTTACAATTGTTAATCTTTTAAGAAATTAGTTAAACCAATAAAATATAATATTTTATAAAATTGAATCAGTAAGACAACAGTTTTAAATGCTTGTATTATCACGATCCATGAATTTCGGTGATTAAGGTTGATCTCTCAAATTGTGTCCAGTATTCTTTTTGTCATAAAACATTTTTCGAAAAAAAGTTTAACTTATGAATTATTATTATTAAGAGTAATATGTGTTCAACGAAATTAAAAACACAACTGATACTTATATTTTAAGGGTCGTATCTGTTTCATGTACGTTATTTTTCAAAACTCTGCTAGTTACAAGTTCTCGTTTGCGTTTTCTAAAATTTCTAAAGGTTTTTTTTTATAAACTTTAATACTGTTGCAAATTGTAGTTTTAAAAAGATTCGTGCTTGAAGTTTTTTTAAATTCTAAAAGATTTTAGTTTTAAAATAGATAAAATATTACATCTTCAGATTTAAAACGGCGAATTTCAGAGATTGTTAATTAACTTAATAATCCGCTGTTTTAATAATAATATATCATAATTAGTTTGTTTTTTATTTACTAAAAAACTAATAATAAAAATATTTTATTTTATTCTTGCATTTTTTATTTCACAATGTATAACTACAAAAATTTCTAGATTTTAATACTTCAAACAAAATTGAATTACGCTTCAGGAAATCTTTAACCAATTGAAATGTAGTTTTGAAAATATCCAAGTAGATTTACTCGGAATTTACGGTTGTTATTAAATAATAATTAGCCATCGACAACTTTTAAAATATTTCGATCAAAGCAATAGTCTTTTATGTTTGAATTTTAACTTTCCACACCAGCTAATTGAAAATTCATTAGCAATGGTGAAATCATCGTTACAGAAAATAAATTTTACAATCCAGACGTCATGTTTTTACCTTACCGATCTCATTTATATATAAGTTAAAGTAGAAACTTTAAACTTTAATTTTCAAAAAACATTTTTGATTGTGATGTCAGCTGTCTGTTGTTTTTATTATTAAATTTCTTTATATGTTTAACGCTTTCCCTGATCACGTTCACATATTGGTAGTCGTCTCCTCGACCCTCTGCAATGTGTGTAGGTGACGATCAATCCCCTCAGACTGTGAAAGCATGAAAACATAGTTTCAAATTAGGAACATTGCGTAATTTTTTCAAATTTTAGAATTATCTTACAATATTCAAAATACGCGATGATGGCGTCATAACTCTTGAACTTGAGAGCTTTCCTTCAGCATAGGCAGGAGGATGTGTTAAATTCTAAAAGTTAAAAGCAAACATTTAATATTAAAAGTGATGGGTAGTCGATCATGCCAATATAATTTTCAAAAAAAATTGCAGTTAACATTTTGTTTTAAACTAATTCAGTGCGAAAACGATACATAATTAAATATTGAAAAATGAATGGAAATTTAAATATTTCAATATTAACTTATAGCGTTAGCAGTACGCGAGGGTGTTACCATGGACTGCACTTTGCAGCGTACGAAAAATATTTCACATAATGTCATCATCATTGATTTTGCACATTGGCTTAAGAAATTTGTTCTGGTTATCAAATAATATTTTTAAATTTTGAAATCTTCAAAATCATAGTGTTGTAAATTCTTAGTAGATATTGAAAAGATTAATGTATTTTAAAGTGCGTAAATTCTAAACGTTTATAGTTTTAAATGTTAATAGATTACATCTTCAGACTGTAAACATTGAATTTCATTAATTATTAAATTCAATCGCAAAATAAAATCTTCACTATCTACGGTTTTCACAATTCTATATATCACAACTTGATGTAAAAAACATTTTTTCTTCAAGTTTTGTCGTACTGATTGGAGTTTTAAGTTTTACTTGTGTATGTTTGAATAAGTTTCGTATCTTTTCACAAAGCTTGTCGGAAGGTGATGTTGATACAACATTTTATTTGTAATATTTATTTATAATTTACTAATATGAAACAGTATCGTAAAGTGTTATAAATATAGTATTAAAAAGATTACATTTTAAAGTTTTTACATTCTAATATCTTTTATAAAAGAATAAATATTTTGTTGTCGCCTTTTCTGTTAAAGTTAAAAATTGAATTGTTAAACGAGAACTTGTAACTAGCAGAGTTTTGAAAAATAACGTACATGAAACAGATACGACTCTTAAAATATAAGTAGGTATCAGTTGTGTTTTTTAATTTCGTTGAACACATATTACTCTTAATAATAATAATTCATAAGTTACACTTTTTTTCGAAACATGTTTATGACAAAAAGAATACTGGACACAATTTGAGAGATCAACCTTAATCACCGAAATTCATGGATCGTGATAATACAATCATTTAAAACTGTTGTCTTACTGATTCAATTTTATAAAATATTATATTTTATTGGTTTAACTAATTTCTTAAAAGATTAACAATTGTAAAGTGTTTTAAATTCTAAAAGCTTTCAGTTTTAAATCATTTAAAGATTACATCTTTAGATTCTAAAAATTAAATTTCATTAATTAGGTATTAGATCCAACCACTAATTTTAAATATTAAGTAACACTACATTATAATACAAGCAGTATAGAATACGGCAGAAACATGAAACTTGTCTTAAGGTAATTCATTTGTTTACTAAATACTTTGGAAGGTTTTGTCAGGAAATATGAAACAATTTCATAAAGAATTTAATGTTTTTAAATTTCAAATCATTTATAAAGAATAAATATTTTGTTGTTACCTTTTTGATTGCAATTCGTACTAGGAGAAGTAGTGATTGCTTCATTTCAGTTTTTCGAGAAGAATCTTCCAACGGGAAAATCTTAGAGACTCTGAACCGCAGATGGTTGCAAATATATCAAACTGATAATCTTTTATTCACATTTTCATATTAGTTATAGACGAATACCACAAAATAAACAATCTTAATGAACTACATGTTCTAACAAATTATTTAAACAATGATAACAAACGGACCGTGCACTATGATGCGTTTGAAATTTTAACTAAATTGCTGGAAATTAATATATCATTATAACTTTACCATAGAAAATGACATCATCGTAAGCATATTTTTGTTAGAAAGTTAAAATGCGTTTTGTTTCCGTCAATCAAAATTCCAAGACGGCTGTATATGAGAGAGTCAAAATGTTATTTCATCGATAATTTAATAATTATCGTTTTCAAACAGATTACTATCATATAGAACGAAACTGACTAAACAATTACTTACTTAACGCGTCCAAGAAACAGTATAAAAGTGTAAAAATCAGAAACGTTAGAGCCAGGATTTAAGATTCGCGCGCAAACTTGCAAGAAATGTTTAATTATTGAAATTAGTTAATCTTAGTAAAATCATCAATTACTTCTCGTATTATAATAGAGTGTTGTTTAATATTTTAAAATTAGCGATTGAATTTAATAATTATTGAAATTCAATTTTAGAAACTGAAGATGCAATCTTTAAAAACCATTTAAAGTTAGAAGTTTTAGTAGTCAGGTCGGATTAATAGAGTGTATTACCAAATCTTTATTTTAGAAACTATTTGTTTTGTAAGATTGGTAACATAAGGAAAAAATAACATAAAAACTAGAACAATGTAGTTTTGATTTTGAAATTAAGACAGCTCGGAACAAACCGATGAATACAAAATTTAGTTGTTTATTTCAAAATTCTGTGATAAAAATATTGCCATTTTGAATCGCCATTTTGAATAGCCATTTTGAATAGTCATTTTGTATCGCCATCTTGGATCGCCATTTTGAATCGCCATTTTGAATCGCCATTTTGAAAACGCCGTTTTGAATAGCCATTTTGAATCGTCATTTTGAATCGCCATCTTGGATCGTTGTAGCTACTTACAAAATCGTCGTTAACATTCGAAAAACTTACATATAATTTTAGTTGGGTTACAGTCTACGAATATATTCGTATGTTAACGACGATTTTGTAAGTAGCTACAACGATCCAAGATGGCGATTCAAAATGACGATTCAAAATGGCTATTCAAAACGGCGTTTTCAAAATGGCGATTCAAAATGGCGATCCAAGATGGCGATTCAAAATGACTATTCAAAATGGCGATTCAAAATGACTATTCAAAATGGCTATTCAAAATGGCGATTCAAAATGGCAATATTTTTATCACAGAATTTTGAAATAAACAACTAAATTTTGTATTCATCGGTTTGTTCCGAGCTGTCTTAATTTCAAAATCAAAACTACATTGTTCTAGTTTTTATGTTATTTTTTCCTTATGTTACCAATCTTACAAAACAAATAGTTTCTAAAATAAAGATTTGGTAATACACTCTATTAATCCGACCTGACTACTAAAACTTCTAACTTTAAATGGTTTTTAAAGATTGCATCTTCAGTTTCTAAAATTGAATTTCAATAATTATTAAATTCAATCGCTAATTTTAAAATATTAAACAACACTCTATTATAATACGAGAAGTAATTGATGATTTTACTAAGATTAACTAATTTCAATAATTAAACATTTCTTGCAAGTTTGCGCGCGAATCTTAAATCCTGGCTCTAACGTTTCTGATTTTTACACTTTTATACTGTTTCTTGGACGCGTTAAGTAAGTAATTGTTTAGTCAGTTTCGTTCTATATGATAGTAATCTGTTTGAAAACGATAATTATTAAATTATCGATGAAATAACATTTTGACTCTCTCATATACAGCCGTCTTGGAATTTTGATTGACGGAAACAAAACGCATTTTAACTTTCTAACAAAAATATGCTTACGATGATGTCATTTTCTATGGTAAAGTTATAATGATATATTAATTTCCAGTAATTTAGTTAAAATTTCAAACGCATCATAGTGCACGGTCCGTTTGTTATCATTGTTTAAATAATTTGTTAGAACATGTAGTTCATTAAGATTGTTTATTTTGTGGTATTCGTCTATAACTAATATGAAAATGTGAATAAAAGATTATCAGTTTGATATATTTGCAACCATCTGCGGTTCAGAGTCTCTAAGATTTTCCCGTTGGAAGATTCTTCTCGAAAAACTGAAATGAAGCAATCACTACTTCTCCTAGTACGAATTGCAATCAAAAAGGTAACAACAAAATATTTATTCTTTATAAATGATTTGAAATTTAAAAACATTAAATTCTTTATGAAATTGTTTCATATTTCCTGACAAAACCTTCCAAAGTATTTAGTAAACAAATGAATTACCTTAAGACAAGTTTCATGTTTCTGCCGTATTCTATACTGCTTGTATTATAATGTAGTGTTACTTAATATTTAAAATTAGTGGTTGGATCTAATACCTAATTAATGAAATTTAATTTTTAGAATCTAAAGATGTAATCTTTAAATGATTTAAAACTGAAAGCTTTTAGAATTTAAAACACTTTACAATTGTTAATCTTTTAAGAAATTAGTTAAACCAATAAAATATAATATTTTATAAAATTGAATCAGTAAGACAACAGTTTTAAATGATTGTATTATCACGATCCATGAATTTCGGTGATTAAGGTTGATCTCTCAAATTGTGTCCAGTATTCTTTTTGTCATAAACATGTTTCGAAAAAAAGTGTAACTTATGAATTATTATTATTAAGAGTAATATGTGTTCAACGAAATTAAAAAACACAACTGATACCTACTTATATTTTAAGAGTCGTATCTGTTTCATGTACGTTATTTTTCAAAACTCTGCTAGTTACAAGTTCTCGTTTAACAATTCAATTTTTAACTTTAACAGAAAAGGCGACAACAAAATATTTATTCTTTTATAAAAGATATTAGAATGTAAAAACTTTAAAATGTAATCTTTTTAATACTATATTTATAACACTTTACGATACTGTTTCATATTAGTAAATTATAAATAAATATTACAAATAAAATGTTGTATCAACATCACCTTCCGACAAGCTTTGTGAAAAGATACGAAACTTATTCAAACATACACAAGTAAAACTTAAAACTCCAATCAGTACGACAAAACTTGAAGAAAAAATGTTTTTTACATCAAGTTGTGATATATAGAATTGTGAAAACCGTAGATAGTGAAGATTTTATTTTGCGATTGAATTTAATAATTAATGAAATTCAATGTTTACAGTCTGAAGATGTAATCTATTAACATTTAAAACTATAAACGTTTAGAATTTACGCACTTTAAAATACATTAATCTTTTCAATATCTACTAAGAATTTACAACACTATGATTTTGAAGATTTCAAAATTTAAAAATATTATTTGATAACCAGAACAAATTTCTTAAGCCAATGTGCAAAATCAATGATGATGACATTATGTTAAATATTTTTCGTACGCTACAAAGTGCAGTCCATGGTAACACCCTCGCGGACTGCTAACGCTATAAGTTAATATTGAAATATTTAAATTTCCATTCATTTTTCAATATTTAATTATGTATCGTTTTCGCACTGAATTAGTTTAAAACAAAATGTTAACTGCAATTTTTTTTGAAAATTATATTGGCATGATCGACTACCCATCACTTTTAATATTAAATGTTTGCTTTTAACTTTTAGAATTTAACACATCCTCCTGCCTATGCTGAAGGAAAGCTCTCAAGTTCAAGAGTTATGACGCCATCATCGCGTATTTTGAATATTGTAAGATAATTCTAAAATTTGAAAAAATTACGCAATGTTCCTAATTTGAAACTATGTTTTCATGCTTTCACAGTCTGAGGGGATTGATCGTTACCTACACACATTGCAGAGGGTCGAGGAGACGACTACCAATATGTGAACGTGATCAGGGAAAGCGTTAAACATATAAAGAAATTTAATAATAAAAACTAAAGTTTAAAGTTTCTACTTTAACTTATATATAAATGAGATCGGTAAGGTAAAAACATGACGTCTGGATTGTAAAATTTATTTTCTGTAACGATGATTTCACCATTGCTAATGAATTTTCAATTAGCTGGTGTGGAAAGTTAAAATTCAAACATAAAAGACTATTGCTTTGATCGAAATATTTTAAAAGTTGTCGATGGCTAATTATTATTTAATAACAACCGTAAATTCCGAGTAAATCTACTTGGATATTTTCAAAACTACATTTCAATTGGTTAAAGATTTCCTGAAGCGTAATTCAATTTTGTTTGAAGTATTAAAATCTAGAAATTCCAGAAAAAACGGTCTTAAAATAAATTGTATGTAGTTATACATTGTGAAATAAAAAATGCAAGAATAAAATAAAATATTTTTATTATTAGTTTTTTAGTAAATAAAAAACAAACTAATTATGATATATTATTATTAAAACAGCGGATTATTAAGTTAATTAACAATCTCTGAAATTCGCCGTTTTAAATCTGAAGATGTAATATTTTATCTATTTTAAAACTAAAATCTTTTAGAATTTAAAAAAACTTCAAGCACGAATCTTTTTAAAACTACAATTTGCAACAGTATGATTTTTAAAGTTTATAAAAAAAAACCTTTAGAAATTTTAGAAAACGCAAACGAGAACTTGTAACTAGCAGAGTTTTGAAAAATAACGTACATGAAACAGATACGACCCTTAAAATATAAGTATCAGTTGTGTTTTTAATTTCGTTGAACACATATTACTCTTAATAATAATAATTCATAAGTTAAACTTTTTTTCGAAAAATGTTTTATGACAAAAAGAATACTGGACACAATTTGAGAGATCAACCTTAATCACCGAAATTCATGGATCGTGATAATACAAGCATTTAAAACTGTTGTCTTACTGATTCAATTTTATAAAATATTATATTTTATTGGTTTAACTAATTTCTTAAAAGATTAACAATTGTAAAGTGTTTTAAATTCTAAAAGCTTTTCAGTTTTAAATCATTTAAAGATTACATCTTTAGATTCTAAAAATTAAATTTCATTAATTAGGTATTAGATCCAACCACTAATTTTAAATATTAAGTAACACTACATTATAATACAACCAGTATAGAATACGGCAGAAACATGACACCTGTCTTAAGGTAATTCATTTGTTTACTAAATACTTTGGAAGGTTTTGTCAGGAAATATAAAACAATTTCATAAAGAATTTAAAGTTTTTTAAATTTCAAATCATTTATAAAGAATAAATATTTTGTTGTTACCTTTTTGATTGCAATTCGTACTAGGAGAAGTAGTGATTGCTTCATTTCAGTTTTTCGAGAAGAATCTTCCAACGGGAAAACCTTAGAGACCCTGAATCGCAGATTGTTGCAAATATATCAAATCATCGTAAGCATATTTTTGTTAGAAAGTTAAAATGCGTTTTGTTTCCGTCAATTAAAATTCCAAGACACCTATATATGAGAGAGTCAAAATGTTATTTGCATCGATAATTTAATAATTATCGTTTTCAAACAGATTACTATTATTAAAAATAAATATAAGTTTGTAACCAGACAATAATAACTGTAAAATCGTTTAGTTTCAACTAGCCTCCGCCATTTTTCGAATGCCTATATAAAATTGTTGGAAAATGTTTCTAATATTCTTCACTGAGATTCAAATACATTTCTTGTTTTAACACTTTCATATAGAACGAAACTGACTAAACGTTACACGTTTTACGTTTATTAGTTACAGTAAATAAAAAGTTTAAACATTATAGAGAAATAAAAAACGCTAAAGCAAACAATAAAATGGTTAAGCAGATATTTTACATAACCATTGGAAGGTGTATTTTGAAAATCTATAATTCGCAGTTACTACAAAACTTTAAAGTTTATTAAATCAGAATTAGCTTTATTGGCGTTGTTAACTACGCTAGTTAGTATTGAAAACGAACAGTCAATATTTTACAAACCTTTATAGTAGATAGACTAACTATAGTATTAGTGTTATTGTGGTTTGTTGCAAAATATTGTTGCAATTAAATTTGTTTTTTATTTAAATAAAAAATACTGCATCACAAATCAAAATTCTGTTAAAATAACGCCGCTCACTTAAATCATTTATTCTTTTATGGTAAATCTTGTTTATGTTTTTCTTAATAAATATTTTTATTGGTAAAATAGAGGTTTTGAATTTTTAAACAATTATTTAAAAGAGGAGGTTTAACAGAAGCAGGTGGGTACTTAGTCAGGGATATAAATAAGTTTGCAGTACGTATAATTAAAAAGGGTTCTGATGTTGATACCCTAATGATGATGGAAGGTGCAGCATTTGTAGGTATATAGTAAACAATAAATTGGTTAAACAGCTTTTTTTTATTAGATTGGCTACATACAATATGTGATACATAGAAATAAATTTTAAAATTACAAATAACATATTTCTGGAGTTCATTAACCAAATAATTACTAGATTTAAATACCAATTCGTTCAGCGAAATATCATTTATGTGTCTAGAAGTTAACTCCTGCAGTAAACTGCCACTATCCAGAATCTGTGTACGGCTCTCTATTGTTGCTTCCGGTACATCTTGTTGAAATTGTGTATAACACTTACAGCACACGACTCTTTGAAATCTTTGTTGGGAGTTGGTTAGCAAAATAAGCGTGCTTCGCAGTTTTCATTCGAGTCTAAATGATTTTCAAGAGCCTAAGAATCTCCAATGTGTTGATTATTGTACCAATCCGCTAAAACAATTGTATTTTGAATTGCACACACAGGTTCTTCAATATTATGGTTAAAGCACTGCACGGCGATAACTTTTTCTTTTAACTCGCGTAAAGACGGGCATCCAATATCTTCTAAGTTGATAACTTTTTTGGCAAGAAATTTTAAAAACGTTTTCTTTTCTTCCCCTTTAACGTAGATTGTCCGAGAATCTCCTACAAGTTTTCTTAATTGGAACTGGACCTCTTCAAAATTTAAAAATCCTAAATCCCAAGAAATTCCGTGGTAATAGTTTTGTAGGTAAAAAGTCTCCTTCCTGGCGGCTCTCGATAAAGACTCTAATGGGTATGGTGGTTTTATAAGCAGATGTGCTAATTTACTCCCATCTTCAGATAGAACTGCAATCTCTTTGGGAATAAAACTTTTATCGTTAGAACGGAAACCTTGTACGTCTAAGAAGGTCTTCATTATACAGACGTTGTAGATATCTATCCAAAATAACAAGATAAATTATTAAAACACAAGTCAAAGAAAATAATCAAATAAAATAACTTACCTCCATAAACTCGAAAAAAAGTAATAACTTCATTCTTCACATTTGCTTATATAGTAGCATTGTAACAATTATGATGTCAAAATATGACAGATACAGAAACCCAATTAACGCCCCGTTAGAGAAGCACGAGTGAAAGGAAAAACAATAGCACATCGAGTGCCGTTAAATTTTTTTTATAAAGAAACAAAATCCCAGACCGGATAAATTCAAATTCCACGCCAAAAACAGCTCGGTCAAAAGAAAAACAATAACAAGTTACATAAATAACTATATTCTGATATCGGAGGTCGTCAAAATTTTTAATAAAGCTACAATCATTTCGAACACTTCTATTGGTCGGTTAGTTAAAGAAACTCACTGACCGGTCAAATTCAAATTCCCCGCCATTTATAAAAGTCTCAAACTAAACATTTTGGTAAATCTCCTCCTCGCTCAGGGTAGGGTTCCCATCTGGTTTTCTAACACTTGTTGATTTGTTTGTCGACATTTTAGATATCTAAACCAAAAATAACAAGATAAATTAACAAACAAGTCTAAGAAAATAATAAAAATAATTTAATCCAAAAATATCAAGAAAAATTAACAAACAAGTCAAAGAAATAACAAAATAAAAATAACTCACCTCCATAAACTTCGAATAAAAAGTAATAAGTTCATTTTAAATATAATGTTTATATACTAACTTGAGACTGTCAGCTGGCCACGAAAAATAGAAACAACAAAATACGTCAGACTCATTAGCGGGTTTACCCAATATGGCCGACGAGGTGCCCTAAAAACCCCGTTCATTTTAAATATAATGTTTATATACTAACTTGAGACTGTCACCTGGCCACGAAAAATAGAAAAACAAAATACGTCATGGAGGGTAAAAACAATTAAGTCTCAAGGAAAAAACAATTAATAGCCTCAGGGAGTCACCCTACTTGAAACCCGGAAGGTAAAAAACAATTAAGTCTCAAGGAAAAAAACAATTAAATTCCAGAAAAAAACAATTAATAGCCTCAGGGGGTAGACCTACTTAAAACCCGGAAGGTAAAAACAATTAAATCTCAAGGAAAAACAATTAAATTTCCCAGAAAAGCAATTAATAGCCTCGGGGGGTAGTCCTACTTACTACTTTCATGTCATCATAAAAAGGGATAAACTAGCGGCTTATGGATCTTTAGTACACCGAGCTTTAACTACTCCAATGAAACCATCACATTTTGATATAGAAATTTCAATCATCAAACAATTAGCACATGCAAACCATTATAACCATAACATGATTGACACTTTAATTCAACAAAAAGATTATAGGTTAGCTATCAAAAGAATATTTCCAATTGACACTCACATACAAGACACAAACTACATATCAATACCATACTTTGGCAAGATATCAGAACAAATTGCAACTATAATAAGAAAAACCACCAGTTACAAAATAACCTATAAAACTAACACCAACACCTTTTCATTTTTATTCAATGCTAAAGACAAAACACAAGATATCATGAATTCTGGCATTTACCGTTTGAATTGTTCTTTTTATAACTCGGTTTATATTGGACAAACACTTCGAAATTTCGACATAAGATACAAAGAACACGTACGCTCTTATAGACTTAAACATCCAGATAAATCGAATTATGCCAAACACATTTTGGAACAGAACCACCCAATGACACCTCAAAACAACATTAAATTCTTACATTTTTGCAACAACAAACACAAATTAGACATCTTAGAAGCTTTTGAAATATACAGACATAAACGCACAGTACCTTTAATGAATGAACAAACTGAGCTTAGTAATTTTCCTTTATTAGAAGTGTTAGATATTTAGTTTTTGTTATGTATTGTATCTAGTTACCTATTTTCTGTATGTATTTATCCTTAGCAACGTGTTTGTTTATCAATCTTATCTACCTTTGATAATGACACAAAGTATCGAAACAATATTGTCAGGTTAAGATATTAATAGAACTTTGAAACTTTAACTAATCTTTGTATTTATATTATATTTCATGATTATGGAGTTCCACAAAGTAAGGCTGGAGACAGTAAACGCTATCATTTCATCTTCGTTGGAAGAACAAGCCAAGCTATATAAGAAACTGATGATTAAACACGGAATCGCTAGCCAGAATGTTTGGTTCAATCAAGAATGTATTAAACGTCAAGTCATTCCCAAATATGTCAACATCACAACCAAGATTAGTAATTACATTACTGAAAAAATTATCAAAAATGCAAAAAGAAGATGGGTCAAAGAAGAAGCTAAGAAATGGTTTAGAATTAGAGACAATTTGCACATTTATATAAAGGTACTTAATACAGAACTTGCACATAAATTACCTAATATCCAATTTGACATTTTAGATTTTGATGTTAGAGAAACTGTCAGTCATATTAAATTTCAAAAATACAATAGTCAGAAAAAGAAACTGCAAAACCTTACCCAACAAAAACCCTCAATACAAAGTAATTATAATACCCAGAATACGATAAATTTCTATCCACGTTTTATAAACCTATCAGATACACAATTCAATGACAGAGAAACACAATTTCTTAACAAAGGCTTAAAATTTTGTCCTTTTCCAAAATTCACTAACAAAATTAAAGAAATCTTGGCTGTTGAATGTGAAACTATACTCAGAAAAGATCACAACAATTATGCAAAATTCCAAATCTTGAATCTGATAAAAGAAATATCTTTGAAAAAGGACAAAACACAGAATAAAACATCTAACCTGTTACTTCAATCTATCAGACATAAAATTACAGAAAACAATGTAATTTCTGTTAAAGCAGATAAGGGTAACACTTTGGTAATCCTTTCGAAAGATGTTTAGACACAAAAGATTAATGATTTTAATAATAAAGAAAATTTAGATGTTTTAAACAAAGATCCTACCACAAAGTTCCAAAAAGAAATAAAACAAGCTTTAGCAAACTGCAATGTCTGCTTTAACGAATTAGAAAAACAACAAATCATACATAAAAACCCTCAAGCACCAAAACTATATGGACTGATTAAAACACATAAAAAAACATGCCTATACGACCAGTAGTATCATATATCAACGCACCTAATCACACCTTGTCCAAGAAACTCAACCATATTATTAACATCACAGGATACAAATCGAAATACTCTGTCAAAAATTCATTAGAATTAGTAGAAAAACTACAGAACATACATCTTCCAGCACATTCAAAACTTGTAAGCTTTGACATTTGTAACATGTTTTCAAAGATTCCACCACAAGACTGTATTCCTTTGTTAAATAATTTCCTAGTTAATAGTAATGTAGAATTAGTAAAAAGATTAGAGTTAATTCAATTATTTGATCTTTATATCAGTCAAAATTATTTCACTTTTAATAATATAATATATTTACAGAAGGATGGTTTACCTATGGGTAAACCCTCTATTACCCTACTATTACCTAACATATTTATGGATAATTTGGAAGATCGAATATTTGAATTAGATCTTTCTAAACACATTATTTTTTGGTTTCGCTACGTTGATGACATTTTAGCTTGTTTTGACAATTCTTTTGAGGTTATCAATGAATTTTTAATTCTTATTAACAGTCTTCACACAAACATCACGTTTACACTAGAAACAGAACAAACTAGAGCTATTAATTTTTTGGATTTAACTATTACAGTTAATACAGACAATGAATTTGATTTTTCCATATACAGAAAACCCACAAGCACAGACGTCACTATTCCTAACGATTCATGTCAATATAAAATGCATAAACTAGCGGCTTATAGATCTTTAGTACACCGAGCTTTAACTACTCCAGTGAAACAATCACATTTTGATAAAGAAATTTCAATCATCAAACAATTAGCACATGCAAACCATTATAACCATAACATGATTGACACTTTAATTCAGCAAAAAGATTATAGGTTAGCTATCAAAAGAATATTTCCAATTGACACTCAAATACAAGACACAAACTACATATCAATATCATACTTTGGCAAGATATCAGAACAAATTGCAACTATAATAAGAAAAACCACCAGTTACAAAATAACCTATAAAACTAACACCAACACCTTTTCATTTTTATTCAATGCTAAAGACAAAACACTAGATATCATGAAATCCGGCATTTACCGTTTGAATTGTTCTTTTTGTAACTCGGTTTATATTGGGCAAACACTTAGAAATTTCGACATAAGATACAAAGAACACGTACGCTCTTATAGTCTTAAACATCCAGAAAAATCGAATTATGCCAAACACATTTTGGAACAGAACCACCCAATGACACCTCAAAACAACATTAAATTCTTACATTTTTGCAACAACAAACACAAATTAGACATTTTAGAAGCTTTTGAAATATACAGACATAAACGCACAGTACCTTTAATGAATGAACAAACTGAGCTTAGTAATTCTCCTTTATTAGAAGTGTTAGATATTTAGTTTTTGTTATGTATTGTATCTAGTTACCTATTTTCTGTATGTATTTATCCTTAGCAACGTGTTTGTTTATCAACCTTATCTACCTTTGATAATGACACAAAGTGTCGAAACAATATTGTCAGGTTAAGATATTAATAAAGCTTGTGAAACTTTAACTAATCTTTGTATTAAAAAATATTTCTTTGATTGTATCAATTTTCGTTTTGTTTTTTGTTTCATTATTACTTGTTATTAAAAATAAAATTGTGTTGTTATTATCTATTAGTTTCATTTGTGTAAATGTGTTTTTATATTACTGTGTCACTAAATATAAAAATTTAGTTATCCATTGCAGCGAACCGCCTGAAAGAGTCTCAATTTGTGGAGAGTTAGGCTGTAGTAAGTTGTGTATTTTATCTTTGTTACAATCGCATGTATAAATATCTGTGTCTAGTATTCAAATTAAATATATTGTCATCAATTAACATATCATACGTATAATCATTTAAGAAGTTAATTTTACTTTAAGAACTAAGTGCTCAAAAAAGATAATCATGCTTTTAAGCTAAAAAGCTTTAATGGTTTCAAGTTTTATTTTATTACCTTGGTGCACCCTTTAACATTATATTACAGAGAATTTGTGCAATTTTGTTACTGGTCGAACCTATCGTCACATTTCAGTTGAAGTGATTCAATGCATATTACTCCACTAGAAAATCTAGCAAAGACTATGCTAAAAGTGCATCCTTCTATACCAGTGATTCTTAACCTTTTTGAAGTCAGGGAGCACTTTTGATCATAAGAAAAATTCGCGGAGCACCAAAATCAAAGAGTCAAAAACATCAGACATAGCAGTTAAAAATAACATTAATTAAAAAAATATACAAAAATATATATGAGGTAAGCTCCATAAATTCTCGGCCTGATATAGAAAAAATAAATTTGGTAAAATATAATAATTTTTATTTTTCAATATAATCTCCCCTGATGTTAATACACTTATTACAACGTGGAATTAATAATTCAATGGCCTTGTAAAAATAATTCGAACCTTTTCCTTCGAAGTGTTCAATTACAGCTGCTTGCAACTCGTTCTCGTCCTTAAAACGACAGCCCCTAAGGTTTTTCTTTAAATTGGAAAATAAATAATAGTCACTAGGAGCCATATCCGGACTGTATGGTGGATGATCCAATGCTTGAAAGCCGCATTCGCAAATGGCAGCTTGTGAAATTGCGGCAGTATGAAGGGGTGCATTGTCGTGTAATAATCGAACATTTTCATCGAACATCCATTTTCCTCGACGTTTCTCACGAATATTGTTTTTCAATTTATGCAATAAAGACGCTAATATTGTGATGTTATGATTCTTTCTTACTTAAATAAATGAATTATATTATTATTAGAACCAAACTACATATAATTTACCCATACTAGCTCTAGCAAAAGACTATAATCTCAGTTTGTCGGGGTTCATAACTTTATGATTTTTTTATTAAGTGCTTTCATATTTTTGATTTACATTAATTAAATAGATAGAATTTTGTACGTTATTTGTATTTTTCAAAATTAAATATTCTTATGCAATCACATAAACAGATTTAGTGACAATTTTTATTATTATTTTAGCACAAGTTCATTAAAGTTTTGGGCTTCTTTAGCTTTTATAAAGCCCACTACACAAATATATTTAAGTTACGTTTCACTTTCTTAGGACGCAACAGAGCAATGCCTTCTTTATGCATTGAACAGATGCACTTATATATACCTCTACATTTTATAACGTTGAAATTCACAACCCATTATTTGTTTGATGGTCACTGTTTAAAACCAAGCTTCTCCGTTGTTTGGTTGTCACTGGTTTTCCCTTTCTTTCGGTTTATCGTGAAGTCGCTCCTGCGCGTTTGAGCTCCCTGCTCAATAGTAGAGTGAAGTAACAAAATGGCTGGTTTTTGGTACTAGAAGTTGAATGGGCGAGATATATTAGAAATTGGTTTTAAATATTAATTCGCTTTAGCGGAATAAATCTCACATTCAACAGAACGATCGCTTGATTATTTATATGCGATCAATCGTCAAATTGGACGGATTACGTTCTGGTGCTAACCATTTTAGGTAACTTCTGTTCGTTAAAACCTCGTTGCGCTAAAAATCTTACAAATGTCTTTTTATTTTTAGGTAATATTTCCCTAGTAGTCACCTTGAGGAAATTGTTTTGTAAAAGACCTTTCAGTTTATAGAAAGGTAAAACTCTTCAAATATTTAAAATTAATACAATATACAGGGTGATTTTTTTTGTAGGTCTTTTTTTTTCTTTCTTTTGGGTTTTGTTGTTCGTTGTCGTATTTGTGTTCCTGCTCCCTGATCGTGGGTTCCATTTAGGAGGTCCGTACCTACATCTATACAGGTATCGGGACGGAATTAAACAATCAACATCGAAGGGTGAAGTGATAACCCTAAGCAGGGTTTTAAACATACATCCGTGGATCTTCGAATGGTGGGACGTTTGTGAAAATTTGTATGTATTATATGTCTGTGTTTTAGTTATATATATCTATATTTATTTAATGTATTTACAATTTCGTCATGCATGTTAATTTTAAGAAACAACAATTTATTCATGCATGTTAATGTTAAGAAACGAGATCTCGACTAGTGGAATTGTAGGGTAGATTTAAGTACAACCAACTGTGATACAGATCACCATTCACCTTTTTTTTCTCTCTATTAAGCATTAAAATTGCATTTAAAGTTAACTTTTAAAATCTGCCAATAGTTTAAATAAAGCCCTACTTAGAAAGTTTACATTTCACTACGTGTGTTTTATTTATTTATTATTCATTTGTTTGTGTGATTTTAATATTGCTTTTCAGTTCATCATTTGTAAGTATATATGTACGGTACGGCCAAAATTGTGGAAGTTGCCCATATTTTAGTAGAAGATCTATTTCTTCGTTTGCCTGATAAGCTTGAAGCTTTAGTAATAAGCATTGTTTTTAAACGAAGTGGAGCTTGTTTTTTTTATCTTTTATATCTTGTATTATCCCGCCCCTCTCCGACTTATTGGGGGATAGCTGGCAAAACTAAAGCAGTGTTATTTGGATCAAGCTGATACTTCCAGCACAGCTACATTTTGGTAGGTTAAGTATTTCTTTATATAAAAATAGCCTTTGTGTTTCTGTAGGTTATAATTTTTGAATAAATAAAGAAAAGCAAAAACTTCCAACCAATTTACTTCATTTAATTATTTCTTCTTTTAATTAATTATACATTTTTATACATATTTTTATTTTTAATAAATTTTTATCTGCCATTAAATTTTTTAAATTTTCATGCTCCTTTCTTTTATTTTCCTATCAACTCTTCTTATTTTTTATCGCAACAACTTGATTCTTATATCTAATTGTAGATTTTTATAAATTTTTATTATCAACAATATGAATGTACCCTTGGTAACCGAAACAGTTTAAATATATACTTACTTCCAACAAACAAAAAGAGTTGCATCTTTTGAAATCATTAATAACTTATTTTTATAATAGAACTGGATCAAAATTGACACGCTCATAAAGCCATAAATGATTAAATAAGAGAAATAAACCAAAATCACCACTAAAAAACCACTACAATATGTACTGTTAACAGTTGTATTGCGTTCTTTAAAATCAATCCGTAAAAT
Source organism: Agrypnus murinus (assembly GCA_929113105.1). NCBI lineage: Eukaryota > Metazoa > Arthropoda > Insecta > Coleoptera > Elateridae > Agrypnus > Agrypnus murinus. The sequence continues at coordinate 142,280,173 of OV816026.1, forward strand.
GCCGTCACAATCCCAGAATATTGTTGCTATAACTTTCTTTGTCGATTGAACGACTTTTCCTTTTTGGGACGAGGTTCATCGGGTTGCTGCTATTTCATCGATTCCCTTTTGGATAGAGGATCATAATACAGAACCATTGTTTCATTTCCAGTGACGATGGATTCCAAAATCGGTTTTGGGTCGTCTCCACACAAGTTTAAAAACGAGCGCGCACATTCGACCCGACGAAAAAAGACGCGGTACCCATCTTGCACTAATTTTATTCATACCCAAATGGTCATGAAGAATTTGGCAAGCACTTGTTTCCGAAATGTTAGACATCACTGCTAACTCCTTAACTTTCAAACGACGATCTTCTCTAATACCATTTCCTCAATGATTGTAACTTTTTGAGGCGTTACCGCTACAATTGGCCGACCGGTGCGCTCATTATCTTCAAAAGATTCTTGCCCCAAACCGAAACATTTTCACCACCTTTTACAGTGGAATATGAAGGAGATAAATCACCATAAACGCCGTCTAAACGTTGTTTGATTTGATTAGGCGTGTGCCCTTTTGTTAAAAATTTAATGACCGCGCGGTACTCAATTTTCGTTAGCTGCGACATTTTCATGCACTCGTCAGGATGCTTCAGTGGCTACTAATAGTTATTTACGTGCCAAACTTTGTAAATTAATCTTTACGGGCGATCTGGAAAGTTTATGGGGCGAGCGACGAAGAAGCGAGCACACAACTTCACTTCACTTTGCAAAGGTGCTGCCATCTAGCCATTATTTGTGCAACTTAAATCACATACAGAGATGAGCCAAAATTAAATTTCGGCTTTTATAATTTCGCGGAGCACTTGCAACAAGCTCGCTGCGGTTAACAAGCACCGGTTAAGAACCACTGTTCTATACGGTTCCAGCCAGCATGGTGTTCTAGTCAGGCGGTTCGGCTTGTGTTCCTGGCGTACGTTCTTCGTCAGAACGGGCACGTTTATCATCTTTTCCGGAGTTTTGTGTTATTGACGAGGATGCTAGATTTAGTGTAGATGAGTTAAATAAGAAAAGCCAACGAAACACAGAATAACTCACGGGGGTTTTAATAAAAAAAAATGGGTGGTAGTACCTAATATGCTACGATAATTTAATTAAAGTTTCACTAAATTAATAACCACTTATTAAAGCTCCGATAGAAAATATGTATTTCTTTAATCTGAGCTTGTAATAAAAAAAAGGATTTCATTCTTCTCTGATGTTAATATTTGCAAATCAAGAAACACGTACTATATAAACTTTAGTTTATTACAATTATTACAACGATTACCAAACATTAATTACCCTTTCTATGGGATGTATTTGTTTAAACTTAAATGTACGTTATTCAGTGTTCAATCTGAAGAGTATAGGGGATTTTGTGTTTCCTGCCGTCCCACTGTGTAGGAATCTCGCAATCTAGAGAGATTTTATGCAAAATACGAAAGTACAAGAATATGACTTATTTTTGTTTTGTTTACTTATTAATAGTATCATCACTAAAAATTGCAGGCATTCTTTCCCAAAATCGCAAAATAAAAGAAACAACAAAGAGTGGAAACCTTGATAAAATTAAGTAGGCGTTTGTCAGGTGTAGCACTGGAACTATTTGAATGAATTCATTTGTCGATTCTTGACCTGAAGTTTATTTTGTGATAATTTGTGCAAACAATCATGTCGTCTAGGTAATTATTACAATATTTATTTTAAAATTTAATGTTATTGTGATATAAATATATCGCTTTAAACCAAAGCAGAAAAATTTGCATTTTTATCGTTTTATTTATTTCAAATTATACTGAAATTTATGGTATATAGACGTATATAGGTCTCAGATTAGACTTGATATGTTGTCTACTCTCTCTAATTTCAGAAGATCAAAAAATCTAAGGCGCAATTGTGCGCATTCTGATTCTTTTTTTATTTTTCAGGACTGCTTTAAATATTTCTCGAATGGTGATTTTCGAAGTTTGGTACAAAAATAGCAAGACTGAACGCTTTGATGCTGTTTATGCATTAGTAATGGATGAATTTGGAAATAAGTTGTTCTCTGAAGATACTACTAGGAAGATAAAAACAAGTTTGAGGAGTGTGTGCCAGCAGATTGAGCTAAAGTGGAACAAGAGTGCCCGTCATTGCGACCGCTTTTTATCTACTAATTCATCGTGGCTTGAAGAAAAGATTACTTTTCCTTATAGTATTATGAAAGAAACTCCATCATCTTCATCAAATGTGACACCAGTGAGAACTGGAAGACCATCAAAGCAATTTCAAGAATGCTGTGAAAGAACAAAGAAGCGGAAGGTGAAAAGTCTTCTAGATTCGACGAGTCCAGAAGAAATAGCAATTGCTAATGAGGTACAACTTCGCAATGAGGGGAAAAGGGACTCGGCTGACATTGTAAAGGAGCTTTCTCAGGCATCACCCACCAGAGGTACTGCAGTCAAAAAAGCTCGTCAAACATTTTCAAGCGAGTCAAAGTCTTTGTCTGCTGATGAAGCATTAGGTATGATAATTGACGCAGATTTATCAACTCATCAATATGAAATAATACGACAAAAAGCTAATCAGATATCGCTTAACTTATTTCCTTCGTATGATCAAATTAAACTAGCAAAGAAAAGATGTTATCCATTACGTATAAAAGTAACTGAGATTTCCGCTGAAAGTGATTTTCAATCCTTAGTTGATCATACAATTAGAAGATTATATGCAGCACTTAAATGAACTATATTTCTTAATAAAATGGGGTTGTGACGGTTCCCAACAAAACCGATATAAGCAGAAGTTCACGGCAGAAGGACAATCAGATGAAAATTTATTTAGTTTATCGATGGTTCCAATTCAACTTTATAAAAAAATTGGCGAGGAAAAAAAGATTGTTTGGCAAAACCCGGCTCCCTCTTCTACGAGATATTGCAGAAACATAAAATTTATTTTTGCAAAGGAGTCTACGGAATTAATTACTAGAGAAGTTAATAATAATAATTTTAAAATCATTATTCAACTTAACAATAATTAATTTCAACTAGAAGTTAATAATATTGAGGAAAAAATAAAGTCTTTGGCCCCTATAAAAATTACCAATAATAATATGGAAATTTTAGTTAAGCCAATTTTTCTTTTAACCATGATAGACGGTAAAGTTTGTAGCGCTTTATCATCGTGTTCGTCGTCATCCCAGACTTGCTTTTTATGTGGAGCAACACCAAAAGAAATGAATAAGCCCGAAACTATTTTGAAAAAAGTTGTAGATAAAAAAGCATTGTCTTTTGGCTTATCACCGCTTCATTCATGGATCAGATTTATGAAATGTATACTTCATATTTCGTATAGATTGGAAATAAAAGTCTGGCAAGCTAGAGGCCGAGAAAATCAAATGAAGGTTGCTGCTAGAAAAAAGCATATTCAGGACAGGTTTAAAAATGAGTTGGGCTTATTGGTGGATATGCCTACACAGCAAGCAGGTAATACAAATGATGGGAACACTGCAAGACGATTTTTCAGGGAAGCAGGGAGATCTGCCGACATAACTGGTGTAAATCTTTAACTTATTAAGCGATTTCATATCATTTTAGAAACTTTGGCGTGCGGTTTTGCCATAAATGAGAACGCTTTTGAGAAATACGCCAGTGACACTAGAGAACTTACCTAAAAGAGTATTCCTGGTATTATATGCCAAGTAGCGTCCATAAAATATTATTTCATAGAAAGGATGTTATTTCTTCTTGTATTCTTCCAATAGGCCAACTATCGAAAGAAGCCCAAGAGGCAAGAAATAAAGACAGCAGGAGGTATCGAGAGCTGTTTACTATAAAAACTTCGCGTATTGATACAAATACTGACCTCATTCACAGATTACTGATATCTTCAGATCCCTATATAGCAAGTCTGAGAAATATCCCTAAAAGAAAAAAGAGTATAATTACACCAGAAGTTTTCTCATTACTTTCTATACCTCAATTAAATGAGAGTACTGTGTAATTAATTTGTATACCATTTTGTTAATTATTATAAATTATCACTTTTCAATTAGTGTTTTATTTAGTGTGCCTAGAAATCTATTATGTCTTGAATATTAGCATTTAAATACTGCCAAATCCTTTTATAACTGATATGGCTTTAAAGAATATGTACAATAGTTCATTTAGTGTAACCAGATATTAAGTCCACCTAGATTGCAAAATTCCTACACTGTGGTCCCTTCGAAAGAATAATTTAGTGTTTAGTGAAATTATGGGGTTTTATTTGTAAGGTGTTGATGGGCATAGAAATTATAATGTTGATATTAGTGAAAAATCATTACTGAGATACAAGAAAAAAATTCTAGTAAGTCAAAATCTTATTCGACATTTATATTTTTTGTAACTAAATTCTTCTGTTTTTTTTTTTGTATTATTTGACTTGCCTATATGTACTTACCTATATGTACTGCTGCCTATCTGTAATTTATGATCCTTGGAAATTAGTGGGCACGATCCTGGAATTAATTCGATTACGAAAGACATCTCTGCAGGAGCAAAAGTGTAAAGTCAGTACTGTATTATTTGACTTATTGTTGAGTAATTCGTGGAACGTTTATTTCTTGAAATTATTAACTCCTGGACAATAAAGCAAACAAAGGGACGGCGCAATTGTGGGGCTTTTGATTATTCAGGAAGCGCTATTTCTTGGGACTTCTATCGATAAATAAGTCCTGGAAAACACATTGACTACGTAAAAATTAATGTTAGGCTCGGCTACGTTCCAGATCGGTAAAACCAAACGCTTGTAAAGCCCGACCACAAAAAGTTGATCCACCATACAACAATAATCCATTAGGTCATGTTCTATCAACTTAAATCAACATCAATGTAATGTTCAACAGTTTAATCAGTTACTAATAGTCAACTTAGTCATGTTTGAAAGGGTTTAAAAGTATTGTAACATTAATTTTAAATACCGTCTCCTCTGCTTTCTCTGGAAAAATCAAAACTATATTATCACGTTATAATTAATATGACTAGAGCGTAGCAAGATGTAGAATAAGGTCTAAAAACAAATTTATAAACTAAGCCTTCTATTACATCAAAAACAGCATGCTTGTAGAATGAGCAATGCCTATGTCATATAAGGGTCAAAAATTTGTACTGGTGCATTAGCTCTACAAAATTTCGAGTATAACTCTGTAATATTATATTTATCATCATAAAGTAGTTTAGAAGATCTCGTGTCGGTTAATTGTCAACTATCTCAGCATTTTTTCAGTACTGTCTATGCGGCGATATTGTCGTTATTATTGGGGTTATTCACGTAGTAATAGACAAGGTGAATTTTAGGAAAATATCCTGTACTAGTGAATTTCTTTATCGATACCTTCTTTTTGAAATCTTTCTTACTTCGTTTATTTATAAGACATTGATATAGAGTAAACTTTCTCATTAAATGGTTTTTGTTGTAGAATTGAAATTCCAAGTTCAAGTCTCAATTCCATACCTACTATAAAATGCATTACCCATGCATACGTTATAGTCTAAGAGCCAGCGACAAAAATAGTTACGTCATTTCATTAAGAAAATTTTTGATGCCATTATACTGTCTTAACATAGGTAAACTTTAATTGGAAGTTTTGCCACATATCAGTGGTGGAGAGAGTAGCGGGAGAAAGTAAAAGGGTTAAAAAATATTAATACAAAAACGTGATATAAGTAAGGTTGATTTTTGGTGTGATGACGGGAAATAATATTTTATGTAATACCGTCATGTGGGGCTTTATGGAACGATATTGATATATTTTTTACCATAACTTGTTTGTCTTTTGCTCTAACCATTTGTAATTTCTTTTAACAGGACCGAGATTATGCAAGGAACGCAATAACGTCAAAAGCAAAATGCCATCTTTAGTAAAAAAAAGTATTTTTTTTATTTTGTGTCGTTCCATATAAGAAACTAAATGGGGTTATTTGGAACGATCAACTATTTCCAGAAAAAACATGTTAAATTGAAAATGTTCCGGTATATAAAATATGTATGTTATATGGAACACTTTTAACATAAAAAAATGAAAAAAAAAAAATTATTATTATAGGGGACTCAGAAAGAACTGTAATAGTGAAACACTAAATTTGTCGTTCCATATGCTTTATTTCTTTGGCAAATATTCATAAAAATACATATAAACTATAAAATCAACACAAATATAAATTCTCAAGGTAGGTACAAAAACGAAAATATGTAAAAAAATTAAATACCTGTATAAAAATTAAAAAATATTTTTGGGAAAAATGTAGCGTCCCCTAAAAACTAGTGGCTGCGGTAAAACCCATTTAATTTGTTCAAAGGAAATAATGTTTTTGTCTTCTATTAATGGAAAAGTAAAAGTGTCTTTTTTTCCAGTATAATTTCGAAGGCACAAAATTTCAAATTTTTGATTTCCCAAACATTTAACTATCTTTGACACAAATTCTTTGGTTTTCTCTTTTTTTGTGTTCTTATTGTACAAAAAGCTAACAATCACAAAGGAATTGACGATAATATCACAGTGTTGAGGATGTTTTTTCTCACCATTTGTATCACAAACACTTATTCCACTGCACTCTGGAAGTTGAGATGTTTCCTCTTCTTCTTCTTCATCTGTATCTTCCAAAGGTTCGTAGTTTTCGTTTTTATTTTTACTACTTTGCCTTTCTTGATTTATAATACTAGCATTAATCAGACTATCTTCATTGCATTGTTCAGTCTCATTAATTATTTCAGTCTCTTCAGTTTCAATATTATTATTTTGATAAAAATCGTTTGTTGTAACCGATCTACCTGGAGGCACATTGATTTTTTTTGTTCTTTTTTTGGTAGGTTTTTCTTTAGCCCCAGTTGTTGTTTCCATAATATTTGTAAACGATTGTATTAAGGCTGCATCCTGTCCTACGATGTCGGGTGGTGCTGCTCCGATCAATCGCTTGAGAACCTGATGTCTATCGGGTGGTAATATCCCAGCTCCTCTAAAACCTGCCAAAATATTCGCTTCTATATTAGAACCTATCTTTTCCAACGTTTTTTTTTAGCACACTTGGAAAAGCAGTTTTGGGTAAAATACCTTTATTTTTTTCCTTCCATGCAGATAGGGTTTTTTTCCAAGCACTCTTCAATGGACCAAAAAATCCAACGTCCAGTGGCTGACAAACGTGGGTGCTATTGGCAGGCAAAAATATAAAACTTATATTATTTCTTTCACAAACTTGTACAACAGTTTCGGAAAGGTGGCTAGACAAATTATCCCCGATTAATATCTTTTTACCATCCAGCCTCCTCAAAAATGGTAGAGCTATTTTGTTGAACCAATCTTCAAATATAAAGCCATCAAACCACCCGCTTGCAGATCGATTATAACAGGCTCTAGTTGGACCATTCACCACCCACTCGGGATATAAATTGGTGGCTTTATAAACAATGTATGGGGGCAGCAAAGTCCCATCTGCAGCAGCTGCGAACATCACAGAAGTGTGAGCTTTTGAACTGTCGACAATCTTGTAGGCATGCTTAACTCCTTTTTTACAATTACAGACTGTTTTTCAGGATCATCAACTAGTCCCGATTCATCATAATTAATGATGTTCTGTGGCGGTACTCCCCTAATTGATTCTTCTAATTCATTGAAATAATTGTTAACTATTTCAGGTGATAACTCAGCCCGGCTTCTCTTAATATTCTCGGAATTTCTTACAGATAATTCACTATGTCTTCTCATGAAGTTTCGTACCCATTCTTTACCAGGAAGATTATCTTGGAAACATTTGATAGTAAGTCCTCTTCTGTTTAGATATTCTCGAACAAAGTGTCTCAGTGAACTAGGAGGAAATGGATATCCAAAACTTGATGCAATTAACAAGGCATGAACAATTTTTTTTTCATCAGCGTGACTCAGAACTGGTGGTTTCCCTAACTTGTCACAATTTAGACCTCGATACCGCCGATAAAGGGTAGTTTTCGGCACCCCATGCCGTACAGCTGCTTGTCCAAAAGAGAAACGTCCATCCACAACATCTCTGAGAGCATCTTCAAGGTGGTCTAATGGATAATCTCTCCTTAATTTGCGACCAGGCCACCTCTTGTACGTGTGCACCATGTTCCATATAAGCCTGCAAATGTTCATATTTTACATTTTTACGTTTATAAAAAAAATGAAAATAATTTACGACAAAGAGGTACAGATGAGACAATTCATGCTTTAAGAAACATGCAAAATTTTGTCTGCCCTTGCATTTTTTTTTCAATACTCACCAGACCGTAAAGTGCGTAAAGTTCAAAACAAACGTCCATCACTAGTGTAGCCAGTACCCAAGAATAAGAATCCTATTTTACCGGCAATAGCACTGCCAACATAAGAAAGTTATTAACAAATATAAAACTTGGCGCCAAATTGTACAATATAACCTGCCCGTTCCATAAAGCCCCACATGACGGTATATTACAATGGCAGAGAGTTTGGTTAGTGGGGGGATGGGGACACACATTGAGGAAGGTCGAGAAAATATGTGAAGAGTCATATACCGTTGGAAAGTACTTAGAATTACCTTTCAAATGATATATAATATGACGCATTTTGAATGTCTCTCATTGGATATGTTTACTAGTAAGTACAAACTAATACGACGTAATAGGCCACATATTTTCTCGACCTTCCTCGCTGTCTGTCCCCATCCCCCACTAACCAAACTGTCTGCCATTGTAATATATTACATGAAATATTATTTACGGTCATCACACCAAAAATCAGCTTTACAATTTACAAGTATCAGCAAATTTACTTGTATCACGTTTTTGTATTAATATTTTTTAACCCTTTCACTCTCTCCCGCTACTCTCCCCACCACTGATATGTGGCATGGCATCAAAAATTTTCGTAATGAAATGACGTAACTATTTTTGTTGGTGGCTCTCCATCTATTACTCCCGTTTAAAAGTAAACCATTAGTTATGGACCTTAAAAATTGAAAATTATAATTTTATTTTTCGCTATAACTCAAAACTAATGATTCGACGCAAATAAAAGTTGGTTTAAAAATTTTGAATTTCAGTAATGGTATTCCGAATTTTTTCACATACAAACATTTTTGTGAAAAGAAGCTGCAAATTTCTGCTGTAAATGCAAAATCTACATTAACAGCAACCATCCAAACTGAAAAACCACATTCGATGTCAGATACTATTTGACTTATGCCTTATTTTCGTTATGTCACCAAACAACCAAAATTTATTAACAATCCTGGTTGAAAACAAACTGTGTACAGGGACGCCAGGAACCATTACATAATTAACGTTGCATATATTATATTAGATAAATATAACGGTTATGGGTCAACATGTGGAAAAGTACACACATTAAACGCTAAATAATACGCAAATGGACCGCAACTAATTAATCTTCAGTATGCTTCAGATTGTTAATAATAGCCTATAATACAATTTGGTCTTTGCGCAAGGAGAATATATATTTCTCTGTAATCTTGACTTCTTGTAGATACTTTATGTAACGTACGTTCCATAATTCAAGGCAAAGTCACCCACGTAATAATTTCTTAATACCTTTCGTGTAATAATTACGTAGTTAAATTAAAGATTTACAAAAATAACAAATTTTTAAACAAAAATAAATTTAGCTAATTTAACAGTGAATTAAATAGATGAAAGGGGTAAGCTTAAAGGTTTTATAACACTTTTTTATATAACACGAGCTTTTATAACTTATAATAAATGGTTTTTGAGAAAAATGGAAGAGAAGTACCACCAAATGTTTCCAAATTGCAGAGTAGGAAAAATATAGTATGGTAGTTTTTTGAACGAGAATAATTTTTTAATCTTACTACACGAACCACAATGTCAGATTACGAACAGTTTCTTGATGAGCCACACAAAATTAAAAAGTTGTATTTAACATATTAAGGATAAAACATGTGATATATTACTAATAACGTGAGCATTAGACTAGTATAGCTTAACTTTGTCATAATCTGTAAACTGAGCAGGTTTATATTACATTCTAACTACCTCTCGCAAATTTATAAATCTAGATTAAAACATAATTATTCGCAACATGCAACAACACTTAATTATTCAGTAACTTCAAAATGTGTCACGTTAACTTCCAGAAATTATATTTGTAATTACTAGTTTAGTACTCCGTCACGAAAAGTACCTAAGATCACTTAAAATGTTGAAACCAAAGTAAATACATGCAGTTTACAAATATTTATGTAGTTACTCTGGATAAGCACATGCAAGTTACGTGTACTACAATGAATGGTAGTAGCGTATGCGGAAGGGTGCTTATAAATACCAGTATATAGCACACCCCTGGGATTCAAGGATAATTAATTCTAGGACTATTAGGTACAAAAACTTTAATAGATATAGTACACACAAAATATTAAGATTGTGTTGGGTCTAGTCTAGCGTAATAACCTTTCTTGCAACAGAATCTGCTGTTCTGCCCCTTTCTCTCAGGTTTTCAATTGACGCTTTTAATGCATTACATTTACATACAATAAGTACACATTTTTAAAAATAAACTGGGGGGCATAACTATACGCTCGCACCAATTTTCAAAATTGGTATGACTTAAAAAAGTGAGTGAGTAAAAGTAAAAGTAAAAAAAATGAGCAGTAAAAAACTAAAATACACATAAGGAGGCTACTTTGGGACAAATGAAAAATAAAGGTCATTTTCTTTGATTTTTGTACTTATTTTAATAAGTAAGCTAAAATAAGGGTCATATTCTCGATTTTTATGCTTATTTTTAATAAGTAAGCTAAAATAAGGACCATCTTCTCGATTTTAAGCTTATTTTAATAAGCAAGCTAAAATAAGGTCATTTTCTTTTTGATTTATATTGGGCTTGTTTGGGACAAAATGAAAAACAAGGGTCATTTGCTTGATTTTTGATTATTTATTTTAAGTGGGCTTGTTTGGGACAAAATGAAAAACAAGGGACATTTTCTCGATTTTTATGCTTATTTTTAATAAGTAAGCTAAAATAAGGTCTTCTCGATTTTAAGCTTATTTTAATAAGCAAGCTAAAATAAGGTCATTTTCTTTACCGCACTTTATTAAAAAGCTTAATTTTTAAACAAATATTACAAATATTAATTTTCAAGGTATTACGCACTTTATATACTACTCTTAATTTTTAAACAAATAACCCTATTTCCAAGACAATCCTTCCAAAGGTAATATTTTAAGCAAAATGATCTGTTTTCAAAGTGGTAACAGACACATAAGGAAAATCAACAAATTTTCTCATAATTTTGTTAATTGCAACTTCTCAGTATAAATACCCTCCTTAATTTCTTTACCATTTTTAACTTTATAATATACAACATTTGATCTAAGTATTTGAGACACGATATATATTTCTTTTGTCCAAGTAGCTTTTATTTTTTTACGAATTGTATAAACTGTTGGAGATAATCTAACCCTATCGCCAATTTCAAATTTTGGCTTCTTATTTGTAATGGAATAACATTTTTTCATTATCTACTTTTGGTGGTTCTTAACGCTGTCGCTGTCGGATGTTTTGAATTTTCTTATAAAATCTTTTGATAATATTTGATATTCTGAAATATATTTCCAACAAACTTTATCTTGGAATTTTCTAATAAAATCTTCTGATAGTGTTTGATATTCTGAAATATATGTCCAATCAACTCTGTTTTGAAATTCTGCAATAAAATCTTCCGATAGTGTTTGTCGTATAGAAATATATCCCCAACGAACTTTATCTTGGAATTTTCTAATAAAATCTTCTGATAATTTTTGAGTTCCAGAAATACATATGCAATCAACTTTATTTTGAAACTCTCTAATAAAATCTTCCGATAGTGTTTGACATTCTGAAATATATCTCCAATGAACTTTGTCTTGGAATTCTCTAATGAAATCTTCAGATAATTTTTGATATTTTGATACATAATTTCAATCAACTTTATCTTGAAACTTTCTTATAAATTCTTCCGGTAATACTTTATCGCGTGAAATAGAACCCCAACAAATATGGTCTGACAATTCCTCAAATAATTCTATGTTCATTTATTAATAAAAAAATTTTAGAAAATATGTAGTGAAAGATTATCATTTTATTATTGTCCAAGAAAAAAGAACAATTAAATGGAAATAGAATTAACAAAAAACCATGAAAAAAAGGCTATAGAAGCCTGGAAAAATAATGAGGGTATAACACTCAAAGTTTGTAAAGCTATTCACAATGATTATGCAGAAAATCACACGCCTCAATTAAATAAAAAAACGATGCAAAAGTAGAAAAGCTATAAAAAACAATAAATGTGTGTGTTAACACTATCCAACAAACAGTTGAACAATTTTTTTATTGTTCCAACGGATAAGAATTTTACTCTAAGAAATGCAAAGAAATTGAAAATTAACAATTTTAGAGATAAATTTGAATATTCTTTACCAAAAACTTTTACAAAAAATCAGTGTGCAGTTTTGAGTATGTATCAACACGGCACATGTTACATAATTCGAAATGATACTGTAATTTATTTTGATCCTTGTGGTCAAAAAAGTCTGGAAGAAATAAAAAAATGTCTTGGAAAAACCAACAATTTATTTAGAAACACAGTAGTTGTGTTTAATAAAAAAAGAATACAGCCCAAATTATCAAACATGTGTGGTTATCTCTGTCTTATTTTTTGAAACTGATGAGCGACAAACCAACATCAGACTTTAAAACTGTAGTAAGATATATTGATAAAAATAAAATACAGTTGTAAAAACAATGCTGTTTTGAAAGATAGTTTTTACATTGTGGTTTGAAAATATCAGGGGTGCAGTTTTAGACAAAATAAACAGGTATAGGTGTGTGAGAAAATCCTTCATTTCTTTCTTTTTTGTTATCTACTATAATTTGTAAATATAGTTTTGTATTTATTAATAGTTCAATATCATTTCCCTTTGAATCAGTAATTTTAATATTTATTTCAGTGATTTTATCTATATTATCATCAATTGGAATCCACAAGATATTGTAGGGAATATGAGATCTTCTATTTTCGGTTAACAAAAGTACAGATAAAAGGTTTTCATGATCGTAAGAATATTGATTCATAGCATGTTTTATGTATGTAGGTTTAACCAAATTACATTGAATTTTTATTATCGCATTATTAAGTAGAGTCTTAATAGGTATTTCTATTTTAGTATTTTTTAATAATTCCGTTTTTCCTAAAATTTCAATAGAAAATAAAAGATCAACGGGTGTACGAATTGATATTAAATTATCTATTGTAATAGCAAATTTTAATTTTTTTTCATCAAACAGATCTTCATCTTTAATAACCCAATTTTTTGGTGGTTGTTTTGATCTATTTGACCTACTTACAGTGTAAAACGATTTAAAATAAAAAAGATCATATTTTTTTACACTATCCTTTATATAATTTTTAAAATTGGGTATGAAACTGTCAATCATTACCTTTTCAAAATTATATGTAGAAAATAATACTTCGTTTTTTGCTGTGAGACTTAACATATAATTATAATATTCATTATCCCATTTCAAATAAAATATTGAATTTTTTGGAAAAGTTATAAGATTCGCATCATGTAGTTTTGCTGAATAAAAAAAATCATAATACATTTGATATAAACCAATCTTATAATGCTTTTTTGAATCCAAATATATAGGAGTGTCTAGTCTTAGGTAATTATCTTTTACTTCAAATAACATACTCATTTACTTATAATTAATTAAGTACCTTTTCAACTTTTCGAGTTTTAGGTGAACATTTAAATTTATCCTCGGAAAATAAACAAATATATACTCTTGTTTTTTTAGGTACAGGTTCATTAAATGTTGTATTTAAAACAATTTTAAACTTATCCCCAGTTATATTTGGCTTTTGATAAAAAAGATTAAAATAAAAAATTGGATATTTTGTTTTAAAATCATCAGGTGTTATATATAAACTAGTATCTTTAGCTTTCATTATAACTTTCTGTTCGAATAATTTATCAAAGAGTTGCATAAATTTATTATTTCCAAAGTCAACCTCAATTTGTTCCGTTGGATATTTCATAGTACCGAAATCAATATAAGTAGATTTAACATTACAATGGTCAAATAAATGTGTATCAGTTAACTGATTTTTTATTCTATTTGTTTGAAATACCAAAAACACACCAATAGGGGGATTATGATGACTATATAAGTTTGTTAAATCTTTAATAAGTTTTGTTATTCCTTCTTCTATATGAATTTCAATACACTGCCAAGGGTAAAACACAAAAACTTGATCTTCAGTTCTGAGATGTTCATCTATATTATTATCAAAAGTTAAATATGGTACATACAAACTAACGTTATGTAGCACAACCTTACATTCTGTTGGAATATCCTCTGGTTTTTATCCTGCACCAACGTATCTATATAAAACATCATCATCAGTATTTCTGACAAACTAAAATCTAAAATAAGGATTATATATTGGTTTTTTATTATCTCTAATAAATGCAAAGAAGTGAGACAATGGAACATGTATTTCAAAAAATTGTCCTGTTTTACCTACTGATACTGGATAATCTGACTTAAAACCAGTACTATAATGCCGGTCATCATCTAAATTATAATCCACAATTCCTTGAACTCCTGTTAATTGACCAACATAGTCAACTTGTTCTATGGTTTCCTTCCACAACTTAAATTTAGCGGATTGCCATAAAAAACTACAAAAATTATTAACTAATTCAACAGTTGACTTATTTTGTACAAACGGGGAATCATCTTTATGAAGAAATCTTCCTGTTATATGTAAATAGAAATCTTGACCTCTACCGCATCATTCGTTTGTTAATTGTACATCGTACTCTATTTTACTTCCCTGGTTATTCATTTGTGTATTATTTACAGGCTGAATTTGTCTACGATCAAAAAATGAAGGTTCCATTTATTTCAAATAAAAAAGATGTTCTTAACAACCAATTTATACATTCATAACCACATATAGGAGGGTCATCATATACTTGTGTATAATCTTTATTTAACCATATATCGTCAGTTTGTACGTATTTTTGTAATTCTATAGGCGTATTTACAAACCCAAATGAATCAAAATATTCAACATATTTATCTTTCTTAATATATGCAACCCAATGACTCTCTATTTGATTAGAATTGTTTAAATTTATTATTCCACATTCGTTTGTTT
This sequence comes from Agrypnus murinus, assembly GCA_929113105.1. NCBI lineage: Eukaryota > Metazoa > Arthropoda > Insecta > Coleoptera > Elateridae > Agrypnus > Agrypnus murinus. Next base: position 142,295,387 of record OV816026.1, read on the forward strand.
TGTTTATACCGTATTTGGCGGGTTTCGCTGGCATATAATGGGTAATTCTCGTTCTTCCTCTGTATGGGAATCGCCGTTCGTCGGCTGTAAGGCATTCCGATGGCACGTAGTGTGATCTCAAATTTTCATTCAGTAAAAGCCATAATTCCCAGATAGCAGGTGCCTTGTCGCTCTTCAATCGCTCCGGTCCTGTATTGACGTTGTCAAATCGAAGAAATCTAGTAATAGCCCAAAATCGATTGATAGCCATGGTAGCACGATATAATGGATATGCGTCAGTTTTCCAAAGCTCTTTGATATCTTCAGAGCTAGAATGGCGTACACCTGCTGTAATCAAAATACCCAGGTACCCATCGAATTCTTCTTGTGTAAGTTCCTTCCAAATTTTCTCGGGCTTATCTGGATTTGAGCTATTCCACTCAGAATATATAGCATTCGCCTTTCGATTAGTTTCTCTGATAATAACATTGCACATCACTGGTTGAATATACATTTGAATGTATCACTGACAGAAAGGGACTGTGTTGATCTTGATGGTCCAGCTTTCTGCCATAAAGATTTTGTTTCGGTGTTTGGTGAACGGGAGGAGCTGTAAGTTTCCACACTGTGTTATCTTTGCCCAGTAAAACATCCTCAATTGGAGTTGTGTCTTCGTCATTACTATCAGTATGGTAGTCTTCATCATCGTCGTCAATTTCTACTTCAATATCTGGATCTGCGTAAACGTCCTCCACATCTGAGTCATCTATTTGTAGAGATTCAGTTCTTGTCGCTGGTATCAACAGCTCATCATCAGCCAACTTAGGGTCAGGTGTAATGCTCTCACAACTGCCATCATCTGCATTATTGTCAAATTTATCAGCAAGACTCTGCATATAATTCATTTGCTGCTCATAGGTCAAGCTATAAGAAAAAATTACAAAATTTAAGATCCACGTAGTATTAAGCATCTACGTCCGTAAAGCTGGCAATGCAATAATAGTTTTTCCCTCTAGATATTTAAAAATCGCGATGTAGCCAGTGGAATAACAGCACATGGCGTTCAAGATGGCAGCAAAAATTCTAAAATAAGCTCTCGATATAAATAAATGATGAAAGTATAGCTAAACAAGTAATAAGCAAAACAATCACGTGCGAATTTTCCAATATATTCATGTTATACATTGAACCTACATTGAGGCAGCAGTGACAATTTCGAAGTTGTAATACCATTGTCAACTTTATACATGTCAATTATCTTCCAATACAAAATAAATATTATGTTGTACTTCACTGTATATTATAATTGCTACAAAACTAAAATTTTACCGTCTGAATTCAGCACTTGAAAGTTCACGTACTTTATCCTCCATTACAAAAATATTTACCCCCACAAAATTAAATCACCTACCCATGCACATTCACTGTTTAACAAACTAAAATCAACTGCACTACAATCAAGACGTTGAATTTAACGTGTATCATTGCGCAACAGTATATCCATCCCGTATACAGATGCAGTGGTACCCGGGTACCTCGCTATAGAGCAACGTATAATTTTACACCCGTGGGGAAGAAGGTTAATTGGCACTGGAGTTGTGAGATCAGTGTGTGGGCTGGGCTGAGGGTTATTGTTCAAGGCAGAGATTAACTTTTGAATGTCTAGTCTAAGCTTAAGAACGTGAAAAATTACAACAAAACAATCCTTCTAGTCAGAAATTTCAATCAAGTTTTTATTACTAAAAATAAAATAATATTACTATGTAAACACCAAAAAATATATCTCAATAAATAGAAGTTACGCTTCTAGATAGTGAAAAAGTGACAAGGTTGCCTTAAGGTAGTACCTGTATTTCGATTGTTGTTCTGATGAAAACAAATTAATGCAGTCAATGACTGACTCAAGTTTTGAGGTTATCTTTGCAAATATTACAAATATGTACTATATAACTAAACGATGGGTAAATGTATTCAGATTTATTTAAGACGTAGCAGTTGAGAACAATTGTGGATCGGTTAGTTACGTGCGGGACTACGACTAAGGAACCCGGGTTCGAACCACGGCCAATATATCACCGGATTTTTAAAAATCGCTTCTCCCTCGGAATGCAATCGCAAACCACCGAGGTATACTTTGCCCAGGAAATTTCCCTGAAATTAATAAAAAAATCCAAGTACTATGTACTTGGGGTAGTTCGGAGTCCACCTTAAGCTGTAGGTCCCCTATACTTGTGATCACTGAACACGCACAACACAAGTATAGGAGGGAAATGCCAACGCTCTGCAACAGAGCACGGCACGCAAAGAAAAAAGAAGAAGTAAAAAAAATTACGAATCATGTTATCTTTTTATTTAGCATAACTGATTTTGTTTTCGAGATTAAATTACGACCGGCCATTGGTGCTGCATGTAGCTATATAAAGCATTTAAGTTTCCCGAGTTTTCCGACGTTACTTGCGAGCTATATCAAGCGTTCAGTTGGCAGATTCTTCGTATTAAAGTAGTATAGCTGGGCGGTTACTGCGACAGTCGGATGACCTGTCCATCCGGAGCATGACGCAATAACGTCTTAAGTAACGTTGAAGGTCACAAAGAAGTTCTTGAAGGTCGTGAAGAAGTAGTTCTTGTATAAGATGCAGACAATAACCAGAAAGTTTTAAGAGGGAGGGTTATTGTCAATGACCAGAAGGTGATGTTGAGGTGGTTGTAGAAAGAATTAGGTGTAAATAATTCAGGTGAGGAGTTAGGTAAGAAGGTTGTGTAAAAAGAAAAAAAAATGTAAAGGTAGAAGCAGCAACAGTAGCAGTAAAGGAGTGCAAGTAGATTATTCTTTCAAGGTTATTCTTGCATATAAAGAAGTACAAGAGTATAGGTGATGCTGTCGACAATGACCAGAGGGTTTTTTAGGGGTAAATCTAGAAGAGCTGAAGCTTGTCTTGATAATGTGAGTTCTTAAACGGTGCGGTTTACCTGTACAGGTAATTCTTGTAGACAGGTGTTTTCACTGAATGAATGTTGTATTATTATTAGGATAACATGAGGATGCGTATGCTATTTCAATTTTAGTTAGTTAGCAGTAACAAATAATCAGTAGATAACCTATGACCTTTTTGTATCTTATACTTAGATAAAGAAAGGAAAAAAGATGGGAAATAAAAAACCATGTAGTTAAAAATAGGTTTTATTTTATAACTATAAAATATAGTCTAAGTACATTATTTACAGATATTACAAGATATTAATAATATAAAAGCAAAATTACACTTCATTATTTTATATTTAAATTCTGTAATAACTTTATAACATTTTGTTTTTCTGTATACGATTCAATATCACATTTTAAAAGTTGAATATTTTTTATAAAAGCTTGTATTCTGTTTTTAAACTTGTAATTTTTACATATTCGTTTATTACACATGTTGGTTTCATAAATAACAAAAACTGTTTTATAAAAGTTTTACTTCACTTGATAAAGTAGTATATCGAACTAAACGATCATGTAAAATAAGACAGTATACTGATGTTTTTGCAGGTATATTTTCTTTGGTTTCAAAATCTAGTATTACATCAACACAACCACTTTTTAGTTGTTCATTTTGTCTACTACAGTCAATTACAACTAGAGGAGCGTTATTCAAAAACTCTATAGGTGTAAGACAGGGTTCACTCTGATGCTTATAATAATATGATTGTTGAAATTGTGAATACATTTCATACAAAATTGCCCAATGTTTTTGTTTAAAATTAAGATTTAGATTATCATATGGATATACTTCCGAATTTAATTGTAATTTTATGTTTGTTAATTGACAATGATCAAACTGACTAGAATTTTTTGTTTTGTTATTTCTTCTATCAGTTTGAAAGCCTACAATAACGAATCGTGGTTTTTCTAGTTGATTGGATGTTTTGATTACCCAAGTATGTTTCGTTGTTTCTTGTAATAATGGATATTCATGAATTTCCCAACTTCTGAATGCTATATCAAGGTCTGTATTTTGTTCGGTGTATTTCAGTAGTCTTAATTTTTGAGCATTTGATACTATTATATGAGGTAGTTTCCATAAAATTCTAGTTAACTCGACTTGAGGTTTTGCATTTACATTAGCTTGAATAGCATTTAAATCGGAATTACTTCGAATGAGAACAAGTTTTTGTCTTATATTTATAATAATTTTTCTAAAATCTTCAGCGAAACCAAGAAGCATTTTAAGTGTTATGCAAACATTAAAATTACCATGTTCATCTAAAGGTTTTGGGTTTGATTCTCTAGACCATCCTGAATTTAAGAGTCGTTTACTTTCATTTTCTGTATATGAAACATAACCTTTGATTGTAGAAGTTATGCCAGGGTTTTTTACACGATCGATCACTTTTCCAGCGATTTCATACCGAAATTCATCAAATAAAAACGCAATACCATTATTAATAAAAGCTAATGTCAGGCTAACTTTATTATCTTCAGTTAGTAATTTACCTTATATATAAAGAAAACTGTGTGAAGGTAGTGAGAGTAGATTTTGAGTTTGTATTGATATTCGTATTTCATCGTTGTTATTGTAGGTTGTACCTGCATAAGGCTGATGTGTATGATATTCAAATTTAGTAATTGAATCATCTACAAGAACACGCTCTCCAACATTTAAGATTTCAAAATTCATATTTGTAGTTTAACGGTATACCAATAATCTATTAGTTTTTTTCCAATTTTGTTTGAACTTTGAATCCTAATGACCGTAAAAAAAGTTTATTTTCAGACGTTAACGCTTTCAATTTTCTATACGAACTGGATTGTTTCTTCATATTTTTTGTTTTTATATCTTTCCCATCCTGAGCTGAATTTGAGAGATTTGTTGTTTCTATATCTTTCATTATAATTGTAGGCTGAGTTGAATCTAAGAGATAGGAAGTGATATTGTAAATGAACACCATTTTTTCTTTACTTAGATAGTTCCTTTAGATGTATTCTAACTGTAACTAATTCTTTTCTGAAATTAACTAAATTTCCATGTTGATCGGTAATTTTAATTACTATTTCATCGATGTAACGTGTGTTGATTGGTAGATAAATAGGGTTTAAGGGGACTTCCACAATTTTATAACCTGGTGGCATAGTAGGATAAAACATGTGTAAGATATGTACAGGTTTATTATTGCTGTAAGAATTAGTTATAATATTACATTCTATACATATAGCATTGACTTTCTGAATATTAATAGGAAAATCAGATATATGCGTTGTATTTTTTTTAAGTTTACGCTTTTTAAAACCTAGTAAGCTACCAATGTTATTGGATTTAGTAAAATCGATATCCTTACTGCATTTTATTTCACATTTTAAAGTATTTAGGTTAGCAAATATAACTAAAGGAGCTTTTTGTTCTTCTTTTTCGTTATCATTTATATGATTTAATAGAAATGTATCAATGTCATCAATCTCATATATGCCTTCAGGAATTTCTATCTCGTGATTTCCATAATAAAATTTATTATTTGAACTATCAATGTTCGCTATTGAATTAGAACTTAAAATAGAATAAAGTCAATGAGTCCCATAACATACTCCTTATCATTGTCTAATATAATAGGAGGATTGGTTTTATGTGTAAGAATAGAGTCCCTTTCAGACAATATGAAAGTATGAGACATGTTTACTTTAGAAATATTACCGAGTAACTAAAACACTGGAATAAAATATATTTAATTTATTTATTATATAAAAATGATAAACATAAATGTTCACAATTATACCTGTTATAAGTTTGATATATTTTATGATTGTATTTGACATTACAGAAACCATTTGCATTGAAATATTTATTTGCTTCTGACGGTGGTTTAAGGTTACCATAACTGTCAAAGAAAGTAAGAGAATTTCCAATTTTTCTATAAGCAGTCCAGTTCCAGGTCCACGTTTGTCATCTAAATTGATTATTCCTGATTCATTTTTATTAATTTTTTTAGGTAAACCATTTCTCATAAATACACCTCTAAAATTTAGAATTTTTAATTTTTTAGCAAAAGTTGTTATATCAACGTTGGTTAATGCACGTTTTGGTAATGTTATCGGAAGTTCTTTGAAGTTAGGCATGGCCTTAAAAAAAGTCCTAAACCAGTTTTATAAGGTTTTATAAATAGACCTTTACCCATAGCGATTGCTTCCATTGTTTTATTATGACGTTTATTTTCCTCTAAATCGTGTTTTGCAGTTTTAGCTTCGTTTACTGCTTTTGCAATGCTCGCTGCCCCACCACTTATTGCACCAAGGGCACTTAATCCTGCGAACAGTGGAATTAGAGGTAAAAATCCACCCACTTTTGGAATTGGAATTACACGAACTGGTCTTATTCTCTTTTGTATTTTAGCTGCTTTCTTTACTGTTATTGAAAGAGCATCAGCCATAGTTTTTGATTTGCGTTGCATAATGTGATCCTTGATTTGCTTGATAACCTGCTTAAGACTAACTGAATCTTTCAATTTACTACGTTTATTCTTTATACTTTTTGTACGAGTGCTTGATTTAGACTTTTTTGGAGATGACATTTTCCTTTTAACGCTCAAAATATGTGTGCTTCTTATGTAATATCAATCGTAATACTGATTGTAAACTATAGTGTGTAATATATTTAAGATATTCTTTGATGTTTATTAGGGAATTCATTTTTAAGGTTTATATCATTATTATCATCATCATCATCGTTTATTTTACGTTTTTTATTATTCTGCGTATTTAATGAAACTTGACGATTTTTGTTTTTCTTAAAGCAGCAAGGGTAGGTCTTGTAGTGACAATACTCTCACTTAACTCTTTATGATTCGGTTTTAAGATTTTTGGAGGAATCATTTTATCATCATCATCATTATCAAAGTCTATTTTTCTTTTAAGTGAAGGAGATGATTTAATAATATTATTTTCAATGTCCATTGGAGGTTGTTTTGAAATATAGTTACCTTCTTTTTTTTCTTTCTTGTTATATTTTTTTTTCAACCTTTTATTATGTCTGCTGTTGGGTATTCTTTCGGTTACTACATTTTCTTTTATGGTTTTCAAACAATTCTCAATTATTTTTAAATAATTTTCCATTCCCTTTTTAATTTTTTCAATGGATTTAGAAGTTTTAGAAATTATTTTACTATAATTATAGTAATCTCTTTTTTTAGACAACTGACATCCCATACCAAGTTTTACTTTAGCTTTCATTGCTCCAGCTACTCTTAATGCAGTCATTTTTTCACCAACTGAGGCATCTGATGATTGAAATCGTTTTAAAGCCTTATCAGCTAAAACTTTGTCCGCATTATGCCTAGCACTTAAATCCTTTTCTATTGAATAGGCAATATCATGTTGTTTGCAAGCTTCATCTAGTTCATTAATTCCTTTATCACCCCTAGCTAATCTTTTGATAGTTTTGTTCCAGGACCACAATAATAACCAGGTACATGAAGTTCAAAGAGTAGTTTGTTAATAATACTGTTTAATAACCCTTTACCTATAATTATTCTGCTGTAACATTGCATTCTTACATATGGTTTGTTTTTTTTTGGTTTTTGCATGCGTTAAGTAAGGTATATGAAACGTAACTAGATATAAATACAAATTTCCACATTGTTTTATAGTTATTCGCATATGATGTTCTGACTACAAAACAATGAAAATAATAAAACAAAAGGTAACCTTAAAGGTTGGTAATCATGATTTCGGAACGGAAAAAGTATCAAAACATGGAATGCTTTTACCATCGAATATAAGATGCTTAATTGTTGGTCCTTCAAACTGTGGTAAGACAAATGTTATGATTAGTTTAATAGAACATGAGAATGGGTTAAAGTTCGAAAACATATGTTTGTATTCAAAATCTTTGTATCAACCTAAATATTTATATTTGGAAAAATTGCTAAAACCAATAAAAGGAATTGGATTTTACCGTTTTAATAATAGTGAAATTATATTAGAGCCATCGGAAGCAAAACCGAATTCAATATTTATCTTTGATGATGTTGCTTGTGATAATCAGGAAAAGATTCGAGTGTATTTTAGTATGGGAAGACATAATCACATAGATTGTTTTTATCTATGTCAAACATATGCAAAAGTCCCCAAGCATCTGATAAGGGACAACTCAAATACTCTTATCCTTTTTAAACAGGATGAACAAAATTTACGACACGTTTACAACGATCATATTGGTACCGATATGAATTATGAAGAGTTTCGAGATATGTGTTCAATATGTTGGAAACAACCGTATGGATTTCTGGGCATTTTTAAAGATAATAAAATAAATACCGGTAGATATCGAAAAGAATTTGATGAATATATATATTTAAACGAAAATGGAAAAAAGTAAATATTTAAATAATGATCTAATATAAACACATCTTCAAATTAATCAGACCTGTTATAAACAGGTCTTCAAGCTGATCAAAACTCTGTAGAAAAAAAAGCTGATGAATCTGATAAATAAAAGAAAAAATGAAGAGTAGTGATAAAAAAATTATACAACAATTAATAGATAAACGTAAAATTATTAAAAATAAACTTGATATACTTAGACATGGTGAAATTGTACAAGAAAGAATATTTTCTCCAATAACTAAACATCTAAAAACCATTGAAGACAAGCTGGAAAAATCTAATAAGGAGAAAATAAACAGAATTGATTCAGAACGTATTGACAATTTTAAAAATAGAGTAGAAAATGAAACTGATTATCAAGATATAAATAATTCATATTTTATTAAACCTAATGCTACAGAAATATTATCATTAAATAGTAAAACTAGGGTTGTAAAAAAACGAAAACTGTTAGATCATTCTACTCATTTGCTACAAGAATCATCTATAAAACATTCTGGTTTAGATGAATCTTTCATACCCACAGAAAATGAATCAATTGAAGAGCATGAAGATAATGCAGCAGTAATGAAATTCTCTGAAACGTCATTCTCTAATTATTTAGATCAGTATGAACCTTTACCTAGAAAATATATACGTGCTATGGTAACGGATGATAAAAGAGAATTTGACCATAAGTATGGTGTTCGACACGATCCTGTAACTGAGAAATTCTTTATAAGAGATTCATTATTACACATAGATGGCTCTGATGTTGTGATAAATGGAGAAAAATATAAAGGGACACACACTATATGAGTTATTATTTAAAAACATACAGTAAATTTTACAATAGATGATGAAAAAGTGTATAAAGATATTGTTATTAAAACGAATGCAGCTAGAAGACATTATAAAAATACAAATCAAATTGATGGTAATAAACTTGAAAAGTATAGAAAAATAATTGCTCCAACAATAACTGGAGCTGGATTATTTATGTAGTAACTAATTCTCCCGTGGACTATGTACATTGGGATGATCCAAACGAATTAGTTCAAAGGTTACGTTTACTAATTGCTTGTCAGAAAGCTGGTCATACAGGACATCAAAATGAGATAAATTCTATTATTGAAGAATTACATGAAGCTAGAATTATAATATAAAAAAAATGACGTCAAATATTAATTTTGTGACTGATAAGAAAAGACAAGTTGTTGAAGAACTACATAAACCGGCGAGAATTAATTTTAAACGACGTAGAGTTATAATAAAATCTTTAAATGATTTATTTCAAGCTGATCTCGTGGAAATGATACCATATTTTAAAGAAAATAAAGGTTATAAATATATTTGAGTTGTAATTAATTGTTTTTCAAAGTTTGTATGGGCATTTCCTCTGAGAAATAAATCAGGTTTAGAAGTTGCTAAAGCGATGGAAAAAGTTTTTAAAGTAGAAATACCTAATAATCTACAAACAGATTTAGGTACTGAATTTTTTAATAAAGTTTTTAAAAAAGTACTTGTAAAATATAATATTAATCATTATAACGTATTTAGTGAAAAAAAGGCTTGTATTGTTGAAAGAGTCAATCGTGCACTTAAAAGTATGATGTGGAAAGAATTTAGCTTACAGAGGAATTATAAATGGATCGAGTTATTACCAAAAATAGTAGCGAAATACAATAATACAAAACATAAAAAATAAAAATGAAACCTTTTGATGTTAATAAAAGAAATGAAAAGCATTTATTGCAAACAGTTTACAATCATATAAAGGTAACTGATAACAATTCAAAGTTTAGAGTAGGAGATCATGTTCGAATATCAAAAGTACGAGGGGTTTTTGATAAAAAATACTTACCTAATTGGTCAACTGATATATTTACAATTAAAAAAGTTAATTTCACGAATCCTGTAACATATCTATTACAAGATATTGATAACAAAGATGTTTTAGGTGGATTTTATGAACAGCAATTACAAAAGGTAAAATATGAAGATATCTATTTAGTTGAAAGAATTATAAAACGTGATAAAAAGAAAAAAAAGTTTATGTAAAGTGGCTTGAATTCAGTACTAAACATAATAGTTGGATACGTAGTGATAACGTAGCATAAGTATTCTTTAAAATAGTTATATATAAGCAAAAAATTGTTGCACCATCAGTCATTCTTATTAAAAAATTGATGTCTACAAGAATAAACAGTCTTATTAGTATATTAATCCTAACACTAATAATTGTACAAGCAACTAGTATTTGGGTTAATGAAATCGAATATAATATTGAAAATGAATCTTTTTTTATATACGAACAACACGTAGACTCTGTAATTATTAACGAATATCCTGCTTTCTATCCAGAAAGTCGGATAGCTAGAGGTTAGTAGAATAAGGAATCTTTTATGTATAATATTATAATATAACTATTTTTTATATTTTGTAGAAACACCTATTATTGAAACAATATGTAGGGAAAACAAAACTGTTGGATATGTTATTGGTCAATATGAAAATTATTATCCGGTCTCTCCTTTTAAGACAATTATGTGGTGTGGCAATTATGATTTCAAAGAATTTATAGGTGACAATCGTTGTGTTTATTTCCGTGACTACTGGTGGGAAAATGCAGATCAGTTTTATTTTGATATAGAACATACTAATGACTTTAATTTTATTAAAAATATAATCTGTTTTATGTATATACCTAAAGAGTGAATAAATAATAATCTGTTTTATGTATATACCTAGAGAATAAATAAAGGGATTGTTATGTATTTATATTATAATTTGATTCTTGTAAAATAAAAAAATATTTGCTGTGTATTGTTTTTTTATTAACATAATTATTAACATTATAATAAAAATATTAGACTTTGTCTTGTGTTAAAATATCAAAATTCGTATTATCAGAATCTTGTTTGTCTTCTTCTACTAGGATAATTCCATCATCATCCAAACCATCATCAAGAATAATTTTTTTATATTTCACTAAATTTTTAGTTGGTTTTTTACAGTCAGAAGTAGACTGCAAACATAATTTTTTAAATTTATTATAAAATTTACACTAGAAACAGAACAAAACAGGGCTATAAACTTTCTAGACTTAAATATCAAGATTAACGCAGACAATCTATTTGAATTTTCCATATACAGAAAACCAACACAAACAGACATAACAATACCAAATGAATCTTGTCACCATAATACACATAAAATAGCAGCCTACAGATCATTAGTACACAGAGCTTTAACTATTCCACTAACAAAATCAGATTTTAACAAAGAGATATCAACCATTAAACAACTAGCACATGCAAATCATTACAATCCGAACATGATTGACACTTTAATTAAACAAAAAGATTATAGGTTAGCTATCAAAAGAATATATCCCATTGACAATCAAACAGAAGACACAAATTACATATCTATACCATATTTTAGCAAAATACCAGAAAAAATTGCACATATACTAAGAAAAACCAACAATTATAAAATAACATTTAAAACCAACACTAACACTTTTTCATTTTTATTTAATGCTAAAGACATAACACATGATATCATGAAATCGGGCATTTACCGTTTAAATTGTTTTTTTTTGTAGTTCGGTATATATTGGACAAACACTTCGAAATTTTGACATAAGATATAAAGAACACGTACGTCATTACAAAAATAAACATCCTGAAAAATCGAATTACGCCAAACACCTTTTAGAACAAAATCACACAATGACTCCTCAAAATAATATTAAATTCCTACATTTTTGTAATAACAAACGCAAATTAGACATTTTAGAAGCCTTTGAGATATACAAACACAAACTCAGGGTACCTTTAATGAATGAACAACTTGAACTCAGTAATTCTCCGTTACTGGAAGTATTAGATATTTAATTATGATTATTATTATTATTTTATCTAGTTACCTATTTTGTATCTACCTTAGCGACGTGTTTGTTTATAATTATATTACCTTTGATAATGACAGCATAGCTGTCGAAACAATATTGTCAGGTTGTATTTTAATAAAACTGTGAAACTTTTAATAATCTTTATTTATTTCATAATTTTTTTGATTGTTGAGAAGATGTACCATCATTTTCTTCTATTGCTTCCGATGGATTGTCATCTACGTTAAACCTATAACGTTTTAAGGCCGATTTGAAGATTTCCAACTCTTGTTGATTTTCTAATTTAGTTCGCATGTATCGAATTGGTAGATTTCCAAACTTTTTCTTAAGAGTTTCCTTTTTAGGTGAATATGTTAATGATATAAAAATCTTAACTCTCCTGATTTTTATTTCCTTTATACCATACCTAATAAAAAAGAAATTAATAAAAAAAAATTATAAAAATATTAACTAAAAAGAAAATAAAAAGTAACTTACTGAAATATTTGTTTTATTATTACATATGCTTCTTTGATAGGTAGTGAAATAGGATCTTCACTAAGTACAATAATAGTACATGGTATAGTAGCCATTTTCTATTCTGTTCTTAATAACTTTACAACTAATACTCTATTTTAGTTAACGCATGTATTTATATGACATGGTTAATAAAAATGAAAAAAGTCTACAACTTTGTAACTGTAAGACTCGTGTACTTTTTTATATTTTAATTTTTAAACATTTTAAATAACATATTTACTTAAACACAGCGTTTTTTTTAAATCTACTTATATAATCACTAATTTAAGACTCATCTACTTTTTTATATTTACTTTTAAAACATTTTAAATATGTATTCAAAAATATCATCTTCTTAAAAAAATTGATAAATTAAACTATCTGTATCAGTGTACAATAGTTTAACCGTAGTAGCCATTTTCTATTCTGTTGCTAATAGCTTTACAACTAATACTCTATTTTAGTTAACGCATGTATTTATATGAAATGCATCTTATTAAACAAAATTGGTTAATAAATGAAAAAGTCTACAACTTTGTAACTGTAAGACTCGTGTACTTTTTTATATTTTAATTTTTAAACATTTTAAATAACATGTTTACTTAAACATTTTTAAAATCTGCTTGTATATGGTTAATAAATGAAAAATCTGCAACTTTGTAACTGTAAGACTCGTGTACTTTTTTAAACATTTTAAATAACATGTTTACTTAAATAAACATTTTCAAAATCTGCTTGTATATGGTTAATAAATGAAAAAACCTGCAACTTTGTAACTGAGACTCGTGTACTTTTTTAAACATTTTAAATAACATGTTTACTTAAAGCGTTTTCAAAATCTGCTTGTATAATCACTAATTAATTTGTAAGTTAACACTCGTGTACTTTTTTATATTTAATTTTTAATCATTTAAAATAACATGTTTACTTAAAGGAAAAATGTTCAAAATCTGCAAGTTAAGACTACTTTTTTTAGATAACATATTTACTTAGATAAGAAATTTTGCTGACATTGTTTTATAATAATTCATTTAACATGTTTACTTAGACAGAAATATATATAATCTGCAAATTTAAAAACTGAACAAACAGATCTTTCCTATTATTGATAATAATAACATCTTACGGAAAGAGAAGTATACAGTGTGTACACAGTATACATATATAAAGTACTAGTGTTCAGGATAAAAGTTTGCACACTGGAATCTGAAGAAGGTTGGGTAAGCAGGCAACTACCAGACAGGGAACCAGACATGTTTTGCCTCGAAAAAGAAGATTTTGATAGCAAGGAGGATACCATTCCAGAATCTGGTATTGTAGGAAAAGTTCGTACGGTATGTTGTCGCAGTTCAAATTCACCATGGCCGAAATGTGTAATGGTGTTCGAACGTCTACGAGAAGGAGCTGCATGGCCGAAAAGTATGACTGAAGCAGCCTGTGGAATGAATGTTCAAGCATATGAAGATCTAATTATCCCAGTAAGAGGTACTGCACAGATAAAGTTGGGGTATAGTGTAAAGTTACCTTCTAGTTATTATTTGAAAGTAGCTTTACGTAGCAGTGTCTTCGCAAGAGGACTTGTTTGCGATGGTTACATCGATGGTGACTACAAAGGAGAGTTATTTGTACAAATAGCAACTATACTGATTCTCCAGTTTACATTCAACGCGGAGAACGTATCGCTCAACTTATTTTGAAGCGGTACTACGCCAGCAATAAGGAAGATGGGTATATGTCTAGAGGATTGCGTCATGGATCAACTAATAGTACTAAGGGTTTACCTGTATTATGTGATCATAATAAAAAACCAAGAATGTAATCTATTTGTTTAAGAAATTTTAATCCTAGTGAAGTGTTAATCATTAACATTTTTTTAAATATACATATAATATATAGATAACCTTTAAATAATTAAAATAGAAATCATTTGATAGAAAGACGTTGATATAAGTGTAGTTTTATTGAAGAATTATGAAAAACAGAAACCATGAGTTCTGAACAAATTATCAATGGTTTTATTAAAGAAACTATAAAGAAAATGGAATTGGTAAGTAAATTAATTAAAACAAAAGAGGAATATAAACAATATATTACTTTTTTACGTAGAACTATTCTTTTAGTTAAAAAATGTATTAAAAATAAAGCTACTTGTGTAAAAAATTTCTTAAAAGTTGAGGCAGGCTTGGCACTTTTAAAATATTATCGTGAAAGTTTTAAAACTCAATCAAAAAATTTTAAGCGTCAAGCAAAAGGATTAGTTTGGCAAGATGTTGAGTCATGTTTTAAAAATAGGATAAAAACAGGAATAATAACTAATATTTCAATAAAGGAACCCATAGAGTTTTTTAAAAAAGCATTTCGAAGTTTTTCTATTAAAATTAAAAAGGAATTAAAAAATTTGTTATTAAAAGTAAATGTAATTTTTACCGGAAATTTTATAAAAACTCAAACTGGAGAAACAGATATTAAACATTTTTCTACTAAAAATAATGTAATTGATAATAATACAAATTTAAAGAATTGGTATGAAGAACATATAAAAAGCAAGATATTAACAAAATTGGAAGAGTTTCAAGAACGTGATAGCGGTTGGGCTCTTTATGAAATTTTACATTTGAAAGTTAATATTAATAACTACTCACCAATAAATTCTGGTTTTTCAACATATGTCGATTTACCAAAATTTATACAAAGAACAAGAAGAGTAATAAATATTAAAAATTCGGATATATATTGCTTTTTATGGTCAATTGTATGTGGTTTACATCCACCTACTAAAGATAAGAATTGTTCAAGAGTTTCATCATATCCACATTTTAGTAATGTTTTAAATTATGATGGAATTGATTTTCCTATTGCTTTAGATAGTGTTCCAAAATTTGAAAAGCTCAATGAAATATCAATTAATATCTTTACAAGTCAAAAAAGGGAAATATTACCACTATGTCTTAGTAAAACGAATTTTTCAACTCGTATAAATTTGCTTATGGTTCCATGTAATACTAACAAAAACTTTAGTGAAAAAATTTTAGTGAAAATAATTTATATCATTTCGCATACATTAAAAATTTATCCCGATTATTAAATAAACAAGTAGGGCATATAAAAAATAAAGAATTCTATTGTGAAAGATGTTTAAATCATTTTAAAACAAATTTAGCATTAGAGAAACATTTCATAGATTGTAATAATTTAAATAAAACGAAAATAAGCCTAAGGAAAATGAAAAAATTATGAAATTTAAAAATTTTAAAAACAAAATACCTGTGCCTTTTGTTATCTATGGAGGTTTGGAAAGTATATTACATAAATATAACGATTCTGAATAAACTCCTAAAATAAAAAAATATTATAAACATACCATTTAGTATTGCATTTTACCTTAAATGCTCATACAAAAAATCTCTTTCAAAATTCTATTCAAACACAGGAGAAAATTGTGAATTATGGTTTGTTAAAGAGCTTGAAAAAATTGCACATCAGATACAATCAATTTTTATTAATAAACTTCCTATGAAACCTTTAACAGTTGAACAAATAAATAACTTCAATTCATCAAATGATTGTCACATTTGCTCAAAATCATTTCTCCCAAATGATATAAAAATAAAAGATCATGATCATTTAACCGGTGAATATCGAGGTGCAACGCACAATTATTGCAACTTAAATTATAAGGATTCTCATGTAATTCCAATAGTCTTTCATAATTTATCAGGATATGACAGTCATTTTTTAATAAAAGCTCTCAGTAAAGAAATTAAGGGAAATATTAGTTTACTTCCTGTTAATAAAGAAAAATATATATCATTTACAAAATATATTGAAAATACTAGTATTCAATATAGATTTATAGATTCTTACAGGTTTATGCCAAGCAGTCTCGATAAAATTATCCTCATACTTAAATGATAATCAGAAAATTATTACAAGAAAACATTATAACAATGAAAAATAATTTCAACTACTTATTCGGAAAGGAATTTTTCCGTATGAATATTTAGATTGTTGGGAAAAATTAGAAGATACTGTTTTACCACCACAAAAAGCTTTTTTTAGTAGAATTAATAATGAAGGAATTTCAAAGATCGAATACAAACATGCATGGAACGTTTGGAACATATTCAAAAATTAAAACTTTAAAAGAATACGCAGAATTGTATTTAAAAATGGATGTGCTTCTTCTCGCGGACGTTTTTGAAAATTTCAGAATAACTTGTATGACAACATATCATTTGGACAGTCTTCATTATTTTACAGCACCAGGATTAGCATTTGATGCAATGTTAAAAATAACAGATGTAAAGTTAGAATTATTAACAGATGTTGATTTAATTATGTTTATAGAACGCGGAATACAAGGTGGTATTTCACAATGCTCTAATCGGTATGGTAAAGCTAATAATAAATATATGGGTGACAATTATAACCCAAATAATCCATCATCATATCTTATGTATTTCGATGCAAATAACTTGTATGGAGCAGCTATGAGTTATCCTTTACCTTGGGGTGGATTTCAATGGATTAAAGATGAAGAATTATATCAAGAAAATTTTAATAAAATTGTTTATGATAATGATGACAATAGTGATAGTGATATTGGTTATATCTTTGAAATTGACATTGATTATACTAAAGAGCTATTTGAAACTCACAAAGATTTACCCCTTTGTCCAGAACATGCTGTTCCACCAACATCAAAATCAAATATCCCAAAATTATTAACAACTTTATATAACAAAAAAAGGTATATTATTCACTATAGAAATTTAAGACAAGCAATTAAATTAGGTTTAAAAATTCAAAAAATTCATAGATGTGTTAAATTTAATCAGTCATGTTGGTTAAAAAAACATATTGATTTAAATACAAATTTAAGAAAAGAATGTAAAAATGATTTTGAAAGAAACTTATAAATTAATGAATAACGCTGTATTTGGTAAAACAATTAAAAATGTTTTAAAATATAAAGACATAAAATTAGTAACTAAATGGTTAGGACGATACGGTGCTAAATATTATATATCACAACCAAATTTTCACAGTTGTACAATTTTTGACAAAAATATGGTAATCATTGAAATGAAAAGATTAAATGTAAAATTTAATAAACCTATATACGTAGGTTTATCAGTATAAGAAATTTCAAAAACAATTTTATACAATTTTCATTATAATTACATTTTAAAAAAATTTGGGGATAAGGTTAAACTATTGTACACTGACACAAATAGTTTAATTTATCAATTTTATGTAGATGATATTTATGAACACATAAAGGAAGATATTTACAAATTTGACACTTCTGATTATCCTCCAGACAATATCTACAAAATACCATTAAAAAATAAAAAAGTTATAGGTTTAATGAAAGATGAAAATAATGAAACCATAATGATTGAATTTATAGGATTGCGGTCAAAAATGTATACATTCAAATTACATCAAGTTGAATCAAATGTGGAAGTTTATAGAAAAAAATTAATTGATAAAGGTGTAAACCATGAGGAAATAGAAAACGCTATTATCAATTTTGGAATTACAAAAAAAGCAAAGGGAATTAAAAAGTCTGCTTTAAAAACAATTAAATTTGATGACTATTTTCAATGTCTATTTAATAACATATCCATATAAACTACTCAAAATTTAATTAGATCAAAAAAACATCATGTATATACAATTGAACAAAAAAAAGTAGCACTTAGTCCATATGATGATAAAAGGATTATAAATTATATTACAACTGATACATTACCGTGGGGTTTTCATGATAAAATTGTTTAAAAAAGGATCCTCTTTTGTTTTTTTTTAATTTATTTTCCTTTTTTTCATAAACCAAAGAATATTATATGGAATATTGTTAAACAAAAAGATCGCTTTATGAAAATAGAACGAGTGACTACTTCACGCAAAATCTGCCCCACTTCTGTTCCTTCTTCAAGAAACATAATAGAAGATCTAACACAAATCTCCTACAGTTAAGCTTATATACTTTATTAACATACTGTAGAATATTTCTATCTTGTGCAGAAGAGAAAAATAAAACAAAGGGTAAGAAAAGATGCCTATACCTGTTAAGTACATGTGTCCTAAGTGTAAGGGTGAAACTGATCAACAACAAACTGCATGCCTTCCTTGTTCCTATCAAACATTTAGAAAAATAATACTAAAAGATAAGCATGTACCTTTCAGTTATTACAATTATTATCCAAAAGACGATAAAAACTAAAATCTAAAAAAGTAAGTTAAAAATTTTTTAACTTACTGTTTTTAACTTTAAAATTTAACTTTTTTTTTCTTTACAGCCTTCAAAGTGTTTATCGTGGACATTCAAGGCTTCCAGTGGAAACAAAGCGATTTTTTCATAAGAGAAGTTGCAATTCTAAATACTGATTCAGGTGTAACATATCATACTTTTATTAATTTACCATCAATTAGTGAATGGTTAACAGATGAAATGAAAAATCATATTAAATGGACTGTAAATAATATCCATGGATTAGATTGGACCACTACAAGGAATAGCTTTCTTCCTCATGAACATTTATCTTTCTATATAAAAAATATTATTCAAAATGATGTTATACTAGTCAAAGGAACAAGTAAAAAGGATGTATTAAATAAATTATTACATAATCAAAATATTGTTGTAGATATTGAAACATTAGGCTGTTCTTCTATATGTAATTTAATAAAATGTTATGACTATAATAAATATCATTGTAATCAACATGTATATAATAATCTAAGATGTGCATATGAACATGTAAAAACTTTATATCTTTGGTATATAACTAAATTCAAAATAAATATTTAAAAAATCAATGTTATTTTTATTTATTATAAAAAAGAGTGAGTACACAGGATAATCTCAAACTAAAAATACTTTATTTAAATATACTTTTAATACAAGCCTGTTGAGCCTCGCTGGCGGAGAGGATAGAATAGTCTGGATATAATACAAGGAACGTGCGTTCGAATCTCAATAAGACTAACTTTGTTTTTTATAAAAGTGTTGCTCCTCTAATATAGATAACCAAACATACATTCATGCACTAATTCCTCGTAAGTATGCAACCAACAACACGTTTACACCCCTTCAACAACCTAATAATACAATATTCTATCAGTTAAAACACCTGTCTACAAGAATTACCTGTACAGGTAAACCGCACCGTTTAAGAACTCACATTATCAAGACAAGCTTCAGCTCCCCTAGATTTACCCCTAAAAAACCCTCTGGTCATTGTCGACAGCATCACCTATACTCTTGTACTTCTTTATATGCAAGAATAACCTTGAAAGAATAATCTACTTGCACTCCTTTACTGCTGCTGTTGCTGCTTCTACCTTTACATTTTTTTTCTTTTTACACAACCTTCTTACCTAACTCCTCACCTGAATAATTTACACCTAATTCTTTCTACAACCACCTCAACATCACCTTCTGGTCATTGACAATAACCCTCCCCCTTAAAACTTTCTGGTTATTGTCTGCATCTTATACAAGAACTACTTCTTCACGACCTTTAAGAACTTCTTTGTGACCTTCAACGTTACTTAAGACGTTATTGCGTCATGCTCCGGATGGACAAGACATCCGACTGTCGCAGTAACCGCCCAGCTATACTACTTATTAATTTTTTTGGAAAAATTATTCCTAACAAATTTAACACCCTTGTTATGTGAAATGTTTGGTGTCAATTCTTTTTCATCGTTTTTGCCAACAACTTTCTATTTTGCAGATCGCGTGTAATTTTTGCATAAACAAACTTCCTAAACATTCAAAAATTTTCAGATTATAATTTTATGCATTAAAATCTATCAACTGCATATTTTTTACATTTTCATCATTTTATTGAAATTAATATTGATAGCGACAAGTGGCTGTGGTGCAATCTATATTTATCGTATACCATAAGATGTTTAAAACTTGCAGATTTCACCCTTGCTTCAAATATCTATGATCTTGGTCTTGAACCTTAAAAATTAGAAAGAAGATGCGCCATACGTATATGACAAATATAGATGCCACGACAGCCAGCTGTAGCTATCAATGTTAATTCCACGAACGAATATGTAGTGGATTGACATGAGATGCACGCATTTAAATATGGCCACCCCTGCTGACGAGGCTAGATAAAGACGAATAAATATTGTCTAGGGGGTAATTGTGTTTGAATTCCTGCATCTCTAGTAATATACTTTTGGAACCTTATACCTAAGAATCTTACACCTTATGTATTTTTATTATACATTTAAAGAAAGGTTCTTTTTTGTCAGGTTCTTTCCTCGCTAGAATGAATTTCGTAACTTAAATTTTGCACCGCTCAGTGGCGCCTGCTGTAACGCCGTATAAACACCACTACAGCGTAATTGCGCTTTCTGGTCGTCAATTTCCAAAGTAGGGCACATACTCCGAAAAAGCTGTTATATTATATGTATGGATAAGGATGTACTATATGAGAGGTACAGAATTTCAAACAGAACACTCATAGACAATTGTTTCGTTCTCACTACGGGTTCATCAATAAAGGAGGTTTTGTTTGATACCCTAAATCTCTCAACTTGAGGTTTCTATTAATACAAATCGCGAAATAACAATGGTAGAAAAAGACTCTAGTGACGACATCTATTTGATGTTAACTAAGTCTCTTAAGTTAACTAACTTGGTAGTCCATGATCGTACCTGGACTGGATATAAACAAAAAGTGTCTTGGGTGGTGTCAGATAGATGTTACTAATGGCGTCTTTCGCTCATGGCCAACTAAAATCAGAATAGTCAAGGATACATACATACAGCAGTCATCGTCACCTCGATTATTTTGTGTACGTTAACCTGAGCCATCTATCTTCGAAGTTATGCTTTTTCTAAACATCACAAATGTCAAAAACCTTTTTAGAAATTCTTTTTCATTTTTTTTACAAATTATTAAAAAAGAGTTTAGGAAAATTAAAGCAAAACTTATCAATAAATGGCGGTAATTACCGAAGATTAATGAGAAAAAGAAAAAGATGATTGCGACGGCTGTATGTAGTCTTGATTACATTGATTTTAGTTAGCCATGCTTTCGCTTTTAGTGTTATTTCGCTTCTTCTCCCTTCTTCGATCTCTGGAGGGATACGGACCTGGGACCTATTTTATTACGATTGGTGTTGGTACGAGCCGTTTTTACACGAAGGCTGAACAAAGGGCAGTCTAGCTCACGAAGAGGGAGAGAGACGCGAGTGTTATTATTAACAACCACAGGTAATTATTGCGTGGTTGCTGGTATCGACTGCTTAACAGGCACATACGACAGTACGGTGCAGTGTACCGAACCTTTATATGTTGATGAGAAATTTGATTTAGCCGATCCCGGGGATCGAACTCGGACCGCTTGCTTGAGAATTGAACTCTTTACCGAGCAGATTCCACTTCACGTAATGTCAAATGTCAACAATTTTTAACATTTAAGATTTAGCGAGATCTTTTATGTATCAATTTCTTGCTGCTTTATTATATCACAGGATATATTACCTGTGTTGCGATTTTCATTTATGACTATTAATAATAATAATAATTGCTACTACCCATGGCCTAGCAAACTGGGCCAGAGAAGCTATGAAGCTTGTACGGCAGGGGTGATTATTATTATTATGCAGACCCATCGTACGGTTGCAGCCGACTTACAGATGATATAGCACAAATCCCACCTTTATGTTACAGCTAAGGAGAAGTGAAGAAAACCTTATCCAGATCTGTCGGTACCGGAATTTGATTCCGGTGTGCTTGGGTGAGATACCAGCACGCTGGTCGCTAGACTACCAAAGCTAACCCATGTTAATTCCAAGTCCAAGATTGTTCCGATGGTATAGACAAATAAGTTTGATATAAAATTGGACTAAGAATCTAGTTTTTACGACAATAATTATTTAACGATTTCCACACCTCTTCAGTAATTGTAGTGTAAATTGAGGCCAATGTATAAAATAAGATACAAGCATGCGAATAAAAGCAGTGGTATCCGTATCTAAGTACAACGCCCAATTTTACCAAAGAAGTTTTTAGAACTGATGTTAACAAGAGTAGTAAACAAATCCTTGAGGATAACAATAAACAAAGCGATTACGCTGGGGGTGCCAATGATATTAAAAATTACATAGTCATCTTTTTTTTTAAGTACGTAATCAATGTTAAAGTAGAAAACTAATGCGTATGTGATTTTGTTTTAAACAATGAATGCTCAAAAACATTCTAATAACTTAACCAGATAGAAGATTCCTTATCTATTGTTTGACGTTACTAAAGCCCTGTTTCATTATTTATTAAACTAAGTACTAAACCTTGCTTTGATATTTACGCTTTATCTCGAAACTATTTAGTTAATTAATTCGGAGTAAATCCTCACGTCGTATGTTGGCCTGCAGCATAACCTCTATGCTTTGTATCCTGCCTTATTGCATAATATTGCATATATGCATGCTGTGATGAAAATTGATAACTTACCAAACTAGAAACAACAGTTGTTCGAGTCTCCGAGTTCTTTGTAAATAGTTGTATAAAATCTACTCAACTACAAAATGCTATAATGTGCCTACTAGTAAATTACAAAATACCTAAAAGATGAAATATTAAAAGCTTTTAATTATTTTTTCAGTCATTTAGAGAATTTTTACAACTTACAGTACGGCTGTTAAAATTAACTAGAATCCACTAAAGCTAACGAATCTACGCCTAGAATTCGTGACGTCACGGTAGTCGCCGAGAGAATAAGTTGGAAATATACAAAACACCAAATTGACCTTCATAGTTAATTCTTTATTTATTTAAATTCGAAATTTAATACATACTATTAGTTGCAAAAATGTTAGTAGTGATTTTTAATTGCAATTGACATATTAATGAAGACAAAACTTAATTGCAACTAAGTTTAGTTGAGGTTTGCAATTAAAAGGTTAGTTGGAATTTTAGTTAACTAGATAAAAAAATCAAAAAAAGTGAAACATATGAACATATTTATGTATTTTTTGTGAAATAAAACGTATCCCAGCAGAAAACAATGTTTAAAATTGAAAAAGCGAGATTTCACAAGAAACAATTAATCCTTATAAACAGTAATGAATAAATAGATACGTGAATTTCTTTAGATTAGTTTGTTCAATAGAAGAAGCAGGGATTAAAACGTTTCGTTGTTTACGCTTGTAAAATATGCTCTAAATGTGTGTTCGGATGTGAATTATACAACAAAGAGGAAATATGAGTGGAAAATTATTACTAATGCAAAGACTCGTTTCTATGACGCAATAGCATTTGAAGAAAGATAAATTTAATTACAGTGAGAAAGTCAAAGAGGAAATCCATGGTTTTCAAAAACTTACTAGGAATTAAAAAACGTTTAGTTGGTTGACGACTAACATGTAGACACCTTTTGATGTCACCATTGGTGTCTTTTAACATTAATGGTAATTCGCAGCATGTATATTAGCTCCGTTGGGTATGTGAAATATACGAGCGCACTATCTTCGACTGATGAGAGCTAATACGTTCGAAATTCGAATCTCGAAGTGCCGCTCGTGGATTTTTACATACTCATTATTTTAGTAGGTTTCTCTTCGTTTTATTTTGATTTTAACATTTGTGTTATTTATATAAAGATAGTAAAACACATAAGATTTTTCTTGAATTTTTTTTTATTTCACACCTACACTACGGGGGAACCAACTGCTAAGGTCATCTGTCCCCCATCTAACATGCAACACGAATACACACACCCATAGTTGAGGTGACGGAATTTTCCAATTAGAAAAATTCCGTCGCCCCAAGTGGGATTCGAACCCACGACCCTTGTAACACGAGTGATGCACTGACACCACTAGTCCACCACCGGCCCTTTTCTTGAATTAAATACATTTCTGACGATCATATTTGTCGATCTAACACGTTTGAGGGGTGAGATTTTTAGATCTTATGTTGCTCTTTGTATGAAAAACAAAGGATGTAGACTAAGCGCTTCGAATTGCATCTACAATTAACTCCTGTATTAAGAATTCCCAATCTAATTCTAAAGCAGGTGCTTTTCTAAATTCTGCTTCTAATAAAATATTAATAAATCTAATAATATATATTATATAATTAGGAGATCAAGCGATACTTTAAATCCGAGAAGATGTATTATAACGCCGAGGCGCTAGCCGAGGCGTTATAACATCTTCGAGGTATACATCTATAACAAACTGTATACATATATAACATC
Source organism: Agrypnus murinus (assembly GCA_929113105.1). Classification (NCBI taxonomy): domain Eukaryota; kingdom Metazoa; phylum Arthropoda; class Insecta; order Coleoptera; family Elateridae; genus Agrypnus; species Agrypnus murinus. The sequence continues at coordinate 142,320,357 of OV816026.1, forward strand.
TTCGAGTTATAACATCTTCTTTTATTTTATTTCGTATTTCAATCCTAATTTCTCCCTTTTAAAATTCATCCGAATTTATTGTATAAAGAAGCAAGTTGCCTTGTCTGCGTCGTTATACGTGTAACCAAGGAGATTTGTAAAGCAGCATGTCACGTGTGGTTGTTATGCACGTTGCCAACAACAACGGAGATCAAGAACGTCTTGAACTCCGGTGTCATTGCCAACGGAGATAAAGATACTTTATTTTACTAATTGTGGTATATAAACAATTGTTTGAAATACGAAATGAAATAAAAAATTATTAAAAATTATTAGTACGGAGATAGCAAGTCATCTTCAAATTAATAAAGACAAAGTCCTGTTCTGATTTATGGGTTCATAGTTTCTGAATGTAACCAACGATTTCAAAGGTTCTGGTCAAATTTACGACTTCAAAGTTAGGTAATTCTGATGTTATTTGACAGACTTTGTATTTATGGCTCGCGTTTGGTGTCGTTACACTTTAACTGGACTGGTCTCAGACTGTATCACCAGGTGCTTCTTCTTCGATAGTCGTATTGCACTGTGGATTTGATGCCGCAAGAGCAACCATGTGAATGACCAGTAGTTGGAGTCACTTCGGTGACTTAAGATCTATAGATATGGCCGATCCCAAGAAGGCTACTCCATGGAATCACTTTATAAGTGATTCGAATAAACAGCCCTTCACACTAAGACAACCCCACCTCCTAGTTGGTATTGAACGGGCCTCTAGTTCAAGCTAGAATCGGACGGTGCACTGTCGAAGGCCCGCCAAGCTTAGTTATGATAGGATGGGGTGGCTAACTTCTGGGATATCCTAAGCAGACCCAGTTTCTAAGTCCCAGCCACACTTGAGGTTGGAGTCGTCTGGGCAGTGAAAGCCCGCAAGCTGGACTAGGGATGATAGGACTTCCTCGGAGGCGAACTCCGACGAACGTTAATTGCTTCGGCACTAGCCTGGAGAGCTAGTAGAGGGTGGTAATACAACCTCGCTCCAACCAGTGAGTATTAGTAAGTCTGTTAAATGTATCTGACGCGCTAATTGAGCGGAACTCATTTCGTAGTCCTCTAAGGGGGACCGTGGTCATAAATTTAACGCAGGTAGGACACGTTAAACAAAAAAATGGAGACTTTTTATTTATGTAAAACCGCCACTTATTTGTGTTAGAAATTGAAATAGATTTTCAGCTTAACTGTCAGTAGAAGGGCGGAAGGAGTAGATCTAAACTACAGCTTACTTAACTCTCATTTACTGAAAACCTCTTACTGAACTAAGACGAAACTGGTATATGTAGAACCGATTGCTGCTAGTTGTGATCTATTGATTTCCGCGATCTTGTGACCAAGAAATTAGCTTCTTTACTCGAAGCAAAGTTTCGTTGTAGCTTACTATATGAGATGTGCATTAACTATCATATACTATACGCTATGTGTCCAGGCATCATATTAATTTAGAATGGAACAAATTTCGAAGAACTCTAAAACGTGTCTTTTAGATGCATAATAGTAAAAATGGAAATATGAAAAAATATGAACTAGTGGTGAATACACCCGATGTATCTAGAGAGCGAAGTCATGTCCCAAGCAGCATTTTTTAGTCACCGCTACGTACCAGCAACCACCGGTGGAACTATAAAGTTTTTGCCGTTAGTCAACAGAACGTAATTGCTACGGTATTGTTATGTGCCTGGAACCAAAATGGGGAACAATTCTCGGGTAGTAGATACGTTGCAGTAACCTCTCCGGAACTTGTCCAGCTACCTTTAGGCTACGTAGCGGGAACGTGGCGGCGTAGTAATTGCTACTTTCGTGGAACTTTTTTTCTCTTTGATACATCGTGTCGCGTAGTTGCTCTCTCTTACTCTTGCAACTTAACAACTTCTTTCACTTTCTCTACTATTGCTGCTGTCGTGTCACAAAATTGATTACTATTTTATTTGTAATACGTACATAATACATAAAGAGATGAAATGTTTCGTTATTTTGTCAGCCTAGCATACCAAAATTATAAACCATCGCAACTTTTCTGTTAAATGCGATGATGATAGATCGAAAAATAATAACGCGCCCTTTAAATATATTTTTTAATAAAAAATGTCTTGAATAAAATATGACAAAAATACTTATAAATTGATAAACATGATAGAAACCATTCTACTTTATTCCTAAGGCACAATCTGGCATCGATTTGTTATCTTTATTGAGTGTTATAGTAAAACAATTTTTAACAATTGCAACAAATTGCAAATTGATTAATAACCTTCAACATTTTACAAGTAATTATGGAGTAGTTTTGAAAAAGTCACCTTAAAGTAGTATTAACTGTAAAATGTGTGTCTAAAGTTTGTGCCACTTTATAAACAGTAGCGGGAACTAAACAAATTCTACTTCTAGGATGTTGTTACCACGAAGTACAAACTAAGTTTAAAAATTCTGGAACTTTCAAGTGACTCTGACTATAAAACGACGTCAACGTTTCCGTAGCCGCTTTCTAGCTTCTAATGTCACTGCAAAATTCCCATTGGAACTTAACCTCAAATTTAAACGTCAATCGTAAACAAACAACTAATATTTTTTTACTGATTGCTACTTAATAACAATTATTATTTAATGATGGCTTATTTTAAAGTTGTAGCGAAGAAAGAAAAAAGGGGAATATATTTCACCTTTGTTTACTACATGATGGTTTACCAGTGATCTCATCCCTATTTTTTTCTCTTTTGTATTGTAAGTAGTTGATTTTGTTTCCACTGATTTCACCTAACTGCTGTTTTAATTTGCTATATTGGGGCCGGCAGTGGACGAATAGTGTCAATGCATCACTCGTGTTCCAAGGGTCGTGGGTTCGAGTCCCACTTGGGGCGACGGGATTTTTCTAATTGGAAAATTTTGCCACCTCAACTATAGGTGTGTGTATTCGTGTTGCATGTTAGATGGGGGACATATGACCTTAGCTGTTGGTTCCCCCGAAGTGTAGGCGTGAAATAAAAAAAATGCTATAAAAGGTTAACGTATATCTAAAATTCTTCTTTTTTCTTATTGCATTTGCCTTTGACATTTTTATTAAAAACTTGCAAAACCACTACCACTGCAAAAACACAATTAACCTCCAAATTCCAAACTAACCTACAGGAGATATGCCTCTTTAGAAGTTACTGTCACTTCATTGTAATTTTTTTATAGTAACTGACACTTTCTATTAATTCTGAAGCAAAATTACTTTCAAGTGATTCTCCTGGGCAGCATAAACGTTTTACGCTTATGCTACCTGCTCGAAAGTTTTATTTTCAATACTACTGTATAGTTCAGTACTTTAAAGGTTAAGCAATGGTTTCAGAGCGGTGGCAGAAACTTTAGGTGCTACTTTAAAGTTTTAAAAACTTTAAAGTAGCTTCTAAACTAGCTAAGAAATAGGTTATCAAATGGTGAAAACGGCATCAAAATTTGTTCAGTGGTTCTCGAAATTCAACAGTTTTTACAGAAACTGAGCTTATACTTATATTTTATTATATTTATTATATTTAACTACAAAGTTAAAGGGGGCACGCTGATTGACAGCGATGGCGTGTTTTTAGCTGCGGTGCCTCCACACAACGTTGATTTCCCAACGAATATTATGCTAATATAAAATACATTATATAAAAAAAACTACATATATAATTAAAATAACTATATTATCTATTCTCTTTGAACACGCCTGCCATTTGTTTAAAGTTATTTTGAAAAATGGCCAACTTATGTGTTTTTATAGCATTTATTTGAGCAAAAAATGTTTGGGGTTTATTAGTAATTACGAAGAAAGGCATTGCTAATTATGAATCAAACGTGATTATTTTAAATTATAATTACAATGTTATGATCCTATTTACATTATTATTATGGATAATAGAAACTCCATAGGAGTAGCCACATCCTGAGCTACGAGGCGACACTTCTTTCGCTAGGAGTACTGTTCTGTTCATATACGAGTATAAGGAGCGTCGCAACATCGGGCGAGTTTATTTAGACCGTTTTAACTTGAACTTTTTTTACTTCGGATTTGCATTTACGAAACTTACTTACGGAATTGGTTTGAACTTGATTTTCGATTTTGGATTGTTCGTTTTCACCTGCACTTTGTTACTTTGGATTTGGATTTAGCAAGCTTTGTTACGGAGTTGCTAATATTTGGGTTTTACAATGGAGAAACTGACAATGAAAGACGGTAAAGTCTCCCATCGCATTGTGTCAATGACTGGCGATAGGAACTGTCTATTTAGAGCTATCGCACACTGTGTGTTTAACAGCTAGACAGTGCACGAGGTGGCAAGGGACCTCATTGTCAGCCACGTGTTCAACAATTGGAAAGAGTTTGAGGTTCTTAGTTTGACTCCCGGCTGCAATAATTATCTAACTCCTACCGAATACCGGGCAGAGATGGGCCTTGGTGGCACTTATGGCTCTCTGTGTGAAGTTATTGCAGCTACCTAAATCTTCCCATTTGTATTTGAAGTGTGGGGGGAACGGCAGTCGCTTCTATCAGACTACACCTCAGGTTCAAGTTGACCTCCATACAAAAAGGCTACTTTTCTCAGGGAGACTGAGACCCTCTGAGGGGTCACTTTGATGTGCTGCAGGAAATTGAAACACCACGTAAAGAAGGTTTAAAAGACGGTGGATCTGTTCGAAAGAAGCACAAAAAAACGAAAGCCAACAACAATTAGGGGCAAAGAGATTCAAGTCAGAAAGCGAGATGGAGAAACAACGAAGAGTCTGATCCAAGAGAAGATCGATTGCAATAAAGAAAGAGACAGGTCAGGGATAGAGTGCGGAATGAAAAAAGAAAAGGTTGGAGGATAACAGAGATAGACATATAAGGGTCGAAAATAAAGAGGCTGACAAGGGAAAGAAGAAAAATGCTACAGAGCAAGAAGATAAGGAATCGAAAAAGAAAAGGTTGAAAGATAACAGAAATAGACGTGCAAAGGTCGGAAATAAAGAAGCTGACAGGGAGAGGAAGAAAAATGCCAGCGAGAAAGATGAGAAATCGAAAAGGAAAGGTTGGAAGATAAGAGAAATAGACGTGGAAAAATTGGGAATAGAGCGGCTGATAGGGAGAGGAAGAAAAATGATAGAGAGAAAGAACAAGAGGAATCAAAATGTAAAAGGTTACGACAAATCTTGTGTACGACGAAATATTCAATTAAGGAATCATGTCCGTTCGTTGGTCCGTATGTTCGTTCGTCCGCCAAGCCTACTCAACAATATGCTCAAGTATGCATACATATAAACTGGTAATTGTTTACGGTAGGGATTAAGGACTACTAAAATAGGTGGGAGAGTGTTAGTGGTGGGTCCCAAAAATTAACTTTAATAAGCAGAACTGTTACTTCGTGTATAGACCAGACTAGGGTTCCTAAATATGAACTGAGCTGTGTGTTATTTAGAGTTGTCACGCTTGTCAAGTATTCCTAGTGACATTTCATATTTTGAAGATATTTATCAGAAGGTTGGCAATCATGAAAATTGGTTTAATAAATTAAACTGTCAGTATGACATTTATATAAATCTGAAATTTGGTACAATTAATACTTTGTTAAAAACTGTCGTAAAATTGATGTATATACTATAGTAGTTTTAAAAATTCTCTAACAAACAATAAATAAATGATAATGTGCACATTTTACATGCATAAAAATAAACTTGACAGCATAACCTAAAATTTATACCTGACAGCAGCTGAATGATGTCACTAAAGTAAAAAGAGAGAAAAAAAGTATCTCTGTTTCAGACAGCTTAGTTTTGGCCTAGAAAGAGATAGATTTTGACATCCGTGTCCTAACTCTAAAATAACACAGTTGAAGTTTTCATGAAGTTTTTCAACTCTAGACCAGACGAGTGACATGACCAGAAGGGACCCGTTGATTTTTCAACGTCTATTATGCTAGTATAGGATAAAGAAAGGTGAGACAAGAAATTTTACATTAAGGTCGTTACCTTAATGTAAAATTTCTTGTCTTTTTAGTTTAGTTAGTATATTATATAAATTATTAATATGCAAACTACCTCTTAAAATTATTAGCATAATAGTTTTGTTAACAGAATATGCATGCAAAAGGCGTTGTGTCTAGTTTTCTTTGTAGTATATTATGCTTGTTAAGGCATACCGATTTATTAATTTAGAAGTAGACAAATCTAACAAACCATATGCAGGATACTTTACAGCACCTTCACATAAAATAGTTTCTGGTTACATAACTCTAGGTTATCCGAGTTCATAGGATAACACCACTAATTAACTTCATTATGAGCTGCACTTTAAGTGCAAGTTGCATATATACGTTATTTAATTAAATCCCATGGCCCCGGACTTTCATTTCGAAATGAAACAGATTTCCCGAGTAACACTTCGTCCTTTCCTCTACCAATAATTTTCAATATCACTAACCTTATCGTATCTAATTTTATGATTACGTGTGTAGCAAGCTTTCCGATGCAACTAGGATTTGCAAAAGCACTGGTTCGGTCACTTACTAAATGTCAGACTTAACTAACCTATAGTTAAAATGGTTGTTGATGTAGGTGCATATTAATGAAAACCTGAAATGAGAGAGTTTCTCTGTAATATTTAACACTAAAGGTTAAGGGATGTGAGCTGTAGTTACATTTCAGAGTACAACTAGGTAAATACGCCTAGGTAAATTACCTACACATACACATAGACTTAGTATAAATTGTAAATTATTATTAAAGTATATCTGTCGTTTTGTATAAATAAAAGCAAACAAAGCAATATCTTTTTGAAAACATTTTAAGGTCCTTATAAGGTCCTAAAATACATTAAAAGTAAATCCCCGAAGAAAATATATAAGGAAACGTATCAAAAAGAGAATAAGGCAATATCGCATAAAAAACAGGAAGTATAAAATCCCCCCTAGCCAATTCACTTTCAATCACTACATCCAATCAGTCAGTTATGGTAGTAAGGACGCGCTATCCATAGACCAATTCATTGAATCCTGATCCTGGCAGTGTCAGCGTGTAGACGGACGACTCCCCGAGGGGATCGCAAGTGTATTGGTGTCACACCGAACCGTCCATAATATATGTTTTCTTATCCACAGTCAATAATCGCCTGTACATCCCTGAACATAAAGCACTACGATAAACAATAAAGTGTCCCGGTTGCAGTTCTTGTATTGAAATTCTTGTCTTTTGTCATAAAAATTGATCGCATGGCACTTGAATCAGGCGTTGAAAATCTAAGAACCCTTGTAGCGTTTTTTTCGTGAAGAAATGAAGTATGTGATTCTTTTTACTCGCTTTGAAGTTCGGTAGAAAGTGCAATATTTTATATTCAGGGTAGTTTATTTCAGGAAATTTTTATGCAAAACCCTAGGCTTCAGGCTGTGCTAAAGAAAAGCGTATAAATGGAACTTCGTGTGCGTTTTGCTGCTATCATCGACATTCGATTCCTTCCTAATTGAAATTTAATGCCTGTTTCTATTAAATTTTCCGTTGAACTATTCTCAAGTCGTCTAAACATTCTTGAATTATTTTCAGATATATTGTTGTTCATACTTTTTCTGTTTTACACATTTATGATAAAGACTGTTTAACGTGCTTTGAAGTCATTGTACGTACATATGCTACATACTGTTTTATTCAAGACTAGCATTAGTTAGTAATTATATAATTAACAGTGGAATTGTTTGTTTATTCTACTTAAAATTGCAGTATTGGTCAAATTGATATACGCACGTAAATATTACATATACGACGATTAACATTTCAGTAGCAGTAAGCTCAATCCTTTCTAAACAACAAACATTCTGTCACAACCCAAATTTTAGTTTTAGGCCAACTGGTCTCGTAGATATTTTGATGCGCGGTAGTTTATATGCACTCTTCGCGAAATAGTGCATTCACCTTAGGGGTTTCTGACACCTTTTCTTCTCCCATAAGGAAGAACGTATTTTGTAGGAGTTGGTCACTTTCATTTTGATTTTGGAGCAGTAAAGCACCAGATTGTAATTAAATGTAATTAATAGGATATTTGATCAGTGTTTACAACTTTAATCAAAGGGAATGATTATCCTGACAGAATTTTGATCTTTAGTAGTCATTTAATAGCTTAAGTTATGATTTCGTATTCTGTAAAACGTAAAGCAAGAAAGTTAGGATGATTAATTATTATTATTGGTTGTATTATGTGCTTCCTTACAAGATTTGATGCAAAGTACTTTGGAGGAAACCCCTCGTTTTAATTCACTTTTAAGATTTGCCGTAAATTTCATAAGATCTCTAGCATTCAGTTAGTCAATAGTTACATTTAATTAGTCACTTATACGCGTTATTTACTGGAACTATTTAAATAGAAACATTTCTGGTTCCACTTTTGCAATTACCTTTTGAATTGCTTGTAATAGTTCTTGCAAATTTATTTCCTCTATTTCGAATCACTATATTACTTTAAAGCGGCGAATTAATAACTACATGGGAGCTAATACCGGTGATCAACTTGACCCATGACTTACACTGTTCAATCTGACTGAATTAAATTATCCTAAATAATTAATTCTGGCTTGCGTTGTTTAAACAGTGGAAGAGTCTTGTTGGTAATATCCAGGAGAAGATTACTATCAATAATTAAAGAAATTTCATTTTGGTCCCAGTTTTTAAAGAAGTTAATCTTACAAGTGACCGATTTCTGGGAGATGATGGTTACACTTTAGGGTCAAGAGCTGAAATAATCTTCGCTATATTCACTTTACAGTACCAATTACATTGATTTCAAAGAACCAGAAACCTATTCAAAAGCAATGGAAGAGAACGAGGCTGAAGAATGGTCCAATGCAATTAAGGAGGAACTAAACGCACTAAAAAGAACGACACTATGGAATTCATCCCAAAAACATATCAAATGAAAACTATTAGATCAAATGGGGGTTTCAAGATTAAAGATTATTCAGTTCAAGACCACGATTAAAAGCCAGACTACACGCAAAAGAATTTTTTCAAACCAAGAGTGTTCATTACAACGAAGTTTTTTCTCCAACTACGATACGATTTGATTAGAATCCATTTGTCTATAGCCATCAAAAACAACTTCAAGATTATCTAGTTTGATGTAAAAACCGTCTTTTTACATGGTAATTTTCGGGAAACAATTTATATGACACCGCTAGATGGAGTTGACATTGCGGAGAACTTCGTCTGTAAATTAAAAAAAACTATTATATGATAGGAACAATGGTTTAATAAATTTATGCGTAATATTGGGTTCGAACACTGACACGTAGACAAAAACTTTTACACAGTCGACCGTAAGTAATGAAACAATTCAAGATTTCGCAACCCAAGTAAAGCACAAATCTCAAGTTGTCACATGTATGTAAACCTGTAAATTTTGTTGGTATGGAGATTATATAGGCTGAAATGAATGATAGGATATTTATCCATCAGAAAAAAATATATTCACCACAAACCGTTAAAAAGTTTAACCTTCAGGATGAAGCTGGCATTAGCCCTCTAGTACAACATGTTAAGCTCATGAATCCAGATTACACCTCAATTTCTGAGAAAACTGTCCCCTATTGGGGTACTGGGAAGCCGTTGGTTCGCTCATGTTTACAGCTATTGTGACACGATTAGACATCATGCATGCCACGAATCAGTTAGCAGATACACATCTAACCACAACTTGACACATTGGAATGCCGTTAAACGTATCACAAAATATTTGAAAAGCACAGCAAATTTCGGCAAGAAATTCATCTACATCTCTACCCCTGAGCTTTTCCAATTCCGATTTCGGAAATAATCTTGACGTTCCACACGTCGTTCCATATCCGGCTACGTTTATCTAATGTCAAACGGAGTCGTGACATGGTCGTGACTTAGTTTAATCAATTTCAAAGGACAGTCTCCTTATTAACCACGGAGGGTGAGTACATCGCTTTTTCCAAAGCGACAAAGGAGGCAGGTGGGATCCGTCAATTTTTGATGAATGTGGGGGAACTTGTATAGAAGTAGACCAGAATAAACAACGACAATCAAGAAGCGCGTTGGCTTGTGAAAAATTGGATTTTTTTAATTCTAATTTGAAAAATCCAGTTTTTCGCGAAAGAACCAAGCACGTGGTCATCAGATACCATTATATTTAGGAGAAGCTGGTAGATGGCAACATAGATATTGTTTTTTGTACCGTTTGAGGAACAGTAAGCAGATTTTTTTACCAAACTAATTCCTCGAGATCAATTTAGCAAACTTGTCTTTAACGTGGGTATGAAAAGAACTTAAAAATAATTTGTTTTTTGGTCATTTCTTGTTCATTGTATTACTTTGATTATAATTCTATTATTCTAACAATTCTGTTAGGATATCTCCATTTTTGTTTCTCTCCCCAATCCCTTATTTACCCATTATCTTTTCCAATCTCTCATTGTTTGGTCCCACCTCCACATTAAAATCACCTATCAATATTATTATTTATATCTCCAGTATCTACACTCCCCATTACCTTATTCAGTGCACTGCAAAAATCTTTTTTCATTTTGTAATCCGACTCATCTGTCAGCGAGCACTATCGTCATTTTGTTCTTACCAAAATCTATCCTCTCCATAATAATCTTCTCATTTATTGGTTTTCATTCTTCATCAGCAATCTTCGTATTCTTCTACTAAGAATGATTCCCACTCCATATTAATAAACACTACCTTCTTCTAAACCTGAATCTGATAACAACTGTCAGAAAAACGTTTGACAATTGATACATAATTGATAGCTAACAAAAAAGCGACCAACTTCAGTTGCAAAATCTTTTTTGCTGTTTGCTGAAGAATCGGTCCACTTGTAGGATAATTCGCGATACTTTTCCACACTAAATTGTTAATTTCTTTATATTACTGGAGTTTGTTCCGCTTGTAGCGTTCTTTATTCGTCAGGATAGTCAGAATTTGTGTTTTTTACCACAGCTAAGCTTCTTATCTAGTTCTATGAAAGTCTGTTTTTGTGTTTTATTCATTTTTAACTATACACTCAATTTCTGAACTATGAACTATAAGTATTTCCAAGTCTCGATTTTTTTTTATAAACAAGTAAACATATTTTTTATTGTGTACATGTAGTAGTGGTCTTTTTGAAAGGTATACTTTTACAGTCTTGGTCACGTTTAGAGTTTACTATAGAAAAAAAAACCTTCCAGCAAGATTTTGGTTGTTTATATGCAGATGGTCTTTTTCACAGGATTCACGTAATACAGAAATAAACTTTAAAGGAACTATTAAAAAAACAAATAAATTACACCATTACATATTTAAATAGTTTATTAAATGTACAATACATTACAGCTTGTGGGATAAATACTCTGTTAATTGCAACAAGCATTTAATATTGTGTATTTAGTGCGCGAAATGCTACTTTGGTGATCAAGAATGAAAGTTTCTTTCGAGCACGAATTGATCATAACGTTTTTTCTACAGCGTTATTGAAATAACCGAAAAAGTAGAAAAAAATCATAAAAATCAACACAAGAAAATTTTTATTTTAGCTCAAAGTGGAAATTTCGTTGTTGCTACGAAACGACATTGCTCAAATATGCATAAATTGCATAAATGCACGAAATATTTTTCGCTCTAAAGCGTAAACTATTTCGTGTACGTTGTCAAGAAAACAAAACCAATTTTGCATACGGTTATTATGAAAAAATGTCATTATTTTTGGCAGCTGTAGAAATAATATTTTATCTAAGTTCATACAAAAAGTGACTACTTTGTACACTGATTTTCGTGTAAAAAATCATCGTTTATTGAGCTAGTGTTATAAACTTTTTCGCACGCTAATGTCAACAAGAGGTGTATGATAAATGATTTATGAATTTGTTACAAACTGGTTGTTAAACAACTTAGCACGTCAAAATCAAAGCACGCTGATATACATGACATAACTCACACATTTAAAAAATATGTATCAAATAAAATGAATACTCTAGTAAATCATTAGGATCGTAGATAAGCGTTTTAAAATATGTACATGTGTAAAAGGTCTCTTCATTGCACTCATGTCTTTTAAAATACTCGCTCGTGTTTTAAACCGTTCGCGCAAACAAGGATAACTTTTTACACTTGTATCTTAAATATCTATTGGATGCATTTATATACAACAGCTTTTATTATGTAAAACTATTTGACACAACGTTTCACAAGGAGTCTACCGCGATTTCAATTTCACTAAATAAATATTCTGTCCTATTCATAAATGTTTGTTTTTATATTTGCCAATATCGCTTCAGAACAAGAAGAACACAAGAAATTAGATAACCAGGGGATGTATTTACATAAAAGATACTGAAATAAAAGAAAACAATGGGAATATTCATCTGGAAGGCTCTATATCGTGGATATACTTTATTCTGAACTTTAGAAACTGTTTATAAAAGCATATATGAAAATTTAATATAATACACTATTGCAACATCGCTTCAGGTTTAACAATCGATTAAGTTATAGTCACACACACTTGACATACTTCCATGTTTATTCCTAGCGCTTTATCCAACATTTTCTTCAAGCTATAAAGTATACTAACAGTAAGATAGAAAGCTTCGAGGAGTAAACAAGACTTGCAAGTAATTTCACGGATCCAAAGCATCTTGAAATATATACCAACTTAACGTTACTTAAGAAGTTTGTCAGGTTGGTTTTAGAGTAGAAACAAACGCATTGAGTAAGTAAAGTTTTCACTTTAACTACTCTACGTAATAAACCTCGTTTATTTTGTCCTCATGTTCGCCCAAACTTAATGCACGCTTTTAAACTTTGCGTCACTTATGTTGTGGTGATGTTGTCACCAGCTAGAACTAGTCTTGCTCTTGGTACATAAAATAAATGAGTTATAAACGTTTAACCATTTGGAAATAGAAATTAAGCAGTAAACTTTGTTTATGATGTCCAGAACTTTCTGTAATTAGTTTAAAACGTGCTCGGTGGTTAACTTATGTAAGAGCTCCTATTAAACGAAGTTCGTATCTAAATATTTTCAATAATCTTGAAGTTAATTCTTAAATTTATTCTATTTTTATCATACGATTGAAATGCTTCATGTCTAAATGTAATATTTTCAAAACCACTTTTTACAAAGTACTAGCGTTAGATCTATAGTGAAGTAAACAAACCCAATTTGAAAATTTGAATTTGGTGGTAAATTGTTTTATTCTAATTGAAACTCTTAACATAATAAACCCTTTTAATCAGGAGTAGAATTAGAAATCCATATTAGGTGTTGCAGAGCGTTTATATTCAGTGTAGTTGTGATTAAGTCCATTTAACCTTCATAAACGGTACCGCGTTCACGAGTTGACCCAAGACAAACGCGTTCTAGGTCGGGATTGGAAGTATTAGTAGTTGGTGGCATCAAGAAAATGTGAAGGTCGATTGTTGGGGAAGCGGCGTCATCATCGGCGTAAGACGCCAATTTGATGCCGGAGCGCCGTTCCAAAGGGAACAAGACGCGACGCGCATGTAAAAACCGCAGTCGCTTTGAAGGTTGAAGTAGTTCCTGACGTAGGGAAGAGACGGCTTGCCTTCTGAGTGAGGCTATTCTTGAATAGTCTGATGTAGTAAAACAGGTAAAACCTCGAGACTAAAGGGTAAATCTCAGTGCCATTTCTAATAGTGTAATTAAAGAATTTGACTCCTTAACGGATAATGTTAACTGTATAAGTGCAATCGATGAATATGCTTATTATTGTAGGAGGGGGTGGTAAAATCACAACCCATGTAGCTCTGATTAAATTAGGGAGGCCAGCAGAGGTCAGGTACAGGGTCTTCTTCCGACTATTTTTGCATGGCCCGAGTGGCTTTTAATTCTGTCTTCACCCCGCCATGAGGACCTGAACGATTTCGGTGGTAGAAGATCTTAATGTCACGAACCAAGACGGAAGCAGGACGGGGAGTAATAGATGGCAACCCTACCAGACGTAACTCCCCCAGTAGCACAAGATATTGGACTCAATATTGATGCTATATGGGTAACATATTATATTCAGGCCCAATATTTGGAAGATTCAAGCAAGATTGGTATTACATCGCTTAAAGACTGGCACCCAATGTAGCCAATATTGCTCCTACAAAGGTCCAATATATAAACAATAAATTTAAAAAATATGTTTTCTTCTATATTGATCCTATATTGGGCTTATATTTCAGCCGACTATATGATTAATTCATTAGTAGATATTTAATGTTATATATCTAATTAATATTGATGTTATATTGGTTCAAGATTGGCGCCCAATATACGTAATCAATATTTCTTCCACATAAGTCACATATACAAATTATTCATATTGTATTATTCTGTACTGGTCTTATATTGGACATATAGTGCAGTTAGTATTTCAGCTTTATAGTTCCGACACTGAATAAACTGCCTTTAAACAAGGTTACTTGATTATTCAAGGACTCAAAATAGCTATACATAAGCGGGTGCTTTATATGCGTTTAACAAATACTCCTAGTTTATATTATTGGCCAATATGTTACCAATATGTGTTTGATACATTTAATTTTATTAGTTATCTGTTTTACGTTGATGCAATTTGTTTAACGTTTTAACTAGAAATCCAATACATAAAAGTCCAATCAACAAAATTTAATGCGTTTGTGTTTTTATTTACAGTTTTCGCAATGACGCAAATGAATTATTGTGTTAAGTACAGACATCTAAAACGAGTTCTATATGGAAGATATATGGATAGTTTTAAGTGTAAATGGATAAAATAAAAAAGTTGAATTACATTTAGCGGATAATAGTGCTTCATATTACGATGACCCTTATCTACAACACTTCATCTATAGTTGAACATTAATTTAACGATATGAACTGTCGGTTTATTATTATTATTATTATCGTCGTCGGTTATTAATATGATTGGGTTAAACGAACAGAAGATATACAAAGTGATTTGTGACAAATAGTACCTGTTGAGGGAGACATTAATCGTAATAAAATGTAGATATCAAGCATTATCACATTATCCCATCAATATATTGTACCAATACTAGTACAAGTATGCTACACCAATATTACGTTTGAACGGTGGATGAATATACCCTGTGAATGCATTTCGCCAATATTGTAAAAGAATATTGAACCATTAGATGTTTCAACGTTAGACCAATATTACCATGTTGGAGACATATTATTCTATGGACATATTGTGCCAATACTATAAACGTTTATTGATCCAATATAATGTTCCAATGTATGGCCAATATCAAACTGTAGTACTGGAGATATATTGCTTCCGCATATTGTGTCAATCTCGTCAGTGACTGTCATTTACCATGTTTGGTCAATATCTGGAAACAATATTTTTCCAACAAGTGTGTGCTACTGAGGTCGTGCATAATGAACTTTATTTTATTTTGACATGATAATCGTCTTTATTGGCACTCAATTGCGGGCGTAATTTGGCTTTTTTAGCCCGAGGGCGTATAAAGTTGCTAAGATACAAAGAAAACGTTTCTATAGAGTTCTAACAATTTTAATAAATAATTATAACTATTACATTTTTTCAAAATGAAATGTGCAATTGCTTGCAATTATCCTTTCCATGAAGCAAAATAAAATAAAACGTTGTATGTACCACGAGCATAATCAAGAAAATGGCCCTCGAGAAATTAAAAGCCCTCCTTCGTCGGGCTTTAAACATTCTCTCATGCCATAATCTAATAGATTATGCCCTTAATACATAAATAACTATTATAGACTCGCCCTTTTTATAGACCTTGCTCGCTTCGCTCTCTTGACAATAAATTGGGCTCATGCATAAAGTCATACATTATGTTACATAAATATTTAGCTATTATATCTTATTAAATTAAAGTATGGGGAGGATCACGAGCTATCAATCGTTATTGCTGTTAGTGAGACAATGAGGGTTTTTCCAGTGTTATCATTACACACTGTTACGTACTTACGCCATGGTTCCTATTATTCCCATATAAATTGAGTAGTAATTAGTTCTTTCCTAATGGTTGGCAAACCAGACGTATCTATTAACACATAATCGACATCCCACACCAACTCTATTGCCGCCGCCATCTCAACCAAACTACGACAGGGATTCCTACAGATATATAGCAAACCCTGTCATACTTTGGTTGAAATGACGCTATAATGATAACACAGGTATTCCGAATTATTGACAGATGACAATTATTGAAATAAAATTGGGACCTTTGCACTAAAATGTCAAGAATTGAACGAGTGAAACGCTACGCTATCATCACTATTTTCTCGCTTATTTATTAAATTACCTCCAAACCAACCACTGATGCACTGCCATAAAAGACAAGATCCTCAATCAGTAAGTCGTTTACGTCACCAGCACCTGACTCTGCTAATAACTAAGTCTAGTACATACTCACCTAATCTTTAATTGTCGAGCCAACTGAACTAATAGAAACCTGATGAGTTATGAATAGATTATCATTAGTCATCTTACCAGCTATTTCAAAGTTCAGTTTTTAAGAGATCGTGCTAGTCATCTCTATTGCTGCATGCCAACTAGTGCAACTATTGACAACAGACCTCTGGTTCTAACATGTCAACATCAACAATCTCAAGAACATCAGGTCGACCTAACTTACCAACTTCACTTACATACGCTTGCTCTCGCCCTTCTATATTAGCCTTCTGACATTGCTACCATGCACTCCACCAACTTCTCATCTGCATATTCCTCACGCGCTTCACTCTGTTGTCCGATTGGGGACGTCACCTTTTTTATGATGCAAATCTGCAAAACTGGAAGTTGCTATTTGCATTGCTCACTATTACTGGAATTTTTACTTTCTGGTAATATTTTGTAATTTTTTAACAACGAGATTGTCCTATTTGACTATTTTGTCTCAACTTTATATTATTTTAATATTTATATGAATAATTCTAATTAAAGCACACTAGCAGTTATTTAGTCCAGTGTTACCTGGTATCATGAGCGTTTAAGCGGCGTTGATTGTGCTTTATGCCATAGTAAGCACCTCAATCGCAATCAATCTTCGACCTCCTTGAAGACCTGTAAATAATTCTTTGAACAGTAAGGACGGTACATGAATACTGTGTATTACTTACGTATATTCCATGTATGATACTATGTATGTAATATTGCCTAACATACTGTCATCGTTTAAAGATGTTTAGTCCTTTGAAATTCAAACACCTTCGCTTAACAACCTTCTTTTTCTTAAATAAATGTTCAATGATCTTTTAAAACTTAGAATTCAGTGTAGCTTTTTGTCTAGAGTTGAGGTGTTATGCATTCTTACAAGATACTTCTTGACCCCGATTTGAAATACACAGAGTTTAAAGTCTGAAGCTTTTACGTGCATAGCAATTCACGATTACGTCAGAAATGAACGAAGTCAGCAGCAAAGATGGCAAGCCTGCCCCCTCGACTCATAACAAGTCTCTTGACACCGCATAAATAATTGCTATGTATGTATTACACAGAGTTGACTTAAAACTCGGTATGTTCTGGTATGCTAATTAAGTCACTTCTAGCAAGCATCACATCTTTTATCATAAAATATATTTAGTCATCTTTTTTGGGTATATATTAAAAAATATATATATATATATATATATATATATATATATATATATATATATAAAAGTTTTTATGAGAATAACATTAAGTAAAAAATGGAGTTCCTGCATATCTTTAGAAAAAAGATAACATGAAGGTTTCAATTCCCTAAGTGGCCAATGGATGACATTTAACCTTATCCCATTTTACTTCGAGCACTGTGCCGAACGCAATATTAAGATTTCATCCTTAAATAATGGGCATCGTTTCCTAACGTATCCCTTGAATATCGATTCAACTTCAAATAAGCTTTCATGAATTACAACAATGACAGTGAAATGTTGAATTTCATAATCTACGTCTTTCTAGTTCTCTTCCTTTAACCCTTTAGAATTGATATGCTAGACCCAAAAAGTTTATGTTTTTTTTGGGATTTTTATACTACAGCTCTTGCTTTATATTCAAAACATTTTACTTCCACTTTACTGCTACTGCAAGAAAGATTGTTCATGCAAAAGCACTCGTGACTTCAAAGTAAGAATGTGTAGAACGTTTCTCAGATTTAACGCTTGTCCATCGGACAGTATGCAGTCGACAAATTGGAGTCAAAAGGGCGTCTATATCTTCTCAAACGATTTTATATAAAGAAAAGTGTTTTAAAGTATTTATAAGCCACCAACTGAGTGAATATTCCTTTCAACTGAAATTTTAGAATTTTTTGTCGCTTTTAGATTTATTCTTGAAGGGTAATGAATGGAAAAGGTATTTTGCACAATGGATCCTTTGACATTAATTCCCGTTACGAAATAATTACTAATTCATGCATTCATTTAACTACTAAATAGAGATAATCTAAATTAAATGCAATTAGAACTGATCAAGTATTGTAACCGACAGAGCAGTAAGCCTACAAACAACAAATCCTCGTTAATCTCATGATCATTCAGGTGCTTCAATTTTATTAGGATTATTGTTTTATGTTTCCATTAAAAATGATGAATGGTATTTCAATGCGTTTTACATATCAGATATTTTGTTATAGGTTATAAACCATATTAAAATATTACAATGGATATATTTAATATGACTTTCACAATGTTTTGGGGAAGGAAATTGCCGTAAAATTTAAAATTAAAAATTATTTTCAAATAA
The DNA here is from genome assembly GCA_929113105.1 of Agrypnus murinus. NCBI lineage: Eukaryota > Metazoa > Arthropoda > Insecta > Coleoptera > Elateridae > Agrypnus > Agrypnus murinus. The sequence goes on from OV816026.1 coordinate 142,339,103, forward strand.
CAGTTGTTGATATTTATTGCAGTGGTCAAAATCTGATTTACTGCAATAATGCATCAGGTCTGTAACAAAAAAAATGCCCATTCAATTTGTATATAAACATACATTGTACTATATAAACATATATAATCCATTCCTCCTTTTACTGCATTTGCAGTGTCAAAGTTTCACTCAAATCCTTATGAGAGTACAATGGAGATATTGTAGCAAGTACATACTTTATCGTTCATACAATTTTTATACCGTATCCTAAATTTTTAAAATTCTGGTAAGAACATGCTAGTAAGTAACTTATTATCGATAATAAAATGATGATTTTGTTGGATAAATTTTAAAATTCGAAACCACAAAACTTTCTCTAAGTTAGGCAAGTGATTGTGATTATACACAGTTTAAAAATATTTTAATAGACATACGTTTTTATATTATAATGTGAATTTATTTATATAATATAATACCAATTTATAAAGTGAACCTTTACAAAAAGAAACAATTTACCTAACGTATAAATAGAGAAAAGATGGTAACCTCGAAAAGAAAATAATGTCTATCTACGAAAAGTGTTGATGTAGTAAACAAATTTTGACGCTATCTCTGTTAATAAACAAGGAAACATAGTTGGTTATTTTTTCATATAAATCTTAAATAAAACATATTTTATCTAAAAATTAATAGCATATGAACCTCAAAAGTTTCTCATAGATATATGACATATACTTTCTAAGAAAAGAATTATTTAATTTACTTTTAAATAAATTGTCCCTAAAAATCGGTACCATTCGTATATTCGGTATATTCGTCCGATAAAAACAAAAGTATAGCACTAAGAAATATAATATTTACTGTTATATGTAGAAATAAATTTACTATTTGCTCGTTTTTAAAATATTTAATTTAGTCGAGAGTTTACGAGTAGTCTGTAGAAAAAAATAGATAAGTAGTAGGCATAGGTATAACAAAATCGCATAGATTTGTTTTCGTTTTACTATCTGCCCCGTCACTTAATAAATGGCTAGCCATATAATTATTTGCCGGTTTTCGGGTCAGTAAGACGACGTGATGGAACAATCAGACATCGAGATAGACTCTTCAAGTGGAGATGAAACGGATGATGGCGATGATAGTGATGTTAATGGAAACGTGAAGATAATTACATGTAATTTTGTAATTTACAATAATTTCTTATTCATTTGTTTATTGAATTTTGACCAGCTTTATCCAAATTTAAAGCTTTTAAATTAAAATGAGTTCTTCAAAATCTTATTAAAAAAGTTTTAGCTGGTAACATATGATTATTTCTAACGACTACTGACTGACTCGGTTCTATCAAAAAGAAGTCTGACAGGTTTTTTGATAAATTATATTCAATAAATTAACACTGTACCAAATTTCAGGTTTTTCAAATCACTTGCACTTACCTCATTCTTACGACAGTAATGCGGGGGTGCTGACACAATGCGTTCTATCATTACGCTGTCTGACGACTATTTTCCAGTTTTTATTACCTAAACTGCTTATTGATCAATTTTTAGCTTTTCCGAAGCACTTAGATGACACTACTTTTTGTTATAACTTTCAAACCGCGCTGACGCCAAGTGCCCTCATAACCAAGTTTCTTAGTGCGGGATATTTATTTAACTTAAGGACTTTAAATATTAAAATGTTAGCTTTTACGAAATTCTTACACTTTTTAATCGTCGGCTCTCGGGCTAAAATAGATAACTTCGCTTTTTGAAAACAGAAAGAAAATGTCAACATTTTTTGAAAGCTTTCGAATAGTTATTTTTATACCAATGCCTCGAAATCTCGAAAAACGTACCGGGAGAATAATTATTGTCGCAGAAGCCATTTACGTCCGAGGCAGGAAAATCTCGAGGACGCTAAAGAATTTCTCGGACAAGGTATATACGACATTTTTTGTGCAACCGTAAAAATTAAGAATATGTAATTACTAGGTATAGGATTTGTAGGCACTTAAAAATACTGAAATATACATGCACTTATGCACTATAAAAACGTGAAATATGCACTTAAATATGCACTTAAAAATCATGAAATATGCGTTTATTAGAAATTTTTAATAAATATATGCACTTTCATTATTAACAAAACACATTTTTAGCGTTATTTACATTTTATTTACAGAAATTATTTTATTTAGACATCCTATGCAATAATTTAATTAATTATATTTTCTAAACTATAGCGTTGCAGTTCACAATGACGTACATTTTTAAATTTTCAAAAGTAAACATATGCCTATTATCCCTAAATATTGTTTTATATTTTGAGAAACTCCGTTCCACATCCCAAAGACGTAATTAGGGCATACTTAAAATTGTTTAATTCTACAAGCGAATAATGTTTTAGCTCGTCTAAAATGTCTTGGCCAGATAATGCATCGTTTATGCATTAATTAAGTGAAAACCAGGATTTTTGTTTATAACGGATTTAAATTTTTGTTTTATAGTCAAACCCTTTGGCCCTTTTACTTTATTCAAAGAAACACGTAACAATTTTACATGCTCAAGAGATTCATCTAATGAATTTCCCTGACTTTCTAATTTCTGAATTACTTTAGCTAAACGCACAAAATTTGTCAAAACAAACAATAATTCTGCCCTCACCTCCTTAGTATTAAAAGCATCCTGTGCGCTTTGTATGCATAGTGCATCGTGTATATTAAGTTTATTTACAAATGCTTTAATAATATCAAAATAAGTTGCATAATATTCTGCTGCAGAAAGCCAAGTACCTTGATATTACAGGCTCAGGTGGGAGAGGCACTTCTTGAGCAGTTTCCCTAAATATTTGTATGCGATATGGAGCTTTACAAACAAGTTTTTTTTACATCTGAAATTATAGAGTTTACGTTAGGATATATTTCCGCAATTTTATGCATTGCATGGGCAAGACAAGTTAAGTGGATCATTTTTTCGTACAGAACTTGTAAGCCTGCTCCAGCCTTGATCATGTACGTTGCCGCGCCGGTGACGAACAGGAGTACTTTGTTGTACTGTATGTCGTCCGGCCACAAAATAGCCATCGAATCATTAAACAATTTTGCCACAGAACAATTATTGGTGCTCTTGAAAACGGCCATTGCTAATAGATAGGATTTGGGATTGTTCTCCGAATTTAAAACGCCAATTATAACTTTAGCCACGTATCTGAAAACAAAAATTTGATTTTTATTTTATCGAAGTACATAATTGGTCGGTTACAAACAATTAGCGCAAAACAGTTATTTAAAAACAATTATATTTTAATCAAGCAAAAATATTGTTGTGACTAAATATGTAACTAACAAAATAGAAAATAAAACACCCGTAAATTGCTCTGCTGCCTTTAATTAGTTAAATTTTACTAACAACACGAAGGAAATGAAATTTCTACGCAACTTCCAGTAGTATCAGTAGATTCGTCAATGGAAACCCATATGTAGTTATTCGCTACATGTCTTCTAATTAATTTAATGGTCTCTTCGTATAAACGAGGTAAATAATTTTTCCTGAGTGTAGACTCGTCGGGTATTGGCATTTTTGAAATTTTTTCCAGAAAATTATGCTGAGTGATTAATTTTACTTAACGGGATATCTGCAACAACTAATGCACTACATAGTTTTTTATTAAATTTGATAGATTTGCTGGACTCACCGCGCGAATTATTAAGGTGTTTGTGTTTTTTTGTTTTCAGGCCAACACACTTTTGATGTCGAACCGTGTTCAGATGTTGTGTAACTTGAAAGCGTTTCGTTGCAGTCACTTTATCGTCGCACACTGTACAATACAGCACCTTATCGTCAGTTGTAAGAACACTGAATTCCTTAACATAACTTCGAAGTGTAACAGACACAGACCGTTTTTCTTTACCCATCTTTACACTCTAAAATTTCAAACTGAAATGCAGTTTGCAATTTCTGAACTGTCTTAATTGGAAGACTACAAGATTAGTAAACAAAAGTACAGGCAAATTTTTCTATGAACAGGAAGTTGTCAAAGGGTCTTTGGAATTTCCTAATACCTATTTATCACAATACCGCAGGATGTAAGTATTTAAATTTTAGTTGAAACTTTTTCTTTCTTAGAAAATATTAACAAGTACACAGATGGTTAAGGCAGTAAAATATTTTAAAGCCTAGTATTTAACAATAAGCTTAAATTATGGGTTTCCCCTAGACTCAACTAAGCCGCCCTTGGTTGGTTGTCTAAAATGCTAAAATGATTTAAAAATATTCATAATTAAAGCATGTAAAACGCCCAAAAAGTGGTAAAATATGCACACTCGTTCAAAAATGCTAAAATATGCATGCATTTATAAAAAACACCTAAATATGTTTGCTATAAGCAGAAAAAACATGCAAATGCATAGAAATCCTATACCTAGTAATCACAAATTCCATTGCTTTTAAAATAACAATAATTTAATTCATTGTAAATAGAAAGGCGGCTTACACCTTATAGCATTTCTATGGAAATGACATAAAACAAGTAGTTTTGTAAAAAAAACGTAAAAACGGCTGGAGATAATGGCACTACTGTTACTTCGCAGCCGTTACCCGTTAACTTCGCGTACGGTTGCACAAAAAATTTATTTTTGTGTTTAACTGCAATATTAAAGTCACAACAAGAAATGCATGTTGTCAAAATACTTCTGCCTTATTTGCAGCGTTGTTCGACGATTCATGGTGTAAGCGTTTTTTATTTAGCGAATTTTTTATTAAATTGGTACACTGAAAACTTTCACACCAGCTTTCACGTATTTATACTTATAAACACATGTCAATAAAGTTGCATAAATTAAATTTCGGTATAACCATAATCTGCTGCTGATCATACGTAGTTGGTTTAAGACTGATCGTTAATATATATAGTAGAGGTAACGTCGTTGGAAAATAAAAGGTTTGTTAATTGTAAGCATTTCATAAGTTAAGGCCTTTTAAACAGTATCTACTTTTTGTCGTGTTCAGTATTATTATTAGGTGTGGGTACTTAGGTAAGCAAATTACAGCAGCAACTAAAACGAGTTTATTAATAGCTTAATATTTAAAATCATAAAAATTATTAGCCTGGCCAATCTTAAAACACTTAAGAATTCTTATTTATGAAAATTCAATAAAATAATTTGCAATTTAATTTATGACTATGAATATTCCATTAAGAAATGTCAAGAATAGCGTATGTACCTATAACATAAGTAGCTGGACACATTTTAAAATACATAGTTAGCAGCAAAAATAAATCCTTTTTAAGTTTAAAAGTGAACAAAAGATGATTATATGAACCAAATAAAAAAACAATCATTTTCTCTTTTTCTTTGTTTTCTCGTAATTCCTCCCATAATATGTTAGATCTTCGCCAAATCGGTATTTTTCTCTTTCTACCCCCACCTTACTCTTTCGGCTTATCTCTCTCCTGACTTACTCGCTTCCGACTCACGTCCTCACAACTTATCCATTCACGACTCGTTACTCTTAATCTAATTCTTTCTATGAAACTTTCGAGTTTTATCCACTAACCCTCTAAAAACAATTGGCGCAACATATAAAATATCAAACGTTTGCAAATAGTCCAAGATAACATCAAGAAAAAAGGACTGCCCTCGTTTATCCACAAACTACTGTTAATCTTTTTAAGCTTTAACTGTAAATTCTTTACTCTTTACTTTTAGATTATGTATTAAACATACAATATCTGTTATTGCATTTGGTTATGTATATTTGTACGTTCACACGGTTGCAAGATTTAATTTAAGTGCTTCCTTTTCTGCAAAAATCGTACGCATAAGTCGATTCTGTAAAAATGTAACGTATTCATGTAAATAAAAATGGTCTTTATGTCCATGAACCTGATTAGACTGGTTCGTATGTTGACATTACTATTGGTAGATTCTACGTCGCATTTTTTTGTAGATATATAATAATGTTGTTATCAAATATAAATCTTTAAAAAAATTTCTTAGTGTATTAAAATTTCTTCATCAAGCGTATAACTAATAAGTGAAAGGTAAGAATGTACTTGCAATTGTATTTTTTACCTTGGATTTACCTGTGTGACTTTTACTAAAAATTTTCTTTTTATCCTCATATTACTCTATGTAGCGTCGTTTGTTTTTGATTTAATAAAGATAAATGGTTTATATGTTTGACAGTCGACACTAGGTTTCCTGCGTATTTTAACAAACTTTTACTTTGCAGTTTTTGTACATACGAGGGTAGTCCCAGAAGTACCCGACCTGATCAAGAGGTGGCGGTAGTTGTTTGAAAATATCACGGCCTACTAGATTTATATAAGCTTCGCTTATATACGGCCGTCTCATTTCCAGTTTTTTCATTGTTGAAAACTATTACAGATTCGTTCGTTAAATGGCGCCCACTGGTGGTAATTTTACAACAAAGATATTTAAAGTCAGAGCTCAGTCGCTAATTTTTAGGTTATACTTTATGTCAGTTGTGTCAAACTAACTCCGATTGAAAAGATCACACTTTAAGGAAGTACTTCACTTTCATAATACATGTATTTACTCAGACATTAACAGTAGGTAGTAACAAGAAACTTCTTAACAACGATCAGATGTTGTTAAATCATGCATTAAGAAAACACTTATGGCTACATTAAAACTAAAAAACATAGGTACTTCAACAACCACTTCACAAGTACACGTATTTTTTATACTATTGACTTGATTTTACAACGATTGTCATGTTATTATTATCAATAGGTAGTTAGTTCAGAAAAGTTCCCTATTCCATCTTCTTTCTGGAACACTTTCTCAGTTTTACTACAAAACTTGTTAAGACATGATAATAAAATCGATATTTACTTATCGTTATCTATCCTATACCTACCCTTCAAAATTTTAAAATTCTTTCTCTGCATGTCATCGCTTTTGATGATATGCGATATCAAAAATTCTATATAAAGCTAACGTCTTAGGAGACAAATCTTGTCAGTCTCTTTTTACTGAAACGAGTGGCCTTAGATTCAAGTAGTTTCATCAGCTCTTATGTCTAAAAATATTTATTTTCAGTAATGCCTTTCACAGTGAGATTTCTTCATTCCATGGTTATACTTCTAATCGTAGCTTCAGTTCATAGGTCGTGCATTAACATTCTGTGTCTACATCATCTGCTGTAGTAATTCAAGTGCTACAAATCCCAAAAGAGCATTCGTAATTTGTGAAATATTACACTGTACTTATATTGTGGCTATTATGTAGTTATTAAGGTGTTTCGAGTCTAAAAAATCAGTCAATTAGTAATGTTATATAAAATCTAGTAAAACTTACTAAAAAAAGTAAAATTTTCTTATATATAGGATATTTTGCTTTCCAAATTCCCACTGCAACATACTTGTGTCTTATTTATGTACATTATATTTAAATAGTTTGTATAAATGTCAATAAATTAATATTGCACAATAGCAAATGACAATTATTGGTATGAACTATAACCTTAAAATTAACGACTGCAGTCTGAATACAAATCATCTTCGTTGCAAAATTATCGGCAGTGGGCGCCACTTAACGTACCGATCTGTAATTTTTGGATTATAATTGCAACAATCAAAAAACTGGAAATGAGACGGCCGTATATAAGCGAAGCTTATATGAATCTAGTAGGCCGTGGAAAATATCACTGTATTGGAAAGTACGCAGTCTATAAAGCATATGTTTCAAGTTTGAAAGCGCCACGTTGTTCAGTATTTGTTTGGCAGCCATCAATAGTGAACGTTGTCAGTGAATTTGTGAAAATGGAGAAAATTGGTCATCTTTATGTGATACAATACTTTTATTTGAAAGGCCTCAGCCCAACCAATATAAAAGCTGAACTGGATTCTACTCTGGGTGAGTCTGCTCCTTCGTTTACAACAGTTAAATTTTGGGTAGCTGAGTTTAAACGAGGCCGTACGAGCTGCCAAGCATCGCAGTGGTCGACCAAATGAGAAAATCCACAAAGCGGTACTTGATGATCGTCGACTGAAAGTGCGCGAGCTAGCAGACATTACGGGCATTTCAAAAAGTGCGGTACATCGCATATTATCTGAAAATTTAGACATGAGAAAGCTGTGTGCAAGATGGGTGCCGCGTTTGCTCACACTCGAGCAAAAACAGTGTCGTGAAAATGTTTCAATTGAGTGTTTAACGAAGTTTCAAAGCAACAAAGCAGAATTTTTGCGCCGTTTCGTAACAATGTATGAAACATGGGTCCATCATTTCACACCCGAGACAAAAGAACAATCGAAACAATGGACTCAAAAGGAAGAACCGGCTCCAAAGAAGGCGACGACCGTTTCATCTGCAGGCAAGGTTATGGCGTCGGTTTTTTGGGATGCGCGTGGAATAATTTTTATTGACTATCTCGAAAAAGGAAACACTATCAACGGCCAGTTTTATGCAAACTTATTGCAACGTTTTAGCGAAGAAATCAAGCAAAAACGGCCGCATTTGGCTAAAAAGAAAGTGTTGTTTCATCACGACAACGCGCCAGCTCACAAATCCGTTATTGCAATGGCCAAAATTAATCAATTAAAGTTTGAATTGCTACCTCATGCACCATATTCGTCAGGTTTAGCCCCCTCGGATTATTTTCTGTTCCCAAACTTGAAAAAATGGCTCAGTGGTCAAAAATTTTCCAACGATGAAGAAGTGATGTCAGCAGTTAATGGCTATTTTGAGAAGTAAGACAGTTCTTATTATAAAAAGGGTATCGAACTTTTTGAACACCGCTGGGAAAAGTGTATAGAGCTGAAAGGAGATTACGTTGAAAAATAAATAAATCTTTTTCCAAAATTTTTGTGTTTTCTTTGTTGGGTCGGGTACTTCTGGGACCACACTCGTACTATAGTTTTTAGAATTTGACGTGTAGTATAATTGTGTACGTGCGTGCAAGCGCGAGTCACATATTGAAATAAAATAGAATGCAGCTGAGAGATAATGTTATCATCCCTAACTTGCACTTTTGACAAGACAGCCACATTGCTGATTTATCTAGAATGCATTTTCAGATGTCGTTAACATTACATTCTAATGTTAGTTTCTTGCAACCTCTTTAGGCGCGAGTTTCTTTCCATTGAAAGATGTAATACTCAATCGCGGTTCAATGAAGTTCCTTAGAGACTCCTTAGTCGTGAGTTTTAACATCATTCTACTAAAGGCTATAATACTCAAAATCGCATATTAATTAAGCTTTATTTCATACTGTTTAAATGTGAGTTGCAAAATTACTCTGTTAATGTGTATTGATTTAAACTGGTTTATTTAAAACTCATTTGAATATATTTATAAATGTAATTTATAATATATATCGACTGCAAATAAATAAATAATAATATTAATTGTTTTATTAGTTTTGGATAAATAAAAAAAGGTTTCTAAAAAATTAACCTTTGGCCAATAAGGTAAGGCTAATAAAACTCATGAGTGTTTATGTGTTAAATAACACAGATGAATTTGTGTTCAAATGAAACTAGTTTTGAAAAAGCTTTTCGTGTTATTTACCAGCTGAAGTAATGACAATTACAAAATACAACAATGCTCGCTAGAGCTTAGGTCTAACTTGAAAAATGACTAATCAGTACTAAGGGGTAGGACATAACGTCTACCACTCCTATAGAACTTTATTATCTTATCTGTAGGAAATGCATATAATATTATCAACATATACTACTAAGCAGTTTTCATGAAAGATAATACAATCTTATTTGCATACTGTTACATTGCATTACATAACATAACATTACATTACATTACTGTACATAATATAGAATAGGAAAACCGTAGCAAGAATAAGGCAAACAGTAAAACTACCTTTTTTCTCTACACAAAATCAACAATAAAAATGCCCCGCGATGGGCGTCAGTGAAACTAAGCTTTTCTACACGAGAACACAACTATAAAAAGTCCCCGCGATTGGGCGCCAGTGAAACTAACGTTTTACTTTACGGCAAAACAACTATAAAATTATTCATACTTACATTATCATAGATACACCAAATATTTGCCACAGCTTGAGATTTAAACTCTCTCTTACAAACTTTAATGTTCGGGTCGCAGGTATTGGTTCTGCAGTTGTCTTATTTTGTGAATAGGAATAGATAAGGGTTTAGAACACAAATAAAAACACTAAACGGGCGCCATCTGATTATGAAGCTTAATAGTGATGTTTAATTATGCCTGATTTGATATTAAAGTCATTAATCAGAAAATGAATTAAATATAATAGGTTTTTGGGATAAAAATTTAGAAATGTTTAGAAAAGCTTAAAGTAAAATTTGAACAAAACTTTCATAATTATATGGTTCCGTTTAGATCATTGATATAAACTAAACATATTTATTAAATAATAAAAGCAGAAAATAGTTCAGACACAGGTATAAGAATAATCAATCACATAAAAAAAACACATAGATAGTATAAATTTATTAAACTTAAGACTAAGCATTTAGTAAATAATCGTCTGCTACGTTAAAGTTAATAGACATAATTCAGTTACTAAGATAATTTGAATATTTGCCCAGAATAAAAATTATTAGAATTTTAAATAATATAAATTGTCCCAAAAGTTCAACAAGATCTGAAAGATATCTGGAATTATTAGCCATAAAGTATTCCAAAATAATTTCAAGTTCAAGAATTTATTTAGACCAGAAATCTTTTGGGAAATTTGACAAACCAATATCCATCAATTTAGATTAAAATAAATCTAATTAAATATTTCGAAGGTTTATGAATTTAATTTTCACTACTAATAATGAACTAAAATTGAGCACTACTGAGAGCTCTCTTCTTGGAAAAAACAACAAAATTCACTTATTTTAAAATAGTCCACCAACAAAATCGCAAGGATAAACAGTTCTTAAAGTACAATACCTTAAACCTTTGTTTTATTTGCCTTACAAAGCAAATCATACTGGTCAGCTAGAAATTGGAAAAGCCTCTCTTGGAAAGAACCGTGGCTGATTCTCGATGGTTCTATGGTTTTAAATTGCAGTTTGATAGTAGCAGGTCCAAAGAAATACTTTTCATAATAACAATAGTCAATCATCCATAAAATTTCAGCACCAATCTTTGTAAACACTGTTTAAACAATCTTAGTTGATTAATGTTTAGGTGTATTATTTAAAATTTATTCTCGAGAAGTAATTGTAGTCTCCTTTATTTAAAACTCAACGGATTAAACCAAGTAACACTTGCCACTCGTTAAAATTCCTTCCGTAACCCAATAACTATTTGTCTTTGTCGGCAGATAAAATGAAAATCCACAGTTTAAACTATTACCCGATTTACATAATTTTTAATAGCAACTACACTTCCTTTTCTTAACGCAAGCTAACAGCGTAATCGTTTTTAATGGTTCATTACACATAAACCAACTATAAATGATTATTAACGAGACGATATTAGTTAATCTTTTCAAACGAAAATTCTCAAAAATCAATTAACTTCAAAAATTCACTTTTTCCGCAAATCACAACTAAACTATACGGGAACTGCATTCAAAAGATTGCATTAATTCGAAATAATTAACACTGAATTATAATACAATAAACCCGGCCCCAAAGTCGACTGACTATTCTTCAAGATGGGCCGCAAGTTTTTTAATATCGACCTTCTTTGCTCGAAGATCAAAATGGAAGTCCCACTCGACGCTTCCGCGGGGAGAAAACAGGTCCGCTACCCATGTCGCAGCGCAAAAGATGATAGCATGTGCGACTCTACTCTTGGCGCGGAGTAACTATATTTCGTTGTGCAATAAGGAAATTTTTTCTAGCGTTCACGCAACAATTTCGACCCAAAGAACAAAAGTAGCACCCAGACTAAAAACGCGGGAACCCGGCACCACATGTCTACAGAATCCGCTGATGGTACAGTTTTTCGAGGCTAATGCGCAAAAAGCCTGTTAAATATTAAACACGTGCAATGTCACCCCAGAGGACAAAAGAGAAATTGATCCCAAATCCATGCATTCTCAGAATATTGACAGAAATATTTTTGTAAAGCGAGAAGACTCAAATGCTTTTTATTATTTATCAAGGTTTTACTTTAGCTATCCCACGGTGTAATTGATATTAACGCGGCAGTATGAGCAAACAAAATACTAAATAACATCAATTTATGATGTTACGTTCATTAAATGTATACAACTTTAAAACGATCATTTCTAGAAATATTTACATGGCAAAACTTTATTTTAAATAGAGCACAGTCTTACAGGACCGAACTTTAGGTTTTTCTTATAAATATACGTACAAAATTCACATACTTAAGACCGATAGAAAATGTACCGTTACAACAGTAATTGCCGCAATGGACAGAAACACACAATGCCACCTCAAAACAACAGAAAATTCTTTCACTTCTGCAACAAGATACGAATTAAACATTTTAGAAATTTTTGAAATAAACAAACGCACGGCACCTTCAATGAATGATCAAATCGAGCTTAGTAATTCTCCATTATTAAAAGTATTACATATTGAATTTTATATACATATTACGGGTATACCTAGTTACCAATTTTTTGATCAATTAGATTCGTGTTTAGCAAGTTCAACAACATAAGTATACAATTTTTCAATTTTAAACATAGAAAGATAAAAAAGTTTGCCACAAAGTCTCTAGAAATGCACCAAACCCATGTTAAATCCCATTTAAACTTTAATCTCGGTGGCACCGGTTAATGTTGACAAATTGAACTGAAATTTTGCACGGCACATTTTTGACATTTTAAAGAGCAGAAGCGTTCCTAAGGTCGATCAGCCGGGCGTATGCCCGGGGCCCCGAGGGCTAGTGGGGCCCCACACCCAGCTACCTTATTTTAATCAACAACACCAAAGCGTCGGGAAATAAAAAGGTGTCTTAGCACTTTTCGAGACTTTAAGACAAACGGTAACAGTGCGTCATAACATTTGCGTGCGCATAAGCATAGATGGTACTCTTGAATCTCGTTTAAATTGCCAAACCAGTGGGAGTGATAGAAACAGCAATATATAAAAATATGTATTTAGAATTAAAATAAAGATGGATATATATTTCAACGCTTCTCGTCAGCAGGTCTCACAACACCTAAGTGTTGCAACACTTCGAGAAGTGTATCTTATAACCTACCATTGCTGCTTAGTAGTGCTTACACGTTGCACTGCCAGTCGTCCCAGAACATGTTGTATACAGGGTGTAACTAATATAACTAAAACCCTCGTAATGGGTTAATTAATTAGCTGTAATGATTTACAATATATTTTCCTTATCAACATCGCATTGTGGATTTTAAATATCCCCATTGTACTCACATTACGTTAACAATAATAAGCGGGCTTGTTGCTTGTTTCGTATTTTTAATGTAATGTGAGTGCAATGGGCGTACTTAAAATTTAAAATGTGATTTTCTGAAAACCTAGCTGGAAGCGAACACATGTTGATAAGGAAAATATGTTCTAAATTTTCGATTACAGCTACCCCCCACCCCATTACGAGGCTTCTAGTTATATTGGTTACACGCTGTATATTTATTTATTCACTTTTTTATTTACTGGGAGCGCCACTCCATATTTGTGCCCGGGGCCTCAAAGTTTAAAGGACGGCGCTGTTAAAGAGATCTAGGAGGATCTAAACAGTTTTAAATTTCGCAAAATAACAGCCACCCTAATATTATCAAGTCTTGTACTTGACTGCTTGCAAATGTAAGATAAAAATTGCGTTTATTTTAAATTATTTTTACTTAGTAAAATAAATAAAATAGGTGTAATGAGATTAACGATAAATATAAGCAAGCAATTCTGGCCGTCGTACTCGTTCTGCGGTCGGCGTAGTGAAAAATAACTGACTGAGGGAAACCAAGTGATTCATCGCTGCTGTAATATCGTAGATTGTAGCGTAGAATAATCACTCGTACATAATGTCTAATACTTAAAGTTGAACGGGTAGTATTTCAATTAAAATTTTATTTCAAGTACTTTTGAATGATGTCTTTCTTCTTTAGTGATTTCTTTCTCTTCTTTTACAACAAATTGTCCTAATAAATTTTTATTATATACCTTAGAAATATTACTATTTTCACATACAACTTTTATTAAACCATGTTATAGTTAGGCCGGCCACACACAATTTGTAAGTATGGAAAATTGGGTTATGGATGAAATTGGTTATAGATGCTTTTTGAGTATATTACAGTTTTTGCTGTTATTTAATCGCCATTTCTTAATTCTTAGTTCTGTATAACACTGTACTGATTGGTTGATAAATGTACATTACATATACATCAAATGGTAATAGTAGGTTCCGGTGTATATTTAAGGAAAGTGCTGAGATAATTTTATTTGTAACTTTATAACGTAAAGATTATTTAGTTACCTCTTTTCTTAAATAACAATTCGTGTAGGTAGGTCGCATTTCTTTATTCTTATTTTATTCAGTTTTGCAATTTTCCTAGCAATCCATGTCAATTTACCTTAGGGAGTAATATGTACCTAAATGCACTCAAAATGGTGTTTTTGAAGACACAGAAAAAGAGATTACTATAAAACATGTTGGGAAATTTCAGATTATAAATCAATCTGCGATTATTATTAACTGTAACCTTTTACATAAAATTTATTTTCTTCCTGGGACCTACACTTCAATCTACAGTTCAATAAAGCTGAAAAATCAGGCCAAAAGGTAAATCATGTTAAAATTTGATCAATATTAATAGTATAACTTTTAAACCCTACAATAACATTGTGCTTAACATTACAAAGCATTGAAAGGTTATTCTAGTCTGGGAGTAGCATTTCGCAAAAATGAATTGATATTATGGAGATAAATGTTTCAATAGGTAACAAACATTTTTCATGAGTACTTTTCTATTGTTATTAAACAAAAATTTTAGAATCATGTTTATGTACCCTAGTGTATGCTAAGCATTTAAACGTAAACGAAAACGTAATAGATTTATTTTTGAAATAGCTTAAGCAAACATGAAATTGTTTCTGTTTTCAAATTACAAAAAATTACATAGTTCATCAGAAGAATGGATAGAAAATGTTTTACAAACCGCACGTAAACGATAAAACAATAAGAAACAGGACAGTCTAAAAGTTCTTTAAAATTTAAAATAATCTAAAAAAGGGTTGTGTAAATAAATAAACAGACCTAACTGATACCATTTATCTTTCAAAGTGGCATTTCTGAGAGATATAATAATAATAGTAATAATTGCTACAAACAAAACGAGTAGGTGCAGGGGCAATGTTTCACACTCACAATAAGAAACATCTGCCTGGTGGACTAAGATAATTTTTAGGGAGGGAGAAATTGAGTAGGCCCAAGGGCAGTACCCTGAGGCACTTCGAAACTAACTTCGAATGTGCTAAAATCTCTTTCAATTTCAACTTGCTGTGTTTGATTCGTAAGATAACTAAAGTTTGGTAAATATTATCTCTAATTTCATATTAAGTGTTAGTTTAATTTTTGCATCCCTGATAGTATCAAATGCTTTAGAGAAGTCTAGAAATATGGATTACAAAGTGAGTGGCCGCGCTGTACAGAGTTGCTCAGGCGGCCTGGGTTCGATCCCCGGAACCGACGAGAAGATTTTTTCGCCGATTAAGCCTCAGTATACTTCGCCGTATTGCCAGATGCGCACGTTAAGCAGTCGGTCTCGACAACCATATAAACGTCTTGTAGTTGTCGTTAAACATAACACTGCCCTATACCACGCACAAGTATGTATTTACTTCAGTGGTTTAGCAATGTTAATTACAATGAACACTAATACAAGTGTATTAAGTAGTAATATAATCAACTCTATTTTTTTATAAAATAGTTCCTACGTTTCTTGCATAGTATTCGATTTTAAAGATAAATAACTCGTGTACAGTTTGTAATATTTCATACTCAAAGTAACAAAATAAATAAAACATAAAAAATTTATACATATGCAGTAAAGCTCAGTCGGGGAATATTTACGTAATCAAATTATTTTCAGGTGTCGTGAGTGTTAGTTACAAAAATTCACTAATTTCAGATTAGACACAGGAATAAATGAAAATAATTTGTTGCTATTGTTAAAAAAAAGGTTGTGTCGTAAATCTGCAATTTGGAAAAATAGCTTCGTCTGGTTCATTTTTTGATAGGATTGACTACAAACAATTTGTTCAACCAATCTATAGCAAGTGGTTTATAGTTAAATTTCATTTATTAGATCATGTTCATGAATCTCGAATATTTGTAAATAAAATGCACAACCTTATTCAAATTCTCTTATTGTTTTAAACATAAAAAAATTATAAAAAGAGTATAATTAAAGATCTCCTTCTAAAGTATACAGTTTTATTACTACGTTAATACAAAACACAAATCAAGACCTTAGCGTTTTTGGAAATTTATAATATCCGCTTAACAAAATGACACTAATCACTTAATAGCTTTTATTTAAACAACATAAAAAATCACACACATTTACACATTAACGTTGCTTGGAAAAACACACGACAGTTATTATTAAATTAATTTTTCTGCACTAAATAAATCATCAAACTTCACAATAATTTCCACCTTATAAACTGTTAATGTTTCTATTACTTACTTTGTTAGTATGACGTATTGGATGGATGGAATTATTATAAAAATAATACACTCAAAAGTGGAAATTAATAGGGAAAATAGTTTCACAAAAAAACTAGCTCAATGATCTTCCACAGTTCAAAGGGCCAGATTGCACAACGCAAATTTATTTAAATTGTTTTATCACATCAGCATTAAATCATCCGAATTAGTAAACGGGAAGCTTCTAAATTAAATACACTTATTCCAACACGCAGAAACACTAAGTCCCATCAAGGTCAAACCATAAACACAGCGATACGATAAAGTTACTAAAAATCACAAAACAAAACTGAAAACCTGAAATTCTCCTCAGAATTTTCACTGCAAAATAGCGAGATATTTTGTTCTCGCGAAGACTATAGACTTCGACGGGTGTTCTACACTGTTAATTTCTGTTTAACATTTGAAAAGGGGCGATTATATTTCAGAAAATTCCAACCAACCGCACGTTCATCCCGACGTCATTATCACCAATAACAAAATTAGATCAAATTTCTTCTCTTATTTTAGCAAATGGTGGACAGCTACAAATATTCCTTTCAGAACAACAAGGTAAACAATATATTTTCCTGAAATAGGATCATAAAGTGCTGTATGTTATTGATACAACTTTAATAGCGTGCTTCAAAGAAATAACTTATACTTAGTTAGTCTTGTGGCAATACGATAAACAAAACTGGTTTAAGTACGTGACCAAAAGGGGAATTTGATTGGTGTTAAATGCAATTATGTTTACACAAGTAACAACTTTGCTTAAATGTGTAATATGAAGTAAAGGTCTTATTTAGTTATTTTTGCTTGTAAATAGTCTAAAATAGTAACTTAGCTACATGTACCAATGCGGAAATCTTTTCTCTTTTGTACACTTAAATTCTACACGGAGCAAGTTTGAGCTAGTTGCCAATTTAATATTTGTAATAGATCACTAGTGTTATTTTTTCAATGATCTGTGTAACATTATACCGAAATATAAAGGGTACGTACGATTAATGTTTAAATCATCACCGTCACTAAAAAGAAACAATTATCTAAGCAAGAATAACTTGATAATCTGGTATATTCATTAATATGTATCTGAAACAAAACCGAAATAACTCGGGATATTCTTATTTCTC
Source organism: Agrypnus murinus (assembly GCA_929113105.1). Taxonomy (NCBI): domain Eukaryota; kingdom Metazoa; phylum Arthropoda; class Insecta; order Coleoptera; family Elateridae; genus Agrypnus; species Agrypnus murinus. The sequence goes on from OV816026.1 coordinate 142,356,800, forward strand.
TTTAATAAAGTCACATTTTTGACGAAGGTACGTAAATATTTCATTATGTGGCCATTTTGTAGAATTGGTCTCGGCACCTTTTATTCTGTCTATTTATTTGTTTGATAGTTTCTTTTTGGTAATTCATTACAGAAATGTAGGCTTTTTAAGATTAGCCTTGTTTTATTTCTTACACAGCTAAGAAGTGATAATTGTTCATTTGGCATTTGCTCTCTTTGGTTAATTAAGCGGACTCAAATATGTACTTAAAATAAATTGGCTAGCTCTACGAGAAAAATATATAATATTAAAAATATTGAACTCATTTCTCTAAAGACACTAACGAACAGATTTATGGATCCTATAAAACGTACATATTATGTGTATTGTTATATGTGGTGGTCAATCTGTTCTTTTTATATCCCATAAAATGGTGATTTTGGCAAAATGAACAAAAGCTCTTAATTATTAATACTAAAGTCAGAACAAAATTACATTTGAACAATAAAACACGAAATGTGTCTGCCAGTTTAAATTTTTAAACATCAGGGGCTTGCATTTTTAAGGGTTATGTCTGCCAGGAAGCATTACAAGCTTGTTTAATTTTTATTAACAACCATATACTAGCAACTACTTAAGTTAAAAAAGCACACTACTAGATTTTCAAAGAAACTGTGAAGGTAAAAGTAACTTAAAACGTGTCATATCTTGTACATTTAATGAATTGCTAGCCTATTTTATCATTGAGGTTGTAGTTATCATATGCTCACTGTTTAAATTTTGATTTACTGATTTTGTCACAAGAATCAATACAATAGATGCCATTAATTAAACTTGCAGTCCATAAGTATTACTTAAAAATTCGTTTGGCGTCAACAAATCGATTGCTTTATAAAAAAGTGACTACTGCATCTATGTACGATGCGTCCAGAATTTAACAGGAAATGAAATATTCTCAGCTGTAAAATTATTTGCATTATTTCTATTCAAAGACACTGAGTGGCACAACTAATCGATTAATACAAAGAATGTTCAAATTAAAAAAAGATTTAAACAGAACTGTTAAAACTAAAACCTCATCTGAAAACAATTTTAAAAATTGAATTATGTAAAGGTTGGGCATGATCCTATTCACATATACATACATGACAACTGTTTTGCTATTTTATTATTTTTATGGTATACTGACTCGTAAACATATGTTTATTGAGCTCTGTCTCTAGAGGTAATGATTCTTTTTACGGGCTAGCTCGTTATGAAGCCCATAATGGTTATTTACATGGAAAGCTTTATATATTAATTTTTACGGGCGAGCTGGAAAGTTTGTGGGGAGAGCGACGAAGGGGCGAGTCTCCATAATCCAGTGAGCCCAGTAAAGATTACTTAGTTTTATTTCCATCTTCACCCGAGTTTATTAATTTGTTGCATATTATGTATAAAAAGACAATTTATTATCAAAAGCGGTAAGACAATTTATAGCTAGGCGTTGTAATCGTGTTGTGATTAAGCAACAAATTAGTTTTTATTAGCGTTTTGTTGATGAACATTGTAGAACTTTACAAGTCTCTTTTAGGAGCCCGTAGAATTTTACAGCGTTGTAGCTGTAACTTCTCATTTACTTAGTTACCATAAATGCCTAAAAAGTATCATTTGTACAGAAAGTGGAAATGATAGTTATTTACATTGCAAGACCGTTACTTAGCGAGCAGCTTGTTATCCCTGCAACCACATTGGGTTCATGTAACTGTCGAGCATTGTACAATGTTTTATGGTATTGTAAATTGTAAATCTTTAATAAATAATTATTACATTTACTAAAGTAATACAGTACGATAAGTAAGATATAATTCAATGTTTTAAACAAATATGTATGTTGATATGGTATTAATAATAATTTTTACGGGCTTGATAGGCCTAGCCCGTAAAAAGGAGTTTTACTACTTGACCTATACCTATACACCGATTTTTACGATTCAGTATACCATAGAAATTATTACGGAATCTTTATCATCGATACCATAGCAACATACATATTTGTTTAAAACAATCATAAATAATTTTATTTCATACTGTATTATATTATTCATGTTTACGGTAGCGATTACAGTCCGGAAAATACGATTTTACACTCCAGTATGACTGTAATTTTTTTTCCGGAAACAAAATAAATCGACTGAACAATGCTTTAGTATTCAGTTACCATGGACACTCGTTCTATGTTTTGAATTCGACTAATAGTTGCCATAGATGCTCGTTGTTCATAGATGTCGTCATGATGTCATAGTGTCGTAACATCTTACTCGACTGTAAAATTCCATTTCCAAGACTTATAACGTAAATAACTATTACGTTATAAGTACTGGAAATGGAATTTTACAGTCGAGTAAGATGTTACGGACAAGGCGACGAAGGAGCCGATTCCGGAACATCGAAACGAGACTGCAAGACCATTTCCAGAACGTATGACGTAATGCGTTTTATTTCATACTTTAATTATTGGAATATTGGTTTAATTTAAAAAAAATTTAATAAAATAAATTTCCGAATACAAAATATGGACATCTATGAAGAACGAGTATCCATAGTAACTGATTACGTACTAAAACATTGTCCAGTTGATTGATTGTATTTGCGTCCGGTAAATTTTTTTATTTCATACTGTGTCACATTTGTCAGTTTTACGTCAAACTTTTCAGTCCAGAACATGCGATTTTACGGTATACTATGACTAGTGATGGGAGACGGAAATATTCCCGGAGAGGAATATTCCCCGTCGGGAATTTATTTTGGGAATTTATAAAAATCACCGATAAATTCCCGAAAAATGGAAATTTATTTTTTATACTCCAGTAAGTGAAACGCAAGTAAACATGAGTGTGTGTGTAAACACACAAAGTGTACACTGCCTAATACAATTTTGCAAACTAAGATCTGTTAGAAGCCACGGTAGTTAAGTGGGTATGGCACTTGACTACCATCGTTCAAATTCCAGGAGTGATGCATTGGAATTTTTAAAAATATCTAAGGCTTCCAGGTTGACTCAACCTGTGAAAATGAGAAAATGTGTACCTGGGAAATCATTTCCTGGGATAATAATAGGCGGTAAAGCTAGCCATTTTACGACCCTTGAGCGCCGAACGGCTCGAATAATAGCAGCCTACCTTGCTATACCCCAAGGCCTTCATGGCCTGTAAAAGAGGACTATTATTATAAGACCTGTTACCAAAACGTGGCTAGCGGTTTTAGCGTTAATTTAATGTGTTTAATGTACATTTATCTTTGATGTGCATTGACGTGTGGTGAATTGAACTTTTTTTCGAATAATTTCTCTATGTTGGACCTTTTTTAAAGCAAAATATAAATTCCCGATAAAGTGGGAAGTTCGGGAATATACCCAGATATATTTCCAGGAATATTCCCCAAAAAATAAATTCCGGGAATTTACCCATCACTAACTATGACTGTAAAAAATTTTACAATCTAGTATGACTATAAAAAACTTTACCGGACGCAAATACAATCATTCAACTGGACAATGTTTTAGTACGTAATCAGTTATTATGAAGACTTGTTCTTCATAGATGTCCATATTCTGCATTCGGAAATTTATTTTATAGTTTTTTTTTAATTAAACCAATATTCCAATAATTGCAGTATGAAATAAAATGCATTACGTCATACGACCTGGAAATGGTCTTACAGCCTCGTTTCGATGTTTCGGGCTCGATTCCTTCGTTGCCTTGTCCGTAACATCTTACTCGACTGTAAAATCCCATTTCCAGGACCTATAACGTAATAGTAATTTACGTTACAAGTCCTGAAAATGGAATTTTAAAATGTAAAATGTAAGACCATTTCCAGGACGTATGACGTAATGCGTTTTATTTCATACTGCAATTATTGGAATATTAGTTTATTAAAAATTATATAAGATAAATTTCCGAATGCAAAATATGGACATCTATGAAGAACGAGTTCCTATGGTAACTGATTACGTACTAAAACATTGTCCAGTTGATTGATTGTATTTGCGTCCGGTAAAATTTTTTACAGTCACAAGTGACTGTAATAGTAGATTACTTACCGAGGCGGGAAGTAGAACATTACGCGGAGAGCAATGCTGCTGTCCGAGCCGCGAAGCGCCAAGGGCAGCAATTGCTCGACGCGTAATGTCTTCCCGCCGAGGTATGTATACTATTTTATTCACAATCGTACATAATTATGTTCTTACATTGATACCTTATACTTGATATATGAGGACACAACACCAGCGTTTTTATTCAGGTGGCGATAAAATGACAATTGCTGCAACAATTGTCAAAGTAAATTCGTGTCACTACTAAACCAAATTTAATTACATTGCTCCTAATTGCAATTTACACGATTTAAAATGCCTGATAGTGAAACTGATGTAAGTTGCACACCACCGGAATAGCGAGAAGTTGCTAAAACAGTGACTGACTGTTTGTTACCTGCTAAAAGTAAAGATAGATACGAAAACTTCTGCCATCTGTTGAGAATATTTAGAACGATCAAAAGGTAAGTAATGGATATTACTAACCAAGAGAACTCATTACTAACCAAGAGAACTTATTATTGACTCTGATGTATAATAAACTACTTTCTAACTTTTTAAATGTCAGTAATGAACACATTATGTATCGATTGTGAATAAAACTTTTTACAGGCATACTAGACCGTAAAATCGCATGTTCTGGACTAAAAAGGTTGACGTAAAACTGACAAATGTAACACAGTATGAAATAAATTATTTTTACAGTTATACTAGACTGTAAAATTTTTTACAGTCATACTAGACTGTTAAATCGCATTTTCTGGAGTGAAAAGTCTGACGTAAAACTGATAAATGTGACACAGTATGAAATAAATAACTATTACAGTTGAAGTTACGATGTCGGAAAGTTATGTTTATTATAGTGTGGAACAGCGCATAATATTCAAGTTTCTTGCTAGTGAAGACGTAAATCCCACTGAAATTTCTACAAGATTGCAAGCATAACATGACAACCAATGTTTTTCTAGAAGTCGAATGTTTGAAATCTTGTAGGCTTAACGGTAGGAGATGGTATGCGTGGAAGGTGAACCTCACGGCACTTAAAACATCATGAAAAATAAGCTAAAGTATTGTAAAATGAGCTCCAGCTGAATTCTACGATTCTAGCCGAAAAACAATCTGAATTGTTTGCAAATCACTCCTTTGCTGCAGCGATATGAGAGCGAAGATGGGTTTTTGGACTTAATTCCTACAAATGATGAAACCTGAATACATTATTTAATTACACCACATCTTCCAAATCCAAAGAACACAAAAACTGTGTTGTTAGTTGGTAAAGTGATGTCAACATTTTTTGAGATTCTCGAGAAGTGCTCTTTGTTGATTTGATTGTAGAAAGTCATACAGTACAGAATAGGCAACCATGAACATACGACAAAGAAGACAAACTTTTGTTTGCTTTCCCCAAGCCTAAGCTTGGAATAGCAACCATTTGAAAACATAAACCAACATCAGTGGGTTTCTGTATTGATTTGGGTCATTGAAAGAACTTCTAGGCAGGAAAAGATTTCAGTCAAATATTAAGTGTGAACGATACTGTACAGGATTGGAGGAACCTGCAAACTTCTTCTAGCAACGTATCAGAAAGCTTCCAGATCGATGGCGCAAGTGGAACCCTGATTGTTAGGAGAACTACACAGAAAAGTGATATACGGTGTGTTCATTTGAAAAATTCTCACCTCAAATATTTCGCCAAAAACACATTGATTTTTCACGGCGGACATAAATGTTGTTAAATGTAGTATCGCCAAAATTCTGCGTTTCACTCCCGCACTCCCAGTAATATCAACTTTAAATGTCAGATGACAAACTCACCTATATGTAACAACTTATTTTAAAGGATATTAATATTAAAATTTTTGGTAGAAAAAATTGAGGTCGGGCCATGAGTGACTGAGATAAAGGGAAAGTTTCATTATCTATTCAAATATTTGAGACATTAACTACAAACTGCTATGATTTTTTCTTTATTTACTCCTTTATCCAAAGTTACCTTTATTTTGTTACCTCAACTTTATTATTTTAAACACCAATCTCGTCTTCGAGGTACTTACCTTATTTTAATGGGAATATACGTCACAATACAATTTTTCCATTAGAGTTGCTGTTATAAGGCTGATAACTTTTTATTCTCAACCACCCATTATTTACAAATAGAAGGATGAGAAAATCTGCCTTATACTGGCAACACTAATCGCAAAACTGTATTGTATTGTTTGTGCCATTAAATAGGATGGACGTTTAAAATAATACAGTTGGGATAAAAGAAAATAATTAAACATATATTTAGTACGTACTAGCCAGTTCAGATACCGGATGTCAGATGTCCAACGAAAAATATCTCGAAAACTAGAAGACTAGTATAGCTTTTACTAACGTATAGTACAATACATAGTATAGTATATTACATAACGAGTGTGGAAAGTGGGATATTTTGTATGAGCAGGAATATTGACGGAAACATCCCACGAGTACATGAAAAATCTTTCCAACGTGTTTTGTGCACTATTTTCCCTACGACTACAAAGAATTTTCAGAAATTAGCAAATTTGAAATAAATTTAAATTTTTAGTTTCGTACAAATTTATTTCATTTAAACACAAGAAAACAACAATACTAAGCTTTATAATAATTTATATAATGTAATGTACAATTGCGACCGAAAAACCTTCAAAGGTGTATTGCGACTGCGTAATTTAACGCATCACATCACATTAACTTGGATTTTTTAAACCCCTTATACCTTTAGGTGTCGAGGTGTCGGGTACACCGAGCCGCAGAGTGGGTATGTGGGTGTGAGACGAAGCAGCGGAGCCATATAGGCAAGTACACTGCGTCGTGGTTTCCCATCCGAGTACTTTCCGTCTTCTTTTTTATTAAATTTAAAATGTTTCCATATCATATAAATATACAATTTATTAACTACATGATACCACGAATTTTTTATACTTGTTTGTACCTTTATAAAAAGAATTTTAAATTTAATATCAAAAGCACTATCTCTGTTCACGCTGGTATTAACCAATGGCGATTTTCTGTATTGGAACACCCAGGGGATTGCATCAAAGTGTTTGAACAAAACAGGTCTTTTCATAACGTAATAAGGTTGAGAAAATATTATTATTGTTTAAATATAAACATAGAAAAAGTTATATTTATCGTTCATCACAATTATATTTCTGGTTTAACAAAGAATTACCACTACCGCTTAAAATAAAAGTGTTGCAACGTCGCTAAAATAAAAGGATCTGTTACTTTTAATAACCTTGGTCTAATGTAAAGTAAGGTTATGTAACAGTAAATTCGGGAAAATTATGTTAATCTTCTTTTAAAAATACTTCAAAGTTGCCACTTACTTCATAATAAAGAAAAGTCAGTATCTAGATAAAATAATTTTCATTAGATACAGTTCATGACACTTTGCAAGGACAACTTTCAGTACATATATTGTACAATTTTCGCAAGGCTCGCGACGTATGAAAAGTGGCAGTTTCGTAGTCTCTAAATTGTGTAGAATATATTGTTTTCGTAGGTGGTCATAGGAAGAAGAATATAACACAAAATAATATTATATATAATGCCTTTAGATTAAAGTACGTGCCTAGATTGTGGAAAGTCGCAGAGGTCATTATGATTCCCAAGCCTGGTAAGTCACCTCATGCAGTTTCATTGTACAAACCTATATATCTACTACCTGTAATATCGAAGTTATTTGAAAAATTATTGTTAAAAAGACTAAAACCTATCATTGAAGAGAAAAATTTAATTCCGCCTCATCAATTTGGATTCAGAGAAAAGCATTCAATTATCGATCAAGTGCATAGAATCACTAATATTATAGAGAAATCGTTAGAAGAAAAGAATGTCTGTTCTGCAATCTTTCTGGATGTAGCACAGGCATTCGATAAGGTATGGAATGAAGGTTTAAATTATAAACTGAGACTATTCTTGCCAAAACAATATTCTCAAATCTTGAAGTCTTTTGAAAGAATTGAAGGAAATTAAAGCAGGAGTGCCGCAAGGAAGTGTACTAGGACCGATCTTGTATCTCTTGTACACTTGTGACATTCCAGCATTAGAAAACAACACCATTGCTACTTTTGCTGATGACACAGCTATATTAGCATTAGGAACAACCAATGCAGAAGCCACAGAAAAATTACAAACAGCCATTGATCTAGTGTACCGGTGGACAAGAAGATGGAGAATAAAATTGAATGAATCTAAATCAATGTATGTAAACTTTACGAATAAAGTTATCCAATATATATCAGTCAGTATAAATAACAATCAAATTCCATGTTCGAACACAGCCAAGTATTTGGGCATTACACTTGATGCGAAGCTTCCATGGAAAGCACACGTTAAAAAGAAAAAAGAAGAACTTGGTATTAAATACAGAAAAATGTATTGGCTGATTGGAAGAAACTCCAATCTGTCTCTATACAATAAGCTTTTATTATACAAGCAAATGCTGAAACCTGTATGGACGTATGGTATTCAGCTTTGGGGCTGTACCAAGCAAAGTAATACAGACATCATCCAACGATTTCAAAATAAAGTGCTGAAGTGCATAGTAGATGCACCTTGGTATGTTCGAAACAGTGACCTCCATCGGGACTTGCATGTGGAAACTGTCAACCAGATAATAAAGAAATTTGCGAAGAGTCATGAAGACCGACTTCATCATCACGTATATGTCGAGGCCATTCAGCTCCTGGACAATACGGGATTAGTGAGAAGACTCAAAAGAATCAAACCATTTGAGTTAGTAGAGTGAGCACTGAAAAAGCAGAGTATAGTGCTAGTGTACACGGTAACCGTAGTGTAACCAAGTGAACAGAACCTAAGGAACGCTGATGAGTATACCTTAGCTTAAGACACAAACTCAAGTAAATTAAGTTAGATGTAAATTGCTCATTGGTCATTCTGACCAAATTGTAATGACATAAGACATCTGAAAGATGTTTATATAAAAAAAACAAAATAATATGTATAATTTCAAAAATAAATATATTTTCTAAGCAATAGGATATTATAAAAAATGAGGTTAAGTGAAGAGTTAGTTAGTACCTAGATTTCATTAAATACAACTTTGAAAATTAATATTTCGTCAGAAATCTGTCTCAAACAATATTTAATAAATAACTTCTAAATTTCTGTTACGTTGTGCGTCAAATTTGAAATCTAGCAGTGAAAGTGGCGGAAATTAAATAGAAAGTCTAAGACACATCAGTCAGCAAATAATTTTAACTAGAATCTGTACCCAAGTATAAAGTTATTCAAGTATCTTTTCCAGTATTTATATACTCTTAGGACAGTTTACATTTCAATCAAAAGCATGCGTGTTATCAAGCAATGAGAATTCTAAACTACGAGAACTAAGACTAAAACAAAATGCCATTTTCCAAACAAATACCAACTTTCATCAAATACCTCGCTAAATATCTCCAGACATACCATACTTTAAGGATCATCTAGAAATCCTTAATAAGGCGCCAGTCCCGTTGTTACTACGTGAAACATTAAATTTACCTTCACATTAATGATAGTGCTTAACAATACACCATTGATAGTTAATTAGTCTAAGAGTACCTAAATATGAAAGTTGATCTCTAGTAGTTTGTATGGGATCGTCATATTATGGTGATAAATGCGTTATAACTAGTTTTAGGTTGCGCACTTAGTAGCGGTAGCGCTCCCCTGGAGTTGTCCTAAATTTACAAGTTGCTGAATAATAAAGTGCTTAAATTACACTCTCATAATTAATACGACGCGAGGTTAGCGAAGGAGGATCAGATCTTAGCAGGAAACGGAAGTGGAACCCTGGAGTAACCCTAACGCATTGACAAATGAGGCTTGCATTTTCCTCATTAATTTTCTTATCGAAGATAACAATGAGATTTATGGTTAAACTAACATTTTTATTGCGTTATAAAAGAACCCTTATACAACATTTCTTTTTTTTTACTAAACATAAACGTACCTAAAGTTCAAATAAAAAGTAAACTTTCTTTTCTCATTCTATTTAACTTCTGATGTTTGTAAATAGAAAAAGGAAATGAAATCAACTCTAAAACGAAAAGTGGCTTGTAAAATGTTTTGATAAGCAATCACGTCAACCTATAGTGGTAGCTGCTGCTTTAAATTGTAAATTAATAAGGGGAAAGGTACAGGAAATGAATATCAAAATTATATAGAGGGCGACTTTGATAGCGTGTTCACTGATTTCTCATTGCTCTATTGAAAAGTATCCGTATCCCGGATTAAAATTTTTATGAGGTTTTAACAGAATATTAGTTTCAGCAAGGATTTATGTAGACGTAAATATTACTTGATTAAAAACATACCCTTGTCTTTTCAAGCTACTCGAAGAGAAAGATAAAAAGTTTTAAATAAGGCTTTTTCACTTATACTACATTCACTACTATTTGACAATGAGTGTAATTATGAAGTCATCGTCAAGAGAAATATGCTTTAAAGTTTTACGGCGTCTACATTGTTTAATAAGATTAAAGTTAACAGACACTAGCCTCGCGCCGATATGTCGCAGAGCTTAATTAGTTCATTTCTAGAAAACATACTCTCCTTTTTTTAACGTTGTGTTTGTAAAAACATAACAGAGGATGGTTTATTCAGAACCAAACATACACAATGAATTTACTACTGGAGTAAATGAGATTTCTATTACTATCTAAATTCTTTTTGTATAAATAGCGATAATTGATTAATTTTGCTTAAAAAGTACATTAACGAAAAATAGGCTCTCGCCAACATAAAACTTATTTTTCTTCTTTCGTGTCAAAGAGTTACTCATATCGAGAGACAGCTCTCGCGTCTCATTTCAATTCAAAAAATCAATTCTTCCAATCTATCTTGCTATCAAAAAGAGCTCCCTTTATTAATTTAATCAAGAAAGAATTATCAGGTTGGCAACAAAAACATAACCTTACTTTATTTTATTTTAAGTTAAGGTAAAAACTTCAATTATTTATTAGTCAGTTTTGCAACTTACTGTACAAAGACCTGATATTAATTAACTATACAAAGAACTCCCAACAATATCCAGGTAATTAATATTAAATATCTTTTTCTTATGCCGATTTTCAATAATAATCACTTTATTTCAGCACTAAAACAAACGCCAGCTTTTTAATAGTTTAAAGTATGGAGAAAGTTTTCACATCTTTCCTCTCTTTGCAACCAGTTAATTATACGTTCCTTATCGAAATTGGATCAAGCATTAAGCCAGCCTAAAATTTCTTTTCCAAGTAATAAGTCTTATTTAAGAAATATGATATCCAAATCTTGTTTTTTTTATATTAACAGTTGAGTCTATCCATACGAGTATCCAGTGAATAACTGGAACACCTTTTGTGGTAAATATTTCTATTTAATAATCGTTTCTTCACGTTTACAGTATTTTGAATATTAATATAAAGATATTATATAAAGATATTATATACTTGGAAATTGGATATTTTATAAATTTTCTCGTTTTAAATATTACACTTGTACTCTTTCGCTCACAACTTTTTTAAACTTTCCTTTTTGTTTTTATAACTACCTGGGAGAAAAATAAAATAAGTTTACATAAGTACATGCCACAGAATGTGAGACCGCTTACAAAGGAAAAAAGATTGTGCGAAAATTTCCTGCTGGAATAGTACATCTGCAATTTAAAAAATCCAATTTTTACTTTAGCATAGATTTTATGTGACATTAAACACGATTTATAATTGCAGTTGAAAATTATGAATTTTATTTTTCATCCTTGTTTCATCAAATTGTCTTTGTTTCAGTTTTGCTTCAATAATTGTCAGTCATTCATTAATCGTTACTGCTGTTTCTGGAAAATTATCACTCGCGTTCTGCTCGTAATTATTCTACTAACAGCATCAATTCGTACTCAAGTATGACAAAAAGCGCTTGTCATTCAAATGTCCGGTTTTATCCGGAATTAAGGCGTTGCAGTTTTTTTGCAGAACAGTAGTGTGACTTATTTTTTTAGATAAAGGCCGCTCATCTCCCCTCGTAGCAACTCGTCAGAGAACAGCACTGGCCAATTGCACAAGCCTTTGCCTTACCTCCATATGTCCATCTTACGAAACTTTGAAAACTTACTTGTGGAAAAGTTTAATTATAACTGATTTCTAACTGAAAACTAAGAAGACGATAATTGATAATAGATTATCTGGACTTAGGGTGACCAAAATAATCAGTTTAATACTCAATAGTGGTTTAAAGGTTTTTTATGAACGTGCATTAATTAGCAACGGTTTCGTCAAATCACGTTGTCTGTTCTTTAATTTATTCAAACTTAGTTAGTAGCTTCATATGCGAGGACACTGAAACAAAAGAACAGTTGTAGGTTTCAGCATATTTAGAAAGGATTGCTTTAAGTCCTACATATTCTTTCATTTTTCTAATTAGGTAATATGAATATACATATTTCAAGCAGTCCTTCCATTCGATTCAACTTGCTGTTCCAGTCCTTCACTGGCTGTTGCTTCAGTGGCTTTGCCCAGATACATTTCACGTGTCTTTTGGTAGATGTACCATTAATTCATAACACTGTGCGACACACTTTTCTTGACATGGGATTTCTCTTCAGGAATGGCAAGATTAGGTGCCAAATAGCAATTCCCCATCGGCATTTTGCTAGGTTAGTTAAAATAAGAGAGTTTTTCAATTTTAAAGATTGAGAACTATCGGGGTATCGGATTGGCTTGAAAAATTTCGAAAATTACCTAAAAATATAGTTTTCGAGGTGTTTTTGGGCTTGTTTGAAAGGAAATTGAAAGTAGATATATAAAAAAGATAGACAAAAACAAACATAAGTGAAATTCTTGCATCACCAGGGGTCGTTTTAAAAAGCATTTAAAGCGCTAATTTGAAAAGGGGATGGGGTAGAGAGGGGCAGAAGGCGTTTTAGTTCACAGAAACTATTTTTAGTGTTTTCTATTATAGTGCAAAATTTCAGCGTGATAGCAATATTTCTTCTTTAGCAAAATGATTTTTTGAATTGAAGGGGAATAAATTCATTTTTTCATTTGTTTTAATTTCTCTTAACAACAAACAAATTATTATTTAGATTTTCAGCATTCATTTTTTATCTTCAACGTTTTTTTATTTTTTATATTGCAGCTCAAACATGTCTGTGTAATGTGCAGGATGAACACAGTATGAAAGTCAAAAATGGTGAAAAATGTACAAGATAAAAGTACGAAGCATTATAAACGTCTGGTTGCCCAACACAATCATTACGCTACTATTAGCTAAAATGAAAGGGTGCATAAAACTGACTGTCTAATCCCAATTTCTTGATAACGATGCAAGAAATGATGATGTCACAAGAAGGTATCAATTTCACTGTTTTGAATTCGACATTTTACAGTGGTGTACGGAAAGATATTACTCACCTTACAGTTTCAAAATGCATAAATTTATACTTATAAAGATGCAAGTTTCGTGATATTCGCAAGCATATGAAAAATTCGGATTTTGACAAATATCTGAATGAGGACCAGTCGATTGTTTGGAATGCCATTAAGGCCGTGATTCTTCATTTCTTGGGGAAGCATCGGGCAGAAAATTACCGTGACTTGATAGCTGATATGTTACAAGCATCTGAGAAATTGAAGATATCAATGTCTCTCAAAATACATTTTCTTAATAGTCACCTTGGCTACTTTGAGAAGCAGTTAGCTTCAGAGTCTGATGAACATGGAGAGCGATTCCATTAGGTTGCAATGCCTATGGAAATTCGGTACAGAGGCAAAAAATTGAATGCCATGTTAGGGGATTTCTGTTGGTGGCTAAAGAGAGACGCTGAGGATAGCGAAGAAGAAAGAAACGAAGACAAGAATGAAAATAGTGACCGCGAAGATGATATCCACGCATCCAGCTCAGACATACAAATCAGGGAGGAGAGCGAAAATGAGAAACCACCGCCCAAAAGGAAGCAAATAGATCAGTAGAACTAAAGTTAACATTGTATCTGTTGAACAAAATTAAAACAAAATAAAGAACATGGATTCATACTTCTGAATTTAATTCAAAAACTCATTTTTCTACGAAGAAACATTACTCTCAGTCCGGCATTTTATGAAAAAGGAACGCCCTCTGCCACCTCGCTACCCCATTCCCCTTTCAAATTAGCGCTTTAAATGCATTTTAAAACGACCCCTGGTGTTTCAAGAATTTCACATATGTTCGTTTTTGTATCTACTTTCAATTTCCTTTCAAACAAGCCCAACAACACCTCGAAAACTATATTTTTAGGTAATTTTCCGAATTTTTCAAGCCCCATCCGATACCCTGATAGTTCTCAAACTTTAAAATTAAAAACTCTCTTATTTTAACTAACCTAGCAAAATGCCGTTAGGGAATGGCTATTTGGCACCTAATCTTTCCATTCCTGAAGAGAAATCCCATGTCATTAACCAAAAGTTGAAATTTGTCGCACTGTGTAATAACCGACGAAATTTTTTAATTTTTGATATTTTCGGATACTCCCTTTAATGAATAGAAATGCTTTGTCCAAGTTTTCAGTCAGTACTACAGCCTATATATTTCTCTGATTAAACTCATCTACTAGATCTATCTGGTGTTATATCTTTCACTATGTCTAGACTGGTACTACAGCTTCCCAAGTTAGGCTTAGTTTAGCAAAAGTAATAATTACTAGTAAGACTTGCTCTGTCAGAGGTCACCTGGTCATTGCACAGATTATACTTTACAGATGAGAAGCTCGCCTGTTCCCGCCAATCCAGATTTCTAGGAGCATGCATGAATCCGCGATTTTTTAGGGGTATTTTAATCAACCTCACTTCTCTGCTTGTTTATATTTTGCATGTGTATGTTTGTTGCGTTCGGGAATTTTGAATTATTTTGTTAGTACTTGATATATTTTTGCATTAATATTTGTTGACGTTGATAGTATGGACATAATGTTACCTTTCTGCACTTACCGATTGATTTGTACAATAAAGTATCCACGTAAGAATAATTTATAATAATGTAAACAAAAATTTTTCGATTTTGATAAATTATTTATTTTATTTATAACTTATTAGTTTTTATTTTATAGACCTTAATATGTTAATCCTTAAACATTGTTTAAAAACACACTTGAAAGAATTCCATCTTCGACTTAGGTTATGCAATTTAGTAGTAAGTTTTTACCGTGGTATTTGCCATGTATGTATACTGTTTTACAATTCCTATTAGTTATTATATGCCCAAAGTTTCTGCAAAATTTTCAATTCATTGCGCCTCACGAAAGGATTTCATTTACATACTTATAAAGCACCAGGCGCAAGGTCATGAAATTTAAATAGCTACTTTAAGATCAAAGGAACCGCCAAAGCCTTCGCATCTGTAAAGAGTAATCTGTGATTATTGTCTAAAGGAATTTTGAGAAAATCGTTTAGCCAGGTGAATTTAGCCACCAACCGAATAGGCAGCGATTTCGTGGCGGAGGTCATTTCCTACAGAAATATGCCATAGTATTAACAATAACAAGTTGATTCTTAAATTGAATCGCTCGATGTTTTTCCGATGAAACCTAACCGCCAAACTAAAATTAGGTAAGCAAGTTTTAGCATTCCTCGAGTATTAATTTTATACCAACATACCATCACATTATTATATTATTTATGAAGAAAATTACGATAATTATTAATCATGCAGTTAAGATTTATGCACCGTATTTGAGTGTCTAAATGGCTCTTTGTAATGATTTTTTTTAAATTTGGTGTAGTTATTCATAATAATATATAAGTAAATCCATTGTGATTTTGTTTAGAATTTTGTAATGTAGGTACCATTCATTCTTTTTTGGATGCACTTGGACCATAACCGTGATCTCGTACTGTCTGTATTGTACTATCTTATATATTCCCGAAAAGGAAGAAATCTTGTAATTTTTGGTAAGTATTACGTGGGATGATTTGTTCTAGAATGATTCATCCAAGCACATACTATTATTGCAGAATACTAGAATCATGAAACTCCAGGATCAAACTTATCTCACAAAATATGAATTATGTCTTTAAAAGCAATTACTTCTTTTATAAGCCTTTGGAATTCAAACAAATCTGACTCAATATAAGACATTATTTGTTCAGAGTGAAATCATAAAATAGATTATTGCAAAATTATTGCTATAAACTAGTATCTTGTTCACTTTTTAGATGATTTTAAATATAATGAGTTGAAGTGAATATGTGACTAATAACAAAATACCATCTCGTAGGAAACAGATTATGTTTGCACAAATATTAACTTGGTTTTAAATGGGTACAACAAATTTATACATTAATTTCAACTGACTATTTGCGGTTATAAATCTTGTTTTTGAAAACAACCCTTTATATTTTTACGACTGCTTGGACCATTTTAATCTCGAACGTCCACTGAACACTAATATGGCGCTCGAGTTTTTTTTTCACGGTGAAATCGATTATTGAGTATAAAATCATTTTGGAAATGTGTATATTTTGGAAATAACCGTTAAATTGGCATACAACACTAAAGCAAAAATTTCATGATATAACTTTCACGCTGCGCGTTGAGTATGTGCAGTATCGTTGGTAGAAAAGTCATTGTGCCCTTAAAACCAATGTCTTTGGACTCGCATGTGTTGCTTCTCCATATGTTTCAGTGCCGAGTTATAGAACCTGGTGCAAAAGAAACTTTTCAACCACAGCATCCTTTGGAAAATGAACTGCTCTTTTGAATCATGAACTGATACTAAATTGTCGAACAATGCAGGTGGTAGTTCTACCAACACAGAAACCAGATACTCGTCAATACTCAAACGATTCTGGGCCAATTTCTTATGGGATTTTACTGCAGCTTTAATATCGTTATTGAGCTGCGGTTTCGTATACTGTCCGCTGGGCAGAACCGACCAGAAGAAGTGACCACGCTAGCGACAGCGGAACGAAGAAAGTAGAGCGCAAGCGGTATGAAAACCGAATCGACAGCGATTTCGTGGCGGAGGTGATTTTTTACAGAAATATGTCATATCTATATATTTAAAAGACAAGACTTATTTTTGTCCCAGTTCGTTTGAGAGTTCCACCGACCCGATCTAAGCGATTCTTTTTTTATATTAAAGCTTTCGCTGTGTAGATTAGTCAACGCCACTTAATTTTTATATATTTTTAATGTTTATATTTTTAATTTGAAAAACTCTAAAATGTTTAATTTGAGACGGACTAATTGGACATTCACTTGGGGGACTCTCTCTCTTTCTACGGTAGTCAATTTGGTAACTACTACCGCTTATAAATATAAAAGGGTGATGCAGTCGTCCACTTCCATCATTAATAAGCGGTTAATGTTTTAAAAATTGTTAGGTTGCGTAGACAAAACCCTCATTGTTAAAAATTATGGACAATAGATGAATTATACAAATAATAGCTGATGGCAATTGCTTATTCAGAGCAGTTTCATACTGTATGTATAAAACGCATGAAATTTGTCAACGCTATGTTTATGTCATGTTTTTGAAATATGTACTACTAATAGACGTTTTCAAGAATGTTTTAAGCAAGATCGATTTTTTATTTTATTCTTATCATTTCGTAAAGTAGAATTTCCGCATGTATGTATGTAGAATAAACCAAGGAGGAGTATATATCGGAAGAGAGGAGGGTAAGCTGGGAGGGAGGAGTGCTATTTCTTAATAATAACAAGTTAATTTTTAAATTGGATCGCTCGGAGTTTTTCCGCTGAAATCTACCCACCAAACCAATAAAAAACGAAAATGACAGAAAATTAGAAAACTTAGTCAAGATCAAGCAAACCCAGCCAATGGAATGCTAATTACAAGAGTAAACCAACTGCATGTAACTCAAACTTCTATGGTGTCGTAAAATATTATAAGTCATTTACAATTATAAGAAAAGTGTAGGCAAGAAAAGAATGAAAAACTAATGAAGGTGAGGGCCACTAGAAAAAGAAGAAATTCCAGATCCCATTTCAAGATCCCAGATTCCATTTTAAGAGGTACTTCATGTGCCAATATTTCGATGTCAACAGTTCAATAGCGGCAATTTGATGTTTGATTGTGTTCCAATTCCTCTACGAACAGTTCTTCTTGCTCAACAACATTATTCAAATTGCTTAGCTTGGTTCTAGCATGTCGCATCTGGATACAGGAATAGAATTATGTACTGTTTATAGTGTTTATGGATGAATCCATGTTTGGAACCTATTCGGGCACTCGTCGCAGGCGATTATATTCTTTACTAAACGTTTAAAAATACTGTCAACCAGCGCATCCCTATTCACGATCTACGATTACGGTTTGGAGAGAATATGTATATGAGGAATATGAACAGCGTATAATATATTAAGTATATGTCGTTAAAAACGTCATTACACCATTATATGTTATACTGTTATTAAAAATGGGAAGATTAGTTCCAAATATTAGATGGCAATTCCGGGACACAACATCGTGTACATGTTGTTAAATAAAGGCTTAGAGTATTGCCTATATAATTGGCTAATGTTGCAACAATCACTAATGTAACACCGGAATTTCCGGTTACCAATAAATGTTTGTTAACTTTTATAATCACAGGACCATTTTTCTTTGGTAGGGAGGATTCTAAATTTACCACAACAAAAATCATTATCGTACTCTTCCAACATGTCAGGATCAAATAAAATACAAACAACAAAGTTTAGAGGTAAAGCTAATATCCGTCAATTTGATTATTTATTTTGCCAACGTTAACAGAAAGTTCTAATTTGTCCACACAGTAAAACACAACCTTAATTACTTTTTGTCAAAATCTGGAGGCTATCCTCACCAAATTTTTGCATCACAGTTACCATTTAAGTCATTTTAAAATATTTTTGTTTTCTTTGACAGATATCCTATTTAGTATTAAAATTTACTTAACAAAATGTCTTTTTGAACCTTGTCTGCACCATCTCACTTCGAGATTAAGTTCAATAATATACTTGGAGCTAAAAAAATATAATTGATCTACCACAAAACAAAATTAAGCTTCAACAATGCTAAACAAATAAAAGTTCTGTTTCCAAGCGTTTTTTCACAGCAAGTAAGTGTCGACAATTCTCCTTCAACTAGCTGCAGGGCAATACTTCATGAAAAAGTTAATAACCAATCAAAGCAAGCCACGACAGTGTGCAACTGTTTCTCAATCTAGAGGTGACTACGTATACATCATAGGAATTTCTGAAAGAAAATATTTATTTGTTATAGTTATTATTATACTTATATAAGTTTTCCTTTGTCTTGTTGTCCTTTGTTTTCTTGGAAAAGATAAATGTAGTGCCGTGATCTACCTTGATACAGCTAATTAAAAGCAATTACACGTTTATGTTGTGATAATATCGTTTCTTTTTATTGTTACTTAATATCCCTTATGTGGAGCTACTTAAATATAACAAGGTTCTGGTTTTTATGAAACTTTCTCGAATCTTCCGGAAAGCTGTGAAATTCCAATACTACGTGGCTGCGCGTCTAGTAGCAACAACTTTCAATGTCGCTTATCAAAGTTTTCAGTTATTTTTGTCCTATTGTATAAGGCGATTATGTAGAATCGTGCAATGTCACACATACTATATACCTCTATCCCCTTACTACAGTACTTTTCACTGTTTCTAAAAATCTCGTCGTCAGTTGCATGTAACGCTCCAATTCCCTCTGAAAATACGTGCACAATGAAAGAATGTTGAACTTTTCTCTTTTTCTTTTTTCTCAGGAAAGGAAAAGTTAGTTCTCTTGTTGGTTCTTTATATGTATACAAGACCACAAACTATATTCTTGAAGAGTACTAAACTAGAGAAAACATAAATCTCTACATTATTATGAAACTTGCATTTTAGCCTTGTTTAAAATGAAGACTGTTTCATTTTATTTCGTTTTTCAGTGACAGACACTGTATGAATAAACTCGAATTTAATTGTTGTTAATTTCATACCTATCAAGGGTAAATTGTAAATTGCTTGGACTGATTTTCACATGTAAGCAACTAAATTAAATAAAAAATTTGCAGTAAAAGTGCAGTAAGAAAATAAGCATAAAACAAACTGAAGTGTTTAATAATAAACCTCATCCCCATAAAGAAGAACCGCAGTGTACAAGACACATCACGTACTTATATTCCAAGCTGAATTATATCAGACAAGTGAGTAGCGCGCATTTTCTTACATTTTAAACATGTCTTATGCATATTTTATGCAGGTGACATCTCTGTCCTCGACGCGCTCGTAGTTTCGCTTCATCATAAATTTATCGTTACATCTTCTTCTCTTTGCTTATGCTTCGCTTTTATATATATTTATTAAAAAAGGGAATGCGGTACTAGGGAAACTTTTCGATTCTTGTTTCAGGTGTTTTTATTTCTAAATGCAGATAAACATGTTTCCAGTGTATGGTGACAGCTCCGAAATTGTTTCGTTTTGAAGTAAGCCGTACGGTTGTATTTTATGAAAATGTGGTACACAACACAGCAAAAGCAAAAGAATAGTAATGTGATTGTTGTGTTTTTGCACATAACTCAATTCTGCAAGTTTATGAAAATATAATAATCAAATGCAGTTATGTTTCAGCAAATTACTTAAAAGCAGTTCCTAGAATTATATACGAATTAGAAAGAGACAGCTTTGGACAGGTATATAATATACTTATCTTTATTTTCTCTTTTGATTCTCAAGTTTTCAACTTACAAACAGTAACTAATTACCCAGTGCAATGCTGTAATGAAATTACTAAAGAGGACTTAGGTAGATATGTTCGGACCAGTGGCGTGCGGTCCATGGAAGCAATAGAAGCAATGCTTGCCTTGAGAATTTATTAAAAATAAAAACAATGCTAACACTTTTGTAAAATTATGGTTATCGTTTATTTAAATTGAAATATTTATCAAATTAAAGCTCAATATCAACTCAATACAGCAAAAAGTATAATTATTTAGAGTACTATTTTAAATTAGGCTCATTAAACTTGCACGGAAAGGTAATACCGATTCAAATGTGATACATACACTTCATATAAGCATTGCTTACAAATGCTCTTCTCTTAACCTTGGCGTGAATCAGCGAGCGTGGGGTGTTATAGTATACGGATGCTGTTAACATTGTTTGGGCGTTATTTTTATTGTGCTTCGTTCCCAAATGTTTATTTATTATAATTTGGTTATTTGTTCGATTTAGTGTTACTTAAGTAATGTAAATCTGCGAATGAGACTGTATTTTGTCGCATTTTATTATTTTAATTTATAAGTTGTATTTTTTTAAAGACGAATAGTTCTATTTAGTTTGCCTGTATGCAAATTTAAAATTGCATTATCGTCACGACTGCAAATTCAACTGCTTCGGTGAAAGGTTCGAGTATCTTCGATATAGCCGAATCGGGACGATTTTTTGTTCAGTTTGTGAATTATTAATAAGGAATTTTTCGCATACAGTTTTGGAGAGAAATTACAAATTATTAAGAAAGGCAGATCAAAACCAGATCTTTCAAATTTAACAACAAAGATTAAAACCTGTACCGGTATTTTGCTAAGAAAGACCGGAAAATTGATACGTAGTAGTAGTTTTTTTTTAAATAAAGAATGATAGTCAACAAATTCTATAAATATAAAGTGTAAAAGTGCTTCTTTGAAAAACTTTTAAGCTTAATAATTATAACACTGTTTTTTATTGTACCTAGCAGGGGCGGATCCAGAGAAGTATTTTGAGAGGGAAATCTTTGGAAAAATAATTGTTTTAATAAATAATAATTAAACAAACATTATTTGTTTCTATTCTATGTAAACTTATTTCTAAATTGGGGGGGGGGTTATTCCCTCCCCGTTAATCCGCGCCTGTACCTAGGTGTATTATAATTAAAATCGTGGTTGCTTCCCTAGCCTAAATTCTCACCGCACGCCACTGGTTCGGACACTTTTACAGATCAATCTCCCAAGCGTCCCAGTATGTCCCGAATGGGAATTCCAAGGAAACTGATACAAACTAATTGTACTAGGATGGTGACTTTTTACAATTGATCTGATTTTATATACTGTACGTTATTGCAAATTGAATAAATAATTATCCATAATTACGCACACAAAAAATGTTGCTAGCAAGATATTTATGATTACTTTATTTATTTTATACTATTTATTTTATAAATAACTACATTATGCAAATTTCGTAAATATAAAGGAGCGTGTTTAAAATACTGTTCAACATTATTTTGTTTGATATGCTTATTCCAGAACCTCTTCATCAACTTCTACCCAATAGTCTTTTCAGGCTCTAGTTCCTGTATAACTATATTCAACAGCATGTCCCTTTACCAATGTGATGTTTATTCCATACTTTCGAAATTTTTCAAATAATAAAATACATACAGGAAAACGATAGCCTTCTTATGACGTTTCTTCGTTTTACTTCACCTACCACTAAATCATAAATCAGCTCTTAGAGTAGCGGGAGTTGAACTTCATAAGTTAGTCTTTTTTGTCCACACGGTGTAGCTAGCACCCCCATCCTAAATTTTTACCAGCTGTCACTGGTTACCACCTATTAAAGAAATTTTATTAAATATTAATTAATTTACATCAATAAATTTTGATTTTAGTATCAATCAAGTAGTATGATGTATTAAATTCATTGCGACTTGAGAGATAATTTATACAATGAGAGATAAGAAAATCTAGTAGATGCGTAGAAATACTTTGTCTGATCGCCATCCAATCCCAGTGCACCGTTCGAGGTTACAGCTTATAATAATAATAATAATAATAATAAATGACTTTATTGCACACCCAAAAATTTCAATACATTTGTACAAGAAATGGAAAATAACATTAGTAACTACATTTGGTGCAATCGCAGGGTGGGATTCAGTATAAACTGCTCTTCCATCCAAACCCTGGAAAGTAAAATATATCTATTTCTAGACAACGCCTATTACTAATAAGCAATTTTTCAAAACAATAAAACAATAAAAGATTCCGCTATATAGTCGAAATATACGTAACATTATTTTAACAACAGTAAAAATTAGTTGTATGAACAATTCTCTAATTAATAAAGTTAATAAACAAGTACAGAAGAATTGAATAGAACTACAATAGTTATATATATTTATAAGTTTACAGTAGTAATATTAAATGATTACAAGAAAACAATAGTAAAGTGCTAAAATTCAATACACTGTTTTAGAAATAATTCATTGCGCAGTTTCTTCTTAAACCTGGGTGATGAACAGTTTGTAATATCATACGTAACGCTATTATATAATTTATAGATTTGATATGTGAAAGATCTTTCGAAGAAGGAGGTTTTGTGATAAGGAGGAGATATTTTACCTCTAAATCTAGTCGAAATGTTATGGATATCAGTTCTGAAAGAAATTTTATGGTATAAATATGGGGGATGCTTCAAACTTAATATTTTATGATATAAACATAAAATTTGTAAAATACGTTTATTTTTCATAGTTAACCAACCAGAATCTACAATTTTATGACTTATATGTTCAAACTTCCTGATACCATAAATGAACCTCAAACAAGCATTCTGTACTTTCTGAATTCGATTACATGTGATGTTATCTAAGGCAGCATGATAAACAGAAACGCAATAGTTAAATTGTGACAAAACAAAAGCTTTACAGAGTTTTTTCTTTGTTTCTATATTTAGGTAGGACCGGTGAGGGAAGAGTTTACGTAGATGTAGATAAGCTTTACTAATACAACCAGATATTTGGTCTCTAAATCTGAAGGAGTTATCTAGAACGAGTCCTAAGGATTTTGCTTTAGAAATAGATAGGTATATTGACGTTATTAATATGAATATTTAACAAGGGAATTAGGTTATCACAAACACCTTTGGTGCCGAATATTATCACCGCAGATTTACTTGCATTAATTTTTAGAGATATCTGAGTTGATGCCTCAAATATAAATTTTAAAGTAGAATTGATTGTTTGAATACCTTCCTCCCACTTGTCAGGTTGAAACGAGTGGTATAATTGTGTATCGTCGGCATAAACATGAAAAGAACAATCTGTGACTGCTTTAATGAGTAAGGTAGTGTATAAAGAATACAGTAACGGGCCTAGTACAGAACCTTGTGGGACACCCTGTTTAACGGTAAGTGGTTCAGATATTGTATCATTCAAGGAAACAATCTGAGTTCGATTATCCAAGTATTGTTCTAGTAAAGTGATTGAACTATCCCCTAATCCGTATGATTTTAATATTCTTAAGAGTATACCATGATTGACTGTATCAAACGCTTTGCTATAGTCCAGTAGTACAAGTGCTGTAACATGACCCTTATCAAGTGAACTTAGAATATCATCTGTGACTTTTAGCAAAGCAGTTGTACAGCTATAACCTTCACGAAAACCTGACTGAACTTTGGGTAAAACTTGTTTCTCGTTTAAATACTTAGATAATTGATCAAATATAATTTTTTCAAGCAATTTTGAGAAAACTGGAAGTAAACTTATAGGTCTGAGATCTTTAAGTTCTGCTGGGTCTTTTACTTTTGGCAGGGGTTTAACTACTACAAACTTCCACTACTATGCAGCAATTTAAAATATGAGTGATGTAAGGCAAAATATAAGGACAACATAACCTTATCATTGTAATGTTTATGTTATCATTACCTGCTGCTAATTATCTAATTTCATTGATAAACTTTAGTACTATGTTGCAATCTACAGACCTGAAGTTAAAAACATCTCTACGAATGTCAGGGAATATTAAAGGGCCAGGATTGTTAGAGTTAATAGAAGGAGGTATACTGTTAACAAAGAAGTTATTAATTTTGTTAGCATCGCCCAGAGTTAAAGGAATATGGTGTTGCTGTATTTTACCAATTCCTAAATATTGCATTTTTCTCCACATATCTTTGCAAGCGGTACTACGCGTTAAATAACTGAAGTATGCTCTTTTTTCATTTCTAATTGCGATGGTTAGGTAATTTCGAAGTTCCTTATAATAATTCCAATGACGAGTTAATTTAGTATTACGATATTTGGCCTTGGCTTTATCTCGAAGGGACATTAGAAGTTTAATATTATCGGTTATCCAAGGTGCTGGTTGTTTAGTGAATCTATGGACAGTAATAGGTGCATGTTTATCAAATAATTCAATAAGTTTAGTATTAAGATAATTAACTTTTTCATTAATATCATCTATCTGGAACACACGTTGAAGAGGTATTAACCGTAGGTCAAATTCAAAAAGATCAGGATTGATTTTATTAAGGTTTCTATATTTTTTTAAATTTTCTTTGAATTTTGGCCTTTCAAGACAAATACCACAAAAGCTCATATCATGATCAGAAAAATTACAATCAGCAACACCATAATCCCTTACAATACCTACGTCAGATACCAGTATCAGATCTAGAAGTGTACGAGATGAATCCGTAATTCTGGTTGGTTGGTTGGTCTATAATTTGTTCTAGATTTAACGAGTCACATATGCTGTAAAAATACGCCGTATCGGCTTGCTCAAAGTCAATGAGATTTATATTAAAATCACCAAGGCAGAAAATCTTCTCGGTTATTGGCAGACATGCAGTGTATGAATTTTCAATTTCATCTAAAAAAAATCTATAATGAATATGAGACGGTCTATACACAGATGCTATGGCAATTTTAAGGTTGTTAAATTGAACTGATACCACTATTTGCTCAATAGAATCACTTGTGTCAATTATGGAAGACTTGAATGAAGTATATTCCTACACCACCACCTCTTCCTGATCTATCACACCTCAAAAAGTAATATCCATCTATGTTAATGGTATTTGTAGGTATAAGTTTATGAAACCAGGTTTCTGAAACAGTTAAGATATCCAGATTATGAGCAACAATGAATAATTTCAATTCCTCAATCTTTGGCAACAACGACCGTATATTCAAATGTGCAATTTTATTCATTTGTAAACAAAATCTTAAGATAAATAAGTCTAAAACTAAATTTTCGTAAACAAGAAATTACTAATGTATTTATGAAAAAGAGAGATTAATTTTAATAAATGATTTTAGTAAATTTAACAAAATCTTAGGATCTTGATTGAGCAAATCTAAATTTTTATAAACAAGAATCTAACTAGTGTATTTAAAACATTCAAATGAGAAATCCAATATCAGTATGTACTTAAGTATAATAAATTAATAAAACATAATTGTAGTAGTAGGTACATATACATTACTCAAAATATAAACAATAATCATCCGCCAAAAGGATGTGTTACTTAGTGTTATTAGTTAATACTGTAATAAGAACAAATTTATATTTTCTTAATAAAATTTAAAAAAAAAATATATATATATATATATATATATATATATATATATATATATATATATATATATATATATATATATATATATATATATATATATATATATATATATATATATATATATATATATATATATATATATATATATATATATATATATATATATATATATATATATATATATATATATATATATATATATATATATATATATATATATATATATATATATATATATATATATATATATATATATATATATATATATATATATATATATATATATATATA
This sequence comes from Agrypnus murinus, assembly GCA_929113105.1. Classification (NCBI taxonomy): domain Eukaryota; kingdom Metazoa; phylum Arthropoda; class Insecta; order Coleoptera; family Elateridae; genus Agrypnus; species Agrypnus murinus. Next base: position 142,383,456 of record OV816026.1, read on the forward strand.
TATATATATATATATATATATATATATATATATATATATATATATATATATATATATATATATATATATATATATATATATATATATATATATATATATATATATATAAGTCCTATGTATGTATTTATTATAATGTATTAAATAATATTTATTAAAAAGATAAAAAATAGTGAAAGAGAAAAAAAAATAATTAAATTTCCCTGCCTCGCCTATAGGTAGTTACCAATTAGGTAGTTAAAACAAAAAAGAAATGTAAAAAACAGAAAAAAAAAAGTGATTGAACAAAAATATTCTATACTGTGCTTTATCTATCTACGCGTACGTAAATATAAATACCTATTAGATATCTATACATTGTGTCGATATCGTATGTAGAATTTATCTTACAATTCCAAAATAGAGGAAATGCGTTTGATATTATTATCTTGCTTTACATAAATCTTTCCATTACTGCTCCAAGCATTTTTATTACCTAATTTTTTTTTCTTGCTTCCTTAAGTAGTTGACTCCTTATTTTTGTGAGGTCTTCAGTTATCACTATATTGGAATTTTTTAATAACCTTTTTTTACTAAAGATCAGTTTCTTAATTTTTCTATTAGTAAATTTCACAATTATTGGCTTGTAACGTCCCTCTTTATTTGGTAGTCGATGACAAATATCAATCATATCCTTCTACACCGAGCTTCTCTTTACACATTTGCGCTACAACAATATCGGTGTTTTCATTTTGTTGTTCTGATATGCCAAATATTCTGAGGCTGTTTTGTCGCGTATATTGTTCTAAATTATCATTTAGTTGCTTTAGATGCTTCACATCATCTTCTAAATTTTTCATTTTATTACTAAATTCTAAAAGATCAGCTTTAAAAGGTTTCAAAAGTTCTTCAATTTTATTAGAAATAATTTGCACTATTGCATCGGAATTTAACACTTTATCAACAACTGTTTGTATCAAATTCTCGTCAACAGATGCAGAACGGGTGGTTGGTTTATCAGCCATCTTGATCGGATTGTTGATAGCACAAGAAAATATATACACAAGAAAAGTAAATATAACTTTAGATTAAAAGTACGACACGACACCGCTTGTACGTCTACACTCTTTCAGAGCACATACCGGAATGTTATAACAGTTTTAGAAGTCCACTTAGGAGAAATAAATAAGTTATGATTGAAATGAACCATTTATACAATGCTTAGTAAGTATTTATGTTGTTGAGGACTGATCAAACCAACTAAACGACTGTACGTCAGTGTAGTTTGACTTTATGACATACTTATAATCATTTCTGAATTAATTGTTAAAAAAATAAAAACTGATAAAGTTGCTGTGCAACCTCTGTTTACATATTGTTTATTGTGTCCAGCCTTACTTTGTGGAACTCCATAATCATGAAATAAATAAAGATTAATATAAATATAAATATAAACAAACACGTCGCTAAGGTAGATACAAAAATAGGCAACTAGATAAAAAGATAAAAATAATAATAATCAGAATTAAATATCTAATACTTCCAGTAACGGAGAATTACTGAGCTCAAGTTGTTCATTCATTAAAGGTACCCTGAGTTTGTGTTTGTATATCTCAAAGGCTTCTAAAATGTCTAATTTGCATTTGTTATTACAAAAATGTAGGAATTTAATATTATTTTGAGGAGTCATTGTGTGATTTATTGTTAGAGGTGTTTGGGATAACTAGATTTTTCATATTTTATATATTTTTTATATTTATATTTTAGTTTGTTTATATTTATATTACCTTTGATAATGACTTAGCTTAGCTATCGAAACAATATTGTCATGTTATATTTTAATAAATACTATGAAACTTTTCACTAATCTTTATTTAATTCTGTTTAAATAGCTTAAACCACCTATGGACAAATTATTTTAAGAGATAGAAAAAACTTTTAATTGCAAAAGTTGCAGTATTTTTCTAAATGCACAGAATTCGCGATCAGATAAAATAAAATAAAAATCATAACAAAATTAGGGAAGAATAACAATTTATATTTTTTAATGGCACACTCCTTTACATTTTATTTTAACCCACTCCTCTTGTATGGTATAACGGGTGATGCCTAAGATTTGAGACTGTGTTTGAATGCATATAAAAACTAGAATAATGTTTCAATTTTAATAAATTTTATGACGTAGTACGTACTACATTTTAATCGATTTGAATAATAAAAGTTAATAAGTTTTTCAAGAACGGTAAACATAATCCAGTTTTTTTGGGTACACCTTCCACCATTCTCTGTGCGAGGTTCACGCTTGCTTTCCTTAGCAATATAAAATTCTATTTTTATGATTCTCCACATTTTGAGGTTCTCTACCTTTCTCACATACAAGACGTTTTAGACTAAATCAGAATTTCTTAATAGGCCGCAGTTCTGGGGACACATGGAGGAATTATCTTCCTTGTTCACAAACACAATATTCGTCTGATAAGTCAGCCACAACTGATAATTACTGATTTTGCGTAATGTGACGAGGCCAGGTCGGGCCAAAACACGTAATTATCATCAGAATGATTTTCCTGAATGAATGGAATAAGGCATCTCTTAATACATTCATTTAGATGGGCTTCCTGATTGAGGACTATTCGTGAAGAACAGAAGACAGGTTTCGAAATCCCAGAAGGTGTTATTGCTAACTACATTAGTTTTTCTCAAATTTTAATATCACCAGGTGCCGCAAGAGAATCCTTAGTATAAATTCCCCCAATCGCATTTTTATCAAGATTTTTGAAAGTAAAGTACTAATTTTCATCATCGAAAATAAACAACTTTTCTGGGAACATGTATCTGTACCTTGGCCGACTTTGTTGCTCAGATCTATTAAGTACTTCGATCTACTTTCTGTATTTCATCCGGCATTTACTCTTAGGGACCCTAAAAATATGAGACTGGCTGCACTTCAATTGCTTCGCTAACTTTCTGGTTCATATTGCACATTTCCTATTCAACTGTTCTTCCAAACGACGAATGTTAGATTTTATCATCTTCATCGCATTTATTAATTCTCCTTCTTTCAAAGAAACAAGAAATTAAAAAGCTTATAATTATTAATGGAAGCAGTTTTTATAAAACCGATTCGCGGTTTTCAATTCTCATCTGAAAAACTGTAAAATGCTTTTCTAAAATGTAATGAGTAACGTCACAATAAATTCATTTAAAATCGTCTGCAATGACTGAGAACTCTAGACTCTAGACTCTAGAGGCATTTACCTTTCATTTTATTCAATGTGCATATAACTTTAACAGTTCCATTTACTGTTATAGAATAGTAAATGCACGTCATACACTTCAGGTAACACGGCCACTATTTTTCAGGAGTATTTAAATTATATTTTCTCCAAGCGATATATGATCGTTTCTGGACCTTCAATACTGAAGATTATTTACAAAAAATCGTTACTATGCGGCACGCGTACTTTATTAGCACATAGTACAAAACACATACAAAGGAAATAAAGTATGTCCTTAATGAACCATTTGCACTGAGAAATATATCACTAACTATATTATAGTAAACGGATTTTTTGTTGTTCTAACCTAATTTAAGCAGCGTTAACTAAAAATCTAGGTCAGAATATACAAACGATTTGTAAAGTGAACTATTTAGTTATGGTTAATCGGTCTTTGGTACATTTTACTTGGCTTCTAGTAAAATCAACCATTAGTATGGGTAACGTCAACTTAACGAGAATGGCTGTTTCAGCTTATAAGTCAGGTTAAAATAGCTTAAAACATTGATTTAATTAACTATATAAGTAGGTAATGTGAACTAAAAATTTGTAAAACAGTTTTATTTACCATAATGATGTGTCATACATACGTACAAAAACAAAAGTAGCTTTGTTATTTGATATCCATAGCATTTATAAGTCACGTATAATGGCATTTATGTTTTGATAAAACGTCTCTGGAGTTAAATTTTATTTTCGAGTTTTAAATATTCACCAAATATTGGCTGCTGGAAGCTGCTGTTATTAAACATTCCCATTAAAAATGCGATATCAGCTTTAGCCTGCGAAAATTAAAAGATATTTTATAGTTATTATGTGTTATATTATGAACGGAGTTCAGTTTACCATGTGTTGTCATAAGTGAACAAAGTTTTTTTACAACGTGCCTTAATTATGATTGATTCCGATGAAGTTTATTGGCACGTGCTTTAGGAGTACATAGTTCCCTTCAAAGGTAAGTTACGATATTAATTTGTTTATGATACGGATAATATTTAACTGTCTTGCAATGACAAGAAAAAAAAAGAATTAAAAATTAGATATCTGACAATGAGTCAGGTCTTTAAGCATACCGTAAAATGGGGTAAAATGCAACTAGAGTCTGAATAGCAACAAAGTTGCAGAAAGTTTTTGTTTTATTGCTCAAGATTGTGATAATTATTTTAGCGATTTGAATTTTTATTTGTAAATTCCCAACACTTTCGTGAATTAAAATATTCAGTCAGCAGCAAAACTGATTTTATTGTTAAGATTCTAAAAAAGAAATATCCCGATTTCATTTTTTAATGCTCTTGGAACATGGAAATAACTTTACTTGCAGAACGTATTTAAAAGTTTAAAAACAAATTTTAGGGATTGCCAGAAGACACCCACAACATTATTGTAATTTTTGTGTTTGCAAAACTAAAATTTAAATTTGGTTGAATGAATTTTTTTTTATTTTTAAGTCGCAATAATTAGTATTTCGCGGGTTGAATCACAACAAGATATAGCACAAAAAGCAAGAAAATGTTCGTTTATTTTTGTAATATAAAAGATATTACAGACTTTAGTTTTGATCAGTTGAGTAGATCCTCCTGCAACCTGCAAACGCGGAATAATGCAATTCAAATTAAATACATGAAGGAAGTGGCGTTAATTTAGGTTAACTGTTATCATTGAAAAAGATTTTTGAATGTTTTGGAGTTTAATGTGACTTGTAATTACTACGTATTGATTTGTTACCTAAATATATATTATATTCAAAAAATTTAAAAATGTTTTAATTTATAGGTTTTTTCAAGTAAAATGCAGAACTTATGGCATTCGTTTTAAAAAAATATGTTTTTTTGATGAATATACGTATTTTAGAAAATCGGTTTTTTACATATACACTGGCTTGCAAAAAATCGCATACAGTTTAAAAATCAAGTAACCGAGTTTTTATGTAGTTTTTGCTATGTAAACATGACCTTTCTGACTTTTGACATTACATTTTTGACGGATAAATATGTCATTACGAAAATAAAACAAAATAATTTTAACTGATTGACACTGACAACTTAAAAGTTAAGACTGACTTAATACAATCAAAAATAGGTGTACGCGAATTTTTTGCAAGCCAGTGTACTTAGGTTGTCTTTTTTAAAAATATAATTGATATTGTCTTTCACCTCATAAAGACACCTCAATGCAAAAAAACGTCTAAAAACGTTGCTGTTGTGATTGACATCACTTTGCGGGGGAATCGCAACAGAGCATTAAATAATTTTTTTTCTACATTTAACTAATACAGAAAAAGTTCGTAATCTGCAATATTAACCCTCCAGATAAGATCAGACCTTTGGCTATTTTAGTTAATACGACAAATTCGGTTTCCGAATTAAAAAGACCAAATGGCTAGAAAGTGTTGTTATTTCAACCCATTTTACGGTAATTTATGTACGTTAATAACTTGTTCCACAGTCATTAACGCGTAAAATCTTGTTAGTTATTCCACTTTCATGACTCAGCGAATTCATAAATTTTTAAAGAGCAAACCCATCCAATTTTTAGATGTAAAGATGGATTCTTCGGAATTATCTTGCATTTGTTTTTAAGCATCATTTTAACGTATTTCATTCTTTATAAGTTGAATTTCTCACTACTTCATTGTTATTGAAAATTAATTCTGCCGTCTATTGTTACTAGAGAAATGCCTGACAGCAGATATCGTCCGAGATTTGATACCGGCTGCAGCGGACCGCTCTGTTTTTATGTTTAACCTATAGCAGTGGAAATCTACATTCCAAGGGACAGCAATAAGGAAGGTTAGTACGCTTGAAATTTAAATATCTACAACGTAAAAACGTGATTTTTAATAGTTTTTGGGCAATAACCTTTTAAATAAACAAATCTAGACCTGGTCTCTGCAGGGGGGGGCTCTCGAAATGTAGTCATAAGAAATGTAGTATTATAAACTGAACTTCAAGAACTAATGATTACTATTTATTACAGTAACAGAATTACATTGTTCTTTTTCAGTCAGCTGCTACGACTGATCTTCAGAACGTAGATGTTGGATACTTGCCATCACCAGTTGGTCAGTTCACCAGCACTACTCAAAGTCAATCTGAGGCCACCTATAGTTCTAATCCATCCTTCAGCCAGGACAGTATTTCTTTGGATCCTGCCGCAGATACATACAGCATTCCTACGCCATCTCCCAGGTCGAAGGGAATAATGAGAGTGTGAGTATTAATAGTTGTGATATTTCAGTAATTTAACACATCGCTTAGGGTAAAGTGTTTCACCGCTGCCTCCAGATGGTTCAACTGTTTCATGATCACTGTATAACGATCTAAACCTCTTTAAACAGAAATACATATCTTAGAAAATTTCATACCAGTATTTTTTGACCACTAGGATAGTCTTATTTTGATTGACAGGAGGTAATTACACTGGAAATTTCTTGACAATTTATTTTCATATTTGGTTTTTTGAATTTGAAGTTTGAATTTGAAGACCTCGAGATTATAAGAGACACCTGAAGGTGGTGAACTCGAAGAGATAAGGGTAAACCAAGACCCCTAACGGTTTATGTTGTTTTTCTCGAAAACTATTGGGTTTATCGAGATACGTTTATCCCTTTGTCAAAACCTATCAGGCGAGACTATCCATATTCTTGGTGCCAATTAGCCGAGAAATTCGTTTTGGCATGTTAATTCTTAGGAAAGTACACTGTACTAGTAAATTTTTTTATTCAACCCATTATGTAAAGGTGTTTCGCTAAATTTTGAAATCCTAATCTCCTTTATTTATAAAATCAGTAAATTTTTTTTCTTGAATGATTTTTGCTGTAAAACTGAAATATACGATTTCAAACGAAACTGTTGCCTTACTGTGGCGCCCGTACAATACGAGCAAATCAGGAATTAAATCGTGCATTTCAATTTTACATCAAAAATCATTCAAGAAAAAACTACCTTTACTCGATACCAAGGTCTTATAAATAAAGAAAATTAGGATTTCAAAATAGGCGAAACACCCTGTTGCTAATACGAATTTTTCAGCCGACTGGCACCAAGAATATCGATAATCTCGCCTGATGGGTTTTGACGAAGAGATGCTGAGGTAAAAGATGACTGGACCATGATCGCGTCCGGATCTCAACAAATTTTTCTTAGCTACTTAATGACGAATATGAGACCAAAAAAGTTACGCCAGAATGTTCCTTGAGCACCTTTTACTGGTACAAATTGCTGATCCATGTATGACATACCTTCTTTCTTCAAATACACAAAACAAAGGCGATACGAAAAAGCATTTTTGGTGGGGATTTAAATAAGCATTATGTTACCTAATCTCTATCTCAATAAACCTAATAGTTTTCGAAAAAAACGACAAAAACGGTTAGGGGACCTGGTTTACCCTCATTAACTCTTCAAGCTCACCACCTACAGGTGTTGACTTTGAGGGGGTGATTTAACAACCCACAAGGAAGCCCTATGCCAAAATCCACGGACTTATCTCGACTTTCCGCTATTTTCTGTAATTTGACTGTACTATAGTGATTTGACTATTATTTTTTACTTTAATATTTTTGACATACCTATCTTTTCTGAAAATTGAATAATGTTCTCTTTTCATTGCAGGAAGTGTATGCTGTAACACTCCAACTAGCCCCACAGCCCCGCAGAGCCTTATTAGATCTGTACTTCGAGAAAGGTATCCTAGATCAGACAGCCAGAAAGAGGTTATGCCACCTTATAGTTGACGAGAGCTAAGCGAGGAACCAAGGAAAAAAGTCGCGTTTTTAGATTTACATTTTTATTGGAATCTTTAATTTGTACTTATAATTGTCACATGTTATCATAATTATAATTATTTGGATAATTATTTCAGGATGTTGACTATAATGAATACAATATAATTAATTGTTCTAATGTTAGTTAAGTTTTTTAAGTAAACACCGTTTTATTTTATTTGTCTTCATTTTTGAACAATAACAGTTTTTTTTATTGAATTTGTTTCTTTTCAACTTTTTTTGTGTAAGTATGATATTGGTGATTTGAACTCACTTTTATTGCTAGTTGGCCATATTTGCTCTTCAGAATTACTAGATTTCCATCAGTTTCTGAAAATATTTTCAGCTCTCTCTGTGAGAAAACCTTATATAGCAGATGAAGGTAATACACATTGAAATGAGGTATAAAAATTGAAAACATTCATATTTTCAATGTGCATTTTGGAAATTTGGAGATTATGAAGAGGAAATTAGACCAACTACCAAAAATAGTGAGTTGAAATCACCAATGTCATCTGGTAGAAACAACCAGAAAATATAGTAATGTGAACTAGAAACGATGAGTAAAATCAACTAAACAGAATGGTATTTTAGTTATATGCAATGGTCACGACTGCTATCATATGTGGCTGATTCCACCTTAGAAAGATGCTGAATTAACTTGACATATAGGTATTTTTACTATCCAATATTATTACATCAGCCAGAAAATCCCAGCTAATGCAACTACATCGTTGAGTTACTTTTACTAGTCTACTAGGTTGATTTAACTATATGAGCTTCATTTCTAACTGTCTCATTTCGTATATCTAACTATACTATTAAGACTATTTTAACTATATGCTAGGCTGAAACAACCTAACACTGTATGGTACATTTAACTATTTACCGGTTGCTTCTACCATATGGGAGTGTGATTGATTTAACCTTATTGGGTAAATTTAACCAAACACATTTTACTAAAATCGTATAGTTCGTATTACCCATAAGTATTGTTGTCACTTTTTCTACCATATTTTCGGGTTGCTGCAACTCATTTTTGGTTAATTTAACTTGAACATTTTTTTCAGTGTGCAATCAAGGTAGTTTTTTTGTAAGAGTTCTTTTAAAAAGTAGTTCTTTGAAGTTTTTTACAGTATTTGGATGTCATTGCAACACAAAAAAAACATAAATGAAAAGCTCTACAGAAAATTAATACAGAAATTTGTGTTAAATACTTAAAAGAAAATGTAAATTCTTGTATTTAACTTCATAGAATGTACGTAAAATGGAAAAGCAACCGCTCAAGTTGTCAACACGAATCCTTAAAACTGTTATTTGGTAATTTAAAAGGATATTTATTGGTTATGTGTCATGTTCTTATGATCATTGGTCTAATGAACAATAAAGCCGTAGTATTTAAACGTATTCTCAAGATTCTAGATTTAGATCATCCTTCCTTTATTAGTTTAAATTGAGTAGCATAATATTATTAAAACGTCTCCGTTGTGTTCTTTCTCCATGATACAAATTTTCCCCAAATGACACACAAAAAAGAACTCAGAAACTGATGTATTCAATAAATTTCGGGTATATCCCATTGGAATTCACATATTTTAACTTCTTTACGGCACTTTGGGAAACTTGTTGAGGATCTTAGCTATTAACCGAATTTTTACACCGTTCACATGAAATAGACCGAGACATGGTCGATATATTCAGAAAAAAAAACCGACAAGTACATTCGTAACCCAGAAAACGACGCATTCCATCCTTCTTTAGTGCGTATATCTGAAACCAATGCAAGATAGAAAGGGTAAATCTGTCAAGTTTGAAGTGCGAAAAGCCCTGACTGATTGCACTATCGGTCAGTCCTGTGATTTCTCCCTTATCTCGAAAGCACCGCCCATTCGCTTCCCGTGAGGGCTCCGGATATTACAGGGCATTGCCTAAATATTTCCCTTCCATGTTCTCTGAAATTAAATACATAAATTTACCTCAATTGTACTTTGACGCAATTGTAGTGGAAGTTTTGCCCTATTCTATTTTTATTTGTTGGAAATAAATAGCTGCTTTGAGGTTCATGCAAGTCTTACTAATACGCTAGGGGCAGTTTTGCGTGAAAAATAAGTTGGCAGTTAAGTTTGAATTTTTCATTCCCATTAGTTTTTCAATTTTCTAGAAAGCTTCGAGGAATTAAGAGCTTTAAGGTTATATTAACTTACATATTTAAAGCTGAAATTAGTAAAGTTTTTAAAATCTTTTTAATATAATTGGCTTTAAAATATTGCTGACGTTTCTGCCTCTCATTTCTATATCTAATTTAATGTTAGAGGTAAATTAATTACAAAAATCTCTTTTGTCAAGCGAGTAATTATTTTTCTCATTATAAAGAGTTACACTTTCCCTCATTCTATCTTAAGTTTTCGACAGAGAAAAGCTTTCTTTACGAACTGATCCCTTTAATGTCGAGCAAAAAGCTTATATAAAGTCACGAGTCCTGAAACGCGACGAAATATTCATAAACTTGGAACTCATCAAGTCATCAATCGTAGTAATCTCTCAAAGACATTGCTTTGTCTGTAAACAAGTAGTCGTTAAACTTATGGATGCTCCACTCTGTCGTGCACTAGAGCAGTACTGTGTCGACTAACAATATCTTTGTTGAGCTTATTCTATGAATACTGAATTCACTTTCAGAAAATAATTGCAAATAGTAAGTATAAAGAAAAATATTTTAGTTTAATTAATTAAGGTTTAATTGCAACATCTCTATTCGTAAACTCTTGTCATTTTCTGCTCATAATCGTGTTAATAAATATTACCAGGTTATCATAAAGTACGGGATATATTTCAACTTATTATATATTTTTAATGAATCAAATTAATAACAAAAAGTAAATGGAATCTAGTGGCTTACATAATGGAATTTCTGATGTCAAACACTGGTTACCGCAATTGCTCGATATGACCTCCATTTTGTTGTTGCAAAATTACCAACCGTTCCTCAAAATTGTATACAGCACTATTCAACATTTCTGGTTGAATTGCACGAATTTGCTCCCTGATACTGTCCTTTAATTCCTCCAGCGTTGTTGGACGTGTTCTAAACACCAAATTTTTCAAATAACCCCACAGCCAGGAATCCGCTGAGTTAAGATCAGGCGATCTTGGTGGCCATCAATTTGCAAAATGTCTGCTTATAACACGATCTTGAAAAACCGCTGTTAACAATTCTTTAACTGGTCGGTAAATGTGCGGAGGTGCACCATCCTGCATAAAAATCATGTTTTCAATTCCTTCGTGCTCGTTTTGCAACTTTGGAATTGCATAATCCCTTAAGATTTGCAGATATCGTTCACCAGTAACAGTTACAGTTACGGCCTCCCCATTCTGTAATTCCTCGAAAAAGTATGGACCAATGATGAAATTAGATGTGAAACCGCACCAAACGGTGACTTTTTTGTCATGAAGACCTTACTAACGATTTCATGTGGATTTGGGTATTAACTCCACCGTTAAGAGAGAACACGGGATAACCATTCGGGCTCAATTTCTATCTGAGCCAATATTTGTAATGAAACATCGTACCTGAGAGCAAAATCTGTATCCTTTAATTCAAACAGCAGTTGTAGTTTATAGTGTAGTGATCGGAGTCCAAGGGAGATACATAGGAGTAGTAATACAGTAATAAAATGTCGACTCTTCCTAATTATTTATTGCTATTTAATTTAATAGATAATATTTATGGTTGGTGATCATCAAAGATGGGTTATTATTATCTAAGATGAATAATTAGAGGAAGCTTGCACTTACCTCTAACTTTGGCATCTAGTTAAGCTTATAATTGTTGTTTAATTAGCATTTGCTTACTTATTTTTTTTAATGACCTACGTTGTGTTTGTAAAAGAAATACCTACGTTGTGTTTAGTTCTTAAATGCACCAAAGAATTATTTGTTTTGTTTCAAGTTTGCTTATGGTGGAGTTTGTCTTCAAACTCGTAAGTAATGATTGAATTCAGGTAACTGAGATTCATGTAACTCAAATTCGTATTCGAAGTGTACCACACACAGGTTTGGAGTTAAATGGAATGAAACACTGAATTTTCACAACAGAAAATGTACAAGATTTATTTAGCAATCACCACGAGGACAGTGTTACAAAAATATTTACAGTTTATTTACAATGCCGCCCCTATTTTTAGGAGTCTTGAAAACAAACAATTTCATTTTCTGACTTTACTTTGAGTTATTTAAAAGTTTGGCTGAAAGAAAAAACTGAAAAGAAAACCTAATGACACACTGAAGGGTTCTGGTCAAACTTATTGCGCCCTGATCAAGTTACGAAATAATGATCAATTTATTTCGGCTAAGTCCGATCTTTCGAATTAACACTTTCCTATCTTTATCTGTTCACCTTGTGATTATGATTATCTCCTTTATGGGAATTACTTGATTTTATTCTTTAACTTGACTGAGCTGGTCCGATACTGGTTAAATCTTAAGTGATAATTTCTTTAGAATTTTTCGTGAGCTATGCACGTATTGCTTAAGCCATGATTGTATTTGGTACTTCAATACTTTAAGGTTACGTTATTTAGATTGAATTTTTTTTTCTCATGCTAGTAAGGATGAAATTGATCGGAAAATAAATGAACCAAGAATTTACGTTTAAAAGATGGTTATTATTTAACTGTTTATGTTTTCTTTGCTTGGTGGTAAACCCGAACAAACTGATATAAATTTCTGTTTTTGATTTAATACTTAATTGATTGAAACTTGTTGGAAATTTGTCAGAGATGTTGAGTTTGGTGGAAGGATAGGTGAACTAGGAAAAGTTCGTGTCGTGTTACAATTTTACTCTTAAGCCAGGATTGCTGAACCAAAACCCGAAACAAGAGAATTTACATTCGAATCAAAATAAATGTTAAGGTTAATAATGTTTACATGCCAGTTAAGTTAGTCTAACTCAAATGTAAATAAATTTTGAGGTTTCCTATATGGAAACTAGATTTGAACGGATGAGTGCCGGGCTCCAAGTAAAATCACAGCACTATCGTACTTTTGAGGAAATTTGGTAAAATATTTTATAAGCTAAATGATGAGCGATGTGACAATTCGCAAACCCGGATAGCTAAGGTGGGTTTTCACACGCTTAGACTACCTGTTTCTTCCGATCAATGTAATTTGTAATAATTGTACATAATATAAATCCCACGTTGGTTCCAAGTAGTAAATTTTTGTTTTGTTTTTGTTTTACTTAGTTGGAACTTACAGGTGTACGTGTGTGTAAAGTGTGTGATCAGAGAGGGCTGCTCAAAATCACCTGAGAGCGACTTTCCCGCATTAGGAAAGTCGGTCTAATTAACGATTTAATCAAGAAAGGACTAACCCAAAGGGTTAAAAGGCTAGACGGTGTAGTTGGAGATTGTAGGTAGCAGAATTTCAGAGATTCTTCGTTCTCAAAATTGTTCTAGTCACTCTCGCTGAGATTTGGTACTGAAGGGTTGTACTGATGGTAAATCAAACAATAAATTATAGAATTCCAATTACGTCTTTTTACAAAATGATCTTTGATACTGAATTAATGGACATTGACTTGCAAATCAAATTAAAAAAAACAGTAACTTGAAACAGTCATACTCTTTCGAACCAGTCTTACAAAGTCTACACAGTCTGTACAAATCAAATAATAAATTATAGAATTCCAATTACGTCTTTTTACAAAATGATCTTTGATACTGAATGAATGGACATTGACTTGCAAATCAAATTAAAAAAACAGTAATTTGAAACAGTCATACTCTTTCGAACCAGTCTTAACTTTCAAGATCTTTCGTTATCACAAGGTAAATAGATTTATGATTTAGAATTGACTCACGTTTCGTTGGTAACCAGATTGGTCTCCGCGGTGATGGTTAATCCAAAATTTGGTTTACGCTGCGGGTGTAGCTTCGGCGTTCAAAATAATCCTTTGAATTTTTCACTAATTCACAAAAATGACTTAACTAATATTTAAGTTTGAAACTTAACGGAATTGCACTAATTGTAATTTTACACTAAATGATCACGTTACTAATAAAAGTACCCGATAAGCTTAAGTAATTTTGTTACTTAATAGTTTTCCTAACTCGAATTTAAAACCCCTAACACACGCGAAATTTAGCTCAAACAACTTACAACTTTCCGAAAAACACTTCCCTAAAATAAACTTTGACTGAAGATTAAATTAAATTATTATTATAAAATTAATTAAGATTTTTTGTAAACGAACAGATGAATAATCTCGAAAGATATCCGCATCGATCCAATAGTCAAAAGCGACTCCCTAACTTCCCAGAACGAAGGGCCTTTTATAACCTTTTTTGTTTTGGGTGGTTGACACTTTAGTCTGTCGTTAACAAAACTGAACCTTTTTGTTTAGGCGTTAATGACCAAAGTCCCTTCTCCTATCATTATCCCAAATTTGCGATTGCTTCTGAAAGCATTAACTTTAAAGAAATCTATTTGAATTTTAAACGAATTTGGAATATGGATTGGCGTGTTTCATTAAAATATGATTAGTCAAAATTATATGATTACTAGTTAATAAAAACGGAATTTGTATCTAGATCGTCTTTTGTTTGAATAACAATTTGTTTTAGGTTTTAAGTATTTAAGTAAATCGTGTTCTCCCGGTCTTGTCTAGAGGGGGTTGACGGTCTATTTAGTGGCTGAAACTTTCTTTCTTTAATAACAATCGTAATTAATCATGTAAATAAATACAAACATGTACAAAATGGTAATTCAAAATAACGAAATGATATTTTACAACATTACTCATGTCCTTTGAAACGAGACATTAATGACACTTCAAAATTAAATTATTGACTTCTGGTATTACAATTTCTAATTCCCTTTTGAAGATTCATAACATAGAATGAACTCTATCTAAAATTAGTCTCTATTTTCGTTTTTTTCAATTATTTACTTATAGTCAAGTTTGGTTTGTTAACTGCGCAATGGATATGTATGTTCGGCCATTCCTTTGTTTTTAGAAAGGCCCATATGTAAAACACACGTGTACCGTGTCGAATCAGGCATTTCCAAACTGCGTGAGAACTAAAGTCCCGACGAAACTTTCGACGAGGCCTGCACCAAATTCTCGGGCCCCTGCCACATAACTCTTCGCGTTTGTATCACGTAACACGATGTCCCCGGAAATCGGCTGTCGATGTAGAAAAGAAATAGCAATATTTAAGACTGCTTGCGCGTTTTTAGTTACGCCCCTCGATTTCTGAAAGATAATATAATTTTTAGAAAAATGCAAATTTCCGACTTACTACAATACATTTTTAGGATTTTCCGTAAGATTTTCCAAACCATGGTGTATGGCTTTTGTAATCGTTTTGATATCGTATTCACACTACTGATTGCTAGCGAATTAGTATTGGCTACGTTTTGATTTTCCTGAACAATTTCTGCAACTTGGACATCACTAATCCTTGGTCTTCCTGATCTTGGAAGGTCAGTTACAGACCCTGTTCTTTCAAATTTGCTAATCGATTTACGGTACGCCTTCATTGGACACGGCTCTGCTCTCAAACCCATTTTCGTACGAAATCTTCGTAATCAAGCAGTGTAATTTTTACCGCATTCATAATAACATTGTACTAAACCAATTCTTGTTTGCAGATCCATGTTCAAATTCTTACAATTTACGTTTACGCGAATTTTATTTTGAGAACAACTATCTAAATTACGATACTTTCGTTTGACACTTGTATCAATAGTTGTCACGACAATTCGTTTTCTATAGTGCGATGTATTGAACTAATAAGAAATGCTCCACGTTCGGGACAAGCATAAAATATATGCGGTGATCTTTAAAAATAAAATAAAATACAATATGTCCACCGTTCCAAATATAAACATGAATTATATACGGTGGATTATAATAAAAATACACCAGAGATATTTTTCTTTATTCCACTCAGCTAGCTCAGGTTTACTCAGTAAAGCTTAAATTGTTTGAATTACGAGACTCTTATTAACTCTTATGCCTGGAAAGGAAGAAAAACTTATGTTGTAAACGCTAAAGCTCCTGCAAGCTGGACAACCTCTGCTAAACTCTAAATTCAAAAGAAAAGAAAACTGGATGCTTGTATTTGCATCAATTAAACACATATGTAAATTTAAAACACATAAACTTTATTTAAAGAACGAAATAAAATTTCGAATGAAAAAATTAAAAGCAAGAAATATTGTTCAAATCAATACAATTAATAATTGAGAATTAAATTCCCAGGCTTGCTCAAATATTATTAATAGTTGTAATGGCTGACATAGGGCCAATACGGTCATTCATTTGAACAGACCAACACAAATCAAAATTTATTTATAAATAACTGTTTATATAATAAAAATAAATTTTAATAAAAGAAATTAAATTGTTTTATTTACTCGAAGGCAGATAAGTTCTCAAAGGAAACTTTGTAAACTAAACAAAATAAATTTGTATTATTGAGGATAACTTTATAAGTTAATTGTTATTAATGAGATTAAAGAGCCCATTTATTATAACCAACCTGGTATATTTTATTAAAAATAAATTCCTTTATATAAATCCACAATTGGTAACATTGCTGTCGTATTCATCAGCTGATTTCCTGTCTTCAAAAACATCAATACGTAGATCGATGTCAAAAAATAAATTCAACCAGAATTTATTTAAACAATCACGTTCACTTTATATAAATGTGGCACAATAATTAAATCTTCTTTCAACTTTTTTAAAAATGTTCAGGTAACACTTTAATTTAATTCAAACTTTATTTATATATGACGTTTACGTCAAACACATATGGTTGAAATATCTAACCTCAAATTAAATTACAGATATTTTATCCGGAGTCGGGCATAGGTTTTGCCTTGAACGTTTTGTCGACTGATTTTGTTAAGATTTGCTCCAGCTTATATAGTTTATGTTAGAACCAAAACCGGCGATGACATATTTTCAAAACAAAAGCCCATCATGTAAGCTTGATGACGTCACTAATCCACACAGCTGTTATAAATCATCACTAATCCTAATTCTATGATTACAGGATTGTAGCCCTTAAAACAAGGATCAAAACAGTATCATACATCCCATGTCCAAAAATGTATCGTAACGAAGGTATAAGAGAAAAACGATTGACAATATACGAATCTCGTTACGATCTAAATACATATAGAATTCAACAAATCAAGGTTTATCCTTTACAAACTAGTTACATGAATACACAATACAAGTAATGCTAATAAATTATCCATAGGAGCATCTTTACAATTTACTACAAACATAAATTTTTACAGTACGAACTACAATGAATATACCAATTAATGCATTTGCAAGTTCCAGCTTAAATATTAATTCAAAATTAATCAATTTATGATCAAAATGTCCAGCATACAGTACTCCAAGCACTTACATAAAAACAATGGTGAGGAAAAATAGAATAAGAGTCAATAATTGTCACAATGAAATGAAACGACAAGATTAAAACCTTCAGTAATTAAAATGGTCAGAAATTTTGTAACCAAATTCAAAAATTAATTGTATTAAATAAGTCATAACAAGATTGACCTAATTTATCTGTTTTCAGTTAACTAACAGCGCAAAACTGAGCTAGTCTCCTAGAAAGTAGAAAAATTTACCTAACGTTGAAAATCGTAATCTCTAAAATTGAATAAGAAAATTATTTCTTCCTTACAAGTGGATAACTCGTCCCAATGTGTAACTTGGGTTGCATAAACATATTTATGATCAAGCAATCTAACTGAATGATATCCTTTTTCTAAAAATGAAACCTATTCATTATGCATAAGAAAAACTTAGGTTATGTTTGAATGAAATTTTTTTATTCTTAATTTTTAATTTAAATATTAATGAACCTAACTGTGGTCCTATATATATAGCCTTTATATTAATTATGCCCATGACATAGCATGTCTCTCTTTTAATTTAAATCTGATATGTGAAATGTTTATATTGACGTTTCCGTTCTGTCGTTAATGAAATTTTCAATGAGGTGATTTGATATCACCGCAATAGATACACTAAAATTCCATTAAGTAAAGCAACTAGATTCCATTTACTTTTTGTTATTAATTTGATTTGTTAAAAATATATAATAGGAGGTTGGTTTCATAAGTCAGTGACTTTTTGAATAAAAGATACCTATTTCGGCAAATAAGCGTTTTATTTCTCAACATAGTCACCTTTTAGCTCGATACATTTAGTCCAGCGTTTTTCCAATATTTTTATTCCTTCCAAATAATAGGTTTTCTCAAGGCCCTCAAAATAGGCGTTTGTTTCAGTGATGACCTCTTCATTCGACCCAAATCTCTTACCGCCCAGCCATTTCTTCAGGTTTGGAAACAGGAAATAGTCACAGGGGGCTAAATCTGGAGAATATGCTGGATGGGGTAACAGTTCGTAGCACAATTTATAGATTCTTGCCATAGTGACTACACACGTGTGCACCCGTGCATTGTCTTGATGGAACAGCACTTTTTTCTTCGCCAAATGCAGTCGTTTCTGCTTCAAATCAATATCGAATCTGTCCAAAAGCTCTGAACAATATTCGCTAGTGATCGTTTTAACCTTTTCAAGGTAATGGATGTGAATGACACCGCGTGCATCCCAAAAAACTGTGGCCATGACATTGTTGGCCGACAGACCCACCTTGGCCTTCTTTGGTGCACGTTCACCCGGAGAAACCCACTGTCTTGATTGTTCCTTGGTCTCTGGTGTAGTGTGATGGATCCATGTTTTGTCTACGGTAACGAAACATCCCAAAAACTCGTTCGGTTTGCGGCTGAACATCGCCAAACACTCCTTTGAAGTGGTCAAACAGTTGCCCTTATAGTCGAGTGTGAGCAATTGCGGCACCTATCGCGCGGATAGCTTTTTCATGTCCAAATATTCATGTAAAATGTGATGTGCCCGTTCAGTTGAGATGCCTACAGCCTCAACCACCTCACGCACTTTCATTTTCCGATCGTCCAATATCATTCCATGGATTTTATCGACGATTTCTGGCGTGACGACCTCTTTTGGGCGACCTGAACATTCGGCGTCACTTGTATTGGTACGACCACAACGGAACTCAGTAAACCACTTCTTAACCATTGAAATTGATGGTGCAGAGTCCCCATAGTATTTTCCAAGCCTTTCCTTGGTTTCGGTGATGTTTTTTTACGCAACAATAATGCTTATCCAGCACACGAAATTCACTTTTTTCCATTTTCGTTAAAATTCACGAGGTTGTTTGCTTTCAATGGCTGTCAAACACAAACTAAATGGCGCAGCCTTCTCAAAATTATACAGTAGTCTATTCATAGATGGCAGTTGATGAGAGCAGTGTTGCATTTAAAGTTGCTGCGCGGGAAATTCAAAAAGTCACTGACTTATCAAACCACCCTCGTAAGTTGAAATATATCCCTTACTTTATGATAACCCGTTATATTTATGCCAATGTTGTAAAGATTTTGCTATCATGTACCGCATTAATTGTTAGCAATGCTACTGCAACAATTGGTCTGAACAGTAGTACAGCAATTTGTGAAAGTTGCAACTGATATAACAGTTTAAGATCAATCCATGCTAATAGTAAATAAATACCACCTTTCAGCTATTATCTAAAAAAAAATAGAAAAGCAAATGTTTTCCGGCTTCATTAAAGAATGTGTTTGATTTGGTTCTGACGAACAAGCAGATTTTAATGAAATGTAAAATGTCCAATATTAATGTAGTAGTATTAGAAGTAATAATGGTAATAATACCTATCTCATTCATCTATTCCAGTCTAGTGTAACCATACATAAAGTGACGTACGAAGTGCACGTCGAGTAAATAATGCCATATACAGGTTTAAGCTTCAAACTATATTTTCTAGTGAGATGGAATATATATGTACTCGTATTTTCATATCAAAGAAAAGTAGCAGTAGGTATAAACAAGAAAACTGAAATCAGCAGACAGAACTTGTTTTCAAAAGTAAAGATACACACAATATCTCTCTGAAGCTGTATTAAAAATAAGACTGGCATAACAGTAGGAAGAAATTCTAGATAGTCAAATCACAGACTTTTATTGTTTTACAAGAGTAAGAATACATGTTTTCTTCTCAAAAAGATTTACTTCAAATCCAGTAAACTACACCTAGAGAACACTGCGGGCAAATATTATTTTTTGTACCTATTTGTTTTATCAGATATATAAACGAATAAGAGGTATATAACTAATAGTTATTTAAGATATAAGTGTAAAAAGCCATTCTTTATTGCGCGAACGATTTAACACACGAGCGAGTGTCTTAAAGGATGTGAGTGCAATGAAGAGACTTTTTACACGTATATCTTACAACGTTTTATCTACGATCATAACGCTTTACTAGAGTATTAATTGTATTTGATATTTTTTTTTAATTTGTGACTTATGTCATGTGTACATAAATATTCGCGTGCTTAAATTTTTATGTGCTTAGTTGTTTAGCAACCAGTTAGTAAAATATTTATAAATCATTAATATTCATACAACTCTTGTAGATATGATAGATATTTATTGCACGCTAACGCGTGAATTTTATAACACTAGTTCACTAAACGTTAACTTATTACACTAAAATCAGTATAAAAAATGGTCACTTTTTGTATGATCGTAGATAAAAATAATTTGACGTCTGTCAAAATTGACCTTAAAATTTGCAATAACATCTCGGCCTCGGGCCTAAAAATTGACGTGGCTGCGCACTGTTCCATTTTGCTATTGCTTTTTATAATATTTCTAAATGAAAAAGCACCAAATAATTTCAACATAACTCATTCAGTATTATATTACAACATTGAAGAGAACTTGAGTTAAATAGGACATACACGGTCTTCCCCGACGACGTCGGCGAAAACGTCGTCGACGACGTCGGGGACAAGGTCGAAATAATGAGGTAATGTTTACATTTACTGTAATTTAATGCATAACAACTTGTAACTTCCAGCTGGACTGTTATAATAAAATTATGAATATCGTATTTCTTTAAAACATCAAAATGAAAAAAAGCATTATTGATAATAATCGTTCATAGTAAAATGTGTACTGAATCTCTTTCTTTATTTAGACGTATTTCGAAATAGCTTATGCAATTAACAAAAGTCTTCATAAACGTAATAACCTTGACGTCACCCATCGGTGGAATTACAAATCAATATTTTATTATGAAATGAAAACTTTAGTTTTTTTTTATTTCATTGTTAATTTACTTCAAAAATGGATATAATTAATTAACGCAGAATTTAGGATTCCGAGTTCCAGTGTGCAAACGATGTACAATTTTCCGAAACCAAAAGGAGGATTATCACTTACCAAAGAACATTTTATTACATTTATTTACATTTTATAAGTTGGCTAAATAATACCTACTGTAGTTTCAACATTTATAAAATATTGTACATAAATAAAATTAATCTTTCAAAAAGTATAAAATTCTCAGTATGTGTACTTATTTCCTATTATACAAGAAAATAGATGGCATCAAGTGTTCAGGTGACAATTATTAGTAGTACAGATTGTAATTATCTTCCAAGGTTATCTATCAGGTTATGACCCATATTGTAAACATGATTTGTAAAATTAAGAATCAGTTTACATCAAATTCGGTTGAATTTATTAAACGGTATCTACAAATGCAACAAAATATTTATTTTACTAGAATCAGCACATTCTTGATGAACAACGAAAAAAAAATATTTGATACCTATATAATAATTTGTCCATTGACCTCTCCTATACCAAAATCAGCAGATTTTTACCAGTGTTCTTTTACGGAAAGTCCTTTATAGGAAATTATTGTACATCGTTTGCGCACCAGAACTCAGAATCCTAAATCCTGCGTTAATTTTTAAACTAAATTAAGAATGATATAAATAAAAAACAAAAGAGTTGATTTGTAATTCTACCGATGGATATCAATATTATTCCGCTTATGAAAAGTTTTGTTAATTGCATAAGCTATTTCGAAATACTTTAAAGAAAGAGATTCAGTACGCATTTTATTATGCTCAAAAATGCTTTCTTTCAGTTTGATGCATTAAAGAAATACGATATTCATAATTTTATTATAGCAGTCCAGCTTGGAAGTAGAAGTTGTTTATGCATTAAATTACAGTAAATGTAAACATTACCTCATTATTTCGACCTTGTCCCCGACGTCGTCGACGACGTTTTCGCCGACGTCGTCGGGGAAGTCCGTGTATGTCCAACATTAGTGTACATTTATGACTTGTTATAAACTAGCTAAATACGTTTTTGATAAATTAATATTATTCTATAGAATATTCCTGTCTATTCATTTTTGAAATAATTACAGCTATTTTTAAGCTTCACCTACGGAATTTATAAACGCCATGAACAGGAAAGTTTTTGTAAAAACCGTTTTTTGTACGAAGTAAAAAATGACACTTTTTTCAGTATACAGAGAAATAATTATTTTTAACAAAAATGAAAGAAGAGAGAGATCAACAAGCAATATTAACGCTAGATTATAAATCTTCTAATCTTTTTTCCATTCTCCTCAATTCAACCGTTACTTCTCAGTGTGATCACGTTTCAGTGTCGTCAGAACATTCATTACATTGCGTCTAGCGTGCAGGTAAAGCACTCAACCATTGACCAAAAACTGTTTGTTTTACGAATTGTTTTTTCAAGATCGACTATTTGTGTTTAGCAGGACAGCTTTCTGGTACCTATTGATATTACTTCATAGTACGCGCTAGTGCTATCAGTACAATACTTTAGGTGTGGTTTAAATTCTTTGGCCCAAAGTCCATTGATAGTAGAAGCTTAGTTTTGACAGTGACCTTCCTGAGATTCTGGGAATCAATGTCTGAGGCTTCGTAGTTACTAAACGTATTTCTAAATATTAGAATCAACGTGTCTGTAGTGTCTTTCAACCTTTGTTCCAACATATTCTTATTCGTAAACTTATTACCTCCACTTCGGTGCGAGCAGCTGTTTAGTAATGATGGCTGGTTAGTAACTGTATTCTATCAAACTTAGCAGTTTGTGTATCTACAGCTTCCTGTTAATTCTTTCTATTAGTTAAAGGCAGTTAAACTCTAATACACTATACTTGTAGTGACTAGTTTTACTGTATACGATGTACCAAGACATATTCAAGGCACCAATCAATTTAATTGTGAAAATAAGCATTTCTCTAAATATCAAAAGACTCTTATTTACATTTCAACTTACGAGGGTCGTTTGATAAGTCAGTGACTTTTTGAATTTCCCGCGCAGTAACTTTAAATGCAACACTGCTCCCGTCAACTGCCATCTATGAATAGACTACTGTATAATTTTGAGAAGGCTGCGCCATTTAGTTTGTGTTTGACAGCCATTGAAAGCAAACAACCTCGTGAATTTTAACGAAAATGGAAAAAAGTGAATTTCGTGTGCTGGATAAGCATTATTGTTGCGTAAAAAAAACATCACCGAAACCAAGGAAAGGCTTGGAAAATACTATGGGGACTCTGCACCATCAATTTCAATGGTTAAGAAGTGGTTTACTGAGTTCCGTTGTGGTCGTACCAACACAAGTGACGCCGAATGTTCAGGTCGCCCAAAAGAGGTCGTCACGCCAGAAATCGTCGATAAAATCCATGGAATGATATTGGACGATCGGAGAATGAAAGTGCCTGAGGTGGTTGAGGCTGTAGGCATCTCAACTGAGCGGGTACATCACATTTTACATGAATATTTGGACATGAAAAAGCTATCCGCGCGATAGGTGCCGCGATTGCTCACACTCGACCATAAGCGCAACTGTTTGACCACCACTTCAAAGGAGTGTTTGGCGATGTTCAGCCGCAAACCGAACGAGTTTTTGCGGTGTTTCGTTACCGTAGACGAAACATCGGATCCATCACACTACACCAGAGACCAAGGAACAATCAAGACAGTGGGTTTCTCCGGGTGAACGTGCACCAAAGAAGGCCAAGGTGGGTCTGTCGGCCAACAATGTCATGGCCACAGTTTTTTGGGATGCACGCGGTGTCATTCACATCCATTACCTTGAAAAGGTTAAAACGATCACTAGCGAATATTGTTCAGAGCTTTTGGACAGATTCGATATTCATTTGAAGCAGAAACGACCGCATTTGGCGAAGAAAAAAGTGCTGTTCCATCAAGACAATGCACTGGTGCACACGTGTGTAGTCACTATGGCAAGAATCTATAAATTGTGCTACGAACTGTTACCCCATCCAGCATATTCTCCAGATTTAGCCCCCTGTGACTATTTCCTGTTTCCAAACCTGAAGAAATGGCTGGGCGGTAAGAGATTTGGGTCGAATAAAATAAAAAAAAAATGAGAAGGCTATTATAGTAATATACAGGTTCTGCTAGAGTTATATTATTTAAGATTTATGTAATAAAGTGTTCACAGTTTATAACTGTAACATTATTTTAACTATTTGCTCCATGTAAGATTCAAGGCTCAAGAAGGTATGATCCAAGCTATACAATATGGTATTTTACCATGGGTGAAATGTAGAGCTTTAAAAATCCTCCATTTGATAAGTCTCGATAGTAATGACAGCATTCCCATTTAGTGGAAACTAAAGTAAACTAAATACTTATTTGGACAGTGTTGTTCAGTAAAATAAAAAGTAAAACTTGTCAGCATTTCGCGCTAAGTCGTTAAATCTTCTCCTTTCGTGCGTAAGCCCGATGGACAATAAAATTGGCTTCTAATAATGACTTTTACTCGTTTTGTGCTCTTTTGTAACATTTGCATACTGGCTTTGGGTACTTTTTAAAATAAGATTTCTACATACAAATTGTTGATTTCCTTCTCAGTATTTTATATACTTTTTTTAACACCAAATATAAAAAACCTAAAGTATTAATAAAAGGTATTAATTTAAACCAGAACAAAAATAATTTTTCTCGTGGTTTTTTAAGTAATTATGTGATATTTTAAACCAATTCCGCTGTTTGACCTAACCTAACCTAGATTTTACCTAACCTTATACTTATTGGCCCAATCTAAGTCCAAAATTGTCTCATAACTTCTGCTGTTTTTACAAAAACACTCAAATTTTATACATAAAGTGGATCTATAAAAAGAATCTAAAGAGTCATCGAATACTTGATATTGACATATGAGCAGGTAAACAAGTGCAGGTAAACAACGCACCAAATAAGAAGTCATAAACGCCATCATTTTTATTGCAATTGAAACAAGAAGGGTTCAGGTAAACTTCCGTCGGCGGACGAAACGCAACGCACAAAACAAGATATCTCCAAAAAATATTTAACAACACAATTTATTTGTTACATTTTCTGAAAAGTGTTTCAAGGAACAGTCTCCCCTACTAATTTTATACTGTGTAGAAACGCAATTATTCTATTACAAAGTTCTCTTCCTGCTTTTCGTTTTAAATGTTGTGCTGTGCATGAGTAAAGATATATTGTAATGACAATAATTCCATAACTTGAAACTCAAAACTTCTATTTCATAGATATCCTCATAAAGTGCTTAATGTACTAAAGGAATTGAAATAAATTTTACTTACTTGGCAATACCTACAGATAACACTAAATGCAAAAAATCTGTTCATCTTTACTACTAACATCAACTTTTAATAAAGTACCGATGCACTAACAGAAATGCATGTATGCAGATAATACAATCCTTAATTTTATGGAAACCCGTCAAATTAGTAATGTGCACGCATAGGTAGTCAATCCGGTGAAACAAGATCAAACTGAAAACCGTGTAGTAGATACATCCGACAGTGTTAAGCTAAATAAAACAAATGTGCAGGAGGTATTTCAAGTGATTTGAATAATATTACGAGCTACGAGCTCTGATGTAGGGTATTACTGTAAATGCTACTTGTAGATGCTTACAATAAAACCAAAGAGTCTCATTCGACTTCCATTAGCTCTGGAATTAAAATCTTCAAAGTATCTTGTAACTAATATGGTAGTTGTAACTGTATAATAGTTCTTATACCTACAGAGAAGTTTTAAAATAATTAAACTATGAGCTTTTTATCAAATTTGAAAACCTATGCTTACGATCTTTAAAACTGTCAAGCTAACATTTTGAAAAACCTGAAAATATAATCAACATTTTTAATGTTATCTCAAAGTTGGTGTATAAATATATCCTTAAATTTTGGTTTGAAATGCCACAAGAATTCCGATTTAGACTTCAGTTGTTAACCACGAATTATTGTACAAACCTAAACGAAACGCATGTAGACACATATAAAGTAATCTTCGCTTTACCACATTGAAATTCTATTATAAACTAAATTGCGTATCACAAGAAGTTTGCTTGTTGTGGCTTCTTGCCTGAGCTTCTGGGATCAAGCGTGCCTTGCATGCATAACTTACCACTTAAGTGTGGCTCTTGTGTTTCGTTGCGTCTTCCAAGACATTCTTTGTACAAAGTTTTAATCGCTAAGTCATTCTTCTTTTTTTTTGATTGACACGATAATTTGTTAAAGTCATTAAAGTTAGCTTACTTTCGGGAGATTGAAGTTAAGAAAAACAATGGACAGGTTTTTGTACGATAAAAGAATGCTAATCTAACCTTAGGGTGATGTTCTGGTTTTACTAGTTTCTAGTTAATCTAAATACATAATACGAACCTTACCGTTACATAATACCGAAAAACCTAATTTATATTTTCAATTAAAAGCTTATGTACATCGAACTATTTAAATTTATTATGCATCAAACAAAACCTAATTTCATTCCACATACAATGCAAAAGTACTGGCTTGAGGAAGAGAAAAACGTGAAGAGGCAAAAATGTCTCTTGTGTCAGAAACCAGAAGGTTTTCGAATACTTTAAATTATATATACAATCTATGTCAACTCTTAACTCTTGTCAATAAGTCAAATGAGCCGGAACCAAACAAGCTTATGATGAAAATATTGATAACATTTTTTGTCTAATAATATAAATAATGATGCAGGACCCGGACATTATGCCTTGCATTGATTAACTTTCAAAATTAAACGAAATATATCTTTTCTAAATTGTAGGTACACGTATCTCGAAATAATGTAATTTAACATCATGGTAATTGCAATCGTTCATGTTTTAAACAATTTGGTAGCGTTGTAACCTACTAAAAAATGCCCCACGATGGGACTGTCAATTGTAAAATACTAAACATACTGAACACAAACGTACCACGCATGGGCGCCAATTCTAACATTCGCCTTTTACTTTACTGAAAATACTAAAATTACTTATTGAAAGCCATGAGACTTACTTATGCTCATAGATTGTAAACAAAAAAAGGTTTACTGGAATAATAAGAAATATGGGCGCCATTCATTTGAAGTCATTACACTAGTGCATGACCGAAATCCACAAGTGAAAAAAGCTTCCGATTAAATTGATTGAGTTGAATAAACTAATCTTAATTAGTCAGGTTGACGTTAAAGCAGGTTAATGTAAATGAATAACTTCAACAAATGATTGGTCCAACATTATCACAACAATGTCTAGTTTTAATTCTTATTTATTCGTAGATCAAGAATTCTTGATTTTATTAAAAGCACTGGAACCATATTTTATTTAATATAATAAGAGGGATCTGTCATAACTATAGGTACATATAAAATCTTATCAACTAAGTCGACTTACTTAAAGAATATTGTTAATATACTACTATATTAATATTATAACGAAATTAAGTTTATTTAACTTTAAAATTCAAATTATTGTTGAATTCCCTTCGCTAATCTTCAACTAACGGTACACTGAATTAAATATTAATTTTATTAATATGCGGACTAAACTGTAATATAAAACACTTAAGCTTCCCTGTACCGTAAACGGATCGTAAAGAACACAAAACAATATTGAAGACTAACTTTTCAAACCGCATCATCTTTTTATTTGAAAATATAGTTGCAATCAAAGCTGACATAGAACGCCTTGGGGCGAAAGCCCCTAACTTATGCTCTGAGAGCCGCTCTGAGACTATTTTCGACTGACTACTCCTTTGGGGATGCAAAACTATCTCTACTTATTTAAAGTAAGAGAGGGAAATATATAAACACCCTATCAAGTACCAAAGTGACACATTTCGCCCCAACGAGACAATTCGTATAGAATATTCCAAATTTTATTTCATTGAGACGAAGAAATACTTTGTCACGGGTGGTCTTATATAAAAAAGAGGGTCGACTTGTTCTTATCTGTAACTTTTGAAGAATCTATACAGCAGACATAAAATAAGCACGTAGCGGAAACATGAATTTGGATTAAATGTATTTTATCTATAAAACAATTTTTACCTCGATATTTCGTTACTAAAAAACAAATTTATCAACATGGGAATGCCTGGAAAGTCTTGTTGCAGCTGTGTCTAAACTAAGGAAAAACATTATTAGGTTCGGAATAAAATTTGTAATTTTAAACTGACAAAAATATATTCATATATATTGGGCCGTACTAAGATTATTCTTAATAAATAAACTTTCAATTGTATTAAAATGGATCTTGAAATTCTAGCACGTTACAGCATTTAAAAAGTGATTTTTTGTTCAATCATTATTACCATTATTCCTGTACATTCAAGATTAGTAAGACTTCCACTTAACTTACGTGATGCGACCTGAAAATAATTTGTCAAAGGATTTGAAAGTTGCTGTTTTTAAAGTATAAACTGTTTTGAAGAATAGGCACTTTAGTCGATACACCGTAAAAAATGTAGTGTAAAATTCAAAAACTCTAAAAGTCCAATACATTTAGAGGATAATATAGCGTCTTTAGAGTGGATTGTTATAAAACTTTTGTGTATAGTTTGTTTTCTATTTAGATTGCTATTTTATAAAGTACTAAAATTAAGAGTGAAAATAGTGTCTAGTTTTTTAATTCTTTGTGATTTATTTATTTATTTTATTTATTTGACTGTTTTAGTGTGAAAAGTTGCCATAAATGATTAAAGATATAATTGTTTCAGAGTGTGATAAATTTTGAAGTTAAGTCTATGGTCTACTAAATGACTTTTAGAGTGGCCTAGGTACTAAATTTATTACCGTGTACTAAATTTACGAATACTTACGAATAAGTGTATTAATATAAGCATATTAAAAGTAACTAAAGGTAAATAATAGAATACAATATTGTTAATAATATTTAATATTTTTTAATTTTAAGTTAAATATTTCTTTCTATAACTATTGCTAACCTAAGGCGCAAATTAATATTTTAGATATTTAATTACTTAAATTATTATTCGTAGTGTAATGCATTCGTATAACCGAATCGCCCCCGACACCTTGTCACGTTCAGCACTTGTACTTGTACCCATTTATTTGTTTCTGTTATTGATGTCTAAGGAAAGACGTTTGGAACCTATTTAGAAGCAATTACTATCACAACTGAACATAAACCAAAACACTAGTAGGCAAATGGGCAAGGCCCCTACGCTTCAAATATATGAATATGAAATCATCCACTGTTCTGGTACGATTAATGCAGTTGCCGACGCATTATTAAGAGTCGTATTCAAGAGAGAGATGATGTCAAATATATTCTCGTTGGTTGTCGAATTCTCTAACTTTAACGTAAAATGTGAGCCAAATTTAAAAGAAGTTATGAATTCTTTCGATACCGATCATTCTCTTGAACTGACTATCTGAATGAAACGCGGTTTTCATGAGCAACAGTTTTTTTATATTGCCTTAATCCCGACTCTGGATAGGAGTGCATCACGCATCACGGTTTTTCTAGTTCAGGACGTTACTGCACTGATAGAACCGTCGCCGTAATGTCTGCAAATTATTGTTTTGACGGTATGCGAAATTGTGTTTCCTATTACATAGAAAGCATCGTTGAAAGCCAACGATATAAGTTATAAAGCCATGTTTGAAGAAATATTCTTGCGATAGGGCATCCCTAGAAAATGATTTCTGATACTAGTTCAGTTTCTAAGTGATGTCATGCTAAATGTCAGATATTGATTTGGAATCAAGATGCTGTTCATTCTTCTATAAATACTATTCGAAGATCAATCCTGTCAAAAATCGAAATATGGAGATTTAGCTGGCAATATACTTTTGAAAGGTGACCGTGAATCCTGGGTTGCACACATAGGTCAACGAGGCATTCACCCGCATATTTGACTTATGGACGAGAACTTTGCGTTCCTCGTGAAATTTTATACGACTTGCTGTTTCCGGAATTACTTTGTATGGAAATGGTCTAGCCAGAGTGCTCGAACATGCTCCAAACACTCTACTTAATGAAAGGGTAAGACCGAGCAACAGCTCAAGCCGAATCATTGCAGTTGCAGAAAAGTTGCATACCAAGTAGATTAACCACAATTGCTCTCAGCAAATGCAATGAAATGTCTTGCATCAAAGTTTACTCAAAAAGAGATGGGCCTAGACAAATTATAAAATTGTGACGCCCACTGTATTTGAAATAGCTACGTGTAACGATTAATTAATAGATATAGTTGGGATGTATCATACTTTCAAATCTGGCTAGATCCGTTCCCTGAAAGTGCAAAAGACACCAGAGTGCAAAAGAGAACGCCGAGAAAAAGGATGAACCGGAGGATTACATATAAACAGGGGTTCTTACTTTTTATGGAATCTTGTTAGATAAAATGTCAGTTTAGTAGACTGGGAATCGTTAACGTGAAGATTAATAAGAATCTCATATGGAATTAACAATAACAGAATTAATGGACGAAGACCGAATTTGTTATTCTGAAACAAAAAAGAACAAACACAGAAACAAATTTATTTAAACAAACTAACTCCTTTTCAGCATATTTTAATAAAATGTGGAACTTTAAATGTTACAACGTCCAGACTACGGTATTTCTATCAAAAGCGATGTACGTAATTTATTTATGTAAGTGGGTAGTTTTAAGCGAGTAGGAGGTAAGGTCTCTTAATAATTTATAAGATTATACGCATTAAATTCTAAAACCTTGGGACCTCACATTTAATAACACTAACTTATTATAATTAAGACACTTTCAATTACACCCACATATAGACCTTTTGGGTATGTAGTTAACATGTCGTATAACTAAGTAATAGCGACATAGTAAGTTGTAGAACAAGTTTTTTTATATTCATTGGAAATTATTATTAGAAATTGTTTACATTAAGTCTGAGATTTTTTTATTAAGTAAGTAACTCAATATTTTTAGATTTTCGGATTCTTTAAAAAACAATATTTACTTTAGAAAACAAAAGCCCTTAATATTTTAAAACAATAAGATAAAAATGTTTTAAAATACATTGTTGTTTTTGCTCTTTTGCATTCAAAGTAACGTTTGCAGGAGACCTTAGAGTGCTATGGCCGATAATAAGTACTGGAAAGTTTATTAGATTCTTTGGAGTTGCTTTAACTAATGCCACTATTAAATTTTTTATTGAAGTAGATGTATTTAAATTATTCTTTTCTGGTATTTAATATTAAGATGCGACTCACAGAGACACAGAGCATAGATGTGTTAATGATGATAGAATATGGCAACAGACCAAGAACACAACAAGAAGTTTGTGAGTTGTTTAATCAAAAATCTTCCGATTACATCTCGATATCGCAATCAACTGTAAGCAAGATCGAGCAGAAATTTCTCTACTTAGTCACGTAAGAGACATCCATATGAACGGTCGCAAAGTCTTTCGGGGACTTTCTGATGACAATTTCGACAGACGTATCGAATTTTGTAAGCGTTTACAAGGTTTGTGTCATGCAGAACCAAATCTTCTTCAAAACATTGTTTTCTGACGAGTCTACTTTTTACCTAAACGATGATGCAAATTCTTAAAACTACTTCAGCTGATCTCGTGCCAATCCGCACTGGATGAGGAAAGGGCATACTCTGTACAATCAAAAATTAAAGGTATGGGTAAAAATATTATTTTGGACCATTCTTTTGTGAAAAGCTGTCCATGAAAAATCTTGTCCCAGCACTTGCCACACTGTTTCCTGTTTTCCTGGATTTAGGCCATCAATACAACTGGTTTCAACAGGATGGCGTTCCGCCACATTATGCGCTAGAAGTTTGTGCGAATCAAAATTGGAACGAGGGGGTTCATTGAGTAATCACCCAGATCTCCTGATTTAACGCCCCTTGCTTTCTGTTTGTAGGTATACCTCAAAAGTAAGGTGTACAAGACGAAACCTATAGATATATAAGACATAAAAATTCGGATTGAACGTGAGATCAGGCTTATCACACCGGTAATATTAATGTATTTATTAATCGCTTAGTTTATTGTCAAATAACCAATGGAAGGCATTTTGAAATCTTAATTTGCAGCAGACTAAAAATAAAATATAATTAATAATAAAGAATCTTCATTTAAGAAATCACCTTGCATATCCAGAATAAATTTTAGTTTTTCTAGAATATTCTGCAGACTATTAAAAATAAATTTTAATACATAAAAACTCAAACACGTGTAGCGTAAAATAGTTTAAAATATTAAAAATTCTACTGCCTATGCCTGTCAGAGCTTAACTGGCAATAACTCAAAAACAGTCCGTATTAGTTATATAGAGTGTCAACATAAAAAAATGTTCGAAATTTCATAAGTAATCCAAAATTGCCAAATAATTGGGAGTTAGGATTTGCAAAATCAAAGTTGATATCAGAGAAAAGGTCTCTTAAAAGAGAGGGCGTCACCCCCTAGAAACAAGGGTGAAAGTATAAAATATATTTATTTTAATTAAATATTAGGCGATTAACTTGTTTTTACTAATACAGTTAGTATTATTATTTTATCTACAATCCTACAAAGAATGACTACTTTTTACACTGATTTTCGTATAAAAAGCTAACGTTTATTCAGTTACTGTTATAAAATTTTTATTGGACGCTAATATAAATAAAATATGTATGATAAATTATTGATTATTTTACTTAGTATAAACTAGTTGCTAAACAACTTAGCACGTAAAAATTAACATGTTATAAATTTAAAAAAATATTAATTAAAATGAATACTCTTTTAACTTTTAAGTAAAACGTTATGATCGTAGATAAAACGTTGTAAGATACACACATAAAAAGTCGCTTCATTGCACTCACGTCTTTTAAAACACTCGCTCGTACCTCGCTCATGTCTTAAACCGTTCGCGCAATAAAGACTTTTTATACTTGTATCTTAAATATCTAAAATTGAGTTTAATTATTTTTTATTTATTTTCTCTTAGTTACTTATTCCTAATGATTAACAAATTCTTTATTTTTCCACTCAGTCATTTGACTCATAAAAGCAGGGATGCAAAAATCATTTCATTTTTTTTCGTATAATAGGGCGGTCAATACTGGAGATTAAATTATTTGGTTGGGTTTACTAGATGGTAAATCTATCTGCGGATATTTGTTAGTTTACCTATCGTTTAGTTCGGTGGTTTTTAACCTGTGGTCCGTGGACTCCCGGAGGTCTATAATGGCCTCATAGGTGGTCCGAGAAGACTGTAATTATTATAGTGTTATATTATTTAAAATAATAAGTACGAAGAAAAGATTGCGACAAACATGTCTTTACGTTGTCAAAAATTACAATCATTGTCAAAATTGGGAAGAATCACACGCTTGATGATTTGCCTAAATCATGGCGCAGAAGAGGCCTGTTAAATTTCTTATATAAGTAATAGACGTCGATATAAGTTGTTTTGTAATTTCAAAATAGAGTAATAAGTGAAATAAATAAATGTCCGTTTAGTAAAATGAGCTGTCCACAAAACAATTTCATTATGCGTAGAACTCGATCTTAAGAAAAGTAAAAGTATTTATAAACATAAAAGTTCGACTAATTCTTTGTCTTAGGAACGCACATATGCAAGATGTACGTTCACCCTATTTAATCGGAAATTTCGGAATTGCAGATTTCCGACTTAACTATAGCATAAACAATTAATTTGAGTCTGTACTCCGCACAGTTTTTTAATTAAGTTTATAAGTACGGTCAGTAGATATGCTATGTGAGTTCTAGCGCTAACTCGTATGTATTTTCTTATGAACGTTCATTTTTGCATTTCAAGGTCATCCGCCGGCGTTTATCGTTTATCAAAAACGATATCGTTTTTATTGTTTATCGATCGTTCATCGATAAACGATTTCGTTTTGTTTATCGTTTACCGAAAAGCAACGTCGTTTTTATCGTGGATAAACAAAACGGTATAAACGCTATCGTTCATCGATGAACGGTCGATAAACGATATATACGATATCGTTTTCTATAAACGATAAATGACCTTGAAATGCAAAATAAGCCTTCATAAGAAAAGATTTTGCACTAGAACTCACATAGCATATCTACTACGGTACTATATAGAAGTTAATGAAAAGTGGGAGCCCCTATAAAAAAAATTAAAAGGGTCCATTGAAAATAAAATGCTAAGAACCGCTGGCTTAGTGTATAAACATCAACAATCAACATCTGATGTTAGTAAACCTATCTGATATTTATATAAAAGTAACATAAAATAATATAGTTAATTACTTGTAAACAAATATTTAATATAGTTGATATAATTAGGTCAAATGAGAAAATTTACTTTTTAAACGTTTTTACTTTATTTTCAAATAGCTAGCAGTATTGAGCATCTCTGTCTTGATTATTATATCATCCTTTTTTACTTATTAGAACTTTATGGTAACTTTACTGTATCTTATCTATGAAATCGAAGTGCGCCCCCCGCACCCCAAGTGAAAATGCTTCCGACGTCCCTGTGTTAGTCCAGTTTTTTTAGTCCACTGTTAGTCCAGTTTTTTTAGTCCACTGTTAGTCCATTTTTACATACACAGCCCTTATTATTGAGAGTTCTCTTCCAATGCAACCTATCTGGTTAATGAATAAACTCTTTTACTTGGTGTGCTGGCTTTTTGTTTGTGGTTTACCACCTTGATCTGGCAGATACATTTAGGTGACTTCTCTGTAATTTTACTAAATGTAAATTTTACAAATTTGTAAAAATGTGTAAATTTACATGAAGCCGATTTGTAAATCTTTATCTGAAATTCTTACATCTGCTACTGTGAATTTCTGATGCAAATAAGTTCAACATAGATATCCGCCTACGTTAAATTATAGGTAATAACAATAATTACTACTACGCATTGCAGGGCGAACCAGGCTCCAGCAGTTATGAAGCTTGTGCGGTTTGTAGGAGCGATTATTATCATTACACAGGCTGATCGTGTAGCTACAGCCGACTTACACATGATATAGCAAAAATCTTAATTTGTGTTGCAATCAAAGAACACTACAGAAAACCGTATGTACACTGTATTGTGTGATAGGCAATCAATCACAACAAACAACGGAAAATGAACTACCTATATATAAAGTAATAATAAAACCAATTTGGGGTTGCAATGGGATTCAGATTTGTGGATCTGCAAGCAAGAGCAATATCGCAGTCATTCAAAGAATTCAAAATTAAATGTTAAATACAAATGCAATAGTGAGTGCAGCATATTTTATTCCCGATACAGTCCTACGAATGACTTGCTCATACCAACTATCCAAGACAAGATTAAAAAACAAGTGTTCAATATTATAGTGACAAAATGAAAGTGCATCCAAATAAAATGGGAGATAAACTTACGGATACAAAGATGAGCTAAGACGTTTAAAACCGTTTAAACCTTCAGACTCACCTGTGAGATAATTTAAGTAACCAGGTGTAAGCTATAAACATGTAAACAGCATATATGTTAATAACGTAGCTGCAAGTTTAATAAGGAGAGCAGTTACTGGAGTGCTTCCTACAAGTCATTGCATATAAATATTACATACTTTATTGTCCACATTGGGCAGATTGTTATGATGCAATGATTCATTAAAGAAAACTTGCCACTAGCTTTCTTTGGCCTAATAACAAGAAATTTAACAATATATTTTTTTTTCTAGTCATTGAGCTTTTTTGTAAAGAAATATGTATAGCTTTTGTCCACGGAAACTATGGATTTGGATTTTTGTTTATAATCAGTGCATCATGTTCCACACGGCATGATTGCAATCAATTTTAGAAAATTCATGGTAACTTTGAGATTACCGCAATAATATATCTGCTGATGTTTGACGAACAATTCCTTAGGTCATGATCAGCAGGAGCCATTTTTGTAAACTGCAATTTTAAGATGACCGATTAAAGCTACTACAACGATGACACCGCAATAAATCAATACCGTCAAATACAGAACAACAATCTATACTGATAATTAAAAATTTATCTTTGAAGTTCACTATATTGTTATATGTCGTAACATCAACAGATAAAGTTGCTTGGATGATATCACCATTTTTCTTAGTTGGCCGGATCTTCAAGCCATTGAATTTTAATCTTGAGAATGAATTTTGAATAAATTGATTAATTTTCCAGAATTTTCTGAGTATTCTGATATTTTAATAAACTAATTATATCTTTTTAGGTTTTTCGTCATCCCAACTATTTTAATACGTGGTCTCAGATTGAGACCTATAGTTAACCAAGAATACAGCGAAGCAGGTGTAGCAAATCATTTAGTTAAAGATCAAATTGCATAATAATCAATTTATTTAGTTGTGTCATTACATACAGGTTCAGGAAAAAGACATAAATGATCATTAGAAAAACAATTGTTTGATTTGACTGTTTCGAATTTATTAACTTTCCTCAGCTGTGGATAATTACCTGTGAAACCCGCACACATCAATACAGCTTTATGTACTAGCCGATAACGTTGTGTAATTAATTTTAATTATATTTGTATAATTGTATTTTATATTTTCGTCGCCCTCTATGCTTGGATTCCTATTTTTAATTATTTGACTAGACGGGCCTTTTTCTTAACATCTATGGATGCCGCAATTATTCCACTTTGTACTGTTATTTCACGATATTAATGTTATTGATTGGCTAGTATATAAAGCTGTATTGATGTGGTGGATTTCACAGGTAATTATCTCCAGCTGAGGAGAGTTAATAAACTAGAAACAGGCTCTCCTGTAGTATTACTTGTGAATCACACACGTTTCTTATTTTGTGGGTTTAATGACATGTATTAATTTTAAATATATTTATATAAATTATATTTTATGAACAAATTGTTGTTTTGATATGTCATTGTAAATTAAAATTTTATTTGGTTTGATTTGGAAATATTACTAGAAAATAATCGTTATTGGTGTATGTAGTCTAATCACGGCTACTGTTTTTATGTATTACACAGTAAATCCATAATGATTTTTAGTTAATTTAACAGCCTACTGTAAATAACAACTTTGGGGTCCAATAGGAAGTCCCGCTGGTCCGGAACAGTGGTTGATTTCCCTAGGTAGTCATTTTTATATCTGAAAGCGTGCAGCTCCACGGTGATAATAAATCATATAGGTCGTGAGGTCCATCCAGAGTTATATTCTTTGAGAGCGTTCAACTACACGGTAGTAATAAACCATAATCTATAGGGCGTGTCGAGGTCTTCCTCGGCATTGTTTTTGTTTACATGTATTTTATATGTGATGTATTCATTGTTATTGGTATGTGCTCCTGTAGCTGTCGTGACAGCTAACAACTTACAAAAGACGTTTACTGATGGTTTTGATTTTATGTTTGTACTTTATAACCATACATGTTTGATCACAAAGTATCTGAAGCTATGTCAAATATTAGATAGTTATTTTTCAGTGATTCTTGTGTATGCGTATTCATTATAAACTGGCACGTTTACCTTTTCTAGTTTATACGTAAACCTCTATGGCTGTCTCAATTTTACTTACTTTTAGTGATTTGTGCCAATGAGACATAAACGTAACTATTTATAAATACATTGTATAAACACACAACTATATCGACTTTATAAATTGATTTATTAATATATATTGTTTAATCAAAAACTCACTGTAATCAAACTAAATAGTAATTTAATGACTGATTGAACTTGAAACTTTGATGTATTTACTCTTCGTTAGTTATTTTCAAGGTTTTTACCAAACTATCCATTTGTTTTCTGGCAAGGGTAAATCCGTCCCTCCTACGCTCAAGGTTAAAAATAAATTAGATACTACAATCATATTTAACTTTTCTTTTATTTGTGCTTATCTCTCTTCTTCCGCCTTTAAGCAGTAAATCAATCGTTATCAGTTTATTGTCACTTGTTATAAAAAAGTAATCGCAACGTAGAATTAAGTTTGTTCTTTTTGTGTTCATAAAAATGTTCAGATCATAAAAATGTGTCATTTGTAAGGTTGGTAGGGTTCTGCCAACTTTTTTTTTATTAAATATCGCATTATTTACTTCCCATGTGTGCATGTTTAAAAGTGAACGTGTTTAATGCACTTTATTGTAGTTTTAAAAGGTGATAAAAGTAGTAGCCATAGACATTTATTTGATTTTATATATATATACTTATTAGGGGGTAACAATATGATTTTGCCAATGTGTTATTTAAGGTAATGAACTTGATAACCTACAGATTATTAACTCCACTTTATTAAAATTATTAACTTGATAAATAGATATATATTTCAACAAAAACAGTGACGTGTAAAAAGTAACATAAAAAGATCTTAATGTTTCAAGGAAAGACACTTTGCCTAATACTACTTTTTACATTAATGGATCATCACTTTTTGCAGAGGAGAGGATTTTTATCATTTTCCGTATTTTTCATACCACTTTTTATTTTACATGAGATAAACCATATCGTTTTTGAAGTTCTCACAGCAAATCAAAACCAGTAAAAGCGAGTAGCATGTGTTACCCCAATCAGTTTTTTAGAGCCACTTTGACAGTGATATTCTTTGCACGGCTCTAGACAGCTGACGAGTTTAAATGGCTTCTAGCTGTAATATGTGCTCCAGAATTTCATATTTGGAAGAATTTTAATAGCGGATAATACAATAAAAGAAAATTTAATATTTCCGATAAATCTAAATTTTAATTTATTTGAAATTAGGACAAAGTATAAAATATTCTCAAACTAAATAGTTACAATATTTCCACACAGCAAAGCACTTAACTGTAAATTTAAACTTTTAGAGTTAATTTGATTGCGGTTCGAGTTCATTTAATTTATTAAACTAAAAGTGCCTGCTCGCTAATGCATCCTAATTGCTAATAAGGAAATAAAAAGGTAATGTACGACCGCGTCCCACGTATTAATCACATATAAAGCCAATTAATCACAATTTTAATTTATTTAACTAGAGTATTGCGTCCTAAACTATGGATGACTTTCATCCTATTCCCATTTGGGATAAACATGGAATTTTTCTACAAAATGTCGTGGAAATTCTATTTAAAAATGTCGTGTTTGCTACTAATCGGGATAAAGTTGTGTTATGGAAACACCCAGAGGAATTGATAAAAATATTCGATTTTTCTGTGGAGCAAAATGGGGTCACACAAGACAAACTGTTGACCCTTATTAAAAATACTATTAAATTTAGTGTGAAAACTGGACATCCATATTTTATTAACCAACTGTTTTCCGGGTATGTACTTCTATATAGTTTTAATCAATCATCTTTTTATTCAAATCAAATTCATTTGATTTCTAGCCTAGTGTTCAAAAATATATAGTGAGGTCGAAAAGTAAGGAATCAATTAGCATATTAAAAACACTTTAATATTTGGTAATATTTAAAGGAATCGCTTGGATTGTTTTTCTGGGGGGTTTATTTAAAAAACATTTTTTGCTATAGTGTCGTACCTTGAACCAGCCGCAATATTTGCTATATTATACAGGGTTTTCCAGTGAAGTATGCAATGCTTTAAGGGGGCGAAAGGTGACCATACAGAGACCACAAAATTCATAAAATTGAAAACAATCCGATTTTTGAATTGAATGTTTGCAAGACACAAGTCGACTATGGTAGACTTATTTTTAAGATTTTAACCATGAATTACTGATAAAGCAAACAATCATCTCACATCTGCACTAATAAATAAATAACTGAGCTACGCTGCGCACGTATTAATTTGCAGAAATAACACAGTTGGACTTCAGCAGCTGTTGCCGGGTAACTTACTACCTTGCTACTTCATCATTATTAAGGTCGGTAAATAAGATGTAACATAGTTCATTGATTTAATTGATGTGATAACTGATTACCCTGTTTTTTTTAAACAACAACCTTTATAACATGTGTTCAAATAAATCTCCATTTGTCTGTACACACAATTGTGTACGACCTATGATGGATTCGTTTATACTAGCAAACAAATCGGCATTTGCGCGAATTTGTTCTGTGGTGGTTTCAATGTGTACGCGTATCTTTGAGAAAGCCGAAGGACACTATAACCTTTCACGTGCAATTGCCTTTAATAAAAGAAAACGTGGGCGATTTCTTTAGAAATTTGAAAAGTATTTATGATCGTTACCACTTTGACCCAAAGAACATATTTGATCTGGATGAAACCGGAAATACTACAGTCCATGTTCCGCTCCAATCACCAAGTGGCCAAAAGTAAATTGTTAACGTTACACAAGGAGAATGGGGAATAAACGTAACATTGATGGTGGCCATAAATGCCATTGGTACTCAGATTTATTTGATGCTGATCTTTCCAAGAGTACACCTTAAAGCACGTAGGTTGAAAGGAACCATAGGAGGTTGCAAATCCATTGGGGTGGATAAATGAAAGTTTATTCGTAGAATATTTAAAGCACTTTAATATTTCATGTTAAGACAACTGACGATGAAAAATGCTGTATATTCAATTGCATAATCACGAATCACACATCACGATTGCCGCAATCAATCTGGCAAAGGAGGCTGCTAATACTAACCGTAACCATATCTCCTCATACATCCCACAAAATATGTGTTGTGCCTTGGACCAAATCACTTTTTCTTTCTTAATTTTTTCGGAAATTAAGTAAACTAATTTAAATATACAGGTTACAAACATTAAAAGGAGAGACTGTCAAGGAAATATTTATGCATAATTTTATCATAATGTTAGTCCCGGTTTTGGGACACCCTGTGTAACAGAAGATGTTTTTAAAATAAGTCCAAAGAAAAAAATCCTATAAATATTAAAAGTATTTTTAAAATATTGAATTTATTCTTTACTTTTCAATTCACTGAGTGTATGTATATGTGTCTGAGCACTATATTTACATACATAAAAAATTTGAATAAAATATTTACCTTGTTTTTACCATTTTAATATTTATGTAAATTTACTGCAAAAAACGGGTTTGTTCTAATGCATTATATATAAAGAGACAAAATTACAAACTGCCATAATACATTTTCAAAAATAAAATGGTATGTGTACACTTTGAAACGCTTTCGATATAATTTCATTTAGTCTTCTTCGACATTTTATAAAAACTTTTTCTATCTAGAACAACTAACTTTTCCTTCTAAATTGTATCACCTGTACCTGACACTTTACGTTTAACTTTTACCCATCGAAACTAAGACTTTCGTTTCTCATTGTTAACTGGATTAAAGTATTTTTTAAAAAAACGGTAAAATGCCTTTTCTAAGGTTGGATCCCTACGGACTGGCTGGACAGTGGTTAACAGATGCTTTGAACGCCAGCGTATATACGTATGAAGTTGCTCCAATTTTCACCCTTATGGAAACCACCGTTATTAAGGAAATGTGTCGGATGATTGGTCCAGAATGGAATGATGGTATATTTTGTCCTGGGGGCTCTATGGCTAATGGTATGGCCATTCATCTGGCAAGATTTAACTTTAATAAGAACATTAAGGTAATGCTCTTTAATCTTTAATTGCTTGTATATGTACATCGCTTGCTATTTTAAAAGCGTCTTTAGTAATTTAAGTGTGAACTATGATGATCATATTCATAGCTTTAGACACGTGAACGTTTTTTCTTTAAGCTTTCGATGGAAAATAATATTTTTGTATTCATAACTTTAGAAGTGAGATATTAAACACTGGTACTGATAATCCGAAACATCAATTTCCCGGTGGAAATTGATACTGCTATGAAATTCCTTCTCTAGCCTCCTATTTAGAAAGTTTTAAAATTAGTAGTATTAGAATAGACACTTCTAAGAGAACCTTTGTTCTATTAATAATGCCTCTTTTTGTTACAAAAACTTGTACAAACCTCTTGCGGGAAGATGTTACCCAGAGCATTCACTCAAATGGAGCTCGCTGTCTATTACTTTTACTTGAAAAGGCGCTCATGTGGGAATTAAGTCTTCCCTCATTTATTTAGTTTGTAAATAATTTTTTATATTTTGAATATATAATTGTATATATCTTGTTTTCTCGATATAGTCTTAGATATAAACTACTATACCCAAGCAGCATCTAAGTAGCAGTAACTAAGATCGGAACTTTGATTAAACAGTGGTTTCGTAACTATAACTAAATTTATGACTTTATAGGTTTAATTACTTCAGTTCGAAATATTTTAGTAATTATGTAGTTATGAAATTATAGGGGTATAGCAGGGTAGGCTGCTATTACTCGAGCTATTCGGTACACAAGGGTGGTGAAGTGACTAGCTTTACGCCTATTACCCCAGGAAATGATTTCGCAGAAAGTCGACCTAGCCTTAGATATTTAAAAATTCCAATGTATCATTTCTGGAATTCCAATCCAGGACCTCAAGATTGGTAGTCAAGTGCCATACCCACTGAGTCACCATGGTTTCAGTTATGAAATTAATAAAACGTTTCATAATACTTATTAATCCCCTGAGGGGCTCACACCTTGTGAGTAGAGGGGCTGGCAACCCGAGGTACCCTAGCTGGGCCTGTCTATACTTAAACTAGCATTACGGACAGGTCCTTTTTTGTCTTTCTTTTCTATCTGGTCTCCCTTGACCAACTCTTGTTCTTTCCAGGCCCCGACGCTATTAGAATATTCGAGGGCTAGGAGACCTTTTAACTTTCCTTATAATAATAATAATAATAATGTTTATTCACAAAATTTCCAAAATATAGGTAATAATAACAAAGATAATATAAACAAAAATGAACAAACATACGTAGCCACAAGGAAAATAATCCGCACGTGGCATCCACCTTGTATAAGGTTGGATAAACATTTAATGTAAATTATAAAAAAATTTTTACTGATGTTATTGATAGATACTTCATAGACAGAAATTTAACAATACAATATTTAAAATCTACAATAGCTAAAATGAAATAAATAAAATAAAAAATCAGTTTGAGATATTATGTAAGGGCAATCTTAATAAGTAAAATTATAAATAATTTATTAATTATTTTTTATATCTATTAATAGATGTAGCTCTTGTCTACTCATGCTGAGTATGTATGTTCTTAATTTTGATTTATACAATCCAAATGAATTCAACAATCTCATTTCCGGTGGTAGCAAATTATACAGCCTAGGGCCAAGAAAAGTATGGCAGCGCTGACCAGCAGTTTTATTGATCTTTGGTACAACTAAAGATCCCTGTTTATTTCGTGTCTGATAGGAATGAGTGATTAAGGTATACACATGTCTACTATTATATTGGTATCTCATTAGCGCCTGATAATATAACTGTCTAACATCTAGAACCTTAGCTTCTGAAAACAGTAAATCAGAGGAGTATCTGTAATTTTTGCT
This sequence comes from Agrypnus murinus, assembly GCA_929113105.1. NCBI lineage: Eukaryota > Metazoa > Arthropoda > Insecta > Coleoptera > Elateridae > Agrypnus > Agrypnus murinus. The sequence continues at coordinate 142,427,049 of OV816026.1, forward strand.
AAAAATTATTTTTAATATCCATTTTTGAATAACTACTAATTTCTGTATATGGTTATTTGTCAAAGCTCCCCAAGCGATAATTCCATATGAAAGGAGACTCTGAACTAATGCGTAGTACATTATTTTGAGTTGCTTTATGTCACAAAAACCTTTACATATTTTAAATTTAGGAATTATGGATCTTAATTTTATTATTAACCTCTTTGTATGAGCATCCCACTGAAGGTGGCTATCTATATAAATACCTAAATATTTTATGCTAGTGGTTGCAGATATCACAATCTCTGAGCTGTCTGAGCGAAACGTCAGACTATTATAATCAGGTAAGTTTGTGGCATAACTTGTGAATGGCATAAAATGGGTTTTAGAAGCATTTATGGTAAGTAGTTTGCTTCTGAAAAGGTCTAAAATTTGAGGAAAATCAGATTCAACTTTAAGTTTTAGGTACTCCCAAGAAGAGTCTTCATAGTATATGGCGGTGTCATCTGCGAAACTGACAATATCTCCACAGATAGGTAAGTTAAATAGTTCATTTATATATATGTTAAATAATAATGGCCCAAGTACCGTTCCTTGAGGGACACCGTATTTGACGTTTCGTAACTCACTAACTTCACCAGCCATTTCGACACATTGTAGTCTATCGTAAAGGTAATGTCGCATAAGTTCTCTAGCATTCCCTCTAAATCCGATGTTTTCAAGTGTCCTAAGTAAATCAGGATGGCTTACTGTGTCGAAGGCTTTTGCTAGATCGACGAAGATGCATAATGCAGGAGTTTTTTTATCAATAGCGTTTGCTATTTTACCAGTTAAGTACAAAATAGCATCTTGCGTTGATCTAGCTTCTCGAAATCCAAATTGTTTATTTGAGAGAATATTAAATTTTTCTAAGTATTTATTTATCCTAGTCTTTAAAATTTTTTCAAAAATTTTAGATAAGTTTGATAACAGGGATATAGGCCTGTAGTTTCCAACTTCTAATTGGTTTCCTCCTTTGAAAATGGGTAAAACTACAGCTTTTTTTAATGCTTTTGGAAAATATCCAGAATCTAAGCATTTATTTATAATATATGTGATTGGAGAAATGATATTATTTACAATTTTTTTTTCAGCATTCTGCTGTCAGTTTATCTAAACCAGGCGATTTATGATTTTTTAGCTCCAGAATTACCTTTCTTATTTCATCTTCTGTAGTTGGTAGTAAGACTATAGAATTTGGCACACTGGTCTGTGAAGACTGTTTCTTTGGTTTTGTAATTTTTTCGGCTAATTTTTCTCCAACAGTAGAGAAATATTCAATAAATACATTAGCTATATCCTTTGGTTTATATACAATTTCTTCATTTGTATTATTTTTAATGCATTTTATTTCTTTATCAGGTCTTTTACTTTCTAATTCTTTTATTGTTTGCCACAGTTTTAGTGAATTATTATTATTTACTTCGATTTTATTTTTATAATAATCGTTTTTTGCTTTTTCAATAAGTAATTTAAATTTTTTATTATAATCATTAAATTTTATTTTTAAGTTTTGATTTTCCGGGTCTTTCTTTAACTCTTTATACAGCTTATTTTTTTCCTCGCTAGATTTTATTAATCCTTGTGTTATCCATGGATTCCTTTTTAGCTTATTTCGCTTAACTTTTATTGCTTTGGTACAGCACTGTATGTAATATTTTAATTTATCAACAAAACTATTAGTAGCTAGGTCCGCATCTGTCGCATTATAAGTATTTGGCCAGGTTTCCTTAAGTAACAACCAATTTAATTTTTTATAATCAACATATTTTATATATCTGTTTTTTCTAATTTCGTTTTTATTAATTTCAGGAAGTTCTACTTTCAGGAATACCGGGTTATGATCTGTGATGAGGAAATCTATAACAACTGCATGAATTGATTCAAGAGAAGTAACTGATGTTTTTATAAAAATATGGTCTAAGCAACTTTTTAGACGGGTAGGAGAAGTAATACTTGGCAAGAATCCATGTTCTCCCATTATATTTAAATATTCGTCTTTAATGTTAGAATCTTTGATTAGATCGATATTTATATCTCCTACTATTAAATTGATATCCCCCTTAAATAAATAATTTTGCAGATACCGATCTAACTCCGGAATAAAATCCACAGATAGCAAGGAAGGTGATCTATAAATTGCTAAAATATCAACGACCTTATTTAAATAGTATAACTTAAGTTGAATCGCTGTTATTTCACCTATAGATATTACATTGTAGTTATAGCTAATCTTTTCTTTTATGTATACTAATATCCCGTCATTTTTATTGCCTTCCTTCTATCCTTCTTCTCTTACAATGAACGCAATGAAAATGGCATAAGCAACTGGTTACGATTTTGAATTAGACGCAAGAGCTGGCGCTGTGGGGTGTAGCTTCACTTCTTGAAGTGGAGTAAAGCTTCCGTAGGCCCCCGGCCTGGCAAGCGCTTAGGGGGTGCCCACGTCGTCGGAGGCGTGGGATCCCCGAAGGTTATTTTTAACTTGTAAGGGACTGGAGTCCTAGGGAGTTGAATTTTCCTCCCACCTGGGCATATTCTCGGTGCAGCAGGGGAACTTACTGGTGTCGGTGGTGATCCCGCCGTTATGGGTATACCCCACCGGGGCATCCCCCCTAAGTCAGGGATTAGTTTAGATGATAAGTGATGAAAATAGTATAAATCTGGAGCTTTCCAGCTCTATTCCCTTTACCCCAATCCCATCCAACCCTCCAATCCCAACCCTTACCAATTTAGATTTCCCCCCAATAAGAGAACACAATAGGCTTTGTGAGCCGGTGGAATCATTTCCCCGGTTCCTAGTCATGGAAAAAGCAGAAGGAGATTTTGTAACAGTCAGTCCGTTTGTTATTTCAAAGATTATTTATGATTTGATAGGTAAAACAAAAATGGTAAAGAGAATGCAAGGTATGCTTATAGAAACGGGGAAAATTATGGGTGCTTATAGAAACGGTATCCAATGCACAGTCACAAAGACTAATGGAAGTAACCCGTTTCGGAGAGTCTGAAGTTAAAGTATATGCCCATATGACACTTAATACATCCAAGGGAGTGGTTTACTGCCGAGACTTTCTTTTCCTATTCCTAGAAGAGATCAAGCAGGGTTTAAAACATGAAGGAGTCATCGATGTGAGAAGAATTAAGAGCAGAAGGAACGGTGAAGTCGTTGATACCCCCAATCATATCCTCACCTTTAATAATCCTAAGATGCCTAGAACCATAACTGCAGCCTTCTATTCCCTTAGTGTAAGACCTTATATACCCCCTCCTATCAGATGTTATAAATGTCAATCGTTCGGTCATGTCTCTTCCACTTGTAGCAAACCTGAAATATGTATTTGTGGTAACCCTCCACACAGAGGTGAACCTTGTCCTCAACCAATCACTTGTCCTAACTGCAAGGAAATCCACACCGCTATATCGAAATCCTGTCCTGTATTTCAGCAAGAAATGAAGATACAAGAAATTAAAACAGTTCACAAGGTGTCATATATAGAAGCTAAACGTATGTCGAATACCCTGTGTGTCCTCTCTCGCTCCTATGCACTAGGAGCGAGTAGTAAGTAGTAAGTAACCGTTCCTTCAGAGACAACAACCCTCCGAGCGTTAATTCCAGAAATCAAAAGGATTATTAAAACGGAATTGTCAAAATCAATCAATGCTCTCACCGAGAATGATTGCTCTTGAATCTAGCAGTGACAGTGAAAATCAAAGCGTTACATCCACTCCCAAAATAAGTCAACCTATAGCACATGCGTCAACAAGCAACATTTCGAATATAAACGATACAATTGAGAATATTGAAATCACTACAGAGAAACGTAAACTTTCTCAAATTAGTAATAAATCTGACGATGATCGAAATAATGATTCTAGTCTAGAAGCTATCGATCGAATTATTTTACAGAAAGTCGTCAAGAAGAAAAAAGGCTGGCCGAAAGGTAAACCCCGTAAAACACCTTAAACAATTCTTTTGCAATGGATAATACACTTATCCTACAGTGGAATTGTCGTGGATTCCTAAGCAAACTAAGCTCAATTCATTTGCTAATTTCAAATTATAGTCCTGACTTTCTCTGTATACAGGAAACTAAATTTAATCATGCACATAATTACAAACTAAAGAATTATAATAAAATACGAAAAGATGTCACGGATGGAGAACGTGTCCATGGAGGCGATGCTATATTTGTAAAAGAAAATATACCTTATAATGTGTTAACGCTTACCACTCAATTTCAGGCCATCGCAATAAGTACTTCACATCCTAAACCGTTAACTATTTGTAATATATATCTTTCAAGCGTACCGTGGAATATCGAAGAATTTGAAGATCTGGTTAACCAGTTACCTCATCCTTAGGTGATATGTGGGGATTTCAACTCACATAGTCTTACTTGGGGCTCTAATAAAAATGATTCCCAGGGCAGAGCTGTTGAAAGCTTGATCGATAGGCTAAATATGTGCCTTTTAAACAATGGCAATCCAACGCATCTCGATATATCCACGGGGCAGTTTAGCGCTATAGATCTAACATTTTCTACCGATTCCGACCTACATTTTAGCGATCACTATCCTATCGTGATCAGTAAAATTAATTCTGGAAACCTACCCACGGCAATTCCACAAAAATGGATTTTATCCAGAGCTGATTGGGATGCATATAGAGAACACGTTGACACATCAATTCCCTCAAACACGGAATTAACGATGTCTGCTATCACCAACATTATCGCAGACGCGGCAACAAAATACGTGCCAAAATCAAAAGGTATTCCACACAACCGAATAGTACCGTGGTGGAACGAAGAGATTCGATCTGTTATTGCCGACAAGAAACGAGCACTTACTCTTCTAAAAAGAAATTCAACTATTGACAACTTAATACAATTTAAAAAAGCCCGTGCAATATGTCGAAGAACTATCCAAGAGGCGAAAAAGAAATCATGGAGCGAATATGTCTCCACTATGTCCGCTTCTACTGATGTTGGTGAAGTATGGAAAGAGTACGAGCCATTTCTGGAAATCGTAGTTGCTTTAATATAACTGTAAATATAGACGATCAAATTATAACCGACCAACAGGAAGTAGCTAATCACCTAGCACAGCACTTTGCACAGTTGTGTAACTTGGAAGATGCTGAAACTATAGAAAATATAGATTTTTCTACAAACGAAGAATTAGACTACAACCGCCTCTTCAGTATTGAAGAATTAAATGAGGCTTTCGAAAAAAGCAACAATACGGCTCCAGGCAGTGATGGGATCGTGAATGCATTCCTTCAGCGTTTATCTGAAAATGCAAAAATTGATTTGTTGAATGCGTATAATAACGTATGGACAACTGGTATTCTACCAGAGTCCTGGAAAGAAGCTACCATAGTTCCTATACTGAAACCAGGCAAAACGCCAACAAACCCGTCAAGCTTCAGACCAATCTCCCTTACAAGTTGTATATGCAAATTAATGGAACGGATGGTTACAAAAAGACTTTCATGGTTGCTTGAATCTAAACAACTGTTGAGCAAATACCAATTCGGTTTTCGCAAGGACCATTCTACGACTGATGCATTAATATACATTGAAAATGCTATCCAAGAAAGTTTTCTTACAGGCCTTCACTTAACAGCGGTTTTTATAGATCTTAAAAGTGCATTCGATACTGCTAGGCGCAGTACAATACTAGAACAATTACATAAATGGAACATAAAAGGATATTTACCTAAGTTCATTAAATCCTTTCTAGACAATCGCATTATTAGAGTCAGAGTCGGTAACGTAATGTCAGAAAATCATGAGATTAAAAACGGAACACCTCAAGGTTCTTCACTAAGCGCCACTCTGTTTCTAATAGCAATACAAGGACTGCTGGCATCCATTGACAGAACTGTTCGATACTGTGCCTATGCAGATGATATTGTCATATTTGATTTCGAAAAGTCCTTCGATAATATTAAAATAAATTTGCAAAATGTACTCACCAAACTATCCTCGGAGGCCACTAAGAGAGGTTTTCAAATTTCAACTGAGAAAACAGTCTCGCTACACTTCTGCCGTAAACGAAGCACTTGCCAACAAGAACACTCCTTGCAGATGAACTTGGTACCTGTTAAAAACGTAGCTAGTATTTGTTATTTATGCTTGATATTTGACTCTAAACTTACCTAGACACTACACATCAATAACCTGAAAGCACGTTGTAATAATATTTTAAACATACTTAGATGCTTATCAAATCTAAACTGGGGATCTGATCAACAGACACTGCTGGTGCTATACAAGTCTTTGGTCCTATCTCGAATTGATTATGGTTGTGTGGTATATTCCTCTGCCAGACCGTCCCGTTTGCGTGTTTTAAACTCAATACGTAATATGGGAATGCGTTATATAATAGGTGCTTTTGTAACCAGCCCAGCAGACAGTTTATGTGTAGAATCTGGATTGGAACCCTTATGGTTGCGCCGTCAAAGGTTACTGCTAAATTACCGTATCACGGTATTATATCGAACACACAACCATATTCGATTATCATTAGTCAACAATGCTCTATTGGACCTCTATCAAGTACAAGATACACGTACGAGACCGGCGACCGTTAGATCCATCGTTACTTCTAGGGCATGGGGAATCTGTGAATCCGGCCTATATTTAAATGCATTTCCTAAAATTTCTCCGTGGACCGTACCAGCAATGGATATTCGTTTTGATATCCGAAAATATAATAAATCCGAAACAGCTGGCAATGTCATTAAAACGGATTTTTTAACTATTCTTCATAGATACGGTCAGTGCAACGTACTATATACTGATGGATCTAAAACAGAGTCAGGAACGGGATGTGCCGTAGTCAACGGCAACAATGTATCTACCTGATCGCTTCCAAACACTGTAAGTGTTTTTACATGTGAAATGTATGCTTTACTGCAAGCGTTATCTATATGCCGCGAATCAACGTTCAATACACACGTAATTTGCACAGATTCTTTGTCTTCTCTATTAGCAATAAATAACAAATTTAATAACGATGCTCTATTACAAGACATACACACGTTACTATCTAAATTAACTAGTGATGCAACAACTATATAACTCACAAAAGAAACAACGCCTCGCGATTGGGCGCCAGTGCAACATCACTAAATCTGTCTCACGTTGGACAGGCAGTGAAACAAAGGTTTTTCTACACGAGAACACAACTATAAAATTATCATACTTACATTATCATATATGCTCAAAATCATTGCCACAGCTTGAGATTTAGACTCTCTCTTACAAATTTGAAATGTTCAGGTCGCAGGTATTGGTTCTGCAGTTGTCTTATTTTGTGAAAAGGAGTAGATAAGGGTTTAGAACACAAATAAAACACTAAAAGGGCGCCATCTGATTATAAAGCTTGATATTGATGTTTAATTAAGCCTGATTTGATATTAAATTCATTAATCAGAAAATGAATTAAATATAATAGGTTTTTGGATAAAAATTTAGAAATGTTTAGAAAATTTTTAAAGTAAAATTTGAACAAAACTTTTATAATTATATGGTTCCCTTTAGATCATTAGTATAAACTAAACACATATTTATTAAATAATAAAAGCAGAAAATAGTTCAAACACAGGTATAATAATAATAGTCAAACACATAAAAAAACACACAAACAGTATGAATTTATTAAACTTAAAACTAAACATTTAGTAAATAATCGTCTATTTCGTTAAAATTATTAGACGTAAGGCAGTTCCAAAGATAATTTGAATATTTGTCTAGAATAAAAACTATTAGAATTTTAATAAATATTAATTGCCCCAAAAGTTCAACAAGATCAAAAAATATCTAGATTTATTAGCTATGAAATATTCCAACATAATATCAAACTCAAGAATTTATTTAAACCAGAAATCTTTTGAAAAGTTTGACGAACAAATATCCATCACTTTAAACTAAAATAAATCTAATTAAATATTTCGAAGATTTATAAATTTAACTTTTCACTATTAATGATGGACTAAAATTCAGTACTACTGAGAGATCTCTTCTAGTAAAGAACAACAAAATTCACTTATTTAAAATAGTCCAACCTCAAAATAATAAAGATAAACAATTCTTAAAGTACAATACCTTAAACCTTGGTTTATTTGCTGTACTAAGCAAATCATACTGGTCAATCAGAAATTGGAAAAGGACTCTCTTGTAAAGAACCGTAGTTATTTCTCGATGATTTGATGGTATTAAATTGCAGTTTGATGGTAGCAGGTCCAAAGAAATACTTTATAACAATAGTCAATTATCCATACAATTTTCAGCACCAATGTTCGCTAAACACAGTTTAAACAATCTTGTTTAGTTAATGTTTATTGTTAAAATTTATTCTCGAGGAGTAATTGTAATCTCCTTTATTTAAAACTCGACGGATTAAACCAAATAACTGTCTATCATTACCGCCAGATAAAATGACAATCCACAATTTTAAACTATCACCCAAATTAAGTGATTTTTAATAACAACATCACTTTCTTCTGTTAACGCAGGCAAACAGCGTAATTGTTTTTAATGGTTTATTACACATAAACCAACTATAAATGTTTATTGACGAGACGATATTAGTCAATCTTCTCAAACGAAAATTCTCAAAAATCAGTTAACTTCAAAAGTTCACTTGTACCACAAATCACAACTAAACTGTACGGGAACTGTACTCAAAAGATTGCATTAATTTTGTATAATTAACACTGATTTCTAACACAATAAACCCGACTTCAAAATCGACTAACTAATCTCAAAGATGGACTGCAAGTTTCTTAATATCGACCCTCATAGCGCGATCTGACCGAGGTGGTCTAGCTTGAAGCACGAACGGGAAGCAAGTCTTTTCGCTAACCTGTCGAGGCGCGAAGGAGGCCAGCCTCTGTGACGCTGATCACCCGCAAAAACATGCATCTTATTTGGCCGTAAGGAAGTTTTTTAACTAACCGTCTGCAGAGATTTCGGCCTAAAGGAATGAAAAGTAGTACTGAAAGAATATGCACGCAAACTGATACAAAATAACACCCATCTGGTGTCTAGCCGAAATCGCTACGCGACAACCTGACTTAAAATTTAAAACGCATATGACAAACAAAGAAAAATGAAGAGTCCTGCATTCTCGGAATATTAACAGGAATGTTTTTATGAAATTGATGATCAAGTACTTCCCATAATTTTCTGTATCAAGATCTCTCACGATGTAATTGATATTTCACCAGAATATAAGTAAACAAAATACAAAAAAAACATCATTTTTATGACGCTACGTTCTTTAATTATATCAAATATAAAACAATCCTTTCTTAAGATGTTTTCATAGGAAATATTTGCATGACGAAATTCTATTTCGAATAAAGCGCAGTCTTACAGGACCGGACTTTAGATTTTTAATAAATATAAATGTAAAATTTTACGTACTGAATGCCGGTGGAAAATGTACCGTTACAGTGAAGACAAACATATTGTGTGGATACGGATACCAAGTCACATTGGTATCTCTGGGAATGAAAAAGCAGATCAAGCTGCAAAATCGGCAGCAGCTCGGATTCGAAATGATGCTAATGTGATTTGCCCAAAAGATGCAAAGGCATACATAAGACAAAAGTCAGAACATCAGTGGCAAGCAGTTTGGAATACCAGGATTACCGCCTTAAAAGTCATATAACATAATGTTAAGCTGCAACCACCTGAAATTTTGCTTACACGTAAAGAACAAGCGATTCTAAGTCGACTAAGAATAGGTCATACCCGCTTAACATCAACCTTTCTTTTAACAGAGGGAAATAGACCCAACTGTCTTGCGTGTACAGTCCCACTCACTGTTGAACATCTACTTATTGAATGTAGTGAATACACAAATCAGAGAAGAGTTTGTGGTTTATCTGATACCTTAAAAGAAATACTGAGTAACAATAAGGAAAACATTTTAAAACTATTGAAATTCCTGCGTTGTACAAACCTTATTTCTCAATTGTAAAACTATATAGTCTGTGATAAAAACTGTGATATTTACTATACTTAAATTATGTTTATTTATTTATACAAATTATCTTAACCCGTTTTACTTATTTACATATTTATATACTTGTTACCGTTTTATTAGTATTTTGTGTGGTATTTTATTACATATTTTAGTTCATGCTGGTTGTATATATTGTTGTACCCGTTCATTAGTTATATTTACTTGTTATTGTATTGATTTGCTACTTATTACTAATCATATACAAATGACCCTGGCAGTCGAGTCGCTTACTTAAATTTAAAAAATACTTATTAATCTTTATTTATTTTATGATTAAGGAGTTTTACAAGGTACGGCTAGAAACAATAAACAAAATTACGTCGTTGTTTCTACTATTTATTGGATCTATGTAGTTTCATTACTTCTGAGTAACTTTTAAAGTATGTGGAACGGTATTGCCACTTAAAGTATAATTACTTTAAAGTTGTTGCAACTTCAAAGTGATATTATGATCGCAGCAGTACCTTGCCCAAAGCTACTTTAAAGCGGTACTGAAAATTCCTTACAGTAGTAATGAAAGTAAAACCTACCTTTTTTGCTACCCAGGACAATCACTTTAAAGTGGCTTTTACTACTTGTTTTGCATCCGAATTACTACAAACTTCCAGTTACTATTAAAAATTACAACAAAGTGACAGTAACTTCTATTAAGCAATCCAAACCAATATGGTAGCTGTGGTCAAACATTCCCATCACCAACAATCACCATTTGACAGAATATTGGATTACCTAATAAATTGGCCTAATCGATCGAATTAATGATGGCTACTGTGGACAAATATTTCCGTCGGCGTCACAAAAACACCATTTGATTGGTAGTTGGATTGCCTAATAGAGGCATATCTGCTGTAGGTTAGTTTGGAATTTTGAGGTTATTTGTGTTTTTGTACTGGTAGTATTTGGAGCCAATACAAAATATTATTTTGCTCTCTTTTATAGGAGACACTGGTAAAGATATTCCCCTTTTATTTGTAGGTTGCCACGACCTCAAGATATGCCATATCTAATTATTATGTAGCAGTATAAAAAATATAATGTTCGTGTTTATGGTTAAATGTGAGGTTAAATTTAAACGTTTTTAAAGTTCCAACGGGAACTTTGTAATGACATTAGGAACTGGAAAGTAGTTACAGAAACTTATTTTATACTTCGTGGAAACAACAACCTTGAAGGTGTTTCCCGTTACTATTAAGTATGTGACACAAAAAGATATTTTTTTATTAAAAAATATATTTAAAGGCGCGTTGTTATTTCTCGATCTATCGTAATCACATTTGTTGCCATGGTTTATAATTTTGGTATCAGTCATCTGTATACAAGAAATGCTAAACTAACACTACAATTAGTGTTAGTTACTGCTAGTACTCGGTCGAAACTTGCTGCGTGTTATGTATACAATAAATTTTTTGTAATTTTATCCATAATAAGAACGAACAGATAGGGCCCAGAACTCCTCCCTGTCTGACTTCTTGCTCAATTCTGTAGAGGCTCTATTTGCTGTTCTTACCAAATTTCTCGTTGTTTTATAAATACTCTTTATGGGATTTATCACATTCATGTTTACAATTCTTCTCCGTAGCATCTTTTTGTACACGCTTTGGTATAGTGACAAACGCTTTTATTAAATCAATGAAATATAGGTAGACGCCACTATTATAAGCAACTTTTTCACACATATTTATTCCAGGGTATAGATCAAATCATGGGTACTTTTAATAAAATTCCGCGATAACTATTAAATCTACATAATGCCACTTTTCTCACGTAGGATCAGAATCCAGCCTGTTATTCATTGCCAGTTACCATTCCCGAAGTGGCCTAGGTATTGACTTATACTTCCACGCCAGCGAAACTGCTCTGTTCAATAACTTTAATCAGGTTTAATGTTATCGTGACATTCAGTTTTACCTATTTTTAAACTGTTTACAACATGCTTTACTTCCTTAACCCCGATTTCAACATTAACGACGTCATCTTGGGTAACCTTCTGTCCGTGATTATTCACATCTTCAGGCTGGTTGTTGCTTTTCAATAGCTTTCAAAGTGTTTCTTCTACCTGTTTATGATTTGATGTTCTTCTTTTAAAGTTTGCACATTCTCATCTTTAACTTATTCCAGCGGATTTCCTTTATTTTTTCTAATTTTGCCCGTATGAGTGGGAAAAGTTTTTTTGATTTTTTGTATGACGCTTTCCAATTTGTTTACTAACTATTTCATGCTACTTCTGATCCTTTGCGTAATCTTCATCATTTTTATTTCTCAAGTAATTCTTCCAGAGACGAGCTTGTTCTTCTCTTACCTGAATCTCCTTTACTAGCGTATTATCTTTTTAAAGTTAAACCATGCTTTTTCAAGATTACTACTTTCTTTGTAGTGTTTACTTTATAGCTGTACTACATCTCGATATGTTTTCTGTATTTCTACATGTTTGAGCCTACTAATTTCTATGGCTGGAGGTTGTTTCAGTGACTCAGTGTTGTTTGCATTGGCAGTTATATTTTGCTGTTTTCAACAAATGAGCAACACTAAACCTGCGGTAGCTAAATGTAATCAATTCTTATAAAATCTTCTAAAATAATAACTTCTCTACAGCTCTTTTGAATTTCTTCTACTTCTTCCCAAAATGTATCTCTAACTGCTGTACTTTTGTTTGCATCATTCGTAAACTATAACAATTTGAACGTTGTTGAAACGGTTAAACCAGCAGTAAATCGGCAAAGATTTTGATATTATTTGTGTAATTCACTTATTAGTTGTAATAAATTGCGTTTAAGTAATATAGAAGCATTCCAAAATGGAAAAAAGAACAAAATGCCACTAGCCTACTTAATCTCTAATCAACCTACGAGGGTACAAAAGTTCCTCGTACAGTGCGACAAATTGCATTCTTTCCGATATTACTTCAGAATCAATAAATCAGTGGCAATTTAATTAATTAAAACACATGGATTGGGCCATGGCACGCTATCTAAACTTTTGAGTGTACCCATAAAGTTATTAAAACGGAATTAATCACTTCAGTATCATTCATTTGTGCTGATTAGAAGATTCCGCAAGATTGGAGCGTGACATGATATCTGAACTCTGACCAGTAGATATATTGTCCTGAACCAATGTTACCATAAAATTAAAATCAAATCTTACAATACAAACATGTTGTTGTTTTTCATCTGGCCTGGGACATTTGTAAAGTATGCTAAACAAAGTCATATAACTGAATAATTGCATACAAAGTAGGATTGCTTCATTCATACATCAGTAGCGGCTTGCAAGTCTCCACTGGAGGATCGAATGTCATTAAGGTTGAGCTTGTACGACTTCGCGACTATCATCCTTATCATACACTGCAAATGTATTCCCATTTTACTCATAACTACTGCTCTGGCCCTTGAGATTCATATTGCAATATAAGTAAGCTCTCACACTGAGGCAATGCGTTACTAGCAACTAGAAACTGACAATAAGCAACAGACAATATTGTTTTGACCGCGTCTCACACTGTGACAACTGATTGCTTTTAGTTTGTGCATCTCAAACAATCATGTCATCCTCTAGCAACTGTGCATATGCGATTTTAATTTGGTGACATTTAAGGAACATAAATTTAATAACAACGAAGAAATTAGCGAAACTTCGAATTTATTAACAGATTATTTAAAAACAATATAAGTTGTAACAACCATCCGAACTTATTAAGTGCTAGATGAAGAATAATTCAATTGCGTCAGCCTTGCACGCAAAAATTTCTAACTTCCTATAACAATAATAAAACTTTTTCTTTTTAAACTAAATATATGCACATTTCTTATTTAGACCGTCTTTAATTACATCAGCCACTGACCTCATAACCTTGACTTATATTTCAGCCACAATTATAAAACTAATAATTCCAGTAAATAATAAAAAATTAATAATTTACAAGTATTCCTAATATACTAATGGCATAAATAATAGTTTTTCTCTAAATTTTTAGTAAATGAATGCACTTTAGAAAAAATTATGACATTTAAGTGACAAAACATGACATTAAAGTGACATTTCTCTTGTCAGCAATTGAATGTCGAACAGTTTGAAATTCGAAATCCCGGTAGTCCGAGAATTTCAACCTCTAGTGGTTGAAATACGATTTCAACCATCGTTATCAATTGCAAAATGAGTGGTTTCAACGTCATGAGTAGAAAAACTATTAACATGCAACGTGTGGCTGATAAAATTTCAACGTCTCGAGTTACTTTTTTCAACTCGCTATCGCTCGTTGAAAAAAACCACTGTCAACGTTGAAGTTTTATTTGAACCACTTGTCCCATAATATACTATTGTTATACACATATGTTTATGTTTCTAACAAATGCTGAATCCTCATGTCTGTTGTATAAAAATTCCACTCTCTATTTATAATAATAATGCAAGTATTGCTCTATATTGACACGATAAAATCGGTTTTCGACATGTAGTACATATCGCCGGCAACAAATATTAACGCAACCGGCACCGTTTTTGTAGAAGCGATACTAAGTGCTTCAATGTTAAACTTCTGATTAAGTTCAATGTAAACAACCCGATGGCGATAATATTGCGTGTTTCTGATTGCTAGTTGTTGACTGCTTATTGCTTCAGTGTGAGAGCCGCCTAAGTGTGAAAATTTAAACTACAACTTTTATATTACGTATTTTCTTAATAAATTGCTTACTTTTAAAGATTAATTCGTTTAACTCGCTATACTTAGTTCCAAGAGTAAATATTTTATTAAAACATCGCAAAAGTTGTAGTAAACGTTTTTACATTTCTGGTGGTTTTCGAATTGTGATAAACAATACAGTTGTTATGGAGAAAAACGAAAAACAATTGTAGTGTGCTTTAAGAATGATATACTTGATTATTGAAAATAATCTCTGAGTATAATTCCATCTCAATATTGCGTAGCAAAAACGGAGGACATTGCATCATTCTCTACTACACAGAACACAAGACTGAAAGAAGCAAGTAAACGATTACCAAGTATTAAATACGATTTTAGCCCTTAATTTTACTGCGCTTGAACTTGTAACTAAAGGTTACAATGAACAACAACACTTTCAAACCGGTTGACCCAGTGCCGGCCACAGTTATTTACAATAACCACGTTGAATTTTAATTTTTATTTCTAAAATGTATATAGAATTTTATTCATAAATAATATTAACAAATCCTTTGGGCTATAATTTAAACAAACATACAAAATTACTGCTAATTTTCAGTCTAAAGTAACACCGACATGAAATGTTCTATTGCCATTCCTCATTCCAACTCCATGTGGAATTCGATCCTGATTAAGTGAAAACAACAGTCACTATTCAAAAATAGAAATAACTCAAAACCAGTATTTTGCAGATAGGACAATTTTCCTTAAGAGGGCAGAATATTAGTCACGGCAAAGAGACATTGCTAGGTATACAAATAATTATTCTTAATTGTTTTAACCAGGATAACTAGCAAAAACATTTACTATTTTTACACAAAACTTATGTTACAACTATTCAAGCACAACGAGTAAACATGGCTCTATTAATAAAAACCGAATGCTACAAAATGTACACATCGGAATAGTAGTGGTTTTTAAAGTTTTTATTTAATTCATTAACACTTTCACATCCGGTAACGGGTTTACCGCGTTCATCCCATATCTCGTCATAAACCGACGCCGCGCCGCGGTTTCAGGATACTGTTATATTGAGATTTATATGTAGATAGAGTTTGGCGGGCTTGTTACTTAACCAAAATCGGTAGGTACTTTGAAAAAAACATTGTCTTACGATATTTTTTCTTGGATTGTGAGTACTGTTAAATTTTAATTAATTACAAAATAAAAAAAGCCTAACTGCACTATAAAATGACATAGGAACTCAAATGGTAGGTTTATTAGGTTTAATAATTATGTAGAATAATGCATTTAAAGATATAACTTTTGGTAGTAATAATGTGTAAAATGTAGTAGGAAAATGACACAAAACTGTTTGGGGATTTCTTTCTGAAAGAAAACTGTTATTTTTGTGTGGAATGTATGCAATGGCACACGGGCACAGTTAGATAAGGGACAATAAAAAATACAACAGGTGCTGCATTGTCGCGTGCATCATCGGAAATTGCATGTTATTTAAGACACATTCAAATATTGCCTTCCCTAAATAAAATGTTAATAAATTCTATTGTGTTGTAATCTTCGAAAGTCAGTGACCTACACGCATTCCATTCTGTGCAGGGTTACCACATCAAAAATGTCCTATACATTTTGATCCACATCGTATACCAATATAGCTGATTGCGTGCTTATTTTCATATACTCCAGGAGGAAGTACAATTTATCGGCGATTTACGACTCCAATATTCACGCTAGGAGTTTGAAAAACTTTTTACAAAGGTAAGTTTGGAAAAATGAAAATTGAATCGTGAACTTTTTAGAACCCACATGCAATGTAAATATTGTATATGGGAATCAGAAAAAAAATTCTTTTTTACGTGTTGGATTTTGAAACAGAAGATATCATGAACAGTTGAAGAATGAGAAAAGATTCTTACATTATGTTTCTTCTCCAAGAATGGGTTAAAGCTTTAGGAAATACGAATTTTCTTTTGTCGGATGTTTGTATACTAACTTTTTTTATACCATATCGAACTGATGTGAAATTTAATACAAAGCCTACAATTGATAAAGATAGTTTAAAGCAGGAAATGAACAGCTAACAGAAAAAGATGGACTGAAATCGCTCGATAAGGCTAGAAGAGAAAGGTTGTTTCAAATTACATCAGAACACAATTTTACAAATTTTAGTAAAAAAAAGAATAGACAGCGCTGAGATGAATAGGATTCCGGTGGATAACAACGCAAAAAAGATTAAAGCAGAGATTCGAGGACAAAAGAGCAGTTAGGCAAATTCTTGAGAGCTACCTGTCCTAGACACCCTAAAGATTAATGAGTCCGTTTCGCAACTAAAAGCGAGAACCTCTCCGTGTTAGACAACGTGTACCTTGACTTTTTGTTAAAGATCCGGTGAACACGGCAAGAAACTGATTTTTGGCTTCTACAATGGCATCCTTGCTACCGATCAGATTCTTAAAATTTTAGAAAAGCAAAAGTCTTAACCGTAGCTAAAACCGGGCAAATGTTATGTTGTTACCGCTATATGTTATAAACTGCTAAATCGCCTATGTATGATAGACTGTCCATATTGTATTTCAAAAAAATTGCTTCTACCAGAACAAACAGGATTTAGAACCCATCGAAACTGCTGCAATCAAGTTTGGGTGTTAACAACCCAAATTGAGGGGGGTAAGCAACTAGGTTTTATAACAGCACCCGCCTTTATTGATTTAGCGACAGCCAATGACTATGATATGAAGGAAGCGTCTAATTGTCAAACGTTAAGGAACCCTTCCTTATCTCTAAATTACACAGCTAATACAGAATATGTTAAGTAATCGTACAATTCAATTATACATCAACAACACTTGAAGTAAAATCTGTACGTTGAAAAATGGGCTTTCTCGGGGTCTATTCTGGCTCCCATGTCCTTCATTATCTATATAAGCGGTATGCCCATTACAAGATCAAGGAAATTTGAGCGCGTGAGCGCGAACACCGAAATATGGTAACCACAGCTGGTAACTTAAGAGAGGACTTTTAACTCAAAATATTTGAGCGTCACTCTATATAGGCTATTAACATAAAACAGCATCTTGAAAGAACTGTCCAAAAACGGAAATCAAAAGATAGATGTACAACTTAACCAAACAATGAAAATATTCTCAGGTACTAATAAATTTACTTCAACTGTCTGACTTCCAGTATTAACAGATATAACACTACTAGACCTAAAAACAACTGGCCAAGCAAAAAGTACGAAAATGCCCAGTTGTATCTACCGACTGAGATCTGCAGCATCCACCTACAAGCAGGCTTAAATCATGCCATCTTGGAGAGAGGACCTAGACGAGCTGAATATACTAGTATTTAAGAAAAAAAACCATCAAGGTGGCCGTCTGACGTTAAAACAATCCGCCTAGAAAGAGACACAAGAAAGCACGTGTTAACTGTCTGAGAGCTGCTGCCACCTACCGGCCAATAGCGGAGGATAGTAAAGTAATAAAACTAACGGATCAGTTTCATTTCTTTTTCAAGTAAACAACATACAGAGATGTATTTAGTTTCATTTGTTGAATGATCAGGTACTGTTTATGGTTTATATTTTGTCTATTTTGTTTTGTCTATTGTCTACAATCTGACCTTTGCGTTATATAGGTATTTCTGCGTTTGCAGTGTGTAAAACTTTGTGTTTTACTGTTGTTTTTAACTTTTTATTCCGTTTATCTTAGAATTTAATTAAACTATAATGTTTTTAAGTGGTGTTTCGAACAATATTCAAAGTTAAATCTGTTTCAGAAATCGTAGACTCCTCTTTATTTCTGGATTACTACATTTCCTAGAATATGAAGTATTTCAGATTAATCAATAAAACAACTAACTTTTAGTTTTTAACAAAGATATGTTAAATATAAAAATTATTAGATTTAAATCTAACTTTTTCCCGCAAAGTGACGTTTTCAAATTATTTAGTGCTGTTTTTGATCTAGACGGCCTGGCCAGTCGCCAACAAGTATTATTACCTTCTGTAAAAAGTATGTTTTCTGGCAATAATTTAGTCGCTAGACATGCGATTTTCTTAAAATTTTGAGAAAATCGTTCAAATACTATGAAACTTAAGTGGTATTTTCTTGGTTAACTTTAAATGTATAGTTCCTCTAAAATTTATTTTTCACGTAAAACGTGAAAATTTAATAAATAAACACCGTTTTCCAAAACAAGTTAGGTAAGCAAAAATATTTAACATTCCTCTCTAGGAATGTTAAATATTAAAAATTAAAAAATTAAAATATAAATATTAAAAATTAAAAAGAGTATGAATTTAAAACCAAAATTATCACATTATTATATTATTTATGAAAAAACAATGATTATTAATCATGCAGTTAAAAATTTATGCACCGTATTTTAGTGTCTAAATGGCCACTTTCTAATGATTTTTTTTTAATTTCGTACAGTTATACACAATACTTATAGGTAAATCCACTGTGATTTTATTTACAGTATTTAAATGTACCAGTATTTTTTTTTGGCACACTTGGTTCTTAATGGCTGTTAAGAAAGCTATAACGACCGAGGGAGCTGGACAAAAAAGGGCTTAACAGAATGTGGTACGTACAACGGTTTCCACCGAACTAAACAACTAAATCACTTCAAAAATTTATTCTAAATTCTGAAAATGTTCAGCATTTGAAGGTAAAAAACTTAATGAAACTTAACTATAAAATCGTAGACGCCGTTGTCACCTTGGCAATGGAAATACAATTTTGAAAAAGCGGGTAGTTAGAAAAGGTCGGCTGTTAATACCTGTTTTAACAGGCCTGATAGACCAATCAAATTATAAGAACTAGTGGAACATTCCCCAGTAGCACACATATGTTGGAAAAATATTGTTTCCGCATATTGGCCAAACATTGTCAAATGACAGACATTGGCGGGATTCACACAATATTCGGAAGCAATATACCTCCAGTACTGCAGTTTGATATTGACTATACATTGGAACATTATGGTTTAATATACGTTTATAGTATTGGCATAATATGTACATAGAATATGTCTCCAACATGGTAATATTAATCCAACGTTGAAACATTTAATGGTTCAATATTCTTTTACAATATTGGCAAAATGCATTCACAGGATATCCATCCACTGTTGAAACGTAATATTGGTGCAGTATACTTGTAAAAGTATTAGCACAATATGTTGATGTGATAATGTGATATGCTTGATATCTACATTTTTGTTTCAATTGTTTAATCAAATTAATAACCGACGAGGATAATAATAATAATAAACCGAAAGAGTCCATATCATTAAATTCGTGTTCAACTGTAGATAAAGTCGGAGGGGGAGTGAGTCATAATAATTTGAAGCACTGTTACCTGCTAAATGTAATTTAACTCTTTTATTTTGTCCATTAACACTTAAAACTATCGATATATCTTCTATATAGAAGTCGTTTTAGATTCTGTACTTAGCACAATAATTCCGTTGAGTTATTACGAAAGCTGTAGATAAAAACACAAACGCATTAAATTCTGTTAATTGGACTTTTATCTATTAGATTTCTAGTCAAAACGTTAAATAAATTGTATCAACGTAAAACAGATAACTAATAAAATTAAATATATCAAAAATATATTGGCAACATATTGGGCTAATAATATATACTAAGAGTATTTGTTAAAATTTGTAGCTTAAGTTTGATATTTCATTCACTTCAATAAAAATTTGTAAAAATGTATTAAAGGAGAGATAATGCTATTTTTAATAAATTTGAAATTACATAATTATGTACCTTTTTAGGTTATGCGTGTTTCACCGTATTTCCCGATCTGAGCGTCAATTTCTAAGTTATAAAGGTTTTAGTATTTTATATTTACAAGATTTTAAAAAAAGAATCATGAAAATCCGAGTAGTTTCAATCGGTTCCGAGATAACGCTCTTTTTTGCCTAACGCTCCTCCACTATATCGTATTTACACGTTCTGAAAAAGAATCACAGATATATTGTTTACACAATTTTATTCATGTTTAAACAAAACGCTAA
Source organism: Agrypnus murinus (assembly GCA_929113105.1). Classification (NCBI taxonomy): domain Eukaryota; kingdom Metazoa; phylum Arthropoda; class Insecta; order Coleoptera; family Elateridae; genus Agrypnus; species Agrypnus murinus. The sequence continues at coordinate 142,447,780 of OV816026.1, forward strand.
CTAAACTAGGCGGTTATAGCAATTGAAATATATGGATATTATAGCGTAGAGTACTTACAGTATATAATGAATATAAATAACTGACACACTTGAAACAGTAAATATAAATTTTTCAACAAGAAACGATCAGCAGCAGATATCTCAACACTAAAACATATACATTAAATATTAGTGACGGTAAAATCACGAGCGTTTCTCTCCTGCAGTACACGACTGCTTGTGCGTTATTGGGCTCGAAATTTGAAATGCGATCATTATTAATTTAGACCGAGGTATACAATAATTATGTATTGAGGTATTATTAGTATTCAGTATTTGATAAAACCGTGTGAGTTATGGAACTTGTAACCATCTTTCATCTTTCTCGGCGTGGTACACATTTGTAAAACATTTTCACGTATATAAAGCACCCTCCTATGTATTGCTATTTTGATTCCTTGAATAATCAAGTAAACTTGTTTAAAGTCTGGTTATCCAGTGTCGGAACTATAAAGGTGAAATACTGCACTATATGGGCAATATAATACCAGTACAGAATAAAACAATATGAATAATTTGTGTTTGGGACATCTGTGGAAAAAATATTGGTTAGGTATATTGGGCGCCAATTTTGAACCAATATAACATCAATATTAATTCGATATATAATATTAAATATTTACTATTGTCCCAATATAGAATCAATATAGACGAAAACATATTTTTTAAACCGATTATTTATATACTGGACCTTTGTAGGAACAATATTGGCTACAAACATTGGGTGCCAGTTTTTAACCGATGTAATCTTGGTTGAATCTTCCAAATATTGGGCCTGAATATAATGTTACCCATATAGCACCAATATTGGATCAATATCTTGTGTTACTGGGGTTGCGGTAAGTCCTTGGACTTTTGCAAAGACCTTCCTTGTGGGTTATTAAATAACCCCCTAAAAGTCACAACCTGTAGGTGGTGAATTCGAAGAAACAATGAGGGTAAACCACGCCCCCTAACGGTTTTTGACGCTTTTCTCGGAAACTAATAGGTTTATCGAAATAAAGGAGGCTAGGCAAAATAAATTTTATTTAATTCCCTACCAACAATGTTCGAGTGTTTTTTCCTACCTCACCTTCTTTCTGTGTTATCGAAGAAAGAAGATATGTTATACATGGATCAGCAATTTGCAGCAGTAAATGTGCTCAAGGAACTTTCGGACGTAACTTTTTGTGGTCTCATATTCTTCATTAGTAGCTGAGAAAAGTTCGTTGTAAACTAACATGTACGAATCTTGATCTTTCATTGATTCACGAAGCTATGAAATTCTACGCCTCAGTTCTGCCTATTATTAGAAGACTTTACTATAACTGTAATGTAAGCTGGAGTTCATAAGAAGCAAAACACGTTACACATATTTTACAGCTTAAATTACCGTTCTGTTAGACATAAAATTCCTTCATGCAGTCCTGGAACCTAAATTTGCCGGATAATTTTCAAATTTCAGCGCCACCTTTTCGACAGTGTCCAAACTAAATCAGGAATCTTTTTTCCATATCTAATTCCATTGTTACAGAGATCATTTTTACCTGAACATAAGTACAGACATACTTGTGTCTATCTCCTTCATGCGTTTTAAATTAATGACATCTTTGTCTAGAGTTTACGTCTGTCGAACCTTAAATTTAACATTTTTAGAGTTCCAAACATTAATATTAGAAACTTTGAGAGCACGGTTAAGAAAAACTAGCGGAAAATTCGACAAAAATTAAATAGTACAGTAAAGACACATATGTGTGCTAGGTGCAGAAGATTTCTTGTGTTTCTAAGAGCATTTATTCCGGTATTAGAAGCAATTTATCCGACACCGAACCTTGTAAATTTGTTAAGAATATGAGATATATTAAAAAACAAATTTTTCTTTTTATTATATCAAAAATGTAGGTGTTTTTATATTTAGTTACTAGTTTGAAGTTTCTTTAAACCAAATATCTCAAAATTATTTCGATTCTTTGTTTCTTTTTTGAAACGCGTGCTTTCAAAACAAAAACTGCAGTATAGGAAATTTTGTATTGTCAGACGGCCACCTTAAGAACAAGAATATTGTAACAAACGTCAAAAATAAACTCCCAGGCTTTATAGTCCCACGCAAATTATAGTACAAGATAAACTGAAATAGAAGCGGCTATGGAAAATGTGTCCAAGCATTAGCAATGTGGGTAATGCAAGACTCTCTAGCTTACGATTGTGGAAATCCCATACAGTAGATACATCACATAAGTTGATAACTGTTCACTTAGAAGATTTGAGGGAGGAACTGAATAGCTTAACACGGTAACACCAGAAGTCCTATTTATTATTATCCTACATTATTACCACGTCCTATAATATTTTTTGCGGCTATGTTCTGAATGTTCCATGTTTAAACGTAGATTTCAATTTTCAGACTTAGCCATTATACATATACTGTATGTCTCAACATGATTAACCCGTGCTTTTAAAAAATCATTTGTAAAATCTCATCAAGTAAATGATGTCACTACTTTTTTTATCATTCTGTTCATTAGTTTAATTCTATGATAACTATATGTATCAATATTTCAAAAAATTATTATTAGAATTTTGCATGAATTTACAGAAATGATGTAAGCATTGTTTTTAAAATTATTGCAAATTACCCTGCTTTTACAAAATTCTGCGTCAAAAACTGTAAGCTTCAGCTGCTTTGATTAACCCTCATACGTGCTTAGAAACATGAAATTTCCGCGACACTTTTATTAAACTACTCAACCACGAAAAAAATACATCAAACCTTTCTCAAGAAAAAAAAATATTTCCCGAGACGATAAAAATGATATATGAAAAAATTTTTATCTTTATGCAGAAGTTATATAAAAAGATTTGAAAAATTTAATAGCTTTCACACAACCTACATTTTGAATTACTTCTAGCGTTAAAAAGCGAAACATTACAAAAGTTAAAGCTATATTCCACTGGCGATGGCAATTACTAATGAGGAAATAAATTTATTAAGAACTTGTTGCAAAAAAGTTCTAAGTCAACTTTTAAGTTAATATCATTAAAAATTTCTAGATTTGATACAGTGCTGTTTGAAAAAAAAATTTAAAAACCGCTTTAATCACAATTATTTTTAGCTTGAATGCAGTGGTTATTACTTGAACTAACCATATAATATTGTTATCATTACAGAAAACAGGCATGTTTCAACAACCCAGGCTGGTAGTTTTCACATCAGAAGAAGCTCATTATTCAACGCAGAAATTTGCATCTTTTATTGGCATCGGTGAAGACAACGTCATTTTAATTGAAACCGATGAAGTTGGTCGAATGCTTCCAACACGCTTAGAGGAAAGCATACAAGAGCAAATCGATTTTGATGGTGTTCCATTTTTAGTCATTGCCACTTTAGGTAGGTATTCTAAAATACCACGAGAACTGGAAATCGCAAAATTGTGCTAAATTCTCTATGTTAGCTTGGGTAATACCGATTTCCAGACCAATTCATTTATTATAAGTTCTAACTGTTCTAACTGTTCTAACTGTTCTAACTAGAGGTAATATGCATTAAAATGTTAGGTGATGTGATCAGTTAAAGGTTAATAAGACGTTAACTACAAAAAGTACAGTCAACAATTGATTTGAAATTTTCATTAAAAGTTAATTCCCTTAAACAAGTAGAAAGTTTTGATAGACTGTCTTCTAAAAATTTATGCTAATTATCAGCTTTAAGAATATACAGAAATCATTCAAATTAGGTACTGAATGGAAATTCCATATTTATGGATAAAAACGACAAAAAGTAAATTCACGAGGGGCATCAAAGAAAAATAGAAAAAGTCAAATCTCCGATTAGTGCATGGAATGGTATGAAGTCAACTATCAAACTGAGGTTAGATTTGAAATCGAAGTATCACACAAGTGTAAAATTTTGAGATTAGATTCTAACAATGAGGTTATAAATCTAACTTCACCATTTGGTTGTTGGCAAAAAGAACATAATTAAACACTACTGTATGAACTAATTACACAGAGAGAAATGTTTGTATATTTAGTGCACAATTGTTGAGAAAATTACAACAAATTGGGTCTAAAACGGTGACAGGAACAATTTGTGCAATCTAATTGCATTGGTTTGTGTAAAACCAATTGTAATGTTTTTCCAAACAACTTATTATTTTTATCTCCATACCAAATAGGTAACTACCTGAAACAATTTGTTTAAAAAATCTTCTACATTTTGTAGCATAGTTTTGCACAATGCTGTATTAAACACTTGCGATCCTTATGTAGAATTTTTGCACAATGTTGTTAGAAACACATACGAATATTGGAGTAATTGTGTATATAGTAGTTTAGTGCATATTTGCACAATATTGTGCTTATTTTTCTTCAACTTTTAATATTGCTGAAAGAAACGCTCAACAATGGGTGAATTAATATAATAACACAAACTGTTCATAATTTTATTAAGAAGTTATATATTTAATTCAAACGCAAAAATAGAAAGAGAAAACATTCATATAAAGACAAGATACAAATTAAGCAAACGATCTAATTGAAATAAACGATTTACTATTTAAATTAGTAACAAATCATGGTATATAAGAGTAAATTTTCAAGTTGGAAACATGAACTTTTTATTCTTTTCTCAATAATGCCAAACACTGGAAGATCATCGGTCCATTTCTGAATTAATGGAAAATTTGGTTTGTAAAACGTTCCTATATAAGTGGTTAGCCCAAGAAGAAGGGAAAACTCCGCACCCAATTACTCCTGGAAAAGGAATGTATAAATTAGTTATTTATTACATAGCACTTGCATTAAAATAAATGGATAAATAAAATGCGTACCCAATAATAATAATTTAAAATATAGAGTAAAAAATTAAAAATACTTAATAACATACTTACATTAATTAAATTATTCACCTATATTATATCCATATTCTGCAACTATCACAAACTAACTAAATGTATGTGTTCCATTTCCACGTAGCACAGCGTTTTTTGCAGCTTGTTTATGTCTGGAGTCTGTGATCTGAGGGGGAAATAAATGCGATAGGTCAATCCTACATTAAAAATAACCTTGATATAAGATTTCGCTCAAATTGTATTACAGTTTCAAATTTTATTTGCATTTTTTTCATCATATACAATTAAAAAGCTACACAATACTGTGCATGATTACACTTAAACAACTTGTATCAAAATATACAACAAGATTGTAGACAAATGCAGCACAATTTTGTGAATTATTAATTCCTTTAGTTACTTCAATTTGCTTTGCACAATTTGTTAAATCAAATTTCACGGCGTCTTTAAACAATCTTATTAAGAAAAAATACGCAACCCTTTTAAATAATGGAACCCAATTGTACAAAAAAATCGTACAATCACAATTAACCAACGTTGTGCAAAACTAAGCGGCTGCATTTTTCTCTGTGTACAGATGCTCCTATTGTTTTTCTTAACCGCCCCTCAAGAATCAGCCTTGCTTATAATACCTCATGGATTATAGGAGACATTTGACCATATATGTATCAGGTAATTAAACAAATTTCTAACGTAACTTTACGTGTATAATCTACACTTCGCAGAGAGTAAAAAATGTCAGGTAGTATTCGTATATATGTAGTACATGAAATATATTTCTTAAGGCAAACAACAAACAAAAGTAATATTATAATAATAATGCAGTTTATTAGTAGTCACTATTAAGATATTACATAAGTAGCTCAAGCTACTCTATAGTTTTCATTTATCACGTGTTTGCTGTATGTTTGTCTACGTGTGAACACGAACAATTCTCACGAATGATCAAAAGTGATCCTTATTTAAAATAGGCGTGGTCTAACCACACTTACTCTAAATATGGTAACAATTGCCTTCTCCCGGATAGTTTGCGGTACTTCGCTATATAAGTTTAAAATCATTTACTAAAAATGAAAGTCGTTTTGAGTAATATTCTGATTATACTGTAGTGATTTACTACATTCTTATAATCAAGACGGTACTCAACATATAAAGAAAATACCATAACTTTGGTATTGAAAGACATGAATATGTTAGATGTAAAGTCCGATTTATTGACATGCAGATCCAAGATGGCCGACTTCCAGTTTTGCCTGCAATGACTACAAATTTTGATTTTTGAATGGAATTCCCTATATATTTTTGCTTATTTGGATTTTACTGGTCAAAATTAGTACACCAATTGTATTCTTTCGTTGAAATATGTAACGTGCAGAACATTAGAACATACAAACATACAAACAAAATCGCGCGATCCAAGAGAGCGTTAGTCATTACAAATTTTGATGGTAAAAGACAAGTCAAGTCAAACCTAATAAAAACCCTCGATATCACCGAGTATAGCAAAAAGTACGTTGATCATGGACATATCTCTTTGAAGAAGACTTTCTGTGACCGTAATTTATGGTATTTTAATTCAAGAATGGTTGTCCAATTGTTGTAGCCTCCGCCAACTTACATTGACAAAATCGTTTGGAGCAGCAACCTACTTTAAAGGATCTACTAGGATCAACTATCTAGGCCAGTAAATCTTACGTTAGGTTAGATCAAGCAGTCCAACTGGTTAGAAAATATGAGAAAAACTATTTTTCTGGTTTAAATTAATAAATGCTTTTTATGGCAAACATCTGTTTATTGAGCTGTCTGTCTCTAGGGATAAAGATCCTTTGTATGGGCTAGCCAGTTATGAAATAATTACGGGCTCTTTATCGTCAATACCACAGCAATATACATATTGATTTAAAACATTCATACGTATTGTGCTGTACTGCTTAAGAAATGTAAAAATTATTTATTAAAGATTTACAATTCAGAATATCATAAAACATTTACAATGCTCGATCGTTACACAAACCCTACGTGCTTGCAGGGATAATAAGCTCGCTGATCGCTCGCATGTTACGTACTGTGCTCGCACGTAAAGGTCTAAGTAACGGTGTTGGAATGTAAATTGCTATTATTTATTAATCCTTTAGAATATTTGTATTTGGTGTGGAAAGATATATAAAATACTGAGAAAGAAATTAATAATTTGTATGTAAAAATCCTATTTTAAGAAGTACCCAAAGTGGACAAGTAAATTCAAGGACGAGCGCACAAAACGCACAAAGCGCAAAAGTCATTAGTACCAAATCTTATTGTCCATTGGATGTACAGACGAAACGAGAAGGTTTTGCGGCTTCGCTCGAAACGCCCACAAACGAAATTTCTCAGATTACTAATAATTTTAAAATTAATTAATTTCAATTAAAATGCCAATGAATTAGGTTTTTAAAAACTAGTTTTTCGTTTTGAAACTTGCTTGGGTCGTTAAGAAAATTGTATAAACCTCAAGAGAGGATGGTATTTTTCGTTCGGTGCTGTGTATCCCGGATTCGCTCTCTGACTACAATTACACCTTAGGAGAAGTGATGCATATCTCTCTACCCATATGTACGAGTATGCTATTATGAAATAATTACTCTTTCTTAATAAGCAATTAAAATTCCTTCATCAGTTTTGGTGCTCCTTCAGGCTCCATAATCTTAATAACAGTAAAGAAAAAAGACTGAACGCAAAAGGAAGATAAGTGGAAAATGAGATAACCAGATATATTTTGCAATATACAGGTGTTAGCTTACCACTTTACTAGAGCCTGGCTTTAAAGAAAATAGACAAGAGAAGGGTTTATGAACTGCACGCAAAAAATCATCCCCGTCACAAACACAAACACGAATTGTCACGCACGTTAACTAAAGATGAGATTTATAAAAACTGTAAAAAATGCAAAATATATTAATGAGAAACATGACAAGTATCTAGCTTTATAATTGTTTATATATACTGGAAGATCGGTAAATTTAAAAAGAAAATTGTGATCTATAGTATAGTCGGTTATCTAAAAGCAGACAATTTAAACCAAGGTTAATTCTTATTCGACGGTTTCTTGAGAGAAACTTTAACTTGCATAAGGCTTGAACACATATTTTGTCCAAAACCAAAAAAAAATAAAAACCGAAAGAAGTAGGTTTGACTAATTTATTTATTGGAGCTAAAACTAACATAAACTGAAATTAACAACTTAAATAAGAACTGCTTTCCAGTTTGCACTATTAATAACATTTCGGATCTCTTCTCTAATACCCTGCCAGTAAAGGTTTTATATCCGTTTCTCCATTTGCATGCTTATCCTATTTTAAAGAATTTTCAGATCTTGTCTATTGTTAACGGTTTCCTGTCTTCTCTAACTTCTGGTCCTAATTCTAGAGCATTGGGAATTTGAAGATTATCGTTTTCTGGGTACCATGTTACTGGTCATACAATTTTGCATACTTATACAGGGTGGAGATTTTAAACCGTTACACGACGATATTTCAAAAAGGCTTCTGACTATCTGACTATCTGGATGAAATTTGGGACAGCTAATTGATAGGAAGGAGACACATTTTAATGTAGCTTTTACCCCTTCCCATTTTTAAGAAGTGGGCGGTAACTTCGGAATTTTAAATGAGATGATTCATTTTTCTTTTTTAAATTCAAATCTACGTAAAAAACTACGTAAATTTACACAAAATTACTAAATTTGTTCCACTCGTTACCTAATCTATTAATTATTAGGTTAGAAATTAAAACTAATAATTTGTCATTTCATTTCAATTTATTTAACGTGGATCATGCTTTAGAAGGTGTCCGAAATGCCCCCCTACAACTTCTACACACTTTTCTACCCTTTTCCTAAATTAATTTCGTACTCTGTGTAACATTACACACAAGAGGGCCCCTTTGACACAAAATGAAAAAACAAGGTCATTTCGTTGATTTTTGTGCTTATTTTAATAAGCAATCTAAAATAAGCGTCATTTTCTGGATTTTTATGCTTATTTTAATAAGCAATCTAAAATAAGGGTCATTTTCTTGATTTTTGCGCTTGGGTCGGTTTGACACAAAATGAAAAAACAAGGTCATTTGTTAATTTTCTCATAATAAAAATGGAAATAAAATTAACTAAAGATCATGAAAAAACGGCTATAGAAGCCGAAGAATAACACTCAAAGTTTGTAAAGCTATTCACAATGATTATGCAGAAAATTACACACCTCAATTAAATAAAAAAAATGATGCAAAAGTAGAAAAAGCTATAAAAAACAATAAATGTTGTGTGTTAACACTATCCAACAAACAGTTGAACAATTTTTTTATTGTTCCAACGGATAATGATTTTATTCTAAGAAATGCAAAGAAATTGAAAATTAAAGATTTTAGAGATTAATTTGAATATTCTTTACTAAAAACTTTTACAAAAAATGAGTGTGCAGTTTGGAGTATGTATCATCGCGCCACATGTTACATAATTCGAAATGATACTGTAATTTATTTTGATCCTTGTGGTCAAAAAAGTCTGGAAGAAATAAAAAAGTATCTTAGAAAAACCAACAATTTATTTAGTAACAAAGTAGTTGTATTTAATAAAAAATAATACAGCCCAAATTATCAAACATGTGTGGTTATCTCTGTCTTATATTTTTGAAACTGATGAGTGATAAACCAACATCAGACTTTAAAACTGTAGTAAGATATATTGATAAAAATAAAATACAGTTGATAAAAACAATGCTGTTTTGAAAGATAGTTTTTTACATTGTGGTTTGAAAATATATTTTTAATCAGAGCTTTGTCAATTGCAATTGTTCTTCATAAAAACACTCTATGAAAAATAACTCTAGAATAATAAACGTACTCCCTCGGAGTATATATCGACAAAAGAAATTTCTAATAAATGGAACAAATAACAAAGAAATGCACGAAATGTAATATTGAAAAATCTTTAGATAATTATTCTACTGCGAAGAACTATAAAGACGGTTTTCAAAGTGTTTGTAAGGGTTGTAAAAATGATTATGCAAGAAATATTTACAACAGTCTGAAATCGAAAAATAAAGTTGAATGTGAATGTGGAAAAACTATTAGTAAAAGAGGGTATAAATATCATAAATCAACATCATTTCATATTTTAAAAACGCTCTATGAAAAATAAGTCTAGAATAATAAACGTACTCCCCTAGGAGTATATACAGACAAAAAAATTTCTGAAAATATATAGACAAATTTTTCTTTTATAAATGGAGGCAATCAAGAAGTTGTATAATAATTTTAAAAACGAAGTTATCGAAACATTTAATGTTATTAATGAAGGACCAAAAAGTAAACAAATGGTTAATTACTTAAAGGGGAAACTAACAAATGATGAGTTAGCGTCTTTGATTAAACCTTACCAAACAAAGAGGAAAGTGACAAATGATGAATTAGATAAATTAAAACCAAACGTTCATGATCTTAGTGAATTTAGGATATCGGATGATTACCTATTTCACAGAACAAGATCCATATACTTCATCCAAATTTGATATAACTGATGAGGGGGAGAGAGAATACAACGAATATTATCGAATGCATAATTTAAGATACGGGTTCAAATTAAAAGATAAACTTCCAAAAGGTATAGATGGTATAATTACGGTAGAAGATATATTTTCTGAAAAAATCAGAATTGTTAGAGAGGGTCTAAATGAAATGATTAGAATTGTTAAAAATAGGGCGCGTTTTCATCAAGGTGATTTAATGTGTTTAAGTATGAATTCTAGTGAACTCCATCGTCCTATTTATTCCAATTTTTCAGCAAATACAAATGTTGATAATTTAATGAATGCTGTTGAAAGAATTATACAATCAGACGAAAGCATAAATATAAATAATAGAACATTTACTTTCAGGGTAATTAATATGCCTAGAGGGGCAGGTGTTAAAAGAGTTATAAATTTAGCCGAAGACCGAAGAACAAAGAAGAGTATAATAATGATAAATAATAAAGATAATCTATGTTGTCCAAGAGCCGTTATTGTCGGGTTAACTTATCATACAAATAATATACTCGGTAAGGAATATGATCATAATGAAATAAAATATATTAGAAAAGGAAGAAATTTACAAACAACTTTAGCTCAAGAACTATGAAATCAACTTGGTGAATATAATGAAGAGTATTTTACTTTAGACGATATTGCAAATATTGAAAGAGTATTAAATATACAAATAAAAATTGTGGATGTATCTCTGTTCAATTCTATAATTCATTCAGGACCGAAAAAAGATGTAAAAATATATTTATATAAAAACGGAAATCACTACGATTTAATTAAAAGTATGTCGGCTTTTCATGGTCAATCTTATTATTGTGAAAAATGTGATAAACCATATCAAGATAAAGAAATAAATATATAATCATAAATGTAAAGGGGTAGATAAATTATGCATAATGTGCTTCAAGACTAAACATAAAGAAGATATAAAACGTATATATTGTGAAAAATGTAATCGATTTTGTTACAATCAAGAATGTTTAGATAATCATTCAAAAGTATGTGAAAGAGTTTATAAATGTTTAGATTGCAATAAAATACTGAAAAGAGGTGTAGAACATAAATGCGGTTGGGAAAAATGTAGGAATTGTCACCAAAATGTTGAAATGTTTGAACATAAATGTTATATGCAATGGAGACGGCAAAAAGGTGGAATATGTGAAACAATTATGGAAGATGATAAAAATAATAAATACAAAGTAAAAGGCTGTAAAAACTGTAGCAAAAAAGGTTCTACAGTAACTTTTCCTGATAAAACTACTAAAAAGGTAAAATATCACATTTACTAATGTAAAAAATGTATTAAAACACCTTTGGATGATAAAAACAATTTTGAATGTCTTGAATGTAATTCTAAAAAACATACTACTAAATGTACTTATTATACGAAAAAGTATTTATTCTTTGATTATGAAACTAATCAGGAAACAGGTGTACATATTCCTAATTTAGTTATAGCTCATGATTTTGACGGTAATGTTAATTCCTTTAAGAATAACGAAGATTTCTGTAAATGGTTAATTTCTGAATATCATAAAGGATATACTGCAATTGCACATAATTCTAAAGCTTTCGATACTCACTTTATTCTAAAATATTGTATTGATAACGGTATCGAACCTTTCTGTGTATATAACGGATCTAAAATAATGTTAATGGAAATAAAATTTATTAAACTAAGAATTATTGATAGTATTAATTTTGTTCTAGGACCTTTAAAAAACTTTCCAAAAACATTTGGATTAAAAGAACTTAAAAAAGGATATTTTCCACATTTTTTCAATACAACAGAAAATCAGAGCTATGTTGGAAAAATACCTAATACAAAATATTATGGTATTAATACTATGAAACCAGAATGGCATAACCAAAAAGAAAAGAAAGCTACGTATTTGAATTTAAAAAAGAATTTTATGATTATTGTTATTCCGATGTAGATATATTAAGAAGAGGGTGCCTTGAATTAAGAAAACAGTTTCTAAAAATAGCTAACATAGATCCTTTTATATACGTTACAATTGCTAGTGTTTGTATGGCTATATATAGATCAAAATATATTGAAAAAGATACTATTGCAGTTGTTGATTTTCTGAAGAAAGATAATTACTCTCAACAATCAATTTCTTGGTTAAATAGTTTTAAAAACCCTGATATAAAACATGCATTAAACGACGGCGAAGTCAAAATATGTGGGTCAAAAGTTGATGGTTTTGATGAAAAGATTAATACAGTGTATCAAATCATGGTTGTTTTTGGCATGGATGTTCTAAATGTTATAGTCCAGATTTTATTAATAATAAGAATCAAACAACTATGGAAGACCTTTATGATAAAACAATAAAAATAAGTGAAAAAATAAAAAAGCTGGTTATAATTTAATAGAAATGTGGGAATGTACTTGGAGGGCATCTAAAGAGTACAAAAACGAAATGAAACGAGTTGAAAAAGAATATAAAGAATTCGAAGGAATAAACCCTAGAAATGCATTCTTTGGGGGTAGAACAAATGCAACAAAACTGAGAGTTAAGGGGAAAAAATTAAAATATATAGATATTTGCAGTTTATATCCAACAGTAATGTATTATGATGATTATCCAGTTGGACACCCTAAAAAAATATTCAAACCTTGTGAATATGATCCAGAATGGTATGGAATAATAAAATGTGCTATTTTACCACCAACAAATTTATATCATCCTGTGTTATCCTTAAAGAGTAATAATAAGTTAACATTTCCATTATGTAGGTTATGCCCTGAAATAAATCAGGATAAATGTGATCATACCGACTCTCAAAGAATTATCAGAGGAACATGGTGTACAAATGAAGTACAGAAAGCAATAGAAAAAGGTTATAAAATTATAACTATTGATGAAGTTTGGCATTTTAGAAAAAATTCATCTTATTTGTTTAGAAAATATATAAAAGCATTTATGAAAATAAAACTAGAAACAAGTCCATGGAAAGATGATTTTGAATCAGAAGATGAGTATAGAAAAACTAGTATAGGAATTATAGGTATAGAATTGAATAAAATAGAAAACAACCCTGGAAAGAGCGCTGTAGCAAAAGTGTACTTAAATTCCTTCTGGGCTAAATTTGGTCAGAGACAAAATATGGGTAAAACAGAATATGTTACAGATGTTAAGAGATTTTATGAAATTATATTAGACGATAGACTTGATAATATACATATAGACGAAATAAACGAAAAAATGTTACAATTCAGTTATAAATTTAAAGATGAATATGTGGAAAATGATTTCAATACCAATACATTTATTGCTGCTTTTACAACCGCAAATGTAAGATTAAGATAGTACGAAATGTTAGACATATTAGGTGAGGCGGTTGTATATTACGATACAGACAGCATTGTATATATAGACGATGGTAAGAATACTGTCAAAACAGGATTTTTATTGGGAGACTGGACAGATGAATTAGGTAAAGATGTTTCGATTATTGACTGGCTCTCAACAGGTCCAAAGGGTTATTGTTATAAAACAAATACAGGTAAAGTTGTTTGTAAAATAAAAGGATTTACATTAAACTATGAAACGTCCAAAAAGATTAATTCTGATAGCTTAAATAATATTTTAGAAAACAAAGATAATAAAATACCTGTAACATGTAATAGATTTATCAGAGACACCAAAACTAAAGAAATTAAAAACAAAATAGAAACAAAAGGATTTGGTTTTGTTTATGACAAGAGAGTTTTTCTAGAAAACTTTGCTACTGTACCTTTTGGATATTGATAAATCTGTGTCATAAATGGACTATTGTAGAAAAGAAAAAAGAAAAACAAAAAGTATTGGTAAACCAGAGTTTATTAAAAAAAGAAAATGGTGGTTTAGAAAATCATTATGTAGAATTTGTGGATCAGTAAAAAATAATTTATCTAAACCACCTGATGAAATAGAAACAGAAGAACTATATAAAATTGCAAGAAAACCAAAAGATACAGGGAAAATCTACCAATAAAGAAGGGTCATAACGGTGAATTAGATTATCATGAATTATATAGACCAACTGTTAAAATAAATGACCCCAGTTATAATTTAAGACCAAAACACAAAAGTAATCCAAAACATAAAGTAAGTGAATATGAAAAAGTAGTGGAAGCTCATGATGGTTATAAAGGAATTTTCAATTATATTGATAAATTTTCTAAATATGTGTGGTCTGAAGTAACTAAAACAAAAACAGGAAGTGAATTTGCAATATTAATTGAAAAAATGTTTAAACAGATGATAAAAGATGGATATCCTATTCCAAAATATATACAAACGGATAAAGGAAAAGAATTTTATAATAAACATGTACAACCAGTATTTAGAAAATATGGAGTAATTCATTATAGTACAGGAGATAAGGCACCAATGGTTGAAAGTTTTCACCGAACACATAATATAAAATTGAAAAGATTACTATATTTAAAAAAAGTTAGAAATGAACCTCCAAGATGGATAGACGATCATCAAACAATGATAAAAGTATACAATAATACAATCCATACTACATTAAATTTAAAACCATCTCAAGTTAACAAAAATAATGAAAAAATGATACGGGACACCGTATATGTTTTAAAAATTACAAATAAGAAACCAAAATTTGAAATTAGTGATAGGGTGAGACTATCAACGTTAGTTGATATTTTTATAAATAAATTAAAATCAAATTGGACAAAACAAGTATTTATTATCTCTCAAATACTTGTATATAATGTCGTCGTTTATAAAGTTGAAGACGAAAACGGAGAAGGAATTAAAGAAGGTATTTATGAAGAAGAATTACAATTGACAAAACTCTAATTGTTGTATTAGCTTTACATTAAAAAAGACGTGGCCGAAAAATCGGGCCACGTTATTTTTAGATATAAATTCTAATATATTACTTGTAATTAAAATCTTTATAAAATCTTTCTTTATTTTTAAACCACAATGTAAAAAACTTAATATATTATTCGTAATCTATATTGTTATCTTTTAAAAAGTTCTGAATATCCCTTTTTTTATATCACAATAACGCCTGAGAAAGTTTGCCACTCGATATTTCATCGACAAATCCCATAAATTCGAGTAAATTATTCGTAATCAATGCTTCTTTCTTATTATGCAAAGGAATCCATATATCCAAAAAATATTTGTTGTCAGATAAAGCAAGATTGTTATGTTTCATATATTCAAATTCAAGATAGTATTTTCTGACTTCTTTTGCCTTTTTGTTATTCAACACCATAATACACTCTTTGAAATTATCAATTTTCAACAATATCCAACGTTTAATGAATTGTGTGTGGATTTCCATTTTTAATGTCATTTTGTATGTATTCATACAAGTTTGCTTTTTTGTTTTTATAATCTATTTCTTCGTAATCTATATTGTTATCGTTTAGAAATTCCAAATATCTGCGCTTTTTAAAAACAAGAGGCTAACTTTGCCACTTGTTATTTCATCGACAATTCTTTCTTTTTACGTAAAGGAATCCATATATCCAAAAAATATTTGTTGTTAGATAGAACAAGATTGTTATGTTTAATATATTCAAATATACTTACCAGGGGTTGATTTACATATTTAAGTAAAGCTTTCTTTTCCTCATATTTTTTATAAATATCTTCAAATTCAAGATAGTATATTTTCTGACTTCTTTTGCCTTTTTATTATTCAACATCATAATTGATATTTAACTATTAATAATATCCAACGTTTAGAATGAATTGTGTGTGGATGTATGTATTCATACAAGTTTGCTTTTTGTTTTTATAATCTATTTCTTCGTAATCTATATTGTTATCTTTTAGAAAGTTCTTAAAATCCCATTTTATTCTTATATAATATATTCAATATGACTTTTAGTTTCTATATAAATGAGTAACAACACTGATATCAAAAAACATGTGAGTACTTTAAAAAAATACGGAATAGTTCCTTCAGTTAAAAAAGATGTTTTAGGAAATGATATTATAGTTGAGTTTAGAATGCCAAAGGTAAAAAGGGGTGGTATTATAGGTATAGATGATGTTTTAGGTGCGGCTATATTAGCAGTTGTAGGTTGGGGTGCAACTAAAATAATAAACGCTATTGAAGGCGCCGTTGAAGGAGGTTGTCTAGATTGTCAAATCTAAGTCTTAAAAAAAAGAAAAGACCGGTATCCAACCAGCCTCGAATCGTACTTTAATATATCTTTCAAAGTAATATAAAATTAAAAATTTTAGAGGTGTTTTCATGAAAGATGCTCTTCCAAAGAAACCCAAAACAAACGAATGTGGAATAATAAATTTAAACAATTCTAATCAAATAGAGAGTCATTGGGGTGCATATATTAAGAAAGATAAATATGTTGAATATTTTGATTCATTTGGGTTTGTAAATCCGCCTATAGAATTACAAAAATACGTACAAACTGATGATATATGGTTAAATAAATATTATACACAAGTATATGATGACCCTCCTATATGTGGTTATGAATGTATAAATTGATTGTTAACTAGAACATCTTTTTTATTTGAAATAAATTGAACTTTCATTTTTTGATCGTAGACAAATTCAGCCTGTAAATGATACACAAATGAATAACCTGGTGGGTAAAATAGAGTATGATGTACAATTAACAAACGAATGGTGCGGTAGAGGTCAAGATTTCTATTTACATATAACAGGAAAATTTCTTCATAAAGATGATTCCACGTTTGTACAAAATAAGTCAACTGTTGAATTAGTTAATAATTTTTGTAGTTTTTTATGGCAATCCGCTAAATTTAAGTTGTGGAATGAAACCATAGAACAAGTTGACTATGTTGGTCAATTAACAGGAGTTCAAGGAATTGTCAATTATAATTTAGATGATGACCGGCATTATAGTACTGGTTTTAAGTCAGATTATCCAGTATCAGTAGGTAAAACAGGACAATTTTTTGAAATATATGTTCCATTGTCTCACTTCTTTGCATTGTTTAGAGATAATAAAAAACCGATATATAATCCTTATTTTAAATTTGAGTTTGTCAGAAATACTGATGATGATGTTTTATATAGATACGTTGATGCAGGACAAAAACCAGAGGATATTCCAACAGAATGTAAGGTTGTGCTACATAACGTTAGTTTGTATGTACCATATTTAACTTTTGATAATAATATAGATGAACATCTGATAACTGAAGATCAAGTTTTTGTGTTTTACCCTTGGCAGTGTATTGAAATTCACATAAATGAAGAAGGAACAACAAAACTTAGTAAAGATTTAACAAACTTATATAGTTATCATAATTCATAATTATATTGGTGTGTTTTTGGTATTTCATACAAATAGAATAAAAAATCACTTAACTGATACACATTTATTTGATCATTGTAATGTTAAATCTATTTGGATTGATTTCGGTACTATGAAATATCCAACGGAACAAATTGAGGTTGACTTTGGAAATAATAAATTTATGCAACTCTTTGATAAATTATTTGAATATAAAGTTATAATGAAAGCTAAAGATACTAGTTTATATATAACACCTGATGATTTTAAAACAAAATATCCAATTTTTTATTTTAATCTTTTTTATCAAAAGCCAAATATAACTGGGGATAAGATTAAAATTGTTTTAAATACAACATTTAATGAACCTGTACCTAAAAAGCAAGAGCATATATTTGTTTATTTTCCGAGGATAAATTTGAATATTCGTCTAAAAATCGAAAAGTTGAAAAGGTACTTAATTAATTATAAGTAAATGAGTATGTTATTTGAAGTAAAAGATAATTACCTAAGACTAGACACTCCTATATATTTGGATTCAAAAAACCATTATAAGATTGGTTTATATCAAATGCATTATGATTTTTTTAGCAAAACTACATGATGCGGATCTTATAACTTTTCCAAAAAATTCAATATTTTATTTGAAATGGAGTAATGAATATTATAATTATATGTTAAGTCTCACAGCAAAAAACGAAGTATTATTTTCTACATATAATTTTGAAAGGGCAATGATTGACAGTTTCTTACCCAATTTTAAAAATTATATAAAGGATAGTGTAAAAAATATGATCTTTTTTATTTTAAATCGTTTTACACTGTAAGTAGGTCAAATAGATCAAAACAACCAACTATTAAGACTCTACTTAATAATGCGATAATAAAAATTCAATGTAATTTGGTTAAACCTACATACATAAAACATGCTATGAATCAACATTCTCACGATCATGAAAACATTTTATCTGTACTTCGTTATCCGAACATAGAAGATCTCATATTCCCTACAATATCTTGTGGCTTCCAATTGATGATAATATAGATAAAATCAGTGAAATATATATTAAAATTACTAATTCAACGGGAAATGATATTGAACTATTAATAAATACAAAAATATATCTACAAATTATAGTAGACAACAAAAAAGAAAGAAATGAAGGATTTTCTCACACACCTATACCTGTTTATTTTGTCTAAAACTGCACTCCTGATATTTTCAAACCACAATGTAAAAAACTATCTTTCAAAACAGCATTGTTTTTATCAACTGTATTTTATTTTTGTCAATATATCTTACTACAGTTTTAAAGTCTGATGTTGGTTTATCACTCATCAGTTTCCAAAATATAAGACAGAGATAACCACACATGTTTGATAATTTGAGCTGTATTATTTTTTTATTAAATACAACTACCTTGTTACTAAATAAATTGTTGGTTTTTCTAAGATATTTTTTTATTTGACCACAAGGATCAAAATAAATTACAGTATCATTTAGAATTATGTAACATGTGGCGTGATGATACATACTCCAAACTGCACACTCATTGTTTGTAAAAGTTTTTGGTAAAGATTATTCAAATTTATCTCTAAAATTGTTAATTTTCAATTTCTTTGCATTTCTTAGAATAAAATCTTTATCCGTTGGAACAATAAAAAAATTGTTCAACTGTTTGTTGGATAGTGTTAACACACAACATTTATTGTTTTTTATAGCTTTTTCTACTTTTACATCATTTTTTTATTTAATTGAGGTGTGTGATTTTCTGCATAATCATTGTAAATAGCTTTAGAAACTTTGAGTGTTATACCCTTATTATTTTTCCTTATTATAGCCGTTTATTCATGATTTTTAGTTAATTTTATTTCCATTTTTATTATGAGAAAATTAATAAATGACCTTGTTTTTTCATTTTGTGTCAAACCGGCCTAAGCGCAAAAATCAAGAAGATGACCCTTATTTTAGATTGCTTATTAGAATAAGCATAAAAATCGAGAAAATGACCCTTATTTTAGCTTGCTTATTAAAATAAGCACAAAAATCAACGAAATGACCTTGTTTATTGATTTTGTGTCAAAGTGGCCCTCTTATGTGTAACATTTCAGACGTCAGTAGTTGGCAAGCACGTTGGATACGATTTTTTCATATTTTCTTCTATAATGGGTACAGTCGCCATAACTTTTTATTTTATAAAACTTCTCAGGAAAAGTCAAGGGTGTTAAATCGGGTGATCGAGGAGATTAGTTTATCGGGACAGCTCGACCAATCCACCTGTTCTCAAAAACCTCATTCAAATAATTGGGGGCCTGTCTTGTATAATGAGATGAAGCCCGTTCCTGCTGGAGCCACATGTCAGGATGTATGTTTAATAATTGGGACAACTCGTCTTTAAAGAAGTTTTATAATTAATTTAAATAAACGTTAAATAAATTGAAATACAATGGCAAATTCTTGTTTTCTATTTCTAATCTAATAATAATTAATAAATTATTGAAATAGTGCAAAATTAGTAATTTGTGTAAACATACTGAGCTTTTTAATTAGATTCGAACTACAAAAAGAAAGATGTATCATTCCTATTACAATTCGAGTTTACCTCCCCTCCTTAAAAATGGGATCGGGTAAGAATTTAAAATGTGTCCCGTTCCTACCAATTACCTGCCCCGAATTGCATTAAGATATTCCAATTCGTTTTTGAGATTGCCGTGTAACACTTTAGAAACCTCACCCTGTAGAAAAATATATGAAAATTTATTAGTTTTCCAAGATTTTAGGTCTTAAACCATTCCGGAACACCTCCAAATAAATTATTTTAATGGTGAACTTTTTAAGAGAAAAATACACATTACAATACATACACATACATACACACAAATAAATCTAAGACAGTCAGTATGGCATAGTGTAAATGTCGCTTTTTCATTACCTTAATTTTTAAAAAATTTTATATAGTTGCCTATAAATATATAATTTAAAACGTGGTTTACACGTTGTTAAAAACGCAAAAATTACTCAAAAATTACTTTTCTACCTAAAGATTGTTTTTGGTCTGATTGAGGGGACTGCAATAGGTTGGTGGTTGAGGGAGATAAGAGAGTTTGAAAAAAAATTCGGAGATATGTGATGAAATTAAAGTACCATTCTAGTTGTGACAAAACCATGAATCAATTTTCCTGTAAGTCAGGTTTGGCTACTTCAATCAAATTAGCGGTCATAAGATGGATATAGATACGTATTCTCGGAATATATTATGGAACATACATTGTCACACGTATTCTCGGAATATATTATGGAACAAACATTGCCACACGTTTCTAATACTCGTACACCGGATTTGCAAAGATAATCACACCTTTTTATTGCTTCTATTCCAACCATCTCGCTGTTATATTCGATAAAACGCTTTCGGTCATCAGCAACAGCCTGCAGCATTAGATTGTCGATGCAAACGTACCAAATCGTTGGGATTTTTTAAATGCGATGACGTGTAGCTACCTATATGTTAAATGAATCTGGTATGTACCGTTTGTAAAGTAAAATGGGAAAATCCTCTAGATCCACGAATCAAACGTTCCAAAACCAGTTCACAGAAAGCGTCATCTTCTGGTTCGCTTTCATTAATGGGCGAAAAGAACGTATTTGATATCGCATATGCTACTTTCAAGATGTTTCCAACTGTTTCACATCTATAACTTACTATTAGAAACTACATTTCTTAAAAACCGAAACTTATTTTGAAGTAGTCCGAATACCAATACCACCTTAAATATCCATCTAAGCATAGTAATAAGTCTAGAGGTCTAGACTCATTGGCTTGCTGGATTGTAAGTTGGCGTTGTTCATTGAGAAGAGAATTGGATATGAAAACGTTTAGCCCCGTATTTTGGCAAAATTCAATTAAGTCTCGGTTAGCACTGCTGTATACTATAGTAAAAAATTTATGGTCATTAACGGCCATGGCGTTAAAAATTGACGAATCGTTGTTTCTCTCATCCAGCATTGGAACTAGTCTCAATTATGTAGTCATCTGGTGCTATCACAAATGAAAACTTTCCCAGATTGTTGCGTTTTGGCAAAGAGTACGGTTTCCGCTGAGATGGATGGTCACGAGGTTTTTGATGGAACACATAAGTAGCATCAACCAGAACTATTAAAGAGTCTAGATGAATACGAACGACACAAAACGACAAAACACAAACAATTTGAAGTAGTGGTACAATGAAGCGCATACATAATTTTAGCGAGTTACGTAGCCCAGATAACGAGGAACGAAATAAATTGTTAATGAACGAAGAACATCGTGAAAAATATCGCTTATACGTGTTTTTATTTAGCATTTTTTAGTTTTTTTCTTGGTGTCAAGTTATTGCAGTGTCCAACAACCATGTGAAACGTGGCTTACTTAATCCAGTCAAGCACGTTCAGTCATTGCCATTCATTTCTTTATTGTCAAAATCAAATAATTTGGGATTTCGTTTAAAGCGACTACACGATCAATAAGCAGGCTAATAGAATAGCTCGCAATTGTATAAGCAGCGGCTCCTTCGAAAAAGTAACAATTTTCAAAATGCCCTGGACAAGCTCGATTACCGGTATTGCAAAACATCCGCTTCCGAATGCATAACTCCAGCAGCTGCACGGCTTTCCTTGGAATACGCTGCCGAACAAAAATTCCACAAACACAAGAAATGCTTTAATTAGTAGCCAGTTTTACCCGCGGATTGTCAACAGCAAGCTGCTTCCCATTACCTTCAATAAATATTATGAACTAAATAAAAATTACTTAGGTATATGTGCCCCGACGCGTTTATAACATAATAATATTTTACGTTGTCGTCGAAAACTAGAATAGTACTGGATACAGATGCGGGAGTTATCTCCTGAGTCAACTCAAACGACTTCGCTGCGTGCTAAGATATAATAAAAACTGCCGGTAGATTGCATTATTTGCGGTCTTTACAAGTATTTCTTTTTTTGTTGATATACCCATTGCACCCAAAACACTTTATTGGGGCCATTTCAAAATAATTATAATCAGATTGTTAATTCTGACAAAAAAAATCACAAATCAAAGCAATATTGCCAATTTTTTGATGAATTTAATGTACATATATTATCACTAAAATAGTAGTTTATGATGTAAGTGTCAAAAGTGAATATTTATTTTGTGAAAAGAAAAGTCCGCGCTAGCGGAGTGGGTCATCCCATAATTTTAGTATGAAAACTTATTAAAAAATAGTTTTAGTACGGCCCTGTGTATATCAATATTTTTTTCCGTTTACAGTACAGGAAAGTTCAAGTGCGTTATATTACAGTTTAGTCCGCGTGTTAATAAAATTAACATTTAATCCAGTGTACAGTTAGTTGAAGATTACGAAGGGAATTTAATAATAAGTTGAAAATTTGAAGATAAATAAACTTCATTCCGTTGTTTTCCATTATAATATTAATATAGTGGATTTTCACAATTTGTCCCAGACCAAAATTTTATTAAGTTAAATAATGCAACTTTCTGGTAATTAAAATTGTGTTAACATAAAAACTTGTAAATGAAGGACGTTTTTATTGAAATCTTATGAGTTAAAATTTTTAGTATTGAGTGGCAATTGGCAAGTTATTAAAGACATAATTCCGGCAAACATTAGTTCTTAAATCCAGTTACTATCTTAAGTATATATTACCAGGATTCACAATTCTTGCTTCAGCGAAGGAAGCTTGGTGGCTGTAGTTTAAAGTGAATAAAAAAAGACTATAGTGCTGTGAGATTTTGCGTGTTTAAATAAATTTTTACTATCTACTAAGGATTAGCTGATGAATAATATTCTTTAAGTAAGTCGTCTTAGTAAGTAAGATTTTATATCTACCTCTTAGAATAGTAATAAAATATGGTTCCATTGTTTTACAAGAAAACAATATTTTTGATCTATACATAAATGAGAATTAAACTAAACATGGTTGTGATAATGTTGGATCAATCATTTATTGAAGTTACATTAACCTGATCTAACGTCAACATGACTAATTACGATTAGCTTATTCAATTTTAACAATTTAATCAAAATCTTTTTTCACTTGTGGATTCCGAGGATGTATTGTAACAACTTCAAGTGAATGGCGCCCGTATTTCTTAATTTTTCCAGTGAACCTTATTTTTTACAATCTATGAGCTTAGGAAACCTATACCTACCCTGATGGATATTTTGTCAAGAAAGAGATCTCTGCCGGTGCATAAGTGCAGTTAGTATCGTTCATTGGTTTTCAGTAAGCAATTTTAGTATTTTCAGTAGAGTAAGTAAAAAGCGAATGTTACAATTGACGCCCAATGTGGGGCATTTTTTTTAGTATCGTTACATGCGTAAATCCTCGAAATGCTCTTTTGTTTCACACTGTAATTAATTGTTGTACATGTTTTATGTACATAAATTATGCATCACATATTTTACTAACCAAATTTCATGAATTTGGATTAATAAATGTAAAAGAAAACTTAGAAATCATCGATGAATCGTTATAGCTTGCCACAATAAATTGTTTGTGGTCCGCAAAAATAGAGAATAAACGAAAGGATAACCACAAAAAATTTGGGTGGCGCCCTCTATATTGCCCAAGAAATTCTTCCGGTATCCTAACTGAAATCAGTAAGACTTTGTGATTAACATCCACGACCGCTAAAAATAATTCGAATAACTAAAACGTCTCTGCCGGGAGTTATATTTTGCGTAAGTAAAAGAAATTTTATGCTTTATTTACATATTTAATGGAATTTTGTTGTTGAAAAAATTAGTTTGTTACAATTATCCATGAAAACTCATTGGTCTATTTAAATAGACGAAGGGTCTTAAGGTATAATAAAAAAGGTGAATACTGTAGCAAGTGTGGAACAGTGAGGTGCCCTTGATGACGTGATGATTGCCCATAGTTACCTTAGAAGTTGAAATATATACTCATTTAATAATACAAGGTTTGCGAATTAAAAAAGACAGTTTGCTGTTACTACAGTCTGCAATAGTAACTGTTGAAGATTTCCGGTAACAAACGATAAGCAAGCGCAAATTATTATATTTAATATGTTGTTAAAAATGTTAAATAAAGCAGCACTTTAAGGAAGAGTAAGACACACAGAGAAAAATGTATTTAAATTTCATCAACAATTGTGTGGTATTGTAAAACAAATTGGTCTTAAAAAAGTGACAGGGACAATTTGTGTACAATTATAAAACAAGATTGTGCCATTTAGTTTGTCAAGATTTTGTGGAAGTCAATAGTAATTTTGTAGAATCAAATGAATAGTTGTGTATAAGTTTCCATAACAAATTGTGTTACTTATTAAAACAGAATGTGTAATGTTATTGCATACAATTTTATACAAAATTGTACAATTGTTGCGCTAGTGTGTGCCACAATTGCTTAATAGTATTTAACACAATTACTTGTTCACATTTATACAAATTGTGCAATACTCTGGCACAAATATTCTATACAGAAGGCTAGATATCACAAATAAAATATATATTTTTACATATATTAAAATATATGTAACTAATATGTATATAGCTATACAATGTATAGTATTTACATACTATACAACGTGTAGTATATACACGTATAACACTAAAATTTTCTTTTTCCGTCGGCTGTTTATATATAAATCTCGAATTTACATTAATAGCGACAATTACAAGTGGTGACATCTATAGGATGTCATCCATAAACTTTGCGAAACACAATAATTAGTAGCAAGCAGTTTGAACACTGGATTATGATTTCATTCAAACAAAATATTGTATTTTTCTAAACATTTTTTACAATTATACTTCAACATAATATGCTAGCTTATCCTCTACAACATTGTTCCAAAGAATGCAGAACTAAATCTGACTGTGTTAAATAATTGTCGTAAGTTCCTGTTAAACAATTCAGTAACGAAATCCTACACAACGCTGGACAATACGATTCTACAATTATAATATAAATTTCTCCAACACCGTTTTGAACAATATTGTGCAAAGCTCTTATGAAGTATTTCTCTCTGTGCACAACTTAAAAAACATGCAATTAGTATTAGTCCCTGTTGTAGAAGCAAGTCATCTTTGTAAGATAATTTCTAGAAAATTCTTTGTGTCGCAATTTTCACACTCCGGTAATTTAAAAAATTTTCTTCTTATTTTCTTGAAGTTTTCTAAAAAGGCTATGCTCAAAAACTGCAACATGTTTAACAGAATTTTATTTGACCAGTAAAATTAATACCTATTTTTTTTATAGGAACAACAGTTCGTGGCGCTTTCGATCCCCTATACGAAATATCCGAAATTTGTGTTAAATACCGTTTATGGTTGCACGTGGACGCTGCTTGGGGAGGTGGTATTATATTCTCCCAAAAACATCGTTCTAAATTAAATGGAATTGAAAGGGCCAATTCTACCGTCATCAATCCTCATAAACTCCTAGCAGTTCCTCAGCAGTGTTCGATACTTTTACTGAAAGATCAAAATATTCTACACGCTTGTCATTCAAAAGGTGCAGAGTATCTTTTTCAAAAGGATAAGTACTACGATCAATCATATGATCCCGGGGATAAATACTTGCAGTGTGGACGAAAATGCGATGTTTTTAAATTTTGGTTAATGTGGAAGGCTAAGGTAAGTGTTTATGAAAATTGAAACATTTTTATTCAATAAAACTTTATTTTTTTAATAAAGGGGTCGTCAGGATTTGCAAAACATGTAGATGCATTGATAGATGCTGCGGAGTATTTCGAAGAGCAAGTGATTGCTAGACCTGAATTTAGATTGGTGTCAAAACGTCAATATATTAATGTTTGCTTTTGGTATCTTCCTCGTTATTTACAAGGGAAAAGGAATATTCTGGAGCATAGTCTTCAGCTGCATAAGGTTAGTATAAATATTAAAAACGTTTTTTAATCGTAAAAAACGGTTACCATCTTCAAATTTTACATTTAAACGGTGAAGTCCTACGTATTAATCGTTGATATTGTTCATAACCAGCTTCGGATAGCGCTGCATGTCGCTGGATTATAAAAGGGTGAATAAAATAGCAGTCATTTGCAGGTATTTTGCGTTTTCAAATTGCAACCTCAAAGTGCAATTGCCAAAATCAAATGCAGTTTTTAAGGTGAAGCCTGGGGTTGTGGGTTTCTGCGATTTCACCACTCGGTTACAAACATATATTTTTGAGTTTCAACCACTGATGATCTCAATATTGCACCGTTTTTAACACCAGTTGATTTAACACGGTTAAGCACCAAAAAACGACATAAATAAGGTTGAGTGTGTTACAACAATCTAAATGTTATAAAAACAACGATAAATATTAAAGGTTGCAGCGAAAAGGTCACTGTAAAACGCAGAATCATTATGTGTACCTTTTTTACCATTTAGTACCAAATTTTCCAATTAAACTTATATTTTCGATTCCAGTGCATCAATAATTTTATTCTTCGTTTACTACCTATTTTGTGCCATTAGTAATACGAATAACGTAATGTTTGTTACACAATTATTACCTAATTAATGTTTATATTATGTTAGGTTATGGTGTACGTGTATATCAAAATTTTTACTAAAAAATTCATGGTTTAAATAAATTGCTTTTCAATTAAGCTACCTTACATTTCTTTACTCGTTCTAAATATTTATACTTTTATAATATGTATAAATTGTAAATATGTATAAATGTATAAATATGTATATAAATAAAAAAAACTTATGTATAAATTGAAGCATAAAGTAACTAGAGCTTATGACCTGAAAGTAAAAGCGGTTTTCAGAAAGATCGATTGAGAACAGATAAAAATTGCAATTACTTGAAGTGGAATATAAGTGTACAATTTAAATTCCAAAATACCTTTTTGAGTGACATTTTGCTTAAAGGTTAAGTATTACTAAGTAGTACTACTGTTATTTTAATTGGGACTGAAATGAATAAACTTTAAATTCGATTGAAAAAGATAGATCTTTAGGTCTGCTAATTAGTTACCGAAATAAACAATAATGTTACAAGGTTGGTTTTATCTTTATTGGGTGGTTTGTTGGAAGTTGGGTGGAAACACTTTTGGGGGATATGGCCAAGTCTTCTTTTTCGGGAATATGTACTTCCCGACCTTTTTCATCTCAATGTTCCTTTTCTGCCTTGTCTTGTGTGTGTCACTAATCCATGGTCGCACGCGTTTGGCAATGTCCTAATTAGCCTCTTGATACTTCCGCTTTTCTATCTATATTTTCTACTTTTCTTTTTTTTTGTTGGTTTTTGGTACCATTTAGGTACTTAAGCCAACTTTTAGCCGAAGTTGTTTGATGAGGCAGTACAACTTCGTTTCCGTTTATTTTTTTATATCGGTAACTTTTGAGCTGTCTGGTGCTTGGATGCCTTACGTTAGAAAGTTAGTATTTTGCCGATAAAGAGCATCAACCTCACAGCTGCTATTCATCACATGATTGGAATGTAGGGGCTTATCGTCTTCCTCCTCGCCTGTGCGTACAACACACAACATTTATTGTATCTATAAAACCAGGTCCTAATCCTAACAATGACAACAAAATGGGATACTTTTTAAATAATTTTATGAGCTGTGGAAGTATGCGTAGCCGTAGATGTTATTATGGCAATTGAATTGGTCAATGCAGAAACTGAATATGTCCACTTTTTGTGTAAATTGTGTTGTACATGATTTCACTATAATTCAAAGATGCTCGATCGAATGGTGCAAAAATTGAACATGTCCTGCTTTTCTATAATATAGAAAAACAATGGGATAGTACAGAAACTGAAGAAGCCTAGCACATGTTCAATCTCTGTAGCGTATGTCTTAACATATATATCTAGGATGCGCTGAAGTAAATACAGCTTAGCTGATATCAAATGAAGCCTTCGTCGCGTCGTTTTGACATATGCAAGTGATATTTTGTTGAGGGAAGGTCTCTATGCAAAAATGTCTAAATTAACTAGTAACAGTGTTTACGAAGAAGAAAGTGAAACTGAACAACTTAAGAAACAGTTTAAGGTATTTCCCATTGACTCACACCCACTCCAAAACTGATAGATTTCCAGAGCGTTATGAAGTACATTGAGAAAGAATTTGACGAATTTTACCAGCATATCCTAAAATAGCCTATGAAAGACAAAGAGGAAGACAACGCAGTGAAAGCAGACAATGTTTAAAAATATTTTTATTTGTATTTAGGGTTTTCAGATTTCTTTTGTTAATATTAAGTTCAGTTCTTTTGTCACAAAATAGTTGCTTGTGTATTTTTAGCATTTTATTTGCAATCAATGCAGAGACTGAACATGTCCACGTCTTATATGAATTTTTTTCTCTTTGAATACAAAACTTTAATCACATTGAACCATGTGATCTTACCTAAAAGATACCTTTTTTTCATATGCCAAAAAGTCACGAAAGTCCATAAAAGCAACATTGAGTAATTCAGTTTTTCTTGTTTTTCTCAAAACAAGGTGGTTGGGACATATTCAGTTTCTGCATTGACCGATTCAATTAATCTATAAATGTCGTATTCTACTAACTTGTAAAACTTTTACAAGTCAGCTGTCAGTTTTACAAGTCAGTAGCTCGTAACTTTTCGTTGTTTGTGTTCTGTTACAGTAAATGACGTTTACGAATGAGTAACAAACAAAATGTTTCTTTATATAGTAAATGTTGGGGGTTGGTTTATTTGGTTTTGTGGTTTTTGGTCTTTAGTCGCTTTAATCATGAGGGGTTGGATTATTTAAATTTGTGGTGTGTGTTGGTTTTTATCACCTTTTTGTTTTCAAGTATTTTATTCAAGAATCTAACAATGGCTTTTTCCATTGGCTTTTGTTTTTGAGTTTTTATTTGGATTGTCTAACCTAATATAATTGCCTGGTGTTATTTATTTATTTAGTGTTCGTGGTGATGTACGATGTTTGTGCATTGGAAATGAGGAAAGAGAGAATTATTGGCTTATACACCCTGTACTTTGATAAAGATCTGTATTATGAATATAATTAAAAGATAATTTCTTGCATTAATTTATTTTTTATAGGTTGCTTACTATTTATAAAAATTTTATTTTCCCTTATTTCAAATTTTTTACTGTATTCTTGAAAATTCGTTTATGATAAGCCACAAATGGTTTTGCAGTGTATATTTTAACCTAACAGCGTTTAAACAGGCTTGACTTATATTTTAGCTGTTAGAGAAATATGACTGCATTTTTTAGTGGTTGGTCAATTTATTGTTATCGTTTTACACCATTTCGGTTCCACTTGATATTCAAACAGTGGAAATCGTCTTCTTCTAACCGAGCTTGGATAGGCAACAACAAGGCTTTGAATGCATATCACGTGCTGACCTACTTTTGAAGGTAAGGTTCGGTTTATTGTTTTAGTCCATCTTACAGTTATTAATGTCTTTTATTCACTTTTGGTGTTATTTCCTCTTGAGAAGATTTTTACTCTGCATCTACTTATATTATGCTTCCTTACACTATTGATGTCAATGAACTAAATTGTGTATTTTTTATTCTAGCGCTCTTTTAGTCTAGCGAAGTAAAACCTTTCTTCTCACTTCGTGAAAACTTGAATTAATTCATGGGGTAAGGGCTTCCTTGTCATAGCTATATGACCTGAAGTGATCTATACGTACTTGTTTTCCAATGCATTGATTAAAAGAGATTTCAGCTTGTAGGAGTTGGTGCTGATTCAGCTTCAAACATTATCATTCGCTGTATAGTTTTTTTTTACTTAAGTTTTGGTGTCAGTTAACGGGAATTTTTGGGTAAATGCAACCACACCATATATTACATATCTCTTAATACAATTTAAATAAATGGTGTGTAAGTAGGACGTTCTTTTAACATAGCATTAGCAATTGCTGAGGAGCCAGCCTGGATTAGGTGGATTAGTGGCGGTGGATTAGTGGCGGTGGATTAGTGGCTTGTATGTTTGCTTTATAATCCTAGGGTCGCTGTAGGCCGCGTGTCAATGCAATGTTTGGCAAGATAAACAAGATAAACTGGGGGTGGGAATTCGCCCAGATTCGGCTAAATTCTAGTAGGGTCGGCCAAATGATCTTAGTAGTCGGTGTCATAAGGTACGAAGGGCGCTCCGCCATCTCGATTCCACGCCCATAAATAAATTATTGAGAACTGCGCTAAAATTCTTTAACATTTTAAGGATATGGGAATTGCAACAGCATCACGTCAACAGTAACTTTTTGTTAGGAAATTAAGATGAACAATACATATTCTATTAATAATAATACTTAAGCTTTTCTGGCACTTTAAGACAGCCCCTATTGTTAATTTTCACGGGATGACGAATAACCTTCTAAGCATCACTTTCTTTGTATCATAGCGGTAATCATCTCCAAATATTTCCCAATTTACCACTTTGTCACATACAACTTATTTTAATGCTTTCATCATTAGTATCGTCACTTATTTTAATGACTGGACCAGGATATCATATCTCGCTATCATAACTGACTTCAGTATCA
Organism: Agrypnus murinus; assembly: GCA_929113105.1. Lineage (NCBI taxonomy): Eukaryota > Metazoa > Arthropoda > Insecta > Coleoptera > Elateridae > Agrypnus > Agrypnus murinus. Next base: position 142,478,975 of record OV816026.1, read on the forward strand.
GATTGAAAGGGCCAGATTGTTTTGTTTTGAGTGGGGGACCGTTGTCTTCTTTGGCTTCTAAATTATCCCATATGTAGATGTACTAGGCCCAGAAGTAAAGTCTCAGTAGCTAAAGATGTTTCTTATGGGCTTTTTCACTAATTTGTTTTTCTAACTTCTGTTTCTTTCCTTCTCCTTCAGTTTCTAAGCTTCGAAGAACTCTGGTGTTTTAATAATATCTAAATTAAGACAAATCTAGGACCCCCCAGAAACGTGATTTGGTTGTGATTTCAAGTGCTTTACTGTGGTTAATGAATTTCAGCAGAATGCTCGCGAAGGAATTATTATCTGATTTATTATCTGCTTCTATGGCTTCTTATTCTGCATTCTCTGTTACAACTTTTTCTGGAAGCTCAATCTGTTCTTCTTGATACTGCTTTCATCGTTGTAACTCTTCTGAATTAAAAATCTTTCTATTTATTAGCACGTTGTCCGTCGGAGTGGTTATATTGGTAAGTCCAGTTGCTCTCCGGTCAATACTCGGATGGGTAAACCACGAGCGCAGTGTAATAATAGTATTAGTTTATTCAATATTATAGTACTTGCCTACATGGCTCCGCTGCTTCGTCATACACACTTTGCGGCTCGATGTACTTTTATATCATATGACATACTGATCAAAAATTCAAATTTTCTTAAAACCGTCAATAATTACACTCTTAGGTGTTTCGTTTATCATTTATACTTTAACGATTTAGTTACAACTACATCCAAGGGTTGCAAGAATGTGTAGTTAGTTTGAGAATGGTAATACCATTTTGCAGAGTTTCTTGGCAATGTCTTGGTCATAATTAGATGTGTGATCCGATTGCTTGATGGTAATGGAAGTGATTAAATTGTTCGTTTTCTTAAATCCTAGATCCCCCACTCCTCCCCAGGTTTATCACTTTTAAAATTGGCCACGCAATTGTTTTTCTGAATAAAAACGTGCACTTCTAAAATTTATTTTATGGTTAAAGCAAATTCCCATTTTCCCATTACTTTTAAACACCTAACGAGTTCCGCTTCATGCTCGGGAGCCAATTGAAGTTTTCCTCTCCCACCAAAGCCATTTCTTGAGCGGCAACCTTTTTGTCCTCCTTTTACATGGTGCAAAAAACTGAGAGGGGTATTTTATAAAAATTTTCAGCCCCACGGTCAGTTTTTCTTCCATGACAACGTGCATTTCCATATGAGTTTATCAGGATAAAACTGGGTCGCGTTTAGCGGGAGATTCAAATTCAAGGTAGTTAGTTATAGCAGATCATAGAATATGCGGCAATTTTAAAAAGTGAACCAGAAAGTTTCAGTTACTTCACAGTACCATTTAACCATGTAAAGCTTATTTAGCTGAGCCTCCTGTTTATTTGTTGTGTGGAAAGATTTTTGCTAGGCATAGATGTGTCTCTGTTTCCTTTATTTATTGTACAGGTTGTTGTGTAATATCTTAAGTTCATATATAGTTGTTTTTTCTCATCTAGAAATAATTGATCTTATGAGTGTGCTTTTTTCCGTTTATCCCACACATGTTGTGGGGGGTGGGGGAATCTTCATCTATGAAGAGCTGGCTTGATACAGGGTGACACAAGGAAACGGGAATCTTGAAGTAACTCTCATAAAAGTAAAAAAAATGAATTTACAAGTTTTATTATTAAAAACAAAAAGTAAATTATATGCCATTAAGTGTTCTAACAAAAAGAAAATCAATTTCTAAAAACAATGTCCATAAGATGATTGCCATTCAAACTTATGCATTCCTGGAAGTGAACGCTGAGATTCTGCATTGCACTTTGAAACACTTTCAGAGAAATTGCAGGGATTTCTTCTCGAATCCTCGTTTTCAACTCAAGGATTGTCATTGGGCGTGTGGTGTTCACTTTGCTTTTGAGGTGGCCCCACAAGAAAAAATCGCACACAGACAAATTTGGTGATCAGTGGCGTGCGGTCCATGGAAGCAATGCTTTCCTTGAGAATTTATTAAAAATAAAAACCAATGCTAACAAAAATATTTTTATAAAATTATGGTTATTGTTTATTTAAATTTGTAATATTTAATCAACTTAAAGCTCAATATCAATTCCGTACAGCAAAAAGTATAATTATTTATAGTACTATTTTAAATTAGGCTCATTAAACTTGCGAGGAAAGGTAATACCGATTCAAATGTGTTACATACACTGCATATAAGCACAGATTTCGTTGCTTATTACTGCTCTTCCCTTAACCTTGGCGTGGATCAGCGGTCGTGGTGATAGAGACGATGCTGTTAGCATTATTTGGCCGTTATTTTTAGTGTGCTTCATGCCCAAATGTTTATTTATTATAATTTGGTTATTTGTTCGATTTAGTGTTTGTTAAATTTAATGTTACTTAAGTAATGTAAATCTGCAAATGAGACTGTATTTCGTCACATTTTATTATTGCAATTTATATAAGTTGGATTTTTTTAAAGACAAATAATTCTATTTAGTTTGGTCTGTATGCAAATTTAAAACTGCATTATCGTCACGACTGCAAATTCAGCTGCTTCGGTGGAAGGTTCGAATACTTCCCATACATCCGAATCGGGACGATTTTTTTGTTAAGTTTTGTAAATTATTAATAAAGAATTTTCTGCATACAGTTTTGGAGAGAAATTACAAATTATTAAGAAAGGCAGATCAAAACCAGAACTTTCAAATTTAATAACAAAGATTAAAACATGCATCGGTATTTTGCTAAGAAAGACCGGAAAATCGAGGTGCAGTATAAATACATAGTAGTAATTTTTTTAAAATAAAGAATAATAGTCAACAAATTCCATAAGTATAAAGTGTAAAAGTTCTTCTTTGAAAAACTTTTAAGCTTAATAATTATAACACTGTTTTTTATTGTACCTAGCAGTAGCGGATCCAGAGAATTATTTTGAGGGGGAAATTTTTGGAAAAATAATTGTTTTAATAAATAATAATTAAACAAACATTATTTGTTTCTATTCTATGTATACTTATTTCTAAATTTAGAGGGGATTTCCCCCATCCCCCCGTGAGTCTGAGCCTGTACTTCGGTATATTAAAATTAAAATCGTGGTTGCTTCCCTAGCCTAAATTCTCACCGCACGCCACTGTTGGTGAAATTACATGGTTACTCTGGCCATATCGGCCGTGGTTCCATCTTGTTGAAACCAAGAATTATGAAGATCGGGAAAGTTGTTCTGCTACAAAAGTGTTGAGAATATCAACATATCGTGCAGAAGTTGCATTCCCACTCGCATCTTCAAAGAAGTAAAAACCAATCACGCTCTGTGTTGAAACGGCACACCAAACTGTAACCTTTTAGCTGTGTAATGGTCGTTTGTGCAATTGACGAGGGTTTTCAGGTGCCCAATACTTGCAATTCTGCTTGTTTACCCACTGACATGGAGATGAGCCTCATCCGACATGAAAAAATTGTCAACAAAATCGGGGTCGTCATTAATCTTTGCAATCATTGTTTCACAGAACTGTTGTCGCACCACGTAGACTAATGGTTTCAGTTCCTGTACAACTTGAATTTTGTAAGAGTGTAACTTCAAATCACTTTGTAATATTCTGCGGAAGGTTGTTCGGTTTAGGTTCAATGCTGTTGGGTGTTTCCTTGCCGATCGTCGTGGGCTCCTTACAATTCAGGCCCAAACTGCTTCAATGTTTTCTGGGGTTCGTTGAGTACGTTGACCTCCTGGTGGTTTCTTTTTTAGAGCTGAACCCGTCTCCTCATAATTCTTCACCCATGTATTGATGACATGGCAAGTTGGAACGCGGGCGTTGGAACGTCCTAGATTGTAATGACGTCAGAATTCCAGTTGAGCATCAGTCGCACTGTCACCATTCTTGTAAAATGACTTCACAGCAAATGCACTTTGTGAACCGACCCATTGATCCGGGTGTTCGGGAGACCACACGACGTTCACCCGTAAAACTGGCTGTCTTCTACCCTATCCTTGAATCCTGGATCCTGGGCAATGGATGAAGCTGTCAAGTCAAGTGTGTGGTAGAGAAATTCGTGAGAATTCTCGACGGTTACTCATACCGATCAGGGGGAGCCCTGGTATATGATACCGGTGTGGGCGGATTCGAATCTCGCCTTGGATAAGGTCATTTATGATCACCGACGGAACCCGCTGATTGACCGAGGTCATTTATGGTCACCAAAGGAACCCGCTGTTTGACTGAATCTTAAGTGAGGAGAATCGAAGTGAGGTTTATTTCACTGGGAAACTGCATGCCGCCAGGTAAATGTGCTTAGGAGCTATCCCGACCACCCTATGATAGGGACTGCAGCCGGGTACAGTGATTGGGAGAAGCTCTGAAAGCCTTAAAATGGAAGCCACTTAAGGAGAGTTGAAGCGAATACATAGCCTCTCACAATCAAGACAACTTCACCTTAACGGGTACACACTGGTAGTCTATAACGTGTAGACTTACGAACGAAGCTCTGTCGAGGGCCCACCAAGCCTGTATATTGGTAGATCGGGGTGGCAAAACCATTAAAAAACCAAGTCCCGCCACAATTGAGGTTGGATTCGATCGGGCAGTGGCCCCAATCCCTGTCTCGGGAAGGAGCTTGTGATGGTATGAAATAGGATTTGAGGGCTCTCTCTATTCAACTGAGTTAAGTTGGGGGATTAGTTCTATTGCTGGACGAGGTACTTTACCCCGTATGAAAGAGGACGGGAGGGTACCGGCGGGTGAGCACGTGTTAAGTCGATCGCTCCGGTACTAGCATGGATAGCTAGTAGAGGGTGGATAGGCAACCTCGCTCCGACCGGTGAGCTGACTGGGAACAATTGCTATGCAATTCGCGCGCTGATTGGGCGTATCCCAATTACTTCCTTCTGGAAGGGAACGTGGGGTATGTTCACACGGGTACCCCACGTAAAACATACAGACAATCTTGTCTGACCTAGACGAATGGAGGAGATTCAAGTGAGGTTTATCTCGGTCAGAGAGTACGATCGCTGACCTATGAGAAACTGCAAGCCACCAGGTATCGTTTCAGAGGTAACAGTATGGGGTCCGGCAATGGCTGTGAAGTTCCAGTCGTCGGATTCTCAGAAATCGTCTAGAGACCTACATTTAAGGGACGTTGACGCGAAGATACATAGCCTCTCACGTTCAAGACAACCACACCTTAACGGGTACACACCGGGACGCTACTTTGATGGGCCCTATAAAGTAGCCTCGAAACGAAGCTCTGTCAGGGGCACACCAGGCCTATAATTGGGAGATCGGGATGGCAAAACCGTTTAAAAACCAAGTCCCGCTACGCTTGAGGTTGGATTCGATCGGGCAGTGGCCCCAACCACGGCTCAGTGCATATGTGCTGACCTAGGTTGGGGAAATAGTCCTAATGCTGGACGAGGCACTTGGCCCCGTATTAAAGAGGAAGGGAGGGTGCCGGCAGATGAGCACGTATTAAGTTAATCGCTCCGGTACTAACCTGGTTAGCTAGTAGAGGGTGGATAGACAACCTCGCTCCGACCAGTGAGTAAGTGGGAGCGATTGCTATGCAATTGCGCGCTGATTGAGCGTATCTCAATCACTTCCTCCTTTGGAAAGAACGTGGGAGTATGTTAGCGCGGGAACACCACGTAAAACACACATGTAATCATGATCCATGGTTACTAAATGGCAAGTACTTGTACAGTGAAGGATGCCACTCCCACCTGTCTACCAACTCCTCAGGGCTGTCACTAATACATTCAGATTTTCCCGTTTCCTTGTGCCACCATGTATAATCTTTTTATTTTTTGATAGCAGGGTCTTGTTTTCGTAGGTACCTAAGTCTACAATAATAGGGCGGGAATTTTTTCTATTAGGCAATATCTTACTAATAAAATTGATTTCTTCTTCGCTACGAGTGATTTTAACTTCCTCGTGTATAATCTTTAAAATAATTTGTTCTAATGACTATATTATGAACGTCAATTTGAATGTCAGAAGTACATACTTTTCGAACTGAGTACCATAATGAATCCATTTCGGCACCGAGTACCTACGATAATTCATCAATAGTTCGTTACTAAGAAAACAGCTAAAAGAACATACTTGGTGGTTTAGTTTTAAACCTTTTAGTTCAAAACCAAATAATTTATTTTTAATTTCTTAATTGACTTATGCTAACAGATACGATCAATTAAATTAATATTAAAAGAAATAAACCCAGAGATTCTGGGGGCTAAAATTATTAATACATTCTAAAATTGAGACTGAAAGTTATTAGCTGTTCAGCATCTATACGAAATTGAATAAAAAGTTACTTATTTCCTTATTGTTATTATTATTTTATCAAAGTGTTATTGTTACAAAATTCTATACAAAAATCCAAAACTTCACATACTGTTGTCCTCTATACAATAACAAACAAACTTATTCCTCAAAGCTATAGTTTCTACATATACCTTTTACTTTATCTATTGTTCTACAGGTGGCAGCACAGATAAAAGCAGCAATGGTAAAGCACGGATCTGTTATGCTTGGATATCAACCCCTAAAGCAATTTCCTAACTTCTTCCGGTTTGTAGCACAGAATTCTGCTATTGGAAAAAAGGATGTGGATTTTATCCTGGATCACATTGCCGATTTAGGAAGAGCAATATATAAATAAATTAATCGCGTACTCTATTTTATATCAGCATTTATAGTTCATAAAGGAATGTAATGAATAAATTTATTGTCTTAATTAAATGGAATTTTAAATGTTGATTTGTTTTTGTAATTGGTTTTTATAAATTTCTTAGTTTTTATTCTTGTCCTTATAATAACAAAACATGTACCTACTTAAAATAAACAAAATAATTAATAATACAAGTTAATTTCCCATTGAAACCTTATAATACTTAATTCAATCGATGGACCAGTTAATTTATTAATTTCCCACACTTTCTCAGGTTTGATTTATTACGGCCTACTTTTAACTGCGGTTTGGTACTTGTAATTGTTTAAAATGAAGTTTCTTTTTAAATTAATTGATTTTTACGCCTACATTAATTAATACTTTTGATACATCATTTAAATATTACTTCACTAATTTAATTCCTTTGACATTTCCTTTGAAAACAATTATGTATTATTACATTAAAAAAATAATAATAATAAACGGAAACTGATATTAATGAAAAACTGTTTCTAGGTTGTTATAACCTAGTTTAATTGAATGTTATAATATCAATCAATGCATTCCTCCTTTAATCGGTGACATTTCTTAATGTTAATGATAAAGAATTGACTTGTCACTTATTACACCCAAATACTTTTTAAAATCGGAAAATGACCAATGCAATTTAGAAACGAACTGCTTATTCTGAATAAAACGAATAAATCGGATAATAAACGTAAAAATATATACCTTACCTTGATATCAGATAACCTATCAAATGCACTACCTTCCTTCCTACACATTTAAAAGATTTTACGATAGAAAATTTATAGTCTATAAACGAATTTTATTGGCTAACTTTTATTATTTAAGTTCTTGTATTTTCATGTCAGCAATTGAAAGCTCCATTTTTCTTATTATGTAATAAAATATTTTCTTCTTTGCACTGCTACTGCTTAATGTATATTGGCTGCGGAACTGATCAAGTCATAAATGGTAATTTTTATCATTAAAAATTTTATGGTAATCCCTATTTTTATGTTAAAAGTTTAAATTTTGATATAAATAACCAGAGAATGTTATAAAGATCGTTATCTTTTTGACTTTGAAATTCAAAGATTAATTTTCAGACAATGGTTGTGTATTCACCAAAGTACTTTTAACACGAAGGAGGTAACGCAAGCAAAATGCAAGTATTCCATTCATGGAATGTTTGATTAAATCCATTTTGATTAAATTTGTAGCATTCACAATGGTAATGTTTAAAAAGGCGGAGGCGCAAAAATGAAAATCAAATAACGAAAATTATTGGTGAATGGTAAAACAATTAAATTATAATTATAAATTATTATAAAGAACAATAATTGAAAAAGAAATAAAATTAAGAGACAAAAAACTAACAAGACAAGGAAGAGGCGGTATCAATATGATGGACTGACGCGAAAAGGACAATGCAGACAGCTAATCGGAATTGTTAGCCGCGATATAAACGAATGAAACGCACAAAGAACAGTAAGTTCAGTTAATGATACAAAACATCATAATCAGAATCTCACAATAAAATTTTGAAAGTTTGTAGAATTCTAACTAAGAAATATTAAAATTCTAATACTTAAAACTAAAACTATGCAAACCTGAAATATTAGAATAAAACCGTACCAACCAATTACATATTACCCATTAAAATAAATTGAAATAATCTTCAACTTTGTAAGTAACGTAACTTTAAAAATTTGCACCTTACAACTTTAGCACTTAAAAGTTAACGTGGAAGATTCTGAAAATTTCTTTTCTTTCATCATAGTGTAGAATATAAATATAGACTATTAAGTTTGAATCTAGTTAACCTTGAACATATGAACATCTAGACATCTGAAAAGTAATAAAATCGATGTCTAAAATCCGGAATGGAAAACAATATTCTAGTTTCATACCAGATGTGTCCATGTCACATTGTCACTATTTTACAGCAAACAATAAAAAAAAATCATAAATGTACCCTACAAAAATCGAACTGTAATCAACTTATTTTGGATTTACTGAGTTCAGTACAGCGTAAGCCAAAAACTTAACAGTATTATAAGCTTTGCGAATTTACCTCGTCTAGTTTACATTAAAGTAAACATATATAACGAGACCTATATAAAAAAAGACTTGTAGTTTCTAAGAGGTTAAGAGTGATAAAATTAATTCGCTGTCTTTTCCTGATGATGTGCCGGAAAAACTTTTCATTGCCCATAAAGAAAGAACAGGACAAAAATCCATTTTTGCCGACTGATAGTAAAAGTTTAATCTTATCAATGATCACTAAAGCTCCTATGTAGTAAAAATGATATTTTGCTGCCTAGTCAGTAAAAGTGACACTTTAGTGTGTTAAAATACCACGTTTACTGACTTGGCATTGAGAGCAAGTTCTATAAAAAAAATAGTGTTAATTAATCTTAATTTAACAATCGACGAAACATTATTTGTTAATACGGCAAAACGCAGACTTACTGAATGGCTAGATGCACAGACTGCACAGTTTAAATTAAATTAAAACACTGCCTTTTGTATGGTCCTGTGCAGCAGCCTCCACATAGGTGACATAGGGTGGTGCAACTTAACGTGGTGTAATTATTTATAACCAGAGAATATTTTGCCATGAAGCAAATAAAATAATGCAAAGGAAAACTTGAAGAATAAAATGATGAATAACTTGTAAGTCATAGTGTTGAAGTGAAGGCGAGTCAAGAGAAGTCGCACTCGGCTCAAAGTAATTCTTTGATTCGAATGACGCGTCTCATCTCGGCCGCTACTTTATAGCAACAGGCAATTATAAATATTGTTTCTGTTTAGTTGAGTGTATCATCTTATTTAGATAAATACTTTGAATTTCATTAAAATAACTAATAAATCTTACTTATTATGGTGTATGGAATATTTATAATTATTAGTTAAGAACAAACCCCATTTTAAATAAATAGATGTAATACTTCAATTATTCTTCAAAGTTTCCAAATATTGAAAAAATACTAAATACTGCCTAAACACTTAAATACATCACTAACTTTTTTATACTGAGTTACAGTGCAGTGGTTTGAAGTTCGAACATATACAGGCATATATTTGCTGAATATCGCTGCAAGCCACTATTTATGGTCAGATTTCGATTAACCAGAAACCTGATAAAATGGTTTTTTTCTAATTTGCGCTTGTAATACGTTTATTAACGTCTATCAGTAGGAGTCGTTTATGGCTATCTATAAAAAGTACACTGTACTTTAATGAATTATAGGGTTATTTAGTTTTTAAGGGTTGGATGGGTAATGCGTGGAATGTGACAACTTCAAACTGCAAGTATCTGTCAAAATTGTCAACCTCCGATAAATTTTTAATTAATACCGTTGAATTGGTTCGCTGTTTGTTGATTGTTACTTACATGAAATTTCACTTGAAGTTATGGTCTATTTTTACTTGGAAAGAAGGTTAGGTTTTGGATATTCCTAATTAGTAACATAAACAAGTCTCGTACCTACATCAAATCTGCTTGGACAAATCAGTAAGTCCAATTCATGTTTGTAATTTTATGGTACTATAAACAAGACACGTATCATCGATTTAATCATCTTTGCTTTTTTTCGCGAATTTCGGGCGGAGTGCAAATTAAGCTGTCTTCGCTCATATTTTATTTATTTGTAACACTAATAAAGTAACAAAAGTAATAACTAATTTATTTGAAGTGACGGATGATGACAAATGATTCAAAAACTCAAGTGGGCGCCGAGTGTTACCAACTGTTACCAACTAACACAAAATTCTCTAGACAACCAAAATATTTTTTTTTATATTAAAATAAGAAAAAAGGGGGCACAAATTAGAAAAAATAGCATAAAATACTCGTTTTATCAGGGCATTGGCGCACTCATCCCATAGAAAAACTCGCCTGCGGCTCGTTTTCTAACTTGGGATTCGTGCACCAAATCAACTCTTATAAAACTTGTTCTTTAATATACTATATAAGTACTACAAAACAGTCTGAGTGTAGTTTTTTACGCCAACTTTAATGTCAGCGATGGTCAACCTTTTTATCTTAAATAGAGAGATGACCTTTTTTTGTTTAATCTAGTAGACACTATTTTTCTAAATTTAATTATGAGTTGCAAATTATGATTGTAATATTTCTTTGAAAAAAAAATTAAAACGGTTGTATCGGGAGTTAATTAGACTTTCACGAAATCTTCTAGTGTGCCATGGAAAACAATAACAACTGTGTAGTTTTTATTGATGAAAAAAGATACAATTTTATTAATACATGCACTAGAAAAACTTTTCCTTGTTTAAACATTCAGATTCTGTGTTAGTTTTATTTTTGTAAATACGTTTTTATAACATTTAACGTTATTATAAGTTACTTTCTAAATAATGTTTTAGTTTTGTTAGACATTTTGTTTTTTTTGTTTAATTAATAAAATAGTATCTTTATTGAAATAAAAACTACATAGTTATCATTGTTTTCCAACCATGATAACAAAAGCTACGTCTTTATTTAAGAAAAAAAGTTGCAAATTATCGCTGACATTAATGTTGGCGTAGAAAAGAAATATACTCAGGCTGTTTTGTAGTACATATAGAACCATTTTATCTGGTTTTTGGTTCATCAAAATCACGCCATAAATAGTGGCGTTACGACCTACGGCTTTTTTTGGAAAACAGCCTGCATATACAAATAAAGGTTGATTTTTTATTTTATGAATAAATTAATGTTTTACATTAAATCATATTTAGAATGCAAATTCATAAAGAAAAATGTATCACCCCGGCTGGGGATCGAACCCAAGACCTTCTGCTATCTAGGTGGCATCTCTACCTCTCAGCTATCCGAGGCAACTTTTAACAGAGTGACAATTTTCTATATGAATTAGATATTTTTCAAACATACAAAGTAACTAGATTATTTTTTGATTTTATTAATGAAGATTGACATTTCACCGACGACAACATCAATATTCAAAGTATCTATGTACATTATTTTTTTAATCACCCAAATTAATTATATAAATTTTAGATAAAGATTAATTTTTTATTTTGTGAATTAATGTTTTACATTAAATTATATTTATAATGCAAATTCATAGAGAAAAATGTATACAAGGTGTAACTAAATATAACTAGAAACCTCGTAATAAGGGGTAGCTGTAATAATTTGGAACATATCAACATGTGATCGTTCCTGCTACTTTTTGAGAAAATCGCATTTTAAACTTTAAGTACGCCCGTTGTACTCAGATTACATTAAAAATACTAAATAAGCAAAAAAACGAATTTTTTAATCAAGATAAAAATTATAAAATTCGTACAAAGTTAGGTTGAATTATGTCACAAACAACCCATATAAATATAAATAATAAATCAATATAACCGATTTTTATACAATTATTAAACTACTACAATCAAATAGAATCAATGAACGAGCTTTATTAAAAAACAGAAATAGCAGTTTATTTCATCACATAACCTAAAAAAATGAGGTGAAAAAACCTTTATACAGTTAAAAGGTGACGTGAGATTCTATGTATTGAAGGATGTTATGTATTTTCTCTTCGTGTTGTAAGTAACTTGGACTCGATAATACGATAAACTATTCCTACAAGGAATTGTTAGAGATAACCATAACCAATAAATTAGTTTAGAAGTGCATCGTGGTAAAATAGCGACTAAAGACCAACAAGTTGGGTTTGTGTGACTAAAGACTATCACCTTCGTGAAACAAACTAGATCACCAGCAACGAATTAACTTTATTCACAAAAAAATCTCATAAAGCGGAAAGTTACTAAAGCTTCTCATGTGAATGAAATACTACTAGAAAGATAGCTTATGTTCAACTGAACAACAAAAGAGAGAAAATAATTATCTTATCAAAAGTTTCTAGAAAATAGTGATAAATCCGAATTTTGCCAATTAGGAATCATGGACAAAAACATAACCAAATAAGGAGTAACCAATAAACAGGTGTGTGCCCACAAACACAGATATATTAGGACTGACAAAACTCATAATTACATAATGGAGAAAAGCCTCTTAGGAAGAAGAAATTTTGGTTAAACGCTAAAGTGAAATTGAACTGACGAAAAGTAGAAAACAAATTGTAACACTATTCAAAGAACAGTTGACTATATTTGTCAAAGTTTGTTTTAACTGAAAATAACAAGGTAGGCTATGGAAACAATTAATTTATTTTTTATTACTATTCACTGAAAAAAAGTTTAGTTGGCTGGTTAAAATTTATTTAACTCAACGAAACATTGAGAAACAACGAAACATAGAGCAAACCTAAGATTTTACTTGAATTAACTAAATATTTAGTTGATTTATAGTTATTTGTTTCATTAGTACAAAAAATGCATGTTTTTGGGACGAATAATAACGCATTTTTTGTACGAATTAAACATACTATTTTTTCTCCAACCGCTTACTTTTAACTAGCAAACTCTGTGAGAGGACTGTTTAGAATAAACAACATGACGTTAAAGTACTTTTTATTTTGCCTGCCCCCTCCCTCCCGCACAAGCTTATAGCTTCTGGGGCCTGGTTTCCAGGCTATGGGTTGTAGCAATTATTATTATTATTATTTACTGCAATTCTAATATGTGTAAAAAGTGGCAATTTGAATATTAAGAATTAATATCATTAAGAAATACTCACAAATGTAAAATCTCACTCCCATTTCGTCGAAAATTCGAAGAAATTTCGACAGGCGTTGTCTAGCATATATGAGTTTACAGTTAAATATAATTAGAGGTTAGGATTGGTTTTTGTTTTTGCGATGTCTCGTCGTTTCGACGTTCCGAGCAGCATCTAAAATTTTAATAAAAAACGTCGAATTTTTTTTATGTCTTTAATTAATTTAATATTTTAATAGAAAAGATAAATGATTATTATTTAAATAAGAATTTCTACTTATTACTTCGAATTATAGCTATAAAAGAAAATCTTATAGAGCACCGCGGAAAATAGTTTATACATAATCTCATACTACTTTTTGTATTGTACAAAAAGTGATTACTTTTTGTACAATTGCTATGGTAACGAGTAACAGTTCCTAAATGGTCTACTTTTTATACAAAATAATTTGATGTTATAGTGTCATATTCGTGCGGTTGGAGAAAAAATAAATTTTAACTGCGCCAACTAAACTTTTTTTTCAGTGTTCAAATGAGTCATAGCAAAGCCGAAATAGTTATTTATTTCATACTGTATCGTATTATCCATGTTTACGGTAGCGATTATAGTCCAGAAAATTCGATTTTACGGTCTAGTATGACTGTAAAATTTTTTACCGGACTCAAATAAAATAAATCAACTGAACAATGCTTTAGTATTCAGTTACCATGGGCACTTGTTCTATGTTTTGAATTCGACTAATAGTTACCACAGATGCTAGTTGTTCAGAAATGTCCATATTTTAAATTTGGAAATTTATTTTATATAATTTTTTAAATTAAACCAATAATTGCAGTATGAAATAAAACGCATTACGTCATACGCCCTGGAAATGTTCTTACAGTCTCATTTCAATTTTCCGGACTCAGCTCCTTCGTCGCCTTGTACGTAACATCTCACTCGACTGTAAAATTCCATTTCCAGGACTTATAACGTAATAACTAATACGTTGTAAGTCCTGGAAATGGAACTTTACAGTCGAGTAAGATGTTACGGAGAAGGCGACGAAGGAACCGAGTCCTAACCGAAGAACAAGACCGTAAGAATATTTCCAGGGCGTATGACATAATGTGTTTTATTTCATACTGCAATTATTGGATTATTGGTTTAATTAGAAAAAAATTACATAAAATAAATTTCCGAATTTAAAATATGGACATACAAATTATCCGAAAACCAATTTAAACATCCAAAAATGAATGAGTGCAACAAGGAAGACATAAGCAATATGGGTAGCACAACAAAGATAGAATGCAATCATGGTTAGGTAAATTTCTAAACTAAAGATTTCACTCCAATAACAAGCAAGCAAGCAAAAACATATGTAATAAATATTTTATCTGTCATTGCTTGTTATTGGAGAGAAATCCTTAGTTTAAAATTTTACCTAGCCATGATTGCATTCTATCTTTGTTGTGCTACCCATATTGTTTATGTCTTCCTTGTTACACTCATTAATATTGGTATGTTTAGACCGATTTTCAGATAATCTGTATATGCAAAAACAAGCATATATGGCAACTATTCGTCGAATTCAAAACATAGAAATCTTTAAAGAACGAGTGTCCATTCTAACTGCATACTAAATCATTGTTTAGTTAATTTATTTTATTTAAATCCGGTCAAATGTTTTACAGCCATACCAGACCGTAAAACCGAGTTTTCTGGACTGTAATGGCTAACGTAAACATGGATAATATGATACAGTATGTAATAATAGTATCGTACATGTTAAATGAGTAAAATACACCTTTACAAGCCAAACGATATTGTTTGACTGAGTCGGTACGTCGGTTATTATAAGAATTGCTGCTTGCAAAATGTACGACTATAAAGGTTCTATGACTTTCTTTCGTGTAACTAACCCTTCCAGTGATATAACAGTCTGAAAGTACTACGGGTTGTTGACAAAGCTGTATAAAAACCAAAGATGTCAGGACTATATTTCCTAACACCTATTCCTCGTTCCAAGTTACATTTTCAACAATTTCAAATAAGTTAGAAAAATCTCTAATGAATACAGACAGTAGAGTTTCAAATTGTATTTTAACGACATAATATTGGTACGTCACCATTGTGTAATATAAATCAAAAGTTATATTATTTCCGAAATCCACAATGGTCTTTTAATCAATTCTCATAGGCAAAGTCAAATGGATTAATAAAGTGATAAAATGAGGCAAAACATAGTATTGCAAAATATCAGATAAGATAAAGATTTCGAAAATTAAATAGACAACAATCGATGAATATATATTTTTAGTTTCATTAACAGATTAAGTTTAAATAAATCAGTTTATTGTATCTGATTACTAGGATACATGTGGAGGCCGGCGCAGGTGGGTGCTCATTGATGAATTGATGAAAGATCGTGATCGAACTTACACTTGTTTGTACTATTTAGGTTTTTTAACACAGCCGAATTTTAGAGCATGTAGATCGTCAGAAACGTCGAAGGCTCGTCTAAAGAATGGTGCAAAACCACTATTTCCGTGTCTTACCTCAATTTGTTTATAAGTAGTAATTTTCTTTCATAGTTTCATTCCTGTAAAGATATCTTGATCCTATTCAATTGCATTACTGTGACATTTTTCAGAATTCTTGATTGAAATACAGTAACGTGTCAAAAATGCACTTGGAAAATGTTCATACATAATAAATTATAGGTGGTTCTCCATTGATTGCAATAATTTACTAACAGAATAAGAAGCTCGATGCAAAATTAAAATCGTGCTGAATAGATTTCAGTTTGATCAGCCTCATTTACATGTTAGAAATCCTGAGAATGGCTGATTTCATTCTGTCCATGTTTCTGTAGCGGGCAGAATTTATTCCTAGATTTATAACGTTTATGCTATGTCAGAAGATCATCTTGGTTAGATGTCAAAAAATCAAAATGAATTTTGAAGAAGTAAGATATTCTGGAATCCAATAGGACCAGTTTAGTGCTAATATTCCTCGATGGGTCAGGCATGCCTAAAACAGAATGACACTACGCTTTGAACGGACATCACATAGTTATGAAAATTTAAAAAAGTTACAGGAAGTCAGTTGAATTTATTATAGCTATTTACGTGCCAAGCTTTGTAAATTATTCTTTACGGGCGAGCTGGAAAGTTTGTGGGGCGAGCGACCAAGGAGCGAGCCTCCATAATCCAGCGAGCCCAGTAACGATTAATTGCAAAGCGTGTCGCGTACAAACTTTTATTTCCACCTTCATCGGCATTTTTTTATGAATTGTATATTTTTTATAAAAAGACATTTTGGAATCAAAGGCGGTAGCACAATTTATAGCTAGGTGTTGCCATGGTGTTGTGGTTAAGCAACACACTAGTTGCCATAGCTTTTTGTTGATGAGCATTGTAAAATTTTACACGTCTCTTTTAGGAGCCCGTAAAGTTTTATAGGGCTGTGGCTGTAATTACCCATTTACTTAGTTACATAAAGGCCTGTAAAGTGGCATTTACATAGAAGGGGTAAATAAAATAAATGACGTGTCTAATTTTTTCGATCAACTTCTGAAAATGCTCGGCATGCACCTCTAGTGTGTGAAACTATGCTAAAATAGAAAACCCTCCAGAATAAAACATCTTTGCATGAGTTTTTTTCTATTCCCTGATTTTAGCCAGAAATGTTTTTTCTATTTTTGTATACCTACCTAAAATGTAAGTAGAGTCCCGCTATTCCGAACTAATTGGGACCGAATACTGTTCGGTTTAGCGGGAATTCGGAATAGGCGGATTTCATGAATAATATCAACGTATATTGACTTGTTAAGGCATAAATTAAGTGCGGGGACATCTGCTAGTGTCAGCTCTATACAGCGTTGATCGGCTCGTGGTGAACGAGCGTACGAATGTACGTTTTTTCACGAACGTCTTTTTAATTTCTCCTGTTTTTAAGTTAAAAAAATCGGTATTTTTCTGAACTCTGTTGTTCGGAATAGGTGGATTTTCGGAATAGCGGGGTTCGAAATAGCGGATTATACTGTACTTCTTTAAAATCACTTTCTTCAAGTTTTACAACAGTACACTTCAAAGCTAAAATGCTTGCAATTGAGGTTAATAAATAAATAAATAAATTAATTAATTAATTTCTTTCTTTCTTTCTTTTTCGGTGAGGAATTGGGATGGCGGAACATCCTTCGTACCTCATGGCACCGGTTACTATGATCAAGTTTTACAACAGTACACTTCAAAGCTAAAATGCTTGCAATTGAGGTTAATAAATTAATTAATTAATCATTAATTAATTAATTTATTTATTTATTTATTTCTTTTTCGGTGAGGAATTGGGATGGCGGAACATCCTTCGTACCTCATGGCACCGGTTACTATGATCATTTGGCAGACCCAACTAGAATTTAGCCGAATATAGGAGAATTCCATCCCAGTAGAGCTTTTTATCGTGTCAAACATCGCATTAACACAGGACCTACAGTTTTACTTCCTATCCAAGAAGAAGGAATGTTTTTAATTTTTCTCCACTATGAAAAATGACCAGCTTGGTCGGCAATCGAACCTGCTAACCGCCTAATTAATTATTTTATATTATAACTTTATTTTATAACTTTTTAATAAATTTTTACTTTTTATAACAACATATTAAAATAATTGTAATATTCATTTATTGAAAGATTATATTATCATTTATTTAGAAAAAAAAAGTACAATGAGAAAAAATTTTAAATAAAGAAATAGCATAGCAGCGCTCAGATTGCGCGACGCTGGATGATTTCATTTTGGTGGTTACAGTTGTTGAATAGCCGTTTCGCTTTGCTATTATCACACGACCATTGCGTGGAGGCTACTCGTCGTGCAGATTATAGTCGGATTGATTAGTCTTATACATATTATAATGTTTAATGTGTTTTTGGTGCATCTGAAACCTATTAATAACTATGCAAAAACATACGCCAGTTGAACGCAAGTTTTGTGCTTTTCGATGTTTTCAGGTTTATTAATCGGTTACATGCCTAAATATCACAATCATAATGTCGCACGATATGATACGAATATATCATGGTCAAAATAACACATTCTAATATATCGCATGCAAAAACATTCTAAGAACAGCATATCTTATAAAAAAATATCCCTATTATGTTGAAAATATAATATTTAATTTGAAAACCTTTATAGCATGGTTTAATAGACATTTCTTTATCCATAAAAAAGAACTCCGGCAGTATGCCGCTCCGCCGTCTTTTTTTTGGATAAAAAATGCCATTTACCCACGTTTAAAAAGTTTTCAAATGAGGCAGTTCTTTGTGACGATATCTCTTGGACTAACACCTTGTTGCATTAAACTAACCCAACATTGCAATTAAATACGAGTATATGTATGTTATCTCTCGATATTACAGTACAAAGTAGTTCTTACTAATTTATATTCTCGTGTGACATTGTGTTCTTCGGGTATTTTTTATTATCGTATTGTGTAAAATATATGATTATATTATTCATATTTTTTTACAACCATCATTTTTCACCTGATATTTTGTTCGTTGGATATTTTATTATTATATTTTATTATGTAAAATGATTAAATCTATTATTATTTAATACATTATTGATATTTTCTTACTACGAAATTTTTTCATGAAATATTTTATTTCTGGACAATTTTTTTATGATATTGTACTCTGTGTAAAATATTATATTATTCATATTTTCTTAGTAGAATATTTTTTCATGTGATATTTTATTCTTACGATGTTTTTATTATATAGTATGAGCAAAAAGCAACTCCATCAAAGATGTTTTTGGAATTTTGAACTCATATGTATTATAACACCAGAAAATTATACAAAATAATCAGAATCATTTGAGAGTGACAGTTGTTATAATCTCCTTGTATTATAATATATATGAGCTCAAAATTCCAAAGACACTAATTCTTCTAATACTTTTTGCTTAAACTATATTTTATTACTAGGGTATTTTTCATGTGATTTTTGTTCGTGGAATATTTTTTATTATGATATTTTAACCGTGATCTTTCGTCTGATGATATTACCACTGTGATATTTAGATGTGATACCTGCTAATCTGGCACCTAATTAATGCTTCCAGAACTAAAGTATCTGATAATTAGTTTTATGGTTTCTAAATCAATTTTTACTTTTTATAACAGCAGATTAAAATAATTGTTATAATCATTTATTAAAAGAAGATTGTCTTTTGCTACTTGTTTTCTAAATTTTTTATATGGGGGACCCTAGTTTCTTATGGTGAATTTGGAAAGATAATGAAATTTAAGACCGACTATGCTAAAAAAAACTATGATACTATATTAAGAAATTTCCGAGATAATTGCGTTTAAACTTTTGAAACAAAAATCAAATAACAATCAAGAGTTATTGATATGATTAAATAACAATCGCCAGCCTCGGTGGATTGGTGGTTTGATCCCGGGTCGAGCTGATAATTTTTCATAGCGGAGAAAAACTAAAAACCATGCCTTCTTCTCGTATAGGAAGTAAAACTGTAGGTCCCGTGTCACTGCGATGTTTGGAACGATAGAAATCCACTTCCCCCAGACTCGGCTATATTCTAGTAAGGTCGGCCAAATGATCATAGCAATCGATGCCATGAGGTACGAAGGATGCTCCGCCATCCTGATTGCTCGCCCAAAAATAAATAAATAGATAAGTAACAATCAAGAGTTCCAAGGTTTTGACGTCAAAATTTCATTTTGTTAACATTTCTATACTTACTAAGTTTTGTTACATAAGAAAATACAGACATGTATTCCTTCTTAAGCTCATTTTTGTTCTTATAACTGCTTTCTTTAACGTTTTCGTGAGAATTACCAGATTTTATTAAATATTTTCACATGCGCCACTGACAAATTACGAATTTTAAATTTCAAAATGACATTTCTTTTCTCAACCATTATAACATATGATCAATTGCTTCCCACTTTTCAAAAATAGTTTCCAGTATTAATATTAATTTATAGGTAATATCCCAAGCAGCATTTTTAGTCGTCGCTACGTACCAGCAACTACCGGTGGAACTATTAAGTTTTAGCCACTAGTCACAAGCACGTAATTGCTACGGTTTTGTTACGTGCCTGGAACCAAAATGGGGAACAATTTTTGGGTAGCAGGTACGTGGCGGCGTAGTAATTGCTACTTTCGTGGAACTTCTTTTCTCTTTGACACATCATGTCGCGTGGTTGCTCTCTCTTGCTCTTGCAACTTAACAAATATTCTATCATTTTCTATACTATATAATGCTGGATCGTGTCACAAAATGAATTACCAGTTTATTTGTAATACGTATTTAATACAAAGAGCGATGAAATGTTTGATTATTTTGTCATTCCAGTACACCAAAATTATAAACCATTGCAACTTTTCTCTTAAATATGATGATGATAGATCGAAAAATAACAACTTTAAATTCTTTAAATATATTTTTTAGTAAAAAAATGTCTTTAATAAAACATGATAAATATACACGAAATACTTATAAGTTGATACACATGATAGAAACCATTTTTATATTATTCCTGTTATGTTCTTTTATGTGTTTAAATAAAAGATACTCAATTATTGTCATTAATTAACTTTATTAATATTGAGTGAGCAGGGCGAATTTCATACACAATGCATAGACTGTAGAAGACGTGTATCCTGCAAGCCGGCTCGAGTGTTACTGACGCTCGCCCAGGGAACGGGCCAGGATTGGTTAGTTACATCACTACAAATAAATGTTGCCAACTTCAAGCTATATACATAACAATCCCTAAGGCACAATTTGGCACCAATTTGTTATTTTTATTGAAGGTTATATAGTAAAACATCTATTAACAATCATAACAAATTGCAAATTGATTAATGATTATTGATTAATCCAACATTTTACAAGTAAATATGGAGATGGAGTAGTTTACGAAAAATTACTTTAATGTGATTCTCCTGGGTAGCAAAAACGTAAGTGTTACATTCAATACTACTGTAAGGTTTTAAAAACTTTAAAGTAGCTTCGGGCAAGTTACTGCTACAATCATAATACCCTTTTGAAGTTGCAACGACTTTAAAGTAAGTATACTAAGTGGCAATACCGTTCCACATACTTTAATAGTTACTCAGAAGTAATGAAACTACATAGTTCCAATAAATAGTAGAAACAACTACACAATTACTAAAATATTCCGAATTGAAGAAATTAAACCTATAAAGTCATAAATTTAGTTGCAGTTACGTAACAACTACTCAATCAAGGTTCCGATCTCAGTTACTGCTACTTAAATGCTGCTTGGGATTAGAGTTCCTGACTGAAAACTTAAAAACTGTGTTATTTAATAGTTAGGATACGGATGTCAAAAACTCTTTTCTGTCTTTTTACTTTAGTGAAAACATTCAGCAGCTGTCAGTTATAAATTTTAGGTTATGCTGTCATGTTTATTTTTATGAATGTAAAAACTTTCAATGTGCACATTATTATTTATTTACTGTTTGTAGAGAATTTTTAAAACTACTATAGTACATATTACAATTTTATATCTAATAATTTACAGCAGCTTTTAATAAAGTATTAATTGTACCGAATTTCAAATTTATATATTTGTCATATTGACAGTGTAATTTATTTTTCATGATTATCAACCTTCTAATAAATAGTTTCAAAATATGAAATGTCACTAGGAAAGCTTGATATGCGTAACTTAACTTTAAATAACACAGAGCTCAGTTCATATTTAGGAACTCTAGGTAATATTAGTAAACCTGCTAGACAAAATAGATTATGTCAACAAAATGTCTCCCCGTTTGAAGCACGCATATCTGTGAAACTTTTCGATACTGTGAGGTTTCACTGAACTTGTTCACTACTTTATTACATCACATGGTGTATACATGGTTTATTAATATCTTAGAACTTGTAAACTGAAACTTTAAACTTCAAAATTCAAAAAGCACGAAACTTTAAAAAGTGTCGGAAAGTATGTAATTTTAAACATCTCAAAATAATTATGTCATTAAATCGTTTTGTTCTGCAAACATCTCGTCAATCATAATTATTTCTTGAAATACCAGAGTTCTATGTATGTTAGATTCTGTGAAAGCGCAGTAACTAGAATGAAACAAAGAAAGAATATGAAAGTCACATCCAGAATTAAAAAACGTTTCAGCTAACGCAGATTCAGATTTCAGACGGAATCAGCAAAACCTGCAAATTTGAATTATAGTTATACACGCTGCTAATTACTACAAAAATATTTTTCAATATTTACATTTACATAAACATCTTGTGGGCAAACCAATAAAATTGGTTCACACTGGCGTCTAGAACTGGATTTACTTTTGTTTACATCTCTATGGTTTGAACGTACTCAAGCGGCTTCAAAACATTGTATAGGTTGGCTTAAGGAACGCCGAATCCTTCTTTGCTTCAACGTCCATGGTATTTATAAATCCAAGGTAATGGTAATGTGCAATTTAGCACATTAAACAGCAAAAAAGTGTATAAAATCACTGCAATCAGAACATTTACTTTCAAAAGAAATGAAAAATGTATCTAGTCCGTATTGAAAAGTTTTAGGCTATTGATGAACTTATTACCGAGACGTTGTTAAATAAAAATCTAATATCGTAGCAATGTAGAGATAAAGTTGCTCGATGAAGTTGATGTTTTAATTAGTTTCATAAGTAGCAAACGTGTTTCTTAAATACCTTTCCACATAAATGCACTAATTGATTGAAAAATGTCAGTTCTATAGGCAAACAAGAAAATGAAAATCTGCGTCACAGAAATTACGAGGGCATTTTTTTGCAGTTTGTTGAGAATTATTTGCATCTCATTGATGCACATTATTGCACGGTTATCAATAAAATCCAAGATAGGAAGTAAGATTTCCCACTGTGCGTCGTAACGTCTTTTTTGTGTAAGGTGCTCGGGCTTGTTAAAGGCATAGTATATTCTTGGATGAGCCGAATTTAATAGTATTCAACGGCGCCCCTTGCCCAAACTAGGTAACATTAGAAAATAAAAAAAATTTAAAAAAGCAATTACATGCCATTGACAATTAATGTTGTAAAATGTAATGTACTAATTTCAATTTTATTCACCTGATACCTGATACCTCACGTTATTGCCGCCCTAGTTGCGACTCTATAGGTAAAATCGACCTTGATTTCTAGTTATGTTTAAAACAATTCCTGAATGGACGGATAATAATTTAAAATTCACATACATAGCTACAGTCTCATACTTTGTAATAGTTATTTTATTGTTACTATTAAATTTATCTTATTTTTGTTCATTATGTTAATCGCAGTCCAATCTTATGGTTTTATATTAGAAGTAAAATTTAGAGGAAGTAAGAATTCATTGGCAAATAATTGAATTGATGTGAATTTGATTTAATTTTGTGTATTCTATAAAAATTCCTTATATAGTTAGTTAGCAGAGTTCTTACTAATTTGTGGAGTTTGTTCATCAAGTTAAACGTTTTAAATATATTTTTAAAAGTTTACCTTATTATAAGTTATGCTCTGTAAGAAATATCAAATTTCTTGTTTAGACAATTTAAATTCACTATCTGCCACAATTCATACAATTTTTTAAGGCGATTGTAGACGCTTATAGCTCTTTAAACGATCATCGCAAGCCACTCACGTACTAAATATATGTTGACTGCTTCTACTAACGGCTGTATATGAAACATCAGAAGAAAATAGACCGAGTTATTTGTATTTTTATAAAAATAAAGATGTTGTAATAACAAAATGATTAATAGAAAAAAATAGATAATTTGATAGTTAAGTTGTTATAGAGTTGGTAAAAGTTGTCAAACTGAACAAATTTGGAATAGTTGTGTAAATAAATAGCATTAAAAACCAAACTTAGATGTTAGATTAAAAAAACACTTAATTTCTAGACAAACTATATTTCATTGGACCGCATCAAATACTTACCTAATCTATAAACGTATAGGTAAATGCTCAATTGCAGAATTTTATGCAATTTTACCTATTCTAGATGTCGAGCCGTAGTCGCTTATATTTTTAATAGTGCCACACTTGGACTGCTCTTTATGTTTGTTAATTTCTCCTATACGATGATGATATTCTCGGTTACCGCCATTTGCACCCGAGTATCCTTCTTTGTTCGATTAGGTAACACACGGTAGGATAAACAAAGAGAAATTTATCATTTACTAAGATGTTTCTTTGAGAAATAAAATAAGAAATACATTACAATCAATTAATTTGAAATATGGTCGCCTCTTATTCTCTTAAGAGTGTGACTTGAGTATATATTTGAACATATTTATTTTCTTAAATTAATTTTTTAATTAATGAAAAAGTTGAATACCAGTTGGCTATAACGCTAACATTTAGTATAACTGAACGATTGTTTAAATTAATTATTTTTTGTTTTGTTGTTATGGCAAAGAATTCATTTATATTTGTAGTCACCAGTATTTAGTATTATTTTTATATTCCGTATTATCTTTGTTTTTTATGTATGTAATAAATACATACATACATAAATGTAGGTAACCAATTACCTGTGTTTATTTTTGTATTGGTTATTAATTGACCTTTTTAATGATATTTTTATGTCTCAAAGGTGTTCTTCATTTTGTGCTGTTAGGTTTAAAAATCTGCGCTAAAATTGATGCGGTACGCTTTATTGTTCTTTACTTAATTGAGTAGTAAACAAATGACGTGGCGTTTAATACTTTTTTAATTTTTGTTTCCTTTATTAACTATATCGATCTATGGGATGGTCTAGAGTCGCGTTAACCTGTTGTAATAAGGGATCAAAGTTAGAGACGAGCCGAGTGTGGGGTTATTTTGTTATTGGCTACGTTCTTAAAGGATTAAAGGTCTACCACTCTTTTAAAGTTTTGAAAAGTATATCCTACAATTAATCACTTGTGATCATTTTCAAACATTTTTAAACATAGTGCTATTCTTTGAATTTTATCTCCACTATGTAAGATAGCTGATTGACCCCATATATTACTACCCTTCTTCTAAATCTACGGAAAATCCAAAAGATGTTCCATAAATTATCCATAAATCTATAAATTAAGTTTGCTTAGAACCGGATGTACAAATTCCCTAGAACTTCAAATCTATTTTACTCTAGTCCATGCTTCTTATATTATCACAACGCGTTCACCGACTAAATATACACTTAAAGTTGTTGCATACAATACACACGAATGTGCATGTACACAGGATGCAATTAAATTGCATGCATTAATGTATACTATATGTTTCCTATCAACAGTATAAATAATTGCCTTAATAGTAAAGCTATAGAACAAAAAATTAAACACTGACCTACCGCAACAACTATCTTGCTTGAGAACGACTGGTCAGCAAGTAGATTCTTCTGGGTATGTACGATGGTTATTCTTATTACACAAAAATAAAATAATCGAATACACAAATAAATGTTCAAGAAAATTAATAACAACGAAATTATTTATTTTATTAACATAACTAAACACAAAACAGATAAAATTAGAAAAAAATATGACTATAACTTCAATTTTATTCTTAGAATCAAAGGGACTGATTTTTGAATGAATTTAATAATAATTGATAACCTGTCTTTTTGCTTCTAATTATATAACAATCTCAAATTTTAAAATTCTATGTTTTTAGATGAAGTTAATTTTTATTAAGTTGAATAATGATTTTACATTAAATAATATTTTGAATGCAAATTCATATAGAAAAATTTATCGACTCTGCTGGGACTCGAACCCAGGACCCTCCACTGTCTAGGTGGTATCTCTACCAACTCAGCTACAGAGAACTAAGTTAAATTATTTAGATTATACACTTTATTTAAATTTCATTTAATCACTTTGTTTTTATAATAAACACATGTATATTTTGGACGTTTACCATTAACCTTAAAGCTGTTTAGGTGACATAACCTAATTTATAATTTTTGATTTGACATAACCTTATAAATATTTATTTGGAAGTGCTAGGAACGTGCATGTTGTTCCTCTGGTGGTTTAGAGCTACTTAATTGTTAAAAAATGGATTCCCTTTATTTTGAAAAACAAATGAACTTTTTCATTAAACAAAAGTATTATGACATTCCAATTTTCACTTAACCCAAATGTAATTTATAAATACAATAACCATCTATGCTACCCTATAGGAAATACAATCCAGATTCCGACCTAGAGTGAAGTATTACTCCTGCACCTACTCTATGCTAAGTTTCATGAAATTCTGCAAGGAAGTCTTCTCACACTGTCTCAAGATTGACAAAAGTACCCAAAAACCTTTTTGACTTTATGAAAATTTTATGAAACGACGCATGGTGTAGATGCAGATGCAGTACTGCACTTCTGGCAACAAAAAAAAGTCACTTTCTATACCAGAATAAAATTTCGAAGTAAAGATTGTGGGGTGACTTTTAACAAAAATAAAAGTAAACGAACTAATGTGCGTCGGGGTTCGCATTTCGTACAGGTTTGTACTTATTTTGTTAAAGGATGCCTAGAAACCTTATTCATTTTTTATATTTAATGAAAGGGCACTCTACAATCTTCTTCAGTTCCAATATTAATTTGGTACACCAGGTGGCTCTTTCTCAATGTTAGAGTGAAGTAATTCTCCCGCACCTACTCCATCCCAAGTTTCATTCAATTCTATTGGTGAGTTCTCTCATACCGCCTCATTTTGCGTTCTCAGATTATCAGGGTACCGAAAAACTTTGAACGAATGGAATGAGATAACCTCCTAATAGAATTTCATTAGATTTGACATAAAGTAGGTGCAGGGACAGTACTTTTTACTATTAACGTAAATAATTTTCAACTTCACTATCAAATAGTGTACTTTTGCCAGAGAATGGTAATGTATACTAAAATCGTAACTATTTCCAAAAAGGGCATAAATTAATTTCTTTGTCGACTGGTTTCTCTTAAGCGTTAAGATTATTCAACACCGGAGCGAGATTTATAAGCAAACAATCCACACTAATCTGACTAATTTTTCCCAAAACGTGCCTGAGGCTTCGAAGGGTCAACTTCAGGTTGACGTAATTTATACTGATTTTACCAAGTACAGTTGCAGTACCACAAGAGAATGTGCTAGTCCCCACATTCTTCAATAATATTGTGGATTCCATTGAATCGTCCTGCAAATTGCTGTTCGCTGAAAACTTGAAATTATATGCTACAATAATGATCTTATTGATTGTCATGGTTCACAGGACGATCTAAACAAAATGTATCAATGATTAATTGATAATAATTTAAGGTTCAGATGTCAATATATCTATATGTTGTATAGTACCTATATGTATGTAAACGCAATCAAATCAACTACCATTACGCAATGTACCCCACAACACTAAAACGTACTGAAGTTTGTCAGGATATAAATGTTATCTTTACTTCATACCTGAATCAAAACTGAAACAACTAAAATTTGTTAACGCGTAATTCGCAAACGCTGGACGCTTCACAAACATAATGCTAGTTTAATACACTAATTAGAAATAAATAGGAAGGTACATGAGAGTGTTCTTTTAGAATCCACATTATCTGTATCTTCATATAAAATTTGGTGATTTTAAATTATAAAACTCCATTTCTGATAAACAATATTTTAATGTAGTAGGTATCTATATATTTAAAACACAAGGCTTATTTTTGTTCCAGTTCGTTTGAGAGATCCACCCGGCCGATTTACGCGCATCTTTTTTAAATTAAAGCTTTCGCTGTGTAGATTAGTAAACATTACTTAATTTTTTATATATTTTCAATGTTTATATTTTTAATGTAAAAAACTCAACTCAAACTTAATTTGAGACGGGCGAATCGGACATTCACTAGGGGCTCCCTCTCACCTTCCACGGTGGCGAGTTTCTTAAGTACTCTTCGCTTAATATAAATGGAGATGCAGCCGTCCACTTCCATCATTAATAAGCGTAGAGAAAATGCGCATAGTTGAAAATTATGAACAGACGAATTATACAAATAATAGCTGATGGCAATTGCTTATTCAGAGTAGTTTCATGTTGTTTGTATAAAAGGCAGGAAATTTGCCAACACTATGTTTATGTCATGTTTTTGAAATATGTACTAATAGACGTTTTCAAGAATGTTTTAAACAAGATCCATTTTATATTTTATTCTTATCATTTCGTAAGGTAGAATTTCCGTATGTACAAGTTTGTATTTATGTAGAATAAACCATCGGGGTGGGGTAAGCCAGAGAGGAATATACGTCGGAAGAGAGGAGGATAAGCTGGAAGAGAGGAGTACTAGGCTTAGAATTTTCAACTGGTTATGTTTGGTTACGTTTATTTAAATAATCACTTATGAAAATCCAAAGGATTGTAATCCAGGGGCGGATCCAGATAATTATTTGGGGGGGGGGGAATTTTTGGAAAAATAATTTTTTTAATACATAATAGTTAACCAAACATTATTTGCTTCTATCCTATGTATACTTATTTATACATGTTGGGGGGGGGGGGATTTCCCCCATTTCCACCCCTCGTGAATCCGCGCCTGTGTAATCACACATCGAATGTTGTACATAGGGAAATCCTTCAATGCTTTTGACCGTCATGTCTTGACGAGGTTTTCCTAATATACTATAATTTGTATATTAATTTCAGATAAACGTAAATTCGACTTTTAATATTTTTTATAAATTAGCAAACTCTCATCAGTATTATGTTCCTGATCTTCCTAAACAGTTAAATTTTAGAATTCTTGATGTAGAACAAGACAGTGGCGTATCCAGAAATTAGACTTGGGCGGCTTATTGTTTTCAGTATGTGATGAAGGATACCTTTTAACTTAAATTATTCACACTGACTTTAATACAACAATTTAATATTTCTTATTTTTTTAATTTACTGCAGTGAATGAATAAATAACATTTGAAAATCATACTCAATCAGTCGCAAATCGCTGAAGATTTTTTTAATAAAATGAATTATAGGTACTAAGAATAACCGATCATAAGTGCATAGAATACAGTTATACAATTTCCACTAGAATTTGGTTTAAGTCGAACAGATATTCTCGATTAACGTTACCAAACTTTACTAATATTTTGTTTTCGAACTTAAAAGAGTGTTTTCTAAAAAATTAAATGTGACCTCCACCATATTTGAATATTTTAAAATGTGAGGATTGTAATAAAAAAATAACATAACTTTATTTAAAAAATAAAACTGCATCTATTTTGGCCAATATATTTTTAAGCAATTATTCAAAATCACTTAATGACCAAGAACAATAAATTGTTATAAACGAAAATTCAAAAACAAATCTAATAATTAAATTTAGTATTAATCAAAAATGTATTAAATAAATTCAGTAATCGGTGTACTTCGTACTTACGATGGTTTCCGGAGAAGAGCAGATTCCCATCCCCCCACTGCTTGTTCATAGTCTGTGTTACAGTGGACGTGTATCATATTTTATATATAAATGAAAAAAATACGATTTATTAATTTAATCATGCAACGGTTTTGTATTTTTAGATTTCTATATTTTTTAATCGTGTTATTTTAGTTAAATTTTAATATTTTCTTTAGCTTATTTAGTAAAACTGAATACTTCTTGTTTATATAAGTTTATTCTTAGTTATGGTATTTCATATTTAATTTAGTAAATATTCAATGTTTATTTAGTTAATATTCATTTTAAACTGACATTTTTATTTATGTTGTGGGTACTTTTCGATCGCACTAGGCAATTTTATGTATTTTTTAATGCAGTAAAATATATTTTTTTTATTTAAGAAGCATATCTACAACAACCAATTTTTTTCCTGCTGGCACCATCCTCTTAAAGCAGTACTTGTTACTCCACTGCTTCCTTTTGTCATGAATTATTAGTAACTGTTCAGCAACTGTTGAAAATAAAAATGTATTTATTTATCTACTTATTGAAAATGGTATAACATTTTTGCCTTATAAATAAGTTCTTCGTAAAACCTGCTTTTGTAAATGAATTCTGAATGTTCATTCATAAGGCACCAACAGCAGTCTGCCACGGAGCCGGACATTTGAGCGCGGCACATTTCGGCGCGAGGACGCTTCGACGCAGGGACACTTCGACGCGGACCATTTAGGTGCAGGAACACTTCGGCGCGGGAAATTGTCTAGTATTATTGTAATGAACAAACTCTGTAGGTACTTATAGGTAATAGATACAGTATGATCGATGAAATACAGTATTCAATAAATACGGTAGTATGAGAAAGAAAACTCAATATTTGCGAATCACAATAGCTCGTATGTACTGTCAGATTTAAAAAAAAAGATCATTTTTCTACTCATGACATTGAAATCACTCATTTTGCAATCGATAACAATGGTTGAAATCGCATTTCAACCTCTAGAGGTTGAAATTATCGGACTATCGCGATTTTGAATTTCAAACTGTTGGACATTCAATTGGTTACAAGAGAAATGTCACTTTAATGTCATGTTTTGTCACGTTTGTTGTCATGTTTTGTAAAGGTTAGTAGGGTAGCTTGTCGCAAAAATTAGACTAATGGTCCAAAAAACGTTTTATTTAAAGATCTCCAAAAGATTTACCCTAATTTGCCGCGGAAGAATCTACATGCCCCGAACTGCTTTTAGTCGAAGTGTACTTGCGTCTAAGTGTCTCGGCGCCGAAGTGTGCCTGCTTCGAAATGTCTTTGCGCAGAACTGTCTTGCGCCAAACTGTCCTCACGCCGAATCGGTCGCGCCCAAATGTCATAGACCGGTCTGCCAACACACTAGGTGACTATTATTATACATACATAATCTTTTCCCCTTTTATCCCACTTGCTGTATCGGGATTATACGGAGTGGTTCATTTTTATTTCGGGAAGCGCCACCAGCGTATTCTACTGACCAAACTAATATGAAAAGTTTATATAAATACATATCCAAAAAGGCACCATTTTCGAGATATAGGAGATTTGAAATGTTTATAAAAGAACTTAAGAAAAGCAACATTAATGATAAATGGATGTAGATAATGAACAGATCATAAATGAGACCTTCTGTTATCTACATGTAACATATTTAACACTCACGATTAAAACTATCAATTGTACGAATTAAAAAAGCTTGTATTGACATGAGGTAGATCTACTGTAATCATGATTCGGAGCTATGAGAAATGTATCGAAAGTTGGTAGATTTCATTTTTAACATCTACACCCTAATCTCGAAAGTGATGCATTTTCGGATAGGTGTTTATTTGAACTTTTTTCATTAGTCTGGTCAATATAATTCATACATTGGCGAAGTTTCCTGAATGAAAAACTGAATTACCTTATATAAACCCACAGCACAAAACTGTATTCGTATTTAGCAATCATAATACATTAGAACCTCTAGATATATCTTCATTAATCAGCTATCACATGTTATCCCAAAACTTTGTGTCTGAAGTGTAGTAAAATATGTATGGTTTGCTCAAACGTGTAATTTAAAAAATAACCGTATCCTGGATAAAAACTTTCTTCTTTGTAGTCACAGTGGGTCAGCTAAGTCAACTGAATATTACATTATTAGCATTAGAAAGCTTTATATATGTGCATATAGTAGAGGTGAATGGCATTAATAAATAACACAAAAAACTGAAACACAATTTTATTGACCTGTACATTGATTAGGAAGAAATTTATGACAGTTACATTTTATTACATACTTAAAATTTATTATAGGTACGGCATATGTTGAGAGTAATTATGCTAGACATACACAGGTATCATAACTAATAATTAAAAGAAAATGCATGCAAAACGATGGACGTTCACACTTAACTGTGTGCGGCGTTTTTAACTATAAATAGTAATAACTATTATTGTAAAGACTAACATTTAAAAACTATTTATTTAACATATACTTTAAACAAAAGAGATACCTTAAACTGTAATAATTCGGATTATCTTTGATTCTTTTACACGTAATATCACGGTTCTACTACAATAATTATAATAATAATTAAGTGATTATTCAACTTATTATTCTTATTATCACATGTTCCTTACCGTAATTAACTCCACAAAGTATTATTAATTACTAAAATTAAATATCTAAAAACTACTTAGAAAATATACATTGGGCATTCATTTTTCTTCTTAAACATAAAAAAAATAAATACTTAAGCGTACGTCAAAAAGATTTATTAGTTTTTCTCCTACATCAATAAAAGTTTTCTTTTTTACATTAGGCTACCAGCGCGAGGATTATTGTATAACTTGATTTACAGGCTTCAATAAATTAATGAAATCTTAAATCACTTATTGCTGAATTAATTGGAACATGTAAATCAAGCCTTTAATGACTTATAAATATATTTCCAAAATAGCATTTAACAATAATTCAAATGGAAATTTCTATATTATAACAATCACAGAATAATAAAAGTTTTATTTTTAGTTTTATTGTTGGGGTTTGATAAGTTAACAGAGAAATAATTGTAGACACATGTAAATCTTGTAATACATTCTTTCAGTCTGTATGCACACAGTTGAAGAAGACATCATAAAGTTAATTTTAGCTGAATCATTAACTTGATTGGCGTTTTACTATAAGTACTATTTTAGCAAGTGCCTTGGTTTATAATTTAAAAAAGATAAACCCAGTTTAGAAACAATCTCGTTGGGTTATTGGGTCATGATTCATTAACCAGCATTGAAGATATCTACGCATAAATGATTTACAAAAATAGCTTACAAGATTAAATTATTATTAAAAACAAAATTTAAAAACGCAATTTCAGTTACTAAATTCACCAAAAAAGTTTATTTTTATTTAATCATGTTGACGAGGCATTGTTAAAAGGTTGTAAATTACAGAAAAAAATCTAAAGGAATGTTAAATACGCCAATAACTGTTATAGTTTCACATAAATAAACGTAACGGGCGGTATTAGCTGCGAAAGCTAAACTACCAAATGCATTTCCAGCTACAAACTGCTATGGTTACTTCAATAAACTATAGACTAACAGATTGAAGAATAACACTGCCACCATCTCGAAATTATCACAGAGTGCAATTCTAAAGATTACTTATTATATAATAAAGCAATCTCAATATTAACAAATCAACAAAAAAAGCGAAAAGTTAATATTTAGTGCTGATATAAGTTTTAGCTGAATTTAAAAAATAAAACCAATAATACAGACTGGTAGATATGCAGTAAGATTCCAATTCATTTCATTGAGTGACTAACATGCCAGCAAAGCTTTGATGCAATAGGTCAAAATATTTAATCAAACTGATACAATAGCTGTATAAAATATAAAAAGAATGAAGACTAAAAAGATATGGTTAATTTAATAAGACTTAATTAAGGTTATATGATTAAATTATCAAAGAAAAGTTCCCA
This sequence comes from Agrypnus murinus, assembly GCA_929113105.1. Classification (NCBI taxonomy): domain Eukaryota; kingdom Metazoa; phylum Arthropoda; class Insecta; order Coleoptera; family Elateridae; genus Agrypnus; species Agrypnus murinus. Next base: position 142,512,666 of record OV816026.1, read on the forward strand.
GAAAGGTATTGAACAATACCAAAGGAGGGTATGACAAAAACTTATATGCAGATGAGTTGTTCATTAGGCTGTGGTTAGATTGGGTTCAAAGTACTGAGAACATTTTTTATAATAATAAAAACTAAAATAATCAAACTAGAGAGAATAAAAAATGCAATGCAACTGCAAAAAACGTTGTGGGCGTCTTTAAAATATAGTCCAAAGTCTATGGAGTATGCAGCAAATATAATGCTTACACTCTACTCTGTATGTGTTGTAGTTATTGCTCAACAAATGGGAATCAATTTTTCTCTGGGACAATGATGTTCTCAAAACACTGAACATGTACTAAATTTGGTAATCCAATTTGGAGATATTTGATTCCCATTGGAAAGACTTTATACGATAAAAAAAATCATATATATACATTCAAAAATCTACTGATCCATAAGTAAATGGATTACAACTTCAGAATAAAAGCTTCAAGTTCAAGTATAAATGCATTACTATTTTTATGCCAAACTTGTGAAACTCAATTGAAATATTAAAAAGAGAATATGATTAATTGAAAAAGTATTAACAATTTTAATAAAGGAAAAGTGTAGGTTCTTACTGATTGATGCAACTTTTAACAAACGCAAGAACAAAGGCATACACCTAAAGAAGTATTGCGTTACACCAAAAGATGTTAATATGCAAATAATGTATAAAAGGTGTTTATAATAAGTCATTTCTAACACAATATAAATAAATAAACAAATGCACAACTTTCTATAGTAATAATATTTATAATAAGAATTTATTGCTTCGTATTATTAAAATCTACATCCAAATTTTCACACAGCCTACGACATCTAAACCGTAAGCATTTTTGTTAATGTAAATAAATATATCTATTCTAAAGGCACTCAATAATTGTACAGCTCATATTCAGCTAATTACTACTCTGCCTCTAATCCAAACACCTGCCTTGATTCCATATCATGATCAACAAATGAAGAAATATAGCCGTCAACTTATCATTAAGGGTTATTAAAACTTAATGGTAATTGGTAAGGACGTTTTATCTGATTTTTTCTTCTTGATTAATCTTACTTCGTTATCATCTTAAAGTAGGAATATGTTATATTATACTGGTGATGAATTGGCTAAAAATAAAGTCAACATGAAAATGTGTCTATGACACAATGGACCTGAATAAAGCGTCAAAACATAAACCACAACTAAATAAAATCAATAGGTTGCAAACAATCATAATCAAATATATTGACAACTGAAAGCATATAGAAAATTTTTGGTTCATTCAATTCAGTCCATAAGCAAATTTATATTTAGTATAAAAACAATATTTTTAATCTAAAAACAAATCGTTCGTTAAACATTTTATGAATGAGATTTCATAATGAATTGTGGTGTGACTACTGTTGCAGCCTTACACATGATCCCTACTGACGGATTTCTAATAATTGAGAGAAATGTTCCTTATGGTTAAAAATAATTTCTTTTTGCATTGCTTGCAAAAAAATAAATGAATGAATGGATTTTAAAAGTTACACCAACAAATCAGAAAAAATATTCAAATTGTGTAAGTGCAATGTATTTATTAAGTATCAGGGTCACTTCCCGCACATCTATTATTATTTAAAAATGATATTGAACAGCTTTTAATTTGTCCATTGAATTAATGAAATTTCATCACAAGCTTGTAGTCTCGTATTTGTTTATTGACAGGTATTTATAATTATTTATTTATTTTTATTGTTGTATCATCTCATAATAAAATGAAAAGTCCTGTATAATAATACAATCAAATAAACATCACACAGAGCAGTAAATGTTTCATTTCCTCAATGAAAAAGCACAAAAGGAAGATTTTGAAATGTTTGGTTTATAGCTAATTAAAAAAAGAGATGAAATTAAAATATAGGATAAGGTAATATGTAATTTAATTTCAAAAACAATTAACCAATACTCTTTAAAAAAACGGAAGTAAGATAAGATAATGAAGATAATCAATAACCATTAAGAATAGAATAATAGACAAAGGCTGCATCTTAATCAAATGATAACACTCGTGCAAGTTATATTTATATAAATATTTTTTTGATTTTAGCAGATTTATGTTTAATAAAACAAATTCAACGAAATAGAAAAATATTAAGACGGAAATTAACTGATATGGGATTTTGTTGTTTATCTATAGCCGATTGTGTGTTAAAAACAAATCAGGCAACCAAAACAGCAGAAAAGCTTGAAGTCAGAAAATAATAATTCTAATTGTAGAAAAAAGCATTTAAAGAATCAAAAGAAAACGTACGTTTATTCAACTACCCATAGCATTAATAATCTTGAGTAATAGTAGATGTTTAAACGCCAGAAGAAGAAGATATGTGATAAACAAGACCAAAATAAAAGAGATAAATAGCATTACATCAAAGAATCCTAATTATTTGAATAAAATTTAATAACAAGCCATCATTAGCTGAAAAATTGTTAGGGACATTATTGTAGTACAGTCTGCTACTATATAAAAAAATGCTGCTTTTGAAAATACAGATTAATATTTTTCAAAACTAGCTAGCATAGTAATTAATAGAGAATGTACGAAAATGATATCAACAATGCAAATGTACACATCTTATTATGACAGATTGTATTTATGAACAGCCTGTAGTTAATAAAAATAAAAGAAGATATAACGAAAACGATACATAAGTATATTTTACTCTTATTAAAATATTTTAAATTTTCTAATGATTTGATACTTGGCTTTACTCCTAAGAAGCCTGAAACTGGTTGGGCTGTTTTACAGAAAATAGGTAATATTAAATGAACTTTAATGTGCATGTTACAATCAATGTTTAAAATTATACAACATCGATAATGTCCCAGCAATTTCTTCCAACAACGTGAAATTGTACATTTAAGCTGCATAATGTTTAAAAATATTTAAGTTTTATTAATCTTTGTACACAGTTATTTATGGCTGGACAAATGCCAAACACTTGTTTATGAGACACAGTCAATTTCTAAGAATTTGACTCATGCTTGTAGATGTTAGTTAGTATTGCAACTATAAAAAGATCACTTCGTCTATTATCGAATAATGAAATTTATCACTATCAGGAACGTCTTTGTTTAGTAACAATCAGGGATATTTTTTTCTATCTCATCTTTAGTCTATTCATTTTCAATTCAAATCTCACTATTATAACTTTAAAAATCAGTTTCTGGATAGTTACCATTTTATGCGAATTACTTACTACTGTTTAAGACTTGGTTTTAGTAGAACCGTAGTGTGAAGATTTAATAATTATATAAAAGGCATTTTTTCAGTGTTTAGTTTAATTAAATGATTTGGTCTATCTATGAGTGGATATACTTAAAATAGGTTCGGTCAAAGATTAACAACAAATTTTTTTCTAATAGTCATCAAAATAGTAAAAACACATTTAAATAGTGCAAAATATGGTACTACATTTGAACTAACTTTAAGAGTGTTTAACTTAAGATTGAATTTTAGTATTATATGCATTTCATGAGTTGGCAATACCATTTTATGAAACATCTATATTCCCAAACCGTTTTTTTTTAAACAATATTTAGATCACTCATAAAAAGTCCTTTAATATCACTGTGTTAAAAGTGTGCGTTTGTAATAGCATCACTTCGACACATGGAGGTGTTTATTATTAAACAAAACTAGTTTTGTTGCGTATTTTATGACTAATGATCTAATATTAGTAATTAGTTATTATGCTTTTATAACATTTCAGTTCCGCTGTTTACTGAAAAAAAATTATAGTCACCTACTCTTGAGAGTAAAACACATAATTTTTTTAATGTGTACATTAAATTTTTTTAATGTATATGCTACAATTAATTAATTTTAAGAGTATACATACTAATCTATAATTATTACTCTGTTAACTGTGAAAATATCATTTTTGATACAGCTTATATAAAAATTTCAATGAGAGGTCAGACTTGAAACTTAATAAATAATTTACATGTATTTAAGTATGAGTTATTTGCAAACATTTAACTACCATTAAGATAAAACATAAAATATAAAAATGAACTCAAGCACATCAAAAAGATTTTGATGTCATTTCCTTTATCATTTTAATTATTATTTTATAAACAAATTCATCATTTAATACAGTGAACTAGTTGATAACCTTTATAATTACTAATTATTTATATATTAATTTTTTAAATAATTTTTTGAGTCCTCTATCATTGACCCCCACACACATACACTAGAAATAAGAATCTCTAAAAATATATAAAAATCGAAAACTCTTGATTAGACGGACATATTGATGGCTGTTTTCTATATCTGACCTTAATATTATTGTTGTAACAGGACGTATATTTATTATTACATACAGAAGACGGATCGTAGAAGATTTACATACTTACATTAATGAAAGAATGAAACGTTTTAACGTATTCTTTTCATCGTTACTACACTTCGTTGTTCCTGAAAAGAAAACAATCTAATTAAATTTTGTTTTTATTTATATTTCAAAAATGAAAAACTTTAATTATAGTAAAAGTCAAGCGAACGAAATAACTATATTGGTTAGGTTTTGTATTGTGTTACAATGGTAAGCAAGATAATTACCAGTCATTAATTTTTTTTCTCAGTGTTAATTATTACACGTTAATGATGGGATTCCACAATTATGAAAATAATAAAAATTTTATTATCACTATAAAAGTATTCTTATATTCTTATGTTAGTATTATTAGCTACCAGTTTACACGTTTAATTATATTTTTCCATTATTTACTAAATAAGATTGAAAACCTACTCAAATTCTGTTATAGCAGTAAAATAACATTTCAATAGACGGAATTATCAATTGAATATAACAAAATTGTATATACTATACATGTTAAATTAAAATTTTTTGACCTTTTCCTATTACAATCATAATAATTATTATCAAAACACCTTTTTCGCATTAAATAAGTGATGATTTGCTGCGTGGTATTCGAAAAATTGCCATAAATTATCTTTACACAGTACTTATTATAATATATATAGTAACGCAGACTTTGGGTTTTATAGGTTTCAAAGTTTTGCGACGCTGAAATAAAATAAAGATCCGTGGACCGCGAGTGGCGCGGTTGAGTGAGCGGATCATCCTGAATTTATGGCCCGTTAACGAACGTATCTAGGAATTACCAGTGAAATGAAAGCTCCAGTCTAGCGGTTTTTTGGTAGTAGTAAAATAAAATACTGTTTGTTTGAATTCTTCCTTTTTAATCAGTAAAGTTTAAGAATAGAAACAGGAATTACCCATACTACAAAAATTCGCTTTATTAAGGATTTCTGAATTTCCAATGCTTTTCTGATGCCAGAACTAGATAGCGTTTTCTGTGGGAAGATGCATTGTAAGGAGACGGAATATCACTGCAAGCTTCTTTCTCCAAGCTTTTTTTGCCAGTATCAACTGAATATATTTGTTCGTTGTAGAAAAGAAGCAAACAAGAGAGGGTACAATAGAATGTCAGAAACCTATTTCTTTCATAATATTCTAAAGATTTCTTATTAAACTAGAATTATGTTGCATTAATCTTTTTAATATGCAACGATTTTCTATTTAGATTCATATTTACAAAACTCAGATTTCACTAAATGACAAGTTGACAAACTGGCAAAATGTATAGGTTGAAACGCCGCGCCATTCACTTAACCTTCTGTCTTTTTTCATTAAATACCGTTCTAATTTTCTCCAATAGACTTCTTTGCCTTGCTTCCAATAGCATTTGTACTTATGACATTAAAATTGAATTTAGTGAGACCTATCTGATTTGGTGTACTTTAACTAAATCTAGATATTCTTATTCAAACCAAACAGACAATTCCAGTATTTAGCAAAGTGTTTTAGGTTTCCAATCCTACATTTTGTGTAAAATACATCCTAACTGTTCATAATAGGTCACTGTCAACGTTACCATTCGCCATAACATTTTTACCATGGTAGTCATTTTTGAGCTAATGTTCTGTAGTTATACAGGGTGTATCTACGGAAAGTAATAACCCTTGAAAGGGTGAAAGATGAGTGTATGTAATGAGTAAATACAGACCTGCTTTGTATTAACAATCTAATTTAAACGTAACCAACGTAACGAAACGGAACGAACGTAATCAAAGAAAGAGTAAATTTATAAAGTGATAACAAGACTAAGTCAACTTTTCGACATTTCAGATGCCAACAAAGAAATCGTTTTAAAAAATTTAAACTTAACAGTGCAGCGACCTGCAATAAAGTAAGCCAATAAGTAAGTGATACTAACAACAATAAGTGTAAGTAATAAATTGCCAACATAGTAATAAGCCTACACCGCTATTGCAAGAATAACATCAATCACATTTTCAAATGAGTTAATTAATATAATTTTCTGGAAAACTAGCAGGAAGCGACCACATGTCGATAAGGAAAATATGTTCTAAATCATTACAGCTAACCCCCCATTACGAGATTAGTACTTATATTAGATACACCCTGTATATGCCTAAACAAAGTATATATTGTAAGTCAAATTAAAATGCAGTCTTTGTGAACCTTATTTCTTAGTCGACTTCAATAACTTATGGATTAAGTCATAGACATGTCATTTAAATTATGACACATTTCGTTTTTCTTTTTTTTTTTTCTAAAAAGAAGACACAATTTTGAATTGTGCTATTTTAGGCTAGTTAAGAATACAAATATTTATTGAACATGAACCTATTTTAATCCTTATAAATGGTTACACTAACTAACTAACACATTTATAATTTAATTAATTATTTACGCAAAAGTAATTATGTAAGACGACATAAACTACGACAAAAATTTCAAAGTTAAGCAAATAATATTAAAAAATAATATGCATCTACGGAGTAAAGTAATAATTATTCCGAAGACTGTAAGTAATGAATTTTCATGCAAGAGGATAAAACGTGTGGTACTTCTGTCATGCATACAAATTTTTTAATATACATTATTTAATCAATTTAGTTTTATCGCATTTTACATTAAATATTAATAGTAGCTGTAGTATTGGAAACATAAACATGTTGTATCACATTGTAGTTTCCAAAACAATTATTTAAATACAGGATGATTTATAGCCCCTACCCCAAAGTTGACCAATGTGTTTCTGATGGCATTTGGTACAAAAAATTGTAATAATAAACTTTTTTTATTTTGCCCGAAGTTTTTAGAAAAGTACATATAAAATTATAACGCATAATGGTGATATTAATAACTGTAATAACGTAATAAATAAATATGAATAACAGCTTTAAAATTTCGAGAGCCAGACAAATTGATTTGTCAATAAAGCACGAGTTTGTTTATGCTGCACACTACTACGAATAGAGACTATTGATCTTGAAATAACTTCAAGGTCTGAAAACAGCTTTAAAATAAATCTGATTAATAAGAGCATATCTTATCTGATGTAACGACAACATTGACCTTATTTCTTAATAAGGTAACTTAATTAGATCAAAGAGTAATTTTCATTAGTGTGCGTGACTTTAAATTCAATTTATAAAACATAAAAACCATTCGGCTCTATAAGAAAATTACATTACCAATTGTAATAATTTACGGTGCGATACGATACGGGTAACCTCCGGATTATGTGCCTTGTTTTGACTATATTAATTAAACAATCTGTTAATGAGAACTCCAGGTTTAATGTGGATTTTACAAATAATATAATGATTTAGGGATTCGAAAACTATCTAAATTAGTCTTAAAGTTAAGGGTGATTTTAAATTAAGTGTGGGCGATTGTTACTATTAATCAATTTTATTTAAAACAGAAAACACCATCGAACTTTTCATTTGATGAATTTTTCACATGATTACAGCAATTATTACGTTGTTGATGTCATCGTTTACAAAGACTTGACCTTCACCAATTTCAATTTCTTAATTATTCTTAATTACATTTAGCCACATGTCAATCAAGTATTGGAACTGTATGTAACTTAAAATAAATCGCAATTTAAAAGATAGCACCTTAAGTACTTTCAACATTCCATACTTGTACTTGACACTTATACAGCAGATTTCAAATAAATCTAGGACAGTCAGAATTGTATGGTGTGAATGTTTAAAAAAAATAATTATGTTACCTTAACGTAATTGTCAAAACTTGTTGTTGCGTGACATTTACTAGAGTTAAGTGTTACTTTTCAAAAAAAATCCATACCCGTTCAATTAACTGAAGCTTAAAGTCCCGTATTGTGACCAAACTTCAAGATGGGTGATCAATACGTACATTTGCTGTCCAATTTAACGGTAACAAAAATACTGTATTGGCAGTAAATAAGCGTAGGAAGAAGAAAGGTACTGGTACTGGCAGACCAAGAGTTTCAATAGTGGGAGAAGATAATAGATTACTAAATAAATTAAGAGTAAATCCGTTTATTATAGCAAAAGAATCTGGCCTAGCAGCACAGTTTCCTGGATCTAGACCAACAATTTATAACACAGTGAATGAATTCAACTGAGAAACCGAATAGGCGTTAATAAACCTTACCTTAATGAAGAGCACATGCAAGCTAGACTTTTATTTTCTCTTAATTTTGCGAATCGCGATTTAGACTATGGGAACAGAATAATCTTTACTGATTAAAAGATTTTTCAATCATAAAAAAATCAACACTTACAGTGTACAAACCTAATAACACGAGATTTGATCAAAAGTACCTAAACAATTTAAAAAGATTTGGACATTTTTCTGTGAATGCGTGGGGATGGATCTGTTCGAGTAGTTCTGTGGTATGTGTTGGGAGAATTTATGGAAGATTTAATGTACAAAATTTAATTAATATTGTAACAAGAGAGAAAAAGAAAGAACCTCTTCTCGAACAACAAATGGAATATTCTACGGCATTCGAGAGAATGACTCATTGCACCAAGCATGTGAACGAGACGCGTTTATTCTAGAAATATATAGTAGTTTCTAGCGGCTTCTAGTACGTTTGTAGGAGGGTTTATAACCGACTTCGCCGATAAAAAGAGGCAGTCAACAGCAAGTCATTAACTGTGTATCACAAAATAAATAGTGAATGTAAAGATAAATGTTGTATTAGAAATTCATAGTCTGTAAATAATAGTTTTTAATGGTTTATAATCATAGCGTTAATTTATAGTGTATTCATTAGTGTTTGTAAATAAATATTTCTTATTAATAGACGATTTAACCAGCACTTTTGTTATTATTTTAAAAAGAACGTTACAATATATTAGAAAATGTTATGCTGCCTTCAGTTACCCACCTCTACCATGAAAATGCAAATTTCATTTACCGGCAAGGCAACTGCCTGATTCATACAGTGAATATTGTAACTGGTTTATAAATAATAAGATCGAAGTTATGCCTTACGTGCCATAGCCCCGATTTAAATCCTATAGAAAACATGGGGTTTAATCGTTAAAAAATGTATATCTGGCCATTTCTCAATCCCGAAATTCTGATGGGGACGGGAGTAGGACGTCATTCAAGAAACATGGGAAGAAATAGGCCTTACTGAAAATATTGTTCATTCAAATTCAATACCAAGTAAACTCCAACAAGTGATTGATAAAAACGGTTTTGCAATAAAATATTAAATAACTAATATTGCATTTTTCTTGAAAGTTTAATAAAGCTTATGCAGTTATCTATGGGAATATAATTCAAAGCCTGTTTTACACGTTGTTAAAAACGCAAAAATTACTCTCAAGACTTGTCCTAGATTTATTTGAAATTAGCTGTACTTTGAAAGGAAATAAAAGACATAACTCCTCATAAAAACATAACTTCAACTCCTAAGTATAGGAAAGGTGAATCCCATGCAAAGAAGTTCAGTAGTACTTGGGTTGTTACAGTAAAGCTTTGCAAAACAGTCAATTAAGCCCTTTGGTATGCAGTGCCAATGCAGTCGGTAAACTTATTGGTGACATAGATTCTGAAGAGGGAATTCAAAAATGTCTTAATCTAAGCACCCCTTAATTTTTTTCTTAAATCTATTTTAAAAACGAAACTGGTATCATGGTTTACTGGGCACTGACTTGTATGTCAGTTGCTTTTAGTTACTTATTGATTGTTTAATTTTTTCATTCTTCTGTCTTTATGTTTAAGAAACAATTTCGATCCAGTTTATATTTTGTAAGTATTTTCAATAAATACTTGTATTTCTCTCGATTATACAATACAATATTGTTAATTGTTTGTCCAGTAACATTGTTATACAATATTATAGCTTAAATGAAACTTATTGTTGTACATAATGCTTATATGACGTCCCCGGAGTCGGAAAATCTGTTTAAAGTGCCGGTTCTACATGTAGGCTCGGTTCATGTAGGTAAGAGGATGGATAAGCCGATGGAAGGGTTAAGTTGGGTGGGGGGGGGCAGTAAAATCATAAGGAGGGATGAATCGGTGTTGGTAAAGCTAGGGAATACGACGGGAGATGGGCTGGATAAGTCGTGGCAAAAAAGCTAAATAAAGTCAGAGGGGAGATTAGGTCGGGTGTTGGTAATTTGTTTTGTTATGTATTTTTAGATTTTTAAGGGCAATGCATATAATCACTTGGTATAACCAATAGGCTAACACATCCTTAACTTCGTATTGTTTCCTATGATTAGGATCCAAGATACAAAGGGCTGAAGGTTGATAGTTTGGCTATATTACTGATATATCCCTAATGTAGTTTCCAGATCATGATCTCGGGAAATCAGTAATCTGAAAGAAATATATCAAAAAATAAGTTGTAAATAGGTGTTGAGAGGTAATATATTGGTCATCATGAAATCATGAAATCGGACATTTGCTGTTTGAATTGCTCTTTCTGTAGTTCGGCATACAGGGCATTCCGGATAATTATGCAATGCTTTAAGAGGGTGAAAGGTGACCATATAGAGACCCCAAAATTCATAAAATAAAAATTAAAAATTAAAGAAATTTTTTTTGAAATTTGAGGATTTTTCCGTCTTTTTTGCAAGACACGAGTTGACTATGGATTGTTTGTAAGATTTTAACCATGACTCACTACTTTGATGATTTGATCATTTATTAAGGTCGGTAACTAGAATGTAACATACGTTCATTGACCTAATTGTGATGCAAATTTCACTGCCTGTTTTTTATTTTACGAATGTCATTTTAGCAAAATGAGTAAATCTTACCGTTTAGATGCAAACAATCTATATAACATGTGTTCAAATAAATCGCCGTTTGTCTGTACACACAAGTCTATGCTAGCAAACATATCGGCATTTGCGCGAATTTATTCTGCGGCGATTTCAATGCGTACGCGTAGCTCTTCCTCGGTATTCACTTCTGTCCTGTACACTAATAACGTTTTAAAATATCCCCAAATACAAAAATCGAGGGTAGCCAAGCCCGGTGATCTCGCAGGCCAGGCGATGGGTCCTTTACGTCCTATCCACCGGTTAGGGTATTCGTTATTCAAAAATTCCCGTACCTGGCGAGCAAAGTGTGGTGGTGCTCAATAGTGGGAGTCCGTCGAAAACTTCATTGTCCAGAAAGTGTAGGTACCAGTCACCGGTTAATCGTTGGAGCAGAATAAAAGGTTCTATTAAACGGTTCTGATATATTCCCGCCCACACATTTACCGTGAAACGCCTAGAAATAATGTCTTCGGACAGCATGAGGATTCTCGTCAGCCCAAATGTGGCTGTTGTGAATTAAAAACCCCCGCCCAAGTAAAACAGCATTGGTCTGTCCACAGTACAGACTGTGCAAACTGGGGATTTTCCTGTTTGCGTTCCAATAGTTATTAATTCTAAAACGTGTATTAATACGTAATCGAAACTCAAGTTTACCGCCACCTTAGCACAAAGAAAGTCGACGACAAACTGCAGATTACAAATTTCAAAGATCTGAGTCATTAACAGTTCTTTACAGCTGGTCAAAATGAGAGTTTGTTATTATTTAGCTAAAACGTTTTAAAATCACGCACTTACTATTTTGCTTTGGTTGCAATTTTCGAAAAATTTATTTACCCGACTACCTGCTTGGGTTTATTATGGTTATTTTGTTGATGACCTTTAAAAGTATGTACACCCAAAGAAATAAGTAATGCGTCGCCTCCTATATGCGCCTATTCAGTAAGCCACACCTTACACATTCAAGTAATTATTATCTATGTATTAAAAATTAATGATTTTTAATAATAGAAAGTTATGCTTCTTTTATTTAAATGTGTAAGATGCGTTGCATACTGAAAAGGGGCACATAGGAGGCGACGCATTACTTATTTCTTTGGCTGTACTATTTAATAGGCATAATTTTCATACACTTTTATCTACTACTTTGCAGTAGCGTGCCTATTATTTTTATAAGGGGTTGAAATTTCAAAGGGGCATTTCAGTAAATTGTTAGTAAGATGTTACTCTACACCTGCTTCCCTATTGCCCTTTAACGGGAAAGGCACATTTTCCAAAACACCCTGTATATTGGGCAAAAACTTTTTGATATTTTGACATAAGATATAAAGAGCACGTGCGGTGTACAAATGACTCCCCGAAAGAATATTAAATTCCTACATTTTTGTAATAACAAACGCAAATTAGACATTTTAGAATTTCTTGAGACATACAAACACAAACTCAGGCTACCTTTAATGAATGAACAGACTGAGCTCAGTAATTCTCCGTTACTGGAAGTGTCAGATATTTAATTCGTATTATTTTTATCTAGTTATTTATTTTTTGTATTTACCTTACCGATGTGATTGTATATAGTATTTATATTACTTTTGATATTGCCAGCTTAGCTGTCTAAACAATTGTCAGGTAGATTATAATAAATTTGTGAAACTACTTATTCAGTTTTATTTATTTCATGATTAAACGATTAATAATAATATATCGCACTTTGCGGAGTTGCAACGTACTAAAATCAAAATAGGTCAACTTTACCTGAGACATATTTATTAATGTTATGTGCACGAACCCCTAAAACCCAAATGATATTATTTAATAAACATTGCCATTATATTAGGAAACGAGACAAATATTAAATTTTAATGTTGTAGTTGCTCATCATTCAACTATTAATTATTCACTTGATTATTGTAAATACGTGATTAGTTGAGTTTGGTAATGTAATGTAGCACTCGCTCACCCAGGTATGAAATACGAGCGAACCATGTTCCAGCCATAATATGATTTACAACAACACAACACACTGGTTTTATAGCCTATCATTTCGCGAGGTTTTAATACAACTTTTAACTGCGCTCTAGCGGCCCTGAATGTAACTAATGCACGCTGGGTTTGTGAGGTTAGTTTGTTTCTAAAGATAATAACTCTCCAAATAGTATCCTATTTATGGTATTTCCGCTATTTTGAATTATTTATTCCTATGCGTTTTAATTATCGTTGCTACATTTCAATTCGTCCTTAATTTTCAGCCATATGTTTCTATTTACTTTATACTATCGAGTTTAATCTCTTCAAGGCAATAATCAACAAAATATATACTTGTCAGGGTGTTTAAGAGCAATAGAACGTTATAACATCAACAGTTACGGTATTTAGTGCATTATTTGTTTATTTTATATTACCAATGCAATCTGTGTGTAGGAATAATTGTAGATAAGTGCATAAACTGATTGCGAATGGAGTACTTTAGTTTATTTCTTTATTGCAATACAGAGAGATAAAATTAATATAAAATTAACTGCTACTTAAAAGGATTATCATGTGTTATTTCATACTTCTAGACTTTGTTTATTATCATTAACTCCACGTGTAACAATTTTATTTATTTATCCATTTAATCCGATAATCTATATTTAGAAAATTTACGAGTTTTAAAAGTTATTTAAAATTCTTCTGTGTGAGGTGACACATAAAAGAAGAATGTTTTCGTGTTTTACGTTTATGAACTTTTAAAAGCTTCCGAACATGACAGGTCACCTAAATACTATAAGTTAACCCAATACCTACCTCAAAATCCTAAATAAAACTAGCAAAAATCATCAAGATATAAAAGATCTGTGAAAAAACAAGCCATAAAAGTCGCAAAGAAACATATATTACAAAGTTTATATGGGTCAGACTTTAGTCCGTTTAAACGAACCGACAATAAAAGTATCCAAAACAAAACAAAGGTGAAAAATTTTAACTGCACGTAAAAAAGTCCAGAGAGCCAAAAAGCGAATCGTAAAATACCGACCATCCAAGTTATGACTTCGAGAACTATAAACTAGGTCCGTATTTAAATGGGCACTTCAGTCAAAATAGTGCTTTCGAGCTTGCACTTATTGTTACGTTTACTTCTTACTTGCCATTCCCTAACTTCTCTCACTTGTTGACGAATATACGAATGTGTACATCCAAAATAATGTTTTCCTTAGATTTAAAATCGGAAATAAACTTAGAAACCAGTTAGATGCGAAAGAAGCGTCTTGGCAGGTTGTAGAATTAAAGATTTACTAAATTACAACTGGGGTTATTATTATCTGCCAAATTGATCGTAAATGTGCAATATTTCAGAAGATTTAAAGCACCGATGTTGTTATTTTACTTAAATCGTAAAATCTATGATGATGCTTAATTATTGCCTTATAGCTTTTTGTGTGACTTTTTATGTCTGCAGTTTTTTTTGTTCTAATAAAACCAGTTGGGACTACTATTTCTATATAGTGGCACCTTTATTTATTATACGCAGATCAATAAAATATTCCTATGCAGTTACGTACTTTTATGTCTTTAGACGTGATGTTTTTTTATGACATCCTGAACTAAGCAGTATGGGCGGTATAATGTAGTATAGCTTATCAGAGATCTCATTTTCAACTGAAATATTGATATTAAAGAAAAGGATTTTCTTTAATATTTGAGGACGCAATAACCAAGTCAGCAAGCAAAGTTTATGGAAGGATAAAAATATATAATAGAAGAAAGCAAACGTGGTGAAGGAACTGGGAAATAAAGGAGACAATAAAAGTAAAAAAGAAAAAATAGCAGAATTATCTGTCTACAGGAACAAATCAGGATTATAATGATTTGCAGAAACAAACTAGACAGATGAAAAAGCGATTAAAAGGCTAAAAAAGGAATCGTGGAAATAAATTGGAGAAGATCTGAAAAAAGAGAGAAGAAGAAATTATTTATAATGCTAAAAGGTCTAACAGAAGAAAAAGGGTCATATTTACATTGGATTAGGGACAACAACGGTAAATTGCTAAAGAGTAAAGAGGAGATAAAAAAAGAAGGGTATGCGGATGAACGTGTAGCAAGAAATCTAAGGATCGATCTCGAAGGACAAAAGGATAGGAATTAGGAATATTAGAAATCGGGAATCTGAAATCACAAAAGAAGAGTTGAAGATGCACTGGAGATGCTAAAAAATGGAAAGCAGATCGAGTGAAGCCGGAGATACTATTACAGAAGATAGGGGAGGAAGTGGCAGTGGAAACCATGCAAATAATGAATCTTTGTACATAAACATAGAGACAAAATCGTCTGCAAAAATTACAGGGGTATTTTATTATTAAGCACAGCAACTATCGTTTATGAACGGATCTTGGAAAGGAGGCTTAGGAAATTAATAGAACTAACGATGGATGACACACAAACGGGATTGAGAAAAGTAAGAAATCCGCAGGATTTCTGCAGTCCGACAGGTTATTTATCGAAAAAATAATTAAAAAAGAAGAAAAAATATATACAGGGTGATATTTTTAAGTGTTTAAGTGGCGATATGTCAAAAACGACGAACTATCTGAATGCAATTCGGTACAGGTAGTTGGTAGAAAGGAAACACATTATGATGTAAGTTTTAAATGCTTACCTCCACCATTTCTAAGGGGTGAGAAGTACCTTCGGAATTTCAAATGGGATGATACATCTTTCTTTTTTGTAATTCGAGTCTATGTTAAAAGCTACGTATTGTTGTGATATCAGCAACCCGAATTGCATGTATGCACGATGTGTTGCCTAAATATCTTACAAGCGAGTTTGGAAGTTTTAAAAAAAAATGTTTAAAAGTAAATAATTTTGCATTAAATATGTTAAGGATACACACTACAACACTGTGAGGTCATAAATTTTAAAACAGATTTTTTACTTAAATTTCATAATATTAATTTTAAGATGAATGATTATCTGTCGTCGGTTGATATTTTGACACCTAGATATTTCGAAGCCAATACCAGGCCTGTTTTCACCTCAAAATTATTAATGGCATAGGTGGGAAGGTATACACAAGTATTTATTACTATACTTACAGTTTTTATTATTGGATTTCAAGAAAATGTTATATTTCTTTGACGATTCATAATTTTCCATAGTAAATGGATATTTTTCAATGTTGTTTGGAGTTATTTACTTATAATTCCAAACAACATTGAAAAATATCCATTTACTATGGAATGTTTTACTGCAATATTGTTAACCAAGTTCTACAGTGCATTTGACACTAGAATGTTAAAGTGGGAAACTTTTTATAGAGAAGGTCTTAGCCTTTTAAAATCAGAAATTGCAACGATTTGGCATGGGTTGCTAAAAATGTGAAAATTAGTTTTTATGCGGGATTTTTGTAGAAAAACTTATATGATATTTATTTTTGGGATGTCAGGAACAATTTTATATAAGGAAAAGGATGCAACAATGTGTGGAATTGTTTTTATTTGAATTTCTATAAGGTATTGATTCAGGGAAAAACCAAGATGGTTGTGAATGAATCCTGAATCTAATTTTGCATTTTGATGCTAATTTGAGGTATCAACAGAAAGGAGAAACTCTCCGGAATCTTTTTATAATGTTATTTTAAAGAAATAACTCAATTATTATTAACAATTTGGTTATAAACATTAAGTTTTAAAGATAGTATTTTGTTTTAGTGAGAAATCTGGTGAAAAACTAGATTTCACACTGAAAATTTCTTGTTCAAACTAGAAAAAAAAAACTAAAAACTTGCAATTGTTTTACAATTAGTATAAGACCAGCAGAAATTCTAGTGACACTCTCTTGTACGTTCACTCATACTAAATCCACGTTTCTTTTGAGAGCAAAATTTAGAAAATTTTAAGGTTATGTGGTAAGCAGCTTACGTCATACGTCACTTAACTTTCAGAAATGTGAGGTTATGTCAAACGTCATTTTCTTTAAATTTTTATTTTATAAAAGTTGTTAATAATTTAAGTAGTGTCTATATTTATAAACATTTAAAGTGATTTAATTAAAAGTGAAGTCATTAAGTAGGTATTTGGTTAATTTTTATTTTGAATAATATGGAAATTTATTTTTTGTTTGAACTATTTGAAATGGATTTGGGCATGGAAGATGAAAATTCTTTTATAAATTTTTTTTAATGGACTTACGTTATTGAAGATTCACTCTTTCTGTAAATTATTATTTATCTTCAGTCACCACACTTTAATGAACAAAAGTTGGATTGGGAATTTGTTCACCATTTTAATATGCAAGAACAGGTAAATTTACCAACATCTACAGAAAACTATTAAACCAAGGTAGTGTATTTAAGATAACGAAATGCGCCAAGAATTTGTAGTTCAAAATTTTAATTTTATTTTATTAGTAATAATATTAATAATAATTTAAGTTTGTTAAAGAGAAGTAATAACAATTAAAAAGGACAAAATGTATTATACTGTCTGTTAATTATTACTCTCCTATCCCTTCGTGACACCAAAATTTAATTTTTTTGTTTAGGTTCAGTTAATTTTAAATTTAGTAGTTGTTTTCTTTTTAGAAATTGAATTCTAATCTGTTTGCGTTTCATTTATTTTTTTTTAATTTTTATGATAAATAAAATTTCTTCCATTTAAATGTTTATAAAGGGATTTATTTGTGTCTGGTCCAGTAACAATGTTTTACAGATATAATTCATATAGCTTCCTAATTAATTAGTGACCCGCCTGATTTCGTCTCATGCATTTCTGGAACTTATTTTCCAGTTTAGAAATAATAGCCGGAGAATTTTTTTTGATGATAAAGGTAAGTGATATTTAGTTGTGTATATTTTCAGATTGTTTTGACATGATTTTGTATGTGTGTTAATGAATATCAACAATAATAAGTTTATTTTGGAATTTATTGCCTTTCATCCTTCATCAAGTGTTGGAGGGTTTATTCCCTACAATAAATGTTATCAACACCCAATTTATTTAATTAATTTCTGACCGCTTATATTACTTTTATATCATAGCAAATGGTCTCCACAATTGGGGTTTTTTCAAAATTATTATATTGTCGTTTCCAATAATAAACACCACCACGGACCTTGCATATCATATCAAATTGGCTCCCCAACGTGGGACTGTTCCCAATTTATTTACCACTCACCATATCATATCAGTATGTATACGAAGTATTATTAAATCTACCGCACTTATTGCAGAGATAGTGTAATTAGATTATAAAAATAAAAAAAATTAGTTATTGGTACGCATTTATTAGGTCCTTTAAATAGAGAAGTGTATATGAATTTCTTCAGAAACGAGTTGCCCCAATTATTAAATATCAATGCTGACATGTGGTTACAGCAGGTTGGGGGCCCCACCTCATTATGCAAGACAGGCCCGCAATTATTTAATTGAGGTGCTTGAGAACAGGTGGATTGACCGTGCTGGCCCGAAAGACTGGCCTTCTCGATCACCCTATTTCAACCCACTTGACTTTTCCTGTGGAATTTTATAACAGAAAAAGTTATGGCGACTATACCCACTACTGAAGAAAATATAAAAAATCGTATCCGACATGCTTAGCAACTAGTGACGCCTGAAGTGTGTGAAGAAGTGTGTAGAAGTTCAAGGGGGGCATTGAACAAACACCTTCTGAAGCATGCTAGTAACCGTTAAATAAATTGAAATGAAATGGCAAACCCATGTTTTTTTTATTTCTAACCTAACAATTAATCAATTACGTAACAAGTGAAGCAAATTTAGTAATTTTTTTTAAGCATACATAGTTTTTTTTTGTAGACTCGAATTAAAAAAAATGTATCATGCCAGTTAAAATTCCGAAGTTACTCCCCATCCCTTAAAAGTGGGCGGGGATAAAAATTTAAAAGCTGCACATCAAAATGTGCACCCCTTTCTAC
This sequence comes from Agrypnus murinus, assembly GCA_929113105.1. NCBI lineage: Eukaryota > Metazoa > Arthropoda > Insecta > Coleoptera > Elateridae > Agrypnus > Agrypnus murinus. Next base: position 142,531,745 of record OV816026.1, read on the forward strand.
CTGTACCGAATTGCATTCAGATAGCCTAAGTTATTTCGAGACATCGCCGTGTAACACTTTACATCCTCACCCTGTACACAGAGTGTAGAATTGCTTCAAGCACAATACAGTTTTCGTGAAGTTTATTTCAAAACTTAATGGAATGCTACAAAAGAGAAAATTACGAATTGATATACAGTACAGTACCAATCCTGATTTATGGTGCATTTATGGTTGTGGAACTGTTTTTTGAGGAAGATGTTAGGGATTTCCAAATTCCAAATTTTCCAAAAATAGAATAAAAAGTGAAACAATTAATTAGAGAAACACTGAGAGTATTATCACTAGGAAATCTTAATAGGAACGAGACAGAGCTCATAAGATTGCCAGACTCCGCAGACGCGTCGCCCGGCAACTTTCTGATACGTCCCGAAAACATGCATTTTTTTGTATTAATTAAACAAATAATTAAAAAGTTACATCGTGGTTACGTGTGTACCAAGCTTTGTCAAGTCTATAATAGAGGCACTTCCCAAAACGACATTTTAAAAAAAGAATCTTGCTAGCGCGAAGTGCGCGGGGTTAAATACATTTTTTACCGGCGCAAAAAAGCCTTGTGAAATTTACCGTCAATTCACTACGCTTGATGGAAATAATATAGATGAAGACCGACCAAGGCACCCGTCTATCGTAACCAAAAACTTCACGATAGTTTTCCTCTAATTTCACGTTCTCTGGGTTACCATAAAATGGTAGCTTCCAAGGATGTCAAGCGACCAAGGCAAAGAAATCCGTATGGTACTACGAGGCCGTTTTTGAATCGCTGCACACTGGGGTTTTTTACCCATTTTGCTGGTCCAACGTGATTTTAAAAAGTTGTATAATATTTTATTTTCGGCATGCACTTTTTAAAAGGGATCATCAGGCTAACTGAAGCTACACAAGAAAAGCTCATAAAACAACAGATGCGTCTTTTTTCTTATTTCGAATCTCAACGTTATCAAATGCGGTTGTGTAGTCATTGCCTATCACTTATTACTTAGGTATTGTCAAATAGTGTTTTAAAGTTCATTTAGGGAAGTCTTTTAGTATGGATTCTATTCCAAGACGTAAGTAGAAATCAAATTACTTATTATTGTCTTAAAAACTTAGGTTTTCTTTAAAATTTAAAAGGAAATACTTCGAATTTCTGTAAAACTATGAAAGCTTTTTAGTATCGTTGAGCTATAGTTATTGTCTATAGCAGTCCAAAATATAAATCTTGCTTAGAATTATTCTATATAGCTTTTTACTACTTTACAAGTAAAAAACTATTGAGCATTTTTGTGCTTCTTTTTGTAATTAGCATTTCAGTTAATGTTAATTAAATTTCCAATATAAAGTGTCTACGGTACATTAAGTAGTATGTTTAAGCCTTTTTATTTAAAAACTTATCGTATTTAGAATCATTCATATACATACTAATATTGCAAGAAAATTATTTGTTACTTTTTTACACAGGAATAGTTAATCGTTGCAGAATTTAAAAATGAATCGCTAGCAGTAATATTACCTTTTCTGTGGCAATGTTAAATTTATATACTTTTTCTATTTTTTGCTTCTATTATGGTGTATGTGCTACACATGATAACAAAAATCTTAAAAAGCAAAATAAGCAAAGAAAATACTTTTGACCACCAAAAGGTGCACTTGGCCCCAGTGTGCGCTGTCGAAATGAGCATGAAGAATTTCTTCACAGGAGATGAAACTTGGATCTCACATTTCTCTCCTGAGGATAAGCAACAATCAATGAAGTAGCATCATACCCATTCGCCGTCCAAACTAAAATAATTCAAGCGGACACTGTCTACCTGAAAACTTATGGCTATCGTTTCCTGAGACATGAAGGGTATTCTTTTGGTTGACTTTATGATCTCAGGTGAAACAACAAATGCAGACAGTTATTGTCAGACCTCTCAACGATTGAGATCAAGGGCATTGTGCTTTTGCACGACAATGCTCGCCCGCATGTTACTGTGAAGACTCAAGAATTGCTTCAGCGTTTTAGATGGGAGATAATGGATCATCCGGCGTATAGTCCGGATTTTCACCTGTTCAGCAATTCTTGGGTTTAAAAAGAGCGATCAGTTAAAATTTACTGGAAATAAATGGTTGTGCAAACAGGCAGGAGAGTTCTACAATATCGGAATACAAAAGCTCGTTTCAAGCAGAAAAATGTTTATCCTTAAATGGTGACTATGTAGAAAAATAAGTTATAATGTTCATAATGTATAAAAATAAATATAAATATATTGTTAATTGATTAAATAGTTTTTGTTTAAAAACAAAACGGGTATTATATTCTGGATGACCCTCGTACAGTAGTTTCAAGCCAACATTTAGTAGCACCCTATTAAAGGTTTTTTTTTTTAATCTACAAAGCAACAATATATTGGATCTATTGAATCGATTGCTTTCTCAACTATCTGTTTCAAATAAACAATGAACACTTGTAATAGTGCGCGATCGACCTTGTCCGAATCATTGTTGGTCTTCTACTAGTAAAGTGATAGGACTTGATATTTCCTCGCTTATTAGTTTTGTGAATAGTTTCGTCGTTGTACATAATAAACCGATTTCTAGCTTAGTTTTCAAGGGCTTAGTAAAGCTGTCGCTTTTTTGTTCTTTAAATACTGGAATAGTGATGCACTCCATGCAATCATCCGATATTTTTCTAAATTTAATAATAGACTTTATTAATGTGCGTATTTATTTCAGATTTTATTACTTATTAAATCTATTTTGTAGAATTTTCTTTCTTTAATGTTCAAGGCATTTTTCTATTTTTGCATCATAATCGTAATTTCTTCCGATATGTTTCTATTTGTTTCAGTTGAACTCTGCAAGTTCAGTATCTTTTTCAGATTGGATCTGCATAATTTGTTTTCTGTTATCTAAATCTATATTTTCAAGGAGTCTGGTAATAGAGGATGACTTTATACAGTATCAGTACCTTGGCGAGATTAAAAACGCACATGCCGTTTTCTAAAGAATTGTTAATCATAGGTTAAATATGTTATTAATTTATTAAATATATATATTGCCTAAAGTATGTAAACTGTGTATTCGTGCGTATTCTATAGTTTCTAACGGCGTCCAAGTCATGTTGTAGGTCATTTGCAACTTCCTCAAGCATTCTTGTTTGAGTTCACGTACTTTGCAATCTCCCTTCTTGATAATTCTGACACATTATTTGTAAGCTATGATGTCCATTTATTCTGTTGTCCGTCTTCCTCCTTCTTACCCAGCTGCACTTATTCTGCAGCTTTTACCAGATTTTGTTTAATGGTAGTACACTCTTTTCAAGTTGGTCTTCAATTAAAACCGGATTTTTTGCAGCTTAGCTGTCGGCGTCATCTACAAAGATTATTATACATTACTCTGCTAATAGCGCTACCTTAAATTTTATTGCTTTATCATTTCCCTTATTTACATTTGTCTGTATGATTTTGTTCATCTAGCATGTAATATTTGCCTTGATCTTCTCTGATACTAATTCATGACTACTTGCTGTATGTACTCAGTTTAATACCCTTACATCTTCCATGTGTTTCGAAAATACAACTCAGTTATTGTCTAGTTAATCGTAGATGTATGTTCCCGACTGTTTTCAAAGGTTTGCTTATATTGTACTTAATATGTATTGTTTATCCTTGGTCCGTTCGTGGTACAAAATTCTAAGGTATATGCTATTGTTTTTTTCATTAAGTTTCTGTAACGGACAGGTAGTCGTTACAGGTATCAGTCATGGATTCACTAGTATCGAAGATTAGCCCAGTATGACAGAGGACTGGGAATTCGTTTAAGGTGTCGGGTATGACTATTAGCATCGGAGACTAGCTTGGGAGCAGATCACACGGCGTTCATCCGTAGACACCGATGACACAGTAAGAACATAATGAGTGGCAGAGTTACACACAAGTGTTTCTCGACGATTACTCATAAACGTTGTTAAAAAAGTTCTGCTAATATGAGGGTCATACCTGGCGGCAGGATCGGATATGGTGCTAGTCACCCGCTGCCTGACCTAGACGAATGGAAGAGAAATAAACTGAGGTTTATCCCGGAAAGTGGGTGCGCCCGCTAACCTAGCGGAAACTGCATGCCACCGGATAGTGTCTCGGAGATCAGTACGGTGGTCAATCTTTGGCTGTGCAGTTCCTGCCATTTGATCCTCAGAAATGATCTAGAGCACTACGCTTAGTGGGCGTTGATGCGAATATTATAACCTCTCACGTTCAAGCAACTTCACCTTAACGGGTACATACCGGGATTCTACTTCGGTAGAGTCGAAAGGAACTGGGAGATCGGAGTGGCAAAACCATACAAAACCAAGTCCCGCCACAATTAAGGTTGGATTCGATCGGGCAGTGAAGTCTCAAGTAGTGGGAGTAGTCCTAATGCTGGACGAGGGGTTCGTCTCTTGGGATAGACCCCGTTTATAGCTTCAGTACTAGCCTGAGAGCTAGTGAGTAACTGGTAGCATCTGCTATGCAAATTCGCGCTGATGGGGCGTATCTCAATTACTTCCTAACGTAACGCCCCACGTTAATAAATGTCTCAAATTCTGCAACTGTCTCGAGCTGCTTAAGCTTTTAGAAGTTGTCTGTTTCTTCTACCGGTTTATCTTCTTAAGTTATCTACATGTATTACGATAAGGCCTTCGAGATGGTCGATACGATAAAGTCGGGTTGTAGAGATTCTGCTTCTCGAACAGAGGTACATGGGTTCAAATCTTGGTTGTGATTGAATTTAAAAAAAAATAAAATCGTACTTGTGCTCATTAGGATAAACTTTGAAAATTATATGAATTATAAAGTATAAGGTAACGTAATTTTCTTATCACAATAACTTTATTACCTCCGCTGAACTCACAAAAGGGTTTGTGTGGAACCCCGACACTAAAATTCGATTATGAAGGATTATATACTATGCAGGAGTAGGTTGTTAAGCTATCAATTATTAGCTAATTCAAATATTGTGTTTAGTATTTAGTTTCGTGAAAATTTAAAACCCACCTTAAGGATTTTCCACTGGCATGAGAGATTTTGCTTGGTGAAAGCTTATAAAATATAGGCTATAAGGGGATAATATGTCAGATAAAACAATACACTGCATTTTCTTATACATGTTTTAAATAAAACTATTTTTAAATACATTCCCTTTTCGTTAAAATAATTATTATATTTATTAATTGCGTTTTTCCCAAAGGTATGTTTACAATTTTCGTTGATTTCCAGCACAAGTAAATTATTTTAAAAAATGGGCAGAACTGAGATAAACATTTCAAATACGACTTGTCCGTGAAAAGTTTCTAAATACCCGATGCTTACGAGGGTGGTCTGAAAAATTTCCGACCTAACAAAGATACAAGACATTTTTCTTTAAATTCTTTTTTTCTACATAGTCTCCTTGTAAGTCTACACACTTCTCCCAGCGATGCTCCCATCTCTTTAACCCGTCCAAATAGTACTCGGCGTTTTTCTCTGCAAAATAATTGTTCACGAAGGTGATTGCCTCCTCATTTGACGAAAATCTCTATCCTCCGAGCGCAATTTTTAGATGAGGGAACAAAAAGAAGTCGCTTGGGGCTAGATCTGGTGAGTAAGGAGGATGATCAAGCAGTTCAAACCGTAATTCGTGGATTTTCGCCATGGCAACCCCGGAGGTGTGAGACGGCGCATTGTCTTGGTGAAACAGGATTTTCTTTTTCTGCAAATGTGGCCGTTTTTCCGCAATTTCTGCCTTCAGCTTGTCAAGTAATGATGCGTAGTATGCTCCTGTAATGGTTTTTCCTGTTTGAAGATAATCGATTAAGATAACTCCATGACTATCCCAAAAAACAGTCGCCATCACTTTCCCAGCCGACATAACAGTTTTTGCTTTTTTTAGAGCCGATTCCCCCTTCGCAGTCCACTGTTTTGACTGTATTTTTGTTTCGGGCGTATAATGGTGTATCCAAGTTTCATCTACAGTAATTAATCGGCGCTAAAACTCTGATTTATTGCGCCTAAACTGCGCCAACAGAGCGTTGGAAATGTTCATTCGAACACGTTTTTGGTCTAACGTGAGCAAACGCGCCTCTCAACGCGCGGACAGCTTTCTCATGCCTAAATCTTGATTCAATATGTGACAAACACGTTCTTTGGACATATTCATAGCCTCTGCTATCTCTCTCACTTTAATTCGACGGTGGTTTAGCACCATTTGGTGAACTTTAGCGATGTTATTGTCAGTGGTTGCAGTTTTTGGACGTCCCTAACGTTCATCACCTCCCAAGCTGGTACATCCATGTTTAAATTCAGCTGCCCAAAATTTCACTGTGGTAAATGATGGCGCAGAGTCCCCATACACAGAGTCCAACTCATCTTTCATTTGCGTAGGCGTATTGCCTTTCAAAAACATATATTTAATGGCCGCTCGATACTCAATTTTTTCCATTTTCACAAAAACACTCACAACGACTCACTAAGACGATTGTCAAATAACAACTGCGCGTCCAAAATCGCTGAAATATTGGTGAGTACCTGTCAAAAGATGCACAACTATATTCTCTAGCTTTTATTGACGAGTGCTGCCATCTTCACGTTAAGGTCGGAAACTTTTCAGACCATCCTCGTATAGAGGCTTTATAATAATTCTTTATTACGGAAACAAACAAATTCCATTTAACATAGTGTTAGTACAATGAGCCATACTTTATATTATTATATACTTATATTATTATACTATTATAACAGGTAAATTCATTAAATTATTATATGAGTACGCATGCTAATTACATATCAGATATTTAGGCAGATTCTTAACTGATTTAAAAAAATAGTGTAGGGTATACCATAGAAATTCACATCCTCCAAGTTATTCACCGCATGACACATTCTACTTAACGGAGAAAACATACCATAATTAGTGCGATGAAAAGGTCTTACTAAGAGGAGTGAATTCCTTGTTCCATATACTGGAATACGTAAAGAAAATTTTTCAAGACACACAGGTAAATCTACAATTGACGATAACACCTTAAACACAAAACAAGCATCAAAAAATGTTCTCCGGAGAGATAAAGGAGGCAGGTTAAAATATTTTAATATGTTTTCATAATTATTCCTATCAAACAGTATGTTAAATTTGAAACATAAATATTTAATGAACTTTCTTTGCACTTTTTCAATACGGCATTCATGTGTTACATAAAAAGGTGACCAGATTATTGCACAATATTCGAAAAGAGATCTTACAAAAGCCGTGTATAATATTATAATTGTGCTTAATTCAGTAAAGTCATTAGTATGACGTGTTATAAAACCCAACATTCTGTTAGCCTTTAAAACAGTTTCATTTAAGTGTAATGAAAAACTTAACTCGCAATCAAGGTGAACGCCTAAATCTCTTATAGACACTACATTTTCTAGAGCAACATTGTTTATGTAATAGGTATTATAAGTAGTAATAATTCGCTTCCTAGAGAACTTCATTGCTTTGCATTTGCTCACATTTAATTCTAACCCATTATTTTTACACCATTTAATCACAGACGATAAGTCTTTTTGTAACAGAGTACTATCAGCTACCGAAGTAATACACTTATAAATTTTTAAATCATCGGCAAACAATAAAAACGAACTGCGATTTATGTAATTTTTAATGTCATTAATGTAGATTGAAAACAGAACTGGTCCTAAGTGGGATCCTTGTGGCACACCTGATAACACATTAATCAATTGTGATCTTGCGTTATTTATCTTAACAAACTGTCTACGATTTTTGAGATAAGATTGCAGCCATCCTAGTAAAGGGTTTCCTATTCCAATCATCTCTAATTTACGTAATAAAATATCAACATCAACTCTGTCGAAAGCCTTGCTTATGTCAGTATATATGCAATCAACTTCAAAACCTCTTTCAATATTATCTATCACAAAATTGGTAAAAATAAATAAATTAGTAGCTGTAGAACGACCTTTATGAAAGCCATGCTGTTCTTGTATAATATGGTTTTTAACTGATTCCATAAGTACATCGCAGATTACAGATTCAAAGACTTTTGGAATCGAAGATAAAATGCTTACTGCTCTGTAATTAGTTACTTGAGATCGGATACCATTCTTATATATAGGAACCACATCAGAAGTTTTCCATATATCAGGAAAGTATGAAGAACATAATGATTTAGAAAAAATAATTGAGAGTGGTAATGCCAACGAATTGCTGCAATGTTTAATAAAAATTGGCGGTATCCCATCTGGACCAGCATTCGTATTTACATCCAAAGCTTCTAATTTTTTTAGAACAAGATCGGAACTTATAAGTATATTACTCAAGTCAACATCATAAGTATGATTTTTTAATAACAAATTTGATGATGTACTCACTTTTGAATCTGAATAGACCGATTCAAAATAGGTAGCAAATAATTTAACTATATCTGATGGTGTTTCTGCTTTAGCTTCATTTAAATGCATGGTTTTTGGTATACTATTAATTGACTTCAAAGAATTTACATAATTCCAAAATGCTTTAGGATTTTCTACAATATTCGTTTCAATATTTCTAATATAATTTATTTTGCATTTATTAACAGAACCTTTACTTTGTTTTCTTAAATTACTAAAATAAGAATAATCATTTAAAGAACCTGAACTTTTGTACTTTTTGTGAGCAATATTTTTTTGTGTTATTAGTAGCTTTGTTTCATTGTCCAACCATTGTGGAAAATTATTTGAATTTTTAAACAAACATAATTCAACAAATATGTGAATAGCTGACCATATTATTTCATAAAATTTATCAATGCAGTCATCTACAGTTTCATACTCATTTAGAATTTCCCAATTAATTTGCATGAGAAAATTATTAATTTCATTATAAGGAGCAGATTTAAAATTGAAATTATATATATCACAGGAAGAACTTGAACAATCAATGTTTGTATCACAGATATTGATTAAAAGCGAGGGATGATGTCTATGACAAAGCAGTATTGCTTGACTAGAGGTGACTAGAACTGATTCAGAATTACAGAACACTAAATCTAGCACTACACTATTGTCATTTAAGATATTATTAAACTGAAACATACCGCAATAATTCAAAGTATCACAGAAGGATTGACTTATCACAGATCTTAAATTACAAGCTGTAAATCCCACTTTGTCTGCAGAACCAATCCATTGGATATCAGGAAGATTATAATCACCGATTACGCAGAACGTATGAGAGGGATACGATAATAATAGCTCTTCTAATAACGCTGTATGATTATGGTAAGCAATAATTTCAGAAGCTGGAGGAAAATATACTACTCCTAATGTAATAAATTTACCATTTATATTTAGAGAAACCCAAAGTTCTTCTCTATCTAATACGTTTAATTGTAATTGCGTGGCAGAAATCGAATTATGAATTATCAGAAATACGACTTTTTGTACCAATAACCTTTGTCAAAAATAGTCAATTTTTACCAAAATTCTCCAAAAACGAAAATACCTTTTACTAAAATAAGTAGTGACGAATGGCCGCTGGATATTATAAAAGTGATAGTAAAAACCAACCTCGCAAAGAGAAACAGAGTCATTTTTACAAGATGACAATTAAATTGCTAGTGCCTGTAAATGATTATATATTTCTTTGCTGTAATTAACTAAAAATTTATTTAGCAAACAGTAGCAAAATCCGAAAATCCCGAAATATTAACTCGAAAACGATCTATTCATTGAATATCGGGCGGTCGAAGATCCAAGTGGTTTAACAATTTCACTCCGGAGAACACCAAATACTCCCAGAATGTTACGGTACTTTCCTTAACATTGCCGTCAACGATCGAGATTTTGCAAAAAAATTAATATTAATGAGTGACGAAGCACATTTTTATCTGACTAGCGACGTAAATAAACAAAAATTGCAGTTCTGTGACCCTGAAAATCCATACAATATTCGATAGAGGCCTTTTCATCAATTCAGAGTCAGAGTCTAATGCGCAATCATGGCTCAAACAATCGCTAGATCATTTTTCTTCGTAGACCGGCAGGTTTGCAGTTCAGGTGGAGAATGAAAATATCGATACAGGAAAATATTCGAAATTTCTTATTACCACAATTATGTACGCTAAGAGAACGAGGTTTAATTTCAACAAAATATGGCTACTTACTGGTCACCAATTTTGACCGTCCAAGTCTTTTTTTTTCTGGGATTAGCTAAAGGAGAACATGTTCGCGAACAGAAGCCGCAAATCTCTTAAAATTCGTGCGAAAATAAATTTGATATTGGTTGAATACAGAATATGGTGATAATATCAAGAATTTATGAGCGCAATATGGGTGGTCATTTAGTAGATGTAGTTCAATCATTTAATTGATAAATGGAAACTAATTCGTCCATAAGCATTTGTGGTTAAGGTTGTTCCTCCAACCTGAATATAATTAATAATTAATATGGAACGGAACCACATATTATCTAAATAAAATATTTGATTGAATAACAGGTAATACAAAAAAGTTTGCAATGATAGTAAAATCAGAAATTAGTTTTTATCAGGCATAAAATATTCTAAATGGAGAAATCAAACATAATTTACAAATATTGTATTAATAATAAATAATTAATCAAGCATAGATCAAGCCCACAACGATGGATAAATCTTGACCTTGTTTTTCATTTTAATTAATAACACGTACAATGGAATTGACACAAATAGAGGCTATTTGGAGGTGTCCATCAGGAATCAATGGTGTACCAATAAAGCATCGATTTAAAAATGGCTAGTAAAATAAAACTAACATGTAGACTATAGTGACCAGAATTGTAAAAAGGTACAAATTAGCCATTATAAAATCTCAGGATTAAAGATACTCGTTATCCAGAAAAGACGCCAAAAGGAAAATATATTAAGAAGAGAAAAACAGCTGGACATTTTTCTGTAAACAACGTAGGATAATCTATAATTAACAAGTAACAAACTTTAATCATTTAAATAGATAATCATTTTTAGTTCATGAATGAACGTTAATGATTGAGAATTATGAATGTAACAATATTTAATAGTAGCATGAGAAATTAAATTGTGGTACGCCTATACTCTTTTAAGTGCAGGTAGAAGTGTGTATATATCTTTACTTAGCTACATATCAACAATGACGACAAAAATAATTTCACTTAGGTTAGAAGAGTTGTTCTTTCCGACAGGGAAGTCTCAACTCCACAAAGGGTATTTAGGAAAATAAGCCGATTCTAAAAATCTATTATCACTATTATTCTAAGTTCAAAAGGGTCTCAAAATAGTAAAAAAATGTATTTCCTATTTTAATGAAAATGTAGCCACTAGTTTCATCTTTTGTTCGAAAATTCTGTGACGACGTGTGAATTTTAGTATATGTATTAATCCTGTTCTATGCGATAGTCTGGACGTCTGAAGAAGCGACTTGTAGTGTGCTAGAGTGTTACATTTTTTAGTAAACTCGATAATACTTTTTCATACACTAATCGTATTTTCTATTCTGTAAGCTTTTGCTCGCAGTTAAACATGCAAGTATTTTCAAGCTACATATGGTGGTACATACATTAAGATGAGGTCAGTAACATAGACACGACTAACAACAAGGTAGTTGGACGTATAGCGTATTTACATACATAGATCTAAAATATCATATGCAGAAATGAAAATTATAGTAAGTAATGCAAAACAAAAACAGAAAACGACAGTGCTAAAGAAGAATCCTCGAATACGACTCTGATGCGAAGTCATGTATTTGTTCTTGTAAAATAACCTTTGAAGATCTGTTTGTCACACTAAAAAACTCTTAGATAAGGATTTTGCTATGGTGGTCGTTGTAAATTCTTGTTTGCTTCAGTCCAGTCTTTCCATAGCAGGCGCCAAACACATAAAGAGCATGTTTAGATTCTTCACATTCATCCCCGTTTGACTGTGCTGTTTAATCAGTAGTAAATATGATGGTTTTAAGCATATCTACATTTTGATATAAAAATGATTGTTAAGAAAATTATGATTTGTCGATAGCAAATAGTAGTATGAAAAAAGACTACAACTGAAAGCTTTTTCCATGAAGAAAATAAAATATGTTTTCAAAGACATATTTTATTCTAAATCAGAAGATGCTAAACTTTCTAATCTTTAAAATCGATATCATCCCAATAAACAATTTTCATCACCTTAACTAACAAGTCAGTTTTTATAAGGGTTTTGTTAAGGTTGCGAGTTTATATTGGAGGTTTATAAGATTAGTAATTGGTTGCAAAGTCATATAAAATTATTAAAATAAATTAAATTAAAATATTTTATAAAGTGGTAACAGGAACGTTTCCATCTCTAACTTATATTACTTATAGTAACGGTTACCGAAAGTTTTATTTAATGAGTTTTTATAATAGTTGCAGTTACCAATTTATAAAACCAATTGTGTTGTCTCCCTGTGTAGATGTAGGTGGTGATAAATAGAAAACCTACTCGAACCAGAGTAATAGCAGTTACCGTTATAAAATCTGAGGGCTGTTGGTATTGAAAAACACTGTAATAAAACCAAAATTCATATTATTTTTAGGTTAGTTTTGAAACTTGTAACCACAGTTCTTAAGGAACCTTTGGTAACGCACAGAAACGTCAATAAAATACTATTTCAAACGATATTTTCACACAATAATCCAGCACAGCAAACACAATATGCAAAACAAGTGTAATTTTTTTTATTTCTCATAGCGGAGAAAAATTTAAAACATGCCTTCTTTTCGGATAGGAAGTAAAACTGTAGGTCCCGTATCAATGCAATGTTTAGCACGATAAAAATCCCCATTCGGGAAAAATCCCCCAGATTCGGCTAAATTCTAGTAGGGTCGGCCAAATGATGATAGTAATCGGTGCCATGAAGTACGAAGGATGCTCCGCCATCCTGATTCCCCGCCCAAAAATAAATAAATAAATAAGTGCAAAATACTTTTTCGAGGTTATGAATGTTGTAAATGCAAATACTGGCGGGAACTTGCAAGTTATATAAGAAGCGTTGCAGTGGCGTACTCGTACTGGATCTGTTATTGAGGTTACTTTCTCTGAATTAGTTTTCTGTTTACTACTCAGGAAAAATCCGCAAATATCACTGTATCATCCGCATACCTGATATTATTCAACTTTTCTTTATTTATTAACAATTCCTTCATTTGTGTCACCAAGTATCATCGTTAAATATTTGTTCAGAGTAGATGTTGAACAACAAGGGCGACAGACTATTAGTCTACCGCATTCCGCGTTTCTATTGAATCTGATAGATCATCGTCGGTCTTGATGTTTGAGCATTACGACAAAGTCTTGAAGTATAATTATACGTTTGACGTACTTGACGCTGTCAAATGCTTTATGGTAGTCTAGAAAGTGTAGATGTCAATTCAGAGTGGATCCGATTGAACCTTTCTTCTATATCTGTGTTCTGATTTGATGTTATGTTTTTTCGTTTGTACTTCTGTTAATATTTTTCTTTGTAAGATTATTAATAAGACTATTCAATACATTGTAGAATAATTCAATCTATTACTCAAATTTGCCGGATTTTGGGGCATTTTAGTTGATGTTGTGCTAATTGTGATTAATAATAGCATCCGATCCTTTCAGAAACGGTAACGAAATTCTCAAAAAATGTTAACACCGTTTTACTGTTGTCCCTTATCGTATCCAAACTAATCTACGGTAGATTTTCTACAATTTTACGCTGTCTTGTTCTAAGACAATATATCTTGCCAATTCTCAGGCGTCGAACATATTGATTATAAATCAATCGTTGCACATCAATTAGAAAACAAGAGAAAAAGTTAAAACTTGCTTCAATTTTCCTACCTCTACCTTATTTTTTTGTTTATATTACTATCAACACAGGTGTATACAGTTAAAAGCATAATAATCTCAGTTTGTGAAAATGATTCATACATCAAACATCCGAAAAAACGATCAATAAAATTTTATTTGTCGTGAAATTGCTTCCCATCCCACGAAATTTAAATTAACCCTTTCCGTAAAGAATAAAGTGGTGAAATTGCATTGCTTCCACAGATTAGTTTTTAAATTCTTATTCCTTCTATTTAACGATAGGTATTCCATTTTATGGTAATTATGATCAGAAGTATTTATTATAGAAATTTTAAAAATAATTGCTAATTAATAAGAGCTTTTGGTAGCGTACCCGTCGACATTTTCATATAACGGATGCACGAAATATTACCAAAATTATAACCAAGTAACTGGAAACTGATGATGGAAAGCCAAACTTTGTAAACCATCTTAACCCCTCGAAGGTGTTCATCGATGGACATTGTCACCAATTAATAAATATTGACTGAAAAGAAATATTGTTTGCTACTTTTATTGGTTGTAGTTATACATTCCCGGGATTCCATTCCATGCAAACTGTAGTCAAAAAGAAATAGAACAACGGAAGTCAAGATCTAATTTTATCCTTGTTCATCTGTATTTTCTAATAGTTTTCATAGCTTTCTTTTTCCATATCAAACAACGTGCGTTTAATGTATACTTAGATCCTACACGGATTTTTAAATGAAACTTAATTTTCAATTTAATTATTTATAGAACTAATCTTAACCGCCTACCTTCAATTCTACTATTCATGTTTATTAGTCATGTATTTATTTATCTGAGAATGCTAACAAGATTATTATCTCGATAAAATCATTCATAGATTACATGAAGATTACATAATATAATGTAATGTCAACGTCTAAATTACTGTAAAAAATAAAACAAAAAGTTATATAGTACTTAGGTTTTTAGTTTGAAACTCAGTGATGTCATTTCGCTATCTTTTACACTTTTACTGATTATACGTAATACAAAAGATTTCAACTATTAGATCACTTCGCTTATTAATCATCAATGTTTACACTATTGTAAATTTTTATAATCTATCTTTGTCGTGGCCACACCCATAATTTTATTTAATATCTAAAATCTAACCTCATCAATAAAATAATCGCGTTTACTGTCTCCAGCCTTACTTTGTGCAACTCCATAATCATGAAATATAATATAAATACAAAGATTAGTTAAAGTTTCACAAGTTTTATTAATATCTTAATCTGACAATATTGTTTCGACACTAATAAATAATAAAATAATCCTTCTGTGTGTGCGGGTTCTAACTATAAAATTAAATCAAATGAAGTGATATATCTTTTACGATTCAGTGGCCTTAAAAGGATCAAAACTTAATATTTTAACTATAAACAACCTTCTTCTAAAAGTATTTAAACTAGTTTACAAAGGACACAGGGACATCAATCACATCAATTACAAAAGTATTGCCATATTGGCAACAGAAAGGTAATTTTCTTAACCACACCTACTCATCCTGATGAGTGAAGAAAGCAATATTTGGTTTGGAATATTTAAAGGTTTCGTATAACTATTTCATATTTCATAGTTCGAGAATAGCAGCCTACCCTGCTATACCCCAATGGACCTTCATGGCCTGTGAAAGGGGACTATTATTCTTGTTACTATTATTATAGCTATTTCCTGAAAATTCTAAACATAAATACCACTTTTCCATACTTATTATTAAATAATAAACGCAACTTAGAGTAGTTATTAAGCTACTTTAAGTTGCGTCTGAAAAAACATTGAATGAAACTGATTTCCAAAAGTATTCGATAGCATAAATATTACTGTTAAGAAATTATATGAAATATAATATAGAGATGGTAAGTATTCATTTTGATTTCCTCCTAATTTCTTCCTAAGTATCAAAAACTACACTATACAAAAAATCTGGCAGTATAATTATAATTTTTTTTTCACTGAGGCTAATGAGATTATAATTGTTTTACCCTACAGTGTTTTGAAGACACTTCGGCCGCCATCTTGGATTTCCTTACAGGAATATTTCTTAATGACTTTATTTACAACCGAGGTACATAAAATTTCCCAAAATACGATTAAAAATGTTAATTTAAAATTTAAATGGCAAGAAATTTGAATTAGCTTAATCAAAACGTTAGATCTCCTAGCAATTTTTAATTTATCAACAGACTTTTTATTAGTGTAAATTCTGCATATCTACAACTCCTTTAATTTTTTTGTTGGTATCTGTACATGGCGAATTTTGTATTTTTGACAAAAATAAATTCTAAATTCCCCTTTAAACAAATTGCCCTGTTTGGAAATGTTAGTAATAAGGAATAGGAATAAGTTAGAAATTGACTTCTAAAGGAAATACTAATTGATTTATACTCTAGAACCCCATTCAGAACCATCTTTTGGAATAAAAACTTGCCGCTATAAACTTTTTAGTTCACCGATTATTAAATTCTCCCCTTTCAAACTCCCGATATAAAATGGAAGTCAAAGAAATTATTGACCTTGCTGTTTCTAACGGTTACTCTCAGGGGATAGTGTTTATAATACTATTAGAAAACATATAAAAAGGTTAAGAGTTAAGCAAGTTACTACACTATGTAGTAACTATACTATGTAGTACACTATGTAGTAAGGATAGGATAAGAAACATTGTATAATTGTCATTTTATTCATGTCTTATAAAAGGACTTAAAACTAACCTTTCAAAATTTCGCCTAAAAATAGTTTCTAGTGATGGACTCGAGCCGAGTCGAGCCGAGCTTTCCTAGAAAGCTCGACTCGTCTCGAAAAAAAATATTCAAGCTCGACTCGAAATAATCTGTTTCAACTCGACTTGAAATTCGGCTCGAAATCGAGTCGAGTTTCGATTCGAGTCGAGCCGGCTCGTTTTGGAATCATAGTTATTTTCTAAATTCATATAGCAGTCGCGAAAACTTTTTTCTCCCCTTTGTCTAAAGGACGAGTGCAATAATGACTTATGAAACGAGCTTTTTATGCTATTTTTTCCATTTTGCCTCTTTTATTCCCTTTTTAAATAAAAAAAATCGCTATTTCAAAATTTAGGAAATTTTGTGGTAGTTGACAATACTAATGTGACATTTGAAAATTCAAATTTTTAAGGTAAAGTCTTTGTCAATTTCCTGTTTTTTCAATTTTATTTTTAATGCTACCAACTTTGGAAAATTTCATTATGTTTTAAGTGTTATAGTGTAATGAACCCATTTAAAGAAAAGTAATTGCGCAAATTCTTAGTTATAATCCGTTAAAGTACAAAATAGGGGAAATACTGTAAACTGTACAATTTTCTCGAGCCGGCTCGAAAAGCTCGAAAAACTCAACTTCAAAAACTCGACTCGACTCGGGCTCGATATACGTGAACCTCGACTCGAGTCGAATAAAGAATCGTCGAACTCGACTCGAAACTCGGCTCGAAATCGAGTCGAGTCGAGCTTGGCTCGGGCTCGAGTTCATCACTAATAGTTTCGAAATAAAATTTCGAATAACAGCCATGAGAATGTTTAAGGAACCCCAAAGGGTCAAGTAGATGACATGGAAAAACCGGGAATATATAAAATATCATCTAATAACTGTAATGAAGTATATATAGGCCAAGCTAAGAGATGTTTGAAGGTTCGGTCAAAGAGCATTAGCTCACTTCAAATTTAAAAGTCATGACAAATCTAGCGTCGCCCTTCTATATGTTTGAATAAAATCATAAAGTAAAAAGCGTTAAGTTAATTAGAAATGAAAACAACCCAACAGAATTTAATTGTTTTGAAAACTTATTAAGCTTATAAAGATTATTAAGAATAGAAAAACGCTAATATTTTCTGGTTTTGGACGTATTAACTCCAGCCTTTTATAGAATTTGCTCCAGTAATCAGTCAAGCTTGATCGATCAGTCAACGTCTCGAATGATTACCGGAGAATCGATCTGTAGGTATATAAGATTAGATTTTTAGCTTAGTTTTTCAGAGATTACTGAAATGACAGCCTAGCTGTTGAAATACGTGCTCAGAGTAGAAAAAATGTGAAGGTGAAGTGCCAATGATATTTATTTTTCAATTTTGTATATGCATAACTCTAAAACCAATCTTTCATATATATATATCATGCACAATGAGATTGATGTTGTATGCTGTTGTTTTTGTGTTCTTTTTAATATTTATATGTGTAAGTTACTATTAAGGTTAAGTTATAATTCCTAACATTTAACTTTAGAAGAATTTGTACCGCGGCAGTAAGATAACCTATTAAGGTAGGTTTTCATTGTGCAACAAAGATGAACGTCATTAAAAAAGACAACGCGATCACAGATGTTTTGAATCTCTGCTGGATGTCTTTAATCTCTATGACATAATTATTCATAATTATTCTAGAATAGTATATTATGTATTAAGGACTTAATTGAGTGTCTTAGAGCCCGTAGAGTCAGTGAGCACTTGAGGCGAAAGCCCTAAGCGCTAAGACGATAAAGGGCTCTAAAACACTATTTTTTAGTCCGAAATGCATGCGTTAGTTTATGTCCGGTGTAAGTTTAAATTAATTAATTTAATTAATTTAATTAATTTAATTAATTTAATTAATTTAATTAATTTAATTAATTTCTGCGTCTTATTTCGACTCAAAAAAAAAACGACATATGCTTCTTTAGTTTCTTAAAAATATGCCGTTGAAAAAAAATGGCCCGAAGTTAAAAAAAAGTTATTTGAGTCTTTTCATCGTCGCGCAAGGCTTGCTGGAGTACGCTACAGCGACTTGTCATGCTCAGCGCGACTAAATTATACTTCAACCAAAAATAATTGACTAAAATGCAACTTTTCAAATCGGGAAAAATCACTATAAAAATGTGTTTAGCGATGATTGAAATAACGATGAAATAAGACAATTTTGTTCATTAGAACGTCTGTAGCATATTTTTTTCAAAAAACTGACCATAAACTTTAATAACGAATATTATTTACAAAAAGATATTTTCGCAAAATCCATCTGGATTTATGTTGAGCATGTTGAGTACTATTGAAAAAATGTATTAACGTTTATAAACATTTTTAAAACGAATTAGGGTGATCCGTTTGAGAAATTTTGACTCAATATATTTATGGATTCAATACCATACGAAATAAAGAGTTTACATATAGTCCAGTCAAATGGTGTTCAAAAATGGCTTGAAGTGGAAAGTTATGGAGTAATTGTGTTTTGTGGCTTAGTTTATGGTTTTTGGGGTAATGAATATGAATCTGAAGTTGTCCAACAAAAATTTCCACGGCAAATATGAAAAATAATTAAAAAAAACCTAAAAATCAGTTTTTTTTTGTTTTTGGCTTATTACTTGAAAAGTAAGCTTTTTACGCAAAAGGTGACCCTATAATAAAATAAAGACTAGACAATTATCTACAATTCATGTTCTTATAATTTTTGTTGTAAAACGTGTGGTCTTCGCGCAAAGGAGCTTTGAAAAACAGGTAAAAATCAGAAATTTTCGGGAAATAGCAAAAACACATTTTTTTCAGCCTTTCCGTTCATAACACTACAAGTAAGCATTTGCTAACGTACCTACTTATTATTATTATGTTGGTATATATTAATATAGGTATAGACTCGCTCCGAGCCCTTTGTTGTTCGAGTGATTTATTTCTTTTGCAACTCCTCACCCTTTGACGTGTTGAGCTGCATGCGGACATGATTCAGAGTTTCTAAAATACGAATTGTACCCGTATCCATTGTCTCTTTTCGACGACTGTAGTATACGAAAAAGAGCCAAATCTGCTTTATACAAAGCATTTACACCAACTGAACAGGCAAACCTCCAAGGGTGTGTGAATGTCGTCATAGATGGAGGATATTTGCTGCATAGAATCGTGTGAAGCAGGGGTCAACCATTTTTATCAATTTGTGAAAGTTACGTTTCATTTGTTAAGTCCAAGTACAAGGACAGTACCGTAGTTGTGTTCGATGGTTACCCTCAAGAAGATAGTTGCAGAGGTACTAAATATATTGAGTGAGCAAGAAGATCACACAAACAAACCTCAGTAGGTTTCATGTTCGACGAAACAATGGTGCCTACAGTGCCGAAAAATTTCTAGGCAATATGAAAAACAAAGAGCGTCTGATTTTAATGTTGAGGGACAATTTTGCAGGAGCTGACATTCACACAAAGCAGGCACAAGAGGATGCGGGTACAGTTATTCACTACAGCAATAGACCTTGCACAACAACATAACTTTGTAGTTATTGTGGGTGAAAACGTAGATTTGCTGGCGATCATGATTGGTCGCTGTAGGGGTGTATATTCCAATGTATACTTTCTAAAGCCAGGCAAAGGCACAGCTTCACCACTCATTTTCTTCTCCTGACTGCAAACTTGGTCAATCGAAAGCTAACAACATATTGTTTTTACATGCCATGGGAGGTTGTGATACTACTTCAGCCTCGTTCAAAGTAGGAAAGATTAGGTTTCTTCAGACTCTGCATTAACTAAGACTATTGAGATTTTTAAAGACCTTATGGCAGATGCTGATGCTGGCCATCGTTTTTTCGCCTCATTGCATAAATTGGCTGACAAGAAAGCCATGCCATTAAACAAATTGAGGTATAAATGCTTAGGTCTGCATACAAGACATCTGCCCTTGGCGTCCCTACTTCCTACTGAGGCTGCAGCTCAGCAACATTCCTTGAGGGTGTATATGGTCTGGAGTGAGTAACCACGCTACAGCCACCAGCACCTCAAGCCGTATTGAAACTTATTTCTTGCAAATGCAAGAAGACCTACCAGAAAAACTGTGGATGCAAAAAAGCAGGCCTCAAGTGCTGCAATATTTGTGTGAACTGCGAAAGCAGTTTCAATAATTCAATGCCGGTTACTGAAATCAAAGCAGAGGAGGATCACCCGGAATTACCTGAAGTGTAATTTCACCTTTATTTTTTCACTCAATGTTCGAAATATGTATCCTAATACAGTTTGTATAACTATTCAATTTTCAAACAGTTAGAACTAAGTCACTATGCATTTTTAATTTTTTTTACGTGTAGAAGAACTGGAAGTCGTCCCTGCAGAAATCATGGAACCTTTGCCCAAGAGGGCTCGGTTTGACTGAGGAGTTTCACTTCAACGTCAATAGTCATTTAATAATAAGTGTTTTATAAAATACCTACCTACCAATTTTATTATATTGTTTTACATTGCTCAGTTTTCATACTTATCCAACCATGAATAGATGTTTATCATTTTGTTGTACCTATATAATAACCTAACGTTAACGATGGAGGCTGCTGACTGCGTACATTCGTCATTGCTTTTCTCATAATTATTCAAGATCCGAAAAAATTACTTACACGTAAATTGTAGAGAATTTTATATGCTTTTTCAAAGTATAGGATAATGTTTACAGTAAAATTCTTACTTTTCGTGTTATGAAGGGAAAGTCTCTAAAAAATGTGTTTTTTGCTGTTTTCCAAAATTTACTGATTTTCGCCGATTGTTCAATCCCTCTTTGCGCGGAAACCATATGTCGTACAAAAAAATGATACAAACATGAATTGTAGGTAATTCTTTCGTCTTTATTTTAATATAGGATCACATTTTGCGTAAAAAGTTTACTTTGGCAGTTATAAGCCAACCAACAAAACCTGTGATTTTTAGTGGTTTCTTGATGATTTCTCATATTTGCCGAAAAAACTTTGTTGAACAACTTCAGATTCGTGTTCAGCACCCCAAAAAACACAAACTAAGCCATTAAAAACAATTACACCAGAACTTTTCACTTCAAACCACCATTTGAATGGACTAATACAGGTTGCATTGTCTTGTAACTATGCGAAAAAATGGTTGCCAACTAAAAATCCATGCTAACCTAAAAAAATGAGTGTGATTTTCCGAATCTACACAAAATTTTACTATAGAAAGTGGTTTTCATTTGCTTTTCAATTGCTTATAAACTAATGTAATTACTGGCAACAAGGAGGGTTGAGATTTTGTAAATGAGAACTTTGTAAACGCAATAATAGGGTAGTAGGGCTCGAAAGATCACTGGATACGGATACAGCGGTCCCTACGTATAAGATTAGTTCCAGGAAAAATAGGATTGATGGTCACGCCCTTATTAATCCTAAGAGGGTCCTTTCCACGCCTTTTATGATTAGATTAGGAATGATAAAACAGTTTCTTCAAGTGTTTTGCGCGTCCGTATGAGTTCCAATAAATGACTTTCACGAATATCTAGTAGGAAACAGACTATAGATTATAATATGGAAATCGAGGTTACACAATTTTTATGTAGCCGTGCGTAAAAAAATACAAAGAGAGATTCATCACTCGTCGTAATTTTATAGGTACCTCCGCACGGGATTGTACAGGGTGTATTTAGTATAACTGCCATTATTAAAAAGGTGATAGGTCACATTAATGCCAACAAAAAATTCCAAACAAATTTTTTTCTATCAACATTACTTTTCGCGTTATTTGAATAAAACTGGCGAATGAAATGGCAACAGTGCACTCACTGAAAATCATTGGATTGACCATAAAAAAATAAACAAGGTATTTACTGTGTTTTTCATTGACAAATGAAGAAGTTTGTTTACATACACATTTTGGTCGTGGTGGGTATTGTATTGTTTTGGGAGCCTTACAATTTGACTACTAACAGTGCGTTTCTCAGACAATTTTACTACTGCTAAACAATAAAACAGCAAAAAAGGTGACAGATTCCAGAACGTCTAAACCAGTTTTGAGTTTCTTTTAAAGGAATTGATAATACATTGGAAATAGAAGCATCAAAAACTTTAAACTTGTTGAGTTTCCCTAGCTTAAAATGCAAGTTTCAAATATTATGAGAATTTATTATCTCTAGGGTATCGA
Source organism: Agrypnus murinus (assembly GCA_929113105.1). Taxonomy (NCBI): domain Eukaryota; kingdom Metazoa; phylum Arthropoda; class Insecta; order Coleoptera; family Elateridae; genus Agrypnus; species Agrypnus murinus. The sequence continues at coordinate 142,554,493 of OV816026.1, forward strand.
CCTTTTCCAGTGATATTATTATTTGAACAAAAACACAGATGATTGTCTGTAGTTCACCTAATTCTTAAAGGGTAATGTACTTGTACTAAATAATGAATAAAAAAAGAAGAAGCAAGAAAGTGTGTATTATTTGATTAGGTAGGGTGTTGTATCCATTTTTTCAGCATGAAATTTGCATGTTGGTAAATAGTTGAAGTAGAAATTACAATACTGATAAAACTAGTTTGTAAACTAATATTAATCAGAAAAGTTATCACAGGTTTCAAATAATAAGTGGAAACCGGTCAGAAATTGATAATTACTCCTATAATTTTTGTATTTGTTTGCGGCTCTACTTCAAAGTTTGCATTAAATGCATATGATTGCATTACCTGAATTAAAGGATGAAGATTTAGTACCGTTACGTCTTATTTCTTTTATAATCTGTTTGTTTACCTGAACAAAGGATATTGCAAAACTTACAATACATACCTAGACATTCCATTCGGTGTACACAAAGGGGTTGTACCTAGATTTATGATGTTCTATGATGATTTCTGACTAAATTTTAAAATTGAACTTTGTGCGCACCACCAGACATTTTCTGCGTCATTCGTACATAGTGTTTCCTTGTTCAGTTTGTCGATTTGTTGCTATCTTGTTGTGTTTGTGTTGTTATTGTTATTATTTGCTATTTGCTCCTGTTATCTACTGTTGGTTTTATTAATGTGTGTTGTGCTTTGTCTTTATTCTTTGTGTTGTTCTTGTGTTATTTATTTCGGTAAAGGTGCGATCTACTGCTAACCATGGACCGGTTTAGAATTCGGGAAACGCACGATATGCTACTGATTTATGGTGTTAACAGCTAATAATTGAATGCATTTGCATATTATTGTAATCATGTACCCATTGTAACCATAATTAATAGTAATAAGTAAGTGGGTTAAAAGTTGCACCTAATTGCAGGCTTGTCAAATCGATTGTGTAACAGAATGTGGTTTATAAAATTTGTAATTTTGCTTAAACTATCATGTTTACAAAAAAATTGTATTGAGATTTTTTATTGTGATTGATGAAATACACCTTCTCTCAAAATCTGACAATCCCAGTATACTTAATAACGTGATAATGTGGCATCGAAGTTTGCAACTTTACTAATTTTTTTGCATAAACCTGCAAAGGTAGACCACCACTTTATAAGACTTTTTTGTTTGTTTTAATGTCCTCTATCACCTGTTTTAATAATGGCAGTTATACTAATTACACCCTGTATACTCCACATCACAATCGGCAAGACCACTGATGACATTTTATGATACCTCAACTACACATTATCCTGGACAATTTCTTGTACTATTTGAAAGTCAACTAATAAAAATCATAAACTGTCACGAAAAACAAGAAAATAATTGGCGCGTATCAACTATTTGACTGTGCAGAAACCGTCATGTCCAATTTAGCTTCGAAATGAGTTACACTCTAAAAAATTACCGGTGAATTATACCCTAAAAAATGGAGGCAACTTGTTGCCTCCATTTTTTGGGGTAAATTTACTTCCAAGTGTAATTTTCATAGGAAGTGGGAAATTTCAATATTAGGTCAATATTAGGTAAAGTTATAACTTTACGCAGGTGTTTTAATGTTAAAATGAAAGGTAAGATTGTATTGAGATCGTAATTTTAATCTGTAAATTTATTTAAAAAGGAAACATGACAATGCAAATTTAACCTAATATTGAAATTTCCCACTTCATATGAAAATTACACTTTGAAGTAAATTTACCCCAAAAAATGGAGGTAACATAGTTGCCGCCATTTTTTAGGGTAAATTGAAGGGGAATTTTTTAGAGTGTAGTAATGGGATCTTGTACATTTGTCTGAATTGCGTCCGCTTTTCATAACAAGACAGCAATGCATTTCACGACAAAAAAATGATGCATGTATTTCTTTCAAAACGAGTCATGTCCATAGAGATTATATAGTGTCTAACTTGTGTAGCTTCAAAAGAGGACTTCTCCAAAAATTGCAGCTTGCTATCTATATTGTGAATGTGAATGCATTTTATGTGATAAATGATGTTATTAGATGGCAAGACTAATAACACTGGTTAAAATCCGTTGTTGATCAACCCGATGTTATCTTCACGTTGTTATTGCGTGTTTAACCTCCAAAGTGCAGCATACTTATTTACTGGTGTGTATTACATTAATTAATGCTTTGTAATGTAGAATTAGTGCTGAATAATTTAATGCACTAAGGATGTCTCCATAAGTTCAATCAATGTAGGGTCTAGGAAATCTCAGAACGCGCCTAAACGGTATAAATTATTACTCATGCCACCACTGCTACAACCTATAGAAAACAGAAGCTCCAGAGACAATGGCCACTCGGCCTGCAAATCTGAGGTGACATCACTGGATGTTTATCTCCTCACGCCACTACATGTGCATATATTACGTATTGTACACGCTACCATATTAGCTTATAGTTTGTACTCTTACTGATGGCTAATAAAGGAAATTAAAAAAAAATCAAAAATTAAAAATTAAAATGTAGATATTGTGAAACCGATCGTCAGTTAAAGAACTTCAAACGTCCTTATAATTACAGCAGTAACAAATTAAATTAAAATTCAGTTACTGCTGCAGAAATTAGAACCAAATTGGAGTACAATTCTTGGCTAGCTGATACGTTGCAGTGACCTCTCTGGAACTTGTCCAGCTACGTTCCGGTTACGTTTAAGCTACGTACCGGAAACGTGGCACCCTAGTAATTGCTACTTTCGTGGAACTTCTTTTCTCTTTGACACATTATGGAGCGTGGTCGCTCTCTCTTTTTCTTCTAACTTAAATAATATTCTACTATCATTTTCTATACTGATGCTCACAAAACGGATTACTATTTTATTTGCAATAAAAACGTACATAAAACACAAAAAGAGGTAAAATGTTTGATTACTTTGTCATTCCAGTATACTAACGTTATAAACCATTATCGAAAAATAACAACCAGCCTTCTTTAAATATCTTTTTAATAAAAAATGTCTAAGAAAATATGACAAAAACACTTCTAAATTGATACACACAATAGAAACCATCTTTATATTATTCCTAAGAAGTCGGAAGTACGGCAGAGTGGTTATAGTGAATTTATCTCGCTTAACGTAGTTAAGTCGAGTTTGCGTCGGTCAGGACTCGAATGGGTAAACCACGAGCGCAGTGTACTTGCCTATATGGCTCCGCTGCCTCGTCTCACACGCACATATCCACTCTGGGGCTCGGTGTGTCTGAGTGTATATGAGGTTAAAGATTATGTATGTATGTATTATTCCTAAGTTTATTGTAATTTTTATTTAAGGTTATAGTAAAACATCTATTAACAATCATAACAAATTTCAAATTGATTAAAAGCCTCTAACATTTTACGACTAAATATGGAATAGTTTTCGAAAAATCACTTTAAAGTAGTATTCACTATAAAATGCGTGTCTAAAGTTTGTCACTTAATTCCAGTAACGAAAACTAAACACATTCTACTTCAAAGTTGTTGTTACCACGAAGTATAAAATAAGTTAACAAATTTGTTTTCCCATTAGAACTTTAAAAACGTTTAAGTTTAACCTTTTATTTAACCATGAACATTATATTTTTTATACTGCTACATAATAATTAGATATGGAATATTTTAAGGTTGTGGCAACCAAAGGAAAAAGGGAATATACTTCACCCTTGTTCCCTGTAAATGGGAGCAAAATAATATTTTGTATTGACCACAACAACTAACAGTGCAAAAATACAACTAACTTCCAATTTCCAAACTAATCTACTGCAGATATGCCTCTATTAGGCAATCCACCCACCAATCAAATGGTGTTTTATTTTGGCACCGACGGAAATATTTGCTCATAGCGGCTATCATTATTTGGATCGATTAGGCTAATTTATTAAGTAAACCAACAGTCTGTCAAATAGTGATTATATGGCGCCGACAGCAATGTTGAACCACAGCAACCATATTGGTTTGGATTGCCTAATAGAAGTTACTGCCACTTGTTGTAATTTTTAATAGTAACTGAAACTTTGTAGTAATTCTGATCCAAAGCAAGTAGTAAAAAATCATTTTTAAGTGATTCTCCTGGTCAGCAAAAAACATAAGTTCTCCTTTCAATACTACTGTAAGGTTCCGTTACTTTAAAGGTTAATCAATGGTTTCAGATAGGTGGCAGGAACTTTCAATACTACCTTAGATTTTAGAAAACTGTAAAGTAGCTTCGGACAAGTTAGTACTACCATCATAATAGTGCTTTGAAGTAGCAACAACTTGAAAGTCATTTTCTAGGTGGCAATACCGTTCTACATATTTTAAAGGTTACTCAGCACTAATGGAACTACGTAGTTCCAATAAATAGTAGAAACAACTACATAAATGCTAAAATATTCCAGACTGAAGTAAGTAAATCTATAAAGTCATAAATTTAATTGTATTTACGTAACAACTACTCAATAAAAGTTCCGATCTTAGTTTCTCACTGCTACTTAGATAAAGCTTGGGCTAAGACAAGCTATAGCTTGTCAAGCAAAAAAAGAAAATCCTATGGCCTTCCTTAGTTTTAGGTTATCCTTAGGTTTATCCTTTAGTCCGTGGTTTTTAATTTCTGTAGAAAAACTAATTCAATACCTGTTTGGAAAAAATGCCATATGACAGCTTTAGACATATCTAACAGTAGAATTACTAGTGCGCTTTTTATCTACGACAAATTATAGCTTTTACATATTTTGTTGCATCGATATTACAGCCTTATATTTTCCTGCATTTTTAACATTGGTAGAAACTAACTAGATTAACCGAGGTAGGGGGCCTGGCTGTGGAAGCCAAAACAAAAACTCTTATATTATCCATCTTTTAGCTGGTTACAAGAATGGCCCCCCATAAATGAAAAATATCATAGTACACTTCCCATTTCGAGGTCATAGTTAACACCATGCAAATAGAATATTTGGGAGGGTAGGGTTTGAAAAGCTTAATATTCTGAGAAATGGCTAATGTTTGTAGGGCATACAATATAACATAAAATTTATAACAAAATAATAGGTATAAAACGCATAGAATTAAAAGTAGATTGGGAAACACACCATAAACGTTAAGTGCAAAGGTAGCGAACTTAATAATTTGGTAGCGGTTTGGAACTGCTGAAGCACCGTATTTTTCAATGGTTAAAACAGGCAAACAGGAAAACAGCTTTAGACTGACAGAACAATCACTTGAAAACAAACAATTACAAATGCGTATAGATACCTCATTTCAGAAAAGGTTCAAAATTTGTTTTTATTTATATGTAATGAATACTCACCTTGTATTTATTTATTTTTTAAATTGATTGTACCTACAAATTAAGACATGTATATAAGTCAGTCCAAAAAAAAGCTGGACATGCTCATTGTTCAAGCAAAACGGACACGTCCAAACTAAATACATTTTTAATTGAATTATATTTCAAAACAATTATTTCATCAAAATATATATTGTTGGGTGCAAAGTCCGAAAATAACTTGAGAAAAGTGTAAAATATTTATTATTAAAGACGTTAAAAATTGGAATAACACGTTTTGCTCATTACATAAACATATAACAGTTTTTTTCATTACTTAGCAATTTAGCATGTCGCTAAATTATCGCTTTTCTTATTTCTAAGATTTAAGACCAAGATCATAGATATTTGTAGCAAGAGTAAAATCTGCAACTTTTACAACCTTATAGTATACGACAAATATAGTAGATGGCACCACAACCAGTTGTCGCTATCAATGTTGATTCCACGAACGAATATATAGTGTATTGACACGAGATACACGCATTCATGCATGTGCACTAGATAGAGACAAAACTTTGTCTAGGGGTAATTGTGTTTGAAATCCTGAATCTCTAGTAATATATTTTTGGAACCTTATTGGAACGAGTCAATAAATATAGATGGCGTTGTACAACATCAAAATGTCTTTAAAATGCTGTAGTTGATGACGCCGTTTTTAGCGGTTGTTTTTGCTGTTGTAATATTGTAATGGTGATTGTAATTTTGACAGATTAAAATTAATATTCGTGTTAGTATTTAGACGATTTTAAGTAGAATATTTAGATTTTATAATTTTTGAAATATCAGTAAAATGGGATTGCCAGTCACGTCTCAAATGCTCTCTATACCCAAGAATTTTTCATCTTATGTATTTTCATTGTACATTTAAAAGGTTCTAGACAGTTAATTATAATGTGGGTATCCGTAATAGCAAGTACGCTGTTTTCATAGCAAGAGAAAGTTGCCTTTTATGTCAGGTTTTCTCTTCAATTTGCACCGCGCAGTAGCGCCAACTGTAAGGCTCACTTAAGATACGCCCGGATCCACCGCGCAGTGGCACCTCTATTGGTCAATTTCCAAAGTAAATACTAGCATATAAACCCAGAACAAACTTGTTATAGTATATATTGATATTGATGCAAGAACTGCGGGTTGTTTTTAAAACAGCCTGGTTACCAAATCACTCATATCTTTTTGAAACGCTAAATTCCTTCCGGATTAAAACAATCTCAAAATCCTTATCGTATAAATTCTCTTGTTACCTTTCCCCATTTTTTAAATCTCTGAGAAATGGAAAGCGTCTCAAAGCATATACTATTGACTCTCGTTGAAATGTCACTGAAGGTCTTGAGGAAAGGAGGATACAGGGAGGGGCATAATTCTTTTTCTATGGTAAAAATCAAAATTCTTTTTGAAATAACAATCTGTTGGGAAGTTAAAACATTTAACATCCGAAAAAGACTTCAAAAAATCAAGATGATTGATATTTCATTGGGTCGCGGTGACACATTGAGACTCTCGTTGAAATGTCTCTGAAGGTATTGAAAAAAGGAGGATACAGGGAGGGACATAATTATTTTTCTATAGTAAAAATCAAAATTCTTTTTGGAACAACAATCTGTTGGAAAGTTAGAGCGTTAGAACATTTAATATCCGAAAAAGACTTCAAAAAATCAAGATGATTGATTTTTCATTGGCTCGCGGTGACACATTGACTCCGTATGCTTCATGGTGCAGTTTTTCGTAAGTACCTAGTTAGTTAAAGGTGTCAAGTTTTCTATAGGTCTTGTGTCGCTACCAGTTTTTCTATTGCTATTGGAACTTCCCTAACTTCAACCTAATCTAGAGATCGCACATAGTTTCTTATCCAAGCGATCTTCTATTTCTTAAAGTTAAATCAATGCATCCCTTATTCAGAAATATAGGGCGTGCTCAATTAAGCGTACATACTAGATTTGTACAATACTTGCATTAATGTATTATGTGTAATAGCACGATTTCATCATCCATTTTCGTCGAGTTCCATATCTGTTAAGGATCGTTTAAAAGCTTTCTTATTAGTTACCATTAAAATTATGTCATCACAACCTCTTGTCCTCACACCCGTACCTTTTTAAGTCCCATCAATGTTGCGTTAATATGCAAATGGTGTTAAAATTTTAAAGGGGAAAATAAAACCGACCAATATGCGTACACTTATGAATTCATAACATTTCTTAATAACTTCACTTATGAGAAAGTGGACCGTAAAACCGAACTTAAAATGTATTTAGACACGGTCGGGGTTTTCAGTTAACCCAATTTGTTACGAGGTTGTTAATAAACTGAATAGGTTACCAGAACAGGATAAAGAATACAATGAAAACAGCGAGCAAAAGTATAGTGCAGTGTTATAAAGCGAATGGGACACGTGGTCCTCGTTTTATTACTTTCTTACAAAAGGAAGTCAAATTTGTACGCTTTGTCGTTTGTACTTGAAAAAGTGTCGTAAAATTTTAAATAGTGCTATTAAATTAGTCCTCATTTGAAAAGTTATTATGGGAATGCTGGGTTCTCGCCGTCGTCGTCGTCATATACGACTTGATTAATTCAAGGGGATTTTCAAAGATTTCCCATAATTACTAAGGAGTTAGAAAAATAAAGAGATGTCCTTTTTATTTGGATTCTAATAAAACGATTTCAAATGTGAAAACGTGTTATTGCACTGTCAGCTAGTATTAATTTTAAATCTGCGTCGTATAAAATAATGTCGTTATAAAATTTGATTCAACAAGCAAAAACGAGGGTAGTTTTATAACTCTATACCTTATTCATACGCTAGGAGTTATACCTCACTTGGCGAAATTGTAAAATATATTTATGGTCGCTTTTATGTATTATGTTATACCTGGCAAGGTTTTACAGCATACATAGAACATGCTGAAAAGACCTAGGAAATATTCTTAGAGTTATTTGTAAAATAAAATTATTTTCAAAACGCTTGAACATTTTCAGACTTTTAAATTCAGTTTCGTTCATTTTTTATATTGAAGATGAGTAAGTCTTCGGAAAATTTATAATTTAATATCCTCCTATATTTATACAAAGTAATATATTTGATTCAAAGTGTATAATAAAAAATAAACTGAGCCAAATAACAGATAAGTTTTGTATGAGTCATGTTTACTCACACTTATCTTGTTAAATTTATAACAATAAACTCATTGGAATTATATTTGTGTAAATCAATTTTCAATGTAAGTGACAATTTAACAGTCTACCTACCCAGCATGGGAGGATTTTCCTGATACTTATTGTATATCTGAAATAGCATTACGTATTTATCCTGTTGATAAATCGTGCATGGCCTTCAGATAGAATGGTAGGCTTTTGCTGATGCTAATATAGTCTGTATCTTCATTTCTTCAATTATATGATTTCGATGATTAATTATGCGTTTGTGGATGTTACATGATTTAAAAATAGACGAGACTGACAATATCTCAATGATTTAGGAATTAATTGAATTGGTTATATAAAATATAAATAAAATAAACCAACCATTCATTTAAGAACTATAATATGCAACTGAAGAAATCATCCACTCTAGCTGATAATAAGATGAAGAAAAGAGTACTATATCATTCCTAGCAGCTACATCTAAAATGCGAATGACTTTAACAAAACTTTGAGCTTATTATTGTCTCCTAACAGTTTTGTGTCACGTGACACTAACAGCGTTACTGACAGATCGTCAAAATTAGACAACGCCCGTTATTACAAAAATGTAGGAATTTAACATTATTTTGAGGAGTCATTGTGTGATTTTGTTCTAAAAGGTGTTTGGCGTAATTAGATTTTACAGGATGTTTATTTTTGTAATGACGTACGTGTTCTTTATATCTTATGTAAAATTTCGAAGTGTTTGTCCAATATATACCGAACTACAAAAAGAACAATTTAAACGGTAAATGCACGATTTCATGATATCATGCGTTCTGTCTTTAGCATTAAATAAAAATGAAAAAGTGTTAGTGTTGGTTTTAAATGTTATTTTATAATTGTTGGTTTTTCTTAGTATATGTGCAATTTTTTTGATATTTTGCCAAAATATGGTATAGATATGTAATTTGTGTCTTCTGTTTGATTGTCAATGGGATATATTCTTTTGATAGCTAACCTATAATGTTTTTGTTTAATTAAAGTGTCAATCATGTTCGGATTGTAATGATTTGCATGTGCTAGTTGTTTAATGGTTGATATCTCTTTGCTAAAATCTGATTTTGTTAGTGGAATAGTTAAAGCTCTGTGTACAGCTATATAGCAGCCTACAGATCATTAGTAAGACAAGCGTCCTCTAATTCAGCTAATGTATTTACTTGAAGTAACTGCATCAGATAAAAGGAGACGGAATAATTTTAATTTGATCGTTTTCAAGTATCGTCCCAGAACTACAAAATATAGCTAATAATATTATTTTTATTATTGTCCTTACTGGAAGTTTCTGTCTGGAACGTTGGGTTTTGTTTATCTGCTGCCTTAAGAAAAACTAGCAGCATCTAAAAAATCAAGTTTATCATCGAGTTCAAATTGCATACATCAAGAAGATACAAAACAACCTTTAATACACAACATTTCTGCTCGTCATTTAACTGTATAAGCATTATTTCTCTGCTTCTTTTAGATTAAGTTAATTAAATAGATAAATTTTGTTATTATTGAATATTTGACTTGCAAATATTTGTTGCGTTTCCACAGTTGCTAGATTTAATATAAAACTATCGTTTCTGCAGAAATCGAATGTTTAATAATCAGGGTTCCTTTTGGATAATTTAGATTTTATTGATCGATACTGTTTGATTGTAGTAATTAAGAACTGATTGCTTATTGTTAAAAAATACCGATTAACTTGATTATAATTTGAATGCTTTCAAATCGTAGCTTTTCAAATTCCTATTTTGGTGTGGTCAATTGATTTTGTAACCGTAGATGCAGACATCAACGGACTCGACGCCATCGCAGGTAATTCTAAAGTTTCATTCTAGTTTTGATTGGTGTGTAGTAGGGATGAATGGCACAATACATTATTTTGTTTATAAAAATGATTATGTGCATTGTAAAACACTGTCAAAACAAGCATGCAACAATAATAAAGCCGAAAATTAAGTAATACGAGTATTTCCTCGCAAAGTACTCAGCTCACTGAGCTCACCTGCAGCTCACTTCTTTAAAAACAAGAGCAATTGGCAGGTTTGAAATAATTCGTTCTACCAAATATTAATCGAAAGTGTAATCAAGTGAGAATAAGTAGACGAAAATAAGTCTAAATAAATGTTGCCATGCTGCCTACGAATCGCCGTTAAATAAATTGTTTTTTAAATTCGAAATTAATGAATATACGAGGGGGTATTCATAAATAGTTGGCCTTGAATAATTCTAGCAGGCAAAAATAAATCGCGTTGCTATGAAAACAAGTTGAAACTTTGACAAGTGCACGTGCAAAGCGTCAGCCCAAAAGGTGATGTTATTTTGAAATTGTGATTAAGAAAAGTAAACCATGTCAGATGAAGATTGGAACTTCAGCAAAATCGAGTATCGTTCAGTTATCAAGTACCTGTTTTTGAAGGGATTGTCTGGTAAAGAAATTTATGATGACATGTTAACCACGTTAGGAGATCAATATCCATCCTATTCAACCATTAAAATCTGGGTTGCTGATTTTAAACGTGGAAGAAAAGATGTCACCGATGAGAAGAGGTCTGGGAGACCGATTTCTGTGTCAACGCAAGAAAACATTGATGCTGTCCATGATATGATTGATAATAGACGAATCGGCCTAAAACGCATATCAGAGACTTTGAATATCTCATACGAACGCGTTTTTCATATCGTTCATAATGAATTGGGAATGAAAAAGCTATCCGCAAAATGGATACTCAAATGTCTGAATGCTGATCAAAAGCGATTGAGGGTGACAACATCTCAGCGGATATGCAATGAATTTAACGATAGAAAATCAAACTTTTTGGATCGCCTTGTTACAATGGATGAAACTAGGATTCATCATTATGATCCAGAAACTAAAGAAATGTCTAAGGAGTGGAAACATTCTGGCTCTCCTCGGCCCAAAAGGTTTCGTGTGCAGAAGTCTGCTGGAATAGTTGTTGCCTCCATTTTCTGGGACAAGGATGGTATAATTTTCGTGGATTACTTGGAACATGGAAAGTCAATCACGAGAGAATATTACGCATCTCTATTAACCAAACTTCGAGCGAAAATTGTGGAATCACGGCGAGGAAAACTTACCAAAGGCGTCTTGTTTTTGCAGGATAATGCGCCCGCCCACAAATCACTTATTGCCCTACAAAAAAATCAATGAAATCGGCTTTGAAATTGTCGACCATCAGCCATATTCTCCCGATTTGGCCCCATCGGATTATTATCTCTTTCCGAAACTCAAAAAATCATTGAAAGGACGAAAATTTACATCAAACGAGATGATAATTGATGCTGTGGAGTCGTGGTTTGCAGAACAGGATAAAACTTTTTTTTCTAAAGGATTAGAATTACCCTTTGATCGATGCATTAAATGTATAGAGTTGAAAGGTGATTATGTTGAATAAAATACTATTACTTCGAACATGTAGACTTTTTCATGAAAGAGAAAACATGTAGTTTTTTCTAGGCTAAGCCAACTATTTATCAATACCTCCTCGTATAATCCTTTTTAGTCAACTTCTAACAGAATGTTTTTGAATTAATTGCTGCGATTGTTATTGTACAATTTCTTTAGATTCTATTCTGTTAGGAAGTTCAATTAATAACTCATACAATGAAACACGTACAACGTACTTTATAGCATATGTACCTACAGTATTGTCGAATAAATTAGAATCTTTTTGTTTTCAAGTTTATTTACTCATATTAATAAAACTTGTCAATGGAAACTGAAACTATTTTGAATAATTACTTAACCTAGCATTGATCTTGTGTGACTGCCTTTGTTCTCACTAACTGTCAATACTCTCGCAGGCATGGAACAAATTGCTATTTTCCTCATGTTAAGAAGAAAGAAGTCAGAACGGTCACACTTTAAGAGTGTGGCGGTCTTTAAGGCAAAGAACAGAGGCAGTTACACAAAATATTAATGTTATAGTTAGCTATTCAAAAGTAATGGTTTTAGTTTTCACTTACAAGTTTTATTAATATAAGTAAAACCAAAAGTTTCTAATTTATTGACCAATACTGTTAGATTTAGTTCAGATTCTAATCGACGGCTGATAAATTGTTTCATTATTATATGCCCAGTATACAACGCGTCCAGTTTTCTAGATATTTCTACAGTTGGATCAACTACAATTGCACTGGCGATGTTTATCAATATTGAGTGAATTGAGAAGGACAAAGAAAGTCTGTGATATTACTTTCAATCTGATACAATACAGTTTTCAAATTTTCTTCGTCTTTTTGTATTCGTCCGTGTTGTTTATAGAGTTTACTGTCGCAAGCTTTACTTCTTATCATAAAATATAAAATATAAATAAAATGATTAATTGCAGTTTTACAAAAGTTATTGAGTTTTTTATGCCTGACAATTGTTTCGACATATAATGTCATTATTAAAGGTAAAATTAGCAAGATAAACAAACGCGTTGCTAAGGTTATAATACCAACACAAGTAATAGGCAATTGGACACAATGCATATACAAGACTAATTATCTAACACTACCACTAATGGAGAATTAGTTGGAGAATTAGTGGTAGAAATGTGTTTGTATATTTGAACAGTTTTTCTCAAGCTTTCTCTTCCAAAAATTCTCAGCATTATTTTTGGTTCCACTGGTGAGTATAACAAATAAATTTAATCATTTATTCAGTATACCGTTGTTTCTATAAGTACTAACACTAATTTTTATATAAATATACAGTTATAATGCTATTGACTTCGAATAACAGATACGAGTTTACTAGAAAAAGGATTGCAAGATTTTCTCGTAACTTTTTTAAATTTCAACTTTTTGGGGTAGTTTTAATCGAATTCTTATATAAATTAGCAAATTTGTAAAGATTTTCGCGACAATACTAGTTAGCTTAAAACTTACGGTTCTGTCGAAAACATACACGAAAACTGCAGTCGTGCCAGGATTTGTATATAGGCTATACCTTGTTATGCCTAGGGTGGGTCATTTTTGTATGGAGAAAAAAAATGCGCTTTTGATTTCTAATAGTGGAATTATGTTGCCTTTACAACAGTATAATTTGAAGTAAATATCACCTCATCTTCAGGTTGTAGGTCTTATAAGTTTAGAGAATCTGCGCAAAATACGCAAAACTTGAATATATGCTGGTAGTCATAAAACATAAATGTCTCAAGAAAAATAAGGGTTTGAGGATAGAATAATCATTTATTAATAATTTCAACAAGAATAAAAGCAGAAAAATGCAGAAAATTGCTAAATATTGAAGTCTTTCTTGCTATCGAATTGTTCTACGCGATTCGAATTGTAACTTTATCTCTAGCCCTCACGGTCTGGGTGTGACTAGGAAGCCCCAAAAATAAAAACTCTTCCTCTTCTTTATTCTCAATCGATAGTTTAAGTTGTTCGTTTGAAATTATCGGCAATATTGGTGGTTCAAACAACTTTTCTTTCCAATCGATCAGGTCGTAAAAGCATGGTACAAAAAAAATTTATATTGGTAGGTGACACTTGGTGGTCGAATGATACTAGTTTTATCCACATTACGTGCGTTTAGCTCCGAGTTCCCGAACTTTTTTGTCTTCATCGGTTACCATAGCTAGCAAAATATTTTCCGAATGAGCGAAAAAGCTATTACGCTAAATCAGTGGGTTTATAGTTTTTAGATCATCTGGCAAGTAGAGTAAACCTACACCTGTTAACTGGTGTAGGTGTCGAGATCTTTACATGCAGGATGTAGTTTAACTCTAAACCGCACTGGTGCGTAAACCTTCATAACGTTAGTTGCCAAATGGACCAAAATGTAAGGATTCTCAGTCGCAACGTATAAACGCAGGATTCTATTTGCTCGTATTAACCACCTGGCATGAGAAAGTTTTCCCGGTGATTTATTTGTTAAACCTTCTGGAAATGTTGCTGAGTTGACAGCACAACAAATTTTATACAGATAGGATTGATCGGTACTTAAGTCTGTTTTAGTTATCTGGGGTACTCCTGCAGCTATTTTTTGGTATGACACAATAGGTTTTCTCTCGTAAGTCTTGAGTAATTTTCCTATAGAGCCCGAGAATGGTTTCGATCCTGATGTAGTGCAATCAAGATGTTCAAATAAATGTGAAAGAGGCAACTCGTTCATGTGCAAAAGCCATATGATCCACTAAAGCGGCTTTCAGACCAAATGTAGTTCAATCCTCTTTAAGAAAAAAAAAACTGACGATCGACCTTCCTCTGCCTTTGGCTGTCCTACAATCTGGCACAGTGTAACCCAGATACTGAGATCCTGGTTCTTTTATTAAAGATAAATGTTCTCCAGCTATTTCATTATAATACCTACTCCCTTTTTTTGTTCTCATTCGTGTCTTTTCTTCTCATCCGTCAAAATATAATAGCCCAAGAGCTGGCGACCAAAAAGTGTAAGAGTTTTGTAAAGGCTAATATTTTAATATTAGCTTATATTTAGGGTGTAAATAAATATCCTACACAAAATAAACTCGGATATGGGGACAGTCGGCGTCAGCGTACCTTGAAAGTTGTAACAAGAAGTAGCGTCATCTAAGTGTTTTCTAAAAGCTGAAATTTAGTACAGTGTTAATTTATTGAATATAGGTTCTCAAAAAACAAACAGACTTCATTTTGATAGAATCGAGCTAGTCAGCAGTCGCTAGAAGTAACGACTGCTTCTAGCGACTGCTGACTAGCTCGGTTCTATCAAAATGAAGTCTGTGTTTTTGAGAATCTATATTCACTACAATAACACTGTACCAAATTTCAGATTTTCAAATCACTTCTTTACGTTGACCTCATTTTGAAGACATGCGACCACCGGTGGTGATGCAACGCGTTCGATCACTACGATATCTGAGGACTGTTTTCCAGTTTCTTATTACATAAACTGCTTAGTGATCAATTTTCAGCTTTTAGAAAACACCTAGATGACGCTACTTCTTGTTACAACTTTCAAGGTGCGCTGACGCCGACTATCCCCATATCCGAGTTTATTTTGTGTAGGATATTTATTTACACCCTAGATATAAGCTAATATTAAAATATTAGCCTTTACAAAACTCTTACACTTTTTGGTCGCCAGCTCTTGGGCTATAAAGCCTGTACTTCAGCTATTTCGATTTGTGTTTCAATCTTTGTCCGCGCTTGAAACCTTTCTCTTCTGATTCTGCTTTTATCGATGATTATTCCTGGTTTTATTCCTTTTATTACACTTGAAACAATTGCAGCTCCAGCTCTATCTAAAACACCAGACCTGTCAGGTCATCGATAAATAAGAATAGCCCATTCGTCCTTTTACCTTTGCTTCGATCTATCTTGGTAAACTATTCCTTCTGGACCTTGTCTTCAGAATCCCCTCAGACCTCGATTTTAATTCAATGATTTCTTTATTGGTACTGGGAACGGGTGTTTAACTGTGTTTGTATCTTCTTAGTTACTTTTTTGTCAATACCACCAATAATCATTCTTCGACTGGATCGTTGATCTTGTAAACAGGCTTGTTCTAAACATTGGGACCTTTTTTCTCCTGGACAAACACAACAATCACATCAATGAAAAAGTATGGGGGAGCGTAATGTATTTACTACGTTACCTCCATTACCTCCACTGCACTTACA
Source organism: Agrypnus murinus (assembly GCA_929113105.1). Classification (NCBI taxonomy): domain Eukaryota; kingdom Metazoa; phylum Arthropoda; class Insecta; order Coleoptera; family Elateridae; genus Agrypnus; species Agrypnus murinus. The sequence continues at coordinate 142,570,620 of OV816026.1, forward strand.
TAACAATTAGTATGGAGCCCAGACAAATGGATTATGTATTGTCATGTTATTATATTGTATTATCATGCCAGATAAAATAAAAAATGCACCCTCTGATAGGAATTTTCAAACGAGACGTTAGATGGGTTGCCTAACCTCATCTTTCATTATTGTTAATATTATTATGAGAAAATTATCTTTCAAAAGCTATAAAAGAGATTATTTTAGTTAACATGCCAGTGGCGTAGCCAGAGTTGTTCCTTGGGGAGATGTATACAATAATAAAAGGAAATCCGCGGACTTGGCTCTTAACGTATACTTATAGTAGGTAACTGTTTATTTAGATTTTTTATAGATTGTATGGAAAAAAGTGCAAATAATAGTAATTTACGTTATAAGTCCTGGAAATGGAATTTTACAGTCGAGTAAGATGTTACGGACAAGGCGACGAAGGAGCCGAGTCCGGAACATCGAAACGAGACTGTAAGACTATTTCCAGGACGTATGACGTAATGCGTTTTATTATCATACTGCAATTATTGGAATATTGGTTTAATTTAAAAAAAATTATATAAAATAAATTTCCGAATGCAAAATATGGACATCTATGAAGAACGAGTTTCCATGGTAACTGATTACGTACTAAAACATTGTCCACTTGATTGATTGTATTTGCGTCCGGTAAAATTTTTTACAGTCACAAGTCCTGTAAAATTTTTTAGAGGCATACTAGAGCGTAAAATCGCATGTTCTGGACTAAAAAGTTTGACGTAAAACTGACAAATGTGACACAGTATGAAATAAACAATATTTTTAGAAGACTAGTCTTTATTCAAGAAAAAACATTACAAAACAAAATCTAGGCGCCGTGGGTTTTTGGTCAGTTCGTCAAATATTTCATCTACCTTTTTAAGTTTTTGACCCTTACCCCTCCCCCCCCGCCGTGGCTACGCCACTGTAACATGCACACTAGTACACACTATGTAGTAAAAGGATTTTCTTTAGATCAGTTAACGATATGAGAGGTTGACATGATAAAGCATTTAAATTAAGTTGAGGCCATATTTAAGGCAAGATTTAATCTAAACCAAACAAGGCCTGTTGTAATGGGGGTATACAAGTATTTACTACCTTACCTGAGTTTTTTTATAAGAAAGAATTATGTTTCAAGTTAACGAGATTTTTTATTTCATTACTTTTTCTTCTATATAAAAATTTTTCAGTTATCATGTAAATGTTCTTATGCAGGATTAGTGTTTTTATCAGGAAGCAGGTTCTTTACCACGGAATTAAAACTATCTCTGTGATCTTTGTGACTAAGTTGAATGTTGGGGTTGTTTATTGCAGTTGATATCAGTAGAATAAAATACAAGTATATGCGATTATGCCTCGTAGACAGAGATTATGTATTTATCTTGAATTTTTACTTTGTTGATATCGTCGACATTCAATGGTGGTCCTAATTTGCAATGGGAACATGAATTCAATATACCAATGGACAGGGAATTTTTTTAAGCTACCATTTTATCTAATTACTTATAGAGTAATTAAAATTTATAATCAATAATTGGGTTGTTACAAATCAATTGTCAATGTTCAATTATTTCATCTAAAATTTTTGTAACAAATTTTCTTTTATTTTACAACTTTGAAACAGTGCAACCTGTTGAGAGCAAAAAATTAAATTTTAAGGTTATGCTGTGAGTTAAAAAAAAGTAAACAATAACAATAATTTGTAGGTTATAATTTTTGTTAAAATGTCAAACTGTTTATTATTCATCAAAGTGTTTTTAATAATAACATCATAAAATTACAATAATAACAAGTACATTAATATTTTTCATGTGACATTTTAAAAAAAATGGAATTTTTTTTATTCATAATTGAATTATCAATCTTCGTTACGTTGGGATATTGGAATGGAATTTGAAATATAATCTTTAAATTTATAGACTTACGACAATATAAACAATCAGCTGGATTTTAATTTCGATCTATTAAAGCCATTGTTTGGATATATAATTAAAAGGAGTGTTTGACCTTCTTCCTCGTACAACCATATGGAAGCAAATAATTGCTGATTGATAACGATACAGTTGGTCAACTGTTGCGTCAAATACTTGATTATTTAAAAGTTAGATATTTAAATACAGTTTAATTAATTTTAGTATTAATAGTAGAATTAAGAATTTTGTTGATGCCAGAAATTACTCCTCAGATAAAAAGCATTTACTATTTTGGGATTGATATTTCAAAATTTATGGTATCCAAAGTTTTTTTTTAATTTTTAATTTTTTTGTGTTCTTAATTAATAAATTTCCGTCATTTTAAATGAGAAAGATTGTTTGGTGTTTATTGCTTATTACTATTGTTCCTAGATCTATATAAGTATTTAGTGACCTATTGAAGTGACCTGCTTGAGGGTCTCAATTTTGTGAAGAGTTTGACGCTTCACAACAAATCTTAATTAGCCAGAGCCAGCATACATTTTAAAAGCAAAGGTAAGTGATTTATATTTTGTATGCATCACTGTGTTACCACCACCGCAGTCTGTTTTATTTTTTTATTGTCCCCTATATCGTAGAAGTATGTATTGGTATTCTTTCAGTTGCAAATTGTTCACTATAGAGAAAATAATCAGCAATAAGCTAGAAATAAGCAGAAGTGGTTGTATTACTCAGTACAAATATCATAATGTGTGTAGAGTTCATAGACTGTTTACAGCGATGAGCGCTATAACGAAATCTTGGAATTTTTTAATCGGACAATCTATAGAAAAGTATCAAGGTAAGCCGATATTTCATTAAATAAAAACATTTAGACAAAAGCACACATGGTATGGATCGGATTTATTTTGTGGACTAGTAGGTAAAATAGATTAAAAAAAAGTTATGCATGCATATTATCAATATGCATGTTTTTATAACTCATTTCCTGCAATACTATATTGTGCCTAGAAACGATTTTTGATTTTCGCTTGGAAACAAAACTTTTATATTTTTGGCATTATTGAAGCTCAATTTTGTTTTGTAACAGATCGATCGTGACAGTATATGATACGCTCCAAGTATATTATTAAACTTAATATTAAGTGAGATGGTGCAGACAAGGGTCGACAAGACATTTTGTTAGATAACTTTTGATAATAAATGGGATATCTGTTAAAGAAAACAAAAATATTTCAAAATGACTTAAATGGTAAATGAAAGTTAACAAAGATTTATTAGTGACCGGAAGTTCATAGACTATTAATATTTAGTTTCCTAACACGGCTTTATATGTTCATATTAACTGAGAATAAATATTATAAATAGTGCAGTGATAGGTTTCTTGGCGTAATTAATATTTCGTTATATCAGGCAGTTATTTATTTGATGAGTTTAGTGTATTAATAAATTAGTTAAATATTGCAAGACGTGTGTTGTTATTAAATCCTCGCCCTAAAGATCTTACAATATCATAATCATATTATTTAATTTCTGTTTTGTTTTTGTGGTTTGTTAATAGCATGCAACTTCTAAAAATAAAATTTGTATACATAACGTTCTAAACAGATGCTAATTACAAAGGTGTTTCAGTTGAAACAAATAAACAAATATAATTAAATTATCAACTTCAAGGCGTATAAGTTAAAATTGTAATCTTAAACTTTAAAAGACACAAAATATAACGATGAAATTAATTTTAACAGATATTCCGGCTCTTAACTATTACTAAATGTATTTGGCTACAATCTTCGAGACACCAAAAACGTAAAATACTTCATTTCTGATGTACTTCGCAGCAATTTGTTCTGCATTAATGGACTGTAAAAGTTTTGTTAATACCGATTTAAATCAAGACTGATATGTTTAAATGTATAGACCACCTCTACAAATATTTCAAAAAGATATATGAAATTACTATTTAAAACCTTGTTTATTAAGCATAAAAAGCTAAACCTGGTCTTTAAATGTTCAAAATGATGATGCAAGAAGAAGTGTCATCCGTTATAATCTGCATTCCTTTTAAGGGTTTTTAAAAAAAAAGTCCACGCATAAATTGGGCACACCTTGCACAACGGAAGCTGTAAAATTCGGCAAAAATGATACTTACTTAGCATAAATGCATTTAAGCGCCGCTTTTATAACATAACATAAAATCTGCTAATGAAATATTAAGGTGCTTTCAACTCCAGCAATTTATATAAAATAAATAGCTTACTTCTCCATTCTCCACAAGTTAGTTAAGTTAGGTTATATTTATTACTCCATCATAACGATGATTTTAACGATTGACCACTTCTTTCAGTTTGAACTAAACAGCCTTAGCAACATTAATTGCTCTGCCTATAAAAAATGATTTGTCTAGTTTTATATCAGGTGTTTAACTTGCTTTTATCTTTATTTGGAGTCATAAATGGAAATGTCTACGTGATATTTTATCCTTGCTTTTATAACATTTTAATACGGTTTATGATATCCTTTAAAAATTAGTAGCACATCATATACGGTCATTTTAGCACACCATATTACTAGAATAGATATAAATTCAAATAACTAAAATAGCTAAATAATAATTTAATCAAATACTTCCCATAGTCATTTAATATACATATATTAATCCACAACCTTTAATAATATATACGAGACCATCTTACAAGTGCGCGCTTGAATTAGAGCGGGGAAGTGGACAAATAAAACAATAGAAATAATGAAAAAAAAAATGCAAGAATTTTTTATAATGGGACGTACGGCCACAGGGGTCTCCAACTCTAACAGCCCCCCGAATGCTTAATCCGGCTCAGTTCAAGTATTCCAAACCATTTATTTGAGCGAAAACAACACGATTTGTACAAAAGTGCATGATTCAACAAATGTAAAACTCAAGTAAAAGATCTCGACAGTTTTGGATAAAACTGTATATAGTACTACTTCATCCTTAGAAACTACATTGATTGCCAAAGTTTATTTAACATAGCTCACCTGCGTTAAGCTTATGACCACGGCCACGAATTCAGATGCGCACAATTAGTGCATCACTTACTTGAGCGAATGTTACCAGTCCACACTGGTAGGAGCGAGGTTGCCTATCCACCCTTTACTAGCTTTCCAGGCTAGTGCTGCTCATTTATCTACGTACGCACCCGTCTGGGTCCGCCTCCGAGAAAGTCCCATAACCCCTAGTCTAGCATGCGACTTCCACTGCTCGGCCACGTCTAACCACAAGTGTGACTGTGACGTAGATCCTAGGTCTGCCTGGGATATCCTAGGATTTAGTCACCTCGGCCGCGTATTCACCGACCCACAAGTGTTAGGCCTGGCATATGATACAACGACGCTTGATTGGTCAAATCTTTACGTGTCAATAACAAAAGTTACATGTGTTCTCTAGTGCTGTTTCTTTTCTTTCCAGATGCTTGTACACCAACAAAATAAGTTTTTTTTTAAGTTAAGAATTTTTATTTTACCGTATTTTTTGACATTTTAGAAAGATTTCTGTAATTATGTCAATTACAATTTATTATTATTAATAATAAGCATATTAGTGCTTATTAGCAGCATTGCTGGGAAAAAGCCATTTGACAATAATTAATTGACAACATAAATAAATTGTAGTAAATCCTAAATAAATACAAATAGCAATTAATGACATAATGCAACAGTTATGTTTTTACACACAATTATCCTTTATGTAGGAGCAAACATTTCTTTTAAATTTCTTTAAAGTGGCTGCTGCTTTGATGCACAATGGCAAGGAGTTGTACCAGGTAAAACCTATAAAAATAATGATTTTTACGTTTGTGTTTTATTGATTATTGAAGTGTAGATATTAGTAGCGGTTCTTGTGTTATATCCACGCACAAAAGTAATTTTGTCAGTCATGTCTATATGTACTAGGTATATTATGTAACATTGACAACAAGATTAGTCTTTAATTGATGTCATAAACTGTAAACAATCTAACATTTCCCTTATATGATACGCTAATCATGAGGTATGTTTTACGTCTTCAGAATCGAATATCCCTTACAATTGGTACGGTGCATAAACCCGATATATGCATATGGTGATATAGATGGAAACAAAACTGCTCTTCACAGAATCGCACCATCGGGCTAGGATCCTTGGTGGATCCAAAAGTTTTGTTTAACGTGGTCCACCTGCGTTAAGCTTATGTCCGACTCACTGTCCGTCGAACTCGTCCACTCATATGTCATCAAACTCGTCCAACTGCGGAAGCATTCGTGAAGGAATTGGGTCCCAAACCAGTGCGTCGCCGTGTACTGTTCTAATCCCTAGCTGGACTTAATTATTGGATTTCTTCAATAAAGGTTAAAGTAGTACGGTGCAACTGTTCTGGCGAATGGAGTCAACCATCCTAACAAGAGTTCTATTAGCCTATCGCCTGATAACTTTATAATAGGCCGTACACTGTAAAAAATGAGTTGAAATTTACCTTGGGAAAGAGTTAACTTTCCTCTCTTATTTGCGGTAGTTTTACTCTAAAATTTAACTTTACCTATACGTTAATAGTTGTTTTAATATTTGTGGTAAAATGTTCTTTAATTGGGTAAAATTACACAAATATAAGTAATTCTAGTACATTTAACTGGTTAAAATCACTATCCATAATGTAAATTTACATAACTCAAAAAATTGTTCCTTGGAAATGTATTATTACTTAATAACTTGATTCGTTTTTAGTATAATATTAAAGATAAGATGAACTTGAACAAGAATAGTGTAATTTTACCCTTAATATGTTTTTAACCGTTGAGATGCTATTTCGCTGATTGCACCTGTTTGTTGATGAGTGGTGGACCTGGTTCTTTTATGATTTCTTGTTACAGGTTTCGCAATCGGCGAGGCGTACCCTATCGATATCGAACGAAGTGTTCATTGCTCATTAATATTTTGTTTTTCGTTGTAGTGTAGTGCGGATTTATTAAAGGCAAATATTTACACGTATGACCCAAGATGGGAAGAATTTTATTTTATAGTAGAAGTTAAAAAATAATAATCGGTAAGTACCTATATGTTAAAATTACAAATTTAAACCAATAAAATAAAAATATTTAATTTAATGTTTTTCTAGGATGAATCAAAAATTGAAGAATTCCAAATAAACTAGCATAACTGTAATTGAGAAAGGTACTCGTGTATAATTGTTTATATAATTTATAATTTTTTAATTTTCTAGGTGGAATCGAAACTTTATCTGAATGTCTTTGAGAGACCAAATATTTCCGAAAGCCCCTGAAAAGAAGTTCTGTTAATGTCTTATATTTTATATAAGTACATACGTTCAATAAAAATTACTTGTGATTTTATTTTGTTTCATACAATTCATTTACCTATGTAAGTAATATTCAGAGGAACGATTGAATTTGCAAGTACTTTCGCAAGTCATCGTTACATTCAAGAAGTATTTTCACATTTGTATTTTAACCCTGAAAAGTACTATTGCCATGAAATATTAACTTTGTCATGTAACTTTACACAGGTGTTTTAATGTTAAAATGTAAAATTACATTGAGATTGTAATTTTAATCTGTAAATTTATTTAAAAAGGAAACATTACAATGCAAATTTAACCTAATGTTGAAATTTTCCACTTCCTATAAAAATTACACTTTGAAGTAAATTTACCCCAAAAAATGGAGGTAACATAGTTGCCTCCATTTTTTAGGGTAAATTTACCGGTAGTTTTTTAGAGTGTATTTGATAACCTGCCTTAACGACTATATAGATTTGGCGTGAAGCATGGTATTCTTGTTGGTATTTGATCTGTATATCGTTGAACGTTCAGGTGTTCATTCCCGTCAATTTAACATGAATTGATTACGCTCAATTAGCACGCGCACAATGCTACCAGTAACTCACTGGTGGGAGCGAAGTTACTATCCATCCTCTACTAGCTGTCCAGGCTAGTACCGTAGCGATAAACGTGCTCTCCCGTCGGCACTTTCTCCTAGGAGATTGTACCTCGTCCAGCTTCGGACTATTCCCCAATTCCTGTGGAATTGAGGACCACTGCCCGATCGAATCCAACCTCAATTATGGCAGGACTTGTTTTTTTAATGGTTTTGCCAACGCGATCTACCAAATTATAGGCTTGGTGTGCCCTCGACAGGTGAAGTTGTCTTGAGAGTGAGAGACTATGTACTCTTCTCGCATCACTCCCTTTAAGTGTAAGGGTTCTAGAGCCGCTTCAAATCACAGAACTGATTCGAATGGCTTCCGGGACCAGTACCTGGTGCCATGCAGTTTCCCATCGATCCAGATTTACCCTTCTGTTCCGGGATAAACCTCACTTCGATTCTCCTTCTTAGAACTTAGACAGCAGGTTCCTTACGGTTACCATAAATGACCTTGTTCCAGGCGAGAATCAATGTTAGTAGAGTTCCCTCTGCAACGTTAAAGAGTCATCGTCGAGTATACTTGCGTGTATCTCTCCCACACATTTTGTCCTGGCAGGGCACCTAGAAAGTCTAGCCAGGGGACCTAGACTTTCTTTACTTAATAACCGTTGCCCAGACAGAACTGGGATAGGAGTTTCTCGGGCCAGTTCTATGGGTAGGCGCCGTGTGGTTTGCACCGCCCACCCTGGGTATTTAATCCCAACTTAGGTCAGGGATCTGTGTTCGACCGTGTGGTTTCCCACCTCGATCTTCCAGTTATAGGCCTGGTATGCCCTCGACAGAGCTTCGTTTTCAAGTCTATACGTTCTAGACTCCCGGTATGTACCCTTAGTTAAAGTAGTGTCGGGATACAAACTGGCAGCTTACTTCTTCAATATCTTTGCGGATGGCGAGACCCCGACTGAAATATACTATTTTGCGTATAGGCCGCCGAGTGGCCGTAGAGCTTCTACCGAGAATTCGCTTTTCCTGTTGACAGTATCAGTCACACACGTAGTATTTATTCGACGGACAACATACACTAAAATATAACAACTGAATTTGCGTATTGTGCTCAGTTTTTATAGCCGCCAAGAAAAAGGAAAATCGGTTAGTGGTCCAATTGTTGCAAAATTCCCCACTATATCCTATCAATATGAATGCAAACTTGAAACATTCATAATTCAAGAATTCGGCTACTCTTCGAGAAAAATTCGACCGGGAGGCACATGAATATTTCAAACTTTGTACATAGATATTAGTTACAAATGTGGGTCAAATATGAACAGGAGTTCCTTTCCAGCCTGTTTTAGGGTGAACGAGCGGGGCTGCAACCATGAAACACTATGTTTAGTCAGTAGCAGCACACTCGTCCGTTGAACAACGAGTTAACATCACGGAAGAAATTTTAGTGGCCGCCAAACGTCGGCTAACGGCTCCAACGTTCTCTTCCGTTCTACGGGCCCGTGATCGAAATTGGTGGCATGAATTTTCCAGTGCTTCCCGTCCTCCGCAAAAGCACTTGTGCCAATTGTACACTTGGGTGGGTTAACAAACACTGGCTTTCATTATATTATATTATATTATATTATATTATATTATATTATATTATATTATATTATATTATATTATATTATATTATATTATATTATATTATATTATATTATATTATATTATATTATATTATATTATATTATATTATATTATATTATATTATATTATATTATATTATATTATATTATATTATATTATATTATATTATATTATATTATATTATATTATATTATATTATATTATATTATATTATATTATATTATATTATATTATATTATATTATATTATATTATATTATATTATATTATATTATATTATATTATATTATATTATATTATATTATATTATATTATATTATATTAGAGGTGCTTGCTAATAATGATAAAGGATCAATAAAGAAAGTCAACAGTTTCGACACGTATACAATGACGAGCAGTTGAAAGTATCCGATTCTGGATAGCAGATTACTCAGAAATTACGTGTGAAACAAACTCTCGTGTGATCACGTGTTTTACTACTTTTAGCATAGCAGATTACTGATAGAATCATTTTGATGGAAAAAACTAAACAAATTAATATCATTCTAGTAACACAAAGCTACAAAGTGAACTAAAAATCTGAATTGGATCAATTATATAAATTAGATCTTATAACCCTAAAAATTAATTGTGACATATGATAATACCAAAAATCCTACAGACAATATCAAATAACCAAAAATTAAAGTTGGTAAGACTAAATCAAGAGTAATTTTTACAACTATGTACTGAAAAACATCATAATCATTCATTTCCAAGCACTTCTCATTGCAAATAGTACGTACGGTAATAAGTATAATATATACCAAGAGACTAAAGTAAATCTTTTAGTCCCATGTGTGCAGTTTATTAATTTTTGGAAACTAACACACGAGGGATTAAAAGGCTCTTTAGTCCCGTGCTATTTTTTGCACGACCTAACAGAGGACTTAATCGCAACTACTACCAAATGGCTCGTGAGTATCTCTAATCTCTATATGAGTATTATATCATCGGCTAAGACGATTTTATCCCTATACCTTCTAAATCTAGCCTTAAGTACGTAGTTTTATAATAACAACAACCATATAAATATAATGCTCAACGCAAATGAATATAAATATTGCGAAGCACCTTCGATAACAATTAACAATGATATGTTAGTCAACCATGCGATCGATATATTAAGAAGTAGGATGCATAGCTTGAAATTAACTTAAATTGCTCAAAACAAGTGTAGGCTACAGAAAGTCTAACATAAACCAAGTTTTACCAATTTTGTAAACTAAGCTAACCATTTTGCAAATATCTGTAATTATAGGTACTAATCAAATATATTATAACGTTAAAGCTTCAAAACAATACCAGTCAAGGATGAATCAATAAAGTTTTTAGTGAAAGTTCGTTTCATTTTTCTTAATGATATTTTTAAAATTATTAACCTTTAACACTTCTTAGACAATTTCAATTTTTCTATCAATATAAAAGATAAATCTTCGCTCACTTTATCCTGGGTTCTAAAGACAATTGAAAATCACTAAAAGAGCATTTGCTTCAGCTATAAGCAAATAAATAGCTTTTAAATAAACTTGAGAATTTTATAGAGAAACATTTTAAGCGGCACTGATCTAAGACGAAAAGTCCATTACTAAAGTGTCGTAAAATGGCCACAAGTTCATATCACGAACCCTTTACAGTAGCGGAAAATACCACCAGAGTGCTACTGTTCCGGTTTACTCTCTAAGCCGGATATTTCCTATCGTCCTACTTTACTATTGGAATTAACCTTTAAAACAAACATAAAATTGGGTTGTTTCAGTTGGTAGATTGGTTTTAAGCCATTGTTTTTTTCTAACATTTTTAATTATCGCACAAACTTTCCATGCAGTTTCCCTATAGTTAAAACAACGTTTTATTGCATTACATAAAATTTAAATTGAACATAAATTCGTAAATTTTAAAGTAGGAAATTGCAGATTCTTTATTGGAAATAAGACAATTGAATGCTACAATTATATTCTTTATGTATGAATATTTCGTAACTATGCAGAAATAAATGCATATATACAACAATTCTCAAAATATCAACTCTGAAAGCTATTGTCTTATTGACGACAATTTTATATTTACGTCAAATTTCTATAAACGGCATATAACAATCATTTACTTCCAATTTCAGACACAGACTTTACGTCATTAACATTCTTATTTATGCTAATTTTATTGTTGCAATTTATTACAGACATAAAGAGAATCTAGTGACACTCCCTTCTATTTTATATTTTTCCACACCCTTTGCATTTTCAGCATGTCTTCTTTAATCTTTAACTGATGTCCTTATATTTGCTTTTGTGTTATTCAATTTTATGAAAACATGAAAACTGATTCTATGACTATTACACCAATACAAACATAATTAAGTTCAGTTTAGATTTCTGACAGAAAAGTTTCTAAAGAAGTGTTTTCAAACTTCAATTGTCAATCGCCTACAACAGCCTAGTTTGGTCTGCTTTATAGTAATGACATCAAATTAGCAGTGCAACATGACATTGTGAAACAACAAGTGGACATAAAGAGAAGAAAGAATGAAATATACCACAAGAAATTAGCTATCTGATAGTTGGTGAAAATTTGAGTTATCTTCCTGAGACGAGAATTGTATCTACAAATCTTCCAAAAACATGTCTGATTAAGAGTGTAATTTTTTATAAAAAACCGCAATTCAATTGTCAAGGTTATTAGCCTCTTTTCTGCGAAATGTAAACATAATCTGGTATCCCAGGTACTGTGGATGACAAGGTAAGAGAGCTTTAAGTGTACCCTTCGCGCTTGCACTTGTGCATTATGTAGCAAATCATAAAAGCTTTCGTCGTTTTTATTATAATTTAGCAATCATAATGAATAATATTACATTAACTATTATATAATAACGTAAAAAATTATTCAATTTTACGTTAATTCAATAACAATTTTATAATAACTAGATTATGGTAAGTCGCCTCAATAGGTCAACGGTAGAGATCTCGCTTAGCAAGCGAACGGCCAAGGGTTCGATTCCCCGCCGTAATAATAATTTTCAAAAATAAATTATAGACCTCCAACCTTCAACTATAAAGCTTTTGTAGATGAAGTTCAAAACTCAATTATGTTGTGCACACCATATTCTGATAATATTATATGCATGGGTGATGGCAATGTTGATTTTCTTATGGTAGATAAACCCTGCAACAGTATATTTCAATAATACGTTAGAAAATTTAAATTTTACTCAAATTATCAAAGAACCCACTAGATTACATGCCTTGTTAGATATTATAATTATTTTTAAAGTTCACTTATAAAAAAATCGAGTGTCGAGAATTTTCATTTGTCAGACCATGACTTAGTAAGCTGTGAAATAGCATGTCAAAAAATACCGCGCATTCCAACTACCTACACTTATTGTGATTACAAAAACTTCAATACTGAAAATTTTTACGCCGAGTTAGAAACACTCTCTTTAGATGATATATTCTATGAAAATGACATTAATATGAAGGTCGATATTCTAGTTAGCTATTTACAAAATCTTTTTGACAAGCATGCACCGTGAAGAACCATTACAGTGATAAATAAACCCGCACCTTGGTTAACCGATAATGTTAGGTTGCTTATGAAATTAAGGGACAAAGCAAAAACTAAATTTAAAACGTCTAAAACTGCAGCTGCATGTGAATATTATAGTATGTTGCGCAATTACACAAATATCGCAATAAAAAATGAAAAACGGGCTTACTTACAGTTTAAGCTTGCGAATAACAGTAACTCTAATGTGATTTGGAAAGAATTCAAACGTCTAGATATTGTACATTCCAAAAATAATACTAATAATTCGTTTGATGGTAACATTCATGAAATAAACAAGTTTTTTGTGGATAGCATTCCTTCTATGGCTGTCGACCAGGACACTTTAGATTTCTACACAAACAATACGTTAGGCAATGATAGTATTTTTAATTTTAAGCTTATAGATTACGATATAGTGTTCAAAATAATCAGTTTTTTAAAAAGTAGTTCCACAGGCTTAGATGGATTAAATATAAAAATGATTAAGTTATGCTGTCCTTTTATTATAGAATTTTTAGTACACATAATTAATTCTTGTATTTTAGAGAATAAATTTCCTGAAAGTTGGAAGTCAGCTCTGATAACACCGATTGGGAAAATAGAACATCCTGTCGATTTAAAGGATTATAGACCAATCAGCATTCTTCCAACACTCAAAAATATTTGAAAAGATTATTAACGTGCAAATTCGCGAATACTTAGAAAATAATAAATTATTACCAATGTATCAATCGGGTTTTCGATCTGGTTACAGCTGTACTACTGCTTTATCTTACATTACGGATGATATCTTTAAAGCATACGATGAAGGAAAATCTACTTTTTTAGTTTTATTAGATTATAGTAAAGCTTTCGATACAATAAATCATGATTTACTTCTCAAAATATTACATTACTTAGGCCTCAGCGAAAATGCGATTGGTCTGATCCGAAACTATTTGTGTAATAGAACACAAAGAGTTAAAATGGCTAATGTGGTGTCTTCACCTGTCGATGTTATCAGAGGGGTGCCACAGGGATCCATATTGGGGCCTCTGCTATTCACCTTGTACACACACGGTCATTGTGGTTGTGTGGGGACCTGTAAAGTTCACATGTATGCTGATGATACTCAAATTTACTTTTCTTTTAAGTCAAATGAAATCAAAGAAGCAATTGAAATTTTAAACAACGATCTCAAAGCTGTCTCTAAATTTTCATTACATCACGCATTAATGTTAAATCCCACAAAATCGTGCGCTCTATTATTAGGAAAATCAAGTAATCTTCAAGTGCCACCTATTAAAATTGGTGAAGTTGAGGTACCTATAGTAGAAAATATAAAGAATTTGGGAGTCATTTTTGACAAAACATTTCGGTTCAGTAAGCAAATCTCTAAATACATACAACAAGCTTACTATAACCTAAAACTTATTTATCCTCATAAAGATTACTTAAGTAAAGAATCGAAGATTTTACTATGTGAGTCTATGGTTTTATAACAATTTAATTATTGTGTTCCTGTATATTGCCCTTGCCTGGATTATGAGACAACTCAGCGTATTCAACGTGTTCAGAATTCTTGCTTGCGTCTTATTTATGGAATTCCGAAACATGGGCATGTTTCCCATAAATTAATTGATACTGGTTGGCTTCATATGAAAAAACGGTTTTATTTACAAACAGCCGCTTTCTACCATAAGATAATATCTGACAAGCAGCCTCCCTATTTATATAATAAAATAAGGTACAGGACAGATGTGCACAATATAAATCTGTGCCATAGAGGTCTGTTGACTATCCCCAGACATAATACTACTTTTTACCAACGTTCTTTTACCTATAATGTCGCTAAAATTTATAACGAGATACCGTTCTCCATCAAATCGCTTAATATTAAACAATTTAAAAAAGCTCTGTTCAAAAAGTTGCTATAAACCGATTGATACACCAGCTCGTAAATAGCCTATGTAATTGATTTCTTATGTAAATGATTTTTATAAATGTAATTACTTATGAATATTACAGTAAAAACCTGTAAATATTAGTTTTCAAACTCCAATGGGATGATGGAAGAACAGCTACGCTGAATCATCTCCTTCCGATTCTGTGTAATTATTTATATATATATATATATATATATATATATATATATATATATATATATATATATATATATATATATATATCTTTGTATGTTTGTATATTATTATGATTGCATATCATTATTACTCAGAATGAATACATTATTATTATTATATTATTATTAATTTGCATTAAAAATATAATTTAATGTAAAACATTAATTAAACAAAATAAATTAACCTTTATCTAAAATTTATAACTTTTATATTTCAAATACTTAATTAATAATAATATAATATTGCGTGTGCTGTCATCTATAGCGTTTTAATAGAACTACTGATCGTGGGAAATCATTTCCCACGACCAATACCGTTGAGTTTAGTGATTGTGAGCAATGAGTCATTTTCACGGTTACTAGACTGTGCGAAATGTGTAATTTTCTGTAGTAGTTGTAGATAAAAATTATATATATTATACAGTATACATATGGTGTTAAGGTCTTAAACTATCAAGTTAAAAAAAAGAATAATTCAAACTAAATTAACTAAAATTCAAGCGGCAAATGACCAAAATGACCATAGCAGATTAAACCGCCTTTATAATTAAAAAATAATAAAAATTTAAACAATTCGTATAACAAAATTAATTTAGTTAATACAACTTTTATACTTTCTTTTGAGTTCTTATAGCAAGAACTGATAGTAGAGCGCCCAGTGGTGCAAACCGTGTGGTTTTGAGAATAAAGCTGGGACTAGTTGTATTCGATAGCTATCTTTTCTGCAACTGCACCAATTTCTGTTTGCATTTTCAAAGCAGAAGTCGTAAGAAAATAGTAAAAACTGTGCAAATGTACCTTTTTTGCACCGCGTATTGACAAGAATGTAATATCTGTCGGTATTAATGGAAGAGTTTATAATATAGGAGAAATGTGGTTACTTTTTAGTTGTGAACCACAATCGCAATAGTTCAAATAGTCTTGAATCAGGTTTAAGGCATTTAGCCAAATGTTACATTGATAGTGGGTGGTGTGCCCGCAAGCAATGATATTTTAGCCTGTCCTATGTAGGTGGTAATTTATCAATAGTTTTGGAGTCACCAAGTATACCTCGAAGTTGATTTATTGGTATAAAGTTTAATAACAAAATTGTGCAAGTTTTCAAAAAATTTGTTCAGGTCAGGTGAGTATGTAAGTATGTAAGTCAGGTATGTTTTCCTCCCGAAGTCAGAAAACCGACTTGTAGTATCCGATCCTGTGAAGGCATGTTAGACTGAAAGATTTTGTAAAAGATCTAGTTCTATTTTTAAGAGATGAACTGGTATGCAACTAGCATTCGTTGCATAGCAGTTACCTGGGGTTAAATATTTCCTAAAGTGACATAGAAGTACCAAAACGTCAGCATCCCTGCATTCGGTAATGAACTTATTGTATAGCCGGTTTTTTTAGCAGCTAATATTTATGTAGGAAAATACGTGTGTCTGCCTTATCATGATTATCATTTTATCATCATTATGATTATATCACTAGAAAATATTTAACCAGATCTCACCAGAAGTTTGAATGAAGACGAGAAAACAAGATAGGATTCTCTTCGTGCCAGTTCATCTCTTAAAAATAGAATCAGGTTTTTTAGAATATCTTCCAGCTTGGCATGGCACACAAAATGGGAAACTACAAGTCAGTTTTCTGACACCTGGAAGAACACTTGTTGAAAAACTTACCTGACTTCATACAAACTGGTTATTTATTTTCGATGAACAGATTTTTTAAGACTTGCACAATTTTATTATTAAGCTTGATACCAATAATTAAGATGTTAACTTCAGGCACTATGTTTTTGAGGGCGCTAGCACCATACATGGTCCGCATAATCGTAGATTCTTAGAAAGGTCTGGAACTGGACTGCCGGAAGTATTCGTAATGGCTACAACAAACTGCTCTGGAGAGCGTTCATTTTAAGCCCTCAAAAAGGTAAAAAATTATCTTAGATCCTCTCTTGGTCAAGACAAATTAAATGCCCTATAAATTTTATGCATTGAATCAGAAATAACTAATTCTGTAATTTTCAAAATTGTATAGAAACATTTGCAAAAGAATCACGTAAAAAATGATTGCGTAAATTAATTAGGGTTTAAATTTATATTAATAGTGCTTTTTTTTTGTTAATGTTGTCAGGTTTATAAGAAAATTGATAATAAACATATCTAAATATAAATAAAACACTAAATAATTGTTGACTTTGATACCTATACTTTTATTCATCTAAAGTCTGGTCGCGTTAACTATTCGGATAGCGTAAACAATCCAAATCAACGAACGCTATTGGTGGGCGCGCTGAATGATTGATACTGACCGTCTATGTCGTAAAAATGTCATTTTTAAGACAAACATTTCTTTTATACTCGGCTTCTTTATTGGTAATGATACGTAACGAGTCGAATTTAATTGTGGGGTTAAACACTTTCATCGTCGTTTTGGATTTCGCGCGCTAGAACGTATACTCTAAGAGGTAACGCATCATTATGTGAACGTAGTTTTGACCGGTCATCTGATTACTGTTTGTTTACGCTTTCCGAATAGCTGACGCTACCGAAGTTTAATGATATATCAGAAGGTGCCAGTCATAGAAGAGCTTCAGGGCGCCCAGAAGATTAATTCAGGTATGATAAGTATGTGCGATTGGGAATACATATCGATGTTGCAGGGTTATATGACGTTATTGTTTCAGGTAAGACTTCAGCCTTTTGATATAGATTAAAGCAAACTTTGTATTGCTTACACATGTAAGAGGTATTATATACGATTGTGCTAAATTTATAAAATTTTGTCGTAACCGAGACTTGAACCCATGTCTCTCTGATCGAGGGGCAAGATATCTACCAGTTGGCCACGGAGGGTCTGATAAATTTATTAATAAGATGCAATAATCAGGCAGTAATGTAAGCAGTAGCATAGAAACGTAACCAGTTAAACGTAAAGCATAAGAATAGTGCTAGACAGAAACAACTATTTTATTACAGCAGACCTTTGAGATATAG
Source organism: Agrypnus murinus (assembly GCA_929113105.1). NCBI lineage: Eukaryota > Metazoa > Arthropoda > Insecta > Coleoptera > Elateridae > Agrypnus > Agrypnus murinus. Next base: position 142,588,758 of record OV816026.1, read on the forward strand.
AATAACTTCAAATATTTCGTACATTTCCTTTGTAACTGACAAGAAAGTAAAATGCATCCATTAATTTTTTTTATTACAGTCATAGCGAAAGCAGAAACGAAACATTACGTATTCATAAACTTGGAAGAATTAAATCTCTGCAATAAAAGAAGGGACACAATTTTTAAAAACTGGCACTGTTTTGTTTTACACCTGTTTCATGCTCTTTCACGATATTTGTTCAAAAATAAAATTAATAAATAGACACCATTTCCCTAGTTTTATATTTCCATACGTCTCTGTATAGACATGCACAGTGAGGTTATAAAACATAAACTGGCTATAAAGTGGTGCAAGCGCTCGTACTTTAGCCGTATTCAGTACTATTGCAACGTATACACTTTATCGGAAAAAGGCTTAACTTTGGGGTAAATTGAACTAACGTTAGATTTTCAATTCAATTTTGTTTATGGACACAGACCTACCGTAGCTTTATTTTATTAAAATCGTTAGCTTTTAAATGTTAATTTTTCTCTTTTTTGCTTTAAATGAGCACACTTTCATTAAATGTTTCCAAGATACTCGAAGAAATGAAAATGCGAAACAATATGAAGAAAATTTGTATTTTCCGTCATAAACGTTTAAAAATCTTAAAACATGCTTGTAACAGCGCAAGAGACAGATAACAAAATCATTAACAGGGGTAGTAATCTTTATATTGCTCTGTAAATTACAATTTTTATAGAGCACTTATGCCCGCTTTGTGCAGTGCAGGATAAGCCATATAACATGTATTATTGTATCCTTACCGTGGGCAGCTGTTTATGATAGGGAAATAGTATAAATTGTCAATTTTATAGATAGCTAACAATGGTAATAAATAATTTTATTATTCAGCAGTTGTGACGTATTCTAGTACTTTTTGCACACAACAAAGACATTCAAAAGCTTTATTTATTGTATATTATTTGTTTTCTATAAACTTAAAACATCTATTAAAAGAAATGATTCTTGAGGCTTGTTAATAGATTTTTCCTTTCGCGAAATTTCCTTTTATGGCGTATCATAACGACAACGATTGAAATTTATTTACAATGCGGTAATTTAAAGAAACAATGAAAACATTCCTGTGGTGTTCCACAAGGTACTCATTTATCACTCAAATATACATAACCTCTTCTTTAACATCTTTTGAAAAGAATCTCACCATTAATTGTCAAGCAGCTACTCAAAATGATTAAGGTATTATCCTGAAATATTTCCATTTGTAAAGTTGAATACAGGCTTACAAATTTTATAGTTTCTGACTCATTGACAGACAGAAACGTCGGGTCGGTTACGCTACGTTGTGATACCTTTTTCCCAGATAAATATCTTTTAATCGGATTGGCAGTTTTAAAAGCTTTGGAGATGGGATCCGATCTGGGTCGTCTCGAGTTCTCTCCAGACTGCAGTCAAGTGCATATATTATACTTGAAATGCAATATTTTACAAATGCCATAAAATGGATATAAACTGCGCTTTACGATCACGGTTAATGTTGCGGTACCTAGAATAGCAATAGCAGGCTATTCCCTTTCGGTCAGTTAAAATTTATTATTTTTGTATCCGTTCGCGCTAATTAAACCAAACCTCTATCCATACCTTTGCTAAAATGTGGCTCTGATAATGAAAAGGCGGACGGTAGTAATTTCAAAAGAAAGTGATTAAATTATAAACAATTTGAGTTAAAGAACTTGAAATCGTAAAAACAGATATTTTACGACCTTTGGTTGTGTTAAAACGTTAAAAAATAATTAGGGAAAGAGATCTACCGGTTTGCTGGTTTTATATTGACACATAGATTCACATATGGGGTATCTAGTTCAAGTATCTGGTATTGTGTGTTCTAGTACGTCAATATGAATGTAATGCCATTACTGTTAGAATTTCCTTTTCACGCTTTTAATGCAACAAAAAGGAAGCTATAAAATAGTACAAGAGTAATGTGCAGAGCAATTAAATAAATAAAAAAGTTTTGCCGAGTGCGAATGTATCGAGTGTATAAAAAGTGCCAAATTGACTTGAAAACGTTTATATCTGTCTTATAGCGTCTTAAAACATATATAGCGATGTGTTTGTTTATATAGCGTCTGGCAACAGGTACTCCGGCAGGTACAATATATTTTGATTTAAAATAATACTTAATGAATGTTATAGTCTAAAAGAGCTAGCGAACACGACCGCTTCACAGGTCCGTAATGGATGAAATCCCTTTTTTATCTGTATTCATAGTATATGAGTAGGAAAACCCTTGTCTGGCAGGGCAACCCCTCTGATTTATCGAGGAAGTGATCAAACAGTGTGGTTAAAAAATGTCACATTTGAAACACATGTGTAATGGTTTTTCTAACTTTTATATACATTCTATGTTCGAAAACGAAAGTGTGAACATCACGTGTGGTGTGTGGCTTTAGTTCGACAAGAAAACAACAATCCGATAAGTTTTAATTTAATATATTTACTTTTTCTTGACCATTTATTCATTATAAAACTCTATTATCTTTAGTAATATCTCGCCGGCATGTCCGGTGCATCTGAAGATCCTGGAGGAGGCGAAAAGCCCCCTGACATAACGAAAGATTCATGCAACTTATCGAAAGATAATGTTGAAAATAATGCAGAATATAACAATAATGCACAAAAAAATGTTATGTATGATTTAAATGTACGCTATGAAACTCATGATAACGGTCCGTTTATAATATACGTAGAGAGTAGGTGTTCAAATATATCGCGTTTACATCCTATGCGTGTCGGCCAAATGTTACATTCTATTTCACATATAAAGAATAATATAATTGCAGTTAAAACTATAGGTTTAAATAGAATAAAAGTTGAACTAAAAGATAGAGATTCTGCTAATGGTTTGATCAATAATGAAATCTTAAATAAAAGTAATATGGTAGCTTATGTACCTAAACAATTTGTACAAAAAAGGGGTATCATTAGAGGTGTTGATACAGTTTACAGTGTAGAGGAATTAAAAAGTATTATAGTTTCCAATCGTAAAGTTCTTGAAGTTAAAAGATTTTATAGAAGGGCCTTTAATGAAAAAAATGAGAAGATTCTAATTCCTCGGCAAACAGTTATGTTGACCTTTTTAGGTTCTGAACTACCGGTTGAAATTAAAGCATTTAGTTGTGTTTTTGAAGTAGTCCCATACATTCAACCAGTTTTACAATGTCACAAATGCTTACGATTCGGTCACATAAATAGCCAATGCAGAGGTAAAAACAGGTGTAGACGCTGCGGTGATAATCATGAGGGAGATTGCATAAAAGATGAAAAGTGCATTAATTGTAATTCCACTTCCCATAACGCAACAAGCAAAGATTGTCCACTTTTCAAACAGCACAAGGTAATCAAAGATATCATGGCAACTCATAATCTATCGTTTAAAGAAGCTGAGGTTATCAGTAAGAGACCCAATTTCTCAAATGTTACGCAACTTTGTAATTCCACCTTTAATGTAAATACAACACTTCAACCTAACAGATATTCTATTTTACAACATGAGGACGAGTTCCCCAATCTCCCTAGTAGAAACTATAGCGGTAATAATAAATCAACGAAAAATCTTCAAATCAAAACAAATCTATCTACTATTACTCAAAACTCACAAAAAAGTAAAAAAAGAAAACCTTCTTCTCCAATAACTTCTCCTTTAGAAGTAGCTAGCCAAGTAAATATTCCAGTTAACACGATAATCCCAAACCCATACAGGCAAGAATTTCGTGTTTGTAAGGAAAAATTAAAAGTTAATATCAACTCTTTCATTGAAGGAATTATTACAAGTCTTGTCCCAAATCAGAGTATAGACTTTCAAGATATGAACATCCCTGATTCTCTTACTGCATACATTAATGAATCTTTTGGTTTTTTAGATGGACAATTAGTAGGTATTACCAATTATGATAATAACGCAATGGAACTGTAGATCCTTAAGTGCAAATAAACCATCTTTAACGAAGTTCTTAATTGAGCAAAATGTACATGTATGTTTATTAAGTGAAACGTGGCTCAGGCCTAATAAAAAAATGTTTATAAAAAATTATAGTATCATTAGAGAAGATCGTCCAAATTCAGAAGGAGGAGGAGTAGCAATCTTAGTTAGGAAAAACATTGTATTTAATAAAATCCAATTTACAAGAAATTTTAACGAATACATAGAGTTATGTGGAATCTCATTAAAGATAGCAAACCGAACCATACAGATTGTTTCTGTATATCGACCCCCTAAAGTGAAAGCAACGACACAGGATTGGTACAATATTCTAAATCAATTATCAGATAATATTATCTTTGCGGGAGATTTTAACGGATTTCATCCGATGTGGGGTTCTCCATCTGAGAATGCACATGGCAAGGCACTAGCTGATGCTGTAGAATTTTTTGATTTGGTAAATTTAAATAATGGTGCACCCACTACAGTAACTCATCCAGGAAGTACACCTTCAGTGCTGGATTTAACGTTCACTTCTTCCCGTTTAGCTCTATTCATAGATTGGTCAATTGGAAATGACACACTAGGGTCTAATCACTTCCCTATTATTTCTAATCTAAGTAATTTAAATATAGATAAGGATATTATCTATCCATCCACCAGATGGAATGATAAAAGTGCAGATTGGTGTTTATACCGCTCTACACTAGACGAAACACTCTTTGAGCTTCCTCTCACTGACAATAACAAACAAAAATGCGAAAATCTACTATATGCTATAACGTTAGCAGCTGATGCTTCAATAAAAATTAAAAAACCGGTAGCCTGCGAAAATCTTCCACCCAAATGGTGGGATAATGAATGCGATGATTGGGTTAGTAAACGTAAAGGTAAACTTGATAACTATAAGAGGGAACCTTCAGAATATAATTATATAGAAGTTAAAAAAATGAATGCACTTTGTAAGCGTAAATTAAAAGAAAAAGCAAGATTAAAATGGATTGCATACTGTGAAAGCTTTCAAAAGGCGTCGGTTAGCTCCGTATGGAAAGAAATACGGAAATTTAACAACAAAAAGGTTAGGTCTCGTGGAAACTTCTCCGAAAACTTTAAAGAAGAGTTTTTAGATCTTCTAGCTCCCAGTACTTGTGCCGCACATAATAATTTCGAGCCCACTGAAGTAGACCCTGAAAATGATCTGGCAAATTTATTTAATTTGACGGAACTGATAATGGCGACTAAAAACGTGTCCAATACTGCCCCAGGATTAGACAGTATTACCTATCCCATGATTAACAATCTGAGTATTAAAGCTAAACTTCTACTGTTAGAAATCTATAATGATTGGTGGAGGTCTGGTGTGGTAGATGATTTATTTAAAAAGGCGGTGGTCATTCCAATTAAAAAGCCAGATAAAGACCCTTTAGTTGCAACGTCTTATAGACCGATAACATTATTATCATGCATATTAAAAACATTTGAGCGTATGATTAAGTATCGTCTTGAATTTTTTATAGAAAGCAGAAACCTTCTCTCTAACCTGCAATTTGGTTATCGCAGTGGTAGAGGAACTATAGATGCTGTGTCCTATTTGGTGACCGATGTGCAAGCATGTTTCTCAAAGAATGAATATCTTTCTGCTTTGTTCATTGATATTAAGGATGCTTACGGATCAGTAGATTTGCATCTGCTTAAAAATAAATTACTAGAACTTCATTTACCTATTAATTGCGTAAATGCCATCATATCTATATTTTCTGAAAGACCAGTTTCCCTAAAACAAAACAACTCTGTATACGGTGTTAGAGTGTTGAATAAGGGCATTCCACAAGGCTCTGTTCTAAGCCCAATTCTTTTTAACATTTATTCGGCAAACCTATCTACTACACTACCTGACAAAGTAAAATGCATTCAATACGCAGATGATATTTGTATTTACGTCCAGCGGCCATCTTTTGAATCTTGTCGGTATTATATACGACGGATTATGAACATACTTGATCAGTGGCTTTCTACACACTCCCTCGAACTGTCTACATCAAAGTCTGCAGTCATTGTATTTACCCGACATAGGTCCAACTTTGGGGACTCCATTCGAACTAAAAATTATGAAATACCAATAGCTACCTCTTATAAATATTTGGGTATCATTTTAGACCGTAAGCTATTATGGAAAGCCCATTTGAATTATATAAAAACCAGGTGCTTGCATGGCATCAATATTATAAAAATTTTAAACAGAACTTGGTGGGGTTCTGATCCATGCGTCAGTCTCCTATTTTACAGAGCTTTTATTCGCTCAATCTTAGATTATGGATGTATCCTATATGGAGCCGCATCTGTGTCTAATCTAAAGATTGCAGAAGTAATCCAGAATAATAGTGTAAAATTGTGCTTAGGGGCGATGAAATCATCACCTAACATACCTGTACTAGCAGAAGGAAAAGAAATGCCCTTGAGTTTTCGACACAAATTTCTGGCAACTAAGTTTATACTTAAGTATAGAGAACATCCTATCAACAATTTTCTAGATATTTTAGCAAAAGTTTCAATTGAATATCTAACAAACAAATACTGGAATAAAAAGAATTCGATTCCCTTAATAGAGGCTTTTACTGCCACAGCTTCATTCCAAAATTATTTCGTACAAAGCAATGTTAAACATCAATTTAACAATTATCCGTCTGTATATCTTAACAAGCTTAAAATAACAATCCCTAACTATGAGAATAATTCCCTTATAAATAAGAACATCTTCCTTTCCATAGTAAGCACTAGCACCCAGAAAATCCAAATTTTCACGGATGGGTCCAAAAACCCAACTGGTGTGGGTTCAGCATTTGTAATTCCCAGTCGAGATATTTCTGTTTCCTACAAAATACCCCGACACTGTTCTATATATACTGCAGAAGCGTTTGCTATTTTATCTGCTTTAAAATGGATAAAAGATGATAACATACCTGCTGCAATAATATGTTCAGACTCTCAATCTGTATTAAAAAGCTTAGAAAAGCCATTGCTGTCGAGTCATTACATTATCCATGATATAGTTAAGCTTTCTTATGAATTAAATCAACATAACTGTTGTGTAGAATTCCTGTGGGTAAAAGGCCATGCAAATATTAAGGGCAACGAACTAGCTGATGCGGCAGCAAAAAATCCCCAAATTGAAATCCCTGTTGGCATTCCATCTAGTGATATAATTCCTCTTTTCCGTCATCAAATCCTTATGGAATGGAAACAATTTTATTGTAACTATGGTGCAAACTCTAAGACACAATATTGCAGAATTCATCCTCAGTTACCTAAGGAGGTCGATTATATTTTTAAAATACAAAAATCAAGATTTTATACAAGTTCGATAACTAGACTGAAATTAAACCATGGATGCTTTCCTACGCATTTGTACAAAATAGGTGTAACAGATTCGGACAAATGTTCATGCAATGACTCTTCAATTGGCGATGTAAACCACGTCATCTTCCAGTGCTCTAAATTTAATCATCAAAGACAATCACTTTTCAATGATTTAAAAAGATACAACGTGGACCTCCCCACAAGTATTTGCCATCTTTTAAGTTTAAATAAAATAGGCATTTTTGATGCAATTGTTAAATTCTTACTTAACTGTAAAATAAAAATATAAAAAAAAATTATATGTATGTAGGTATATAATGTATATGGAGAGAGAGAGAGAAAGATTGAAAGAATATATATGATTCAAAAATTAAAATAAACTGAAAGTTACTCTGATAATCCTTGATCGTTTCAAAATTAAAGAGCCGCAAAATGGCGTATTCTCTTCTGAACAAATTGCTGTAAATTAAATTCAGCAATATGTCCTCGTAAATACTGCAGACTACATGATACAATATTATAATCTTCGTATTACGTATTATAATTAAGTATAATATTCTATTATAACCTTAGGTAGGGTTATGATTCCTTAATCAAATGAAAAGATTAAGATAATAACACTTACAAAATTCTCTTCCGACGCTGAGCTATTTAGACTACGGTGTTCAAGGAGGAAGAATAGTAAGTTATTTCTTCGAATCTGCGTTACATTAATGCACCTAAATATGTTTCGATGAAGAATTACAGAGCCAACAGGTCTTTTTTTGTGTCATCTGTCTTCACAATTTAGTGTTGATGGGTAGACGCAAAAAGGCAGTTAATTATTTTAAAAAAATAAATAAATAAAATAAAATAAAAAACAAAAAGTCTGTATGTATGTGTATGTATGTATGTGGGTATGTATATACATACATATATGTAATAATAAATTAATATTACACCATGGAACAAAGTAGTTTGACAGTGGCATCAAATTTGCATTTTAATTTAGTAATATATACTAATTCATTATTTGTATTTTGTACAAACAAGATACCCCTGGAATTTGTCGACGTTTTATCTTTAAGCTATATCATATGATATTGTAATTCAAACATAGATAGATGTACTGGCCGAATGGACGTGGTTTCCAAAGCCAAAAAACAGCAAAAAAAAAAAAAAAAACTTTTATATAAATCAAAATACTGAAAAAATACGATAGCAAACTTGTCAGACAAATATTCCTCTGATTAATTCGTGCCAGATCAGTACAGTAAAACCTTCGATTGCGAGTAACTTGGTTTACGACTGTTTTGCAAGACGAGCAAACATTTTTAATAAATTTTAACTTGATAAACGAGCGATGTCTTGCAATATGAGCATTGCAATTTTTAATACGTATACGATTTGTCTGCCGACCAGCACGCCATCACAACTATTATCCTTAACAATAAATTAAAGAATCTGAGTCAACGCGTCATCAACATCTGTGCAAATATACGATAAATATAAATAAAATATACGAATTATATAATATATATATATATATAAAATAAGGGTGTAAACAGCATATGTTAAAAACGTTAACTGTTAAAATGTCGGCAGATTTTACATTTTAACATCTTAGTTGCCATCGATACATACACCTTAATAACGGGTTATAATTTAAAATTTAATTATGTTAGTGTAAGTTGTAAGTGTCATAATGTAATGACGTCATTTAGAAAAAAAGTAATTATGCAAATTTTTAGTTATAACCCGTTGGGAAGTACAAAATAGAGAAAATGAAATCAATTTCATCGAATACACGTTAAGCATCATGGTAGCTCTTCTTAAATAAAATCAGTTTGTGACTACTGTATCTTTCAAGCTCATCTGCTGTTTATCTTATCAGTTAAATTATAGAGGCGAGCGCGTGATCCAGGATACATTTTCGTCCTCGTGAATTGATTCATTTAAATGTTAAACTTTTCTCTGTTTGAACTGTTCACTATAGCATTGTGCCCACGTGTGGGTGATAGTGAAAGTCGCCCTGCACGATAACGCTACTTCATATTTTTCAAAGTGCGAGTTAGTGTTTGTTTTATTTTTACGTATACGTATTAGGGTGGTCCAACAAAAAAGCAAAGTCGGAAATCTTATGCTCTCACCCCCTAGGATTATTGTATATCGAAAAAAAAGTACCCCTATTTTTTTATTTTGAAATCGGACGATGTTTAGGGGTGCCTCAAAGCCCTTAAAGTTTCCCATGTATTTTATATGGGGAAAAACACTTTTTCATAGATTTGGTATAGAATTTTAGAAAATCAATATTTTTCAACGGGACTACTCTGTTTCTCTTCAGAAATGTTCAGAAAATGACATCCAATAATTTATTTATCAAAATATTTTATATTAAAAAATAGTAATAAATAGTTTTTAACGATTTTTCTGTTTCTTTCATTTATGGGTTTTTTGCGGGTCTGTACAAAATAGTTAATATAAAAGATTTAACAAATAAATTATTGTTAAAATTTATTAAAAATGTTTGCTCGTCTTGCAAAACAGTCGTAAACCAAGTTACTCGCAATCGAAGTTTTACTGTACTGATCTGGCACGAATTAATCAGAGGAATATTTGTCTGACAAGTTTGCTATCGTATTTTTTCAGTATTTTGATTTATATAAAAATTAGAAAAACCATTACACATGTGTTTCAAATGTGACATTTTTTAACCACACTATTTGATCACTTCCTCGATAAATCAGTGGGGTTGCCCTGCCAAACAAGGGTTTCCATACTCATATACTATGCATACAGATAATAAAAGGGATTTTATCCATTACGGAGCTCTAATGCGGTCGTGTTCGCTAGCTGTTCGACTATTAAGACGAAACGTTTTGTTTGCTGTTTCTTTAGACATATGTAAGTAGTGGTCAATATATGGAATTATATTAATAGACATTAGATAAATCTCTGAAAAAATGTACATGTATGTTGTTAAGTCAGTGACTTAAGTCAGTTCTACAGAGGCGATTTCGGCGGAAGTTCAATATACCCAGCCCTAGCAACACCTCAAAAAGAAAAACAATCAGATGCGACCCAAAGCTCAAATAAAGAACAAATATTTTAGGAAAATTTACTGATAACATTCATACAGTTAGTGTCAGGAAAGGGGAAGCCACTGAAGAATTCCAATGAAATTTCAGCATCCACTCGCGTTGCGAAATTTGAAAAAGAGATCTTTCAAACAGTTTACATAACGACTCACAACTCCATACAGACAAAATATTAGTTGTGTAGAAATTAAGAAATATTGATAGAGCTTGTGATATATATTGTATGTTCATAACAACATTAACTCAGAAAAATTAACTCACTCGGGCCTAACGGCCCTCGTGCGTCAATTTTTCGTTGGTGGATAATATTCTTAACTCACGTGTGCCATACAACGTTTTGTCTAATACCTCTTTATTTAAGTTCAAATATTAAACTTGCAAATGTATAGTTAGCCTGACTTTTTTTCTATGTGATTATAACTTTGTTGGGCTTGTATTAACCACACAGATGCAAACTCAATGAGTTTCTCATCCTGACTTATCATTTCTCCAAGTCCATATGGACTAGCATCTACGACAAAGTAATAAATTTTCGAAGATCCAAATAAGAAAGCGTAGTAGCTGAAGATACAAGTTTCTTAATTCTATTAAAACAGTTTTCTTCATTTAGAGCCCATGTCCATTGAATTTTATCACAAGTAGTCTAAGCATGCTGCTTTCTTGGGAAAGGTTACGTATAAATTTTAAAAGATACACAACTATTACCAAAAATCTTTGTAACATTTTTTAGTATTTTGGGGAGCTTTCATATTTGTGATATCATCTGTTTTATTTTTTTCAGGTGAAATACCATTATTACTTATTTCATGGCCTAGAAATTTAATTCTGGTACCAGGAATCGCTACTCTTTATTTAATGTCAAATCACTTTCTTTTATTTTAGTTAAGACTAGGTTTAAATTATTATAACGTTCTTCTACAGTACAACCATATACAAGAATATCATCAAAACATTTATTCATTCAGCATTTCCTACATAAAACGTTGAAGTATTTCTCAAAAACAAATTAGACAATACGGTAAATGTAAACGTAAAATGTGTAACGATACCTAACCATATCAAATATAGTACCAATCAGTGGCGTGCGGTCCATGGAAGCAAGGGAAGCAATGCTTCCCTTAAGAATTTATTAAAATAAAAAACAATGCTAACAAAAATATTTTTATAAAATTATGGTTATCGTTATTTAAATTTGTATCATTTAATCAACTTAAAGCTCAATATCAATTCCGTACAGCAAAAAGTATAATTATTTAGAGTACTATTTTAAATTAGGCTCATTAATCTTGCGGAAAGGTAATGCCGATTCAAATGTGTTATTTACACGGCATATAAGCACTGATTTCGTTGCTTACTGCACCTCTTGTTTTCGGAAGCGGTCGGTTCGTGGGTGCGTTGTGGGCTACAGTTAACATCCTATAAGGTCGAGTTATTTTTATTAGCGTGCTCCGTGATCAGATGTTTATTATAATTTCGTTATTTGTTCGATTTTTTGTATTTGTTAATTGTTACTTAAGCAATGTAAATCTGCGAATGAGACTGTATTTTGGAACATTTTACTATTTCAATTGATGTAAGTTGGGATTTTTTTAAAGACAAATAATTATATTTAATTCGTTCTGTATGCAACATTTAAACTTGCTTTATCGTCATGACTACAAAATCAGCTGCTTCGGTGGTAGGTTCGAGTACTTCCGATACATCCGAATCGCGACGATTTTGTTGTTCAATTTGTAAAGTATTATTAATATTAGAGATATTAGATAGATCAAGAACTTTCTTCGTACAGTTTCGGAGGAATTATAAATTGTTGAGAAAGGCAGACCAAAACCAGAACTTTTAAATTTAACAACAAAGATTAAAACCTGCACCAGGTATTTTCCTAAAAAAGACCGGAAAATCGAGTTGCATTATAAATAAATAGTAGTATTTTTTTAAATAAATAATAAGTCCGTAAGTATAAAATACGTATTCTTTTGTACATTGTGATTAAATCTAAACAATCATAAAAATTTGAAAATGCTTTGTCACAAAAGAACGTTGGTAATAGTTACAAGCAGAGCCGTACCCAGAAATTTATTTCAGGGAGGTTCTGGGGGAATTTATTCTAGGGGGAAGCAGAATAGAAAAATAAATTGATTTTGTTGTCATTTATTAGTATTAAGTTTAGCTTCGAGGGAGGGGGGTTCAGACCCCCTAAACTCCCCACTTCAATACGGCCTTGGTTACAAGTTTCGTCTCAGCACTTTTTATGATTTAATCATGTCAATCACAGAATTTCTACGATTCAAAGGGGTAAGGAGATTACCAATCATGCTAAAAATATGTTACTAGGTGGGGGTTAATCAGTATTCAAAAGAACGAAATGTGCTAAAAAAATACCAATCCGATTGATCATTATAGAGCAAAAGAATACTGCTGAAGTGTAAAAGTTAGTCTTTAAAAAACATTTAAGCTTAATAATTATAACTGTTCTTTATTGTACCTAGGTATATTAAAATTAAAATCGTGATTGCTTCCTTAGCCTAAATTCTCACCGTACGCCACTGGTACCAATTATGCACAGTAGTGAGCTTTAATAAGTTAGATGAATCTGAAGAAATACAGATAAAGCCTCCAACAGTGTAGAATATTTGGCACCTGCTAACTGTGAGAATAAATGCTCATGGGTAGGTATGTAAAATACGTATCTGTTCAAATTACGAGGGTTCAGGCAAATTCTGATGCCCCCATTGCCTTTAGGTACCACAACTATTGGATTAACCTAATCAATAGGTTCAGTTAGTGGTACTAAAATATTATCAGCTACCAATTTAGTTAATTTGCCTTCACTTTGTCTCTTAAAGCTATTTTAGGTATTTTACGCGTAGCACTAATACTTGGTATTGTAGTACCTTCCTTTAAGGTTATACTACGTGGTTTGTTTATGTTTCCTATTCCTATGAATACACGGTTTAAACTGTCTTTATTAATTATATTAATAGATCTGTCGCTTATAATATTAAAATCTTTCACTGCACTAAGTCCTAAAATAGATTTTGGGGACGAAAAACCTAATACATAACAAAAACTCTTGCTTGTATTTTTCAAATTACATTTCAGAGATACTTAGCCCATTACTCTGTTTTATTACCAGAATAAAAAGATAAAGTAGTATTGGCAGTTGAAACTTCACTGGTATATCATTTAACACAAAATTATCATAATTTAAAAAATTTTGTTGTTACTTATCTGAGATATTTACACTGACTATTAGTATCAATTTTTAACATAAATTAAGGTTACACACATTAAAATTAATTTTTTCAAACCACTTAATAGAGTCCACAACAGTTTTACTATTTATTACACAGACAAAGACAATGGACCTTCTTTTAATTCTATAGAATTTTATAATTTTGTAAAGCAAGACTACATTAAGTTAACCAACTTCCAGTTCTTACTACCCGAGAAATAAGGGACAGATAGAAAGGATTATACAAACGATCAAAACTCTTATAATTAAGAGCGCTGTAGCTCAGCTGATCAAAGTATGGAAAGCCACCAATACACCCCTCACCATCCACAAACTCAATAATTAAGAAAAGACGTTTGCTGTATTATGGCATCTTTCTTCCTCTTTAAATTATCGAGTGCTGAAGACGCGTAACGTTTAAATTTCTTTGTTCGGATGCAAGGCCGTCAATGTTACAGCGGCAATAGCGCAAACACGTGACTGCAATCTGCATCTTATATCGTTATATCCATCGATAAACTTCAGTAACACTTTAAACTTGTTGGGGTTATGCTAATTATTTTATTAGTGGATGTCGTATTGCGGATTTGAGATTTTAACCAATTTTTAATACGAGTATACATAAATGTACTTTAGGTCATTAGGTGGCAGCATTCTCCTTATTGAATTAAAATGCTAGGTAATAGTTCTTCCAGGTTACCATAAAATATTGAAAAAATAGAAAAAGCAAAACAGACAAATTATAAAAAGAACCTTTTAATACATACTACTTTATTTAAGTTGTAATAAGCATCTAACAAAAAGTATTGTAAAATATCTTTTTTTTGCATATTGATGACGAAATCTCATTTTCTTAATCATAGTTTTAAACATAAAGAAAAACTTTTTTGCATATTGATTATGAAAGTTTTTTTAACGAAAAATCCTAATGAAAGTAGCACCTTTTTTAATTATGTTTGTAAAAAACAAACTTCAATCTCCTTGGAGATTATTGTCAAAGAATAATATGTTTTCCTGATTTTTTAAATTTTGCATAAATCCTTTTAAGACAAATTTTTCAGCTTACAATACCTATGCAAAAAAGTGTCGTGTACAGCACGTTATGAAAGTCTCTTTTTCTTTAAACTATGACTTTCATAATTAGGTGCACTGTTATAACTATTTAAATGAATATTATTTTATTTTACATCTTTATCTCGTTGGAATTCGCTGTAGGTGACTATAGTGACTATCAAGGACTACTATATATGTACTTTATTTGGTTACTTTTAGTTATATACAAGGTTATATAGTAGGCAAGTTTTTTGAAATCAATCGTAAACAAAAAATTTATAATTATCATTTGACAGTTGTAAATTCTAAAGCTTTTTAACCAAATTTCGCGTTACAATCAACCTAATCATCATATCAATCTGCAAGAAAGTTACAGCACATATTATGAAAAATTTGTTTCACTCGTTTAAACTAAAACAAAAAATATGTTCGTACAAAAGCCATAATGAGCTTGTCAGTCGAAATATTATTGTTTCTATTCACAGTGATTCTATGTTGATTGACCAATCAACAATTATTATTATTTATATTTACTAATCCTGAAACTGCATTTTGAGTACTATTGCCACCAACTGGTATCATAATGATCTAGAACAGCAATGCTAATATGATGCTATTTTTTAACCTTTTTTCTAATAAAGAAAAATAACCATATGAGCCTTGCTGTCCGATATAGATAGTTATGAAACCAATAGTACATACACTGTGTCCCCAAATGCGGTTCTCAGGAGGAAAACTTTTATTATTAATTTTATGACAAAAAGACATTCTTTATAAAAGTTTTTGCTTGATTTAAAACTACTTAAAAGTATAACGAAATTTTAATATTAGGTACTTAGAATAAAGTAGAAAATAAAAAAATGCATTATTTCTTAAAGAAAAGACAAATAAGTTCAATATTCTTCAAAAAATAAAATCTCGTTGCTTGAATAAATCGTATGTAAAATGAAATAAGGTAATATTTCTCAATATTATTAATATTGCTATTTGATTGTTACTGCATTGATTCAAGCAAGACATCATGATAAAAAATATAGTAAATACAGACTTACATTGGTCGTTTTTTTCCTTAGAAAAAATGCATTTTCTTAAATTTTTTATTTTATTATAAGTAATATAAAAATTCCGTTATACTTTTTAGTAATCTTGAATCAAGCAAAAATTTTCATAGAGAATGACTTTGTTATAAAATTAATAATAAAAAAGTTTTTCCTCTTGTGTACCGCACCTGGGGACACTATGTGTGTGTGGTTGGTACAAATGCGGGTAAACTGTTGTGTTGTGTCATGTATTCCATTCTCAAAATGAACTTGGTAGAGGTAGTTAGCTTCGCGATTTTAGCTTTAGACACCGAGAAAATCAAAACAGAAGATATTGGGTTCATCCAATAACCTGCCAACACTTACTGGAGGGTCAGTTTCAACTCTACGAGGAGTTGAGAGTTTTTTGGGATTCCATAGAATGAGCATCACAAGTTTTGACGAAGTATTAAACATTACTGGATCTTCTATAAGCAATAAATAAATACATTTTTGATCCAGTCACATTGTTCCACAATGTTCGCAGAGATTTTCAAGCACAGTAATAATGAGTGTCCAAGCGAAGTTCCTTGCCTATGTAATCATCTAGTGCGCACACGAGATATTCAAATCCAGGTGTGTGTCGGCCAACAGTTCAGTCGTATTCTGGTTTCTGACAAGATTCAACAGGAAAGTTGAGTAAATGTGCGCATCTCCGTATGTTGCAACTATCTCACTCGGTCGACTAAACTGTTCTAAACTGAAAAACTGAAACAAACTGTAAACTGAAAAAAAGTTCATAGTGCACGCTAGCCCTAATTATTATGGATATGATTGTATTGATAAACGTATATTACTTATATGGTAATTAATCTTCGATTAGGATTAACCGAAGCTAGTGCAAATGGCCATAAATATTCGGCATTAGAGTTTTTGTGTTGATAACACTAAAAGACTTTAATCTTAAAATCGACATTTCTTATTTCTTGACATTCTTTAATAATACTTTTATAATTTTGTACACAACTTCTGTCACACATTTTATGCTAAAATAAAGTATTTGTATTGTAAACCTTAGTACATATGCTTTCCAAACTGGAATGGACTTTCAACAGGTAATGCGACTCAGTGACTGAGTGGTAATTCAAAATTACTGTCCAACTATATGACATCCTGCAGTTCTTTTCAAAATACATTGCAATATTCGAATCTCGTCGCTTCTCTCTTGTCTTCATCGCTTCACCTACATGTTAGTTATTATTAAATATTACCAACTGTCTTATAAAAAAGGTCTTGGCAAGACGCTACCACATATTCCTGAGACCAAAATAGGACGATTTAACTAAACTTACCTCTATCCAAAAGTGCTTCGTAAAGGCGCTATTGAACGTCAAAGATCTTCAAAAAATTGAATGATAAACATTGGGTCATCCACATGTAAAGAAGCTCAGATTTTTTAACGGTTTGGTCAATAATTTTCAAACTTTTTCTACAGATGGATATTCTAATTTCTAACATTTTTTTGTCTGTTGTTGGATTTTGCTATCTGCCATAGTTTAGGCAAGAAAGATTAATTTGGTTTGCATGCCATACACTGCAGCCATAATGTATCTAATTTAAAGTGTGTTGGCGTTCAAGAAAAGTTAATAAAACAATAACTATCTTACTTGGTAAATCTAATGCAAACACACAGAAAATGTTCAGAGTGGCTACCATTTACATGCATACAAAAATTAATACGACATAAAGAATTAAAGTATACTCTTTCATCATTTCGGCATCGTCTTTTAGTCGTTTAGTGTGTCGTATTTTGAATTCGTCTCCACAATTCCTCTTCTGTATTTACAGGTCTGGAGAATACCATGGGTTTTAAAGCTCCCCATAAAAAATAATCCATAGACATCATATCAGGAGAGCGAGGTGGCCAGTTTACGAGAACATGATTTCACTTACCGATCCATCTATTCGGATATAGTTGATTTAGATGGTTACGGATAATAAATGTGAAATGAAGCGCGCCCCACCATGCATGAAAACATATATTGGCAAAGTTTTAACTAACTATAATGTATGGCAGCAGTGAATAGCAAGCAAATCAAATTAATTCTTTTTGCCTAAACTATGGTAGACAGCAAGGTGGAACAACAGACAAAAAATGTTGGAAATTAGAATATCTCTATCTGTAGAAAAAGTTTGAAAAATATTGACCAAACCGTTAAAAAAAACTTGAGCTCCTTTACATGTAGATCATCTTACGTAACACCCACTATTAAAAAAATGTTGTCAAAAAACTAGTTTTTCAGTACATACTCTCATCTTGCGCAAAAGCAATATTTTGTTATTTAGAAAAATATAAATTTTTTCAAGATCTTTGACATTCGATAGCGCATTAACGAAGCACTTTTGGATAGAGTTTGGTTAAATCGTCCTAGTTTGGTCTCAGGAATATGTCTTAGCATTTGTACAGACCTTTTAGAGACACCCTATATAAAAGTAAGTCTCAAGAGAAACACTGCAACTTCTCAAAAAATCTTCATGTTATGTTCTACCAGAATGCTATTAGCATAGCAAAATCATAGATTCCATATAATCAGTATATAAGGGAAATTAATATGTTTATGCACAGATACATTATAATTAGCCTAATATTGCTAGACTCATCTAAACATAACCGTCTCTTTATAGCCCAAGGGCATCTTTATGGTCCGACGGTCAATAAAGAAACGTCAATTAAATGTCAGAGCTGTTTGTTGTAGAACTTGATTGGTTCTTAATATAATTTGTAAACTTATCACCAATGAAAATAAACTGAAATTAAAAATTTTGGAATAGTAACTATAGTAACGTACTTCGTATAAGCACATAAGTATACGCACAGCGGTTTGATGTACCTACGTACTGATTTAATTATATTTTTTACACAACAATAGATTTGAGATAAAAACCTAATCTGTGCATAAAACAGAGTAGGTATAGCGGGCATAACTTGCTTTTATGACCCTACAGCCTTTTCCTAGCCCTCGGCTAAAGGTAAGTACTCACAGCAGCGGATGTCATACGATTGGTCAGTTTGAGTCAAATCGTCTCAAACCGACCAATCGTATGACATTCGCCTGCGGATCCGCTGCTGTGGGTACTTACCTTAACGCCTCGGGCTAGAAATAACGCTTCTGGCCATAAAAGCTTCTTTATGCCCTTAATACATAAATAACTATTAATTGCTAATCGTTTTATGGACAAGTTTTTAGATTTAAAACTTGTAAAATAATACCTCCTTGCAGTAAAATGTTTTGGTCAAAAATACTTAAAAATATCGAAAATAAAAATCGAGAATTTATTTTAGAAAAGTATTAGATATTCTGCCACATAGACAACATTTTTTAAAAGATTTTGTTGAAAACCGCATGTTTCTATCTCAATTTATAACCATGTTATAGGTAAATTGCTTATACGATGGGTACCAGGAGTAGAAAAATTATAGTTTTTAAATAAACTAATACTCATTGCACCTTGTGGGTAGTGGCTTATAATTTATCGCTTTATTAAATCTTCGAAAGTGTCCATCGTTTTCTTTTAATGGAGTTGAATGTTAATATATAGGGTTGAATAAAAGCTTTTAACTTCTCTGCGAAATAATTTAAAACATAATAAATTTTAAAGTTGACTGCAAAAATATGTATTATTAGGAAGAAGAAACATTTTTTTAAACAATCCATGTTTAAATATATAAAGAAAATTAAAACTACTACATGATCAGGAAATAGAATAATCTGATATCTTGTATTTCTTTCTCTTTTTAAAGTTTTTTCTCATGATTTTTATAATTAAAGAAAATTCATGAGAAGTGCAAGTCTTCTACAACTTGCTAATAACAAAACATAGACTGTTCAAAAAATGTTTCTTGTTCCTAATAAATATTTTGGTTTTAAAATGTTTTGGGAATGACTTCATCTTAAGTAAGCCGAAACTGCAGTCAACTCTAAAATTTATTGTTTTAAATATATTTCGTGGAGACGAGACAAAATACTTTTATTCGACCCTATTAATTTACTCTCGCTTTACGTTTAATAAATGTTTTCATTTGCTGTTAATAGTAGTTAATTCGTATATTATGCTCAAGTACCGAGATCGTAAAATTATGTATAAAAAGGAGTTCTTTGCGTCTAATTAATCTTTGTAATTATATTATATTTCATTGTCAGGTTATGTTTTAATAAAACTGTGAAACTTTTACTAATCTTTATTTATTTCATGATTCCACAAAGTAAGGCTGGAAACAATAAACAAAACTGTTTAGTATTTTTACTTACCAAGTGATACATATTTAAGTATTCTAAAAGCTTACAACAAAAAGACAAAAATTTCTGAGCTAAATATAAGTATCATTTTTTACACGCAGTTTGTTGAAATTTCAAATGCTGATAAAAATTGGGTGTTCTCAAATAAATTCTTACACTGCCCCAAGGATTGAATTATGTTTTATAGAAAAAGAAAGCTCAATTTTTACTAGATTATTTATCAGGTCCTCCGTGATCGAGTATTAGCTATCCTGACCCTCGATCAGAGGGATATGGGTTAAATTTTAAAAATTTAGCATAATCATACTTGACCTACTTAGGATAAGATACAAGAGTTTGTGACTAAAATTCGAAAACGACTGTAGGACGATAATGATTTTGAAAACAGATTTTTTCCTCCATCACAATCTACATGACTACTCAACTAAGTTGACGTAAAAATATTTTCTGAGAAGATTCATTACCATGATTTCGGTAGAGTAAGTATTACTTTTGCTTTCTCTATTACCTGTATTGTATGTATCAAGCTAGTCACAGTACTTAGTGACTTCTAAGAATAGGCGTTCTGTACCACTGTCCATCTAATGCCTGACTAACGATTGGTAACTGTCAAAAGTCAAAGTTTTAGTATTATGTATTGTTATTCTGATTGCTTTGCCACTTTTTCAAAAGTGTCATTTTTAAATCATGGTCCTTTTTGTGGGGATGGGGGGATAGATTACATGTAGTTCCGTTCTCACATTTCCTCTAGTTTGTCTAAGCGACAGGGCTCAGCTATAAAACAGAATGCCTAATAATAAAATTTTCGTAGTAACAGTTTTTTAGATGGAGGAGGGAGTAGACAGTTCGTGTCCGTAGAAGAATCTCGCACGTCATCCTGTTAATAGTACAGATATAAACAGCAAATACAAAAGCGCCTAACTGTCTCTGTGTATGTTTTTATTGGACTTACAGTAAGATCAAAATACATATACTGATAACTACTCAAAGAACAACGAAACTCTGTTAAGAACTATTCAACTGTATTTCTAGAATTGGCATTAATAAAGTTCTTTTTCAAAGAAGCTCTTAAATTATGTTACAAGGGACATTCACTTCTGATGACGTGCAAATGCTAAATGAAGCTTTGTGCCAGATATTTGTAGCTGCTATAACCTATCATCAGTATTATTGCCACTTAGCAAAAGTATGCAAATGCAAAAGTAGATTTCATCTCACTTTATGGTCATCCGAACAAACATCCAAATAGCTTTGTTTTAGCTGTGAAAAGAATGAAAATCATCCAACTGCAACATGTAGTGTACTTCCTAACTTCGAACACTCAGTACTGGTCATTTTAACAGCCAGCACTAATTTGGCTTTAAGTTACTGGACTGAATCAGCATATCTGAAACGTATATTCAATGAAAAACAACAGCCATTTTCATGCCGCTAGATGAAAACGGGGAGCTAAATCGGACTTAATATTTCTCTCCACATTGCCAGACAATGGTCGTAACACATTTTTCAAGATTACAACACACATCCATAAGAATCACCATACCATCAACAAGATCAAGCCAATGCATTGGCTTGTAACGCCCGACATTGCTAAAACGGCATAAACGTCAGTTGGATGATAACATCAGATGGAGTATAGTTACATATACGTAACTACGAACATTCAACACACCTATTCATTAACAGTACTAAAAAAATAAGACTGCATATTATGATGGAACATCGAGTGTCAACAACTGTACAGAGCCAATAATCTTATGAAGGTAAGGGGATAATTCTGGACTACTCTGATTAAGCAACGAACGGATAAATAAAATATGAAATCGACCGAGGAACTTCACGCATAGTGCTTTGCTCTGACTGAAGGAAATCAAATGCGCTAATAGTAGGCCAGTAGATCGAAGATTATATAAACAATCAGAGAACAAAATAACGAAAGGACATAGAAACAAGTGAATTTATTTACTTATCTCAAATAGCTTAAAAAGTGTCCGAAAATCATTTCCAATGACCCAACCCATTGTGCTAAAACAGCTTAAAACCACCATTAAGCTCACAAAGTGTAGAAAATCCACACTACCAAGCAATATCCATTCCGAATTTATAAAATACGTCGGTAGGGTAACCAGACGTAGATTACTTACATTCTCTAGTAACATTCTTGAGCATGTTAAAGTGCGTCAGATTTTCAAAAAGAAGTAGACTCATTGCAATATTAACACCTGGAAAATCTTGTCGTCTTCCTAAAAGTTACCATCCTATCTTGCCCCACTGTCTTTATTATTAGTTTCTGGAAAGAATATTGTACAGAAGCCCTATCATCCAAACACATACAGGGCACACCAGGTAAAAGGCGTACTGGCCACTGCCCAGGCATGACTGGTTACCACCATTATAGAAAGTGGCTTTCAAAAGAATTTGCTAACATCTATCTATCTCTTGACAGCAGCTTCTGATACGTTGTAAATTGTACGATGTGGTTCCATGTAAAAATCATTTAATGTCTTAATGATAGACTCTTCTAAGTAGTTCTTGACTACGAGAATTAAACACTTCACCAATGGTCTTTCTATAGGTTCAATATTACCGTCTCTTCTTTATAACGTCTACTTCTCGTACATACCAGAAACTACCTCCTAGAAACTTAAGTACATAAATGACATAGTTCTCTAGCTACACAGAGTGTCTGATTTTTCATTTGAATATCAAAACAGATAATTATTAACTAAATGGCTGGATTCAAGGCCCTAAGCTGAAACGTAATTATACAAAAAAAAATATCACCAAGTGAAAGATCTCTTACATACAAAGATTTTTTTATTAGTTCTGCACCGTTGCTGCTCTGTATGTAGGTTAAGATTCGAAATAACATGTTTTGTACTTATCATGTGTAGAAAATAAATCAAACAGTGTTGAGGTCTTCCTAAAATTAGGATAGTGGGGTGAACTTCAGAATGCTAGACTAGTAGCCCTTATTAACAGCATATTAGATTTACGACGTGGATTGAAAGCACTGGTTTAAACTCGTCAGCGATAATTGTTTATTAACAAACAAATTTTGCTTACTTATATTTCGCTATTTACTTTTAGTTTATTTAGTGTTACTATTAATAAATGTATTACATAATAACTGGTCCTTCGGAATTTACATATTTATCTGCTATTCAAATACTGAATCACCAAACAGTTTCCAAAATTTATTAAATGAACTTTTATCAAATTGACCCATATTCTCTTAATAACAGGGTTGGCAAAAACCCGGGTTTTTCATGAAAAACCCAACCCATCGGTTTTTTCCGGGGAAAAGTGGTTTTTTCCGAATTTTTCCCATTTTTGTCAATGGAAAATATCAGCTGTCTTTTTCCGGTTTCTTCCACCGGATTGTTCAGGTTTTTTCCAGTAAAACATCTTTTATGCCAATAATTATGATACAATTTTGTGTTAGAAAAATAAGCAATTTTCTACGCTACAGTTTTTATTTTACCTTTTGACTATGCTCCCGAAAATCCAGAAAAGGAAAATGGCTTATAAATTTAGGTTTGAGGATTATCTTATATTCCACCTATGTATTTGTACTTGCTCTGTCAACTTACAAGGTTTATTGTGCCTTACAAAGTATAAAAATAGTGATATTTATTATAGCTTATAGCACTATAAACGAAAGTATCTGTTTCTTCATGCTAGGAAACGTATTTTGTTGTATACATTTTTATGTTGGCCCGTTTTATTATACTATTACATAGTTAAATTTATAAATAAAACTGCACAAGTAAACAGAAACATAATACGCAAAAATTCATATCATAACCATAAGCCATAAGTAACCACAAGCATGGTATATTATCCTCAATAACGAATGATAGAAAAGAAAACAAATGATTCATTTCTGCTCCTATTCATTCACAAAAGAATTTTTTAAACTGCGGTTTTTGCATTTTTTTCGTGAGCTAATGTTTTATTATTTCTAAGAATTTTACAAGTATGCAGGAGTGTACGTAATTTATAAAACAATGTAATTAAGTATCAGGTATTAAATATCAATTTTATTTTGTACATCCTTCAGCTCTTTCAGCATTTATTATTCTATTATTATTTTATAAATTCTTTAATAATTATAACAGTCGCTCGGTATTCGCCTTGATTTACGTGCTCTATTCTTATGCACTTGCATAAATTATTAAACTTATAGAGAGGCTCTTTTGTAGTTGCGTATTTAAATTTGTTTATCGGCTTGTTAGTTCTTATTGGTCGATGCATATTAATTAAGGGCTTAAAAAATATTTGAAATAATGTCGTTCGGGGGCAGAAAGTTGAGTCCTGAATGGGCTGAAGTTTTTGAAATTAATAACAAAACATACTGCAAATACTGTAATCAAGTTTTGAGTGCAAAAGCTGAAAGAATAAGGAACCATTTGTCCAAATGTACAAGAAAAAGTTCTTCAGTGGATCAAACTCCAGAAAATAATAAAGGTAAATGTGCGAGGCAGATTGTTTTATTTATAAATATCAAAAATATTGAAATTAGTTTTCGTTTGTTTTCCTCACAAAATTTTGATTTTTTACATTTCCCAAATTTCATAGATGTTGAACTAGCTAGATCTTGTTAGGATTAAACATGAAAAATTCATAAAATATTAAATATTATAGATATGACTAGAAATCATTGGGCCAAAAGTGGAAACTATACATTCAGTCAGATAGTTTGTTCGGTGAAATAACAAAAAGTAAAAAACCTTTAACATCAAGATTAAGGCTATAAATTTCAAATTTAATTAAAAGCGTTTTGTCAATGTATTAGCTTTGTTAGTCAATTAAATTGACCAGTTTGAAAATTTTCTGAGGAGTGAGAAATTTATCGAGTTCCTAAGATTCAGTTTTTTGGCTAGCTAAAATGTGGAGACGCGTGGATTCTTTTAGAATCACGTTTTAGATTCTTAGGAAAACAACGATTTTAGATCAGATTCTTAAACAATTTAGATTCTATCAAAACAGTTCCTTTTTTTCAGATAACGACACTGATGACAGTGACAAAATATCCTCTCATTCTTTTCAAGATCAACCTTCAGCTAATAGAATTAAAAGCATTACGGAGTTTGTAATAAAAACAACTTCAGAACAAGCAGTACAGTTTGACGAAGTTGTAGCAGAATATTTTTATGCATGCAATATTCCATTCAACAATGCAGAACATCCAGCATTTCTCAAGATGATAAATAGTTTGAGACCAGGTTATAAACCTCCAAACCGAAAACAACTTGCCGGCGATTTACTGACGAGAATTAATGAAAAAGTTGATGCTCAGTTAGAATAGGAAATAAGAAGCAGTGACCGACCTCTCACTATTTTGCACGATGGTTGGTCTAACATAAGGAACGATCCAATCATTGGCACGAGTATACACAATGGAAATGTTTCGTACTTGCTCAGTGCCACCGATTGTGAGGCTGACAAAAAGACAGCAGAGTACTGCGCTGGTAAAGCATTAGATATCATCGAAAATATTAAAACCAAGTTTAATAAAGAGGTATTTGAAGTATGCACCGATAATGAAAATAAAATGGTAAAAATGAGAGAGATTATCGAAAAAAGTAACTCGAAAATTTTAACTTTTGGTTGTTCAGCTCATCTCTTAAACCTGGTTCAGCAGGAAGTAACGCCTAAAAATTTAATTAAACACATTGTCGAAATTCAAAAATTTTTTAAATATAGGCATCAACCAGCTGGATGGCTCAAACAGAAAAAAAAACTCTAAAATTCCTCAAATTCCAAATGATACCAGATAGAATTCGCAATTTGATTGCTTAAAAACGTTTATTAACAACTATCACATTTACCGTGACATTGTCAGTGAGAATTCTGATGTTTTCAACAGTCACTCAGATTTCTTGGCTATAAAACAAAGTTTAAACAATGTAGGCATTTACAGCAATGCTGTTGATTTAAAAAAGCAGTTAGAAATCGTGGGAAATTCATTAGACAAAATGCAGGGAAATACATCTAATTTGTCAGATGCAGTCCATGCATGGTTAAAATTATTATCGTCTGATCATTTGGACACATATAGAGACGCTATAAAAAAAAAGGTTTGACCAGGCAATAACTCCACATTATTTAATTGCTTATATGGTCGATCCAAAATATTTTGGATCAGATCTCAACTACAAGCAGGAAGATGAAGATCAACAATGGCTGGAAATAAACCATCCAGAATTCATGGCAGATTTTTTAAGCTTCCGCATCAAAGATAACGAAAAATACCCTAAGTCATTGTTTTCAAAAGAAGTCATAGACAATATGTCATCATGCAAATGGTGGCAATTAATAAAGGTCCAAACTGATAAATTGGCAACCCCTCCAAACAAAAAATGTGTGATTTCTTTGCTAATTTGTTGAGTGTTCCTCCAAGTTTAGCTGACATAGAAAGGATTTTTTCGACATTTGGGCAAATCTGGTCCAAACTGAGGAATAGACTCTGCAGAAAAAGCTGAAATGCTGGTTAAAATCTACAGATTCCATAATCAGAAAAAATAATTGTGTCTATATATTCTATTATTTATTGTTCTTTTACGTAAGTAAGTGTATTTTATTGTGTATGGTATATTTTATTCTGTAGGGTATATTTTATATGAAAAATTTTGTAAATCGGAAGAATACTACATTCCATTAAAATGGAAATATTGTATAAGTAGTATATAAGGTTAAAAGGCAATATCGTTTTTTATTTGTGTTCCCTTGAATATAATTATTTTTAAAACAGATTTTTTTTTATTTAGTAGATCTGTCAATATACATCATTAATCAATAAATTTCCATGAGTAATGCAACTCTAACTATCATGTTTTAGTTCTTTGCAAACACATACTTTTTTAAATCAGAAACAATGTTGTACAAAAGTGGATTAGTTCTTAGGCTGAAAAGGTAAAAGTAAAAAAAGAAAGAGTTATTTAAATGTGGAGAAAACTGACTGGATTAACCAAAAAAAAAACCATTGGTTTAAACCGGAAAAAAACAGGTGGAAAAAAACACCTGCCTTTCTTTAACTGAAAAAAACCAGAAAAAACCACCGGTTTTTTCCGGGCCGGGGGAAATCATGCCAACCCTGCTTAATAACTTATGGTATCAAGGTATTGGTGTAAAAACATGCAACTTGAGGTATGCTTATCTAAGTTAGGTGACATTTCTATCCGCCCAAATGGTTCCCGTAGAAAGGATCGAATACTAAATGGTCAAATAACAAATATCAGAAGATGGAATATAGAGACTCTCAAAACGGAGGAGTTCAAAATTACTTATTCCAACGTAACTTAGCCCAATCTTGAATTAAGCTTAACCTCTCATATGTCTTAGTTCTGACCTACCTTATCTAAGCCTAACCTGATCTTTAAGGTAACCTAAACTGTATTACATTTATTATACAGTTCAGTTTATATACATATATATTGTTCGGTACTTTATACTACTTTCTGACACAATAAAAATATTTTTCTACAAAACTGTTAAAAGTGGGCTTTTTAATTGTCATTTTTGATGTTAAAAGTGTCATTTTTTGACACGCGTGTTAAAAGTAAGTTACTTTTAACACTAGTGTTAAAAGTAATTCAAAGTTTATTTAAATTTTGTTTTGAAAATTAATAAAACGTTTTAACAAACACATGAACAACTTTTTATTTTAAATAAGTACAAACCAACATTTTAACTAGTTATTAGTATTAACATTTATAGTAAAATTAGAACAATTTGAAATTGTAATTCCCTCCGGAGCCATCATACTTAAGCTGGTTTTACTGTCAACATGTGTAACACATCTATTTTCTGTAGAAATAGTACTGATACTACTGGTGGTCTTGCTAGTAGTTGCAGCAGTAGGAAGTATTTGGCACGCAATTTCCTTCTTCTGTTCCAATGAATTTTCAATGTAGCCTTCAGCTACCGTCGAAGATTTCCATCCTCCATGTCTCTTGATGGTATTAAGATTTGCACCAGAATCTGCTAACAATGTCGCCGATGAACGACGAAAACAGTGTCCGGTGTAGAGTTGAGGATTTGGTAGATTCAAGAACTCTGCAATGTCGGCAGGCATTTTACCAAACATGTTAATTCCGACTGGATTCTTCACACATTTATTCTTCATATATTTAAGAAAAAGTCGTCTATGGTCAGCGTTGGGTGGCCGGAGTGCCATATACTTTCTATAAAAGTTTAAATAGAATTCACCAACAACACTGAAAGTCCGAGGCACTTTCGTTTTGGTATCTGGTATGGTCACAACAACCGAAGTGCCCAAATCTTCGATATTGTCGATGGTCATCTGACACAATTCCTCCCGGCGACACGCCCCGAAGACACCCACTATTGCTGCGACTTTCATCATCAGATACTTTTCGTCTTGTGCTTCTGTGAGAAATTTGTCGATATGCGTCTTCGTCAAAACTTTTGACTTTTTTGCTTGATATCCTTCACCCTTCCGTTTTAAAAAAGCAATAAGTTTATAATGTTTGCTTATATCTTGATCTTGCTTTATTTTTAACATAGTTTTGATCATAGAATAATTTGACCACAGCGTTGACGATTTCCATATCTTGGCTTTTTCCTCAAAATATGCCAGTAAAACAGATTCGTTACATTTCCCAGGGACCTTTTTAATGTTGCACCATTCCGAAAAGCGTCTATAAGCGATTTCGTACTGTTCCTTTGATTTCGCCGGCAATAATTCCAATGTTGCTCGACTGGCGGCTTCTTCGATTTCAGCAGGGATGGATTCGTTACGCTCATTATCGATATTATTCATTATACTTATAATATTCATAGAAAATGCTGTCAATATTTTTGCGTTTTTTTCGTAACTAACAACAGCACTGGTTGCTACGAAAATTTTGGTTCATAAATATTGCGATCTATGTGGTATTATTTTTTGATTTCTTATTTTTATTGAGTTTAAAGTTCTTCCGATTGTTTTGTAGAAAGAATATTGTATGATAATCGTGTTAAAAGTGATTTTATTTTGTTCGTGGAGTTGCTCAACTCACTACGTTCGTTTCGCAATCTTCTCCACTCACAAAATAAAATCTTACTTTTAACACTCACATCATAAATAACTATTATGTCCGATTGCATTATAAAGTACTGTTTATTGTATTGTTTTGCGGCAGTGAACTGGCTTATTATTGTACTCGTAAAATAAAGTGGCAGTAGTAAAATAAAGTATATATTAGTAAAATAACGTATGGCAACTGTCTATTGCAGGTCAAATTTTCTTCTGTCAAGAATAGATGTCAAATTTATAAACTGATTTTTTTTATAATTAGCCAATTTTAGGAATCGAACATAAAGCTTTGTATGCAACTCTTACATAATCGGACCTTATAGACTCGCCCTTTTTATAGGCCTTGCTCGCTTCGCTCGCTCTGCCATAAACTGGGCTTGTCTTTAGTGTCTTTCGTCCTTTGTCTTTTATCTTGCACTAAAAAGTCTTTTTCGTGTTTGAAAATATCGTGTTGGAAGTGTTGGGAGGTGTAGGTAAAAACAGATGTTTACACCATTAAAATGACGTCGATATGCGATAGGCGACGATACTTCAACCAATGCGATGAAGTCATTCAATAGTAATATAACCTGCAAACCTCAAATATGACAGTTATTCTATTGCATAACTATAAAATCTCGCCTATGATTCTATCAGGAGTGGCTACTTTCGATAGTATATTAAGTGTCTTAAAGTGCTGTTTTCAGCTAGAAATAGTCTTGTTCAAAATGGTGGTAATAACTGTAGGCAAAGTTATTATGTTGAAAATCGTCCTTTTTTTGTAAAAGGGTATATTTCCCAATCATAACTAACTAACGAATATTTTGCGCGTAATGATAAATCTCCAGGGTAGGTATGATAAATATCTGATGCTTTTTCTTCAGTGGCATTTAATCATATTGATCATGACAATGGTATTTTATTTATCTTAAGACATGTATTGTTCATACAATACTCTGTTCAGATTTGCGCTTGTTCTATGAAACTTTTCCAATTGATACATACCTATATATGCATGCATGCTTCTGTTGTTTGTCTTAAAAATCTTCTTGTAAGTTTGAATATTTATAATATCAATTGAGATACAAAGTAAGGTTTTTTTGGCTCAGCCAATAAACAGTTGACCGAGACATCCAAATAAGCTGACGACTTGAAACCTCCATGGATTAATGAGAAACACACAGACCTAGAGAAAAAATATTGAAGTCAATTATGTATGTTTTTAATTCGATGTTCCTATTCCTGTACAGCAGACTGTTAAACATAGAGATTTATTTTTCGAATAAGTCTAATTTCTCCCAAATAGTAAGCTACTAATGCGTGAGATCATATCGTCCACAGTTCTATATGGCGGAGACATACTCAAGTACGAACAAAAGACGTACCGATTATGCGTATCGACATAACTAACGACAAGTTAATAGCATCTTTGTAGAAGATACATTGAATAGTAATGACAGGTGTAAAATATGTATCATCTACGAAATATAGCTCAGATCAGTTTATATATTGAAAGTTCTTAGTTTTTCAGGCTATCCCTACGGTCTACTAAATGTTCAACTTAGAGAATACTCTAAACAATCTGCAATTTTTAAGATAAGTAGTTACTTCAAAAGAAAAACAAAACGACCATCCCAGCAGCGTTACATTTTAGTATAGTGTGTGAATTTACATGAGAAGACACTGCAGCCCTCAATAACAGTTACATAGATATTATTTTATCAAGATTTTGATTTTACTTGTATTGTTTCGTTGATCAATATTCCTACACATTCTTATCTTTATTTTTGAAAGAATGGACTGAGATCGAATATAGGTTTTATCATTATTTTCTAAACATATTTATGTTATATAAATCTGTTATGGGTCATTGGAAAGGGTATCTTTTGAGAATAGAACGTTTTTATATTAATTGTATCATTCTAAGGCAAAAAGTGCTTTGACATTTCTAATTCTTATTGCCGGTTTCACAATGCTTGATTAAACTCTGATTAACTTAATTGTGATTAAATTTGAAATCTAGAAATATAATTGGATAAAATTCAAGGCATGTTAAATCTCAGCCAATGAAATGCCTGAATTTCGAATTTAATGACAACTAAGTTAATCAGAACTTAATCAAGCTTTGTGAAACCGGCCATTAGTCTCTTCTAATTTTGTTTATATTCGTTACGTTTTGTTTGTTATCTGACAAGGTCTTACAATTACAAGATAAATTGACTGCTAAAATCATAAAATTGTAAATCAATTGTATACCAATTGCTTTAATTAAATTGTAGTCTTTTGGATCTTCTATGGCAGTTAAGTAAAGATTTTGGAAATTAGAGATTGAAGATTAGAGATCTAGGTCCAAAAATGTTACCAAATCAGCACCTCAGTTCAATAAATGCCTGAGACATTTTGAAAGCGTAGTTTGCATTTTACACTTACTTGTTATCTTTTATCTTAGCCTTATTGAATTGCCAAATATCCAATTATATATAAATTTTACGGAGAACTTTCATAATCGGAGGACAGTAAGAATGCAAGTTGTGTTCAAAAGCTATTAATCCTAGGGAGCTTTGAATAGTAGAAGCGAACATAATTCATTCTAACACTTTCTTTCAAACGCCATGTATTGATCTGTAATTTTTAAAATTCAAGTTTTTTGACACATGTTCTAGCGTTCATAGCCGCATAATATTGAAAGAGTTTTTGAACACAAGATACAAGCAGTTTATTACTAGAAAGCAATGTCTCTATAAGGTACTTTTTGATCTATCGAAGACAGTCAGATGAGGTTAGTGTGTATACAGACAATACATGTAAATTTCCTTAAAAGATATTTCACAAGGAGATGGACTTACCATTAAGGAGGCACAAGACAAAATATTGTTTATTATAAATAACTGACTATTAAAGCGTGCGAACTGGTAGTTTGAATACTTTAGATACTAATTGAGAACTCGACTACGCTAGAGAAAATGGTATATTTGAATGCAATCTTACAAAAATGTAAAATTACCAAATAAGCATATTATAAACCAGACTTACATTTAGACTGTACTTCTTAATTCAGTTCGGTCACGCTCGACTTCTTGGTCTTGGTGGTGCCGTCGGCGAATGTGGAGGTGGGCTGCTGTGTACACTGCTTAACAACACTCCTGAATACGCCGACATTGGAGGCAAACAAATCGGCGAATACAAAGTTGGATACAATCCTGTAGGTGCAAACCCTTGACCAAAGTGATTGGTGAACGGTATGTAGTTGTGAGTATATCTTGCGGCTTCTACTGCAGCTAAGGCCCGAATTTCTATAAATGCTGAAAACAAAACGTAACACAACAATTAGTTGTTACAACAACCATTTTCTCTTTGGGTTGTTTCATTACTAAAATGCATATTCTATGTAACACAACTTGGATATTTTGTGAAGGATTATTTGTAATCGATGGCTATTACAGTTTACACTAGTAATTCCGAATGTAGCTATATAACTTTTATATATCTAAAGGTGAGTCAGCAGAGTTGCATTTTAAAGAAGTAGCCATAAAATGACCGCAATTTTAAATCGGGTCAGATTTACCTTTGTCACGTTTAAAGTTTCCCGGGTCATAAAAGTAATAATAATGGCGGCGTTTAAATCCAACACGGATCTGCTATTTAATTTAAGTTATTTCATTTTTTACGAAATTACATTTAAACCATAAAACGTATTACGTAGTGTATATCAACTTAACCAAAAGAACATTAACATTTTATTGAAAATAAAATTTACTATATATTTTTATGGTTCGTCAACGTTATAGTCTAACAGATATGTCAATAATAATGTAATGATATAAATGATAGAATGTATTGAAGTGAAACCACTGTAAATCGGTTTCAGTTATAAATTTCTTTTCTAAATCAATTATGATAATTTTTAATAATTATAGGCAATAAGGATTGTAAAAGAAAATGAATAAGTAATTAATGAGAGAAAAAGATAATCAATCAAATGTAGATTAAGTCTATATAATAATGAATAACACTAACCTTATCTTTTGAATTAATTAAATAACACACATTCAACATTACGGTAAAGTCGATACAAAAGGGGGCTCCTGGAAGGTGTCCACTAGGAGTCACTGGGTTATTAATAAAGAAATAAATCAAAAATGTAGGAAAACTAGTCACCATCGTGTGCCATGTCTCTCTGTCAATTAAATGTGACATTTGAGTCACTTAAAAGGTGAATCATTCGAACAAACGGTCACTGTAGCCGTTCTTATACTACATGTCTCAATATTGAAATACGCTTAATTCTGCAATGACTTTCTATAAGTGTCAAAGATTACTTGTCGCATTTTTTAAACTGAATCAGCTGAACAGACATACGGACAGATTACTCCCGACCATAGTCAATCTAAGCTACTTTAAAAATAAAAAAATATGTAAAATTGAAGGCACTATATAGTTAAGAATATGTCTACGGTAAAACTGGAGAAAACACGAAGAATGGATACAAACCAACTTATTGTTTAGTCAGTAAGAACTAAATTAAACTACTCGTCACCTCAGAAACGGACAGATACAAATAAAGAACTGAGAAGGCCTGTTAATATAAAAAGGACGTGCGTTGTAGCGGCGTCTGTTGTCCACAATCTACGCTACTGAATCTACTTGAAGATTATGGAGTAATGGAATTAAGAGTATGGTCATTAGAATTATATAGTTATACAGAGTTATACTAGAAGACACGTCGTATGTAAACCATTCTTCCGGTACACAAATTCTGTTTTAGAATGCTGAATTGGGTGATACCTAACCTTTTCTTTTTTTTGGCGTTCTCTTACAATTAGTGTTATCGTGCATTCAAGGTTAGCAGCATATTAAGAAATCCTCTATTGTATAAATGTTAATTGTACTTAACATTGCCAAACCACTGAAGTACATACATACTTACTTATGCGTGATATAGGTTATTTTTAACTACAACCACAGAAAGATGTTTATGTGATTGTCGAAACAGACTGCTTAACGTGCCCATCTGACAGCGCGGCGAAGTTTACCGAGGATTTATCGACCTTGGAACAAATACTAGTGACGAGGCTCACCAAAGATAACTTATGATCAACTAACCATAGGTCCACATATCAACATTTTCTAAAATGTGATCTTAAATCTGGACTAACTTAATGGGTCCGATGGTCAATATTTGAAATAATTTTGAATTTGCTACAAAAAATATTCTTTATGATAGTTATAAAACCTAATTAAAATATGACTTGGGTAAGGCATTGTTCATCTAGTAAATATGTTATTACAATCAATCCTCTATGCCAATTCTTCAACGAAGTTTTGTTTATAGAGATATGAAATAATTCCGATTGAGAATTTTGAGCAGCCCTCATTAAGTAGTAAAGTAGGCGAAACGCATTTCCCCTATTAAATGTAAATAATTATTTACCTAATTATTTTTATATCTAACTCGTATATTTTGATATTGATATTTTTTGTTAATAAATCATAATAATAAGAATAAATTAAATATGTTTGATTCTATCTTCTTAGATTAGAGTATTTTGCTACTGGGTGTGGTTTTTAGTTCCATTTCCTTGACTTGGGAGTTATAAGCACGAATAATACTTCAAGATAATACATCGATGAACAATAATAATGACATTTTTCAGCCAAATGATCATAATAATCGCTACTAAGAGGTACGAGGGATGCTCCGCCATCCCCACTCCGATTTCTTGCTCAGAAATAAATCAGCAAATACCTGCTGACTTTTATTAGTATAAATAGCATAACTCCCGTTATGCTATCAAAAATCAACGGACCCGCCTGTGGTCGCTTAAGCTATCAATGCAGTAAGAAAAAAGATCGATTTATAAAAGTTGAGCTGCTGGAAATGCCGCCGCCGGCAATCTGCTGCATACTCCATACCCGCATCATCCGTAGGTGCACGCGCACTCAAATAATTACAATTAACTTATACCTCCGTAAAAGCTGTTGAATTTCGAGAATCACTGAATAGATTTTAATGCCGTATTCACCATTCGATAGTTTGTTTCTTGGAGAATGTTTAGTTATACGAGGGTAAATCAAATATAAACGGTAATTTTGCTATTCCGCTTAGAATGCATTTCCGAGGTAGCTGATGTTGTGTGGAGTAGATGTTTGGTTTATGAGGACTGGGGAGCCGGCCGGGTTCGCGCACATTCTTGGCTTTGTCGTCAGTACAGCCATGACCGAGCAAGAGGTACATTCGTCTGTTGCGCAACGGATTATCATAAAGTTTTTAACCAATGAATGCGTTAAACCATCAGAAATCTTAACTGGTTTGAAGGCACAGTTTGGGGACAGTACACTGGTGTATACGTGGGCGACAAAATTTAAGGGCGGACGAGAACGTTTTGAAAACGAAAGTAATAATCGACGCCCAAGGACAAGCCTTACAGATGACAATACCCGTACCGTTCGAGAGCTTATTGAACGTGATCGCCGGTTAACCATGGAAGAAATTTCAACGGAAGTGGGTATCAGCTATGGAAGTGTTCAATCCATTATAACTGATCAACTTGGTTTTCGAAAAATTAGTGCTCGATGGGTTCCAAGGTTGTTGACTGGAAACCAAAAACAGAAGAAAGAATGAAGGTTGTCCAGTGAAGGCCAAAACTCGGCACTCAGCTGGAAAAGTCCTTGCATCGAATTTTTACTCCAGGGGAATTTTACTGATCGATTTTCTACACGATCAACAATGCGGCTTAGTACTGCAAGTTGTTTCGGTTGGCAAAAACCGCCTATCGAAACAAAAGACGGGCCATGCCCATCAGAGATGTCATTCTCCTCCATGACAACGCCAGGCCTCACACCGCGGTCTTGACAAGGAATACCAGGAATACAAGGGAAACCCTAGAGCACTCTCCTTATAGCCCTGACTTGTCCCCCTGTGACTATTTTTTGTTCGCGCCTATGAAGGAATCACTGGGAGGAAAACGATTTGGAAGCAATGAAGAAGTCGAAGAGCACGTGCGCAATTGGCTTACAACTCGCCCTCAAACTTTCTATAACCGGGGAATACTCAAACTTCCAAATCGGTGGCAAAAGTGTGTAGATCACGCAGGAGACTATATTGAAGAATGTTAAAACAATGATTTGTGTATAACGTTATTCAATAAATGATGAAAAAAAATTACCGTTTATATTTGATTTACCCTCATATAAAGACTGTTCAAGAAGTCTTTCTAGAGTCGAATAATAAGCAAAATGTAAAATAAATAATCAATAATGTCACAAACAGTAAATGCCTTACGCTACGAAAACGGTGAGAGATAAAAGTAAACTGTAAGAGAACGAATTTCAAGTATCAATAAGATCTACAAAAAAGTCCGTGGCATGTATGTATCTCTTACATATTACTCACAATCAACGTTTCTTTAATAACTATTTTTTCGGAAAACGCCTCCCCCTGGAATGTTGTCTTACTCCCCTTCTGGATGAAACACCGGTAATTTATGTATTTCATTACCTTTAGAATTGCTTCAAGTATAATCTGTGAAAATCTGAAGATTGTAGCTTATGCCATTCAAGAGATATATGGCATAATGATGTTTTAAGAACTGCCTCCCCCTGCGACCCTCTTGGGTTTTTTAGGATTAACAATATGCTCATGCACTGTTTTGTGTAAGGGCCAGCGTAGAATTTCAGTTTACTAAGCCTTCTAGTTTTCAAGATATTTTTCGGTGGACATCGGCACTGGCTATTATTGTTTGATTATCACTAATTTCAGGTGACGCCCAGAATTAGAATCCTTAACCACCTGTTTCCCAATATAGTTTGAATGAGAGCATTGTTTTCAGTCAAAACTTATCGTTACTAAAATAGCTATATATCAAAAATTAACAGTTTCAAAGGCGAAGAACTTAAAGAAAATTCTTCAGTCTTAGATAGAAAATCAGTGCTGCTTTTACAGAATACACTTTGGAAGTATAGATTTATAAGATTTTCTCGCAAAACTAAAACAAATATATTTAATGAAAGTATAAAAATTAAAGATGGGCCAGATAAACAGAAGTTCAGCATGTATACATGGTATATGTAATCTACATCATTTATAAGACCACATGAACGGCATTCGTTTTTTTTTTGTCATGGATGTCTATCAATAGAAAAATTAGTATTGCCCTGTTTCTTTTCCTAGAACTGCATTAGAGCATCAAGTTTCTTCTCCAAGTTTTCTTTGGTCTTCCCTTCTCTATCTGTTTATTTATATACTTTGTAGGATTTCTTTCCTCTCCGCTTTCTTCCTATTGTAACAATCAGTGTCTTGTTTTTATTCTGTTAATCTACACCTAACTCTCCGTTTGTTACATCTCGTCAGTATATACATAATATTTCTCTAAAGTATTTATTTATAAATACAGTAGATTCGCGGTTAACCGAGACCTGACTATCCGAGGCTACGGGTTAACCGAGGCATTTAGAGTCATTAGAAGAGTGGATGCGTGGACTTAAGGGCGTTTCGGCCTTGAACACCTTCACGAGCCTCCGGGCACGTTCATATGATATCGTGCTTCATCTCGTGCTCGCTGGCAGTCACTTTGAAAGTTTGAGTAATCAGTCCCTGCCATTACACACTTTGTTTTTCAGTTACTGTTACGTTTTCGTTAGTTTTTGCAACCCATTAATCATCGATCTCTGTATTATTCGAATTGTTTCGTATCTGAGGTAGTCTCGAATAATCGCGAGTCTACTGTACTTGCAAGTCCTTATTTTCTCTCCAAGTGTCATACAATAAGACACGCCACACGCTGGTTCAACTTTGACTTTCCGTTCTACTTCCAAAGTAATAAAACTTTTGCATCCTTTTTATTTTTGTACCTCCTCTATAGATTACTTTTTCTTTTTCATTTACTGTTTTCAACATCCATGTTGAGTCACCATCGAAATCCAAGTTGCTGTGACGTTCGTTCGTTCATGTTATTTGCATGTGTCGTGGTCTTTTCGTTACTAAGTATACTATGTCATTTGATAATGTAGGTTTTCACATTGTTGGAATATATTCCTAACTAATCCCCGTTTCTTCGTCGTCGTCGTCGCTCAATTCTAGCAGTGTATAACACGTATAAAAGCTTTCCTTGGTGTCCTCTACTTCTTTCTCTCCACAATCAAGCTCTGTCAAATCTTTCATGTGTTTTTCACCTATGAAACTATGAAACTGATACATTTCTATTTAGGCACCCGATTAGAAAGTTGGTTTTTTCAGTCCATTTTGGGACTGAAGAGTTTCCTTCCCAGTCCTAAATTCTTTACATATTAGGAATTGGAGAAATTAAAATGTTTCATTTTCATTGTGAATATTAGATTATGTGGGCGAGGGTCTCTAAGAAATTAATAGACAACTTATTTAATAAATGCCTTATCTAAGCTCTTCTGCTATAGACTATCCTAGGAAAAAGGCCCATTCAGAGTTCTTTATACGTCAATAACAATTTTTTTCAGCATTTCTATAGCTTGTTCTAATATTCTTACCAGACAGATAGATTTGATATACAATTGTACCTACTCTGCTCTAAATCCCGTTTGGTTTTCCTTTTATTCTTTAGCTATGTATCTTCTTTCTGTAGTCTGTCATCCTCTTCAAAATCATTCTTGTCAAGAGCTTTAAATGCAACATTTAACCAAGATATCTAGTTTAGAAAATTTCAAATACGTATTGTTTGGGCATTTTAAATTTAATACTTCCAGTTTATTCAGTCATGCGGAAATATTGTCAATGCCTACTAATTCCATTTCTTAGTTGGTTTATTGCTTGTTGTTTATCTGCTTTTGTAAATTCGTCCTTCTCTACTTCCATATGTACGCTATTCTCTTCGCTATCTTCACATAGTAAGTTGTTGATTAAACCATAGTATACCTTTCTAGGCATTAGTTATACTCTGCTGCGACAAATGATGATTCTTATAATGAGTACTGTCAGCACTGAAGGTTCTCATTTTGGAGTTAGCTGCGTTCATTTATCTGCCTTGTGACGAACGTTTGCAAATTGTAATGCTGGTTGCATAAGTACCCGTCATAACAGGAACCTTATTGATCATCTGTTTAAAACAGACGTTTGTATTTTATATTTATGTATAAATTCAAATAATATTGTAATAAACTGTACATATTATAGGGTAAGGGTAACAATAGAGAAATTTAGTTTGGTTCGTTTTTAATTTCATAGCTTATACAATTTTTTGTTTGTAATAACTAATGTTTTTATTAAGAGAATTTTTAAAACATTGTCAGACTGCTACAAAATATAAACTTGAATCTAGATCTAGAATTCTTATAAAATCTCTTAAACTAATTACATCATGTCATGTCATATTAAAGACGCTACAGGGTGATTGCCTAACTAAATTATTTGATAATTACTTTATTTTATAATTCTTTACAGCCTTGGTAGTGTACTGTCTACCGTGCTGGACCTTTACCGAAGCGCCCCAGGTTCGACTCCTAGTACCGGCAGATCTGGTTAAGGTTTTCTGCAGTTTTTCCTTAGCTGTGATACAGATGTGGACTTTGCGCTATTGCACCTGTAAGTCGGCTGTAGCCGCACGTTGGGACTACCCCTATTAATAATAGCCCCCCCTCATAAGTTCATAGCTTATGGGGCCTGGTTTCCAGGTTATGGGTTGTATCAATTTTTTAATTAATTTTATTTTTAAAAATAGACCAGAAAGCCGTGTAGTGTTAAGAATAAAAAATTTCTAAGAGCCGCTGGTAAAATATTTAAGTTATTTAAACGATAACATAAACAGACCATCCTACCCTCTATTCTATATCGTTTACCAGAACAAAATATTGATGATAACAATCTAGCTGCTGATGAAAAAATGACGATTTTTAGTAATTTTTCGTGATTTTTTCGTAAAATAATTAATGTCAAGAACAACTTTAACTTTATAAAAAGTACCCTCGAGATGATCTCCTTCCATATTCCCACACTGGTCTACTACTTCGTGTTTCTTCATGCATTCTTTTTGATTGCTTTGGGTAAGGAATTGCAGTGGAAGAGCACCCTTTTGCATCTCAAGGTTTATTCATATGACCAACCCAAGTAACTCCTAGTGGGAATTTTTATCTTATGCAACACCCCATAGCCACAGGAACTAAAGCTCTACTTCCTTGTCTGAGGAAGGGCAAGTTTTGATTTCTCTCTGCTATAAAAGATTATCAATTCAGCCGGGATTGATTCTTGAATTATTAGGTAAAAAAAGTGCTAACTACTAATCCACCATAGCAGACTCTTCACTATTCAATAGCATTTTGCAATTAAATATTATAAATATTTTGAATAGTTTTAACTTTCTCAGCAGTATCACTTTATTTTTTTAACACCTTTACAAAATGAGAAAATAAATTGATGAGATCGGGACGTGCCAAACTTTTCTGGAAATTATTTGATTATAAAGAAATCTTGTGGAAAAGCTATCGTAGCTTAAGTTGGCATAGTCGTGCATGTATTGGTTTTACAATTCTTCATTATACTGTAGTGAATCGGGAAACGCCGTGTATATCGAATACGACAGACGCCTTCTGCAAATGTCGGGGAAAATCAAGAAAAACTTAGTGAAGAATATATAAACACGGCGATCCAGTCGGCAATTAAAAGCGGTGTAGTATAAAATAATTAGCCACGAGTAGCAATAAATAATAAATAATTGTGCGTTTAAAATAAAAAATCTCGTAGTATTAAATTAGTTAGGTTCGTTTGGAGTTTAATATAAATTAAAAAAGGAGTACAATTTGGCATTTTGCATGTATATGGATTATTGTTATGCTTCCAGATACTTGACCATGTTGTGATCTTACAAGGAGTTTGATAATATTTAATGACTCACTAAGCCTCGTAAATGACACCAACCGAGTGCCATGTTAAACATCTATAACACATTGCCTCTTGAAATAACTCTTTTTGACTTTCACTCTAAGAAATTCTTCTTATTCTTGTTTCTGTTATATTATCAAGGGAAAGCTGAATATCTATCTCTGAATAAGTGGGTTCTATATTACAAAATTACTTCTTTAAACGCTTAATGAAATTTGTAATACAATCATCTTTTAATTAGTATACATTGTAAGGTGTCTTTCAACACTTCATTTATTTGTTTCGCACAGAATCGTTGTAAAGTGCTCGAGTATACCCAAGCAGCATCTAAGTAGCACTAACTGAGATCGGAACTTTGATTGAGTAGTTGTTACGTAATTATAACTAAATTTATTACTTTATAGGTTTAATTACTTCTGTTCGGATTATTTTAGTAATTATGTAGTTGTTCCTACTATTTATTGGAACTATGTAATTGCTTTAAAGTATGTGGAACGGTATTGCCACTTACAAGGGGACCTTACAGTTGACGTGTCGCAGCTTTTTAAAATGTAAATTCGCAGGTTTGAAATTTTTGATTTTTTTTTAGGAATAACTTAAAAAGCAATAAATACTAAACGTTGTCAATTATTCGAAAATATATATAAATAAATCATTTTATTAAATTTATGGTAACTCTTAACTATATATTATTCGTAGGTTCTTGTTCTAATTTTCTGCATAATACTTAGAGAGAGTTACATTTACGGTTTAGGCAATACACGACTAATTTAAAAAAAGTAACGGAGCTAGTGGGAATCGAACACTAGGCCGACCGTGTATAAAGGTACCACGTTAACCAACCGGGCACCCTGTCTGTTGCGAGTAACGTTTTAATTCCAAGCAAATACGTTGCATCTTGTTTGTGTTAATTTGGTATTTTTTTCAATAAGCCGTATGAGATTAAATACAGAAACACGTATTTCCTTAATTTTTACTTTTGATTAACTATTGATTTTTTTATGATTTACTTTTATTTTAAAAAAGAATTTTTGAAATGAGCGGCATGTCAAATGTAAGCTTCAATTGTTAGTATAATTACTTTAAAGTCGTACTGAGAGTTCCTGTCACCAGTCTGAAACCATTGCTTAATCCTTTAAAGTCACGGAACCTTACAGTAGTATTGAAAGTAAAACATACGTTTTTGCTACCCAGGACAATCACTTTCCATCTCCATATTTACTTGTAAAATTTAGGAGGCCATTAATCAATTGCGAAATTTGTTATTATTATTAATAGATGTTTTACTATATAACCTTCAATAAAAATAAAAAATTGGTGCCAAATTGTGCCTTAGGAATAATATAAAAAAGGTTTCTATCATGTGTATCAACTTATAAATATTTTTGTCATACTTTATTAGACATTTTTTATTAAAAAATATTAATTAATGTTATTTTTCGATCAATCATCATCACGTTTAACAGAAAAGTTTGAATGGTTTATAATTTTGATATACTGGAATAACAAAATAATTAGAAATTCGATCGCTCTTTGTATTATTAAGTACGTATCACAAATAAAACAGTAAGCTATTTTGTGACACTATCGCAGCATTAGTATAGAAAATGATAGAATATTTGCTAAGTTGCAAGAGTAAGAGAGAGCAATTACGCGACATGATGTGTCAAAGACAAATAAGTTTCACGAAAGTAGCAATTACTACGCCGCTACGTTCCCACTACGTAGCTGGACAAGTTCCAGAGAGATTACTGCAACGTATCTGCTACCTAAAAATTTAGTCCCCATTTTGGTTCCAGGCACGTAAAAAAAGGCAGCAACTACGTGCTTGTGACTAGTGGCATAAACTTAATAGTTTCACCGGTAGTTCCTGGCACGTAGCGATGACTAGAAATGCTGCTTGGGTAAGTAATATCATGAAAGTTGCTATGCCTTCAACTCGCATTATAGATGATATCTAAAGTAACACATACCTAACATCCCCCTCATATATATTATAATATCGTTTTCAGTACCAAACCAATTTTGATATTCTTTATTTCCTGAACTTTGTTATCAAATCCTCACGAGGGCCGAATTAAAAAGAGTTAAACATATAAACATAAAATAATTCAAGGAAGACAAAAAAGGTCATCTATCAATATCTCTATCAATATCTATCAAAAAAAATCTGGATGATGCTTTGATACGATATCTAGGAAAAATAAATAATTGCCAAATACTGTTAAGAATTATTGGATTAGAAAATGCCGTGTATATGTTGTTACTCTCAAACATCGAAAACACTCAATGAGCGAAAAAACAGCCTCAACGCATCGTCGACAATGTTAAACGATCGTTAAACGATAAAAACGACGTCGTTTTTATTAATCAGGCCCGTTGCGTGCAATAGAGAAGCGGCTTCGACCCGTTTTGAACGTTGTAGAACGCTCACAAACCGAATCTACTTCTGGGAATTAGCAGAATTGATAGGAGAAATTATTTGTTATTGTAGGCATTACTGTTACAGCATTTTAGTGATACACTTAGATTGCATTAACTAGTCGGTGTTCCCTTCTCATCAATAAATTTAAAAACAATCACTTTTTTAATCTAGCTCAAGTATTTGTTATGTGCCGAGCGCGTAGCGAGCGCTATTGTAGGAGTAAGAAGTAACTAATTGCATGATAACATAGCATCACATAACATAAATAATTATAGCAATCCTGCCAATTACTAAAAGAAGATCGGTTTGTGGGCGTTCTATAACATCCAAAATGCGTCGTGGACGTTTCTCCATTGCACACAACGCGTCGTGGTCAATAAAAACGATCACAAATCGAAGAAAAAATTAAAAATTATCTGATTTCGTTGTTTGGTCGTTTAGCACCGTCTACAACGCGTTGTGGCTATTTTTTCGTTCACTGAGCGTTTTGCCGTTTCAGCGTAACATATGTGCAAATTGTCAAAACATAGTTGTAATTCGTTCTAGCTTATAGCCAATCATTAGGTCTTGTACGCTTACTTTTCTAAATACCCTCAATTTTTATCGTACAGTCTTGTTATTCTCATCTATTTCCACCTTCTATGCAAATGACACAGGTGTTACAATACTCATTACAAAAAAGCTAATGGTAACACCATGACAACGTCTCGCTATAAATTGTCGAACCGCTTTTGATTG
This sequence comes from Agrypnus murinus, assembly GCA_929113105.1. NCBI lineage: Eukaryota > Metazoa > Arthropoda > Insecta > Coleoptera > Elateridae > Agrypnus > Agrypnus murinus. The sequence continues at coordinate 142,632,791 of OV816026.1, forward strand.
CCAAATGTCTTTTTACAAAAAATATAAACTAAATTTATACAAAAAACGCTGTGTGAAAGTGAAAATTAAATTTTGTACGCGGCACGTTTTGCAATTAATCTTTACTGGGCTCACTGGATTATGCTCGCTCCTTCGCCGCGCGCCCCACAAACTTTTCAGCTCGCCCGTAATGATTAATTTATAAAGCTTGTCACATAAATAACTATTACTGGTTCAAAAATGAATGCAATTCTTAATTTACTTTAGAAAATTCATAAACTTTGAGCAATAAATCAACATATATTTAAGTAGTACTAATGTCGACAATGGTTAACAATCACAAAGATTGAAAATAATTGTTATTCACGGCCAACTATAATTTAAAAGAATTTAGAAAATAAAGATTGAAGTAATACATACACCATGTGGAACAATGAAATAAAAGTCAATGCAAGCCTTGTCTATACATTATTTAATTTCTGCACATTCAAAATGCGTACCGACAACTTCATTAGTTAACGACAGAAAATAACTCTTGTATTTGCAGTGCCAAACGCATTTTGTAAATATTTTATTATTGGAAAATGTAAACTAAGTAAGAAGTAATTTACAGTAAAAACTTGGAAAGCCACCTAAATAAATATTATTTGTAAATTAACAAATAAGTAATAATACGATAAGTTATGAGATGTATACGGTTTAGATTTTGCACAGCACACGTTCATTGGCAAAACTGCAAGATTTACGAGTCCATTTCTACTTTACAATGCTTCATATTCGCTAAATATAACGTGTTTTTACTGACTTCAGCGGAAGTTGAGTCGTTACTTGAAACGAACAAACCCAGGTGGCGGTTTTAATACAGAAAACATCTTGTTCGTAATTCTCAACTATGATATGGCGTTCATTTTTTTGTGAGGTTATGTTTAAAACTTTAAAATGAAGCTGTAAATTAAGCAATCTTATTTATTAAATTATGTTTAAAGCTGATTTAAGTAATGTCAAAGACATGAAATGAGGCTATAGAATTAACAAAATTAGCATATTATAATGAGGAAAAAGATAAATGAACAATTTAGATGCAACTTAAAAATAATTAAATGCAACACACTAACTTAATATTATAAAGTAGTATTACATTAGCCGAAGTGCACACAAAATTTGCGAAATTACACAATCTCTTTATTGTAGCTGTTGGACTACGGATTCTTACTAAATTGTCCATTAGCCATACCAACATTAAGGACCAATTTGCTCTGACGAGTTCAAGCAGTAAAAGCACGCATATGTACATACTAAAAATATTATAACCTTTGCATTTATGAGGGCTGTAAATTATACTTTAACGATTCTGTGCAGTTGTTTTAAAATATTACACGGCACTGGATGGGAGTGCGACATTTGATAAAAATTCATCACACTGTTACTTTATTATTGGGTTGTTTATAAACTGTCTCTATAAATATGTTGCTCTTTATTTGTTTTACTACGTTATTTTGATTAAAATAAACAACATAAATATTTCATCAGTTGTTTTTGATACAAATCCACACATAACAAATCTTTCACTGAAAGTCCTTTGTGCTTTCTTCATAGCTTATAATCATGAATGGTATGCAGTGAGTGAATTTAATGGAATGCAAGCAAAAATTTATTGCAATTAAATAAAATTATGATAGTAAATGGCTGAGGAATGATTTATTTTTAAATAGAAGACCCAATTTTGAACAAGTGTGGCTAGCTACTTACAAAATGGTGGGTCTGTATAATGCTGATACCAAAGAATTGATTTTAATCATTAGGTAATGAAAGATAAATGTATGAAAGGTAAAGTAGATATATAGAAGATAAATGCTCCAAATATAAATAAATAATGAGACAGTGGTAATCTGAGAAGTATTCTCAGATCTCAGAATAAACAGTCCTATGATTACTGAACTTGAAAAAGGTAGGGGCATATCTCCTAACATCAGATAATGAAAAGTTGGGCAAAAGTTATACAACTTAAGTATATCATTTTTGTTTTCAAACTGAAAGAAAATTTGAGATCATACAAGAAACTTTGCCTTTTCTTTGTAATGCACCGAAAAGACACGTTAATTCCTGTAGTCTGCTTATTGCAAAGAAATCTGGAATAAGTTATATCAAAGGTGAATGATATCCACAACGAAAGGAGACCAACGGAAAGTAGAATATAGAGATGTTGTTAAGGAATCGATTTTTTTACAATTATCCATTTTTAAGAGAATGGATCTCTTAATCAAATTTTAAAATGGGCCTTTTTATTCAAACATTCTAACTACTTTATATTTTTTTCTCAAAAATGGAGCATCAAATCTACGAAATAATATATACCCTAAGACTATACAGGTGTGGAAAAACAAGAAGGAAGTATCTGCGAAACCATATGTGTGTATGATAAGGAACGCGCTAGTAGTAAAATAAAGAAGGGTTCATATCGGGACCCGCCTTTGCTCTTCTTGTTTAGTTGGTGTTAGTGGGGTTGGGGAACTACACCAACGCTCGGTTTGTGGTTTACTAAACAACTTTAATGCTCGAATGTTCCCCCACTAACAAACTAAGACGAGCAAAGGCGTGGCCCGATATAAACCCTTCTTTATTTTATTAGCGCGTTCCTTATCATACATATGGTCTCGTACGTACTTCCTACCTGTTTTTCTATATCTGTATATACTGTTGGACTAAAATATACTCTAGGGCAGCGATGGCGAACCTTTTTGAGAAGTGGGTCAAATTTTGTTCATTATTTTTTTAATACTAGCTCGTGGGTCACTAAGTCAGTGGCGTCACTTGGAGGGTGGGGGGGGTAAAAAAAGGTTCCAATAATTTGCAAACACCGAAAATTTGTTAACAGAAAAACTTGACAGCTGACTCCTTTTTTTGGTTTCACTTTTAATCCTCTGAAAAGGTTTACGTTTCCGTTTTCTTTTATAACTTTTACTTTTGCAAGTGAAGAGCAAAATTCGACATTAGATATTTATACTTTAATTTTTTAATATTTTCGATTCTCTGTTCTCTCTTTAATATGATATAAAAAATAAGTTTATAAAAATCAACGCGTGCGTCATTTAAAGAGCCTTCGTGGGTCAGTGTCTGACCCACGGGTCATAGGTTCGCCACCACCGCTCTAGGGCATTCCTACATACAGTCTTTATACATTCTTTTTTAAGAAAACGTGAAAAATAATAATTTGTTGATAGTAGGCTTTATATTCTGGTTTCTCCAATTAATAAAACAAAATTATCTAGTAATCTTGTACAAGATTATTTTGATGTCCATTAGTCTTTAATTAAAAAAAAGTAGAACAAAGCAATTCTACTCTAGTTCTACTTGTTACTAATAGTACTAGTGTTGTTCGAAGATGGGAATTATGTATTAAAATAAATGGACAACATACTAAACCTCCTATTGATTATTTTGTTCTACATTTTTCGTAATTGAAGATTAAAGACCATCGAAATAACTAAAGTTTCGTTATTTACCTAAGCTTGCTAGATAATTCTGTTTTATTAATTGGAAAACCCGAAATTAAACTCTACTAGTCGTAAATCATTTCTCACGGTTTTCTTCAAAATTTTCTTATGTAAGAGTATAACGTAATATTGTATCAATTTCAGTAAAAAAATACCTATCATGTAATTTCTCACGCCGATTTAGTAAATTCTGAACCAGAACATAGAGAATATTATGCAATTTAATAATATACATATATGGCTAAAGCCATTTCTGACCGAAAATAAAGCTACTACAAAGTGTGGCGCTTTAAATCAAACAGACTGTATACGAGTCTAGGACCATAACAGTTCGGAGATACAATTTTTGTGAAAGGACATCCTGGAATTTTTCTTAGAAAATTTCTTGTGTGTCCGTGATGAATCGGCGATGGCAAATCGGCAATGTCGAAACGGCGGTGGCGAATCGGCGGTATTGAAACGGCTGTGGCAAACTGTCTTATCCTGAAGTCTGCACCTACTCCATGCCAAGTTTCAATAAATTTTATTGGTGGGTTCCCTCGCACCGCTTCTTTTCCCGTTTTCAGATTAACGGAGTAACCAAAAACCTTTAAAGGGGTGGTACGAGGGAACGCCCTAATAAGATAATCATAAAAAAGTTGTCATGGAGCAGGTTTCGGGGCAGTACCTCACTCTGTACAACAAGAAACAAGATATAACAGTATCCTGAACCACCAAAAAAATCAAAAAGGATTTTTTAAACTACAGGATGAGTCACAAATAAGGGTTAAGAATTGTATATTTTAAGTGTCATAGTTATTTTCTGGAAACATGTCAGAGGCAAAGTTGCTTTTGAATTCCAGTTTAATATGAACTATTTTATAAGTGAATTAAATGATGTACATTAAAGACCCCGCTGAAAAGTCATATTCATTAATATTAAATGGTATTTCTAAATTAAATTATTATCTTTTACATATTCTACATAGATTACATAACGTTCTTTATGAATACAATTTTGTTTTATGTCGATATTTTTATTAACAACTTATCATTCCCGTGGCATGTAATCATCAACCACTGTTGGCTGTTGGGCAGAATTTCTTGTTTCAAGCTTTTATGGGAACTCTATTTCTGCGTTACAAAATTGCTTTAATTTGGCTTCTTATATACACGTTTGTATACTATGGTGTGTTGTTCCTAAACCAAGCCTTTCGAAGCTAAAATGGCGATTGAAGACGTATTGCTGCTAAATGTAAGCGATTTCTTGGCGTATTAGTAAAAAATAATTTCCAAAAATTAAGTTATCTTGAAATATGCGTTTGTAGTTCAAAGTCAGGTAGTTCTTTTTCAGTAGTAAAAGATATACGGTAATGGATTTATTACTGCGCAAGCTAAATATTTCTTAAGTAATGATGTGGTATAAGTTCACTCATTGCTGAACTGGAATCACGTCGGGAAATTACCCTTACAGATGCTGTTCAAATACCCATTCCTTGAATCTGAACAGTCCATCCAGTCTTCGTAATTAATCTTGCCTTATTAGCATCTTTGGTGGAAAATTGTCTGCCTGGCAGCTTTGAAGAAATGGAGAGGTATTCCACAGTTTAATTCATATATAAGAATTTAACGGCATCACTGTTACTCCCGTCAACGATGAAAATATTTCCATCCTCTATTACTTTGATTAACCCTAAACACATGAGCAAACACCTCAGTTAATAGCATCCTGTATCCTGGACGAATATCAAATGCAATAGTATTTTTAAAATTAATTATATCATACATTTTGGATTCACCCCATATAAAGTTTAGAAACGTTGCCGATTTTTCATCTAATTAAGTGTTACAATGAAATAATTTAAGTTAAATGGAATTTGACAGCATCTTCAGGTAAAAATTATAACACATAAAATACACAACTTTTGATGCTTATTCCTCTCTCACCCTGTAGTTTGCGAGGTATGATGCTAGGGTAAAAAAGATTCCTTGGCCATTAGTTACAACATATTGAAATATCAAAGGAAGTTTCACGGAACTAATTTAATGAACCAAGAAGAATGCTAAATGCAGTAAAATATGTACTAACCATCAGTTGTTTTCGTATGTATATGCTCTGGTTGATTTTTTTGTATATTTGTTGTTATCGTACATTTGAAAATTATATTTACTTCTGGTGATTGTAATAAGCCAGTTATTAAATATAGTTACACTTCTATAAGTAGTGCAAAAAATGCATGATTTTGGGACGAATAAGAAAGTTGCCGGACGATGCGTTAGCGGAATCTGGCAATCTTATAAGTCCCAAAACTCATTTTCTTGTATAAATTAAACATACTAGTTTTTCTCCAGCCGCTTTTAACTAGCAAACTCCGTAAGAGGACTGATTAAAATAAACTACATGGAGGTAAACTACCTATTATTTACTGCAATTTTATTACGGGTAAGATGATGCAATTTCAATAATAGTATCATTAAGAAATACTCGGAAATGTGTAATCTTCACTGCCGTTTCATCGATAATTCGAAGAACTTATGAAGAATGATAAATGCATATCACTGAGCGTTTACCGTTAAATAAAAGGAGGTTAGAATTGATGTTTGTTTTTGCGTGTTGTCGTTACGAATAGTAATTAAGATTTTAATAGAAATGTCGAATTTGTTTTTGTTTTTTATATCTTACGAAATTAATTTAATATTTTTTATCTACCATGATATAAAAATGACAACTTTTTACACTAATTTCCATGATAAAAGCTAACGATTATTAAGCTAGTGTTATAAAATTTTTATTGCACGCTAATGTCAAAAAAGATGTATGATATAGTATATTAAAGTATTAGCTTCATAATACACGTTTTTAGCGCAATCCAATAAGCATTGTATTTATACAATAGTAACAACAAACTTAATATCACTAATTTTGAGCACCATATGTTTGCGATTACTTTTATAAAAATGTCTATTGGGAATCGTCCGAGTTTGTGTGCTAAAACATCTTATGAAACAAATACCCCAAGCAGCATTTTTAGTCGTCGCTACGTACCAGCAACTACCGGTGGAACTATTAAGTTTTAGCCACTAGTCACAAGCACGTAATTGCTACGGTTTTGTTACGTGCCTGGAACTAAAATGGGGAACAATTTTTGGGTAGCAGGTACGTGGCGGCGTAGTAATTGCCACTTTCATTGAACTTCTTTTCTCTTTGACACATCATGTCGCGTGGTTGCTCTCTCTTGCTCTTGCAACTTAACAAATATTCTATCATTTTCTATACTATATAATGCTGGATCGTGTCACAAAATGAATTACCAGTTTATTTGTAATACGTACTTAATACAAAGAGCGATGAAATGTTTGATTATTTTGTCATTCCAGTACACCAAAATTATAAACCATTGCAACTTTTCTGTTAAATATGATGATGATAGATCGAAAAATAACAACAACATCTTTAAATATATTTTTTAGTACAAAAATGTCTTTAATAAAACATGATAAATATACACGAAATACTTATAAGTTGAAACACATGATAGAAACCATTTTTATATTATTCCTGTTATGTTCTTTTATGTGTTTAAATAAAAGATACTCAATTACTGTCATTAATTAACTTTATTAATATTGAGTGAGCAGGGCGAATTACATACACAATGCATAGACTGTAGAAGACGTGTATCCTCCAAGCCGGCTCGAGTGTTACTGACGCTCGCCCACGGAACGGGCCAGGATTGGTTAGTTACATCACTACAAATAAATGTTGCCAACTTCAAGCTACATACATAACAATCCCTAAGGCACAATCTGGCACCAATTTGTTATTTTTATTGAAGGTTATATAGTAAAACATCTATTAACAATCATAACAAATTGCAAATTGATTAATGATTATTGATTAATCCAACATTTTGCAAGTAAATATGGAGATGGAGTAGTTTACAAAAAATTACTTTAATGTGATACTCCTAGGTAGCAAAAACGTAAGTGTTACATTCAATACTACTGTAAGGTTTTAAAAACTTTGGAGTAGCTTCGGGCAAGTTACTGCTACAATCATAATACCACTTTGTTGCAACGACTTTAAAGTAAGTATACTAAGTGGCAATACCGTTCCACATACTTTAGTAGTTACTCAGAAGTAATGAAACTACATAGTTCCAATAAATAGTAGAAACAACTACACAATTACTAAAATATTCCGAATTGAAGAAATTAAACCTATAAAGTCATAAATTTAGTTGCAGTTACGTAACAACTACTCAATCAAAGTTCCTTTAGAACTTTTACTCAGTTACTGCTACTTAAATGCTGCTTGGGACCTTATACTATTTTTTCGGTTTGCGTTGTTTTATTTTTTAATAATTAAAAAAACTACTTAGTTTTAAATAAAATTTGTTAGGGATATCGTAAGTAGCATGGCAGTTGGCAACACTAAAAACCTTGCATTTGTTTCTCATGTAGTCTCGCTAACTTTAGGCAATCGCGTGACGTAGGAATTCCCATCCTTCTCTGATACGCACAAAGCCATTCAGCGGCAGAACCTCATTTAAATTTGCAATGAGTATTATACATAAAGTTCTTGTGCTTTTATTACGTTATGTTTATCGTGAGCATATTGCACTTATACACAACATAACGCATCCCATGATGACAGTATCAAAGTTTACAATTTCGTTAATAGTAAAGTAAAAACTGTTACGTTCGTAACAGGGCCACTTCGCGCGGTGCAGTTTTCCGAGCATTGCGTTCCAGTTGTAAGAGTTCACTAGGTAAATAAGATAAGCTTGACATTCTAAGAACAACTGTCTAACAGTGATATCAACTTTAAGAAATAAAATGTTACTGTTTTCAGTATTCAAATAGATCCCTTTTGGATACGCAAAATATCAAATGTGATTTATGAATATTTTACAAACTGGTTGCTAAACAACTTAGCATGTGAAAGTCAAAGCACGCTGATATACGAGTACATGACATACATTACAGCTCATAAGTGTTTGAGCACCTTTGTTTTATTGCTCTTTCTATATATAGGCTGTGTTTAGAAAATGCTTAGCATTTATATTGAAGACTAGTCTAAAAACCATTAGAATCCACATTAAATAATATTGTTCAGATTACCCATTACCTGTGGTAACCGGAATACCATCAGAAAAGTTTGACTGCATAACAGCTTTAAGAAATTATGTTTGGAAATTGAAAGCAATTTATCAATTTTTCTTAGAAGTGATACTATTAGAAACATTCTAGGATATTTCTTAAATTAAAGTACTAAAATTATATTCAGTTGTTTTGTTGTCACCACAATGAAACAACTGCCAAACAGTCTTGTGTCATGTGGTGTTTAAAATAGTTTCTGAACAAAAATCGAAGTGGACGACCCCGGGTTATAAAAGCTGCTGAAGATCAGACAATAGTAAAAACGGCTCCAGAAATTACCGCAGAAATCAATGTTGTCCGTCAGAAAACAATAAAGTCGAATAAAACAAATCGGCATATATGGACAACTTGCGATGCAAAAACCACTGATACGCAAGCGTTTAAAATGGTCACGTGGACACCAAAACTGAACAATAGAAGATTGGAACAAAGTATTGTGGACTGACGAGTCCAGTTTGAGATTTTTGGTTCACGAAGACGAATATTTGGGTGCGTACATTGAACGAGCGAGCACTGGAACCGTGTATTGTTCCTACCGTTAAAAACGGAGGACGTTTAGTGATGATCTGGGGATGTTTTGGTGGTACAACCGTAGGCGATATCCAAAAAATCAAAGGAATATTGAAAAAGGAACAATACAAACGCATTTTAGAGAATAATGCAATACCTTCAGGAATAAGAATTCTCTCCCGAAATCTTATGTTACAACAAGATAATGACCCAAAACACACATCCAGAATGTGTAAAGAATATTTACAACGGTTGGAGGAAGAAGGAACTATTAAAGTTGTGGAATGGTCCCCTCCCCAGAGCCCAGACTTAAACCGATTCGAATTACTATGGAAAAAACTCGACCGGAAGGTGAGAAATCGGTACTAACATCTGCTGCTGATATTCTAGGCAAACTACATACAAGCAGAGACACCTCATCAAAATTAAAGGCTAAATTATCTCGTCTGTGTACTGCCATCATAAAAAATAAAAGAGACCATATACATGAAAGTAAAATTTAAACTAATTATATTTACTTAGTTGTAAAAATTGTTTATTTGAATATACATAAGTATAAAAAATATATATATTTTTTAACATTTTCTTTTATATCTTTAATGATTTACACTGTAATTGGGAGTGTCCAAATACGTTTGAGCTGTGGTGTAAGTTACAAATTTTAAAAAATATTAAATAAAATGTATACTTTATTAAAGCGTTATGATCGCAGATAAAACGTTGTAAGATACACGTGTAAAAAGGTTCTTCATTGCACTCACGACTTTTAAAACTGTCGCTCGCACCTCGCTCGTGTTTTAAACCGTTCGCGCAATAAAGGCTTTTTACTCTTGTACCTTAAATATCTAAATATTATCAAAGATAAATGATTATTATTTAATTGAAAATATCTACTTATTTTGTATTAATGGTATAACAGGGAATGGTCTAGAGCATCGCGGAAAATACATTTAAAAAGAAAATCTTTTAGAGCACCGAGGAAAATAGTTCATACATAACCTCATACTACTTTTTGTATTAGTACAAAAAGTGGTTACTTTCTGTACCATTGCTGTGGTAACAAGTAACAGTTCCTAAATGGTCTACCTTTTATACAAAATAATTTGAAATTATACCTAGTGTCATATTCATGCAGTTGGAGAAAAAAAGAATTTATTGAGTTTATATTCCTGATAAAAATTGAAAATAAAGATTACGTAATAAATTACCAGCTGTTTTCCATACATCACATGTAATTTAGTATAGAAAACGTTTAGTATCCTCTTTTTTTTGGAATTGGTAATTAGTTACCTTATTTTAGAATGGATCTTTGGGAAATTTGCATTAACTAGAAGTATACTACCCAGAATATGAAACGACCTCTCGACATTTCAGAGAAAGAACTAACGGTACTTAGGCTACCTTAGAGGTAGAGGAAAAGCTTAAGCAATTACTATGAATTGATTGTGGATTGGTTTATGTTGAATAAAATTGAAAAATTTTCAATTCTACTGTTCTCAGGTCTATGAACATTAAAAGTTAGAGCTATGAGCTGTTTTCAGAATTCTATGAACAAACAAATTTTTGCAATGAATAATACTATGTCATGATGGAACAGATCAGAAATAAGTATTATTTAGCCGTTTGAAAAACTGCGATTGCTAGTTACAGACGAAAGTATATTTGGTGTTGGACACGAAGTCTGTGTTTTAAATCTAGCATGTACAGCCACTGTTGTTCTCTAGTTTGTAGATATGAAGAAAAGATGTTTCAACACTATAGCATGGATGGATGTATAGGATACTGCTAGAAATGGCTACTTTACACTTTACTGAAGGTAAATGTCGCTTAAAACCAATTAACATTTGGCAGTTTTACTAAGTTTCTCCAATCATAAAGGACAATTATTGGCTACTTCGGGGAGCTTGCATTTCCTATGTTGATCGTTGAAGCGACTATATCTGGTGATTGGAACAAAGGTAAAACACAAGACACTAAGAATCCCAGAAGTTCAAAGTTCTCTAATTGATATACATATCAGACGCGCACCGACAAAATGTAATGTGCAAGGCTTCTGATGTATAGATACTTATCGATAATACAAAAATGATATACTTTGCTGATTTTTAATTTTTTAACGTTAAATTGACGTGAGCAAACTAACAGTAAGTTAAACGGTTGTGACACATACCTTCATCTATTTTCCTCCAAGCTTCTTCCTGATCGTCTCTTGCATATTTTAATATGACGTCTACCAACGATATCATCCGCCATGATAGTTGAAATTTGTCTTTTAATTTTATGCAGAATTCCAGTAAGACTTCAGCTCCCCTACCTGCAGAATGAAATTAAAACAATTTCAGTAACAAGCTTCGAATAATTAAAAGCCAATTCCGTTTTTTTAACAACATAAGTTATTTAAAAAATTTTATCAACTAATTCTGTATAATTATTTTTAGAAGACATATCATTAATAATGGTTTTCAAGATAAATTAGTCAATTCCACATTGGTCGCTTGAATCAAACTAGGTATTTTGAAAGGTGGATTTTATCAGACGATTTAATGACACATTTCATGATTACCGTACTGCCTTCATTTAATTTGTTTACGTGTTTACATGGTGGGGAATTTTTAAAAATTGAAAAAATGTACGACTGATTGCTAACGATATTCAGCATTTGCACAGTAGCGTGATAAGATTGTTACGTTTATTTGAAAACAAACCCATATACAAAGTTAATTAATTATACCAATAACTACTTAATTTTCATTGCATAATCGATAATCCAATTCTCATTTTACTCTTTTGATTTTCTTCCTCGTGTGATTGGATTTATGAGTATCGAATGAGCGACAAACAGAAGCTAATTTTCGCTATCTTAAAAACACTTATTTTCTACTTATTATCAATTTCAGCGGTAATCCGCATATATCGAAAGAATTTATACACTCTTATCAAACTTTATTTCGACAAGCACAACAATCTATGGAATGTTAAGATAAGACAATTGAAAATTAACATTAATTAGCAAAGCAGTTGTTGTTTGGGTTACGTTAAGATGAACTGCTAAATTGTTTAACAATTCCTTTTACTGGATTGCCTTTTCTCCACTACAGAACTGTTAAACAGTTTACGTCTGTACAGAAGAGTTAAGTATATAAATTGATAATGACGATCAAAAATAATGCTATTTTGTTACGGATTTAATTCTAATAAAAATATATTCGGGTTCCAAAAAATCATTGAAAAGGTGGAGGGGTTTAAAACTGATATAAAAAGTTGAGTCCCACATATTTAAAGGTTGAGAACTGCTATTCTAAGTTATTGTCCTGCAAACGTGATAGACTCACCAATTACTTAAACAGTGGAGTATTAATTGTGTCACCAATCATGTGCAAATATCACAGACGTCAGCTGATTACATATTTTTACATATTACACGTCATACCAAAGCTCAAACTTCAGTAAAAAGAAATTAAGGAAAGCTATGGCGAGTATAAAACCAAAAGTTCCGCGGAACACCGACTGTAAAACACTGGGTTAGGGATTGATACGTCGAGTCTGGGTTTGGTTAGGTTAATTTTGGTTAAGTTTATATTAGCATCATAACTGGAGAGCATAACTATAGCACCATTTGGAAATTCATGATTTTTACTAACTGCCAACTATAAATTATGTAATACTGTTTATTGGTGAAACGGTAATAGAAAAACATTATTGTACAAGAAAGAATTGATCATTTTATTTTCAGAATATTTATTTAAATCTACAATTTAATGTTTTTTCAAAGGTGCATAACTATAGCACCACAATTAGAAATTAATTTTTGCAGTCATGAGCGTGTAGCAAATAGGTAATAAATGAATTTAATAATGGGTAGTACTCCCCTTTTTTCGAATTACTTCAAAAAGTCGGTTTCTCAAACTGCAAATGAAATTTCCTTAAGGTTCATGTCCCAAATCATTCCAAGTCGTACGTAAGTCGTCTTTTACTTCATTTAGTGTTTGATACTTCTTATTTTCTGCGTATATTTGACGTGCTATGCCACCCCATAGATTTTCCATAGGATTTAAATCTGGCGAAGGAGCAGGCCATCTCATTGAATTAATTTCATTTCGTTGGAACCAAGCCGAAGATTCTTGGTTAACGTGAATTGTTGCATTATCTTGTTGAAAAATACATTGATCCCTTTCATCTTGACTGCAAATAGGTAACAACTGGTTCTCCAACACCATTGTATACTCAAAACTGTTAATTTTAGGGAACATAACTAAATGCACAACTGCACTGCAATGCATAACTAAACCGCTCGATTAGAAGGCGCTCGAGAGAATATGGATCAAAGTTGGAAAAAGGTAAACTTTACGTTTTTTTTGCTGAGCCACTAAAGTGGATAATTATCTTGTTATGTACTGCAGGGCATTTTTTCAGATAAAAAAAAAATTGATTTGATTTAATTCATACTGGAGGGATTTAGAGAAATAACCACGTTGTTTTTAAAAACGAAATTTCGGGGTGGAGGAAATGTAATGGCATGTGAGCATTTTCCGGTGAACGTGTACTAAGACTGGATTTTACATCTAACAAACTGAACAGTGCTGATTATGCAGCGGCGTTGGAGTACCAGTTGTTACCTTTTTTCAATTAAAAGGAAAGGGATTCATGGGTTTTTTTAACAAGATAATGCAAGAATTCACGTTAGCCAAGAAATTACAGTTTGATTCCAACAGAATGAAATTAATTCAATGAGATGGCCTGCCCCTTCACCAGATTTAAATCCTATGGAAAATCTACGGGGTGCCATAGCACGTCAAATATTCGCCGAAAGTAAGAAGTATCAAACAGTAAATGAAGTAAAAGACGACATACGTACAACTTGGATTGATTTGGGACATGAACTTTTAGGAAATCGCATTTGGAGTTTGAGAAACCAACTTTTTGAAGTAATTCGAAAAAAGGGGAGTACTACCCATTATTAAATTCATTTACTTATTTTCTACACGCCGATGACTGAAAAAATTAATTTCTAATTGTCGTGCTATAGTTATGCACCTTCGAAAAAAAAATAAATTGTTGATTTAAATAAATATTCTGAAAATAAAATGATCAATTCTTTCTTGTACAGTAATGTTTTTCTATTACCGTTTCACCAATAAACAGTATTACATAATTTATAGTTGACAGTAAAAATCATGAATTTCCAAATGGTGCTATAGTTATGCTCTCCAGTTTATTATCATTCAACTACGCTAGGTTCAATGCATTGATATCATTGCTCTGCTTAAATTTTTTACCATTCTTTGTGGTCTTACTATAGTATTCTTAATTGATACCGTTTGTCTTGCAGAAGATAAGATGAGACATTTGCAAAATATCGATAATTTAATTTACACAGGTTTTGTGGCATTTGCACAACGTTTCCACAATACAGATGTGTGATAATGTTCCACATAGAATTCATAATTCTGTTATATATTCATAATTTGAAGAAACGTTAAAACACGTCAATTCTTTATTAATTTAAAGCACATTGTGAAAGGACATGCTTTTATTAGTGTTCTATTTTGCGCAATAATAACGTCACACCTTTTTTCAAATGGCTAACACTAGCACTAACTTCTCAATTTTGATAGATCTTTACACTCACTACAATTTTAACTACCTTACATAACGATTTTTTGGGGGCAATTTTTTTATTTAAATAAAATTTAAACTTGTTCACTTAACTGAACGAGAAAGATGGTGGGTTACCATGACAGATTACGAACCCAATAGGACGTTTGTTAATTATTATTTAATGAACAAAATCCCAACAAAACGCCAATTTCACAATCAACAGTAAGTGGCATTGTTGCAAAGTGTGCAGAAAGTTGCAAAGTTGATACGTGATCTATCCCATCAAATTTGTCCTAAGGAAAAATCCAAGTCCTAAGTCAAAATTGAAGAAAGCTCTTACGACGACAAATTGGTTTGGATAATAATATCGATCACTCTACTTTTGTTAAGAACCTCCAAGCAGAAAAATTCCACCCTTATAGCGTGCAATTAATTCATAAGCTAAATGAGGAAGATCCACACCGCCGTCTGCAGTTTTGTGACGAACTAATGTTCCGCTGCAATAAATATCCAGATTTTTTAAAAATCGTAGTGTTCTCTGATCAAGCTATGATCCATGAAGACATGCCCATGTAGAATTTGCCGATGTTGAACAAACGCACCAATATTGGCAGCCAATATTGGGCCAGCGTCGAAATGATAACACTGGCAAGTACTTGGACCATTTTAAATAACCATGATTGGGGACCAATGTTGTTGATATGTTGGTATAACTTTGGTCTAATACTGGCACAATATTGGCTGTATATCGAATGCACACCGGGTATAATAATGATCGTTATTATATTTTTTAATTATATTATACTATATTGTACACTGAGAAACATAGTTCGAAAAATCTATTATTTTAAAAATTGTAGATCAACAGCGTTAATATGATGACGCGGACATAGCTTTTAAGAACCATTTTTCTCGGTATATAATTATATGACTGCGGACATTATAATGTATTATTAATTGTTACAAGAACTTTGTTTATTAAACACGATAATTTTCTTAAATCAACAAAATCGTACTACAACATAGGTTTGGTTGAATCAAGGTATTATTTTCTGTGTGTAATTAGACAATATTAACTCAACAATGTTAATATGTTGGTATATCCGGTCTCATACTGGATCAATATGGATGGATATCGGTTACATACCGGTGTATATTAATAATCGTTATTATATTTGTAATTATATTGTATTATACAATGAGAAATATGGTTCATAAAAGTTATGTCCGCATCGTCATATTAACGCTCTTGATCTATAATTTTTAAATTAATAGATTTTTCAAACTATGTTTCTCAGTGTACAATATAATATAATTAAAAGATATAATAATGATCATTATTATACACCGGTGTGCAATCGATATACAGCCAATATTGTGCCAGTATGAAACCAGAGTTATACCAGCATATCAACCAATATTGGCTGCCAATATTGGGGATGTAAAATGGCCCATGTACTTGCCAGTGTTATCATGTCACTGTCCCAATATTGGCAATAACGGTGCCAATGGTGAGCCAATATTGGTCCGTTTGGAAAATTCTATACGGGTGGTGGTTAGAAGCGCACCCACAGAAAGTAAATGTTTAGGCGGGGATGATAGGGCCCCTTTTTTGGGACGGTAATGGAACTGGTGCTGAATATTTAAACTTTATGCGATTCAACTTAATTCCGGTCTTTGATGTTGTATATTCAAACGAGGCAGATCCAGACATTCTCAACCAAAAACATTTGGTTTTTTAACAGGATGGAGCTCCTCCCAATTTTGCCATACAAGTTTGGCAGTTCATGTACAAGTGTTCCCCCGCAGATGGATAGGGCGACGTGGTCCAATTGATTGGTCATCACGCTCATCGCAGCTAACATCCCTCGATTTCTTTTTCTGGGGTCATCTAAAATCGCGAGTGTACCTCAAAGGCCAAATAATTTAGACAACTTCAAAAATCAAATTCGTGCGGAAATAAACAACATTGATCCAGAAATCATCCAAAGCGTGTCGGGCAGTACCAAATAATAAACAGTAAACAACTTGAACAATTTCATTAAAATTTTAAATTAATTTTACTTTGACATTTTGTCTGTTGAATAATTAAGTTTTTACGTTCCCAGAGAGTTTTTCTCCAAAAAAATTGTTATATAAGGTACTTAAGATTGAGATTAAGTTGAGAATAAAAAGTGGGCGTTGCCATTTCAAAAAAGTTAAAGAATGTGACGCCATCATTGCTCAAAATAGAGGCGCGTTCGGTATTTCAAATCTGTTTACTCGAAGAGCTCGGTTTCTATGGTATCCATTCTTGTAAATAATTGTAACTATAGCAATAGATTTTTTGAAAGCTTTCAGAGCTGAAATACCGAACTTACCGTTCTTTACGTCACAATGTGTTTTAAATTAAAACAAAATTGACATTTTTTCATTGTGTCATTTTGTCATTACTATGGATCATCTATCAGGGTGCTGATTTGAAGTAGTCCTATTCGTAGCCAACCGTGAATCTCCGAAGAACCGTATTGAGTACTCTGTTCTTTCCTCTGTCTTTCACAAAAAAAGATATATTGAACACTGATTAGTATCCAAACGACAAATGAGTCTTATAATCATATCAGTACCAAACTAAGTACTAACTAAATTCTAGTACCAAAATTTTGGTGGTCATATTGTTGCAGCCATCGTCCTCTGAAGTGAAGAATTTCCAGAAACTTTCTGTTGTAGTTAAGTAAGCTTAAAAAACCCACACTGCTGAAATAGGATAGTGCCACTTTGTGATTGGCACATCTACGAATTGTAGGGTAAAAACATTTTTCTTAGTTTTGATAGTGAATGTATATCACCATAGACATAGTCTACGGTTACACAAACAATTTTTGAGTATATATTATTTTAGTAAATTGTATTGATTTCGGTTACTATTTAGTTCTACAAAATAGTAGGTATACCTGTGGCTCTAAGTCCAACCAAATATACAAAAATTATCTGAGATATCGTCTTTAATTTTTTTTATTATATTAAAGGTTCATAATTGTACCACGATTACGATTAATATTTGAATATAAAAATTACAGAAGTGAAATTCAGGTTATAAAAATAATAATAAAATTAACGACTACGACCAGTTTGAGGTTTTTAAATGTTCCCAATGTCAACAAGTTATTCGAAACTATAATTACTATCACACGTGTAGGACATAAAACACATAAGAAACGTTTTTTAATGGCAATATTCTAATTGCCAACTATTAATTATGGTGCAATTTAAGATTTAATAATATTGTCTGTTTCAATAAGCACATCAGATAACGTAGGAGATAAGATAAGTTAAGGTGTATTAGTAGAATTTCCCTTTAAGGAATGGGTTTCTCTAAATTGTTTAGTCTAGTGTCCAAAGTGAAATCTTTACTCATTTGTATACAATAAAAATAAATGACTCGATTTATATAATAATGGTGTTTGTTAATAGCAGTAACTGTGTAATTCTTATGTAAATTGAACTGAACTGAGAATTTTTGACAAAGGAATTTGTTACTTGAATATGGCCATGTTATTTTCCTAACCTAATTAATCTTTAGCATATTGCAAAGATCAGCTTTCTAAACAATCAAATACTCAAAACAAGACAAAGAATATACCGTATATGTATAGATTTTTTTTTAAATGGTTTGGACAAATTCCACTGTTACTGTTTCGCAAGACCTAGTCGAAATTTGTATTGATAACAATTTTTGGGTAGCAGATACGTGGCGACGTAGTAATTGCTACTTTCGTGAAACTTCTCTTTTCTCTTTCACACATCCTGTTGAGTGGTTACTCTCTCTTACTCTTGCAACTTAACAAATATTCTATCATTTTCTATACTAATGCTGCGATCGTGTCAACAAAATGGATTACTATTTTATTTGTAATGCGTACTTAATAATACAAAGAGCGATGAATTGTTTGATTATTTTGTCATTCCAGTAAACCAAAATTATAAACTATTGCAACTTTTCTGTTGAATGTGATGATGATAGAAAAATAACAACGCTTCTTTAAATATATTTTTTACTAAAAAACGTCTTTAATAAAATATGACAAAAATTCTTGTAAGTTGATACACATAATAGAAACGATTTTTATATTATTCCTGTCATGTTATTTTATGTGATTAAATAAAATATGCTTAATTATTGTCTTAATTAACTTTATTAATATTGAGTGAGCAGGGAGCATTACATACACACTGCATATACTGTACAAGATGTATGTCCTCCAAGCCGATTCAAGTGGCACTGACGAGCGGGCCAGGATTGGTTAGTTACATCACTACAAATAAATGTTGCCAACTTCAAGTTACATACACAACAATTCCTAAGGCATAATTTGGCACCATAATTTTCGGGTCAGCTCAAGTACTGCTGTTTCGATGTCATTCGGGTCATTCCATGCCAAATCATCACAAAAAAATGAACTTTTCAACCCGACCATCTCAGAATTTCGTGAAATTTAGTAGGATAGTAGAGGACATCAAGTAAGTTACGTATGTAAAATTATAGCCTTCAATGATACACGGTATTCATACAGCAGGGTTGCAAATATGATAAAAAATGTAAAATTTACGCTTAGAAGGTGAACAAAAACTTTGCTTCTAATCGTAGTAGAACTTTTATCTTAGGCTTGTTTTAAAGCTAAAAGAGCATACTTTTCCGAAAATTGTTTTATAAAAAAATATTGAATTCTTCATTCCAAGGTCACTGCAGGTCGCATGATGTGACCTTTGACCTTGAATATCTAAGAAAGTGTACCTTCCATTTTTTTAGAAATACAGTATGTTATACAGATAGTTGTCGACTCTTTTTGATGTAAGTTTCATTTTGGGAAGCCTTTGGCAACAGGGGTAAAAAAATGTTAAATGTGATAGTTACCACTTTTAACACAAAACATGAATCTGGTTCAGACAAGAGTATTGTATCAGGTATTTAGTATATATTTGTACATAAACCTCCAAATCGTATCTATTAAGACAACTATAGGTATGATGTTGTACCTGTACCTGCAAATACCTATACAGGGTGTTGTTAAACGTAAAAGTTTGCCTACCCTTCTAGTACATTTAATAAGAATTTTATTTGAAAAGATATTGGAATATAACTAAAATTTGACCAGACCCGAAAAAACCCATAGCAGATTCATGATCCGCATCTTAAAAACCTCTAGAAAAAGTGTATTAGAACCTGGAAATTTTTTAAAGTCCAATTTTTGTTGTACAGTGTAATCATAGCAAATTGTAAATTGAATAATGGCCTCCAACATTTTACAAGTAAATATGGAGATGGAGTAGTTTACGAAAAATTACTTAAAAGTGATTCTCCTAGCTACCAAAAACGTAAGTTGTACTTTCAATACAACTGTAAGGTTCCGTTACTTTAAAGGGTTAAATAATGGTTCCAGGCAGGTGGCGGGAACTTTCAGTACTACTTTAAAGTTTTAAAAACTTTAAAGTAGCTTCGGGCAAGTTACTGCTACAATCATAATACCACTTCGAAGTTGCAACGGCTTTAAAGTAATTAAACGTAGTATACGTTGCAATACCGTTCCACATACTTTAAATGTTACTTAGAAGAAATTGAACTATATAGTGCCAATAAATAGTATAAACAACTACACAATTACTAAAATATTCTGAATCGAAGTAATTAAACCAATAGTCATAAATTTAGTTGTAGTTACGTAACAACTAGTCAATCAAAGTTCCGGCCTCAGTTACTGCTACTTAAATGCTGCTTGGGAACACTTAGCTGTAAGTATCTTTTAAGACTATACACTTGAACAATTAACATGTTGTTAACAACAGGTTCTTATTAGCAACACAAGTCAGTGAGGATGTAGCCAGGAGGAAGTGTCGTGGTACTGAAGCCCCCCCCCCGAAAGAAAATTCTGAAAAAACACATTCAAATGCGTGCATGAGAAGCGGAAGTGTATACTTTCAAGAGATACTCACTATATTCCTCTATAATTGGAGAGAGGCTTCTTGGGCAACCCTGTGTCAGCCTTTATAGCTAATGTGTTCCTGAGCAATCGTGAAACGTCGATAAAAGAGGAAATTAAATATTTTCCGAGAGTTTGGCTAAGTAGACCAGCGGACCGCAACCATAGGGTCGCGAAGTTTTAAAAATGGGTAGCATAAATATTTATTTTTATTGTATCATTTAGGTTACTGTTAGAAATATATGGTATAAGGTTCTGTAATTCTAAGTAACCCCCCTTCTCTCTCTCGTATAGGTCGCCTTATAATTTTATAATAGTTTTGAGTCGCTAAATAAAAAATGTTGCGGAACGCTTATGTAATCGATATTTTCGCGATGCTTAATACAAAAATGTACGATCATGAGTTTATAAAGAAAGCAATAGACTATAAATCGATGTTGATAAAAAAAAGAAACCTGCAGTAAAAGCTACATTGTAGCACAATCAAATCATAGAGGACATCATAAAATGGTGACATTTAATTTCTTGTGAACAGATTAATTAAATTCCCATGAAACAAAGACCGGTTTAACAAAGAATTAACTTTTATAAAATAATTAGCATTACATATTGGTTACTCTTCCAAATACATAAACAAATTCTTTAAAAAATTCAATACAAACATAGCTTCATTACTACCAACAAAAACTGAGCCAAAACAGTTTAATACACTCTTTTCGCTACCTAAATAAAAACGTATTTAAAAAGGAGAACATGAGAGTGTGTTATACATCAAATAACTCGTTAAAGAATCTATTAAGCAATCCAAAAGATAAAAAAAATCAAAAATTGAAATTGGGAATATACCACATCGAATGTAATAGTTGTAATAAAATTTATATCGGGAAGACAAAAAGATTTTAAATAAAACTGCATAGAAAAATCAAGCGCTGCCCAACAATATATATGACGCGACGAGTACGATTTAAGTTATCGAAAAGTGGCCATTTAACCAAAGAACTTGATGTCTACAAAAGTATCTTTATTAAAAAGACAATTCGGTACTGTTAACACTGGTTCGGGTGTTCGGGAGACCACACGACGTTCACCCGTAAAACTGGCTGTCTTCTACCCTATCCGTGAAACATGACTGGGCAATGGATGAAGCAGTCAAGTGTGTGGTAGAGAAATTCGTGAGAATCGAAGTGAGGTTTATCCCGGTATTGAAGGAGCTCATGCCTATGGGAAACTGCATGCCGCCAGGTAACTGTGCTTAGGAGCTATCCCGACCACACTATGATCCGGACTGCAGCTGGGTACAGTGATTGGGAGAAGTTCTAAAAGCCATTACACTTAAGGAGAGTTGAAGCGAATATATAGCCTCTCACAATCAAGACAACTTCACCTTACTGACGTACACACTGGGAGTCTATAACGTGTAGACTTATGAACGAAGCTCTGTCGAGGGCCCACCAAGCCTATATATTGGTAGATCGGGGTGGCAAAACCATTAAAAAACCCAAGTCCTGCCACAATTGAGGTTAGATTCGATCGGGCAGTGGCCCCAACCCCTGTCTCGGGGAGGAACTTGTGAAGGTATGAAATAGGACTGCAGGGTTCCTATATCAACTGAGTTATGTTGGGGGAATAGTCCTATTGCTGGACTAGGTTACTTCACCCCGTATGAGAGGACGGGAAGGTACCGGCGGGTGAGCACGTGTTAAGTCGATCGCTCCAGTACTAGCCTGGATAGCTAGTAGAGGGTGGATAGGCAACCTCGCTTCGACCAGTGAGTTGACTGGGAGCAATTGCAATTCGCGCGCTGATTGAGCGTATCGCAATTACTTCCTCCCAAGGGAAGAAACGTGGAGGTATGTTTACACGGGAACTCCACGTAAAGCATGAGTTAATCTGTTAACACTGGTACATGGAATAAAAAGAAAACTTGGAGGAAATTGACAAAAACAGTTTAAAACTACAGAGTTTGCTGGGATAGCCAATAAAATGGGATTACAGTAAAGTATAAAAGCTGTTTCGAAGGACAGAGTATTTGTTTGGTTTTTTAGTTTAAAGTTTAATAATTTGATATAAACATTAGAATGTCGTTACCAGAGGAATAGGTATACACATGTTTTTCCGCGAATATATTTTTCTGGAAAGTTATCAACTTCCATTTGAAAATATTAATAATAAACATTTATAAACAAAACAGATTAACTATTTACAAAAGATAAAAATAAAGAAGATATTTTTCCTTTTCAAAGTGACCGAATAAGATAAATCGGGTTTGATTTTTTATTTTTATTAATACATTTTCATCTATGAGGAAGAGAATTATTCTAAACATTGTATCCAAAATTATTTTCAAATAATAATGTTAATTCTCAATTGAAGTTATAAAAAGAATTGTGTGAATGGAAAAGAAAAGACAAGATTTAAAACCAACAGAATTTTAAACTACTTTTTGGGCCATGCAATCCCACGATTAGAAACACATAGCATCAATAAAATTAGTCAAGGGTGGCCTTTTTCATCCCTTTAGGTTAGAACAGAAAGAATATATTCTACGCTGCATGTTGGTGTAGATATGCATGGTTATGATTTGCCTTCTAAAAATCTATCTATAGAAGAGATGACTATTATAACAATTTTAGAACTTTATCGGGCGTTACCGAAATGACGTATTGGCATTAGCCAAATACAATATGTGGTTAAGTCACCGTTTAAAATATACAATCCTTACAATCTATTGTTTTCGATCTGAAGTTTCTGTTTACACATAATGTATCTAATTCTTTTTCTTCGGACCAGTTTGTTAAATAGATACTTAAGAAGACTCTAACTGTTGATAGTACCAAATTATTTACATATCTACACTTAAAGGAAGCAAACTGATATCAAAGTGAGTAACATGCCAGGTGCCATAATTTATCTATTATGATCTACTAGCTGATCTAATTTGAGTTTCAGTAATTCAAGATCAAAACTTTTTGATTTTCAATCGCAGGACATCGCAGGACCTTGCTTAGAAATGGATGAAAAAGTCTCCTTGAGTAAGACGCAGCCACTTCTCAATATGTCTATTTTTAAATCTATAATAGTTTAAACAAACAGGGCTATGTACGGTTTCTGCAAAGAATTGAAGTAAAAATTGCAGTAGTCTACCTCTAATCTGCAATTTTTTTCACGTTCGCTCCTCATCAAATCTGGCAACTCGACAGTATTTTGCATTAGAAATTCGTTCTTAATAAAGAGATAACATACATTATTAGATAATAATCTGATATCTTTGTACGCTTTCTAATAACCAAATATTGTAAAGTATTTGTTACAATGTCACTTACTTATCTGTTATTATAATGAGACAATAATAATTACTTATCATTTAATAAAACAATACAATGTATGAAGAAATTTATGCTAGTTATGATAAGAGTCTGCAATTGTTGTTTAAACATTCGAACAACAATGGCACTGTTTATATTAAGTGCATTTTTTCTATAACTTTTTCTACCCAAGTAATGCATAAAAGTGACAAGAAATTCGTAACTGTTAAACTTTGTTTTTCAACAATTAATCCTAACGCGCGTATATAAAATGGGTTATCACTAAAAAAAAGTAGAAAATAAGTAGGTAACATAAGCTAACTAACAACTATAAACAACAATTTTAAACAATAAAAAGGTAATAAAAAGGATCATAAAAGGTAGTAACGATAACGTAATAATTGAAAAAGTAAATATTGATTAAAAGAAAAATCGCTTGAAGAAGGTTTTCCCACGCAACACAGGACATTTTCACCGTAAACTTCAAAATTATCAATTTGTCATTTTTGCTAATTAATATGGTATTTTTTTCCTGTCGGACAATAATCCAATTAAGGTGACGCCTGGTATTATTAAATTGTTTACCGTTAAACATTTAGAAGGCAAAAATGTGATTTCACAAGAGATTATAATTAAATAAGTTATTGTTAATTAATTTTATACACCCGAAAAATAATTAGCTGTCATAATTTTGATGCTTTGAATAAAATGTCTGTGACTTTGAATTTGATTTAATGCTACCTTTGTTTTAAATATGCCAATCACTTCGCGTTGATATTTTTTAATAATTACTAATTGGCGATTGGATTTGCAAATTCACAAATTAATAATGTATTATTTTTAATATTAAAGTTGCTATTAAACAGGTTGTTGCTATAATACCGCAAAATATGATTATCATAATGTACAACTCGACAATTTCATTTTTATTTATATTTTGTCGATACTAGCTCACATATTCGAGCGTCAACAATAAATTGCGAAATGGCTTTTCATTACACATGTAAAGCAATATAATAGCTGTGATGATGATGATGATTTGAAACTAACTCGATTTTGATCTAACAATACAGATCTAACTCTTCAATATCAGAAACTATGACAATGATCCATAACAGAACTTGCGCCCGCCCGGTCACTTCATAAATGATATAGAATAGAAATGTACTCTCTATATACACCGCTCTTAAAAGCAGAATCGCATTTGCAAAATCTCAAATACACTCCTTGATAAATTTTAGCACAACTGGTTTGAAATCACATGTTCTACAAGTTAGTCTATAAATAAAATATATCAAATGTTCTATGCCGAAGGAAATAAAAAATGCAGTAAAAAGTTAAAAAAATCAAATCTAACTGTATCTAGAAATATGAGCCATATAGGATACAAAAAGTCTCGATTTGTGTATTCAGAAAACATAACTCAAGTCTAGACTATATCTTGTTTATACTGTTCTGTATATCTAAACACTCTATAAATATTCTGGTATATTCCCATCGAATTCTGGTATAGGTAATAAAAATTATGTAAGTTTCTCTTTTAATTATTTTATGAAATTAACACCACTATTCAATTGGTATTCTGGTAGAAAAGATTTAGCATTACTCCTTGTCTGGATGTTATTGATCATCCAGGGATTATTTACTGGGTAATAGAATCTTCGATGAATTGATTACGTTCATTGAAATTCTCCTTGAAAAATTTAACAAGGTAACTGACTTCTAGCAAGAAACTGGTCCCATTTGCAAAATTGATTATTCATTTACAAGTCTTCCTTCGGAGAACATCCCGGTCTTCCATCTTTAGTAATAGTATTTTAGCAATAGTAATAGTAAACGATCCCACTTTACTAAAGAAATTAAGGATTTCAATTCACTAAAAAAAATACTGAGAGATCTAAATGGCTAAGAGAATTAGACCTGAAGCTAAATGAGGTTTGATGTAACGCGTTAATTAATAAGTAACAATAAATGATTGAATAAAATAAAAGTTTACGCTAACCCTTCAATACGACTAACTTAGGAGCCTTCAACGACAAATAGATTAAGCAAGAAATAATTAAAATTGGTTAAAAGCGATTAAATAAGAAATAGGGAGGTAAGGTAATAGATAGGCAGGTTGCATAACAGCAAGTTAGGACAGAAAAGAAGTTATCTAACTGTCAGTTTACTGTAAACTATTTTAACCAAAGCACATAAAACTCAATTTAACCTTGAATTATTTTCAGGTTTGTTCTTTGAAAGGTATAGATTTCCTGATTATGAAAAATGTTCGAAAAAAATTTACTGAAGAGATATATTTATATAGGATGCCTCATAAGAAGCACATCACACGCGGCAAGTAGTTAGACATAGATAAGACATACAAAAACCCCTATAACATTTTATTCTCAGAAGCGTAGTTTTCGAAAAATGCAAATAAAGAAGGGTATAATGTTTTTAGCACATACAGTAGGATTTGTTATTCTTCGAGACAAGATGTTTTATTATGTTTACGTTGCTGATTCTGCAATCTACAACATGATCCTTTCTACTATACAATTTTGTGTGGTCAGTTACTCAGATGATAATCAAGAAGAGGACATGGATGTAGGTCAAGTCATTATAAACGATGACATCAAACGACGTAAAATTCTAAATCTGGTGTTCTCATTACTAAAATATTTAATTAATGTAGTCAAAACAACAATTAAGTAACAATAAATGATTGAATAAAATAAAAGTTTACGCTAACCCTTCAATACGACTAACTTAGGAGACTTCAACGACAAATAGATTAAGGAAGAAATAATTAAAATTGGTTAAAAACGATTAAATAAGAAATAGGGAAGTAAGGTAATAGATAGACAGGTTGCATAACAGCAAGTTAGGACAGAAAAGAAATTATCTAACTGTCAGTTTACTGTAAACTATTTTAACCAAAGCACATAAGACTCAATTTAACCTTGAATTATTTTTCAGGTTTGTTCTTTGAAAGGTATAGATTTCCTGATTATGAAAAATGTTCGAAAAAAATTTACTGAAGAGATATATTTATATAGGATGCCTCATAAGAAGCACATCACACGCGGCAAGTAGTTAGACATAGATAAGACATACAAAAACCCCTATAACATTTTATTCTCAGAAGCGTAGTTTTCGAAAAATGCAAATAAAGAAGGGTATAATGTTTTTAGCACATACAGTAGGATTTGTTATTCTTCAAGACAAGATGTTTTATTATGTTTACGTTGCTGATTCTGCAATCTACAACATGATCCTTTCTACTATACAATTTTGTGTGGTCAGTTACTCAGATGATAATCAAGAAGAGGACATGGATGTAGGTCAAGTCATTATAAACGATGACATCAAACGACGTAAAATTCTAAATCTGGTGTTCTCATTACTAAAATATTTAATTAATGTAGTCAAAACAAGGAGTTATTCGCCCGGGGGATACCCGCATCGCTTCATGGATATTAGGATTCGTAAAGTCATTTTCATATCAAGCCGAGTGGCGTTTTTGTTTTTTAAATTAAATTCAAAGCTGCTCACACTAATTAAATCCCCTTTAATCTAATTAACTTACATAATTTGGAAATCAAATGTTCTTTTTAAAAATTATATAAGATATTCTCTTATAAATCAGATTTATTTTAAAGCTGTTATTAGACCTTGAATATATTTCAAGTTTAAGTCTGAAGAATTTTTATTTCAAGTGCCATTAGAAATGCACCGGTCAAGTCTCGTGTAGGAACTATAATGCGCCATGTATAGGGTCAATCGTGGTTAGTGTGATAACGGTATATAAGGTCCGAAAATTATATTAGTCTGGGAATATCTACGGGGATATAAATATTTTATGGGTAGTTTATGATGGCTTATAGTTTGTTTATGATTAAGGATACTCCCAGAGTAATAGAATTTTGGAACTTTGTATACCGTTATCACACTAACTCCGCTTACAGTTTGCAACTCTACAAATAAAAAATTTAAATTTGCCAAATAAGGTGCCAGGATTGCTTTAAGCTTTGTTTTGAAAATATTGTTTTTAATCAGTTTAGTAGCTGAATCTGAAACGATATTGACATAAATATTATGTAGTTACTAATTGGCGTTAGCATGGTTTTGTACAATAGTGTTAAACAGTTAACTTGAGTGACTTACCATTCTGGTCTAGCGTAGGTTTTATTCAATCTTTTGTTGATATGACTTGTTGTTGATGCACCTATCCGTGTGAAAACCTAGATATTTTATAGGCGTATCTTTATCTATGCAATCAATAAATTAGCGTTGTATAATAATCGTAGAAAAATATTTGAATATCACCAAATCGAAAACACTGGTTTAAGTTTTTTAGCGATTAAACTTAATCCATCGATCTTCAGCCCAATACCCGATTGTACTTAATGTTACTTAGTTGCTAAAATTGCAGAATATTAGGATGCTATGATAGAATTCTAATGTCATCCGTAAATCCTATACTTAAAACGAACACATATTTAGATACGTAACCAAGATTTCGTAGCAATTGCCTTAGTGTTGTCAACGAAGATATGTGTCCAGCTGAACTGATCAACGTATTCTATAGTTCTTTGCCAAGTACGTTCTCGACACATATTTTCTGACTACAGAAAATTGTGTTTAGTTATGAAAAGTGTTTTCAGCATTTGTTTCGAAAAGTAGCGCTGGTTTCGTTTTATGTTTGGTAATCTGACAAAATCTTAATTTGTCACGATCAAAATAATAATATTATTCAATAACATGTTAAACATTTTTTTAAATATATTGAATAATAAATTTGCTAAATATGTTAAAATATTAAATATTCAGATAAAGACAATACTATTAAGTTTAGTGTTATAAATTTGTAGGTTGTAAGCTAGCGCTATTTCAAATACCTTAAAGATAACGCCTTAGGGAATTCATTAAAATACCAAATTGATCAATAAACCAAAGACAATAGGCTGAAATGCAAATAAAATCTACTAGGATTTTATTTTCTGCGTGTGGGTACGTATACATATGTGTATGTATTTCCTCAAAGTTATGGTCCTTTATTTACAATCTTATCTAATCCAAGCAGTTTCTTATCATCCGGTAAAAATTAAAATAATTCCTTATGCAGGTAGCTAGACTCTGTTGATGATTCTAAAAACTATTTATATTTGCAATGAGAACTAGTTCATCAACGCATTCAAATATTAATTTACACGACCACTTAAGAAGTATTAGGGAGTCCCACAAGAATTAGCGCAAGGGCCAGTTTTTGACTTGGTGGAATCATATAAGCATAAACACTTTGATATCATTACGTTATGACCTACTTATGGCATTTTAAATCTTTTTAAGAGTCGGTTTCCCTACTGAAGTACATAACGGTTCATCTTAAATTAGGTGTTGCTACTGCATAATTGATGTCCTTTGTTTATTGCTTTGTTTAATTATAGACATAGTTATTTATAAACGAAGGAAAAGTATTTTCTCAATACATATTAATTTATTAAGAGCAGATATTGCATTGTTTTCAGAATACCGTTAAACATTTTTTCTCTCCAAAATATTACTGTTATGACTTATGATTTGTTATCTATGGTTTCCAGAAAACAAGTAAGTAAACTAATCTAGTTACCTACCCACATTATGAAAACAAATTAAAATATTTTGCAGTTCTACTTATTGTTAAGTATGTAAAATTTACCAGGCATAATGTTTTGATTAATAAAGTTATTAACTACTTAATAATTAATTAACTAATTAATAATTAATTAGTTAATAAGGAGCACGTGGAGTTATTATTAACAAAATAAAAAATATTGTAACCACGTCCATTAAGTGCCTTAGGTAAATGTTTATATGTTATTATCATTATGTAACAAAACAAGCTGATTTCAAACTCTACTTTCAACTGAAAGTAGGTTCATTAACAATGAGATCCCGTATTTTATTATTTACAATAATCTACTTTCTAAATATAAACAAATAAAAGGCGTACAATAACAATTTTGAGTTTAGTTTAAAGGAAGTGGCATATCACTGCCATTAAAAGATTGTTTATACATAAAGCATCGTTAACACTTTACTATTTCCCTAAAGGTTTATAAACAATTTCTTATTTTGGAACGTATTAACAACATCGATAAAACGTATATTAAAATAGTTTACTACCGATAAATTATAATCAAGTTAATTGTTACTCTTTTATGGTGTGCATATAATTTTTCTTTACATGAAGTTATTTACAATTTCCACCGCGGGGTAAAAAAATTAGAATTTTATAGTTTGAATAACATTCTTCTATTTATGAGATTAGTAATTAGAAATAAAGATAATTGTAATTTCAAAATATAAAACAAAAACAAATAAATCCTACGTTTACTAATAACATTATAACCAGTAACCGGACATAGCAACACAAATTATGGTAGCACACCCAATTCCAATTTCAATTAATCAAAAAATCTCTTTTCTGAAAACAAATGAAGCAATTAACTTAATTAACTAAAATTGTGTTTATATTTGGGCACCCACAAAAATTGCATACATTATGAATTTCGTAATGTAAATTATGAAACATTGCAATTAAAAAAACGAGAATCTGGTCTATATAGAGAATATTCGAAAATCTTATTTGAAATAATTAATTTTCTTTTATTTTAAAACCATAGATAAAGTACCTAGTAAATAACTGGTTCTAAGTTTTCAGTAATCTCTTCTTCTTGTTATTTTACATCAGACTATACAGTACTACACGGCACTAGAGACCATGTATTAAGTGGTACCTTTGAAGGAATTCCATAAAATAAGATAATTATGTACTATATCGTTTTAATAATATGAAAATATAAATAAGTTGAATAAAGGAACGGCAAACGGCAACCGACAAAACATACCGGTTTAAGAGAAAATGAAAGATAATATATGAATAAAATGGACAAAACATGTGAAATCTATATATTTAAAACACAAGGCTGATTTTTGTTTCAGTTTGTTTGCTAGTTCTACTAGTCCGATTTACGGGATCCTTTTTTATATTGACACTTTCGTTGTGTTGATTAATCAACATTACTTAATTTTTATATTTTTAAAATGAAAAAAATTCATTTGGATACGTTCGAAAAAAGACATCCACTCGCAGCTCCATCTGAGATTCCTGCGTGTTAACTTTTGGAACTACGCTTTTATACAATATACTTCCATCACTATCACTAGCGGCTAGGGGTTTAAGCCGTCGATATGTGCTGTGCAGCTATTTCCGACACTTGCGCAGTTTTATACTTCAGTAGTTATCTTATAATACTGCTCAAAAATATATAAATCTTAAAATAGTAGACAAAAATCAATCCAAAATAGGAAAAACAGTTATTTCTGTATTAAAATATTCACTTTTTAAGACGAATGTGGATATAATTTAAAATCTTAATCACATTACCACATGAATGATAATAAAATAAGAATTATTTTTTTTTGGAAATTGTGAAGTTATACAAAATCTTAAAACAACAATATTTAATTTTTAAATTAGTACACTTCACGTAAATAACTATAAAAACAACAATAAACGTAGTTATAAAATAATACTTGCAACAAAATTCATTAATTTTATATTACAAATATAATATTTATTAATACTTATTGTAAATAAACAATTTTGATTTGAATTGCACTTGACTTGCATAAAAACGTACAATAATGGATTATTTGACTGCCGATTTAAAAAATATATACTCGTATTTTATGTCAGATGATTTTGAAATACTAATAGACGTGTTCAAGAATTTTTCTAACCAAGATCGATTCTAGATTTTATTCTCATGATTTCTTAATTTAATAACCGTACCGAAGGATATCATTAGAATACGGTATTTTGGGCCATTTAAAATAATTTTTTGTCTGGAATGATTTAAATGAAAGTAGTAATAAAATAATGTTTTTAGTTTTTAATTAAATTATTTTTAGTATTATGTATTATATTTATTATAGACGTTGCGTCGTTATCATGAAAAAATATAAAATCTGCTGTCAAAATGTGCATTTTGCTCATCAAAAATCAACCACTAAAATAATTTATTTCAAGGTGTTTCGGATTTGTTTAAGAGCTATAATTCTGTGAGATTAATAATTAGTCATATTTTTATAAGTGGACAAAGTTTTATCACCGGGAGCATGGGAACTCAGAAACGATACGTACCCTTAAAATACTTTATACCTATTTAAAACGCAAGGTTTATCATTGTTACGCCTCGTTTGACAGTTGTAATGGCGTGATCGACGCAATTCCAAGTAAGGCTCGGTTTATATCAATCAAACAAAAACGTTTTTATACAAAACGTTTTTGTATGATTTTGTTCGACGTTGTTTTCTTAATAATTGGTATATGAGGGGGTTCACACTGTTCAAACACAACACAAAAACATATAAAAGCAAGTTTAAGCATCTTCAGACGAAATGTTTTGTCTAAAACCGTTTTCCTTTGATAGGTTAAATTGCAAGCCAAAAAACGTTTTCGCATTCTGCATAAACGTTTTGTTTAAAAGCGTTTTCGTGTTATCAATGTGCTTACAGCTTCAA
This sequence comes from Agrypnus murinus, assembly GCA_929113105.1. Lineage (NCBI taxonomy): Eukaryota > Metazoa > Arthropoda > Insecta > Coleoptera > Elateridae > Agrypnus > Agrypnus murinus. The sequence goes on from OV816026.1 coordinate 142,665,329, forward strand.
ACATTATCAAACAATTTCAATCGCGTTGCAACGTGTCGGACGTGCACGTCAAACCCTTGTTTGAAGGCGAAACAAAATGTGAAACCCGTGAAACTATGAAGTTGCAAATTTATCTTGGACATATTCACATCTATTTTATTTGTTAATTATTAATAAAATTTAATTATCTGTGTAAAATGCATATAACGGGTTACAACTAAAAATTTGTACTAACTTTGTGTTGGGTTGTAATTAGTCACTGATCATGATTTTTAATTTTTAAATAATATTTTAAAATATAGTGTGCTATAGTTAATTACTGCAAACAAAATTAATCATCTTTCACATTTATGTTGTTGTCAGAAGGATTATCAAGAAGAACAATCTACATATTAATCATGAGAGGTAGAGTAATTAAGAAAAGTGAGTGATCTGGTCGCAAGGCAAAAATAATGACGAAAAAGAACAAAAGCATTCGAAGATATATTTATTACTGTACACGTTCGTACTCTTTCTTGTTCGAATGGCATTATTACTTACTATAATACATTTGAGAGATCAGTTATTTTCGTTTTGCAGTAATTAACCACATCATACTCTTTTAAATTATTATTTGAAAATTAAAAGCTATAATCTGTGGTATGATCTATGATAAAAAGGATTAATTAAACATTTTATGTTTGCTCATTCTTATTAGAAGACCTGTTTAAAATGAAAAAGTATCTCCAATCAACAATCCTAAATGATACTGACATTTTTAATGACACAAAACAGAATTGATACTGTTTTGTATAACAACAAACCGTTTTTCATTCAGTCGTTTAGATTGCTCAGTGTGTGCTAAATTGCAACAAAACGATTTTGTTTTAATGAAAATCGATTTGACTGCCAACGTTTTTGATGTTCAAGTGTGTGACTTACTGTTTTGTCGAACTGCAAAACGTTTTGTATAAAAACGTTATTGTTTGATTGATATAAACCCAGCCTTAAAGGTTTTACGCTATAGATTTGCCAGGTCTATTTAATTTTGATATTATTAATTTATATTTTTAAAGCGTTATTCGTAATCGATGCATTCTATACGCTCGATATTGATTGTTCAGTTACGCTGCGGATTTCCTGGCGGAGGTGACTTATTAGAGAAATATCCTTGAGAACTAAATCTTTGAAGCTTTTTAATGTTTCATTATAAACAACAGGATACTCTTTCACTAAATTAATTAATTGTTCGTCTTCTTTAAACGAGAATTTTTGACTCATTTTGCATCTAATGTAAGGCCATACGTCTTATTATTAATAACAAGTTTAATTCTTCAACTAAATCGCTCGGCTGGAATATTTCCGCTGGAATCGTCCTTCGACCTTCCAAACGGCCAGACAATCGATGACAAAAATGGCAAACAGCGGAATTTCTCGCGACCGATGATAGCGGACTTTAGGAAACCTCCTGCACTTAATTATTCGCTTTCGATTCTTCTCTTCGAAAGGAGCGGTAAGTCAGAAAGGGTGATCTGTCAGGAGAAAGAAGGGTAAGCTGTGAGAGGAAAGTACTAGGCAAAGCTAGGCTTAACATTTTTAACTGGTTATGTTGGTTGCATTTATTTAAATAATCATTCATGAAAATCTGGAGAATTGTAATCACACAACGAAAGTTATATATAAAGAAATCCTAATAAATTAGCCTTTCCTAAGCCTAAGTTTCCCTAGTAATTTCTGATATACGTAACAATAAGGAGTTTCATTAAAACTGGATTATAATAAATATGCCGTGGTAGTACGACATATAAAATGAGAACAGTTATTTTACGTAAAGAACTTCGAAAGTGACTCTTTCCTAAGTGAATCCGCAGGTTTCAGGGGGGTACGATGCCGAAAGCGAAGGCTTAAAAGCGAGAGAGCCTACGAAAGGCATATTTATCATAGGTATATAAAATTTAGTAGAAAATAAATTTCTCCAATTTCTAATATGCAAAACCCCCTACGAACCCAAAGTAAATTATAGGGCAAAATATAAACAATAAAAAGAAAATAAACAGATACAACTTAAATTTTCATGGAAACAACTTTCCCAGGCTCAGACTGAAAAGACCCATATTTCGATGGTCCAACGAGTCCAAGGGACCAAAGAGTCGCAAAATAGAATGGAAAGATATACTTTTCAGGTAGGCGCCTAAAAGAGATATTTCCCGTGTCCCAAAATATCAAATATAAGCTGAGGCGATTGAAGAAAGGTGCAATATAGCAAATAGGTGTATCCGAATACAGATTTAAGGAATGCTCAACGTACAAATGGTTCGAAAATCCTGCCAAAACTATAAAATTTCAAAATATATTTTTAAAAACTGAAATTGAACAATATAATACATAATTGAATGTATACATAATTGAAAACTGCAATTCTTCCCTTAAACTTAAATTAGCACTAAAGAATGTATTATAGTAAAAATAGAAAGTCCAAACGAAATATCACTTCTCGCGTGTTCTTCGAAGACCACTTTTTATTATGAGTTCACAATTTAACAATAATATAGCTTCATTGTTAATAAACATACTAGACCCTCACCTATACAAATCCCCAAGTACATCAACCCAGTTTGTTTTCTCTATCTTAAATAAAACAAAAAGATTGCTCAGAAAAACATCCCGCTCCAAAGTCAACCATGGAATTTTTGGAAGGTGACTGGAACAACGTACACTGTATGAATCAATACTATTGAACTTCAGATATTAACAACTCGTGATCAAAATCAAATTTGGTATTCGGATGTCTTTGAACATGGTAGATTCAAATTTGGCGTCGGCAATATTGAAAAACTTAGCTTTTAACAGTAAACCATATCAACTCAATACATTTTAATGACAGGCCGTACATATTTTCAGCTGATTCTGTTATAGACGAATATTATATCAACGTAAGCCAACTTAACAATTTCGACCTTAAATAGTTGTTTTCAATAAGAATTCATTAAATTTCTGAGCGTAGTCAGAGTGCTGTTGTTATGAATACAAAATTAAATGTAGGTCGTAATTATGATCCACCCTAAATAACTTTTGATACGTTGAGTTTTAGGAGAAACGCAAAAACACGTCAACAAGCATATGGAGGGGGCATATTTCTGCATAATACTCGTACTTGGCCCGTAACCTGCACTTCCCACTCCCAGAGACAACCATTAAATTTTTTAAATGGGATATCTTGTAATTTTTGAATTCTCCTCGATGAGTAGATTTCAAAAATTCCTAACCCTTAGTGTCTAAACTGAATAGTTTTCGTCATATTATTTGAGTTTATTAACAGTAACGGTTAGTTACAACCATGCTCAGCATTAGCAATAATTATACTAACAAAATTACATTTATAATTATATCAACCAGTGACAGTAGGTCAAAGTAACATTATACAGTAATATAGTAATAGTTATAAAACAGTAATAGTAAAAAGGCATGCAATCTGAATGTCCACTTTCTAGTATACAAAAATATCTTGGCCAAAATATCTAATTCATATGGAAGATTTGTCGTTATGCTGATAGTCGTTCTCCGGTAGCTCAGTTGGTAGATATACCACCTAGACAGTGGAGGGTCCTGGGTTCGATTCGCAGCCGGAGCGATATATTTTTCTATATGAATTTGCATTCAAAATATAATTTAATGTAAATCATTAATTAGTTTAATAAAATTAACCTTCATCTAAAACTTGAGTTCTTTCTTTAACTGAAACACATGCTGCAGAAGATATTGAAAATTTTTAATTAGAAGTGGATGATTATAATTTAGAAAGGCTTGAAAGTAAGGGAGAAGAATATAAAAGCATTTCTTTTGATGATAATCCCTTTAACTTGTGAAGATGAAGTTGCTGAGAAATTTAATAGCTTTTATATAGAAAGTATTAACAAAATTATTCAAAGTATACCAGATTGTAACGAAAAATATACTATATTGAACAACCATGAAAATAGTGCTTTGAAGATTTTGAGTCAATTAATACTGGAGATTTAGAAAAAGTGATTTTAAGTTTTTCTAATAAAGCAAGTTCTGATGACATTTCTATTACTTTATAAAAAAATATTTTCATGAAATTTCTAACCGACTTCTTAATCTAATTAATAGTAGGTTGGAGTCTGTATCTATACCTATTAAAAAAATAAAAAGTACAATTAAACCAAAATATTCTAGGCCAAAATAATAACACTGATCCCTATTGAAAACATTCTAGAAAAAGTAGTATAACACCTATTAAGCTTTGTTGAACAAATTAAAATTTTATCTATTTATCAATCAGGTTTTAGAAATAATTATAGTTCGTGCTCAATGAATGGAAGATGTTTGTTGATAGAAGTGAAGTTGTGGCTATTGTATTTTTAGTTTTGAAAAGAGCTTTTGAAACCACAGATAGGACAGAATTATTGGACAAATTAAATAGTTATGGAATTAAGGGTCGTGTTCACTGTTGGTTTAGAAATTATTTATTGAATCGATGGCAAGTAGTAAAATGTATAATAACAGTATTTGAAATAAAAAATAATAAATATTGGTGTTCCTCAAGGCAGTATTTTAGGCCCCTTGCTATTTATTCTTTATCCTAAAGATTTGGCTCAGGTTTTTACATATTGTCAATTTCATTTTTGTTTGTAGATAGTACTATTATTTACTTGTCAGATAAAGGCATATTATATTAACAAAAATTAATGTAGAACTAGACAACATCAACAAATGGGTGGAAGTAAATAAAATGAAAATTAATAATAGTAAGACTAAAAGCTTTTTAATTGGACAAGCAAAGCAATTATTTGAATGAAATATCAAAATTTAAAATGTCAAATAAGATGGAGATGGAGAAAAATTTAAATATTTAGAAGTAATAGTTGACAAGTTTAAAGCCCAAGTTGATTATATTTGTAACAAAATCTCAAAAAATTGGTGTTTTAAGTAAAATAACTCTTTAACCACGTATAGTAAAAAATTGGTTTATAATTGTATAATTCTCCCGCATTTTACTTTTTGCAGATAAATTTTGTGCTCATCATCATCAGATGAACAAAAATGGATTACAGGTATTACAAAACAGAGCAATTAGAATAAGTTTTGGGATGTGATAAATACACGAGAATTACTTTATGTTAAATCGTTTGAACTGGATGAATATTGAAAATTTTCTTTTGTTTGCGTTTTAGTATTTCTATATAAAATAAATTAAAATATTTCAGCACCACATTATAATAATTGTTTAATTAAATTTAATTGAGTTCACAGCTACATTACCAGAGGAAAAGATAATTTTGTATTATATTATAAAATATATCAAAATTCAATATATTTTTAAGGAGTAATAGAATATACAAAACTAAGATAGTCGGTTAAAAAATCAGCAATCTAAATATTTCCATTAATTAATTAAAATCAAAAACAAACATTTTAATGAAATAGAAATTTTTTTATTAAAAACCTTTTTAAATTATAACTGTTCAAAATAGAAAATAAAAATGTTTATATAGATAGTTATATAAGATTTACTTGTAAATAGCAAATTCTTGTTAAATAAAAATAATAATAATAATATAATGTGAGTATCCAAACTATATATAGAAATATTATATTATTTCTTTATTATTTATTACCTTTGTTATGCATAGAAATATATATATATAGTCGTATCCCCACAGAAATCTTATGCACAAAAAGATGTAGTACCAGGTAATAGAAGTTCGATTGCATTAAGTTACATTAAGTAGTTTGACATGTTTGTATACCATACGTTAATTAACAGCTAACGACGACGCTACGCCTGTGAAAAGAGATTAAGAAAACAACAGATTTTTCAAAATGAACATTTTCCGATTTAAAGCCATTCGTCTAGACGACGTTACGCCATTTTTTACCGATCGTAGATGCCTAGATAATGTATTATAAAACTGATTAAAAAATACTGCTACCACGTATCATACAAATCACTGACCCTTGTATAAGGTTTTCTTTTCCAAGAAGAAATATTTAAAGATTTACCAATGATCAGAAACAACACAAGTATATATTGATTCGAACAATATGTATGAATACTCCTTCGCGTATTCGAGCGTCCAATAAATCACTCCTTTCCAAACCTCCTGAAAAGACACCAGGGCCAGTAGATAAACCAAAGTCGAAAACTCAAGAGGCAAAGTTACACCATAAGACCTTTAAATTGATATTCGAATCATGACCCCCAGACAATTATTTCAATACAATATTACGTCTTTGACGTACAAGAAGTTGTTATCACGGCATTAGTATGCATACTATGCATCTAAGCATGTAGACGTTAACGTCGTTAATACATCTTTTTGAATAACGTTACGTAAAACTATTTATTGTTCAAAATAACGAAAATTTGGCAAGCCTATACTTCGAGAGGTCAGTAAGCAGTGCAGATATGAATCAATTAGAAAAGATTTGAACCGTGTCGTTAGAACAATAAAAATTGGAAAGACCAGGAAGTCCTATAAACCAAAAAAAAAGTATAAGAAACTCGACCAGTTTGGCCTGTTCAGTCCCAAGATCGGGCTGAATGTTTTTGTAGGATAAATGTCGAAACATTAGCACTCAATAATTCCATGAAATGAATTATATGAAATGATCTGCTGTAATATGTCCAAGTCCAAACAGATGGAAACTATTAAAACAAAAAGGAACAAAAGAAAGCCAAAAAGCCATCAAAGTGACTCTAAACGAGAAGGAAAACGAGGATTACAACGAAAAGAAGAACAAAGATTGAAGTTGTTAAATGAAGAGGCAGAAAGGAAAACTACAAAAGAAGCTAAAAGGCAGAACGTTAACTTCAGAAGGTGTATTTCCTTTAGTAGGAGATCATAGTATATACACGAGGAGGGTCACGTGGCTAATAGTAAGATAGAGAGAAATACAGAGAAGAAGGATTTTTAAACTCAGTACCAAAACAGGAGATTAACTACTGCTACCGATACCTCGTTAGCTATAGATGATCCAACGAGATGATATGTAAGTACGAGCGAATAATATTTCATATCCAAGGTCTCGAAATAAAAAGGTTCTTACTTTGATGTGTGTAATGAATTAAAGTTAAATTTTGCTCATTAGTAAGTAGCAATAACCTTTTATCCACTGTAGGCTGGTGATTGGTTATTGTGGGTAGCAACCAATCTCCAGATTATGTTACATAATGTTATTGAAATGCAGTCACAAGGCTAGAGTGTCAAATTAACAACTCTCAAAAATCACATACTCAATTATACATTTCAAATTCAATGTTTGAAGTTAAATGTGGAGGTTTTGAAAAAACTTTACCCCTCAGGGATAAAAGCACTCTTTACTCATTTGTACCATAGTACAACTATTTACTCATTGTAAATAACTATTGGTTTTAGAGAAAAGCAGATTTAGTAAAATTTGTTAAAAATTAAAAGTTTAATGTTTATTTAATTTAATAAATATATACAATAGTTTGATAAATAAGAATGTTTCATATCAATCATCATGATCGTTTTATACTACCAATTTCATAACTATAGCATACCGAATGCAGATAAGATCAAAGGGTAAAAATGAGACACTTTGAATTAAAAAGGAGACATTTGTTTTTGGCGTTGCTTTAGGAGTAGGATATCTAACTTTTAAAATATAGTTAAGTAACAAATATCTACTCTAACATATGTTCCGATGTTGATTCCTAGAAACTGGTATACAGTGTTTTGTTAACATTTACAAAAGCAAGTGTCCTTGATAAACATAGTTGGGAAAATAGTTAATTGGAAAGAGAAGGGAATAGACTTTTAACACAGTATTTCTGCAACTAAATAATTGTTAAGATTTTATTACTTGTTTACAGGCCATTGGAAGGTAGAAGCAAATGTGATACATCAATAATTAGAGTAAAGATGTGGCATACAGTACTATCAGCTTCTGTAGGCTATCAAATAAATTACTTATAATTATTCAATATACTGAATTAGTAAGTAATCAAGAAAACAATATTGACAGACAACTTGAAAAAATCTAAAGTTCAATTATGTTCAAAGACGCTACCCATAGAGCAAGAAGAACCTAAGAACTTAATGCCTCTTAATTTGATCTTGGGATGCATGATATTTAGTGATCGAGAGTGAATAAATATTAACTTCCTTCTTCCTCCATTTCAAGTCAACATTTTGTTATACATTTATTTTTTAATAATATACAGGGTGCCCAGTCCACTAGATCAAAGATACAAATTTGGAACATACAAAAATTTAATTTTTCTCAAATGGGACACCCTGTATATTCATGTTTTATACGATTCAGCTTTTAAATCTTTACCAATTATTATAGATAGCGTTTTTATACTGCATTGATATATCTCTTAAATCAATTTATCAGTCTGATCATAAATGCCCTAACAACATAACTCTGATTCATCTACATGTTACAGCTTAAAATCCTATGATAACAAAAATATGTTAATAATAAAAAAACATTTAGCAATAATAATTAAAAAGCGAGACGGTATAGAAATGCTTATAATTTTAAAACTTCATTTTTTAATAGGAACTATGTTTATAAATTGGCACAGACTCAAAAGCAGACGAATATAAAATATAAATGTACAGAGTGTCCTAATTGCAAAAATGTGTAATATTCAACAATGATTTTATGAAAAGACGCTGGTTTAGACATAATTATAAACGTCGTGTATTATTATAACTAGTTAAATGTAAATGTGTTAGCGGGTAAATTTTTTTTTAAAAGAAAATTTGGTAGAATAAATTTACCCAAAAACTGTGCTGCATTTTGAGACATTTATATTAACCAAAAAATACTTAAAATAAAGTGTAGAATCGAAAAGTGTAAAGATATATAAGGTGATTGAAAATGACTCACTCCGTATATACACAGATATTAAAAACTTTAAATTTGTTTTATACCAACCAACTTTGGTGCTTAAACTTTTTTCCGTAACTCTTACAGTTTCCAAGTTAAGGTATAGGGTCATCCTACGTGAGGCACCCTGTACAGCGTTTTTTCTTAAAAATGTTCTACTAATCTATATATGTATATGTACCTCTACGAAATTGCTATGATTCCTTTTTCGATCACAGGTAAAATGGCCCAAAAATATGTTTTTTTTTCAAAATAGTGGACCAAATATGTCAATGAAAGCAGGATAATAGTATCAAAATCGAATCTTGAATGAGTCTATTCACAGAAACTGCTTCCACTTTTTCACTAATTATGAAAACTGGTAGGTAATTATTTTCATCTTCATCTATGACAAAATTTGCAACCTTTGTATTACTCCAAATGTTCTCTAACCACAAAATAACCAAACTTTATGCGCTATTCTTATAATAGCTGTTTATGTAACCAATAAGGAAATGTTTCATTTTGTGTAACAAGTGGGATGTTTGAGGGATGAACGGAGAATTGTAAAACAACATAAATAACAGGGAGTTGCATTTTTTAACATGTTTCAAACAAGATTTTATTCGAATTTTAATAATAGTTATTTATTGTGCTCGGGTGTATAATAATACACATTAGTCACGTAAGAAGAAGTTAGCCATATCTCTTTTTAATGAGTTTTTATTCCAACAATAATCTTTTCAATTTGATAATTCATTTAACAAATTAATCTTTGTATTTGCCAAAAAGCATTATAATTGCATTACGAAGGTCATGAAAAAGTTGCTATGGTAGATTGTTATTTATTGTTTACCGGATATTTATATCTTTATGGTCAATGTAGTAAACCGGCTAATGTGGTTAATGGCCGCCCAGCCTCATAATATAAAACTACAAACTAACAGTAACCTAACCTCATCTACGGCTTGAAAATTAATAATCAAGACCGCTCAATTAATAAATAAGTGTACGTCAAATAATTCATTAGGTGTTAGTAGAAGTTTATTAGATATTTATTAGTAAATATGTTTCTATGAAATTTTCGAGATTAGCCGGTCATTAACGATATTGGCCGATTTACTACATTGACCATAACATTTACACCAAATTTTTCAAAAATTATCCTAACTAGTGACTTTTTGAATATTCTCTCACTAGTGAGTAATATACCACATTACTTATGCAAAATCACCATAGTAGTAGTGTCACTATTAGGAAGTGTTGGATAAATAATGATTCTTTAAACCAATTAATTTTTTTAATTTCATGAATAATTGTATTTAAAAATCGAGTACGTTTATTTCATTTGTCGAAATGAATTTTTCATCACCAGTTGCGAAAAAATTTTAATATCCTAACCGACCTAATCAGTTACATAAAGTGTAACGTTTTGAAACTTCAGTCAATTTTGAAAAGTGATAATTTATATGGCAGAATTAGAAAAACTTTATTTTAATATACTGATAATAATACTAAGTTTATATTTTCCTACATTACATTTATAGAAATTATCAATTCTCAATTGTAAATTAAAATAAGAATAATCAACAAAAGCCAATTATTACCATGCTTCAATTGATTTACAACTTCCGTCATTATGAAAATAAAAATTAAAACTAAATTTAAATAGTTATTTAGAGTAGGTTTTTTGCAGTAGAATTTTAGCAGAACTTTACTCAAAACTCAGTTTCATTTCATTTTAAATTATTTTTATTGTAATTTCCAATTAGCAATTCCTGCAAATGCAACGCGAAAAAATATAAAATCATTTTTATATTTTAAAAGGTTGCAAACTTGTCACAAATGAACATGGAAATTATTTTACCAGTTTTCATAATTACTGACACAAATAGCTTCTTCGGAGAAAATTCTTAAAAAATTAGATTATGTATTAATTATCCGCCATCTGGAAAAAACTAGTTTTTTTTCATAAGTGCGATAAAACTAGTATATTATATTACCTATGAGAAACAAATTATAGTAACACAGTAGAACTAAATGATTTTTAGAACGTTTTTAATACAAACGCTATATGTGGCCTCACTGTGAGGCAGACAAATCTCAGGGGCCGGTAACAAATCTAAAAGCATTTATGGGCAGGAATGGACTTAAGAACTCAAAACATATTTATTCGAACTACACTTATGCATAGCCTAAGCCAAATCGGCGGATAACACTTCGTTAGGTGTAACACTTGTAAGGTAATATGCATGCTTGAATAATGTTTCATTTTATCTGAGTTTTTATCGCCTCATTCTTATCCAAAATGTAAGGTGAGCTTACCCGCTTTTTTAAATTCAGCTTGTATAATCCCATATTCTTTAAATGCCACCCACTCTGAGCATCCTCGGATCTTTTTACTGAAACCTGAAAATGTAAACAAAGAATGTAAGGGACAGCTATTTTTTAAAAAAGCTCGGAGGAATAATTATCGACTGGAAATACAGTAAGTAAGTTACCAGTAGCTAACCTGCACAACTGTAATGACATTATTGGTAAGTGTTTTTAAAAAGTCGTTTTATTCTACTGTTCGCTCGTCAATTTTGAAACACTTTGGTCAAACAAATACCGTATATAAATTGACTGGAAATACATAATACCAAAATCTATCGACATTCATGAATATTCCTTTACATCAGCCGTTCAACCTTTTAATATTTGGGACCCTGCTTGTCATTAAAGCTTTACACGCGCCCTCTCCAATAATTTTTTGGAAGTCTTAACATTTTTTTTATATTTATTTTTATTTTTCTGCTGATACGCGACAACAAGCCTAAAATTCCTTACGAATAGCAAAATTACGCCATATTTGGCAACACTGTCGCCCCACCGTATTTCTCGAGTTTTTACTTGGAAGTTACCTCGTGTGTTACTTATTTGTATTTTACGTAAAAATAACGTACCTATTTTTAAGGGTAACGTTGTATCTTTGATTGATCGAATGCATTTTTCTTATTTTGGTTTTAATAATAAGTTTTTTCTATTTTTTTTGTCTTTTTTCGCCTTCCCCCCCCCCTTTGATATTTTGTGCCCCTAAGGGGGCGCGCCCTACAAGATGAGAATCACTGCCTGACGCTTGACATGATGAAGATGTAATGCAAATGTGAAGGCAAACGATGACAAAAATTTAGACTTCACATTAGACTTACGCCTGCGATACATTTTACAATTCCGAAAATCCATCGCATCAATCTATATAAAACAGCAACACATAAAGAATTTCGGAAAAACTCCCTACTGCCAACTTGAAAGTGTTACTTTGAAAGAACCGCATAGCATATCCTGATCTATAAAACAGTCCGGAGTTTTTTTCGGAAAAATATCCAACTTTAATTTTTTAAATGGAACGTCCTGTATATTTTTACGTGATTAAGTTCTGAATAGATTTTTCTTTAGAATGATATATCCCAAATGGCTTTGTAACTTTAAATTACATCTTATAATTACAAAAAATTAAATTATCAGAGTGCCTATGATTTTTTTAATTACTCTTCGATTACAAGATTATAGCAGATTTTATTTAATTACTATTTAACAAATTAAATAATACGCAACGAAATTTCCTATAATAACTACTCAAATTCTCCACCATGAAAGTCTAAATCTATTTGGGCTAATTTGATTAGGTTTCCTCGGACTTTTCGCAGCATTATAGGTGTAATTAACAAGTAAACAGCAGTGATTTTGTTTTGAACTTCGTCAACAGTTTGGTAAGTCTCATACACTTCGTTTTTTAGAAAACCCCATACACGGAAGTAAAGCGTAGGTGAGTCAGCTGACCTAGGAAGTCACACAACGGGTTGCCGAAATTAAATGTTTAAACCTTTAAACAATTTGCTAATGTAGTTCCATTATGACGTGGGGCTTCGTCGTATTGAAACCACAAGTTCTTGCACACGAGCTTTAACAGTTTTGCAAGCATTCTCATCATCCCAATAATATAAACGCTTATTAAAAATTCCATCTCTGTGATTGGATTCGTTGTCGTTTCTCCATACATTTTGTACAGTATGAAGTTTTGAAAATGCATCAAAGTGAACCGTGTAATTTAAAAGCAAACAGCTACTTGTATACAGGGTGTTCCGGTGAAGTATGCAATGCTTTAATGAGGTGAAAGGTAACCATACAGAGATCCTAAAATTCATATAATGAAAAAATTCCGAATTTTTTCGCAATTTTTGCAAGAAACAAGTCGACTATGGATTGCTTTTAAGATTTTAACCATGAGTTACTGATAAAGCAAACAATGATCTCACATCTGCAGTAATACATTAATAACTAACCCACGGCACGCACGTATCAATTTACAGAAACAACATAATTGGACTTCAGCAGCTGTTGCCGGGCGACTCACTACTTTGTTGACTTGATCATTATTAAGGTCGGTAAATAAAATGTAACATACGTTCACTGACTAAATTGTGATGCAGATTTCATTGCCTGTTTATTACTTTATGAATGTGATTTTAATATAATGAGTAAAATTTACCATTTAGATGCAAACAATCTTTATAACATATGTTCAAATAAATCGCCATTTCTCTGTAAACACAATCGCGCACGACCTATGATGGATTCGTTTATGCTAGCAAACAAATCGGCATTTGCGTGAATTTTTTCTGCGGCGGTTTCAATGCGTACCCGTAGAATTAGCACTTAACGACGGTAAACACTAAATACAATAAATTAAACTGCTAACACTAATAAACATTAAACACTAATACGGAATCGAAGCTCAAGTTTACAATCACCTGACTCGTAGAAAATTACAATTTCAAAGATTTGAGTCATTAACAGTTATTTACAGATGGTTAGTACGAGTGTTTTTTATCATTTAGCTAAAAACACTTAAAAAACACGTACTGCTATTTTGTTTTTGTTACATTTTTTGAAGAAATTAGTTACCCGGCTACCTACTTGTGTTTATCATGGTTATTTTGTTGATGACCTTTAAAAGTATGTAATAGGCATAATTTTTATATACTTTTATCTAATACTTTGCAGTGGCACGTCTATTTCTTTCTAAGAGGGGTTGTCATTTAGGAAGCGCCATCTGCAAGGGCTTGGTTCAATAAAAAAATAAGCATAGTTTCTTAATTTTAACTCCATTTTAGGTCGTTTATATTTTGCAGACATTCGCAAACAAATATTCTGAAATTGCAATAATATGTTTAACATAACTATTCATATTTACAAATATAAAATCTGTTATTGCTAGCTCTTGATTAAAAAGGTGTAATTGAAGTTCGATTATAAATATATAAAGTTTATTACTAATCATTCTCCTTTCTTCTGAAAAGCAATAATGCATTGATGACTTAAATGTAATAAATACCCATTAAAGTACGAATACATATTTTATTACTTTGTAATTACGCTTCCAGATGAATCCCACCAGAATACGGAAAAGTCTAACGTAAGAATTCAGAATTGATTGTTGTTAACTGATAGATTGGCAATAAAAAGTTTTCCGCATAATTTAACTTTTAACGATAAAGTAATTGGTTTACAGGAAATTCAACTGATGATACTTATTCATCCTTGTTAAATAGTTATTGGAGCGCTTAATATACTAATGAATTATTCGATTGTTTCAGTTTACGTAAAAAACTAAACGTGTAAAATTGGCCAGATTAAATCAGGCACAAGCACACAAATGTAATAACTACCACACATTGTCAAGGAAACAATTGCAATTCTGATCATAATTAGAAATGGATTTATTAACTCGTTCTCTTTCGCCTGATTAGCATGTTGCTGTATGTGATACTAGTGCAAACTATTTTTGAAGATTTTCCCTCTACGTCTATAGCATCTTTCCTTACTTCCATTAGAAGTCCTAGATATTTCCTCTCCTTTTCTGAGAACCTTTGTGGGTGCATTTGCCTCATTTCCCTAATCATAATCGATTCGACAGTGATCTAAATAAGAGAGCAAGTTTTAATTTTCCGGTAAATTGCTACTCGTCTTAATAGAAACCGTGAAATTCGATTATTTCGCTTGTTTTAATTGTTTTCCGTGGGTGTATATTTGTTACGCCTGTGCACCTGAGCGTTCTGATAGTTACACTCATTAGTTTGGTACTTCGTACTTTTGATTTCCCGCGGTACTATACCATGCTTATATGGCATTCTTTTAAAATGGGAATTTTATGGCTACTTTTAATAAGTTCATTATGTGCTTATGCCATTTCAATATTAATTACAAGAATTAAAAGTCATGGCATTTGTAAATAAAAAACAAAACCGTTTCTGTGATAATCATTATTATATGAACTTTACACAATTACATAAGTACAATACACTTTTCTCAAACACCTAAATGATGATGAAGAGAAGTTTATATTATATAAGGTTTTTAAATTTTTATATAATTTCCGAGAATGGATATCTATCGACTTGCATATATGTAAACTAGATCTCTAAACTCTGGGGAATTATGTAACTTTTTGTTTTTATGAAGAGTTTTTCAACAATTTCATTAGTTTTAATCGTCCTTCTTTACTGCCACTTTTGCCGGTGGTAAAGCACTCACGTCTTACCACTATAACTATAAATAAACAGAATACCTATACTTTGTAGTACATCCAATCTTGTTCTTGATGATACAGTTGTGTGTGTGCAACTATGAATCAACATTGTATGTAGTACATTCCACGTGCACGTTGATGGTACAACATTATTTGCAAATACTATAAAGGTAGATAGTTCGAAACAAGGTACATAATGAAAAGCAGAGCTATGAAGTACTGAAATAAAACGGTGCCTAAGTATCAGAATCGGTAGCAATTCCGATACTTCATCTCAGTATCAGCTAGGAGTAATTCGAAGTAGCAGTATACTGGTACTTGAAATACTGCAGTGTATAGGCACTGATACTAGCATTTTTGTCAAAAAATATTAAGTAGGTAGAATTCAATGAAATGATATAAGCAGCGTTTTCATGGTGTTAATTTTTATTTTTTAATATTTGGGTTTATGCAATATTTGTTTATTTGCTCTTTTATATAAATTCTGTCAAGATCTATCAGTTTTTAAATAAATGATTTAAATAATAATATAATTAAAAAAAGATAAAAATTACAGAAAAATGCTCAAAATCAAGTTATTGAGAAATAAAAATTAATCTTGTTACAATTACACATAGTTGCTGTTTATCTCATTTTATTGAATTCTACTTATCAAATAACGAAGCCAGACATTGCGATGCGGCCGTTTCGGGGCGGGATACTTTGACAAAGGGATACTTTAGCGCAGAGACAATTCGGCACAAAGACGAACGAACGAATGAACAAAATCGGTAGGTACTTACAGGTAAAAAAACAGTATGATCGATGAAATACAGTATTCGAGAAATACGGTATGATAAGAAACAACTCAATATTTGCCAATCAACAAACGCTCGTATGTATTGGCAGAGGGCTTATCAATCATTGCGTGAGTATTCTTTATTATGAATGTACTTAGTGCTGTTTAATTAGCTAGTAGAAATTCTTTGGCATCTGAGAGTGAATGGTGCCAAAGTACAGTGTCTCCTGAATGCTCAGATCGATTCATATCCAACGTAAGAGACAATCCGGAACTGATACTAGTGTAATTAAATTAACGTTAATTACAAACGCTATTATAAAAATCCAGTTGCAGAGAACTAAAATTAACTGAATAGTTATCATAGAGTATCTTGTACAATTAAAGATACTTTTTTAGTCCACATTTCCTTTAATTACTTGTAATTATTTAGAATTAAAAAAATACGTAAATAAACAATAAATTAAAAAAATAACTCATTTATATTTTTAACAAAAAGAATATTTATATGGTAGTTCAATAATAATTTATTATTGTAAAAAGTATTGACTTTTAGAAGTAGTTGTTTTTCAAAATTATTACCTGATAATTTTGTTGAAACATTCTTCGCTAAACTGAAGAGCCTTTAGAATACCTAATGCTTTTATCTGCGCCGAAATCTTATTTGAATCATTTTCTAAGAAAATCCCCCAAGAAGACATCAAAAGACTTTTTCTTGGAAATTGGGATCTTTATTAACTAAAAGTTATACAGGCTGCACATGCTGTGATAAATACCCATTCATAAATAAATATTTCATTCACTGATCCATCTAGAAAAATTACCTGGTGTTGGTTGTCATTTATCGATTTATACTGAATATTGAAAAGTAATTAAGTTACTAACAACTTACTTAAAAAGTAATTCGTTACTAAATAGTAATGAATTACTTTTACTTAGTTACTACCCATCACTGTTGTCACTATACATTTTTTAGTCTTTCTGTAATACACATAAGTTAAAAATTTCATAGCACCCCTTTAGAACCTACTTTTTGATCGTACTGTAAAAAACAAATGAATTTATTTTGCAATATTAATGATTTAGCGAAATAATTATTATTTAAAAATGACAGATTAATGATAGAATTATCATTAAGGATGTAAATTTTATGAAATTTCATAATTGAGGTGTATAAATACAAAACTCACCTATTGCTACTTTTCTTATTTTGAGTTATTTGCATAAAAGTATTTTAATAGTCATTAAGTTCTGTACAAATCTTTAATATCATCAATTCATTTTGGTATCAAAGAATGATTGTTGAATACTATGTAAATTTTTGTAATTTTATAAAGAATGAGTTTTGCATCTAAACTACTGGTCATTTTTAAATTAGGCTATTTTTGGTCCTGTAATTAAGTAGTAACTAGTGTGGTTCCAGAAATTTAAATTAGTGATTATATGAAAAATCCCTGGTTCAATATATTCTTACAGTAGGTTAGATATGGATACTACTTAGTGCTTAAAGACACAAATATCACTGGAATAAAGGTGTATGTGTGTACATAAAAATAAAAAAGGTTACAGTGCGATCAGGGTAGCTTGTCCAAAAAAGGCTAATGGAAAAACGTTTTTTAAATATCTCCGAAAGTTTTATCCTAATTTGTCGGGGAGAAATTTACATGCGCCGAAATGTCCTTGCACCGAATAGTCTTTTCGTTGAAGTTTGCCTACACCCAAGTGTTTTGAGTCGAAGTGTCCTTGCGCAGATTTGTTCCGCGTCAAACTGTCCTCGCGCTGAAATGGCCGCACCGAAATGGCCGCGCCTAAACGGACGCGACTAAATGTCCTAGACCGACCTAATAATGCCTGCGAACAAATGCAAGTATCGGTACATTGAGATGCTGCAACATTTCTAGTATCAGTATAATGCATCTTGATTTGTTTCATTATCGGTACGAAAACTGTTTATTAAAATAGTTTAAGTAGCGATACTGATATTGATATTGATTTCCCTAGATTCTATTGCTCTGAGAAAAGTCAGAAATGCTTCTATCGTCACACATACATAAGGCAGTGGACGTAATCGGAACTGTTCCAATTTTAAGTAGGGATTACTATCATTATGAATAATCACTGCATGTGTTTTGCAGGTTATCGTACACAAGCTGTTACTATTCATTCATTGAATGATATGTATGGGAAGTAAAATAGAAGGCGCCATAAATTTCGCGTTATAAATTGTGAATCGTCTTATGAAAGAAAAGAGAATATAATTTATTTAATATATGGAATAATGCAATTTCAACAATATATAAAAAATAACACAAAATCATGTTGTTTGCGAAATGTATTTTTGCCAAGAAAATTTATAGAAATTTAATAAAACTATTACAACTACAACTAATTAATTACAACTTACCACCATTAAAAGTAAAACTTTGTGTTAATTGATTTAGGGTTTCAATTGCCATTTGAATATTATTAATGAAAATATTTATTAACTTGTAATTTATACAAATTATGTAGTCCCATCATGATCTCCATTGTTATTGTACAGAGATATCGTAATGGAGCTAAAAAAATCTGCTATTGTATGCAATTGGACAGAATAATGGAAGGGCAACATTATAGAACAACATAATGGGAAAAACTGAAAGTATGTAGTGTGTAATATCACTTTTTGAGATTGTTAAACTCTTATTTCATAGTCATTATTTTATCTTAGGTCAAAGCAGTACATCGAATGTGGTAGATGCCTTGTGTTACAAATTTTCTTTCAGCCGCTCACATGATGCAAGTAGGACGATATAATCTAGCTTGGATTAGTAACAAGTAAATCAGAGCAAAATGTGATGAGTGAGAGTCATGCAATAAGAAATTATTAAGAATAGAATGAATTTAGTTGCATGTAATCTTCTTTTTGCACTAACCATTAAATGAAAAATCAAAGATGTTAGTTGTTACTTCATTTTAAAGAACAACATGTCCCTCTGTTCCATTTTGTATAAGCGATTTAATTATGCTGTGACATAATTATTATGTAGGAAATAGCAGAAACAGTAACTCCTTCTTCTTCTATTAAAATCTTCATAACTCATGCTAGCGTAACACGTCTTCGTAACACAGTTCGCGTGCTGGCCAGATCTATTAGATTAATAATAATTAAGTGTGAGTTAGAATGTGTCAGCTGCAGTATAAACCGGTATTACTAGTAGAAGTAAATATTTTTTACATATATTATTTTCTACTATTTCTATTGTATTATATTATTTCTATTTCTTCTTCTATTTTCTATTTCAATTATTTTCTCAACGAATGTTATTATGTCATTATAGTTAGTGAGTTAGCTTTGGAGAAAACAATAATTGCTTCATAGATTCTAGTCGTCTTCAAAATTTCATACAGTTTTAAAAAAATTATAGGTATCTCCGAAACCAAGTTGGTTGACATCATTCTCGGTCCTCGCCAAAAGGTAGGACATTAATATCAGTAGTATTTTTCTTTTGACTTAATTACCATCAAAATGGGTTTTTTACATAACTCCAATCTATATGTTCAATTGCCTGCGTACTCAAAAATTGTTTAATGTATTCAGATTTGTTTCATAACAGTCAACAGAAATGTCTTCTGCACCACTGAGGACGTCTGGACTAGGGTTTCTGACCCGGAAAATTCTCGGTACCTAAGTCGCGGGAATTACTCTATTTATTGTTGTTTCGAGTCTTGGGAAAAATAATTCGAGACACGGGACTTTTGTATACATGGTATTCAATTAAAATTACTTTAGAATTAAGGTTTTATTTGTTTCAATTTCTTGAGGAAATTATTAGTTAAAAAAGGTAACTCTGAACAAGAGTGTCGGTTTTTACAGATGATTTTCTTAACCAGTTTTTTAAAAGTAATAAACAGTCTTTGCAAACACATACATAGTATTTACAACCTGTCTATAAATAATCAAAAAAGGTAAAGGGATTAGTTTCAGTAAGAAAGTACCGTTGGGTATGATGCTTCGCCACATTAAAATAGGGTATCTAGCCGGGATTTCCTCTCTTATTTATAAACAGGTAAAGTAGTTTTCTTAAAAACCCAAACTCAATGCTTCTCAGCTTGAAATTCATATTGAAGTATGGTCTTAATCTCTTTATCAACCGATCGTTTTCAATGGGTAATGGGTTCCAAGAAGAATAGTATTTATAATAACAACAGTGCGCTTTCATAAATTGCTTATAGTCTGTGTTTCTTCTAAATTTGTTTCATCTGACATTTATTTACCTAATAAATTTATAAATAAAATGTTTTCTGTTTCGCTTCAAGATGAAAATAAATCAAATTGTAGTTTGAAATCATTTAGAAATGTAGAAACGGCCCAATATCATTATTGCCCCAAACAAATGTTGTGTACCTAATGTTCTAATTCTAGCGGGCTCATGCAGCATTTAAAATTCATGCACGGATCGCATTTAGAAAAATATTGAAGAAGATACCTTGTAACAATGAATTTGAGTGAAATTGTAAGATATGTATCTCAAGTGGTCGCAGAAGACAATATCAATTCGAATTACTAATAAACTAATGCTAAAAATATTTATCATGTTCATATTCAGGGAATATGTTTTATAAAAGCTATGAATAACTTGAGACTGAATAAATGGCAGAACTAGACTGGCTTCATCTGGTGTTAAAATGAAATTCAGTATTAACCGTGTGAAAATCTGAAGCACTTTCGCAGGCTCGTTCCCATAATACGAATAAGGAAAGCGTAGCCGAATATTTGGTTCTTTTACAGGCTTCACTAGTTGCAAATTGGAAAAACCAGAAAACTTATTTAATGTCAAGGAATCTGTCGGTGGTTACGAGTTGGGTGTCGGGGCACGCAGGTAACCCACGCCGTGTTACGAATTGGGTGCGGGAAGGTTACGAGTTGGGTGCCGAAGTAATCACGTGTCGCATGTGATATAACTGTTTTTAGATGATAAGATAGATGCTGCAATAATTGTGGCATTTAGGCTATTTGTTATATTTGACAAATGAACTGCACCTAATATTAAAAAATAATAATTTACTAAAATAATCAGGAAAATTTTTGAAATTTATTTAAAATAACTGATATTCCCATATTGGTGAGTTGGTTGAAAAAGACAAACGTTACAAAATAAGAACATTATATACTATGTGTACTTACTCAATACAAGTTCATTTTTACTCTTTTAACATCGGCAGTTGTTAAATTTTCTTCTGCTCCGTTACATATCAATTCTTCACATAAGATATTCATTTGGCGTTTTGTTATGTCCTCCACAGCTTTTCTCTTCAACTTTTCGAATAGGTTACTAATGTACTAATGGAATGGGGAGTTCCGGATTATCGGCCGCACCCAACTCGCATATGATCCTTTTTATTGACTAGGTAAAATGTAATTAGTGGCACCCAACTCGCATCTTCCGAATCTGTACTGCAACTACATAATAAACCCGAACATGTACTTGCTGATTAGGGATCCAAACATGTACCGAATGTCATAACCGGCGAAAATTGGGAGACCATTTCTATAATAGTCTGCTACAATGCAAGCATTTCTATCTGTTTAAGGACAAAAATCAAGAAGCCGAATACAGGATGGAATGCAAACAGGAAGATAAAGTAGGTACCTGTCGTAACCCGTGTAGTAATGTCAAAAACAAACGCAAGGATCCTGGCCACTCTTTTAAATGCCAAAGATAGTATCGAAATATTGAATGAAAGGAAAAAGAAAACGCATACATGGTCTCTTTTGGTATATTTTAGTACAGAAAACAATTTCAACTTTTGTATAATAGAAAAATATGAAAACTCTGTGCAGCTTTGAAATTTTCTTGACCATCTCTACCTATACCTTGTCTCAAAATTAAGAAGAGTAACTGAGACAGACATAGCTTAGGTTTACATAGCTTAATATAATAAAACACTTTAACGGCAAATTTGATCATATTAAATACATTGCACGTTACATACAGTACATTTTACATACAATGAGGTCCGAGTAAAAATTTGTTGGCAACCCTTTGGAAAGTGATCAATAAAAATTCATTGGCCGTCACTAGAGATAGATTTTGGGATTCTAGTCCTTCATATAACAAAATTAATAAATTTACTGCGTTTCAATTTGGATTTAATGAGAACCAATGACAGTAATAATTCGAATCACTCCTCCTAATTTTGAGACAAAGTATACTTCTAACGGTAAAAACTTTGTAACAGCTAATATGCTTTGGGCATTGAATTTTCCCTTTTGGTGTGTTCGCCATTATTAAAAAGTGAAAATTCAACGGTCACACGAGACCTGGGGCTTTGCGGACATCGGTTAGCGAGAACAAGATCTTCGCCTATATACACGGTGATTCAGTACTCAATAATCGGACTTTGAGGATAAGCTTCTCTGGTTATTAGAAACACAAAAACCTTAGTAACTTTTTTTGATTAAATGAACTTGAAAATTTCGAAAATTTTGACCTACGTTTTCAGAAAAGTACGTATAATTGATGCAGGTCAGTGTAGTTAAGTCGAATAGAAATAAATGCAAGATCTTTAGAAATTGACACCATCAGTTAAAACATGACATCTGTTTAAACAAGCACAAGGATGCAAACGACGCACATTCCATTTTTTAGATGTTAAAACAAAACAATCTATTAATCCGGGGGATTCCCCTTTATTCTAATAGTAAACGCGGACAGAAATGACATGACATCATTCAACGACCCTGAATGATTGATGGATTTGTTTACATAGTCAAGTACAAGTACTGTTACGTTTTATTACTAAAAGCTGCAGTGTAAGGGGTTTGCAATTTGTTATCATTTGAGAAACCAAATAGTACCGGGTATCTCCTCGATCTTGACCTCAAAAGATGTGTTTATTCACAAACCTGCAGTATTGTATTACACATAGGGGTTAATGTGCCTATTAAAAGAATTTGAAATTGTCTTTTTTAGTAATCAGAAACACAAAACAAAAATACCATTTTTGAAACAATATCCATCGAGAGGTCGTTCTCAACATGCTTTGTTTATTTAATTCTGTTTATCTGTTGTTATTCTACGAAACACTTGGCCAAAATAAAGACGTTTTTATTACTTTATTACGCTATCCTTGCACATTCTAGTAGTATTGAATATCTGCTTGAACTTTTAAAATATGTGTCATGTGCATTCATACTATTAAATTTGAAAACATTAGGCTGAACTTCGATGCCGTTTTTCTCCAAAAGTATAGAAATACGACAAAAATGGTATATAGGAATTTTCTTTCTTTAATGGTTATCTAACCACTGGCAAAGTCCGAATACTCCGTAATGACTCACCGTGTATATATGTTCAAGTAAACCTCTAACCACCTGCTGCTACGCAGCGAGATTAGGAAAATTAAGAAAAACACCAGTGAATAGAGAGCTAAGTGAACTAAAGCTCGATTTATTAATTTTTAACCTCATTAGGTCATAATTAATTACTTTTACATAAATACACACACATACAATACCGTTACATAGTAAAACAATCGCAAAAAGATTCGTATAATCTTTAGAAATAAATGCGCAGCGCATGCTAATGAACCAAGCTTTTAATTATTGTTTGTTTAGAATAGCAATTGCTATTACCTTACGAATTAAGCTTATCAATACAGAATTGCACAGTTTTCAACTACATTTTGTTTTAGGTTCGACTCTAATCCAATTTTGAAGATTAACCTTAACAGTACAGAATGTTGTGGAGACGGGATGTTTCAGAATGGCTAACTGGTAAAGATGAAGTATAAATTATTTTTTTTATGGTTCAATTCAAATTTCGAATTAAGTTTACCTACTATCTACCCGCACCTTCCGAGATCAACGATCCACGAGAAAGGAGTACAATAAATGTTTGATATATCACCTACCACTATAGCGACTAATATAGCGACATTGCACAAAATATTTTTTTAGACATGCGCGAGTACAAATCAAGTCATTGGTAACAATCGGTGGAGGTAACAATAAGAAGGGACAAAGATTTTTCAAGAATGTGAAATGTTATCATCCGAGAAATAG
This sequence comes from Agrypnus murinus, assembly GCA_929113105.1. Classification (NCBI taxonomy): domain Eukaryota; kingdom Metazoa; phylum Arthropoda; class Insecta; order Coleoptera; family Elateridae; genus Agrypnus; species Agrypnus murinus. The sequence goes on from OV816026.1 coordinate 142,689,551, forward strand.
GTATTAGCCGAGTTTTGATACTTGATGATATTTGAGTGACCTGAGCCCTTCTCAACCCGTCGTTCTTCCTTGAAAGGAGTGAAAATCGTAAAAAAGGATTGTGCCCTTGGTTGGAGAAATTAAGACAGACGATTGAATGTCGCGTATTCACGATATTTATAAGCTTACTATTACCAATGGCCAAATACTCAGTGGAATACTTTGTTTGTTGAATAGGTCAATTTTAAATGCAAATTTTGATAAAGTTATACTTGGCCGAAGACACATAGCGATTAATATCTTCTTGGTTCCTAAGATAAACGCAAAACAAATTATTTATCTATTTATATCCTTATGTTTTTGTAACATAGCAGTAATACAGTGGAAAACCAGTGCTTCGCAGAACCGAGTTTGAAAAACACTAGTCTTGATACAACAGAATGAGCAAAATGTTGCTCAATGGATTTACTACTACTAACATGAAGGATGTAGCAATCTAATTTTTAAACCGATTTTGCCTACTTAGCTTTTGCAAACTTAATCTTAATTTACAGACTTTCATTAATTAGCAACAAATGCAATACCAGTGTTAGGCGGATAACACAAATATTAATCATAGATATTTATTAATTTTGAGTGATCAGAATGGCGTTTTATAAGCATATTAAAAACAAGAAATGCGGAATTTAAATAACTTTCAACTAACAATTCAATTAAATTAATTAAATAATGATATATTTGTTTCTTTATAATTAATTAAAATTATTTATCAAAACAAGAGTTTTTGGGTATAGATGCTTTTATTGTTACATTATATTCATGGCAAAGCTTGAAAGTTTTTAAAAATAAAATGCTAAATAATTTTATGTTTGAAAATATGTTGGCGAACGAAATGATTGGCAGATTTGACCAACATACCATTCATCCCACTGAACATAATTTAACTTATGAATTATGTACGTTGAGCAATGTTTGTGTGCGGATATTATTGGCTTCTGATGTGATTTTGTTTTTAATTTACAATTATTTATAATTTTATTATCATTGAAAATTCTTTTGATGATCATTGATTCTAACACTCGAGCTATTTGAAAGAAACAGTGCATTTATCTACAGTTGTCTAAGGAGAAGGCGCCGTTTTTTCCCTTCACAAAGGAGAAACCACATATCATGTAGAATTTCAATGACTTAGCTATTTCTGAGCATTTTCTGTGTCGCATCGCGCGCGGGGCAATATTTCCAAAAATATCTTGTCTGCAAATCTGAAAGTGGCCAGACAGTACATGTTATTGCCCTGTCTTCTACAATACGTAGATTGTACGTTAGAAATCTCAAAATCAAAATGCTAAAGAAAAAAGAAAAATAGCATTGTTTAATCTCTGGAAAATTTTTATTTGACTCCGCTATGGTCATCAAGGACATAATAGGCCATCATCATTTTAAAACACCACATTCTTGAAACCAAGATTTTGTTAATCCTACCACTTGAACTGTTTCTAATTTGGAAGAAAATTCTGTGATGATGTTTTTCAGTACTCCACTAGATCTAATATACTTATGTTAGTAAAAAAAAACTTGGCAATTGTAACACTTAAAAAATAACAATAAAATTCTTAACATACAAAACTTACCTGACAACGTTTTTGATTCTTCAGTATATTATAAATATGATTGCTTCATTTTCATCAAAAATATTCATGATTTACTATTTAGTGTGAAAACTAACTTTCTTATAAGTGCAAAAACTACTAATTTCTACAAAACTTATACACTAATATTAAAAAGTCTTAAATATCAACACTACTTCATAAAATTTTGTAAAGTTTCTTTCTTCCATGAAGTCTTCGCTGGCTGGTAGGATCTTCAAACTTGTTTTGATTTTGATGATTATTGATTGATAACTTAAAACTAATAAATTTTTTGAAATTGTATTTACTAATTTCTGATTTGAAGTTATATTAAAACGTTGTATTTAAATTGCACGTTGAGAGACTTGAAGTTTGAATCACTGAAGTATCTTCTTTCTTGGTTCTTGCTATCTGATGATCAAAAATACATAAAAGTCCATTATTAATTTTAATTCGAAATATATTAAAAGAAGAGAAAATTTATTCCTTTTCATTCTAGAAAAATAAATTAAAGAAAAAGTTATATTAAAAAAAATGAGAATTAGTATATGAGCTTAAAAAAGAATAAAAATTTTGAAAAAGAAACAAAAATTCTACATTATTATTATTATTGTTAAATTTTTAATCATCCATACTGACGTGTAGAGTTTCGAAGTTCAACGCCGTCGTACATGTTCAGATTGTGCATTCTAGAGTATTCGTTAACCACCCGTTTTCCTGTTTATACATCAAATATTCAATTAGTTTGTGATCAAACACAAGAAACATTAATTATAATGAATAGTTAAAAATACCTTAAAAGTAATTACTTATTAATAAAATTAAAAAGTTAATTTAACAACTTCATTTAACAAGGAACACGTACCTATCTGTGTACCAAACCTAGATGCAGGTTGTAGGTTGCCTGATCAAGCAGAACTTGTACCTCCACAAAGTTGGCACCTTTGACAAAATCAATACATTTTTAATTGTAGATTATGAGCTAATTTCGAGCCAACAGTAAAAATTCTGAGCTTCGATATTATAGCCGTAAATCATATATTTTAAGTAGGGGTGCTCTCTTGACGTCAGTTCAGCCACTATACAAATCTCAACCTAATTCAAATTTTTCTATATGAGAATTATGAGCTAATTAGTGCTAAGTTTGAGCCTAGAGTAGAAATTCTAAGCTAGAATAGTATAGCCTGAGATTAGATCTTCAAAGGGTGCTATCTTGACGTCATCTCTGCACCCCCACCATACCAATAACAATCGAAATTCAAATTTAACTAGATTATAATTATGAGCTAATTTTGAGATCGTAATTTTGGCTACATTATAGTCGTGCTTAGTTGACGTCAAGATAGAACCCCTCCTCCCATTTAAGATCTAATTTCCGGCTATAATATTCAAGCTCAAAATGTCTATTCTTGGATTAAAATTAGCTTATAATTAGCTCATAATTCTCACGTAGTAAAATTTTAATTTCGATTGAAATTGGTATAGTAGAGGTGCTAAGATGACGTCAAGGTAATAGCACTCCCCCCTTTGAAGATCTAATTTCCAGCTATAATATTCGAGCTCAAAATTTCTACTCTTGGCTCAAAATTAGCTAATAATTAGCTCATAATTCTAGCGTAGTAAAATTTGAATATTGATTGAGATTTGTGTAGTGGGGGTGCTGAGCTGACGTCAACATAGCACCCCCACTTAAAATATATAATTTACGGTAATAAAATAGGAGCTCAAATTTTTTACTATTGGCTCAAAAATTAGGTCATAATCTACAGCTAAAAAGTTTTGCTTTTGTCAAAGTTGAGTGCGAACTTTGCGAAGGTAGAACTTAGTAAAGCTCCCGGCGACTCGGTTGTCAGATCACACCATCTTTTTCAAATAGTCCAAGTTTAGTGAGTTCGGAGCTTGAAGAGGAACAGGCTTTTAGGAGTCATAGCATACTCTCCAAAATGAAGGTTTGGAATAAAATAGTAAAGCAGCAAGTAATTTATCTTTGGTATGTCCCATTTAAAACTGCAGAAAAACGTGTTCCCCCCTTAGAAAAGACACCAATTTCTACACATGGTTACCCTTAAAAAATGCGACAAAGAGTATACAGGGTGGCTAGTTTTTCATTGTCCAAGTTATATTTACTGCAATATTAAAGATAGAAGAAAAAGTTAAATGAGATACTTGTTGAGCATAATCTCGTCTATGAAATAACGCAAACAAGCTTAGTCATGACCAACTTATTTTCCACGAAAATATCCAACTTAAAAATTAAAAGCAAAAAGTCACTTGTGATACGTCATTGTACAGAGAAGTATGAAGAACTTTATTTCGCAAAAATATATAGGACGTTCCATTTAAAAAGTAAAGTTGAATATTTTTTCGGAAATTAAGTTGATCATAAAAAAACTTTTTAGGGTATTTTATAGATGAGGTTATGCTAAACAAGTCTCTCGTTTCCTCTACCTTTGATATTTCAGCAGATATAATCTGGAAAATGAAAAATCAGCAACCCTGTATATAGCTGGTTTCTTGTAACATTTACGTAGCTAAAAATTCTTTGAATTCGATTTTAAATGTACTATTCCGGCAGAAACATTTCGCACGATTTTTATCAAGTTTTTAGGTGAGTAACAAAGACTTTTTGACATGATTGACAAGAATTGAACTTTGAAATAATATCATACGCATATCAAAAATAACTATTTCTGACTCTTTCTGCGTCCGTTAGCACTTCACACATGATTCGGCATTTTTGGATATGCTTTATTTGCATAATTAAACTAATTGTATTTAATACAAAATAATAATTTGACGTAAGTACTATATGCCACAGGATATGAAATCACTTACAAAGGGAAAAAAATCAGACAAAATTTTCCTGCCGGAATAGTACAATGCTACCTAGGTATCTACACCGATCTTTTATTTATAACTATAGTTGTTTAGGTAAGTGCCTTGGTATTGGAAAAAATATGGTGACTTGCACACAAATCTATGGAGGTTTGCACAGTGTTATCTAGTTAACTATAGTACTAAAGATAACGTGTCCTCTAGAAATGAATGTTGCTTAGATATCCTTTTACATCCATTACAAAGTCAGAAATTCTTACATTTAAGTTTATTCTAAAATTTCTCTTTAACCTAAATTATATACACAATACCTCTTTGAATTGTTTATATTCATCTTCTATTTCTTCCTAATCTTAACTATTATGTTTATATATTCTATAATATTTTGTATATAATAAAACTTTAATTTTCGTAATATAACATCACTCAATAAATAAACTCATCACATTTTACTATCAAGTGAAAATGCAGAAAAACATTTATGTTACTTATAAAAGTCAATAAAGTCAATACATTGTATTCTACTACCTATTTATATAATGAAGTTAAAAGACATCCACATTAATATGCAAAATAGCATATTAATTTAATGACCTCATTAAAAAAGTATAATTTAAATATTTAATTCAGTAGATCAGCCGATTCTATTAAATCTGGCACGCCATACTAAATGCTGCTTGGTCGTTACAATTTAGCGATCAGACTAATAATTATGTAGTTTATCTTGGGCAGCTACATATTTTCTAATTATCATTTATAATTTCATCATTTCATGTGAAAAAATGTTGTATAATACGCCTTCTTTACATGAAGGCTAAGAACCCAACCAATGAAATTACTTTGTTGCATTAGTCCTTAACCGGAAAGGTGTCATTTATAGGATATAAGCAGCAGTGGCGTCGTTCGAAGGAATGTTTTATATTTCAGCATGACATACCAAGCATGTCATAAAATAAATAAAACGATAGTGGTATTAATTATTTAATATACTCATTACGTAAGAAAATATATATGCAATATTTACGACATTTGATTAAGAAGTATGTATTAATCTTATTAGCGGTTGGCATTAAATAAATAACCAAAATCAAATAAACAGTTCTGTAACTTCAGAACTTTATTAAGGTCCAAATACAAAACATTTAGATTTAGTCAAAAGGAAGGATGCAGTAGTCATAGTCAGCTCCTAGGTATGTGGCCTCACTTGACTATCAATAAATATTGTTAAATTCTAATACAAAGCACATCAATACTTTCAAAAATTATTGTTTTACATCTTGACATTAACCAAGACAAAAATTATAACTGCTCGAGAGGATTATGGTCAAAACTGAATTTATCAAAGGCAAACCATTTTTCAAATCAAGTAAGTCAAAACTAGAGACAAATATTGTAGTTATTTGGTACACTCTGAAAAAATTACGGGTGAATTATACCCTAAAAAATGGAGGCAACTATGTTTTTTGCAAGATTTTAAACCATTTTTTAATGTGTAGAAACCTCGTAATGATTTAGACCATATTTTCCTTATGAACATGTGGTGGCTTCCTGTTAGTTTTCGAGAAAATCGCATTTTAACTTTTAAGTACACCCATTGTAACCACATTACATTAAAAATACCAAACAAGCAAAAAAGATTATTTTTCTATTGTTCCTGTGTAATGTTACTTAAAAGGATAATTCTCAAACTATAAACGTTTCTGTTGTTTCTAAACAATACATCAATGCTATGTTTAAGATACTGCTACTGCTGTATCTATTAAGTTAAAGTGTCGATAAATATTAGATATCAATTGATACATGCTAAGCGGAAAACAGGACTCACGGGAGAGACAGAAAAGAAAGGAAAGAGAGAGAGTAGTCCCCAATACATTGGTGGCAGTTTCAATTGTGAAACTGCAGAGAAAAACATATGTGACGGCAGAAATCGGGAATTTACCGACAATGGTATAGTAAACATGCCTTCGTGGGAGGGAAACGACACATTGCAAGTGGTTGTCAAGTCATTTACACAATCGCGCTAGTTTTTCACATTCTTAATAATTAAATTAAATTAAGAATTAAACGCTATTGTTTTAAGGTAAGTTAATTAAAACGGTCTGATTTATGTAGTTCAACCAGGTAAGGTATGTTCAGCCTTTTTCTGTAGACTCTCAGTCTATATCTACTTTTCTCAGTCCATATGAAGTGGTTCATTAAAAAATTAAATTGTTGCTCAACTGTAAAAAATGATTTTTTAAAGGCAATAACTATGCTATGTATATTTAATGCTAATGGTTTAATATGATTCCTTTCTTTTAAGGTAATTCTTAAAACTCTATTTGAAAATGTTTAAAATATTAATAAAATACACAATTATTTGATGATGCCCATATGACGCTGTGTGTATTTCTTAAATTATACCCACCATAGTTCAAAGTGGTGTGGTTATGATTTAACACATTTGTTTAATTATCTCAATCAATTTCAATTACTCGTATTCTCACCAGTAAGGCTTAAGATTAGGTAAAAGTTTTACATTCTGTAGCCCGTAATTTTCTTAGAAAATTGCTTTTCACTACATTGAGATTAGTGTTTCACTAGAGTCTTGCATTTTTCTTGTTCTTGCACAAATTGCAAGACAAGAACAAGACAAGAATTGTAAACAGTTTCGCAAGACAAGACAAGAATCTTTTCTGCAAGACAAGTGCAAGAATATCAAGATTTTCTTGCATTTTCTTGCAGTCTTGCTAAAATTCAGGTTTTGAAAAGATATTGGTATGTTTGAATTATTATTGGCAGTGTTAGTCTAGATACATCATGAATTTATAATATATTTTAATTGTTTATTTAAAATCTGTATAAATAAAACAAAAAAATATAAAAACGATATATAATAGTACATAGTATACAACGATACAGTATCATAGCCTTGGTAGTGTAATGCCTAGAGTGCTGGACTTGCACCCAAGCGACCCGAGGTCGATCCCCGGTACCGGCAGATCTGGTTAAGGTTTTCTGCAGTTTCCCTTAGCTGTAACACAAATGTGGGATTTGCGCTGTTCCATCTGTAAGTCGGCTGCAGACGCACTTAGGGCCTACGTAATAATAATAATCGCCCCCTCCCTCCCGCACAAGCTTATAGCTTCTGGGGCCTGCTTCCTGCTTTGCAGGTTATGGGTTGTAGCAATTATTATTATTATTATTATTACATTATATTATAAAGAGCTGAAGTAAGACTTTATGCGGCGAATGTGTTGGTTTGATGCCAGCAACTACAGATGAGCCGCATAAAGTAACTTCAGCTCTGCATAATATATACTATTTTTTCTTCAAAAGTTAAAAGGTCGACAATAGAAAAATATTTAAGGAATATTGAAATTCATGAATTATTTTAATTATTTAGAGAATGAGCTACACGATTTTATAATAATTTAGCTTTGGAGAGTGTTACTAGTGTTTCAATGGCAGATGTATTATCTGCCGCTCGTGAGCGGCAGTAAAGTGATTTATGTACATTGGCAACCAAGTGACGTTTTAGCTTTGTCAATCCCGCATTATAAAGTCACACTTCACTGACGTTTTAAGAAAAAATATTTTTCTATTACACTATTACACATATTTTCTAGTGTGGTGACTAATAAGATATCAACATATAGGTGACTAGAAATTACGTAATAACCTAAAAGCTAAAACAATGAAAGAAAATATTACAGAAACGTAATTTAATGCCTAAGTTTGGTTCTTTATTAGCCATTGAAAACGTCAAACCAGGAATTAACGTATAAAGGCTTCACCATTTTCAAAGAAATCAGGGTAGACTTTTGTATGATTGCACTACACTGTCAGTATCTTCGCTTACCCATTTATAAGCAAAATATTCATTTCGTTCGCTGCACCATTTATCTGTCCTTAAATGTGTCCTTCCCTGTGTTAAATGTTTTATCGATATTGACTACGCTGTATTGGTCCATACGTATGCTACGCGAAGTCCAATTGATTACTGACAATGCGGTTGTGATTCATTAACAGAACGGCACAGCTAATTAACAGCTAAATCTCCGAGTCGCAACAGTGTAAGAATTCCAAGAAAATCAAGAAACGGGGAAGTCCCGGCGTAAATCCCAACTGAAAATATGCAAGACAAGAAAATGCAAAAGTCTTGCAAGCAAGGCAAGATTTTTGTTTGCAAGACAAGCGTTTATTAGAATTCTTGTCTTGTTTTGTAAGACAAGACAAGAAGTAATCGTACAAGACAAGAAATCTTGTCTTATGAAACACTAATTGAGATAGAAAAATAGAAGATGAGATATCTGCGTTTCTCTAAACCGTTGAAAACACAAAAAACGCTGCATTTGCCAAATAAAAATCAAAAGTGACAAAATTAAAATAATAGTCATTTTGAACTACCATGGTAAAGTTATTGCCTTAAAAAATTAATTTAAAAAAATTATTTAAATTAAGCCCCATTGGCGCCAGTGGAAAATATTAATCCGAGCAATACTAGTAAGATATCAGAACGCAAAACACTTTCAGCTTCTTTTGCACTCCTCTGGCCAGCTAACTGTTACTCGTTATGTTTGGATTACTGTTGGTAAGGAAAGACAAGCATCGAACATAATTTTTATGCAAAGATAGAAAACAATAAATATGTAGTTGGGACATGATGAGACTGGTACCCTGGCAAATGTACCCTTTCGCATATGTACATAGAAGGTTTAATCTAGAATTATTAAATTTAAATTATAAAAGAAAAATAAAGTAACATACGTCAAGTCAACCTAATCGTTTTTTCAGTATAGGTATACTTATATGTACTATAGTAAGTATCAGTAAGTACACTTTATTGCGCATAGGCAATAAAAGTACCTATGTGTAACTTGTTTTCGCCATGGGATGAACTATTACACGTCATTACCACTTATATATGTCTTAAATAAATTCTTGTTTTTACTGAATTTCTCATAGTTTTAAAAAGTGGTCTTTGCACTTCAAAGTACTAAATTTATATTTATTTGTCTAACGACAAATTGAAGCAGGGAGAATTACCTGATATAGTAAACGAGAGCAATTTCCAAAACCTATTTTTTTTTGACAAGTTGGCGCAAGAAAATAGACACATGGTGGGGAAACTTGCTTCCTATTTTTGTACATTAAATCCAATTCAATCTAAAGTGGAACTACTTGAATGACTATTGAGGACCCAGTGTACAGCATGAACCACATGTCGTTAAAAATATATGAACATTATTAAATAACATCCGACCTTTAATTATTAATTTGCGGGACTCCTGTTGCTTAGACGATACGGGCATCATAATTCTGCTTTTGATGAAGGTTACTGACTACAGGTGTGTGTAATAGATGCAATCATTCCGTTTTTTTCTTTATGAATTATTTTTACATATAAAAAACGAACTCTGGCATAGTTTCTGGATTCAGCATTTGCAGTGCCATCCACTTTTCCGCACTGATTGGGATCAGAACTAAGTCTATGCACGGCCATATAGATATCTTCAACGCTATAGATTATGTACTATTTCTTGTGTGTTTTTGCTTATGTAAACTTAACTTGGAAGTGAACAAGAGCATCTCCTTGAACTTTCCATTTTATCTTCACGTGTTTCGACAAATTGTCAAATATCGCAACGTCGAATCTCTCTGGGTTCAAACTAGTTATTGACAATTTTATATTTACTATTTCTGTATACTTAATTTAATACCTACATATAATTTGTTTTCAATTCAACTTTAACAATCAAAAGTCTTTTGCATATCATCTAAGACAATGCTATAAAACATTAACTTCAATAAATTCCGAGAGGTTTGAGGAAATCAGTCCACGTTCGAGAGGTCGACAATACGTTAATAATAATCTTTGACAATTAAATCAGTTGGCATCAATACGATCGATTGAAAGGTTTCGTGGAAAAAACGTACTGTGTCAAAAAACAGGTTGGAACAAAAACCTCTGAAAAGATGAGAAGATGAGTAACATTTGAGAGGTCATATCATACTAGCTTCACAGTTTCAAGGCAATAATCGATATAAGTTTAAGTATGATCCATCTGTCTAGAATGTCAAACATTTCTTATTTGTAGTAATGCTATCTAACTCAATATTGTACCTTGGAAATGCTACAAAATAGAATCGTATTTGTTCCGGGGCGGGGGGGGGGTCAATAAATTATATCCTTTGGATACAAAATCCTATAGTTTTGTGAATATAATGAGACTATTGAATATAAACATGGTATGCAAAATCATAATTATTACAAAACAGCTTCAATACATATTGAGCTTTAAGAACGTTACGTGCTAATTTCGTAGCACCCTGTATAGCTATGCTTTTGTGTTAAATTGTATAGCGTTAGGGATGTTCGCATTGTCTCTCCGTTTAGTTGCCATTTTGGTTGGAACTAACTTCCTGTTGTTGATAAGAAACTTCACTTCATTTTTATCGTTCGTGTGAAGAAAATTCTTTAAAGAATATTTTAGTGGCATCACTATTAAATTAGTTTTTCCTTTATGTTGTGTAGTGGGAATTGCATTTGTGCAGATCTATAATTAATTTTTGGTGTTGATTTCCAAGTTTTTCTGAAACCGTAAGGCGATTTTCCACTAGTTCTTTTTTTGAAGGTTAGGAGCACGATCTCGTAAGTTTATAGATTAACTTTCCTTTACATTCAGTCTCTGATACTATAATTCTTTAACAGGATTCTATATATAATCGACGTTTACCACATTTGAGAGCGGTATAACTCTTTCAGAAGGTCACCTTTTATTTAAGGTATTTATAAAATGTTTGCTTGGTGCATTCTGGTAATTTGGTTTTGTTTGTTACAGACCTTTTTTTCCTTTCGGTTTATATTATTCTTCTTATTTTATCTCAATACACTTCGTTGTATATTTGGGTTGTTAACCTTCATAGGGCCAAGAGGGGTGCAAATGCACCCCAGGTCCTTATTTTTCTTATTATTTTTTTGTGCAAATTTATTTGTGCACCGACAGTTTTTGTAGCTTCTTATTATTTGTTTTTACATGATCTGACAAAATATTAACCTCACTAGAATTTCATTTGTCGATAAAAAAAATTATTAACCCCTGTTGGCCTCTGATGTGATTATTATTTCTGGCTGTTTCCATTGCATTTCGATCAATTATTTTTCGGTTATTGTCGGGACATTGAGTGTTCGTGCCAGCGACATGCCAGCGATCAGATGTTCGGTTATTGTCGGAGTTAGTGCCAGACAAATTTCCGCGAAATCTAAGTGTCTTGTTTCTGCAATTCTGTAGCCACGTGCACGTAGCTCAGTTGCAGGTTGATACATCACTTGGATGGGTGTTTTATTCTATTACGGGACAAAAATAGTTTGTTTCACATCATGACTTTTGCTAGAAATCCTAATGCTTTATCAGACGACGAGTTGGCGAGGTTACTTGAAGAAGATGATAATGATATTGGTGATATATTGGAGTTAGAAGATGACGATGACGAGGAATCTGATTACTTATATGAAGAGGAAGAAATCGATGACGAAATTGAAGGGCGGAAAAGGGAAAATGAGCAAGAGACAGAAAACGATGCAAGTGCTGCCGAAGGCGATGACGATTCTTATGAAAGTAATCCAAAGTACAGCACTAAGGATAAAGACATCGAATGGTGAAAATGTACCCTGAATACAAGGGTGCGACGTTTACAAGCAAATGTGTTGAAAACACCAGAGGGACTCACTGCATATGGTTCACAATTTGATACAGCTGCGGAGGCATTTTTCTTGTTTTTTACTCCGGAAGTGATCAGTATAATTGTAACTGAAACTAATTGCAAGGCACACCACCACTTCAGCAAATGGAATATTGAACATCCAGAAAAAATGAGAAAATTTGTTCCAACAAACGAAACAGAAATAAAAGCCTACATCGGGCTTTTGATAACGATGGGTGCTCTTCAAGCTTCCGTAGAACCAATTCACATGTTGTGGTCAACTGATCCAGGTTATTGCCGACCAATTATTCCAGCGTGTATGTCGAGAAATAGATACAAGATACTGACATGTTTTTTGCGGTTCGACAATTTTGAAACCAGGCTGGAACGGAAAGTTGACGACAAGCTTGCTCCCATAAGGGAAGTTTTTGACATGTTCGTTTCAAACTGTAAGAAATCATATAATCCTGGCACCCACGTTTGCATTGATGAGCAATTAGTCCCGTTTAGAGGACGAGCACCGTTTCGTGTTTATATGAAATCGAAACCAGACAAATACGGACTCAAACTTTGAGCACTTGCTGATTGCGAGTTATATTATACGCAAAATATGCAAGTCTATTTGGGTAAGATTCAATCACTTTATTGTAAAATAATGATATTTATTTTTTTCTGTAATAATAGGCAAACAAAATGAAAAAGCGGAAGTTGGCCAAGGACAGAGAGTAGTTCTAGATTTGACGAGTCATTTGGGACAAGGATATGGTCTCACCACAGACAATTTTTTTACCAGCTTACCATTAGCGGATAAGTTGTGGGAAAAAAATATAACCTTAGTAGGAACCCTTAGGAAAGATAAGAAGTATATTCCCACGGATCTTCTTCCTAAGCCCTACAAGCCTGTATTCTCCAGCATGTTTGCATTTAGGAAAAATCGCACTTTAGTATCTTATGTACCAAAAAAGAATCGTGCAGTAATTATGTTGTCTAGTGAACATACCGACGACAAAGTGTCTGGGGTGGAACATGACAACAAACCAGACATAATTCTACACTATAACAGTACGAAAGGAGCAGTAGATACTGTAGATAAGATGGCGAAACAGTACTCGTGTCAAAGGAAAACCAATAGATGGCCCATGGCAATTTTTCAGCACTTATTGGATATAGCAGGCATAAATGCTTTCAAGTTGTGGACCATCAAAAATCCAGAGTGGAAGAAAAATCAATTAGATCGACGTCGACTCTTTTTACTACAGCTCGGTAAAGACCTTATGTACGATCATGTAGCCGCCCGCTATAGAAACCCAACTGGATTACACTCTGTAATTCTGAGGCATATAATAACCACTTTTCCGAATTTAGAAGTGGTGAATGAAGAAAGAGAAGCCGAAGAAGCTGTTGCTTCTCAAGGTCGTTGCTACCTTTGCCCCAGATCTAGAGACAGAAAATCAAGAAAATATTGCTTGACTTGCAAGAAGTTCGTGTGTCAGGCACACTCAAATCCAAGAGTAGTGCACTGTCGTAACTGTGCCGAAAAAAATTATCCTAAACATTTATTTCATGTTTATTTTGAAAATTTACTGGTTTTTTGAGGTAATTATGTAAACATGAGTTTATTTTATGTTAATTATGATGAAATAAATTTAATAAAAAACTATTACATTGCAATTTAATTTTATATTACAATATTATAGGTGGGGTGCACATGCACCTCGGTCGGACCGATGCGTTTTATTTTGACCTTAGCCCTATGAAGGTTAAAACACCACTACGCTGAGCTTGCTGACGTACAGTTACTTGGTTGCTGTTGTCTCGTTGGATCACGTTACGTTCGACCTGGTTGGTGACGTTCCTCTTCAGTTCAAAGAACATACATCTGTATCGTGAGTCAGTTATATTGTAGAAACTATTTACAACAACAATAACGTTTGACAACCCTTATTGTATATAAAACATTACTGTATATTTGTATATTAGAATTTTATGTGTTAAATTGTTTTTCCCCAGTGTGCGTGTATCACTTATATCTAGGTATCTATTTCATATAAATAATTTTATCACTTATTATTTATTCTATTATTTTGTTAGGAATATTTGCGAGTGAATACGTATGACTTTGCTCCGTAATGAATTGGTTAAACAATTAAAATCTGAGGTTAACGATTGAGCAATTTACATCACAGGTATTCGCGTTAATTTACCGTGACAGTTAAATTTTTCAAGTCAGATTTAGAATAAATAGTCTCGCTCGCATTAATCCTCATTCCGCTCAAATTTGTATACAGAAATCAATAACTTGCACTTAATTTTTGCCAAGGCTTTTTGTCCTCGATTAAAATATAACCATACTTGATTGATTTATATTAATTGAGCTACCTGATAATTTGTCTAATTGTTAATAAAGCACTGTACATCCCGTACTTGACAACTTATTATTGATATGTTTGGTATTTGGGGACCTTTAGACCTTTAGTGAGACCCACGACCTCACACTAGTTAGCTGGTAGTTGACAGATTTAACTGCGTTTAAAGGTTGTTACCGTTTCCCAAAAGATAAAAAGTTAATAACATATGGAATATTGTCACCTAAAATTTCTTAAAAGAAGGCACTTCAAATAATTCGGAATATACGGTAAAACAGGTAAAGGACACAATAGTTTTGTAAATATTATCTGATAGCCTTTTTAGGGAAAAGTTTTAAAAAGGTGGCATCGTAAACTTAGTTATTTATTCTGAATTGCAATTTTCTAGGTGCACCTTTTACTACAGTGCAAAACGTCCCTTTTACGGCCAATACTATTCAAACAATACGTGTCCAACAGAAGACAAACTTTAGACAAAGAGAAAATTATCATATCTAGCGTTTTTATAACACTAATCACCTGTTGGTAATCAAAACAGAAAAAGTAGGAAATAAACAATTATCATAACATAAAAAGCAATTTTTAAACGAAATCATTCCTAATTGCGCAAAAGAAAATTGTATATCAGAGGATATCTTTATGATATCTATGATTTTGATTATCTCTTATCCCACTTATTAACTTTAGAGAAAATTATTAATTAAGCTAGTTGTTTTAAAGGTACTGTAATTAACTCTTACTATAAAAGAGTTATTATTTTCTTTCTCTGGTTTATTATCTTTTTATATCAGGGCATCGATGTAATAAAAAGGAATAATTATATTTGCAGTTAGTTATACCAGCGTTAATAAAATTTAGAAACCTTATGGTTTATTATTTTTTGATACACTTGTATTGTTCACGATAAACTTATTGAGTGTTTGTTATAGTAAAAATGTGCATTTGAACAGTGTACACATTTTTCGGATAAAGTGTACATGTTAGGTAAAAGTGCGAATACCGGAAAATCTTAGAAGGTATTGGTAAATCCTAACAGTATATGAAATAAAGATTAATAAAATGTTTCACAAAATTTATTAAATTACAACCTGGCAATTGTTTCAGCAGTTAATACTGCTGGTAGGATATAATTTAATAAATATTGTGAAACTTTTTATTAATCTTTATTTATTTCATGGTTATGGCGTACCACAAAGTAATATTTTATTAATATTTTCAAGTAACCAACATGATTGATACATCATCATAGCTTACATCTATGATACGTAGTTACCAGTATGGGTGGATTCTACCCACTAATTCTGTAGGTACTTTTGTTATTTTATGTTAATCGATACTGAAAACAGTTCTAGTTGTAAAAAAATAATTATAATCCTGCATAAAAGAATTCCTTATACTACTAACAAAAGATTCCCAGCTATTGCATAAAAAAATCTAAATTTACACTTGCCTTCTGTGGAATGTTGTTGAGTATGAGAATTTTTGATAAGCCTCCTACAGTTTCATTTTAATGATCAACACTTCTTGCAACAATATACAAACAATTTGTTAATTTCAGTTTCCTAGATACTTATCATATGTTTGTATATAACACAGGTATCACACACACATTTAAATCTGTATTACTCATAGATAAATTGATAAACTACTAGGGCAAGGGCAAAATGGTTTCTGTTAGGGTGAGGGCTAACACTTTTTGCAACAATATGCAAACAATTTGTTAATTTCAGTTTCCTGGGACTAGGGCAAGGGCTAATTGGTTTTGGTAGAAATACAATTTGTAACGGGACTAGTGTAACATTGCATCCATAAAGATGAAAAACTGAAAAATGAATTGATAAATTGAAACACCAGCAAAGTTATTTATCTTTTTTCAGATTTACTGATTTTAGAATAACGCAAAAAGAGAAGACAGATATACCATACGAATGGTGTGTGTCAGAACCAACTAAAACTTATGACCCTAGCGTGTGGAGGTGCGACTATGACGTCACGCGAGGCGCCGAGGGTTGACCGTAGCTTCTTGTGCATTTAAGGGTCTACACTATGTAGGAATTTATGATCCCTAAAATGCTTTTCGCTCTATACTTCTCGTTATTTCTTAAAATTCTCACACCCTAATTGAACGAAAATAAAGACGAAAGTTCACTCTAATCCCCGTGCTTTTTTAGATTTGAGGAAAAAGTATTTTTCATGAAAACAGTTTACAAGAAAAAAAAACAGAAAAATTGATTGATCTTTAAAAAATCCTAAAATATTAACTAAACGTAATTCTGGAAAAAAACGCTGGGGTAACTTATTAATCGAACTTCACGTTGCTTTTTGTTTCATTTTAATATATGAAGTAATAAGATAAGGAGACCAATAATTGGAAATCAATTTTTAGTTATTATTGGTGTCAAAAGAGGCCACTGCAATCACTACATTTGCTAAATATAAACTTGGTTCTGCCTACTTTAGAAGCATGCGCGGAATATTGCTTCGCACTAAATAAAAGTATGAAATATTAAATATATTGTGTAAATAAATACAAATATTTTTCAATTCAACAATTTAACATTAAAACATTTTTTCTGCGGGAGTGATTTGTGTACAAATGCAGGGCACGTTTGGTTTGCATTCACAAACCCAGATTCTTTTCCCAGTTTGAGTAAATGTTTTTGAGTAAATGTTAATAAATATAATATTTATAATTATATATTTTCAAGTTTTATTATTCAATTAACGTAATATACTACAGAGGTTATGGACGGTAAGTAAAAACTTGAAGCGAGGAAGTACGGTGAGGGGAAACAGAAAAAATTGGTAACTGCGGAAACACAGAAATATAAAAAAATATATTGGTCAAAAAAATTGATAGAAGTAGAAATGTTATTATTTTCATTCTATATTTCATATTTATTTCTATTCAACATCTGTTTCTATTTCTTTATTTGGTAATTATTTATTTATTTAGTAAAGAAAAGTATGTAAAAAATTATTAGTCAAAAAATAGTTAATAACTTTGGTAGTTATACCACCTACATTTTAAAATTTGATATATTGACGCGCTCCTTTTTCTACAAATACTCACTAATAATAAAGGTTTGTTATAAGTGCTGTTGTCAAGTATGTTAATCACTTTAGTATTTTAGCTAATAAAAGAAATTACCTGATAATGTCAACTTTTCCAACGGAATTACATTTATTGTTATTTAGCTAATCTTTGTGGAAAATTTTAAATTAAGTTCAGTATTTTTCAGATTTTTATAGCATTATTTCAAAACTCCGATAAGAGGCTATATTAAATTTCGTAAATATTGCATTTTCAAAATCTATTTTCTCAGAATTTTACCTGGTAATGTCAAAATAAAAAACGTTACAAATTTTTATTTGTATTTAAGAACATTTAACCAAAGTTTCACGAATTTCTATGTATTCTCATTTTACCTACCAACCGTTCTTAAACAATAATGACTGTAAAATAAACTCGATGCTAAATCAACAATTTAGTTCAAAACTTTTAACAAAATTTATTAAAAAGTTTTTTTTATGAAAGAATATCTCCTATCTTGCACGAACAAAATTTTATAAAGAAAATTGTATTTGCGCCGACGCAGTTGCGGACGTTTTTATAGGGATTATAAATCATAATTATAAAATTATGATGCTGCACTTCATCTTAAATACACCAGCAATTTGTATTTGTTTACATCATCATGACCTAAAAATTCTTTTCTCTTATCTTGCCATTTTGATTATTTTGATTTTATATCTGTTTATTTATTATTAACAAATACCTAGAGAATGTGCTATCGTTAGAATAATAACCTGTTACGTAAAATACAATTTACAAACAATAATTATAGGTTATGGAGAACAAGAAGTCATTAAAATGCGCAGTGGTTTGTGCACACTTTTAGGATACAAATTTAATAGCTTTTAGAACATGTTTTAAAATTTAGTTCTAGATTATTAGGTTTAGTTCAAAATGCTGTATGACACTAACTTAAATTTGTACCTATATCTAGTTTTTTGTACAGAATTTACAATAAAAGGCCTTAAAGGGATAATTTTATGTGGTTATTTTTTTATAAATATTATATTGATAAAAAATTGCTTATTTATACAGTAAATTAAATAGTTATAAAAACCTTTTTACCCAAGCTGGGATTAGAACTCGGGTTTTCGACCTCGAAATTCAGAACGCTCTACATTTGACTATGGAGCTGTTGCCATACATTTCTTCTTTAATTAATGTCTATTTATTATACTTTTTAGTTGTTTTTTTTTTATTATTAATTACTTTTTAATTCTGTTTTACAATATTACTAATTTTAGTACATTTATTTATCAATTGATTAATATTAACTAATCAACAATTAATAT
The DNA here is from genome assembly GCA_929113105.1 of Agrypnus murinus. Classification (NCBI taxonomy): domain Eukaryota; kingdom Metazoa; phylum Arthropoda; class Insecta; order Coleoptera; family Elateridae; genus Agrypnus; species Agrypnus murinus. Next base: position 142,708,413 of record OV816026.1, read on the forward strand.
TAATTCATCTACGTACATATATGTAAAATATGCTTTTAAAATCTTTCCATTGGAACAACTAGGGGAAATAAGTAAGAAAGAGGTGCATTATTCCCACTACTCAATATAGGCGTGCAATTTTAGCAAACGAATCCACCCGTATTGCAGAAGATTATTTTGAAATTATCTAAAACAAAAAATTCTCCTGCTTAGTATAGTTTATTTCTTGTCGCTTATAGGCGCGAAAAAGGGGTTATCTTTTAAACATTTCAATACGGTAAATCTATATGTGTTCAAATCTCGAAGCGAGTGGTGGATTATAACTTTTTGTAATTTAATTCTTTAAAGTGTAGTGCGTCTATTTCATTCATTTATTACCGTTATTTTTTACCTTTACTTGTATTTTATGTAAAAAATTTCATGTTTTTTTAAAAGTCTTTTTCAATTCAATGTCAACTGTACTTTAAAATAATAACCAGTATATCTATTACAAATTCAATTGTCTTCAAACATGAAAAATATCCAAACGAATTGTTGATAGAATCTGATTTAATGTGGATGGTCCACATCAATGTATAATTTATAAAATAAAAAATAAATCTCCGAATTGTAGTTAAAATATTATTACTGATGCGAATAATCTGTGAACTCAACTGATAAACATTTAGAACTTATTAGATCTAAATCCGTTGAAATTAATAAATATTCAGGGTTAATAAATAGGGTGGGTTATTAAATATTCATTGGCTGTCAATGAACGCTGACCCTTTCAGGCAACATAGAACTGAGCATGTGAAAAGCAAGATGTGTGTAAGTCAATGCCAGCAACAGTTAGAGCTTTCCCTGTGCTTTACTAATAGTGACATCAAAACCATCAACTTTGACAAGAAACAAGACTTTTAAACTCAAAGGGGTAGAATAAGAAGCAAAAATTTAACCCAATCTGGTAATATAACAAAAAAGTAGAAAATAAAACCTAGAGTTTCTAAAAAGGTAAAGGTATTTTCTTTAATTTCAGCAATAGGAGCAATAGGAGATAGTACCGCTCCCTTGGTTTTTTACACAAATTATTAAAAGATTCTATAGTATCATAAACCATATAAGCGACTGTAACATAATTGCTTTGAATAAATTAAAAAAAAAACAAAAAAAGGTTGAAAACGTGCTTGTGAATTCCACTAAACAGCGCTCTGTTTACCATTTCGTCGTTTTGGTGGAACATAATATTAAATCTATTTTCTCTGATTATACCATTCCTCCTGGGTTTTTTTCATATTTTTCAGCTGTATGCGATATTTCAAATCGCTAGCCCGTTCAGAAAGTAGACAGTCTTGTAGATTATAATGTATGTTTCAAAAGCTCCTGGGTTATTTTTCACTTAGATAAAAAAAATCATTTTGTTAATAAATATTGTTCTTATAATTAAAGAAGGCATTGACCTAATGAACGCAGTTCATTGAGACAATGAATGTATGCAAAATTGCCAAGTTATGCAAAATATACAAATAGGTATGCAAAAAGAATAATTAACCAGTTCCTTGGAGCAACGAATATCGTTTGTTAATTCAATGGAGATGCTTCGTTATGCTAATAGGCATATTTATATTATATCAATAATAAATTAATTTTTCATTGACTAATTTTATTGGTTCAATGAAAAAGTTCTTTGAGGCTGTGGAAAATGCCGATAATCAGCTTTCATTGATATTATGAACAATATTTTTTACCTTTGGCAAAAAGCAACGTTAATTTCTATACTGTTTTATGAAGGATTCTGTTCGTTATGTTAGCTTTGTTATATTCAATACACAGAGTACATTAGAGAGCAGTTAATTTATCTTCTACTGTCCTAGTCCGAAAGTACTTGACTACTACCATACATTTGAAATAGTACCAATCACACCATTTATTTGTAGAAGTGAAAAAGTTTGGCAATTAATTAATAAAAAAAATAGAAGAAAAAGTAACACATTGTAATGAAAAAACATCGTCAAAACGTTTTCTCTGAAAATTGAAAGTTTTCTATATCCGCATCTTCATTCAGCAAGTGCTACTGTTAGAGTATTGACTAGAATATCTTAAGCACATCCTTATGATTCATAAGCTACTTGCACTTTTAAATTAAGAATCTAACGACAAGATAACACAGAAGCATACATTTCAAGTCTTAAAGAATCTTCACTACTCTACTGAAATTAAAGAAACGGAAGCCATTAAAAATCTCGAACACGAAAATTGCACAAAAGAAACACGAAGAAAAAGCTATCTCTATTTAAAATTGAGCTAAAACAAAAAGAGAATGAATAATAAGGAAACATACAAGGCCGATCGCCTACTCGGAAATGTGGTAACTTTCACCACCACCCAATCTACATATTCCCCAATTGTAAGAATTACCAATGATACGACCACACCAAATCATTCTGCAACATAAATCTAAAATGTAATGGAAATGTTGAAAATACCGTGAAAAGACATGACGATGGAGTTAAATGTTTAATTGTTCTTAGGACGTACTGCTAATTACAGAGAATGATCTGAATGCCCCACCGCCATCGTCAAACAGTCTGCTATTCCAAGAAATCTAGAAGTTATTGATTTGCTCATTGCTTTCGTTGACGAGAGCAACCAACAATGTCTATAAAATTCTAAATTGTATTGTGGAACCCTAACGGACTGGAACAAATAAGCCAGGAATTAGAATTATCTTTAAAAGATCAGAATATACACGTAATTACGATTGTAGAGACACATTTTACCCATAAAGCCTATCTAAAGGTCTCTAGCATTAATTAAGCATTTTGAATCATGAATTGATTCAGTTGCAAATATACAGAGAAGTTGCCCATTCAACTAGTAGGATAGTACAGCGGCACGCACGCTGACGGTAGCTAATTGGATTTCCTAGTTGGATGCACTCTTCGGATTCGAGCATCGTTTGTCTGAAAGCATAAGACTGCTGCGTTGGAAATTGGTTATCATTAGCAGAGTATTATCCTTCGAAACACAATCAAAGAAAGAACAATTTCTGAATCATGTAGATAGACTAGGTTACAGATTTACAATTGGCTGAACCTATAACCTTAAACATAGGAGTTGATGATCTCGTCTGTCGACTTCTACAGATACCGAGACGTGTCTTGACCAACTTGCATATTAGCTGGTAGACACTCAAGAAATCCCAGATTTAATAGCTTTTTATTTAACAAAAGGGTACAAACAAGACCATACACATACAATATTAAAAATGAAGCACATAAATTACATTAACATCACAAAATCTAAGACTTTTTACTAGGCAAACAAATTCGACATTGTTACATAAATTGTGCAAAGTTAAACTGAAAAAACGAAAATTAGATCACGCAAGAGTTAGAAACATGAACAACAACGGTCCAAAAAGCAGCGACGTTGCCATTTTAAAGAAATTGTAATAAAAATAAGAAAAAAAATTGAAACTTAGAAGTAGATGGCAAATTCCTGCTATTAAGATTATAAACAATAACCAATAGGCCAGAAAAAATGCAATTCCCTTCGAATATACCTCAAAAAGGTACTGATTAGCATTACACCTAAACGCCAATTTGGGTTCCGGCGCAGTACTGAGAAGGATTAAACACGGCCTGGAAAGTAAAAGAATCTGCTCTGCAGTAAGTATTCTTACAGACATTCAATAAAGTGTGGTATTGATGATCTCTGTACAAAGTCAAAAAACTACTCTCACGAATACTTTAATCACATGAAGGTCATCTCATCATCAAAGATATTTATGGCCGAATTTAAATAAAGTACCTCCAGTCTATTATCAATCAAAGCAGGAATAGAAATACTGTCTTGAATACTTACGCAAATGGCATCCCATCAAGATTCCTAAGTGTAACTCGAAGTTTGGTTAGAACGATAGATGAATAAAGCCAAATCTACAAACATTCACAAACGTTCACAACTGAACACAAAAAAAATGCCCTAAAATATAACTAAATAATCAAGATTGACTTCAGAAAGAAGATGTTAAGTACCTAGGAAATCACCTCAATCGTAGAATGACACGTCGGAAGCGCACATTCAGCCAAAAACATCTAAACCTTTTCTTTCTAGAGTTTGCCAGATTATATTGGCTAATTGAAAGAAGTCAGTCAATTGTAAGATCCATTCCAAACGTATGATGGAATGGCAAGCAATTCGAATTTGAAAATACTTCAACAGCTTTAATCTAATGTTTTACGTGTAATAACAAACTAGTAGTATATAGTGCTAGTCGTTTACAAGTATATTCAAACAAGCTAGCACAAAAATTATGTATTTGAACAATAGCAGTAAATAGCAACACGGATAATCATGGCTGTTGGTGTGAAGCAATAGAGGGAAATATTCTAGAAAGGAGTATATTATATAGATCACAGAAATGATTGAAGATTAGCTGATTTATAAAAGAGAAACGTGGTAACGAAACGGAAACGAAAAAAGGGGTATATTATATAGATCACAGAAATTATTGAAGATTAGCTGATTTATAAAAGAGAAACGTGGTAACGAAACGGAAACGAAAAAGTGGTACAAGTGATTGGATATCATAAAAGAAAATATTACAAGAGTGCAAAATTGATCAATGCAAACACAATTCAGCTGAAATATGGAAAACTGTTAAGAGTATTTTAAATAAAAAAACATAAGAAGTAAAAAAGGAAATATTATTTGGAGAGGTATTAATTAGAGGGAACGAAGAGATATTTATGCATTCAATGTTTTATTTTTAGATAGGTGTAGCAAATAGTAGAAGATATAGATAATAGGGAAGATGAGTGTACTGCCGTACAAAACATTCAGGAAAAAGAATTTGTATGGCAAAGATGTACAACAATTGATATGAACAAACTTAAAGAAACCGTAAAACAATTAAAACAAATAAAAACAGTTCGACTGATGAAATAACAACAAAAATTCTAAAAGTAGTGGTAAGTGTAGTAGGAAATAGACTTTTGGATATCATAAATACCACACTTACAGATGGGTTAGTGCCTAAACAATGGAAACAATCTGTGACTGTGCCTATTGTGAAGATTACCAATACGAGAAAATGTGAGGAATTCAGGCCAATTAAAATGCTACCCCCATATGAGAAGATATTGGAAATATTAGATAAGAACAGAATTTTTGCAAAATAATGAGATCCTAAGCATACATCAAGCTGGGTTTCGTAAATCGAATTCATGCGAAACAGCCATAAATCAGTGTTAAGTAAGTGGAAAAGCGCGACAGATAATAAAAAAGTTGTTGGTGCAGTGTTTCTTGATTATAGGCGTGCCTTTGAAACCATAAACAGAAATCTATTAATATTGAAGCTTGATCGTTCGGGTGTTGGCGGGATAGTGATTCAATGGTTTAAATCCTACTTATCAGAAGTTGTGAAATATGGTTATAAGATATCCAGTGAAAGAAGTGTAAATTATGATGTGCCTCAAAGCTCGGTTTTGGGGCCAATATTATTCATATTATAATATAAATGATGTGGTAGATGTAGTTAGAAAATGTTCGATACAAATATTTGCAGATGATATTCTATTGTACTATACAGGCTTGAATACACTAGGAATAGGTAATAACTTACATGAAGATATTACAAATATCTACAATTGGTCAAATAACAATTCGTTAAAATTAAACCTTAGTAAAACCAAATGTATGATAATAAAAAGTAAATTTAGGGGAGTAGAAGAATGTGAAATTAAAATTAATAACTATAGGTTGGAGCAAGTACCAGAAATCAGGTATCAATATGTTAATTATATGTCAGAAAATTAGTATGATGAAGTCATCGATCCATAGCAGAGTTGCCTCCACTTAAACTTAAAAGCCAAGTTAAACTTAAGTAAGTTTAATCAGGAATCACAGATATGGTTGGGTCCAAAAAAGCTTCCCCGGGGGATCACCCTATAAGGGGAGTCGAAGGCCTATACCAAGCGCCACGTTGGTATAGTCCGGGTCTCTACTTTTATATAGAGTCGGACCGGACTCTGTCTGGGCGCACCAAGCCTCTATTTTGGAAGGCCGGGTGAGTAAATCCTAGATCGACCTAGGATTCAAGTACCAACCACACTTGAGGTTGAGGGATTCGGTCGGGCAAAGTTCGTACACTGGACTACCGCCACAAGTGTAAGCTGGTAGCACTTACACAGATAAGTGACGCGCTAATTGAGCGTATCTCATTTCAAAGGAGGCCTATAGGAGGCTGTGGCCATAAGCTTAACGCAGGTGGGCCACGTTAAATAAACCTTGGATTGCATGTCCACATGTGACAGAGGGTAAATAACATAGGGACCAAAAGATTTGTATGCACTATAATTTAAAGTGCTTAAATGCCGCTATGATACATATTTTTAAAAAGTGGTTGCGAATCCATGAATTGAATTCCTGGCTAACACTTCAATTTACTGAATACCAAAACAAACTTAAAAGTATGCCTTTGTCTGTGTATTATTTAAAATAATGTAACTACCCCAATTCAATTAATTACTGATGCTTGTATTTGCAGAATCTTTATTTTCAGAAATGCATCATTTCCAAACAGTGGTTTGTTACAATATAAATGGTTGTTTTCTGTGACACTACTATTAACATTCATTAATCTTTAAAAAATGTCTACATATCAAAACAATACAATATCTTGAACACCTCTCCTAGAGGCATTTTAAACTGGTCTGACTTTTCATTACAAAATTATTAAAACAGTACCTACACGTTGTTGACATATTTCCCAAGAACAATAAGTCAATAACATTATTACTACAGGAAAACATAAAGGTTAGTTTTTAAGAAAACAATGCAATTTAGTTATTAAAGGCGGTTTTAAAGAAACAAGACCTTCAATAGTTTTCAATTAACTTCAATTTTTCTAAGTTCAATCTATCAAATCTGAAAACATTGCTGAGAAGTCTTTTATGTTCACATAAAAGTAGCACTTATGTTCTTGATAAAATACGTAATTATTGTGGGTTTCGAAGCCTTCAACGAAAAGGTGACACTCTGTTTTTATTGAATTCTCAAGTCTGCCTCTTAACTTCTTACAGGTGTATAAACAAACACAAAATTAATAAATTCAATTATAAACTTCTCGTTAGGCTCAGTCAATTAAGATACAAAATGTATGGGAACAATTTAACTAATTTTTATAGATGTTTTCTTAAGATTAAATCTTAAACTTTTATATACAAGCTGCGATCACTGCAGCTGCTTTGTTTGTTGCCGTAGCAACTATGTTAAGTTTATTAGCATAAGAATTATTATACTTCATAACGTATCAAACGTGCTGCTGAAACTGAATGGAATAATTTCAATACAAACATTAAAATATATTTTCTAAACTCCTGAAAGCATATAAAATGTAAAAAAAAATATGTAAATAAAAATATACAAGCTGCTTCCTATAAAATACATTCGCTCCTTACAGTTACAGAACACACTGTATGGTGTATATCTAATATTTTTAAAAGATGTACAATGAGTAGAGACATGCATTTTAGTAAAGCATAAAACCACTATGTCAACGGAGCGAAGCAATTTAAACTGCAATCTGCAATATAACACAAGCGGGCGCTTGAAAATGATGGGTTTGGAGTAGTACTCTTGCCGCAAAAACATATAGTGACAAGGGGTCTATTTAAAATATATAACTTAAGTTAAAGAAATTGTCAGTGGCGTGGCAGGTTTTATATAACAGCTTTCGTATTTGTAAACTTTATCTCCTATCCTATAACTTGTTGTGACGGCGCTTATGAAAAATGAGTTAATCAAGGGTTTTTTAAAGCGAGGTCACCTAAAATGCACGTCTCTAAGAATAAGAAATAACCACGCCCCTGAGTATCCTTGCCGATTGTGTGGTTGAGTACACAATCCCGTGTGATCGTACCCATAAAATTATGACGAGGAATGAACCACTCTTCGTAATTTTACTCAACTACACAATCGGCAATGTACTGTAGTGTAATGAAATGTAACGTAACGCAACGCAAACGTAACGTAACGTAACGTAAGGTAATGTTATGTAACGTAACGTAACGTAATGTATAAATGTTAGTTATAATTAAAATTGCCAAACCACTGAAATAAGTGATAGTTTTAACAAATGTTTCATGTTGACAAAAGTTTTAGTGACCGTGAGTAAGGCAACCAGTGTTTTATGAATACCATAAGACGTCTTAAAACAGTAGAATTATGGCATATATGCATATCCGTTGTGGATAAAATATTTTTGGTGGGTTTGAAACAGTATATTAAGGATGCGACAGATCTGTTAGATTAGAGAGGAAACTAAATGTACTAAAAAGTAAAACTATCAACATTTTTTGTCTTTACCTGGAGAGGTTAGTTTTGCATCCTTAACGATTTGCTTTGGATATTAATATAATTTTAATTTTTTATGTTGACACATTCAAGGCTAAACAACTGCTAATTATCAACTGCCCAGTTTGCTTTTTTTCCAATTCAAACATACATTGGTAGTTCATTATACGACAATTTCTCTCTTTCTGTAATTTATTCTTATACAAAAGTTTTATTTGAAATCACATCACTCAAAGAGGGTGTCAAGATTATGGAAGTTCATAGAAAATAAGCGAAATAGCAAATAGCAGCTTGCTGCAAGTCTATCGCATTGTTTCACTATTGGTTTTATTATCATAACTAGAAACCTTCAAAAAATCGATATGCTCGAAGATCTAAATTCGTATAAAGCAGGAATAAAAGTCACCTGCCATAGCACCATGCCAAGTTGAAGTTATAAAGTTTCTGTTATAGAGAGCCTAAGTTAGGACAAAGGTGATGGTTACAAAATGTCTGTACAATATTGCATAGTTAAAATGCATTTGAACCTTGATAATCTTGTAGATCAGTTATTGATCTTTCTGGCTATTTTTCGAGGCAGATGATCTAATTTTAATTTTAATACTTTGCTTATGCTTTCATTCTGGCAAGAAGAAAACGTGTTTTAAGTCGCGTATTTTAGGTTAACACAAGCTGCTAATTTTAAAATTAGTACAGTAAAACCTTGCCTAAAAGACACCTTAGTATTGCAGACACAACTGTATTAGAGACACTTTGGACTGTCCGTACCTATTGCTATTTAAATGTATTTGACACCGCAATATTACATTTACACACAAAGTAGACGTGGTTACACACAAAATCTGTGCGCCAGCAAATGAATGTAATACAGTGTAAACAAGAAAATGCGACTTGAAAAGTTTAAAATTTCAAAATGTTGTCAAAAACCAATTTGAAATAATCCAATCGGAGATCAACTCTGTTATTAGAGACACCGTAGACCAGTCCCAAGGGTGTCTCTAATAGTGAGGCTTTACTGTATTAGAAATTTCCAAAAACCATGATGAAGGTTGAAAGATCATTTTAATACTGTGTATAAATAATGCTACTTTATTATTGTTTTCGTCCATTGTAGTACTCTGAAGATAAGACATTTTAGTCAGAATCTGCTTGTTATAAAGCTGTTCTTAATTTTAGCTAAACCTATAAAAATGGGACAATCGAAATTATCCTGATGTCATGCTAAATATAAATTGAAGTAAAAAGTAAGGTTAACAAGAGTGTCCGTGTTAATACAAATACAAATCTTATTCATTTTAATCACCCCTCACATTAATAGCTAAAGCCTATAATATAAAAACATGAATTAATATCAGAGTGGTATAAGTTATCGAAAAGGTTATTGAAGAATTGAAGGTATTTCTGAATGTGAGATAGACATTCGCCCGTTGTCACCCAGGCTTGTTATTCAAAATTAAGCGAATTTCGTCTCATTAATATTACTTTCTCATTATATCATATTTAAATGAGAAGTATTGACATTATAGACTAAATAGTGTCCTAAGGCACATTTTATACAAAATACTCACAGCAGGTCTGTCATAAGACGAAAATGTTGTTGCAGCCATACTCGCGGACACTGCATTATTAACCTCGAACCACCCACACAGACTCTATGCTAAGATTGGTAAACGAAGAATGTAAAGGATGTATTGAGATTGAGGGGAATCCTACCGAACTTGGTAAAAACACATTAATATAGATTTAGAAATGTTTCAAAATCAGGTACATCTTTGAAGTTACGAACAAATACTGTCATTTTTCTGAAGAAAAATAATCTGCTCTTTTAAACAACGGTGTTTAGTTTTTTGAAATTATAGCAAATTCTTATATTCTTTTCTCATTATATAGTTATTAAAATGAAATTTCAAGGGCCCCTTTTTGCAAAAAAGGATAACAGTTACCTATTACACCAACCAAATTCTAAATTCAAGAAATTCTTTACATGGTAATGCTGTAGCATAAAACACATAACAAAGTAATTTTCGCATAACAAGTAATCGAGTACTCATTAGGAAGGAATCCTCTTTGGCTAATTGTAAGTATAGCATTATGATTAATTTTGGAGTTGGTTTTATAAAAAATATCTAGAATTCGAACGTCAAAATTAAGAATAATTTTAATTGATACAAGTCTTGTTTTTAGTTTTCTGCATATTTAGATTTCTCGAGAATCTTAGAATTATAAACTAAAATTCGTTATGCCCGTATTAATAAACAAAATCTCAAGTCTCTCTTAGGTCAAACATACCCAAGTAGGACTTGAGTCAAAATTCGAACTCAGAATGCGTCTGTATTAATAAACAAAACTTCGTAAAAACTCGAATAAGTCAGACTTGAGTCATACTCAAGTTAATGTCAAAAAAAATTTTGCTGTCTGTTGGTTGTCATTTTGAGACTGTTTATTGTCTGCTTTTATTATAATTTAAAAATGGAAAGAAAGCCCTTCACAGAACTTGAAAAGTATATGTAGGTCAGTTTGGTGAAAGAGAATAGTGCAATTATAGAAAATAAAAAACAGATGGCAAGAATTTCCAAAAAAAGCAAGAGCCATGGGAGACAATTTGTAAGCACTATAATGTACAATCAGAAATAAAAGTGAAAAGAGACACAAAGCAATTGAAGATTAGTAGATAAGAAACCCGAAGCGCAGTCATGTCAATGGTGGATGATGCGGCATCTCATTTGGACATAGAGACTTCGTGTCCTTGGGATTCTACTGCTGCTTTTGTTAGTGAAGGTTCCTTATTTACTAATTACTTTTATTAAAATGGCCCATAATATTTCGCAATTTATTTTTCAGTAACTCTTGTACATAAAAAGTTCAAAGTCACGTATTCGGAATGTAATTAAGAGCATAATATAAATGATGGACATCTAGTAAATGAAGAACATCTAGTAAATGAAGAAGAAATTATAGAGGACATTGTAAACTCTGTATCCTCTGACATGCAGATAGAGGTAGACCAGACCACAGAGTCTAATGCGACTGCAACACCCTCGCCAAAAAAAAGTACACTGAAAGTACTTCTTGTTCGAAACGGTTGAAAGTTGTAGACGATGAAAGCAGTCTACGCATAAAAAAGATTAACCTTGCCATAGAGCAGCAGAATGAGTTGCAAAAAATTAAAATATTGCGTGAAAAAGAAGAGTTAACAACAGCAAAAGCCAATAGAAAATTAGCGGAAGCTAAACTTCTAGAATTTCAAAAACTTAACTATAATAATAATAATAATAATAATAATAATAATAATTGAAAACAGTTTATTTTACTTTTATTGTTTTGTTTTTATGTAATTTTTCAATGTTTCAATTTTCTTGTTTTTGTATAAAAATAATTAATTAAAGCGTTGAATTATAAACTGACGTCTAAATTCTAAACCTAAACCTAAAAAAAAATATTAATTAGATTGATTAAGTTTTCATTATTAACAATTACTTCTTAATGTGGGTATCAGCAAAGTTTAAGTCTTTCTTTTGCTTAATGCAGATATTGTGCAGAAGAGCACAAGCACATAACGAGTATGATTGCAACAGTCGTTTTAAGTTTACTATTAGTTCGTAGCATGCTACTTAAACAGAGAAATCGCCTTTTCCAGAGTCCGAAAACTCTTTCTACGATATTTCGTGTTCTTTTATGGGCTCTGTTACCTCTAGTTTTCCTCTGGTCGTGTCAACAGAGAAGGTCGAGCTGCGTATCCATCATCACCTCAAAGTATTCCAACTACATTGCCTTGTTCGAATCGCACCCTGGCAGAAGTTCTATCAAAAATTACACTGTCATGTATTGAACCAGGATGACGAACTACTATATCAAGTATTTCCATTCGTGGTCCTACACTAGCTTACACATTCAGTGAAAAATACCCCTTGCGATTTCGGAAACTTCTCCATTTTTCCCCCACGATTTTGAATAGGAACATACGTGCAATCTACACATTCAGCCACAGAAGGAAATCCATATGTTTCAAAGAAAGCAATTGCTGAACCTTGGCTTAAGTACAGTATATCGCCTTCCTGTAACTCGTTGAAATTACCCTGACCCGAAAAAATCTAAGGCTACGAAAACTTGATTTATAGAACTAATTGGTAAACCTCTTTGGTTAGTCACGTTGTTGTCATCTGAAACCAAAGGCAACAACACATCCAGTACGGTTCCCTTGCTCAAACGCACCTAATTTTGAATTCTGTTTCAGAGTAATATTCTAAAGCAGCGGTTCATCACCTTTTTCGTTCGCGGACCGCCAAACGACGCAGCATTCGCTTGTGAACCAGTAAGGTAAAAAATAAAGAAAACATTTCGCAAAATCAAATATCTAATCGCAATCTAAATCAAATCAATCTAAAATAAATAAATATCCATTCTATATAGTAACAAAAGTCGATTTTGGCATCTCATCCGCTTCCCGCATACCAAACCTCGAACGACTAAAACGGGAACCGACCCAAAATCGGCTAGCACCGGTAGGCTGGAGTTTTTTCCTTTTCGCCAAACGAACGTCGAGAAACGATCGCAGGGTGAGGTGCGGCGCCAAAGACCATAACCGGATTCTAGACACATAGGACGGTCCATCGTTCAAAACCAGAACAAGGTATTTCGACAGGGAGCGGAGATATAACCGAAAATGCTAGCGAGTGAGTTTCGGGAACGGCGGTCAAAAACGGGAATGGACTCAAACGACCCAGGAGGCAATCATATAATTCCTCTAGAAGGTTTTATATGTTTCCACTTAGGATGCCGATTAGACTAGAGGCGGCAATATTACTTTAGCACGATTTGCGGGCGAAAAACAAATAAAAGTTGTTCGGCTGTAACTTTTTTCTTGTGGTTTTGCACGGTAATTCAAGGGTAAACAGTTTGAGATTGCCCGTCGTTTGACTCTAAGATAGTCGTTTTGGCTGCTATAGTTTCCGAGATACCGCCTCTCGAAAACGGGTAGAGCTCCCTAAAGTGGAGATAGCACGTGCTCGATCGCTCCCAAAAACCCCATCTCACCCATGCCCCCCCCTCGGAAGTGTTGACAAAAAAGACTTTCGGTAGAAACGATTGGGGTACTGCGCTGGCAAAGATTCCGCTGTCAGATTTTCGCTCCGACCCACAGAGGTTCAAAACTAATATCTGACGGGATTTTATTAGGAAAAGTTGTTGTTGAATATTATAATAAAAAACCCCCTTTTGCAAAGCTGAGTGCACCAATAAGAAGAAGTCATAATCTCTTTTCAGAAAAAACAACATATTTGGCCGAAGGGCAGGTAGAAATCTTGTAGTTACATGGTTGTATTTGCAATACTTAGTTGTCGCTTAGTGGTTGAGACCTCGGTACAAGTGATTTCATTTTTTTTATTACAGTATTTTGTTTTTGACCCTATGGAGGAGCTAGCTTATGATATGTACTTTCATTTAATAATACATTTCACTATTTTCTAGTAAATGTTAACACTATTGCTACACGTACAAGTTTAAAAAACAAGATATAAATATCTTGTTTAAAAGTTTCACTAATAGTGTGCAATCCGAGTTGGAAAACAACAAAATTGTTGTAAAGCATCGAAGTGCCGTTCGTGGTTTTCACACATTCATTAGTTTTAGTGGGCTTTTGCATTATAATGCTTTACAACAATTTTGTTGTTTTCCAACTATTGCTACACATTAATTTTACCTCTCAAATTCAAATTTTATATTGATTTATTTAAGATTTACTAAGGATATACTTCTTTGGGCCTCGAAAGGCCGTCGTGAATTTACTTTTATAGAATTCATCAATCATCAAGGCACATAAAAACCACCCACCAACTCTTTGTCATATGTCTATTTCAGAATTAAAAGCAGGTATAGAGCAAAAAGAGCTTTTCGAAATTTGGCGCAAGGAAAGAAAGATACCGATAAGGACAATTGCTGTTTTCAATTATATTATTGTAAAATATCATTTAAAGGACTCTGATAATAACATTTCTTCGTTAGTGCAAAAAAGTTACTGAGTTTTGTAAAAATACAATAATAATAATAATTGCCACTATTCACTACGTGAGATAGGCCCCAGAAGCTATGAAGCTTGTACGGGAAGAGCCGATTATGATTAATACGCAGGCCCATCGTGTGGCCGCAGCCGACTTACAGATGGTATAGCACAAGTCCCACATTTGTGTTACAGCTAGGGAAAACTGCAGAAAACCTCAACCAGATGCCTGCCGGCATCGGAATTCGATCTCGGTCGCCTGGGTGAGGGCCTAGCACGCTAGCCGCTACACTAACAAGGCTATATAAAGTATGTAAGAAATTAAAAAAATTATTGGGTTAGTGTTATTGCGCATTAGATTACGCAGATTAGCTAAATGATAAATATTTATTTTGTAGAAATTATAGCAGGATTGAATATATTTGGTCCATCAACTGATAAGAAAGTAGGTCGCCCTGCTAAACCACTTGAACAGAGTTTAGAAAAATTGAGAAAAAGAGACTGTTTAACTCTTTCCTTGCTTGTACAAGTACAAGAGAAATTGTACTTGCTGCACAAATGAGTCTTCAACAGTCTGGCAAGGAAGATACAGCTAAAATTGTAGAGCAAGTAAATAATATTTTCACCAACAAAAACATATTTTCGTTTTTTCTGTTTTCTAAGAAAATGTATTGAATAAATATTCATCTATCTAAAAGTACAATTCTAATCATCCAGATCCTGACAAGATTCTATACTACAAAATACTACTCGAATAATTTAGTCCCGCTAGATCAGTCGTGGGAATGATTGTGCGACCTACCGTAAGACGGAGGCAGTTTTTTGCCGCCTCCGCCTAAACAGCTTACCGGAGATGGTCGAGACTGAAAATCTGAAACGGGAACTACCCAACGCATCAGCACACAAAAAAACGGTTCGGATCGAAGCAAGTTGTGCGGCCCCTCGAAACGCGAAATTTTGATTGTTCGCGTTAATCGGAGACGCAAGACAAAACTTCTTTCAGTTCCGGTATGCCTAGACCCATGTGCCCCAAACTCACTTAAAAATCCTAAAATAGGAGATCCTCCTTATTACTTATTACTGGATATTACACCACCACATAGGTACGGAGCCGGCGCGATATACATCACGCGTGTATGTATATAGCGCCGGCTCCGTATAAAAGTCAGAGATTACTCTTGGTCAACTCCGATAATAGTAATTTACGTTATAAGTCCTGGAAATGGAATTTTACAGTCGAGTAAGATGTTACGGACAAGGCGACGAAGGAGCCGAGTCCGGAACATCGAAACGAGACTGTAAGACCATTTCCAGGACGTATGACGTAATGCGTTTTATTTCATACTGCAATTATTGGAATATTGGTTTAATTAAAAAAAAAATTATATAAAATAAATTTCCGAATGCAAAATATGGACATCTAAAAAGAACGAGTTTCCATGGTTACTGATTACGTACTAAAACGTTGTCCAGGTGATTGATTGTATTTGCGTCCGGTAAAATTTTTTACAGTCACAAGTCCTGTAAAAATTTTTACAAGCATACTAGACCGTAAAATCGCATGTTCTGGACTAAAAAGTTTGACGTAAAACTGACAAATGTGACACAGTATGAAATAAACTATTTGACCCTACGTTAGATCCAAGAGAACATGAATTAAAGTCTTTCAGTAAAATTTTGAAAATAGTGTTATTTCTCTGCGAACCGGTAAAAATTTCTGACGAACCGGCAGAACGGTTGGGAAACGCTGTTCTAGAGGACTGGGTTGGCCACGAATATAACATTTTGGTAAACGATTAAACATTTCCTTGTTTACAATACGAAAAAATTCAAAAAAATCTTCCATTTTTTTACTTTCAATTCCCCGATTTATAATAATTATTCAAACGACACTCTTTAACGTGTCTTTCAATTTCATAAGTTGATCTTAAGGCAGGTATCAGGCTATTTGGAGCTTGAGTAAGGCTTGAGTCAAAATTTTCTTGAGAAAGGTTTATTAAACAAAAAACACAATCTTAAGTTACTCTTTTTGCCTTAAGTACGATTTATTAATACGGGCATAAGTGGATTGGGTTTTTGGGTATGGTATTGGTTAGGTTCTATGGGAATATTTAATGGTTTAATGTATTAGAAAGGGATAGGATGCCTAAATATACAAACATTGGAACACGAGTGATCTATTTATTTGGTTGTCTTCAATTATGTACTTATTATTGATATATTATACTCATGGTCAACTTAACCACACTTTTAGTTCTAAATTAATTAAAATTCCATTTTATTAGAACTTTTAACTTTTTTATAAATAAAGGTATAATAAGGAATAATGTTTTTCTGCATTTCACCTTACAATCATATTACAATCATTACTTACGCTATCATCATAAAAGTATAACTAAATTATCTAACTTAATATACCTACTTACAGCTTATTTATAGCTTACTTAGTAAAATTAGATTTGTTTAAGGCAAGAAACAAAGAAAATTCTAATTCTACTAACCTTCGTCTATACGTCTAGATGCCTCCTCCAAATCAGCTCGAGCGTCTTTTAGGATGGCGTACATTAAAGGCATCATTTCCCAAGGATACTTAAACCGTTCGAGTAGTTTCTGGCAATCCTCCAATAGATCCGTACTTTGTCCTGAAATAAAAAAAATCGATTTTAAAAACACATAAAACAAAATGCATTATAGATTTCTATAAATCCTTTAAATTGATTATTAATTCAGTTAATAAGTATAACCTATAACATTAAAAAGGGAATTAATTACAAAACCACAAGTATACATTTATTACTTCCGGTAAGAATTTACAAGATCAACAAAGCCGACTTCTAACATATTATTCCAATATCAGTTTTACTCTATTAGTTATATTATTGATTAAAGGTTGAATTATCCTATAAAATATTAGTATGTAACACCTACTCGGTCATATGCCAATTGTTTGCATTCTAATCGATTTCTTAATAAACAAGTAGGTATACAATTGTCCTGATTTTCATTGCACCTTATCAATCATTGTGACTACTTCGAACTTGTGTACACGTAGGTAATTATACAAATTACTGACTCTCATTAATTCAAATTCAATTACACCTCTTCGTTAATCAAAGTTATAATATAATTCTGAAATTGAAAAATGGTAAAACGTTACGTTCGTAGTTTTGATATCGTACATTCATCGCCATAAAATAAGGCCCCCCTGGAGTGATATTTTTTACCTACCAACAAGTTTCTATAGTTTTATCCAATAGAGAGAAGGGAGCGTTCTAGGCCCCACCTTTTTCTGGTATCTTCGGTCTGCTGGTTGAAATAATTACATATACTCAACCATAACTGTAAAATTCTTCTTCCTCGCCATAAATTCCAACTAATAAGAAACACAGATAAAGTTTTACTTTCTTATATTATTTTTTTTTTGATTACTTTTTCTGTAGTATATAATTATACATGAAGTTAGCATTGTAGTAATTATAAAAGAAGGAAAAATTATGGAATTGAAAACAGCATAAGTTTCTTTTAAGTATAAAGATGCCGTTCTGTTTACAAAGTGTAACAGAATTTTTCTTTTTTGACGTCCATTAATTATTAAAATTAACTTATAAAACGGTTACATACTCGCCATTCCGTTCTATTTATTTTAATATAAAACAAAAGGAATTTGAATTATGATTAATCAGTCGAAGCCTAATAGGAAAGTAAGTACTTCTAATAAGTAAGTAAATGTAAGTGAAACGAAACAATAAAGACATTTATAGAAGATCTTTGTTACAAAGTTTATATTTTAGTCCCCAGGAACCGAGCTCTGTTCGAAGCAGCTCACCCTGTATACAAGGTACCCCTTATGAATTGTACATCGTCGAGCTCCTCTCACCACTATCTTTCCATTGGTACCATTCGTAACGGTTTGAAAGTTACATATACAAACATATCTGCATAATTAACAAACAATGCTAAAATTTAAAAGTTCTATTAAAGACCTATTAGCCCATTCAAGTTTTCAGAAGCGACATAAAAATTCATAAAACCGAAATGAATATAACCAAAGTAAACACAAAAGATAACTTGCCACAAGTAAAGCAATCAAGACACATCTGAATACAGTTTTGATTTGCAGCTATGACAGATCTTCTGATCTGTACCTTTTAATGATGCTCCGTATGTATTTACATGTGATCCGTCAAACGTTTGAACCCCACACAGGAAAAAATCAGCCCCGTGAGCAATTTTTAGAGTACTGGGTAAAGAATTTAAAATTAGAGTTTAGAGTAAAAAAACCTTTTTTCACTCTATTTTTATAACAAAGATAATTCTTCACTACTGAAATCTATTTTCTCTCTATATTATTAATTAACTCTATATAGATGAGAAAAAAAGCCGTTAAAAAGTGATTTAAATTATTAAAATTTTTTATTAGTGTTCATGTTACCCTAGTCAGAGTAAATAAAACGAATTGGCACCAATATACACTTGACAGTGTATTTAACAAGAGACATGCATTTAACGTGTGTTCGATAACGACAAAAAATGGCGACAATCAGCTGTCCGCTGTATTTGACTTCGACTAGTTATAACTTTTGAAACTTCGCAATTTCAAAAGTTACTAAAATTTGTTGGAATTTTTACAAACTTTTAAATAACTTAATGTAGCTGTATAATTTAAGACGTAATGAACAACTAGCAAAATTTAGAGATCAAAATTATATTGACTAGACCAAAAAACAGGTATCGGTACATAAATAGTAGTACCAACAGTAAGTTTAGATTTGTAAAATTTAAAAATTCCCGCTAATTTTAGTAACTTTTCAAGTTGCAAAATTTTAACAGCTATAACTAGAGCCTTGTTAGTGCAAATATATTGGCCGGCTTTTTGCTGCGTGTGAATGTAAAACGCAGTCTGTTTTAAGATTTAATAGTTAATGTAAGGTAACTTAAAAAACAATTTTACATTTTAAACATTTTACAAATATGTACATGTATTATTTTATAATTTTAGTAATTAGTGTTACTTATGATGAGTAAGATGGGAGCACTTGGAAACTTGGAAACTTATAAGACGTTGAGTTGTACTTTTTTCAAAAATTCATATTCAGTGTTCTATTTCCAAAACAATAAACATAGATTTTAAGAAATTATGTAAATAAAAGCAATCATTATAATTATATCTAATTCGCAGAACAAAAGAATAATTACATCGTAATTGTAGGGGAAGGGCAAGGGAATCTAATAGAAATTTCACAAGGGTTGGCATAAAGCACGGGCAGTAGTTCACTCTAGATACAATTAACAACCATACCATGGACCAAGAAAAGCAATTTCGAAGTAAAGGTTCTGGGGTATCCTTCAACCAAAATAATAGTGTGCCAATTGGACTTGATATGTATTTTTCAATACGTTCTTATGTTTTAATTGCATACAAATATACTTTTTATGTATATTTGTATACATAACTTTCACTACACTACTTTCGCTCTAAATTTTAATCTATATAGAAAACAAATTATACAAAAGGTTTATAACGATCCACTCTAAATAGGCAATAATAAATAGGCTCTAAGTAGAGTAAAATATTCCAAACTCAAGAGTAAAATTTTACTCGGAAACGATTAGAGGTTTGACTGTTTTAATGTAAAATGGTTACCATAAATGATTAAAGATATAATTGTTTTACAGTATAATAAATTTATACTAACATTGTATTGAAGTTAACTATATTGTCTACACCAGTGGTTCCCAAACTTCATCCTATGGCGCCCCCTTTTTGATATCATGAAATGCTCACGCCCCCCCCTGATAATTAAGACAAACTTGACTGCAATAACATTTATTTATTTATTTAACAAAAAAAATCAAAATACAAAATCATTAATGTGAATTTGGTGGTGCTGAATTTTTTTAACGAGATGTGAAATTATCGGTGTTATCTTTGAAAGTGAGCAGCGTAGGTCGCTAGCAACATCCCCAACAGAAATCCCTTTCTCGCACAAGTACACTGTAAAAAATGAGGTAAAATTACCTTGGGAAAGAGGTAACTTTTCGCTATTATTTGCGGTATTTTTACCCTAAAATTAAAATTACCTATACATTTAGTAGTTTTACTATTTGTGGTAAAATGCCCTGTAATTATGTAAAATTATACAAATATAAGTAATTCTACTACATTGAACTGGTTAAAATCACTATCCATAATATAAATTTACATAACTCAGACAGTTTTTTTCTTACAAATGTATAATTGCTCAATAACTTAATTCATTTTTAGTGTAATATTAAAGATAAGATGAACTTGAACATGAATAGTGTAATTTTACCCTTAATATGTTTTTAACCGTTGAGATGCTATTTCGCTGATCGCACTTGTTTGTGACCTTCGTTTCGTGAAAGAATTCAGGACTCCATTATGAACAGTCCAAATAGGCTTTTTGGGGAATGGTCGGAATGGTGTGTACCATTCTTTTATGATTTCGGCGAGGCGTACTCTATCGATACCGAACGAAGTGTTCATTGCTCATTAATATTTTGTTTTTCGTTGTAGTGTAGTGCGGATTTATTAAAGGCAAATATTTACACGTATGACCGAAGATGGGAAGAATTTTATTTTATAGTAGAAGTTAAAAAATAATAATCGGTAAGTACCTATATGTTAAAATTACAAATTTAAACCAATAAAATAAAAATATTTAATTTAATGTTTTTCTAGGATGAATCAAAAATTGAAGAATTCGAAATAAACTAGCATAACTGTAATTGAGAAAGGTACTCGTTTATAATTGTTTATATAATTTATAATTTTTTAATTTTCTAGGTGGAATCGAAACTTTATCTGAATGTCTTTGAGAGACCAAATATTTCCGAAAGCCCCTGAAAAGAAGTTCTGTTAATGTCTTATATTTTATATAAGTACATACGTTCAATAAAAATTACTTTGATTTTATTTTGTTTCATACAATTCCCAGAGGAACGATTGAATTTGCAAGTACTTTCGCAAGTCATCGTTACATTCAAGAAGTATTTTCACATTTGTATTTTAACCCTGAAAAGTACTATTGCCATGAAATATTAACTTTGTCATGTAACTTTACACAGGTGTTTTAATGTTAAAATGTAAAATTACATTGAGATTGTAATTTCAATCTGTAAATTTACTTAAAAAGGAAACATTACAATGCAAACTTAACCTAATGTTGAAATTTTTCACTTCCTATGAAAATTACACTTTGAAGTAAATTTACCCAAAAAAAAAGAGGTAACATAGTTGCCTCCATTTTTTAGGGTATAATTCACCGGTAATTTTTTAGAGTGTAGGTCGCCGAGAAAGGTATATAAAACTTCAATGCCATTTCCGAGATTATAGAATAACATTTTATCCAAAAACACTAATTTTCAAATTCACCTTTCGCTGATAAATCGTGTTTCCAGTCAATTGTTTGTTCATATGTTCATGCATGTGTTCTGGAAGGGCGTTTATATCAAAACTGAATAGATTACGTGCAAAATTATGCCTTCATTGTCGTATAAATTGGGAAGATAATGTCCGTCAGATTTGCAGGTCAAAACTACCTGGACTGCGAACAGGGGAAGCGAGCAGGTGTTTTGCTTTGTTTTGATAATGGCCTAGATACCATGCGCGAGCGCGACAATTCCTAAATTCAAAGTGTTGTATTATTTGTAATCAAGGAATAACTTTTTCAAATTTATATAATGTCTGCGCTCTCACGCCCCCTTAACGTTACTTCAAGCACCCCAGTTTGGAAATCACTTGGGTCTACACGAAGGTACGGATTAGATATTTTACTCTAAATATATTGGACCTAAACACACACTCTTCAGGGTGGTCTAGTGTTCGGATTTTACACTAAGTTTTTTACTGTGTACTGGTAAAAATATAGATCAGTTCTGTTAAATTCTCCAAAAGCACTCAAAAACTTTAGTCATTAAAACTGAACCTAATGTCATGAACCTAGTTAGTTACATTATGCAAATAATTTGTATATCGCTATACCCAGTTGACCATAATAAAATGGCGCCCTAATTACATTAAGATATCTCACCAGAGACCCCAACCACATCTTTTCTCAGGGACTCACATACAAAGGAGTTGTAACGGCTACGAGCATCACGTTGTTCAGATGAAAAGAACTCCCAAAGTATATTACAAACAGACTGGTTTGTTACAATCGTTGGTAATTATCCCACAGGAGCCGCTAGTAATAGCCGGGTCCAAGCTAGCTCTTTGTGCGGGTGTGAGTCTAACAGAGTAAAACAATCTTCTGTGATAAACAGATAATGATAAAACATCTAAACTTAAGCAACCTATAATTAATTAAATCTCCAAATTGCAGATCAGTGAATTTAATAGATTTTTAAATTATTGTCTAATTGCTAAATGTTGTATGTGTTTTTAAATTGAGTTATAGGACTAAATTAAATTATTTAAATCAATTAATAATTAATCAAACAGCTTGGCAACCTGTTTAATAAGGAACAAAAAAAAATAGACTCAAGATGAGAGCGATCGACGTTATGCTAAACTGACAGCGAATAGTTAATTGTAAAATAATAGTGAGGAGCAGAAGAGTCGTAGAAAGGCTTGCCCAAATTGTCTTGAATTAAACCCTCTTAGTACAATATCAGTTAAATTTAGTATAAATCTATAAGCTAACTTGCGGTTCTTCCTAACAGAAATCCCACAAAAGAAATGGAATAAGCTAGAGTTCCTGAAAACAAACTTTCAACGTTGTTTTTTAGAATTAGGACACAGATGTCGAAATCTATCTCTTTCTAGGCCAAAACTAAGCTGTCTATAACAGAGATACCTTTTTCTTTTTTCTAGTGACAAAATAAAGTAGCTATCAGTTGTACAGTTTGAGTTTATCTTTTGCACATTATTATTTAATTATTATTAACAGAGAACGTTTAAAACTATTATTAAAAATAAGTAGATCAATTGCAACATACGTTTTGCATTTTTTTTATTCGAATAGCCTTCCCAAAGCCTTTCAAAAAACATTTATCGAATTTGGAAAAGCCAATTGAAACAAAGGTATTGGATATCGATGCCAAGTGGCTGTAAGGGTTCTGAAGATTCCTCAGCCGATATAAATTCTTCAATTATCAAATGAAAATTTAATCAGTTACTCCACAAATTGGTATATTGTGTTCAAATTTCTTGACCATGGGGAGCAAGAAAACAAAAGTGTTTTACTGATTTAATGTTCTATTTATAGTAAAATAGCTGACGTTTCGCATAGATTTGCTCATGCCTCATCAGAGCTAAAAACAAAATAAACAAACGGATGTATATTACACAGCTCAAATTCTTTCACAGATATACTGTTACTCGTTAATGTACATCATGCTATGGTGGTTAGGTGAACAATTATATTTTTCAATATCTGAAGCTAATTTAATAATAATCACAAAAAATGGAAGAAGAAAGTATACGGCAGTCGGCAATACCTTTAGAAGTTTCACAATCTAGATTTGTTGCACAACACCAAGGATACCCTTGGAAATTACCTTTATCCACATCAACTGGTGATAATAAACTAAAAAAAGTAGGAAAACTAATATTTGCAACATTTAGACATTTCAACACTTTTGACTTTTTATAATTTTCCATTCTAGTTTTTTAATTACAAACTTTTTGTGCTCCTCAGAAGATGGCTAATATTAATTAATTTACGTTTTTTCTAATAATTTAGAAATAAATTGGTGGAAGAGACTGGGAGAATTTTATTTATCAATTAAAGGAAAATTTCTTCATTTTCAGATGGGTTTAAATTTGAAAAACAAAACAATTGGCTTAAATATTAATACTTCATTTTAAAAAATTGTTTTATTATTCCTCTAAGTTGAACTTCTTTCTTCGAACTGCATATACCCACTTGGAAGGTTTAAGTAGAAGGTGGTATTTCTACTTAAACAAATCTAGACAATTAAGGACACTTTTGAATCAATTTTCAACATTCCTTTAGACGGGATATGAAAACTCTCCCTGGTTAAGAAGTCTATATTTTGCTTGGTACGCAGCATGTGCTAAAACTTTGGTTCCTTCCCACGGTAGTATGACCTCCCAGTAGCAAGTGCCGCTACTGATAGATTATTTCTATTACTTAGCGGCATTACAGTAATTACTTGTTTTATGATTTCAATAATTATATGAGTAATTTATTTTGTTCCTAATTGAAATAAAACCGGCAAATTTGAAGAAATTATATCAAAAATATTTCCAAGTTCGGGCCTGATATATCTAAGCAACCCAACAATCACCTGTAAGCGCAGTTGATTTTCTAACTACCTATACGAGTCTCATTTAATTTGTCTTTAAGTTTACCTCTTGCAGAATTTCAAAGTATTTTGGAATCGGCAAAACTAAATACATAGCTAATTTTCACTCATCGAGTTCTTCGAATGACGAAAGAACCGAAATAAAAATTACCAAATATTGCACAGTTAAACTAAGATTATTCCATTTAACGAAAGCAATGGACCAAAATTGCAATACTGCACCATAACTTGATTTTCAATTAGCACAAAAAACGATTAGTTCGTAATGAATTCGTTTCTTATCAGCAAAATTTTAATGCCGGATGGAAATATATGTACTTTCGGATGTCTTCTCAATAGCCCGAATTTACCCAATAAATTAAACGATAACAAGTACTCCAAATACTTACGGTAACGATACATGATTTCGCTGTATCCCACACTTAGCCTCTAAAGCTAAAACCGTTTTTTTAGTTACTTAGGGCCGGTCTTTCCATCTATCATTAAAGTTGTTTATAGTTAAAGATAACTTTATTTTAATGTCAAGATTAATCTGGCCGGTAAGCAAATCTGTCTTTTCAACTAAATTAAAGTGTGCATTAACAACTGAGAGGATAAATCTACAGAATGGAAGTTGGCAGTATTGTAATAAAAGAGATAGCCTGAGTTCTTGTGTGTGCTAGAGGAAGATAAATGAAAATGAATCTGGGTGATGTTTGTAAACAACAATATAACCTCACTTTTGTGAAGTTTTAGTTGAACAATAATCTTCTTTTAAAATAAAATAAGCAGTGCAACATTTACAGATAATATCCTGTATGAACAGTGGTAATTACTTGAAAACAATTTCCGTGCATTAATTTGATACTTGAAGATAGTTATATCAAATTATATTCGACTGCTATTTAATTAAGTTCTAGTGAAAATGTTGAAGCATATGCTATCACAAATGTTTTCAATTTCCAACTTTATTACTAATCACTAGAACCACAACGACGTGTCAGTTTCCTTATTTGCTCTAATAGCCGCATTCGGACTTCAGTTCTGTTTACTCGAAGAGCTCGGTTTCTATGATGTCCATTGTTGTAAATAATTGTAACTGCAGCAATAGAGCTTTTAGATCAAAAAGAGTTAAAATACCGATCCCAGCAAGTAGAGCCTGCACACTGTTTTTTGACAAACGAAATCTGTTCATAAATTCTTGTTCATCCCAAACATTTATGTTAGCATTATCTTTGCAGTTGATTAATGAATAATTATATTAGATCATTATCTAATATTAAATCGATGTCCTCTGCCACATCCATAATTTTTTATTATTGATAATATTTGCAAATTGAGATTATATAGAAAGGGGCACAAAAGCATCTGGTCATTAAACTTCTCTTTAAATGGTTAAAGGGCAGCTCAGGTTGGCATTAAGTTATCGCTCAGATAATCCAACTTATCTACAGGATATAATTTAATTTGAGGTGAAAAGACACATTTTCAAGTTATAGGGAAGATAAATTTATTGGCCAGTTTATTGAGAGGTGGAAAGACCGGCCCTTAGTCTACCTCCACATTGATATAAATGGAAAATGTATATGAAGGTTTTCGAAACAATATAAAAGACGGTAGGTAAAGAAAAAAGATTCATTCAGTTGCTACAATGAGTTTGTAGACATTAGGGAACACGAAAGTTAAAGCATATGATATTAATTTATTGTTACACTAAAATTAGTAAAATTATTGAAAAATCTTAACGGGAGTAAATTTACCCCCATTAACGTAGAAAATTTACCCTTATAAGTTTTAAGTCCGCTAATGCAATGAATAAAATATATTTGCAATACTTTATAGTTCTAATTTATAAAAAATAATTGCAAATTTATTTCGTTAAATGAGATTAATTTCTTGTATAAAAGAAATGGGGAGAGTGATCAAGTGAGTGAGAGTAAGAGAAAAATGTTTACAGGGTCTGAGCAACTTGACTGTCCCGAAGAGATAGTTGAGTAAAAATTTCTCAAACTGATCACCCCAATTCGTTTGAAAAATGTTTACAAACGTTAATACATTTTTTCAATAGTATTCAACATGCTCAACATTAATTCAGATGCATTTTGCAAAAATATTTTTTTTTGTAAATAATATTCGTTTTTAAAGTTTATGGTCAGTTTTTTGAAAAAAATATGATACAGACGTTCTAATGAACAAAATTTTCTCATATTTTTAAGAAACGAAAGAAGTATTTGTGTTTTTTCTTTAGTCGAAATAAGACCCAGAACATAGTTTTACTTGAATTTGTTATAAACAAACTTATAAATAATTGACTAAAATCCAACTTTTCAAATCAGGAAAAATCACTACAAATGTGTTTAATGATGATTGAAATAACGATGAAATGAGAAAATTTTGTTCACTAGAACGTCTGTAGCATATTTTTTTCAAAAAACTGACCATAAACTAATAACGAATATTATTTACAAAAAGATATTTTCGCAAAATGCACCTGGATTAATGTTGAGCATGTTGAATACTATTGAAAAAATGTATTAACTTTTATAAACATTTTTCAAACGAATTGGGGTGATCCGTTTGAGAAATTTTGACTCAGTTATAACTCTCCAATATAGAGCACCCACCGAGGTCTCCCGATGAAGTTCCTTACCCCTAGTCCAACATACGGACTTCCACTGCCTGATTGAGACCAACCACAAGTGTGAGCTAGACTTGGATTCCTAGGCTTTGTTAAGATTATCTAGAATTTGCTTACCTTGGGCCACTAAATTGTAGGCTAGGTGAGCATTCCGCAGTATTTCCGTTCGAGCGATCAAGTCGTGTACAGTTAATCCATAGCTTTGGCTACACCTGATGACACAATAGGCCCATGAACAAGGGCCGCTGACGGTATAAACCTTACTAGCCTCCCGTATTTAAGATCCAGCCTTATTCTGGGTTCGTCCCCAAAATAAGAAATTCTAGCCCTAAGACCAATCCAGGCATAATAAGGGACATCATCGCTAAACAAACATAACTACCAGCAAAATCTGCGGCAGAGAAAGTTTCAGCTAGTAAAATCAATGAAACCTGAAAACACCGATTAAGGTCGATGTTAGGTACCTCCGCTAATCTTTTAACTCTTTCTTAGACATCTAATCTTCTAATGATTAAAGTCTTTGAAACCAAAAATATGAAAACGCTTTACCTGCCATTGTAGTATTTAAAAGAAAGCGAAATTATGAAACGTGTAAACTACTAATTGCCAACTTGAAGACACAAACGAAGTGAATGGTAATGATGGCTGGTGTTTGTGTAAAGGTGGCTAATGAGGCTGTAGTGATCGTACTGAACACAGCAACTGAAGATAATCTAGATTATCCATTGCGAACGTTTTCAGCAATTTCACCAAAACACTGTGATATCCATAATTTTAAAAATAATACTTTCTGTATTAACTACATAATTTCTTATATCATCTACTTAGGATTAAAAAACGAAACTGACTCTTGAAACACATAGTTTTGGTGCTGATAGCTCATAGGATTTTATTTTCCATTTCATTTAATTTAACACCCCACATTATTTGGAAAAAGTAAGATTATTTGAATCTACATTGAGTCATTCCCATTGAGAGTAGGATGGTTTTGTGTGGATAAATTGCAAATCAAGCAATTAATTTAATTAGTTAAGATTCACGTTGAATTAATATTTTTGGTTCAATTAAGCCTTGACCTGCCTCCGTTTTGATGTTAAAACCTGTTGCTTGTTTCACGCTAAAAATGTAGATACATACGGCACTTCCATATCCTATGTTAAGTAATTACTTGATAACATTTAATTTATTCTAATTCTACACTTATCTATTTTAAACTGCTAATGGCTTACTCCTGATACTGAAAAAAATTACTGGCAAATACAATGTCCTTTGTTGCATGAGCAACTTCTATTTTTTGCATGAGCAACTTCTATTTTTTGCAAACTTCATTGTATGATTTTGGTTGTATTTTATATACTATTCCTACACTTTATAACAAATTAATTAAGTTGTAGGTTGTTGCTATTAAAATCTACCTGTTTGGCAAGAAGACTTATTACTTGTAAGTAGTCCAAAGTTGTTAAATTTGATCTAAAGTCCAGTTTGGTCGGAGGGCGGTTTTCATTAAAACATCGTTTATTGTGTCATTTTTTTATTACGTCACTTTATTTGTTGCAAATAAAATATATGATCTTGGCATTTTCTTTCTAATTATGTATTTGGAATTACTAGGATGCATCTTGATCATTGGTTAACTATGGTTTCGGGCACTACATATTTCATTTGCCTGTACTAATCGGCAAAGCCTAAATTTTACCATCTGTATCATACCATTTATTATACCATTTATCATTTAACTGTTCATGCAATTTTGATTTATTAAGTCTCAGATTTGGCCTACAGTTGTTAATTCAGTAGAAGAATCATAATCATACCCTTGTACCAATTTATTTTAAAAGTTCTTTATTAAGCCCGCTTAAATTTACACTGAGCTTCTCATCTAGCGTTTTATGAAAGCCGCGAATTAATATTAATAATAACGACGTATTGGTAACGCCAACTGGGGGTCTAGGTTCATTTCTAGACCCGTTCTTTATGTTAAACCAGTTTTGCTAAAGTATGACTACATCCAATGATACAAAGGTTGTATTAGTGGGAAGAACTCGACTAAAATACACTTGAATATATAGCTCAACAGGAGAGTGAAGCAACTGTTTAGCGATTCTTTATTATAATTACTTTATTGTACTTTTATCTCAGTAAAATCTATCTTTGAAGTTTTTGAACTAATTGTTAGACTAATTTCTTAGTTGGATTCGCAACTTCTAAATGGGATATTTTAATTTCTTTCAGTTTTAGCCATTACCATTGCAGTTATTATTTACTCAATCTCTTATCATCAAACTGTGTTGAAATCTGGAAAGAATCTTACTTATACATATCTGTATTTAAAAGTGGTGACCGTACACTTGCAAAAACTTGTAGAGCCGGTAGTATTTCATCTGCTATTCCAAAGGTATTCGATGCCATTATCTCAAATAAGCTGTTTGCTTCCGTTCAAAGAATTATTACTGATCAACAGCAAGGGTTTTGTAGTAATAGATCTACAACCACTGATTTATTTCTGTTTAATTGTTATGTGTTAAAAAATATAGAATTTGGACATGATGTTGATTGCATTTACACAGATTTCAGTAAAGCCTTCGATAGGATCAAGATTCTATATACAAGTTAAGTAAAATTGGTATTAGAGATCCATTATTATCATTGCTACAACCTTACCTAACTGACTGAAAGTAAGTTCATGTTAATAACAGTAAATCGAAATGGATCAAGGTAAATTTTGGTGTTCCCCAGGGATCACACTTGGGTCCTATTCCTTTTTTGTTGTATGTAAACGATGTAAAACATGTATTTACACATTGTAACTTTCTGCTTTATGCCGACGATTTAAAAACTTTCAAGTGTAATAAAAAATAACTTTTCCGATTGTCTGATGCAATCTGAACTTAATTTACTTAGATTGGTATACACATAATGATATATACAACTTAATATAGCAAAATGTAATCTATTCGATTCGATAGAAGGAATAGTGGAGGTATTTACCATTATTATGTGGATAAACGCTTAAGTAGAAAATGTCCATTACATTAAAGACCTAGGTGTTATTGTTGATAACTAATTGCTATATTCTTTACATATAAATGATCTTATAAACAGAGCTAACAAAGTGCTACGATTTGTGTTAAGGCAATATGATGAATTCTATGACTTACGAGTTTTAATAATTCTCTTTTGTTCACTTGTTGAATCATTTTGTTGAAATACTCTTCAATACTCTTATATTCACAAATTCGAGAATATACAGAAAATATTTATAAAACGTATATATTTTAAGTTTAATGCACTTTATAATAGAGAAGATTATGTCAATTTATTAAGTACTTTGGTTTGAGTTCTCTGCAAGTTAGGCGTATGTTTCATGATTTATACTTTCTTCTTAAAGTTGTTAACGGCCTAATTGAGTGTCCTGATGTTGTTAATATGTTTTCTTTTCACACTTCTGGTTATTACCACAAAGAACTCCTTCCTTTTGCATATTGATTTATCACCGTACGTCTTATGGTTACAATTCACCTATGTATTTCAAGAATTTCGAGATATGCTTATGAGTACAAGGAATTGGACTTTTATGGTATATCGACAAATTGTTTCAGGAATAGTTTGCGCCAAACATTACCCATGTAACACGTTACACATGTAATTACTACTATTATTGTTCACTTTGTTTTAAAACTCCGATTTGCACCGAGACCTCAACATCCCAATGGCCAAGGAAGAGACCAAAAGGTCTGCTGACAAACACGAAACCAGGTTTCAACTACACGAAAACGCAGAAGCTCTTCATCTATTGGACAATCAGCATATTGTTCGAAGACTGAAGAGGACCAAACCATTCGAGCTTGTGTAGTGCAGTATAAAGCAGAGCATAGTGCGAGTTTAACAGTGGCTAAAAATACTAATGGACACCGTCGAATGAACTCTAGTTTAAGTACTTAGTTTAGTTTTAAGAGTGTCAGAAAAAAACTAATGGTTAGTCTTATAGACCAGTTTTAATAGACAGACACCATAGATACTGTTGATACTCTACATTTACTTATAATCTAGGTATCTAGACTTTCCCCCACATCTATTCTTTCTATTAGAGAATCAAATGCCTCGGTTCTCTTCTCTTGTTTATTCATAGATTTGATGTTGAATTTTTAGTGATGCTGGTGATGGTTGTTCATTGAAAGATTCGGTAAGTTTTTGATCGTAGCGTAGACTTAAATACTTATACCAAGAAATAATCTAATAAAACTTTCACATCTTGCACAATATTCAGGCATCCGTGTGGAAGAGGAAGCTATGATCCAGGATGCCAGAGGATAAAAAATATCCTTGATCTTAAAATGAAGGTCTATGGCCAAATCATATTGACCTTGCTATTAATATTGAACTGAGGTCAAAGACATTAGCCGATATAATATTTTTAAAAGTATTTAATTAAAAGCTCAAAAATAAAAGTATTACACATAAATAACAGTTATATCAAAGTATTAAGCGAGCCTACATGGCTATAAAAAAATTAAAGTTTTATTACTTGAATTATACTTAACAATGACTCTTATTTGGGCGACCTTCTTGAGTTGGTACGTTATCCGCTGATTGCATGTTTCCATTGTTTCTGCTGTTATACAGTCTTCAATTGTCGCGTCCGCTAATTGTGTTTCCATTGTTTTTCCTGCTATATAGTCTTAAAACGTCATATCAAAAATCCTTCAGTGAGATACATATATCCGGCCTTTTACACTAAGGGTTGGACATACATATACATAGAAATAGGTTTGTCTAGGCGATGAACTAACTTTCTCTTTTGCATACATTCATATATTAATCATAAGAAATATTCTTTAATACAATAAACGTCTGATAAGGTTATGAACTATGTGCACTTTATAGTCCAGAGTTATAACGTTCTAAAAAGGTTTTGCAGCATTCATGATCAGAAGTTCACTGCCATAGCGTATATCAAAACAAATCTGATAGGGCACGTTTTTCTACCAGATTACATTTAGATTTACACATAGATGGCGCCTTTAGTTTCGTACTATCGTTCAGTAATAAATGAAATTGTTTGCGACACTGCTTTAATGGTTACCACAGCTTGATCATAGGCAATCAGCCCAAGCAAGTCAACTAACTACCCACGCACCAGGAACCAAATGAGTTAATCTAATACTAACTGATGAAACAAAGATACTATTCATACAATTTTGATACAAAGCCTTGTACTGTAGTGTTTAGAAACTATATGTGCTTACCTTTGTCAAATACCGTATCATTTTACTAAATTATGTTACAGACTTAAGTTTACTAAGTGATCCGCTGAGATATTTACCAAATTTCTTTAATTTTTAAACAGACATTACCCACTCAGGTGCATTTTGAAACTATATTTTCACACAATATGCGGGAGTCGGGATTTATCTGAAACTATTTGAAAAACTACTTAGTACAGGCAGTGAGGGGTGAGGGTGGTAGCAGTTTTCTGAAGTAGCGCCCCTATAAGTAATTAAAGCTGACATCTAGAACCTAAGGCATAAGGTACTTGTGCCTTCTATTCCTCTCGATTAAAAATAGGAAATTACAAATTACAACTTTTCAGTTATTACATGCCCTATATATCAAGTCGAGAACTACTGAAGAAATTACAGTAATTTTTCAGTATTACTGGAGTCATTTTAAAATTCAGATATACAAACAATTCAAGAATGGTAGAAACTATGAACAATAATTCCCAATCAAAAAGCATTTTTGCTGATTTGCAAGGATAAAAAGAGGTTGTATTCTCCAATAATACTAAAAAAGGCAAAAGGTTTTTCATTCAGATATTACAAAGTTAAACGTGGACCATAACCTTTTTACCGATTGAAAAACTAAAAATATCAATTGTTTATTATTGCAAAGAGCAGCTTTAGGTGTGTAAAACGTTTTATTTAATTTCACCAGAAGGAAAAGTTTACTTAAACCAAACTAAAAAGCTTTTTCAGAAATATTTAAAAAATAAGTTGCCTTCATTGAAGGATATTGGATACAAGAGGAACAATCAGAATAGTCGGATGAACCGATTAAACTCCGAGATATATTTTTAGATGAAAACAATTGCTCGTAATGTAAAAAACTCAGTTCTTTATTCACGATTTCTTCTTTTTTTACAAAGATGTGAAAATATTTTGCTGGAAACTATTACAGTATCGATCGGAGACAGAAATTGTATGTAAGGCTTTATAAATTAAATTATCCCAAGTAGCACAAAATATTGGCAAATCATTGGGGCAATATTGAACCTATATTGCATAATTGGGGCAATATTAGCAAGATTTAACCAATATTAGTTTTTGAGAATATGTTTTAACAATATTGTTATAATATTGGCGGAATATTTAAATGCAATATGGCGCTTTACTATAAAAAACCAATATTGCAGGATCATTTAAATGCAATATCCCGTAAATGTTTACAATAAATATTCTAACAATATTGTTTTATAGCATTTATTTTTAAATTATTGAACCAATATTGGCGCATTACTGGCAGAATAACTGTAGCATTTTTCTTTTAAATATCGTATAACAATATTAAACGATTATTTAATTACAACATCGCATAGCATCATATACATATTTATAGTAAATACTCTTAACAATATTGTTTTATAATATTTATTTATATTTATAACATTTTTTGATATTTATTTAAGTCTAGTTTTCTCAGTAAGCGATTTAAACTATATCAAAGACAATAACCCCAAACACAAAGCCTGGTTAGTTCGTAAATGTCTAAAGTTATTGAAACTCACTTCAATAACTACCTTAAACTTCAACGTCCGGACTTGAATGTTATTGAATATTTATGTCAATTGAAAATTGCAATAATGATTATAAAGAATCATAAAATTTTAAACAAAAAACAACTAAAACGAGCGCTTATGGAAGAGAGGTCAAAAATAACACCAGAATATTAGTGCAAACGATGCCTAATAGGCTAAAAGATGTTATTATTAGTCTTATTAATGATTTTAGAGTTACTTTTAGTTATTTTTTCTTTTTACTGTTAGAAAATTTTGTATGAGTGTTACGTTGCATTTTAAACCAAAGATAAAAGATACATATTTGTAGTTAACTAAAAAGGACAATTTGTTCCGCTACCTACCCCTAATCCGAGAAAGCTGCATTTCTAAGAAGTCCATTATTTAGGGTGGATGTTTACAGGTCAAGCCTCGAGAATTCACAGTATGCTTTAGGATGAAACGCTACAAGTTCAAAATAAATGAGTGTCTGAGAGTACGACTTTATTATTTTGTTTAATAAATAAATTCGTGAAAGTGTTAACATGTGTGTAATGATGAATCACGTGATTATTTAATTCAATTTATTCATTTTCTGTGATGATTGAACATTGATTGCTGCGAACATTTGTCAGTGTTGAGCCAGGAGGCCAGGACCAACGCCGTTATTTTGTGTAACACCATTATTGTATGCATGTAATGTAGGTAAGTTTACGCACAGTCATAAAAGGGTAGTTAGTGCATTGGTCAGTACCCTACTTATTGAGACGTTTCTCATGCTGTTTATCTTTTATTACAGGAACGGACCAGTCAATCAGTTTTGGTGCGAATAGCCATCCTTTCTTTTATTAGATGTTTCTTCTTATTATAAGTACTAGATTATTGTAAGATTAATGTTCTTTCAGGTTAGATATTTTATTTTGTTTAAATTTCATTTAAATAAGTTTCCGTCGTTTCTTTTATTGTCTATTTTTAAAAATTAACATTTGATTCTTTCGAATAAACTTTTGTACTTATGTATGTAGTTTTCAATTTTATTTTTTATGTATTAATAATAAATATGATGCAATTAACTCCGTTTTTTATTTATTACTTTTATTTCTCTTCTTTTCCAATACAGTGACAACATTATAAAGCAATATTTACATTCAACATTTCTCCAACATAGCATTCTATTATTGAGCAATGTCTAAAGACCATATTGGAACAATAAAGTAGAATATTATTGAGCAATATTTAAAATCGACATTGCACCAATAATGCAGATTATAATGGAGAATTATTTAAAATCAACATTGCGCCAATATAGGAGACTAATATTGAGCAATGTTTAAAACCCATATTGGACCAATAGAGTAGAATATTATTGAGGAATATTTAAAATCAATATTGTACCAATAAAGCAGAATGTTCGCATTTCTATATTGGGTCAATATTTGTTAAGAACATTGTACCCTTATTGCCGCAATTTCTAGCCAATATTGCACCAATATTTTGTGCTACTTGGGATGACTCTCTTGGGTCCAAAGCGAGTATTAATTGTATGAATGAAGTTTTCGGGTCTTCATTGAAGAGCATGGTATAATTTTCTGTAAAGTAAACATGATGTTCCTAGCCAAAAACAAAAGATATGTAGGATTTATTGCAAAAACGAAACTCTTGAAACAGGTTGAACTAAATTGTCTACTGGAAAATATAAAATAGTTTCTTGTGAGATTTTTCAATTCAAGGTAATATTTAAATTTAAGGTTTAATCGGGAAATCAAGCTGTAGAAGAAAAATTGCTTGTATATGGACATATTTCAGTTATCCATCGCACGTACACATTGCCTGACAATGACATGGATATCCATGGTCCATTTTGGTTGTAATGACTATCCTTGGACAGATTATTACGGGCACCCACATTATTGATACTAATAGCAAACAATATTCAAATAAATTAAACAAAAGTTTGTTTCCGAAGAGTAAACAGTTATTCCAGTACCTGTTTATGAGTGACCATATTTTCTAAGTAAAGAAAAACTATTGAAATTAATGTCATGTTAAAAGTACCATATGAGCAAAAAGTTGCTCCATCATATAATTTCATCATAATATTTCATTGATTTTTATTTTAATTTTTGAAAAATATTAAAAAGAGGCATTTTATGAATAAAACGTTAAAAAGTAGGCGTACTGAAATAAGCTATTTAAATATTAAATTATTAAATATACTTAGATTGGTTTCATTTGAATGTTTAATTACATACATTAATAAAAACACTTCCCAATAAATCAATTTTTGATCAATGATTTTTTTGTAGAAATTGTGTGCGAATTTTCTTTAACATAACACACCACCACATAATACAAATGACATCGTCTATATGTTTATCACATCATTGTAGTTTCTTGGTGATACGTATAAATTGCGTATTTTAAAGATATAAATAGCAAGATGATGGATAGACGGTTAGAAACAAAGCTTTCCTTGCTCATAAGTCCAAAGAAAGGGCGAAACAATAGTCCAAGGATGTTTTCTTCAAAATGTCCGTCATGATTATCGAAGAGGTTTTATTACAATGTTAATAACATTTAAATCATTTGTTGAATTTTCATAATTAATAAGTAGGGGAAAAGGGGGAACAGTGTTACACGTACTACAGTGTTACATTTAATGTTTTTAGGATTGCTTTATATTAAACATTGTTCATATTTTCATGTTAGAAGCACTTTGATGTTAACCAAGTCTAGGTGCATTTTGGTTAATATTCATTGATGGGTTTTCAAGAAATTAAAGTATGTATATTTTTTAATATCAGAAGTAATTATTTCAAGTACAATACAATTTACTTCAGGATCAAATTAATTAAAGCTAGATTATTAAAAATTTATTTATAAGTAGTTTGTAAGCTTATTTACGCCGGAGAAGCGCGAACTTAACTTCAAAACTGTTTGTGCCCTTATTAACTATTCGAGTATAGAGTTTCTATGATTGGGGTACAGTGTTACAGTGGATAGTGGGGATCGGTGTAACATTATTTATGTAACACTTGTGCAGACAGTGATCAGTCCAAGTTGCATCTAAGTGACAAAGATACAATATTCCATTCAAATGATATCGATGTTGGAAACTTTGTGGTAATACAAGAAGAGACTACAATAAAACACAGAATTTTGTCAATTAGGGAAGTTACACGTAAAGCGAACACAGAAATTTTTTAAGTTGTTTTATATACATTAACATTGTTAACCGTTCCTTGTAACTCTGTACCCCACTATTAGAATACAGTGTTACACAGAGCACCAAGTTGTATAAATCTTAATTTCTCTAAAAGTTGAAATAATCAAAGCAAGTTAAATGTAAAAGTTAAAACAAGATTCGTAACTCTTAAACTAGAAAGAGAATAAATTTTAAAATTTTTATTTGGTTCTGAATTATATCAAAAAATATTTTTTGTGTAACATTGTTGTGTAACACTCTACCCCTATAATAATTTATTTAGAAGTGAAGTAGTACAAAACATAATTTAAAAACTTAACTGGCTAAAATTAAAAATACATCTATGGAAAAAACAAATAATAAAGAAAATTTCTTGAAAATAATACTATCAATTAATAAAAGAAAAACAATTATTTTTTAATAAAAAAAATGTATTCTTGAATTAACTTAATGTTTACATCACAGAAAAATCACACTATCCAGGAATAAGTCAATACTTTGCAGAAGTAATGGGTTATTATGTACTTTTTTCATTGAAGGATTCTGTGATTTTATAATTAGAAAATTATATTCTTGATTAAAATAATGTACTACCGCGACCAAACAAATGGTACATATCAATTTTTTGCTATTGTAAATGGATAATATTAAGTTAAAATCAAGAATGCTGATGGCATATCATTATTTTTTTTTAAATATTGATCAATTGTTACCAAAAGTTTATGACATTTAAGCAACTTTTAAACAATTTGTAGGAGTAAACTCCACTTACAATTGTAAAAATGTAAAACGTAAAAATTATAAAAAGTCGTTAACTTGATTAATGCGTTTCTATTTTTTTGCCGCAGTTGTACTTATCTTCATTGGGAACAATACTAGAAATTTCATTAGACTAAGAGTATGTGATTTTAAAACAGAATCTTTCACCTCATGTATGGAACAAATTATTTCGTATGCAGTTTTCAAGCAAAATCTATTTCTATTTTTAAATACGTATCTCTTGACAAGTCATCGGTGTCAAAGTTATGACTTCATCAATACCTTTTGTTTTAATGGAACCGGGTTATAGGCGGCTACCTCTTTTGAAAGGTCTTTCAATTCCCTATCTAACAGTATCAATCTTGAATTAATTAAAACGTACAGAACGGACAAATGTATAAACTGACAAATATCATCACCATATCATCATATTCCTTTTAAATAATTATTAAAATTCGGTTAGCAAAATTCAAAAAAGCAGATATTTTTGTATTTGAAACCGGCTTTTACCATTATTTGTGTTTACTTTGATAATTTACCGTTTTTTGGCGAATTTCATATTTTACCATATTTAATTTTTTAAACAAAGGTTTTAATTATTTGGAACGGTTTAATTAATTGATACGGGCAGTCACGGATTTAACACTTCAGGTGCCCAAAGCGTTACAAATTTTGGGGTCCCATAGTATACATCAATTACTACAATTTATATATTTTTCTTTTTTCATCAAAAATTAAGTACTACTATTGATTTCATAATGATCTAGGACAGCAAGGCTAACATAAATCTTTTTTCGATGTAAATGCAGAGGACGAAATAATAAAAAATAGCATCATACTGACCTTGCTGTCCTAGATCATTATAAACCCGAAAGTACATATAATTATTAATACAAATACATTTTATTACATATGCAAATAATATAACAATATTTTGAAATTAATATATATGTATGTAATCCTAGCATTTTAATTTTGTATTATTGTATATTCGTTAGTTGAAATTATGCCTGCTAATAAATATTAGTAGTAGATTGTATTACAAGTGCAGAAAAGTGCCTATTTTTCACGTGTGAAGAAGCTACGTTATCAGACGAAGTCGAATTCCGCAATCACACGAGTGTGAAATTGGCGTTTTTGCACGTGTTACAAACAATGCTTTTTCTGCGACCACAAAAACGTAATAAAACACTGAAAAGCTAGAAAAGATATTTAACCTAAAATATGATTTTAGATTGGGATGTGCTTGATTGCCAAAGGTGGACAATGCTCACATGTTGTGGAAATAATTTATTATATTAGATTATATATGGAAATAATTATAATAATAATTTATTTATAAAATGAATACTGAAATTTAAACTATTATTTTATTTATTAACAGTGGTTTTGTGTGTTTAATTTTAGACTTTGTGTTGTTCCGTAGCTACTTAATTGTTAATTATTACAAATACATTGAATGTGAAATGATAAATTCCCAAAACATTTTCAGGTTTCCATGTAATAGACCGGTTATTCTAAATTTATTGATTATAGCCATTAGAAGGATATATCGTGTCTGAACGTAATACGTACATATTACGGCTGTAAGCGAAGTGACTCGCTGTACGTACGCTCTTTACGTTCGTGAAAGCTAAAAAGTTCTCATTGTTATTATTGTAATTTAGCAACAATAATGAATAATATTAAAAGACATTAACAATTGTATAATAATGTTAAAATGAATCAATTTTACGTTAATTCAATAATAATTTTGTAATAACTTTATGTAGTAGTAATAACTTCATAAAAAAAGCGGAAGGCTCAGAGTTTGATTTCCTACTGTGGTAATAATTTTTTCTATATGGACTAGCATTCAAAATGTAAAACATTAATTAAACAAAATAAATTAACCTTTATCTAAAATATATAACTTTATATATTTTAAATAATTAGAAATATTGAATGTACTGACATTAATTATAACCACTAAAAATGCGAAATCATTCCCCACGGTCATTTCCATAGAGTTTAGAGATATTAAACAATGAGTTGTTTTCATGGTTACTAGACTGTGAAATGTGTAATTTTCTCTAGTGGTCAGATAACTACATTTATTTCGTAATCAGTTCTTTTATAATGGAACTTTTTTGCTTTTAGAAGCAGCAAGTTTATCAATAATAATTTCAGAACATAAATTTTGTCATTTTCAATAAACATTATTGATAAATTCTTTAAATGACTTTGTCCAAGATTATTTCTTAAATAATTTTTTACGCGTTTAAGAACGGAAAAAGGTCATTCTCCAGTTGTATTACATATCGGCAACGTTAAAATTGTTTCAATATTAGGAAATGTTGACAATTAACAAATGATATTAGAGAATTTCACCCATTCGGAACAATAGTACAGATGCCCTTCCCCGTATATCAAGTCGGTGGACCGCGCAGATATTGCTATTGAAGGCAAGCATTTGGAACGACAGAGATTCCTTGCGAAACAATATATTCCGTTACAAGACTTTACCTATCGCTCTGAAGGCTTGCCTTTTCGCAAAAAACTCTATTGCTGTATTACCGTCAACATTTTATAGACAACATTTTATAAGCTGGCAGTGGGAATAATGCAGGCAACAAGGATGACATAATGCATATTCTAATTACAATTTGTATTTACATGACACTACTACTAAAAAATGAGCCTTCAGACAGTTTGGCGCTTCCTTGTGGTGACGCAAACTGGATCGAAATGGGAAAACATGGACATTTGGCGAAACGATCAAATGTTGAATATCAATGAAACTTTTTAGTAGACGTTTAAAAGACATAGAGATATATAGATTACAGACGCATATAGATTACAAGAATGTCAATTTATTTGCTTCTTCTCGATTCTTTCTTTGCTTGTTAGTATGATGTTTCTTCTGTAAATTACATATTTTTTGATGATAATAATTATTATTCATCTTCCTTGAAAAAAGATACTTGAAACGTAACTCGTAATTTTTAAACAAGTTTTGACTTTCGGTTGACTTTAAAAAAAATGCCTAAGTGATCCCAGACGGAGATTGTCATATTTCGAATCTGTAGCATATTTACTTTATATATTCATTTTAATCTAGTGCAAATATGTGCAAATAAGATAATTATTCATCGTTTTCTCTGTAAGTACCGAATACATTAAATTCGGGATTCCATAGGACGCGTCTATTTGACATCCATATTAGCAAGTATTATAACGACTATCTATTATGTATTAGTTAGAAATATTATTGTGGGCATCGACACTGGTCCATTTTAATGTTCAGTTGTTTTCTAAATCTAAATGTGATAGGGGAATCAAAATATAAATAGTACTTTCACTTTCTGTGTATATGATTGTATTTGGAGAGAATTCTAATAGAAAAATGAAATTATTGGCATGTAAATGTGAAACATATTTTATTGTTGTTTTTATTAATTTAGAATCTGAAGGGGTATATTCTCAGAATAGGAGAAATCGTGAATACTTATTTCATTGATACTTCTTACTATATAATAGGAGCATATGTGTCTATGTAACTTAGGAATATCTTAAAAACATTTTTACCGAAAAATTGATTTTATTTACCGTTATTTTATATTTTCTAACAAAGAAGTATTTTAAGATTTGTGATTTCGCAAACATCTGAATATACCATTAAGAAATTATTATAGCTGGAAATCTTATGACAATAGTACCTTTTAGATATTTTATTCTTGTCGATAAGTTTTTCACATGTAATATTTGCATTCCGACGAGTCGGTTACTGTACTCTCTTTCTAGAAATTTAGAAATTTGCAAATAATTTATTGTTACTGTACACAAAAGTAGCCGTACAAGTGTTGTCGTGTTTACTCCCTATATTCCGTACATTAAGTATCACCGATATAACTGACCGTATCGTTTCGTTATTTAGGACGTTTTCTATTGTTTTGGCAAGATGTTATTATGGAAAATGTGGATACTAACAATGTTTTATATATCATTCTTCGATATAGACAAACTTCAAAGACTGTAACATCACTCCGTATATGTTTACATATTTTGCGAAATGATATAACGAGCATCACTTATGTAAAGAAAGCTTGTCTATAACAACTGACATAGAAAATGCATTAATTATCACAAAATAAATGCCAATGCCCATCGTTTAGCTGTTTCGATCCACGTGTGACGCCCGCGTGCATTGCACATCTTGCACATCCCTGTCGCTGAAAATCAACTTTATGCAGAACATTGATGGAGTCAAATGAAACAAACCGGTGGAAAATTAAAAAACTTTTAATAAAAGATAAACTTAACAGGAATCTTTTGGGTTTCTAGCAGAAAAAATTAAAATTCAATTATTTCGTCATTACAGAATGCGAATGCCTTTACTTACTATATACAGGTTAATTGAGTCATCTTCCTTGGCGTTCATTCTAACTTTAAATAATGCCGTTGCGCTTGTTCTTTTACGACTACCTATTGATACATCAATATGAAAACACTAGACTACTTGTTAAATTTAAGCAAGAGAGCTAGATAACATCGCCACTATTAACTTGGAATTCGCAGTGAGCTTTTGAACTTAACGTTTCGTTTTCATACGAACACAGGACATATCGTACAAGAACACCAGTTTAATCTTTATAGCAGGAACAAAAGAAACTTTTAGTTTTAAGACATGTAGTAACATAAGATTTATCTACATTTACTGTGAAAATTATGTATCTCTAGGTTACACGTGTAAGTCTATCGATTTCCTAGTTTATGCACTGAAAATGCATCACGATGGAGAGTCGAGTTGTTACAGTTTGGGACAGAA
Source organism: Agrypnus murinus (assembly GCA_929113105.1). Lineage (NCBI taxonomy): Eukaryota > Metazoa > Arthropoda > Insecta > Coleoptera > Elateridae > Agrypnus > Agrypnus murinus. The sequence goes on from OV816026.1 coordinate 142,751,180, forward strand.
ATGTAGTCGTAATTTTGTACTCATGGCTTTCAAGTGTTTGAGCAGTCTGCTTATAAAAAGATTTCATTTGTCAGCTACTTCTTGTCAAACGATTCCGCAATATGAAAGATTAAATTTGTAATTGTAACTGAAAGTTTTATTATAATTATCAAACTGAAAGTAAAAATTAATTTTGTTCAAGAGTGATAGGTTTTGCAAACAAATCTCTAATCTGAAATCTCGTTTTCGTCTTCTATTTAATTTAAAATTTTAGCAAACGAAGTGCAGATCGCAGCTGCGAGTTCAGGTGGAAATAGAAACCATTAAATGGCAATATATCTTTACGACTAGGTACCGACATAACTTCGTACCACAACGAGGTATCAGTCATTCGAAAGGGGTAATCAAGTATCTTTCGACAGTGACTGCACTCACTTTAAATCAGGAAACGGGCGAAATAAAGTAGAATGCAGTTTTATGTTCGGCGGGTTGTTACGATTGCGAAATTTTAACGCAAAGTCGTTAAATTGCATGCATGGACTTTAACTAAGAGTTATTACTTAGTTATTATTACTTTGCAAAAGTAGACTTTAGTAGCTGGCCAAGACTAATTTAAAGATATTTTTTGTGGATACCGAGAATAATGCTATATTTACATGCATAAAATAAGTACACTTTATGACAGTTATTATTGTACTCACTCTTTAATTCTAATTCTGGTAGTAAAATCATTTTTATTGACTATATACGAAAATTAATTTAAAAACTGAATTTTGAGGCAGTAATGATATACTTAATTTTTCGTTTTAGGGATACTTTAAAGCAAAATATCTCGACAGAAAATCTTAAAATAGATTGACTTTTTCAAATATGCAATATAATTAGAATAGGATAGATGAATTAGAATGTGATGTTTATGCAAAGGATCACAACCAACAATGGATCAGTTCTGTTCAATACTTATATCTTAACGATCGTTCAGAGATTACAGTGTAGCTTTATGTGTTATTTTTCTAAAATTAACAGCTTGAACACTATATCCATTTCTAAAGCAACTTGTATGAGCATAGATGGTCCATGTTTGTTAAATTATTTAGATACCCAAATTATAGAACCATGTAACAGTAACTGCAATTGTTACTGTCTAGACTGTAGTTCGACAACTTACTGTTTGTCTGTGATATGTGGTAAACTCCATTACCTTAGAGAAAGTGACAGGCACGTCATCAATTTTGCGCGTTTATGGCGGACAGAGTTCAGCTGTTGCCATAGTGGCGTTTCAGCTTAGAATGCTCGTGTCTGAATAATAAACGACTAAATACCCTAAAACTACTTATTAATTACAAAGCGGTGCAAAGAAAAAGAATTTAGCAAACACTAATGATAAACCATACCGAACGCAGGCTTAAAGATATGACTCCAACAGACAAAGCGACGCCTCTGGATTTATTTCAGCTGTTCAAAAATATGATGAAATATGAAATATGTATCAATCTCTAAGATAACGGTGTTTACACCGTTTTCCCTTTAACCTTTGGTAAGTATTTCGTAAGATAGTAAAGGTATATATAACGGTAATTGCATCATTTATGTTATAATACTAATTGTACAAAACTATCGCAAAACAAATGGTTAATTTGCAAGTTTGCTTACATCGACAAATTTACCACACGCATGCTTCAATTAAGTCATCCAATATTCAGAGATGATCAAAATCTTTTATAACAATCAGAATTGACTAATGCACCCTTGAGCAGTCTTACGTCCAAGAATAAACAAAAATGCCAAAACAAGATTTTATTTTATTTTTCGCGCCTGCACTACGGGGGAACCAACAGCTAAGGTCATATGTCCCCCATCTAACATGCAACACGAATACACACACCCATAGTTGAGGTAGCGGAATTTTCCAATTAGAAAAATTCCGTCTTTTGGGCTTTTGTTTAGTCTTTTGGGTGATCTGGCACCCACGCGCGTCTTTCCAATATTTCTGGCAATGATGGTTTGATATCCTTTGTATCATAAAAGAAATACCAAGATACCACTGCCAGAATCATTAGACAGTCGGGCATGGGTACCAGATCGCTCTTAACATACATAAGTGGAAGGGTCACGTAATATATCTTTTGCCTTGATTTTTTTTTCTAATAATTTTTTGCATCATAAGGGACACCAAACCATCATTACCAAAAACTATGGTAGTCGCGTGTGTGTGTGCCAGACCGCTCAAAAGACTAGCGAAAGATTTTAAACAAACGCCCTCTTAAAATAAAAAATTATTTTTCTTTATAGCACATATTATATGCACATGATGGAGCAATTCAAACTAACCTCAATATAACAGATGTCCTTTGCAAAAGTCAGTCGTATAAAGTAAGAAAGGATAAGGTTATTGTCATTGCGTAGCTCAAGCGTACGTCGTGTTTGGTTGGTGGGTTTGCTGTAAAGACATCTTTGACAAATAGAGATTCCAGATTACTTGCTATTGCAAATGTTTCTAAGCGGTGAATGAGTGGTGGTAAATGAAAACAGTATATACAACATGTGCGTGAATAGTCTTGCCAAATGGAAAAATTTAGTATATTACATGTTGAATTGGTTAAGGGCATCTTTAAAAGCCAAGCGATATAATATCGCGAGGCTTGGAAACTTTACCAACAAAACATGTATACTATTTTATTCATCATCAATAGACTTAAATAATCAAAGCAAACAATAATTTTAAATTTTAAAATAAATTTTCTGAAAATTGTCAATAAATTCCGATCAGCCATCGACCAAAAGAAATTTAGGTAAGTTTTCATTGTTCGCCGCTAGATGGCAATGTATGCTCTCAGTATTTTGCAATTGGAAATTAATCAATTCCATCGTATTTGTTAAATATAAAATACGCAAAAATAAAAATAAAACTAATAGTATTTAATTAAAAAAAGGAATCTTCAGCGTTAAATACATTTATAAAAACCTAAATTTAAATCGGATAAAATGTCTTGTTTAAAATTATTTACAAATAAAAGTTGGCCGAGACTTTATTGGTCAGTTTTACAGACATGTAAAGGAAATTGTTAACCACTTTGCTGATGCTATAGAGCTTACTTTCCAAGGTTTTTACAATGATAGAAATGTACATATTGCACTATGATCGTGAATAAACTTTTGTACTATTAATTTTTGGGAAAAAGTCCCTCTTAATAACTACCACCCGATTTTTCTAAACCTCTGACTCTCAATTGCTAGAATTGCCGTAAACTACTGATCCAAATTAAATATTTTAAAATAGTAAAATTTCGACATATAACAGTAAAATCTTATATTTCTATGTGCTATACTTTTTTTTGTCGGACCATAAATAATAAAAAGCAACCATTTTTAGGGACAATTTCATTAAAAGTAAATTAAATCACTTTTTTCTCAGAAAGTATATGGCTATGAAATCTAAGTAGGGGTTAGAATGAAACATTTCGGTTCCTATGCTATTAGTGTCCAGACAAAAATTCTTTCTTTTCTTGTGTATTAATAGAGAGCGTCCATATGCTTCGCTAAATCAACAGTTTTCATATGTAGGCATTATTTTCGTCAAATAAATGTTTCCAATCATAACAATACAAATATCCAATAACAAAAAGAATGTTTGGTTCAAACCACTTGTTCTTAAGAATCCGATAAAAGTAAAAGTATAGCACTTGCTGTTATATGTATTTGCAATTTACTATTTGCACGTTTTTTAAATATATAATTTAGTTGAGCAGATTACGATACGCTTGCAAAGTCAAAGATCGGTAGAAAACTAATTTATAGCTTTTGACACTACGATCATGTTTATTTCGATATGAGAACAGATGAGTGTCTGCCATAAAGTTGGATCCACATGGGAAAATTTTTCATCACGTCTACTTTCAAAAATACTTGAAATACACATTGTCAAAGTTGACAGGTGACATTCGGTATCTGTCAAATACGCAATTTAAAAAAAAATGACGAAAACTGACCTTATTTGTTAAAATAAAAAAATATGTTTCTAATGACATTTTACGTTCACATACCAACTTTGAACGAGATATTCCGACATAAAGAAAATTTTCTTTTTTAACATTTTTTGATAAACACTCCCTAACTGACAATTTTGCAATCATTAAAAACGCTTTAAATGAGTGGAAAGGCAACAAGTGCATATCGTATTTTGCTAATAATATTCAATGATGTACCATTGCTTCCATAATGATCTAGTACAGCAAGGCTAATATGATGCTATTTTTTATTATTTTATCCTATGCATTTACACTGCAAAAAAGAATAAAATAGCACCATATTAGCCTTGATGTCCTAGATCATTATGAAATCAATAGTAGGTATTTTTGAGGAATATTAATATCAAAAGAAAAGGAACTGTGGATGTCGGGGCGATTTCCAAGAAAATAACTCATAATTTTATTAATATTTTTTTATTAAACCACGTTTGAATAATACAAGAATTGTTGTGATCATAATATAAGCGATTTAACACGAGACTACTACTTAAAAAATAGTCAGTTACAGGGGTGCATCAAAAAAATATTAAAAAACAAAAATTTTCTTGTCGGAATATATCGTTCAAACTCGGTATGTATTCGTAAAATGTCATTAGACACATTTTTTCTTAATAAAATTTTTCCATATTATTTTAACAAATACGGTCAGTTTTCGCCGATAGTTTTTTAAAAAACGGCGTATTTGACAAATACCTAATGTCACATGTCAAGTATGACATTGCGATTTTAAGTATTTTTGGAAGCAGAAGTGACTGCCTCACAAAGTTTTTTCCAATCAGAATATTAAAAAATTCTCCCATATGGATCCAACTTTATAGTAGATACTGTGTATAAAACCAGTTTTACCTCATTTTTTGTTCTTATAACAGTTTTGTTTAACACTTTCTTGTGGATTACCAGATGTATACAGGAAGCATTTCTAGGAGTTAGTTGATTATGTATAATAATAATAATAAATGTAAAAATATAAATAAAATTCTACGTACTAAAGAGGCGAAGTTCAGTGCATAGCACTGCTCTGCCACTTAACCCTTTATAGGTTAAGTGGCATTAATTATGAATTATGGGTTCGGAAACGAATTGTCACTTTTTATCGATATTTTAATTCTATTATTATCAGTAGCGTATGTGAAACTATTTAGTAAAATCTGGTAATTCTCAATTAGATATTAAGCAAAACAGTTATAAGAACAAAAGAATAAGTTAAAGCCAGTTGTGTATACTGTTTTCAATTAATAAAGAATATAAGTATGTATTTTCTTATGTGGCAAAAATTATTATAGAGATGTTACAAAAACATGCCACTGGTAAATTCTGAGTTTAAAATTTCAAAGTGATAACCAGTTTATCAGTCCATGTACCAAACAGTCTTGCTTTAAACAAATTGTCGAAATGTTGAGGAATCGGATATTGAAATACCATATCGAACATTTCCGAGCAAGCTTCTGGAACGATATCTAGACTCTGGAAGTATATTCTTTACCAACAAAGTCATGCCACCTATGCAGCATGCAGTTTTCTCACAAGATGCTGTAGAAAATATTCAAAATTGAATGGAAGAATATTCTCAAAAATTAGTGTTTCTTACACAGTGCAAAATATGGATCCAAATACGTTCCAAATCGACACTAACGAGAGCCGAGAAGTTCACTTGAAAAAACATATACTAACAAAGACCTTATCAACAGGTGGGTAGTGGATATAAGTAAATGAATTTGCAGTATTTGGATAAGAAAGTGGTCAGATTCGTTCTCTTTTGTTGTAATTATTAATTTCCAGGGTTTAAATAAAAAAGAAAATCGAAATCGAAAAGTTGAGTTTTCCTTAGCTTTAAGTTTTTTATCTCACAAATGTCTCCATGGCATATGAATAAAACTTAAAAGATATTGTATTTAATATCTTCAAATTGTATATTTAAATGTTATACTGATTAAAATAAACTTACAACCACTACCATCAAAAAATGTCAAAATTCATCCAAAAGTTGACATGTAGGAGCCCCATCTCATTGAAGTTCGCACACTTCTATTTCTGTTAAACGACGCCCCGCAATTTTCACTCTGGGTTTTTTTGGTTTTTCAAAGTAGCCATTTCTTGTTGCTGAAGTAAAGGACTTACCGCCTATATTATAAGTGATGTTTTATTGTTAGATTTAGTCGTGTATTTATTTGTTATATTTTAAAACAAAGTACATTCCACAATCTTTTTCCCAAGATTTCCTTTGGTCTTCAAGGTGACAGTTTCTTATTATTAGAATAAGGTATTGCTTCTGCAGCTACTTCATGACGCGTTTAATAAAATTTTACTTAGGCAGCGATCCCTCTTACCGCCTCTTTGCGTCCGCAGATTGATCAGAGTTGAAGGGGCGGCGTGAGGATACCATTCGATAGAATTTCATGAAGCTTAACATAAGCTTAACTCGTAGTATAAGTGCAAAGAAAGTACTTCACTCTAAGATCAAGAAACAGTTCATGCGTATATCAAAGAAAAATGCGGGGCGTTCTTTAAATAACAAAAATAGAGTACGGGAACTTCAGTGAGACAGGGCTCGTAGGTAGTTGTAGATTCGTATACTGGATAATTAACTGTAATTATACTGTGCGGTGTTTTCGAGATTTGCGTGCCTCAGATCATAATGCAAACGAAGTAAATGAACGAAAGTCTCCACGCCTCTAGCCTGTAGATAATGTGAACCGTTTAGCATGGTAGGGGCTGGTCTCCATTGCACATCAACATAAACCTATTTGATCACTTTGAGAAGAGAAAATGTTCAAACAAAATCTGTGTGTAACCCTCTCCGAAAAAACTCATCTTATGCCGAATATATTGCGTATTCAGATTTTAACGGTGCTCATATATAAAAACCATCTATATTTTACTGAAAGTTGTCTTGAGGCCAATATCTTAAAATTGAGGGAGAAATCGAGCATTAACGGGCAGAGAATATGGAAAAGTTCAATATTTTGGTATTTAAAAATGTAATAATCATAAGGCGAGTTTCTTCGGAGAGGGTCACATATGAATCTTGAGGGCTTTCAATATGTTATGAGTTGCGGTTTTTTAACATCATTTCTAATCTATTGAAAATCTATTATTTGTAATAATAATCTATTTATAGCGTGTGACCGGATCTTAATCGCAATAGCACCCCTTCGATAACCTTACAGTTTCGTAATTTTTGAGTTGGTTTGCTACTATGTGAAAAATCATCTCAAACTAGGCAACGCTTTATAATTAAATCTTTAAAAATAACTCTCCCATAAAGACAAATTATATAATGTAGATAAAGTGTAAAAGAATAAACACTGAAACGGTTCAGTTCTTATCATATATGTTTATAAATAGTTTATAATGAAAAAACTCAATAACATTACTTTTTTATAAACAATACTAAAAATTATCATTATGTTGTTTTCTTACAGATAACTTACAAGAACACAACATACTATGCAAGCAACTAACAATAAGTAATTAATTAAGACAATTTGCATTCCTTAAAATACTGTTTCGTATTGTTAGAAAAATATACAAACCAATTATTAGTTTGGGAAGTTATTATTATCACTATTTGTGGTTTGGAAATATAGTAAAAGCTTAATTCAAATGTCTACTTCTATACAATTTCAATTGTCAATTATTAGAAGACTATTCTAGTGAAAATAATCTACATGGGTGGGGTTCTTTGTAAAAATGAACCTTATTAAGGTGTGGATTTTAGAAGATCAAATTGATCCAAGAGAAACACAGTTAAAAAAATGTGCCGACAATCTTAGTTACTTAATTAGAGTCGGCAAATAATCTTAAAATATAGACTAAAGACTGGGAGCTCAAAATTGCTCAAAATTGGTCTAAACACTCAATTTCCAACGACTATGGTAGCTAAACGAAATCTTTTCACAGGTTTACACGTCGCATGTGTGAATTTGATCTCTCAAAAGGTAAAAGTTTTGCTAAAGACTTTATACACAAAATTTGGAACAATAAATTACTGTGCCTAACGCTACACATGATTTTGTTCAATGCTGTATATGGTGTATCGAGTAGTAAGTAATCCAGTCAAAAATAAGCTACATACTTAGTAATGTATTTGTTTACTATGGTTCTCTGATATAAATTAATAAATCATTCTATACAATTCTTTTGATTACTTTTACCACTTTATTAATTTAACGGAAGAATGAGCGATAAATTAATTTAATCGTATTAATACAAATAAGTATTATTTCTGCAATTTTTATTTACTAATTGCATATCAACGTTAATGGGGTTGACCAAGCATCTTGTGACATTGTTTTGTCTCTTAAGCAACTGATGGTCGTAGGAAGACAATTGAATATCATTTTAATGTTCCAAAATGTGAAAGTACTGCAATACTGTATCAATATAATAGGTGAGATAATATAATAATAATAAAAGGAACGTACATAAAAATTACAGGAAGAACATTTCTCAAGAAACAATGCACGCCAAGAGAACAGTAATGTTCACCATATCGAGGAAACGATAATACGATGATGTTAATCTTTATTACGTATTCGCCTTAACGACATACTAGATTTGTGACGTCATTTAATGTTTCTAACTACGTAACCAATCTTTTACAGATGTCAGTAATCAATAAATAGACGTGGCCTATGGATATGATGATTCGGATGAAGAAATCGATACTATTCGGAAAATGCAACTCCTTCTAGGAACTTTTTAACAGTTAGTCATCAACATCTATCAAGACGAAACCGCACGCATCCCCATACATTTGAACATACAAGTCCCCATTTGCAATAATGGATACCTATCAACTATCATCATAGATATTGAAGAAAAACAACGGTTAGATATGACTTTCTCTCAAAATACCCATACAGAGTCCTAGACAAAATAAAAAGCTTTCACCAAAGCAAATTAACAGAAAACAGCTGTAGAAAATGTAATACCTTCATAAAGGCCCTTCTTTCAGGAATGGTTCTTATAGGTTTGTTTCATCTTCTAATGTGTACCATTTACTTTTTCTATGTACAACTTCTTAGATCTAGAGCTTATTGATACATTATGAGCTCACTTGCGTTTGCAACTTAAAATATATAATCGTTACTGTCTCGTTGAAATATGTTTTACTGCAGTCAGTAAAAGTGTTCTTATCTAAGAATATGCATTTATGTATTTAAAACAATATTTAACATATCCATTAAAAGTGTGTGGCACAAGGAAATGAAAAAATGTTGGTAGTAAAAGTAACTGTCAAATAAATCTTATACCCCCGTATCAATTGTATTCAAGGAATAAATGAATATTAAATGATTTAACGAATACCACAATATGAATATTTAATTTGATGAACAAATCAATAATAAATATAACTATTCATTGCTCATTTTATTATCCTACCTTTAACGAGCAATATATGCAAACATGAACATTTTTGTTGAATGACGATCTTTATAACTTTTTACTTGAGTAGATTGCTAAATTATCCTTTACCCATTAAAGAAATTACGCGATCAGCCGATGAGTCGACTAGAAAGGGACGTGTTCTTTGCGTGTTCTTTACGGAAACAACTTTGTAGGTAATAAAAAATACAAATTATTTTTTGCAGCAAATTTTTGCTGAAAAGATCGACTAAACTTTTATTTCCAATCCAAAGCTTTCAAGCCAAAACTCTAGATTTGAAAATGTAAATTTCCTGCTTCTATCTATCCTGAATCTATGAAAATCTATGGAACCGCAATTTAAGTTCTGGAATACGAAAACTATGAAAATATGAGAAATCAATTTTAATTTTACCACAATGACCAATTCTTATAAACAAACACTGGAATTGTCAAAATCTGAAAAACTGACAATTTGAAATCTGAACACATTGAAGGTTTGACATTTGCCATGGAACTCTAAATAAGTCTGCTGCGCTTTAATATACGATTCTATTTAACACATGATCATCGTCTGTAATTGAAGTTAAGTACTCTGCACATTGCACCATGGTTTGATAACATTTTTAGCTATAAACGAGAACTGACCAAGTGGGTGCAGGGACAACTTGACGCTAGACAAGTTTGCGCAGAAACAACTGGATGAAGTGACACCTTGGTGCGGGACAACTGGACGCAAAGACAACTGGAACTGAGAATTTATTAGGTATACATGCTACGTTAAAATGTTAACATAAACCCAACTCAAAATGTATTTAGAAAGTGACTGCATTTAAAATATAAGCCTCATCATTATAAAATATATTGGGCCTACATAATAATAATAATCGCCCCCTCCCTCCCGCACAAGCTTATAGCTTCTGGGGCCTTGGTTTAGGTTATGGGTTGTAGTAATTATTATTATTATTATTTAAACATTTTCATTACGTGAATCAAATATTTATATAATTTCTTTATGTTCATTCTGAGAAATTCCTGGCAAATATTTCATCAAATTATTGTTACTATTTTTAAATCTATTTACTACCTAATAAGAAAAAATAAAGGTGAATAATAATTATAACCGTTCAATCAAAATGAAAACATTGTGCAGTATTACTTATGTACTTTAGCCAATTAAGTTAGAAACAATGTAATCAAATAGTAGAAGTATTTGGGTTTACATTAATATTGAGCTGTGCTGCAAAAGTACGTATCGTCGGGTAGAAATCAAAATATTTTATCTTAAGTAAGTCCAGTTTAACGACATTGTTTTCTGTATGATGTTTGCACATATATGTCGAGATTCTTTACAATAGCAACAACACTATCATATATTTCTTATTTATCTTTGGTTTTCTGCAGCTTTCCTTAGCAGTAACACAAATGTGAGATTTTTGCTATACCATCTATAAGACGGCTGCTGCTACAAGTTGAATCTGCGCAATGAGAATAATCGCCCTTCTCTCCCACACAAGCTTCATAACTTCTGAGGCCTGATTCGCCAGGTAATTATTATTATAAATTATTATTATTACTAAAATAAAGTTAGGTTAGGATTTGCTAGATTAGAACAAGATACGAGGTTTTGACATGACTGTTAGAATAGGTTTAATCATGAACATCATGATACAGCGCGGTATTTGTCAATTGAAACAGGGCATGCTGTTTTACATCACAACACTTTTAACTCAAAATAGGGAAAATACGAGGCTTTGACTTCGGAACGATGGTATACAGATGATGCCACAAATATCTTAATTTGTATTTAAGTATAAATAAATTATATAATAAATAAATGTTATATAAAATATGTGTCCTCATACACTTTATTATGTATTTTAAGCTATCTGTATTTGTTTATCTGCAATGTTGTTATTTTAGTTCTACAAATATAAGTATATACCTTTACTTTTTCCGATCGGAACCATTTTAATAAATTTAATATGTATATTTAACAGATTTTCGCACACAGTTGTCTTTTTCATCGACTTGTCTTGCGCCAAGTTATCCTTGCGTCCAGTTGTCTCCTGTTGACTTCCCAGTTTGCCGCCTCCAGTTGTCTTATCCCATTAAATTACCGCTACACTTACTACACAGATATTTTTTCAAAATTGTTTTTAAATGTTTTTACAAGCGGGTCAATTACCCGCTGTCCCTTTCTTCAAGTGTAGACCTTTAGAACAAAACTCGGTGCTACTTGCAAAAGTTTATATATTATATGAAGATGGGAAATATTACATAGAAGCTTGAGGCAGCTACTTTGCATGTCGGATTTAAATATGTAAAAGACAACAATAGACCAGCCCTTTGATAAAAAATAACTGTTGTAAATCAAAGAAGGCAGTTTCTTAGAGAATTCAGAAAGTTAGAAGCAGAAAAATACAATTTCGTATTTTTGGGCGAGGCCTGGATTTGTTTTAGAAAATGGATGGATGGATGAAGGAGATGATGGCAGGGCAATGACGTTAGATCGGTGCAAAGGATGGTGGCAAAGGAAAATGTTTTATTGTACTACATGTCGGTGATGAGAACGGCCGTGGCATAAGCTTAATATTTTCTATCAGATCCAAATCTGCAGACTACCATGATTCCATGAATGCGGATGTTCACGAAACGAAACGAAAAAAGATAAACCACCACCGAATCTAAAACGAAAGTCAGTAATAGCGCTCAACAATGCTGCTTACCATTTAAAAGTGTTGAAACCGCAGCCTACAAGTCCATGGAAAAAAAGAGGATATTCGTGAGTGGATGATCAACCACAAGATTAATTGCCCTGATCATTACTTAATAAAATGTTACTTAATAAAAAAAAAAGATCGTAGATAGTATCGCGATCCCATCACTAACATATAGGTCAAAATGGCTATATACTGACAGTAGTGTGTTACAGAAACAGTGTGTATTACAGTGTGGAAAAACGCATTAGATACTGTCACTCAAGAAAGGTGGAAAAACTGCAAAAAATCATACAAAAAAACTTTAATTCATACCAAAAAGTTTTCGAGTGGTGGGAACGTGTAATGAAGTAAATCGTATAATAATATATTTATTTATGGTGAATACAGGAGATTTTTTAGACAGCATTTGCAATTCAGATGGTGATAATGATTAGTTTAACATTATGCGTAATCTGATAATAAATCGGCATCTTTTAGTATTAACTTAAATAATTCTAATTCCATTACTGTTGTTTTGTTTTGTAAAAGTTAAAGTAAAAGGTGGTAAAATAGAAATTGGAGTATAAATATAGATCAATATTGGAAGAAGATGGGCATCTAAAGATGTGTACAGATCTACAGATAGACTGTTAGAAACGATACATAAGACAGGATTACCTATGGAGATTTTGACTAATTTGGTTATTTTCATCTAAATTTGGATTCTCTTTATTTTCTTTATACTTCGCCGCTACTGTAGTTTCTTAATCTCAATTTCTTATCGAACTGTACGTCGTTGGCTGACACAACTAATATGTATGGGTATAAAGAGAATTATAAATTAACACTTACTTCATATGGTAGCACAAACAGTATCTTTCTATAAAGTCGGTTTTTACCGAAACAAACGCATAGTCAGAACCGGGTTTAGTTACATCTAGATTTAAGGTTTGGGTGTTTAATGGTATGCTTACGTCTTAAATTTTGAATGTCAAAAACCCTTTCAGCAACATGCCGTTTTAAAAACGGCAAATACAGCCAGGATAAATAAACTAGACAAATTTTACTTCTTTTTTCACTTAGAAACTCAACTCATGACAGGAATGAAGAAGCAGAAGCACGAATTGGTCTACTTAGGTGGAGCAGGTGATGTTTTGTCAGGAAGCTAAGACACTATTGGTCGACTCTTCTGATCTCCTACCTAATACTGAAAGTAGCTGCAACGACCTTCCTCTAACTTAGCAAGCAGCTCGACCTTAAGCTTCATCTCAGCTCAAATGCCTGTAAAACATGTTTTCCCATTTAATTAGACTAGGAAATGATTTGTCTCTGGAGCTGTAAGATTGTATTCACTTTAGAATGTTATTTTCATTTTTCTGTTATACATTAACAAAAGATTTTTTAATTGTTTGTTTCGTGATTTGCCAATAAAATTACTGTTGGCATTTTAAATATCCTTTTTTCATTCCTAGACTTTTTTATTGGCGCCATAGCAAAATTACACTTATGCGCATAAGGTCGCATCGATAATAAGTAAAAAAAACGCTAGATCGAGAACCAAAATATCGACAAGCTCCAGATCCGAGATGGGCTAGTCCATATTGAACGAAGAATAGAAAAAAGATTCCCGTATTTTTTTTAAATAAACACTTGGTGTTCCCGTGATGAAACAATAAAAAGAACCTGGCTGTCCGAGGAATAAATATGCCCGTCATTCTACTTTGTGGCATAGAGTATATGACGTCTAGTAATCAAAACCGTCTGACACGAATTCGAACGTAGATTTGGGAAAGACTATTCAGCTCTGGGATCGAACTGATACGACCGTGTAACCTTAAATGTTACTGCTATAATGAAATTTAAAAGTTCTTAAAGTTTCTACCATCTACTCTAAGGTTCGCATTACTATCTCTACTGTCTCATTTGATCAAAAATGACAACATACATCTTGAATTTTTATGCATTGTCTGGGAAGACTTTCTAGTTTCAAATAGAATAATCACTGGCACTATTTTTCTGCTTATCCTCCCTAACTTTTGAGTATATGAACTTTAGAGAACTAATATTTCAAGAAAGTTGCACAACTAAAACTCTACACTCTCTAGGAGTAGAAGACAATAAAATCTGTCATATATCTGAACAGGATCCAGTATCGTTGAAATAGATCCGTAAATTACAGTATTCTGATATTTAAAACTTTACTGTTTATTTATTTACTTCCAGGAGTGGCTGCAAAAACATATCGCACACGTCCTGAAAGTCATGCTGCTATGTTGCTCTAATTTGTGGATACGATAATGATAAAAGATATAAACAGTATTTTCTGTGCTAGTGTGCTCCATGTTCCTATATGCACCAGCCACAGTGGCGATACTTCCCGAGTAATACTTTAATCAAAATACCTACATTAGAAAAATATATATTAGAAAACGAAACATCTGCCTAACGATCCTTTCTACAACGAGTTAAGTTGGTATTGCTGTACCATTATGCTGGTATTGATATACAATGTTTTTGTTTTTACTCCATTTAATTTGATTAGCACTAATTAATATTAAAATCGATTCATTACAATATATACGTATACAGGATGCTGACACGTTAGCGAAAGAAAATATGATAAAGAGGATTAGGATGTCGATAACATTCTCGAATGGATACACAATAAAGATAAAAAAATAGGGAATATTTTTCACATCTGCCTTTATTACTTTAGAGTTTAGATTAACATAAAAAATAGGTATTGGACAATAAATTGCTTTGAAGAAACATTTTTTACTTAACCTCAACTTTCAAATACATCAAAACGGATGTTTCTTGATGTCTGCGTAAATGTGTTGTGAGAGAACATATTTGTGGTAATAAAAGTGAGAGGATGGTCCCGACAAATATAAAAACTAATGGTATGGAAATAGTTTTACTGAAAACTCTTATACGCGGGACATAAAATTATAATAATGGCAATAATAGCCTTGAAAGCTTGAGGGTTAGGAACGTAAGAT
Organism: Agrypnus murinus; assembly: GCA_929113105.1. Taxonomy (NCBI): domain Eukaryota; kingdom Metazoa; phylum Arthropoda; class Insecta; order Coleoptera; family Elateridae; genus Agrypnus; species Agrypnus murinus. The sequence goes on from OV816026.1 coordinate 142,766,258, forward strand.
GTAAACATCTCGCATTGATCGATTTTAATAATTACAATTTCTTGTTTTTAACAGAAGTTTGGTTATGAATGAATTTAAATGTACATACGTAACATACATAACATGACTTATCAGTTTCTAATATATTAAAATTAATTATTATGCCCAGGTTCAGTATATCGAAATTCAGTACTGTTTACCGGAATTCTTTCAGATTCAGTAGTCACTTGAAATAAATTCCGTTAGAACTCGGTATTTCTAACAAGTACCCAAGACAACCAGTACAGTATGAAGTGATAGTTTATCACTTACTTGCAGAGGTAACAGATATTAACATAAGACAATAAGATAAACTTATTAAGAAGACACACTAGATGTTAAATCATCAATAAATGTATTATATCCACCAATGTTTCTTTTTAATTTTACTAAATTTTAATGAGAAAATATCAGCTCTTTCATCATTTTCTAACCGTTGACTTACAAAATAATCGTTATCCTCTTTGATTCTTTTCGAAGACGAACATTTTTCCACAATAGGCAGCTAACTATCATATATCAATTTTGGGGACATACGTAATAAAAATGCTTTAGTTTTTACATGAGAACGAAATTGCACGACCGACTTTTATTCATTAAACCAACACCTTATACAACTTAGCTGTCGAAACAATTGCCAGGTAGACTACAATGAATTTGTGAAATCTCTTAAAATCCTTTTTTATTTATTTTATGACTATGGAGTTTAACCAAATAATGCTCGAAACAATAAACATTACCTTGTACCTTTCTCCATATAATAATAATAATAATAATAATAATAATAATTGCTACAACCCATAGCCTGGAAACCAGGCCCCAGAAGCTATAAGCTTGTGCGGGAGGGAGGGGGCGATTATTATTATTACGTAGGCCCTACGTGCGGGCTGCAGCCGACTTATAGATGGAACAGCGCAAATCCCACATTTGTGTCACAGCTAAGGAAATATGCTTCGGTTGACGTAAAAATCACAATCCTTGATATGATATACATGACTGAGAACCTGAATTGCTGTTACCTTGAATTACATCCATAAAATGCTTGAGTTGTCATATTGGACAACCCAAGTTTTTCTTTAATTAGAAAATCGGTGCCATTATGTTTGTAATTACTGGCGAACTGCCAAAATCATCGTGAAGTACTATTTTCAAAACGAATTCGGACAACTTTAATGTTTCATCTAAGGAAAGTTTTTGACTTCACCTAGTATTTGAGTAAGCATTGGAAGTACTTGGAAGGAAGCATGGTAGCTCAGTGAATATGGAGCTTGAGAACTATAATCTCATGGTCCTGGGTTCGATTCCCAGGATCGTCATAAAGTCTAGGCATATTTATAAATATTTAAGGCTCCCAGGTCAACTCAGGCTGTGAAAATGAGTACCTGTGCCCATATTATTGAACTCATACGAACAAGTTCCCACGTAATTTCTATTACCTTCTAACATTTGATTGGCTAAGTTGCATCTTATGACGTAAAAAATACGTCATGTCGTATGCAAAACTTGTTCGTATGAGTTCAAAAATACGGGCCTTGGTATAATAATAGGCGGCCGGTGCGTATAGCTAGCCACTTTACCACCCATGTGTACCGTACATCTCTATGCAATAGCAGCCTACCAATGGATCTTCATAGCCTGCAACTGGGACTATTATAATTATAGTGATTGCAAGTAATAAAGAAGTATCCGATTATTTAATTCTTCATCAAGCAATAAAGTATTTTCTGTTGGTAAACCTTGAATCTTTTATTTGCCAAATTCTGTGTTACTTCTATTTCCTAAACAGCTATATGTTACACATTTCTGTTACGAGTCATGGCAAAGCAAATTAAATAAGGTTTTCCTTGTGATGAATTAAATTTTAAAAAAAAAGTTAAATTAATTAATAATTATTCATTTATGGCCCTTATTGTTGGGGCTTATATAGTTAATTAATAAACCGTTCAAAGGAAATGTTCAAATAATAATCCACCGAAACTGGTTATGTACATTCATTATCTATTGGTTTAATTAATTTTATGATTGGTTCTCTTTTCCGCTTCTAGATTGGGATCAAGTTATGTAATTAATATTTTAAGCTATATAGACACATGTATTTATATTGTAATAAGTATACACTTAGTAGGTACAATGAACTTCACTGTTTCCGGCCGACGTAGCTATTTCAATTAACGCCACAGTCTGATATGATTTTTTGAGTGCCTAGGTGTAAAATTAGACCCAACCTTACATTGCTAAAGTCAGAACACAGCAAAGATAAATGCTTTGATGAAAATCACCAATAAAAGGGACCGAAGTCTATCCAACGTTATAGTTTTAGCGAAGCGAAGAGCATACGAAACGGTGCAAATATAGTAACAAAAATGTTCCAAAGTGAAACTATTGTAACAAATGGGGAAAACCCCTTATTCGCCGCCGTCGAAAATTCGAGACTGCACGACTCATCGACGTGACTCATCAACAGCTGCATGTGTGATTCATCAACACCTGCATGTATGATTTATCAACTCCTGCATCTATGATTTATCGGTGTGAATCATCGACGGCTGAACAAAACAATATACCAACTAGTCTAATCTAGTACGTTCGAGAACTTTATATGGGAGATATAAATTGAGGTCGTGGGCAGAAGCAGGCCAGTTAACGTTTAACCGTCGTAGTGAAATGTGATCTGTGTAATTGGTAATCGAATGTTAGCGAATAAATAAATGTTAATAATTGTTGTAATAATACATAAATAGTTCTTATATAAATAGTCGTGAAATAAATTTGTAAATATCTACCAATTAGTGTATGTAATTAATATTTCTCTTATAAATAGACGAATTAAACATCATTTTTGTTGTTATTTTAAAAAGGAAGTTACACTATTTTATGTATTTGTCAAACTGGCAAATTGTATTTTATAAATGAAATACTTTAGATATTTTTTGCCTTCGGTCAGTAAACTTGTTAATTTATTGATTTTAAAATGTAGTATATTTAAATAATTGTGCGTCATGTTATATCAATATCCTTTGCAACTAATAAAATCAATCTCTTTATACTATACAGGTTATCTTATTTACTTTTAAAGGTACTGAATCAGGAATAAACTTCAGGTAGATCAATCTCGAGTAATGAATTCAGAAATGTAGAATCCGGAACATACCATTAAAATAAATAATAATTCCAAAATATTTCAACAAAGTTAACAAAACTAGAGGTGAGCCTTTTATATTCAGTTTACGTGTACATCCGTACATACTGGTTAAAAACGCGTGTGCTTGGTAGACAGACATAAAAGCGTTAATATAATAATATAATATTCCCCTTCTTTATCGATTCGTTTCGCTATTTTTATGAACGCTTTCATATCCCGATTTCCAACAGGTATGTTAAATTTACATTTAAGAAATAGTGATTCCCAACCGATTTCTATATCAGTGATACTAAACCAGTTGTGTGTACCAATACTGCAGATAAATATGTTGTGGACATATTAACTTAAGTATATTGAGCTAGAACTGCCTAGAAGAAAAATAATATTCGACATTTGGTGACCGGGAAAAATATCGCGAAAATAATGTATTAAAGAAAAAATATATTCTGAAAAAAATATTTTAGGGATAAAATAAATAACAGTAAAAATATGACAAAAAATATATGATAGGCCAGATTTGGTTAATTATTTTTTACAATTTGCATTTTTGTAGAATGTAAATAATATAGAAAGCGATAATACTATATAAAAGACATTATTATAGAACGTAAATAATATAATACTGTAATGAATGGAAAACCTCTGTACGCCGACATCGAACATTCTAGATTCTGGCGGCAAGATGTATAATTTATCGGCGTGCGTCATCGACGGCTGCACAAAGCAATACACCAACTAGTCTAATCCAGTACGTTCTAGAACGCTTATATGGGAGATATAAATTGACGTCGCGGGTAGAAGAGAATTCAATTAGTGTTCAACCGGCGTATTGAAATGTGCTTTGTGTAATTAGTAATATTAGTGAATAAATAAATATTTAAATAAATGTCGTAATAAAAAATAAATAGTCCTTATATAATCTACTTTAAGTTTGTAAATATCTAGCATTGAAGTTCGTTAAACAGTTTATAATTATAGTGTTAAATAATTAGTTAAGATTAAATTTAGTGTATGTAAATAATATTTCTCTTGTTAATAGACGATTAAACATCATTTTTGTTATTATTTTAAAAAGAACGTTACAATACGTGGAAAATGTAATGTGTCAATAAATATCTAAACCTGAGCAGTGCTTCACAATGTACCATATATTTATTTATTATCGCACTTTAAGTTTGATTCTAACCTAAAAATTAAAAAAAATACAAATAAGACTCTTATTTAATTCAAACTTTTCCTCTGAAAAATTTTTTAATACAATTTAAATTAAACTTTATTAAACATTTTGTAAAATTTCACAAATATATTAGCGACCTAATTTCGATTATTGTAATTATATCATTTCTCGTAGTTTATCGTTAGAAAAAAAAATAAAATTAATAATAAACAATGTTATAATTTTTACTCAAAAAGAAATGTTGCTAATAGTTGATAGTATTTAAAATAACTAATAAATTGAACTAAATATAATAAGCTAATAAGTTGAACTAAATATTAATAGTGAAAATTAATATTATACTCGATGTACAGTCACATTCAAAAAAAGGAAACGACTCTTGTATCAAATATGTAATTAATATTAATTAATTTAGATTACTATCAATTTTAACAATGATTAATCATTAATAGGGCTTTATTTACATAATGTACAAATGTTGGAAAATATATAAAGTAATATTTTAATTAATAATTTATGTTCAAAGTACAAATAGAATGAAAACGTTTTCTTTTTTATGAATTCGACTGTACCTTATTAGTCGTTCTATAAAATTACTATTCTATATTATATAAGTTCTTTCTACAATATATTACTACGTTCTATATTATTTATGTTCCAATTTTTTGATTCTATACTAGAAAGTCCTGAAACCAGAAATATATCCTGATAAAAATGATATTTAAGAGCCACTAGTTTTGTCCTGGTCCGTACTCGCTTCTAAATTATCTACTTTGTTACCTTACTGTTTGTATATCTATCTAAGCGGCAGCCTGTTAGTTCTAAAATCATTCGAGAAGATTATACATCTATATCTGTAGAGTCTAATAGTAAAATTCTTCAATGGATATTTTTCTCTTCTAAAAATATGCACATTATTGTGCAGCAGATTTTCTATTACGCAGGAGCAAGGTTATGTAGCTGAAACAAACTATATATTTTAGTTTCCCATTTTACTGAATAACTTTCAATGCGTTTTCAGATTTAATCTTAGATTGCTTTTAATTTCAAACAAATACATACAAGATAACTAAATATCAACCACGGAGTGTTGTGCAAAACACTGTCAAGGCTAAGGTGGACAGGCACAATATTCAGTCATTCAAAATACAGATATATCCAACAGTAATTTTGAATAGATTTCATTCATCTCTATGAAGTAGTGCACATGGTAGCTGAAAGGAATAGCTAGGAGCAACTGAAGCATGCTCTTGGAAGGAATTCACAACAATAGTAAAAATACATCATCGGTTAATGTTGAATATCTGCCAAATATTTTTGTAAATCTGGCTAGAAACTTCAAGTACAATCTAGCAAATAGAACTACTGAATTAGAGTCAATGCAGTTATAAAAGTATGAATTTGAAAATTAAGTACACGGAGAAGTAAAAATTTTAAATTTCAGAAAATTCACACCTTTGAGATCTAACCAGCTTTAGTTAAAAGTCTAATCGAAGATTAATTACCATAAATACGCTTGTTGAAATAATATATCCATAATAATTAACTTTCAGTTAAAGTTAACACGAATTGGTGACATTGTGTCAAAAAAGTTTAGATTTTCAATTTCTGAAACAGTCAAAATAAATGAAACAAAACTTCAAAACATCTTGCATATTTTGCTACTGCATTTTCCAGAATTCTGAAGTTTTGATGAAATTATGAATCTGTAAAACTACTGAAACAGTTTTAGAATTTAGATGTTCTAAAACTTTAAAAGCCTAAACCTGAAAACCCATTGAGTTGCTTTCAGAAATTGAGATATAAAAAAATCGAATGCATCAAAACTGTGAAGAACTTTCGGAATTACTTAAATTACTATTTTATTAATTAATTGATAGAAAATTAAAATTTTAAAAACTTCCTATAAAAAATATATGTATTTTATTAGTTCATGCACTCCTTCAGGAATGAAGTCCTCGACGATGAAGTTTTTATTATTAGCACAGCAGACATGATATCAATTACATTTGTTGCGCTGTTATCAAGAGGTTATTATTGTAATTAAAATTTGCAGTAAAGGCTAATTCCTTGTAGGTGTAACTAAAGTTTAATAATATGTTTAAAGTTTTTGCGTAATAGTTAAATGGTTTTTTAACCAATGCGGTGTTAATTATGTGCAGGACCTTGTGCGACTTGTTTGGCGATTGGTTATTAATTTGTAATGGCGGTTATGTATAATTTATTACTTTGTTATCGCTTAATTTGCGTTCTTATTGCGAACATTGTTTAAAAAACTTTGTTTAGAGAAATATTTCTTAAGTAATAAAATTAAATGCCTAATAACGCATTTAATGACTTAAAACAGTAGAATTTCCGTAACCTTAACCGCATATTCTGTTTAGTAACAGCTCATTAAAATTGTTGTGTCATATTGGTGTTCATGCCATAAACTTTTATTAAATTGTTATCTTTTAATAACAAATACTTCCTATATGAATTTCTTATGTTTACTTACACAATTGTTAATAATTCCGATGTACTAAAACTAAATCATTGCTACAGTAACGAGATGTTGAGTGCTATATCATATTGCTAGGATAATTTGCAAAAACAAATGCAGTCTGCATTGTCTAACAGCGAAATTGCTAGTTTGTCTCATTTGTGTATATACACGTGTCATATAGTAGTTTTGCCTTATTTATTCTAAAGCCTGTTCTTTATAAGGAAATTCCTGAAATGCCACGAACATACGCATATTTTACAGGTAGCGAATAAATATTTACCCGTTTAATGCAAATTAGAAAACTGACAAAAATATTTATTTTTTTTATGTTTGCACGTATTATATTTTGTTATTGCTATATACCTACTTTAAAAATGTTAGTTGCATGCAGCACGTGTTGCCGCTCTTTTTGTACTAGCATAAGCTGCATACATACATATCGTATGCTATACAATAGATGGGTTAAGACATAATAGAAAAGGGTTGGCTAACGATCATTGAGGAACTTTTATAGTAACAGTTTATGAGCCATAATGGAGAGCTAAACAGGAGACATATTAAAAACCCGAAGATTAGGTGAATGCGTGAACTTTATCTGCATTTGTAAGACAACTTGGATATCCTCCATGTTGCCGATCTTCGGTCCTTCTACTTGATTTTTGGCAAGAGTATTAAGTTGCGGAGTGTAAGCATTAATGGTTCATCATCTAGAATCCACTTTTATAGCTGAAAGACCATTAATAATTCCAAAGCCGTATTAAAGTTCATCTAGCCGTATTACATGAAGTATGGAAAACAAAGATTCCGTCAAAATTAAAAGCGAAAGTTTTCAATCAGTGTGTGATAACTGCAATGACCTATGGAACGGAGACCTGGGTGCTTACAAAAGCAATCATTAATAAGATGAAAGTAGCGCAAAGAGCCATGAAGCTAAAAATTATGGGAGTAACTCTAGCAGACAGAAAAACGAACGAGTCGCTAAGAACAAGATCGAAAGTGGAGATATAGGAAGAAGAATATCAAGACTGAGATAAGAATGGGCTGGACATATTGCCAGAATGTCAGATAAATGGAGCAAGAAGATGTTGGATTTGAGACCATGGAGAAGAAGAAGAAGTGTGCAGATGAAATAAGAAAAACAGCCGGAACCTAGAAGAATTAGTAAACGACAGAAAGGAATGGAAGGGTAGAAAGGAGGTCTATATCCGTATTTGGGTAGGGAGAGGGTACAAGAAGAAGATTAAAGTTCTGCAGTTATAAGCTTGTTTCGCCATCTTAAAAGTTTCTGCAGCTACACTGTTAGGAAGGGAAACAAAACTTGGTGTAATTACTCTCTCATATTAGTAAGTTACCCCAAAAAGCCGCAAATAATTGTGAAAATATGATTTGAATAAGCTCCATTAGCTCCATGACTCATAATACACTCATATAAAAGGAACACTGTCGTCTTTCCACCAGATCACCATACAGTTAATAAATTCTGAAACTTTTCAACAGAATCTTAGTACTCAAAAGTGTACTAAATCTAGTACTCGGTGAAATTTTGGTTTCAACCTATAAACAGTTTTGTACAATAATGTTAGTAGGTATTCCACCCATTGAGATGCCTCCCACTCCTTTTTTTTTGGCCACGCCTACTGCTCTCTGATTGGCTATCCCTACTCCTGTAGCTCCTCCCCTTGCTTCTGATTGGTCGACGCCATTTTGAATCGCCATTTTGAATAGCCATTTTGAATCGCCATCTTGGATCGCCATTTTGAATCGCCATTTTGAATAGCCATTTTGAATCGCCATCTTGGATCGCTATTTGAATCGCCATTTTGAAACGCCATTTTGAAACGCCATTTTGAATCGCCATTTTGAATCGTCATGTTGAATAGCCATTTTGAAATGTCATTTTGAATCTGTCAATTTTGAATGTCATTTACCTATCCGCCATTTGTATCTATCATTTTCAATTTGTCATCTTAGATTTCCCGCCCTTGGATTTGAATTTTTAGTAATTTAATTCGCGGGGTCATTAGCGGATCATTTTTTTTTATCTCGCGGGATCATCTGCATATCTCATCTCTCATCTCCCTCTCTCTCCTCATTTCCAACTTGTCATCATTTCCCGCTGAAAGATTTGAATTCCTAGCGCTGCTAATGCCATCTATCGGTGACGTCATATGATCGGTATAGTAGATTTCTATACGCCTGTAGATAGGCAACCCGCTATACTTTTTTACAAAACCAATGGAGCCGGCAGGGTTTGAACCGGGGACCGCTCGAATGGTAGCCAGCCAATGCATCCACTACACCAACGAGGTAATCTATTAAAGCACTGTAAACGGCTTATAAAAAAAAAATTGTTGACTAGCGACCACGTACTCATAACATAATACATGTTAGTAATTTCATATTATCAGATATGATATCCATTATCTCAACAAAATCATTAGCAAAGACGTGTTTTAGTTATAAGTTTAAGCGATAACAAAATGTCCATAGCTTAACCCCGAGACCACGGAGCTTGTCTTTTAAATTACTGCATACGAGTTATTTCTAAAAATGCTTTCACGTATATTTGATTAAATCCAATTTATTTAAAAATAATTCCCGGAAAATATTTATAAATATTGTACATTAATAATATTAAATCTTTAGGATTCAAAAATTATAAGCCAATTATGATTATTATCATGAGTCATTAAATGAGATCGGTAAGGTAAAAACATGACGCCTTGATTGTAAACGATGATTTCACCATTGCTAATGAATTTCCAATTAGCGGGTGTAGAAAGTTAAAATTCAAACATGAAAAACTATTGGTTTAATCGAAATATTTTAAAAGTTGCCGACGGCTAATTATTATTTAATAGCAACCGTAAATTCTGAGTAAATCTGTTTGGATATTTCCTGAAGCCTAAATCAATTTTGTTTGTATTAAAACCTAGAAATTTCAGAAAAACGGTTTTAAAATAAATTGTATATAGTTATACATTGTGAAATAAAAAAATGCAAGAATAAAATACATACACGGATTAAACTAAACTATATATATTAAGAAATATTAATTACGGCTTTTATAGCATCTTACAGGAAAAAGATTACAGTCAATCAAGATCACAACACATATCATTAACTAGATATCATAAATAAATATTATATATATTGAAGGTAAAGACATGAGTATATCCATCGTTTGACTAATGTCTATTTATTAAAACAAATAAGTTATGAAATGAAGCAGGGAGTCTATTCAATGAACATTGCCTAATACTTTTATGATTTTTCTAGCCTATAGATCAGCAGTTAGAAACACGGGCCTGCTAAATGCCTGCAATTCACCTACCCTATCAATATGTTGTACAATTTTAGATATGTAATGTATACGTTTTGTTTCTTACTTAAGTCTATTTTGTTTGTATGTTTGTAATATTTAGACATTTACGAAAATTAAATCAAGCTGAACAGCAGATTACTATTTGAAATTTAATAGATCATACGAATTATCTTACCCTGTTCTTAATTACTGCTTTGTATAAATTGTACATTGTTTGTAAATGCTCTCTGAACTAAAATATTCATATATGAGAGAAATGTTATATAAGTCAATACAGCCCTATAACTATCATTTATTGAGCTATACAAAGAGATTTATATCTACGCTAAACTAAAGATTAATAGAAGTATTGCATTCCTGATATCATAAGATAACGATAAAACACATGATTATTCTTAGACTAAGGTCTAATTTAGGTAGTCAAAATGTAGGTAATCGAATTGTAGGTACATATCATGATGTGATATCATACAATTATATTCTAGTAAGAATTGTAATAAAGTCACTGCTATAAATAACATCATTCTTTATCACGATCATCTATCATTATCAAAATCATCTAATGTCATGCAGAGTCAGCAGCTAGCTCCTAAGTTCGTATATTCGAGAAACTCTCTACCCGCTCTGAACAATCAATTACAAAAACTGGATGAGTTTCGGACGTATAGGCAGATAATTCCAAATTTTAATCCGTTTTCATTAATGAGTAGACCTAACATAACATTAGTTTTACCGTAGGAAGAAGGACCGCTCAGAATTGCTCTACAGGAAACAGTCTGACACTAGGTTATTCAGATCAAATATTATTTACAAATCGGAAAGGATATCTATGAAACTCGTGCTGAATTAAATGTAGGAACCTGAATGCGTGGCAGCATCCGTCGCTATTGCATCAACCGTTTCTTCGCATAGCTTTTAGTTTATCTGTGAGAAATTCTATTTTTATTTAGTACATAAGGCGTAGATTAGATTATTAATCTACCCAAAAGATTCACCAAACATGGACCTGCTAAATGCCTGCAATTCACCTACCCTATCAGTATGTCGTACAATGCAAACATTTAATATTATTATTAAAATTTTATAAATAAAAACGATAAAAGAAGTTTATAGTTTTCATTTATTTTTATGTTAAACATATACGGTAGCAGGATCTAGATCGATGTATACAAATTCATATATGACAGAAATGTTATGTATCTCAATACATATCTAAAACGTATTCTTCGTATATTCAGTAAGAGCTACCCATTTTTTCTAGACATTCGAATTTTGAACAGCTTAATAATAGGTTTTCTCATTTAATCATAATTAGGTTGACTTTATATAGCATTTTTCAGGAAAACCTTCTTCAGAAAAACCCTAATGATTATTTAATTTACATAAAAAAAAATTTAAAACATTTGATTACACAATAATCCCATTTTCGATACCTTCGAAATATAAGTCTATAACATATGTTTAGGTCTTTATAACTTTGAAACACAGGGTAGTTACCTCTTGCAAAATTTACAGTTATGAGAACCCTGAAAACTTAACCTGGAGAAATAAATCAGATAAATATTTTACTTTTATTGAAACGATAAATTTGCATACTAATATATGAAAATAATATAATGTATATCGCCTGATAAATAAAATTGAAATTATTCTTATTCTTTTACAATGAAATTATTCTTTTACAATGAAATGTGTTTTGAAAAAACACGATGAAACGTTATGTATATTAATGCAGGAGTTCTGTTAACGCATTCGTTATTTAGAGATTCACTTATAAGTACACTATCTATTTAGCTGATTCAATAAAAATTTCGTTATTTTAAAATTCCTAACGAGGGACCTACTGATAAGCGTTATATTATACCAGGTACGTATGATACTCTACTACTGATTGCATACCTGATGAACGCAGTTGTACAAAGTAATATAGGATATACGTTACAGAGAAGTTTAATTTTCCGTGCAACAAATGACCTATATATATATATTTTATGTACAATGCTGACATTAACATATTTAGCGCATACCTGTTGAACATAGCTCTACAAAGTAATATTTAAAAGACTTAAAAGGCTTATATTTTAGAGATCGGATACAGTCGCGTATATTCCTGTATATTACCTCTAAATTTTACTTTAAAAATACATGTAGTCAGGTTTGGCGTAAATAACAATTAGGGATATCAAAGCCATACTAACTGAACGCTAACATAATATGCTCTACAGGTCAAACTCAATTAATTAACCCTGGGGCTATACATCCTTAGACTAGAAACAGTCTTGAAACAAAAATGGCTGAGTCCACCCTGTTAGACAAGAAATCAGAGTATGGGCGTGATAAATAAAACATAAAGTTATTTTACAAACATTTATTTAGTATACATAACATAATACAAGAATATAGATCATAAGTTGTTTTCTATGACGACTGTTGTAGTTCTACGGGTCTCTGAGTCGTCGTATGCCCTCGCAGCAATACTAATACGTATAAAGTCCGACGACTGACTCATTGGAACTGTACCGGTAGCCCTTTCCTTGTTCAACTCTTCGTTACTATCATAGTTAGTAAACGAGGAACCACATTCATCAATACCCCAAATGCATGGCTGAAGTCATATCTTCTTCTTCTTCTTCTTCTGTCTCATCGATATCAATAGGTCCATTTTCTTCCTTTACCAGAGCCGTCTTTACAACATCTGCGTTATTATGTACGTTTTTAAATGCCTTTTATAGCTGTCGATGCGTGAAAGATATTTGAAGCAATTAGAACAGTGGACTTTGATTGATTCGTGAACGCTTTTCGTATGTCTTTTAAGCTGTCAGAGCTTGAAAAAGTTTTGACACAGCTAGAACAGCAGATTCTGTTTGAATCGTGTATGGTTTTTACGTGTCTCTTGCAGGTGAATGGCCTCGCGAAAGACTTGAAGCAAACCGGACACTGTATTTTGCAATCCTATCGACCAGAGCCATTCTTCTTCTTACGCTGCTCCATCTCGACTAATGAAGGAACAGGAACACTATCCGTCTATTTATACTGATCGACCAGAGCAATCGGTTGTTCTATCCTACGTTGAGAAAATAATTATACTATGTAAGCTTAGATACGCTACATATGATTGCGAGCCTGAGTATAAGCATAAACCCTATACTACAGATTTTTATCCTTTTTTCATTATATCTGCTACAGACGAGGTGAAGAATAGGTACATTTAACATGCGTATGCTACAATTATCTAATTTCTAGTTTTCTAGACGTAATGTAATTTTGAACAGATTTTAACCCTTTTCGTTATATCTACTACCCTTGTAAGCGATTTCTACATATACGTTCTTATTGTTTATACACCATATAGATATTCGTAGCATCTAAAGTAAACTCTTATTTAAACGTTATTTTACAATATATCATACATTTCAGCAGCTCGTATGATTATCCGTCTCTATCGTAACCCAGTATGTAAGGACATTATGTTAAATACTATCTCATACATGTAAATAAACATTTCTTTAAAGAGTTTGTTAGGTCACCTAATCTGTTATAATATTACTATGATATTAGATCTCGTCGATTACAGTTTTACCATTAGGACATACTTAGTAGGTTATATGTGCTAAGTAAAATAATAAACAGATATTTCGAAAATTTTATGCATTCTTGAGAGAACGGGTTTACAATACATCATACATTTTCAATAGCTTCGAAATACGCAGATATGTAATAATATACTATATACTCTTAAAGAAATAAGTTCGTCGCCATATTTAAACGTTATTTTACAATACATCATACATTTTCAATAGCTTCGAAATACGCAGATATGTAATAATATACTATATACTCTTGTAGGTTATTCAACGTATCTATAGTAAACTCTTATGATTAATAATAATCTGTAACCTTATTGTTTTTTATTACATCACAGGTTAGAGCATACGAATATAATTTAGGTTAGATTAGGTTAGAGCCTACGAATACATTTTTAGGGCAGAACGTAGGGAGCAGAGTAAGTACAAAACAACATACTTTCATACAAGAACGTTTATTGATACGAGTAGTTTCGACGCTACTTAAAACATAATACATAACTTATATATATAATATCTATTAAAATAGTACATTTCGTATACACTAATAATGGTACTACATACCCGACTATAAAGTAAACATGGTAAGTATAACAGCAGTTTAAAAGAATAGATAGTAAATATAACTATATCTAATTATTTTATAAAATACTATGTTAACTAAGAGGTTATATACAGAATATATACGCATGTATTCGACCTCTAGAGGGTTCATAAGACTAGACTAGACCAGACCAGACCACACCAGACCAGACTAGAGCAGACCAGACCAGACCATACTAGACCAGACCAGACCAGACCAGACCAGACCATACCAGACCAGACCAGACCAGACCAGACCATACCATACCAGACCAGACCAGACTATAGATGATAGATAGTAAAATCATGAACAATTATACCACCTGTAATATAATAGAGCTTACTTGATATTTTAAAATTAGTGGCTGAATCTAATTATTACAGAAATTCAATTGTAGAAACTGAAGATGTAATCTTTAAAACATCTAAAGTTAGAAGTTTTTAGTAGTCAAGTCAGATTAATAGAGGGTGTTATAATGAAATCGTTTTTTTTTAGAAACTATTTGTTTTGTAAGATTGGCGCCGTAAAGAAAAACAACATAGCTGTAAAGACTAGACTAGACCAGACCAGACCAGACCAGACCAGACCAGACCAGACCAGACCAGACCAGACCAGACGAGACCAGACCAGACCAGACCAGACCAGACCAGACCAGACCAGACCAGACCAGACCAGACCAGACCAGACCAGACCAGACCATACCAGACCAGACCAGACCAGACCAGACCATACCAGACCAGACTATAGATGATAGACAGTAAAATCATGAACAATTATACCACCTGTAATATAATAGAGCTTACTTGATATTTTAAAATTAGTGGCTGAATCTAATTATTACAGAAATTCAATTGTAGAAACTGAAGATGTAATCTTTAAAACATCTAAAGTTAGAAGTTTTTAGTAGTCAGGTCAGATTAATAGAGGGTGTTATAACCGAACCGTTTTTTTTTTTTAGAAACTATTTGTTTTGTAAGATTGGCGCCTTAAAGAAAAACAACATAGCTGTAGTCTTGATTTTGAAATTGAGATAGCTCGGAACAAAACGATGAATACAAAGTTTAGAAGTTTATTTCAAAATTCTGTGATAAAAACATTAATTCTTCTTTACTTTACTTTAAAACACAAGATTGCATGATAAATCAATATAATATTAATATAAATGATTAAATTAAATGAAGCAATCTAGGTTAGACTCCCAAAAATTATATTAAGGTTATAGATTTTAGACTCCGGTTGTTGCAAAGATTCAAGAATCTCTATTAAGATTAGTTCATAAAACATTTATTAGGTTAGAGCATGTAGCTACTTACAAAAAAAAATCTCTATTAAGATTAGTTCATAAAATATTTATTAGGTTAGACCAATGTAGTTACTTACAAAATCGTCATTAACATTCGAAAAACTTACATATAATATTAGTTGGGCTACAGACTGTAACCCAACTAATATTTATAACTAAAATCTATAACCTTAATATAATTTTTGGGAGTCTAACCTAGATTGCTTCATTTAATTTAATCATTTATATTAATATTATATTGATTTATCATGCAATCTTGGGTTTTAAAGTAAAGTAAAGAAGAATTAATGTTTTTATCACAGAATTTTGAAATAAACTTCTAAACTTTGTATTCATCGTTTTGTTCCGAGCTATCTCAATTTCAAAATCAAGACTACAGCTATGTTGTTTTTCTTTAAGGCGCCAATCTTACAAAACAAATAGTTTCTAAAAAAAAAAACGGTTTGGTTATAACACCCTCTATTAATCTGACCTGACTACTAAAAACTTCTAACTTTAGATGTTTTAAAGATTACATCTTCAGTTTCTACAATTGAATTTCTGTAATAATTAGATTCAGCCACTAATTTTAAAATATCAAGTAAGCTCTATTATATTACAGGTGGTATAATTGTTCATGATTTTACTGTCTATCATCTATAGTCTGGTCTGGTATGGTCTGGTCTGGTCTGGTCTGGTCTGGTATGGTCTGGTCTGGTCTGGTCTGGTCTGGTCTGGTCTGGTCTGGTCTGGTCTGGTCTGGTCTGGTCTGGTCTGGTCTGGTCTGGTCTGGTCTGGTCTGGTCTCGTCTGGTCTGGTCTGGTCTGGTCTGGTCTGGTCTGGTCTGGTCTGGTCTGGTCTGGTCTGGTCTGGTCTGGTCTGGTCTGGTCTAGTCTAGTCTTAATCTCCCCCTCTATTAATCTGACCTGACTACTAAAAACTTCTAACTTTAGATGTTTTAAAGATTACATCTTCAGTTTCTACAATTGAATTTCTGTAATAATTAGATTCAGCCACTAATTTTAAAATATCAAGTAAGCTCTATTATATTACAGGTGGTATAATTGTTCATGATTTTACTATCTATCATCTATAGTCTGGTCTGGTCTGGTATGGTATGGTCTGGTCTGGTCTGGTCTGGTATGGTCTGGTCTGGTCTGGTCTGGTCTGGTCTAGTATGGTCTGGTCTGGTCTGCTCTAGTCTGGTCTGGTGTGGTCTGGTCTGGTCTAGTCTAGTCTTATGAACCCTCTAGAGGTCGAATACATGCGTATATATTCTGTATATAACCTCTTAGTTAACATAGTATTTTATAAAATAATTAGATATAGTTATATTTACTATCTATTCTTTTAAACTGCTGTTATACTTACCATGTTTACTTTATAGTCGGGTATGTAGTACCATTATTAGTGTATACGAAATGTACTATTTTAATAGATATTATATATATAAGTTATGTATTATGTTTTAAGTAGCGTCAAACTACTCGTATCAATAAACGTTCTTGTATGAAAGTATGTTGTTTTGTACTTACTCTGCTCCCTACGTTCTGCCCTAAAAATGTATTCGTAGGCTCTAACCTAATCTAACCTAAATTATATTCGTATGCTCTAACCTGTGATGTAATAAAAAACAATAAGGTTACAGATTATTATTAATCATAAGAGTTTACTATAGATACGTTGAATAACCTACAAGAGTATATAGTATATTATTACATATCTGCGTATTTCGAAGCTATTGAAAATGTATGATGTATTGTAAAATAACGTTTAAATATGGCGACGAACTTATTTCTTTAAGAGTATATAGTATATTATTACATATCTGCGTATTTCGAAGCTATTGAAAATGTATGATGTATTGTAAACCCGTTCTCTCAAGAATGCATAAAATTTTCGAAATATCTGTTTATTATTTTACTTAGCACATATAACCTACTAAGTATGTCCTAATGGTAAAACTGTAATCGACGAGATCTAATATCATAGTAATATTATAACAGATTAGGTGACCTAACAAACTCTTTAAAGAAATGTTTATTTACATGTATGAGATAGTATTTAACATAATGTCCTTACATACTGGGTTACGAAAGAGACGGATAATCATACGAGCTGCTGAAATGTATGATATATTGTAAAATAACGTTTAAATAAGAGTTTACTTTAGATGCTACGAATATCTATATGGTGTATAAACAATAAGAACGTATATGTAGAAATCGCTTACAAGGGTAGTAGATATAACGAAAAGGGTTAAAATCTGTTCAAAATTACATTACGTCTAGAAAACTAGAAATTAGATAATTGTAGCATACGCATGTTAAATGTACCTATTCTTCACCTCGTCTGTAGCAGATATAATGAAAAAAGGATAAAAATCTGTAGTATAGGGTTTATGCTTATACTCAGGCTCGCAATCATATGTAGCGTATCTAAGCTTACATAGTATAATTATTTTCTCAACGTAGGATAGAACAACCGATTGCTCTGGTCGATCAGTATAAATAGACGGATAGTGTTCCTGTTCCTTCATTAGTCGAGATGGAGCAGCGTAAGAAGAAGAATGGCTCTGGTCGATAGGATTGCAAAATACAGTGTCCGGTTTGCTTCAAGTCTTTCGCGAGGCCATTCACCTGCAAGAGACACGTAAAAACCATACACGATTCAAACAGAATCTGCTGTTCTAGCTGTGTCAAAACTTTTTCAAGCTCTGACAGCTTAAAAGACATACGAAAAGCGTTCACGAATCAATCAAAGTCCACTGTTCTAATTGCTTCAAATATCTTTCACGCATCGACAGCTATAAAAGGCATTTAAAAACGTACATAATAACGCAGATGTTGTAAAGACGGCTCTGGTAAAGGAAGAAAATGGACCTATTGATATCGATGAGACAGAAGAAGAAGAAGAAGAAGATATGACTTCAGCCATGCATTTGGGGTATTGATGAATGTGGTTCCTCGTTTACTAACTATGATAGTAACGAAGAGTTGAACAAGGAAAGGGCTACCGGTACAGTTCCAATGAGTCAGTCGTCGGACTTTATACGTATTAGTATTGCTGCGAGGGCATACGACGACTCAGAGACCCGTAGAACTACAACAGTCGTCATAGAAAACAACTTATGATCTATATTCTTGTATTATGTTATGTATACTAAATAAATGTTTGTAAAATAACTTTATGTTTTATTTATCACGCCCATACTCTGATTTCTTGTCTAACAGGGTGGACTCAGCCATTTTTGTTTCAAGACTGTTTCTAGTCTAAGGATGTATAGCCCCAGGGTTAATTAATTGAGTTTGACCTGTAGAGCATATTATGTTAGCGTTCAGTTAGTATGGCTTTGATATCCCTAATTGTTATTTACGCCAAACCTGACTACATGTATTGTTAAAGTAAAATTTAGAGGTAATATACAGGAATATACGCGACTGTATCCGATCTCTAAAATATAAGCCTTTTAAGTCTTTTAAATATTACTTTGTAGAGCTATGTTCAACAGGTATGCGCTAAATATGTTAATGTCAGCATTGTACATAAAATATATATATAGGTCATTTGTTGCACGGAAAATTAAACTTCTCTGTAACGTATATCCTATATTACTTTGTACAACTGCGTTCATCAGGTATGCAATCAGTAGTAGAGTATCATACGTACCTGGTATAATATAACGCTTATCAGTAGGTCCCTCGTTAGGAATTTTAAAATAACGAAATTTTTATTGAATCAGCTAAATAGATAGTGTACTTATAAGTGAATCTCTAAATAACGAATGCGTTAACAGAACTCCTGCATTAATATACATAACGTTTCATCGTGTTTTTTCAAAACACATTTCATTGTAAAAGAATAATTTCATTGTAAAAGAATAAGAATAATTTCAATTTTATTTATCAGGCGATATACATTATATTATTTTCATATATTAGTATGCAAATTTATCGTTTCAATAAAAGTAAAATATTTATCTGATTTATTTCTCCAGGTTAAGTTTTCAGGGTTCTCATAACTGTAAATTTTGCAAGAGGTAACTACCCTGTGTTTCAAAGTTATAAAGACCTAAACATATGTTATAGACTTATATTTCGAAGGTATCGAAAATGGGATTATTGTGTAATCAAATGTTTTAAATTTTTTTTTATGTAAATTAAATAATCATTAGGGTTTTTCTGAAGAAGGTTTTCCTGAAAAATGCTATATAAAGTCAACCTAATTATGATTAAATGAGAAAACCTATTATTAAGCTGTTCAAAATTCGAATGTCTAGAAAAAATGGGTAGCTCTTACTGAATATACGAAGAATACGTTTTAGATATGTATTGAGATACATAACATTTCTGTCATATATGAATTTGTATACATCGATCTAGATCCTGCTACCGTATATGTTTAACATAAAAATAAATGAAAACTATAAACTTCTTTTATCGTTTTTATTTATAAAATTTTAATAATAATATTAAATGTTTGCATTGTACGACATACTGATAGGGTAGGTGAATTGCAGGCATTTAGCAGGTCCATGTTTGGTGAATCTTTTGGGTAGATTAATAATCTAATCTACGCCTTATGTACTAAATAAAAATAGAATTTCTCACAGATAAACTAAAAGCTATGCGAAGAAACGGTTGATGCAATAGCGACGGATGCTGCCACGCATTCAGGTTCCTACATTTAATTCAGCACGAGTTTCATAGATATCCTTTCCGATTTGTAAATAATATTTGATCTGAATAACCTAGTGTCAGACTGTTTCCTGTAGAGCAATTCTGAGCGGTCCTTCTTCCTACGGTAAAACTAATGTTATGTTAGGTCTACTCATTAATGAAAACGGATTAAAATTTGGAATTATCTGCCTATACGTCCGAAACTCATCCAGTTTTTGTAATTGATTGTTCAGAGCGGGTAGAGAGTTTCTCGCATATACGAACTTAGGAGCTAGCTGCTGACTCTGCATGACATTAGATGATTTTGATAATGATAGATGATCGTGATAAAGAATGATGTTATTTATAGCAGTGACTTTATTACAATTCTTACTAGAATATAATTGTATGATATCACATCATGATATGTACCTACAATTCGATTACCTACATTTTGACTACCTAAATTAGACCTTAGTCTAAGAATAATCATGTGTTTTATCGTTATCTTATGATATCAGGAATGCAATACTTCTATTAATCTTTAGTTTAGCGTAGATATAAATCTCTTTGTATAGCTCAATAAATGATAGTTATAGGGCTGTATTGACTTATATAACATTTCTCTCATATATGAATATTTTAGTTCAGAGAGCATTTACAAACAATGTACAATTTATACAAAGCAGTAATTAAGAACAGGGTAAGATAATTCGTATGATCTATTAAATTTCAAATAGTAATCTGCTGTTCAGCTTGATTTAATTTTCGTAAATGTCTAAATATTACAAACATACAAACAAAATAGACTTAAGTAAGAAACAAAACGTATACATTACATATCTAAAATTGTACAACATATTGATAGGGTAGGTGAATTGCAGGCATTTAGCAGGCCCGTGTTTCTAACTGCTGATCTATAGGCTAGAAAAATCATAAAAGTATTAGGCAATGTTCATTGAATAGACTCCCTGCTTCATTTCATAACTTATTTGTTTTAATAAATAGACATTAGTCAAACGATGGATATACTCATGTCTTTACCTTCAATATATATAATATTTATTTATGATATCTAGTTAATGATATGTGTTGTGATCTTGATTGACTGTAATCTTTTTCCTGTAAGATGCTATAAAAGCCGTAATTAATATTTCTTAATATATATAGTTTAGTTTAATCCGTGTATGTATTTTATTCTTGCATTTTTTTATTTCACAATGTATAACTATATACAATTTATTTTAAAACCGTTTTTCTGAAATTTCTAGGTTTTAATACAAACAAAATTGATTTAGGCTTCAGGAAATATCCAAACAGATTTACTCAGAATTTACGGTTGCTATTAAATAATAATTAGCCGTCGGCAACTTTTAAAATATTTCGATTAAACCAATAGTTTTTCATGTTTGAATTTTAACTTTCTACACCCGCTAATTGGAAATTCATTAGCAATGGTGAAATCATCGTTTACAATCAAGGCGTCATGTTTTTACCTTACCGATCTCATTTAATGACTCATGATAATAATCATAATTGGCTTATAATTTTTGAATCCTAAAGATTTAATATTATTAATGTACAATATTTATAAATATTTTCCGGGAATTATTTTTAAATAAATTGGATTTAATCAAATATACGTGAAAGCATTTTTAGAAATAACTCGTATGCAGTAATTTAAAAGACAAGCTCCGTGGTCTCGGGGTTAAGCTATGGACATTTTGTTATCGCTTAAACTTATAACTAAAACACGTCTTTGCTAATGATTTTGTTGAGATAATGGATATCATATCTGATAATATGAAATTACTAACATGTATTATGTTATGAGTACGTGGTCGCTAGTCAACAATTTTTTTTTTATAAGCCGTTTACAGTGCTTTAATAGATTACCTCGTTGGTGTAGTGGATGCATTGGCTGGCTACCATTCGAGCGGTCCCCGGTTCAAACCCTGCCGGCTCCATTGGTTTTGTAAAAAAGTATAGCGGGTTGCCTATCTACAGGCGTATAGAAATCTACTATACCGATCATATGACGTCACCGATAGATGGCATTAGCAGCGCTAGGAATTCAAATCTTTCAGCGGGAAATGATGACAAGTTGGAAATGAGGAGAGAGAGGGAGATGAGAGATGAGATATGCAGATGATCCCGCGAGATAAAAAAAAATGATCCGCTAATGACCCCGCGAATTAAATTACTAAAAATTCAAATCCAAGGGCGGGAAATCTAAGATGACAAATTGAAAATGATAGATACAAATGGCGGATAGGTAAATGACATTCAAAATTGACAGATTCAAAATGACATTTCAAAATGGCTATTCAACATGACGATTCAAAATGGCGATTCAAAATGGCGTTTCAAAATGGCGTTTCAAAATGGCGATTCAAATAGCGATCCAAGATGGCGATTCAAAATGGCTATTCAAAATGGCGATTCAAAATGGCTATTCAAAATGGCGATCCAAGATGGCGATTCAAAATGGCTATTCAAAATGGCGATTCAAAATGGCGATTCAAAATGGCGTCGACCAATCAGAAGCAAGGGGAGGAGCTACAGGAGTAGGGATAGCCAATCAGAGAGCAGTAGGCGTGGCCAAAAAAAAAGGAGTGGGAGGCATCTCAATGGGTGGAATACCTACTAATGTTGCAGTTCAATGGTGTATACATATATGTGCAGTGTTGGTAAAAATTTGTTTTGGGTTTGTATTTTCGTGGATGAGCATACTTGCTGCATACATCTGATAAAGAGAGGTATCATTGCATACTTGCCAACCTTTATACTGGATATAATCCAGATTAACTTTTTCCATTGAAGACCTTAAAGGTCCCAGTCTAAATCAACATCTTACATCAAAGACTTTAAAAACATTCGGAAAATTGCACTTTTAAAGACACAGTTTTTGTAGAACTTTAGTAAGCTGCAATTAATATCACTGTTCATAAAAAACGATGTATAAAGTAGCATACACAAAAATATAAGCAAGTTTTTTTTTTAGAAAAAGAAATATAAATAATAAACGGGTTAAATATGGTTTAATCGTCAAACTTTTGCGTGATATTCAATCGTTGAGAAATTATTGAAATTTATTCACATTATTCATATTCTGCACAACGTCAAGGCTGATGATAGATTATATGAACAAATATCATGTTTAGAATGTTTTAATGATAATTTATTTTAAAATATTGCATAAGTAATTGTCAATTATTGTAAACAGATAATAATAACTACGAAAACTTGTGGCAAGCTTAAAAAATACTTTGTTTTTACTTAATCACATTACATCACATTAATCACATTAATAAATATTGACAATTAAATATTTGTTTTTGGGTGTGGGTGACTTTCCAAACTAGAAATTTCAAACAACACCATGTTAATACTATCTTTAAAAAAACTACAAAAAGCTTTAAATGCTAACAGGTATTACAAATAAAAATATCGTAACAGTTACTATTAATAATATAATACTACTATTACAATACAATTAAAATTTCCTTTTAATTCGTGAACTCGTTGACTGATCAATTTCCACTTTTTAATTACACACATACAAAGTTTGAAATACATCAATTTTAAGCAAACGTGGTTACTGTGATAGCAAACTCAAATCACCTCACCAACCAAAAAGCAAATTCGATTATTAAGATATGAATTAATACACCATTAAAGTTTTTATTTTCTTACTTCAGTGGGACAACTAATGTTAACTCTATCAATTTATTATAGATCCTTTAAGTAAAAGCAACTCAATCGTTTAGAATTTTTATACCATTTTGCAAAACCTGTTGACTCTTTCGGAAACCCTAGCAGCAGACAAGCATAAAATGAAAGGAGATTCGTGTGAATCTGGTCGTTTGCTAAAATTACAAGAGTAACACGCGGGCGTTTGATTAGTGGTACATTCCATAAGTGTTAAGTGAGATTATGAATGAATAACCAGAAAAGACTATAATGAATATGAATATGAATATAAATGATGAAATTCGCGTAATTATAATTTGTGGAACATAGTTTAGAATTTATATCATGCCGTCAATTAAGTTATCTTTGTAGCCGTTCTGCCGTTGTTTCTTAAGCAGATAGTTGTTGTTTATTAAGAGAACAGCCAGAAACATTCCTAAAATTAAACATGTGTATAAATTCGTTTACTACATTCCCCAAATTAGCAAATTGTAAGATAATTTATGCAATAAAAATAATATAGAAAAATTATGAATAATAACAAAAATAAACGGAAAAGATAGGCAAACCCGGCGAATATAAAATATATTGTAAAGACTATAAAGTGTTCTATATCGATCAAAGTGATATAAACTTAAAAAATGTCTAGCGGGACACAAACGCAATATTTTATATAATAAGAAATCCGCTGGAATAGCCGCCTATTGCGTTGATATTTATTTTCGTTTCGTAGATGTACATACTTAAAAGAGATCTATTACATGTGCAAAAGCAAGGTAAGAGGTTAGATTTGCTGGAACAGTTAGAAGTTAAAAAATTCTATAATAATAACACATTTAAGTATTGTAAATGACCAGACTAGTTTCATAACACTGCTATAATAGATTTTTTTTCAAACGTAAAATAATTAGGTCATAATTTGACTGAGGTGGCTGCGGAAAAATGCAACTTCTCCGCCGGCGACAATTTTACTTTTCCTTTTCCCTCCATGGAGGGAAAAGTTGAACAATTTATATCTGTCAAAACGTTTTTTTGTATAACAATCGAAACTACTCGCATTTATTAATCGCCTACTACATTTCTAGTATTGTATGCATAAATCAAACCCAGAGCTGAGTATCAAAAACACAAAAACATGACAGCTTTATAATACATATTTTAAAGCGTTTGAAGAAAAAATAGCATATTTAATTTGGAGGAGAAGTGACTTTTCATGGCTTGCCTTCTATTACCCGCCTCACTACGTTCGACGGGTAAACTCAGGCGCGCCATGAAAAGTCATACTTCTCCTCCGCATAAAATATACTATTTATTTTCTGAGGACTTTTTCAAAATCTATTAATAATAATAATAAATCCATTAAATTAGACGAGAAGAAAAAACAGAAAAGTATATATGGGATTTCTGAAGAAATTTAGCCAACGGCTACTCTATTTAACCAGGAAACCGGAAAGAACAACGTTTATTAAGGGTCATTTTGCTACCTTAAGCCGGATACTTTGAATTATCTTCAATTTTTTTATGTATGCTCTTGAAAAAAATGTAACGAATCGAAAAACGCGTAGAGAATTCTACATACTTAATATTTGAAGCATTAAAATAAAACAGTTTTTCTAAAACTACGGCGTAAATATGACGAAAGAATATCTCCCAGACTAGCATCTGAAGGTATGGCTTTTCAAAAGATGAAATTTTAAGAAATATTGAATTAAAAGTGAACAAAGTCGCTATAAATATTTTTATATAGCATAAGTAACTACTACTCAGGTTTTCAGGCAAAATCAACACCGATCTAAAGATACTCCACATCATCAGGTGATTTCAGACATTGTTATTGTTATTTTTTAAATCTCCAACTTATATTATTCAGATATTTCAAATACTATGAGCGGTCGCAGGCCCTATTGAGTGAATATGGTTCATCTTTACTTCTTTCCTGGTTTCGTTCTGGCTATGGCAATTTCTGGTAAACCATATCATCTAAAACAATCTGTGGCCATCTATCTAACAATGTTTTTGAAATCTCTAAATAATACAAGCCGAATAAAACAATAATGGGCTGTACAAATATTTTAAAGTTTACTAACAAAAACACAGCGAAGCTATGATTATTAAATAATAGTTACTTATGGTACACGTGAGTTAAGTAAGATATTACCCAGGAACGAAAAATTGACCCACGAGGGACGTTAGGCCCGAGTGTGTTAGTTTTTCTGAGTAGATATTATCCTTAATTCACGTGTGCCAAACAACGTTTTATCCAACAACTTTTTATTTAAGATCAAATATTGAATTTGCAATGTATAGTTAGTCTGTAGTTTTTGACGGTATTAAATTTGATACTCGAACCCGGTGACTGGATTTAAATAATATTATGCAATGTAAGTTGATGATTGGTTGCAATCATATTCTACAATGGGTAAACAGTATTTTTACCCATAAGCCACTAAGCTTCAATTTTCCTTAATTGCTTAAAAACATCAAGATAGCACCCTTTTTGTTGGATAATAGTATATTATCCACCGAGCATGTAATGGCTATTATTCACCAGGATGATGTTTATGACACGAGTCGTTAAGGCGACTGTCGTAAATCGTACGAGAGTATAATACTATAGTTTGTCCACGACAATTAAATATTAATTGTTGAAAAACTTCAAATACTTTTAGAAATCGACCTTCTGAATGTTTGGTAGCATTCTAAATTATAGATTACTAGCTTAAAATATAAAGTAAGCCGTATGTAACTTTAGGTCTTTGACTCAGGTAATTCTGTTCAAGCGTCCGGGTGCTCCGTCTTATCTCTAAGACATCAATTGAAATACGCTCAATTAGCGCGCATTTATACACAATGCTACCACTAGCTCACTGGTGGGAGCGAGGTTACTATCCATCCTCTACTGGATCTCCAGGCTAGTACCGGAGCTATAAAAGTGCTCATCCGTCGACACCCTCTCTTATAAGATGGTAACTCGTCCAGCTTTGGAGTTTTCCTCAATTCTTTTCGAGTTGGGGACCACAACCCGATCGAATCCAACATCAATTGTGACAGGACTTGATTTTTGATGGTTTTGCCACCCCCATCTACCAGTTATAGGCCTGGTGTGCCCTCGACAGCGCTTGGTTTTCAAGTCTACACGTTATAGACCCCCTGTATGTACCATTTCGAGAGCAGTTATCTTGAGCGTGAGAGGCTATGTACCTTTCTCGCTTCATTAGCTTTAAGAGTAAAGGCCCTAGAGCCGCTTCAGATCATTGGACCCGGACTAGTAACAAGTCATAGGGAAACACAGTACCTGGTGGCATGCAGTTTCCCATTGGCCCAGATTTACCACTCTGGACCGCGATAAACCTTACTTCAATTCTCCTCCTTAGGATTTAGCCAAGTAGCGGGTACCAGAAGGCACCATAAGAAACCTTGTCGCAGGTAAGAATCAAATCCACCCCACCGGTTCTTATATTAGCAGAGCTTCCTCCGCAACGTTTATGAATAATCGTCGAGAACACTTGCGTGTATCTCTTCCACACGTTATTAACATAGAAGCCTAGGCAGGGGACCTAGATTTTTTTACTAAATAATCGTTACCCAGACATGCGCGCAAGCCTGGGATAGGAGAGCTCGGACCAGTTCTAAGAGTGAGCGCCGTGTGGCCTGCTCCGCCCACCATAATTTTTAGAGGTGATGTTGGCCATATCGAATTTAAGCAGGCTGCTCCACGACTGTCTAGCAGCGATTAATTATTTATCACCTCTGGCAGTCAATGATGTACTAACAGTAGGTAATGGTAGCCAATCAGTAAATAACCACTCATAGCAATCAAATATACCAAACTCATTTTATACTACTGATTATGAAAATTATTCTAACATTATGAAAAAAAGGGCATTCTTTCTTCTGCTGCTATACAAAGCCTCATGTCCCCAGATCAAAATCATGATCAAAGAAAGTCCTAGAAAAATAACGGTCCTAATAAGAAGCAAATAAATTACTTACCCGTATTAACCCTTGTTGTTCTTATGATCCACCAAATTTTATCCTAATTTCATTTTATCTGGAATTAAACATTGTCCCTATATGCTTCGGTTGTGTCACAAAATTTAAGTTGTGCCATCCTAATAAAAAGGTAAAGGAACCAAATGCGACACTAACGGACACGTTGGATGTAATTTTGGCAGGTAAAATCAAAAGTTCTAAAATTTTAATAAACAATAATAATTTCTATTTAACATGAGCTTCTAGGATTGTAATGAATTAAAATTATACCGAAATAGCAATCTATCAGCGAATAAGCGTATTTAGATATTGCTTTATTCATAATTTTTTGCTAATTGTCCACTAAGTCACAAGTCCAGTTAGTAACGTCGAAGAATGTGGACCTAGTTGTGACGTAGTCGAACCAATAATTTAAACAATCCGACGTAGTAAGCAAATTAGAAGATAAAATTATTCGCCTTGAAGGTTTAAAATAAGCAAAGGATAGGCGGTTTTTATATTTTGTCAGAGAAAAATAAAATATTGGGAATCAATAAATTGCAAAAGCGACACATGTGCTGTTCACTAATCAAGACTAGCTAACAATGTTAAAATAACATCAAAAAGAAAATCAGTAATGGCGAGTGTGAGCAATCAATTAGAAAGATGATGATAATAAAATATACAAAGCATATGAGAATTACAAGTTTCCACAATACATAATATTTGTTCTTTAATAACGCTGTTGCATACATGTTCTACAAAAGTCGAACCCATCAATCGAGTACATAAACGAGCGTTTAAAAAAACACAAAGAAAGCCCTTGAAGAAGACATAATTTCAGTTTTGTTCGGTGTTGAACCTTCTATATTTCAGGATTCAAAAATGAATTGTTGAAAACTACATCAAATACTATACTTCAACCATAAATACATGAAATGAGTCATTTTCGTAATTACACCGGAATAAACAAATACGACCCGAGGTGAGATAACAGTACACATTTCACGTTGCTAAAAATTCAGTGATGTACGCTAGAGTCAACAGATTTTCATTGCTTCATTCACATTTATTTTTAATTAAAAAGGGGTTTGTTCCGCTAATCAATCTTTCTAGCGCCTTTATTGTTTGTTTTATCATTTAGATTACAGCGTGGTCTTCGCGTACTTCTAGATGCATTTTACATTTTCGCCCACGTGTTTGTGTTGACTCATTTCTTGTAACTTTGGTTGAACTATAATACAGTACGTAGCCAGCTTCGGTGGATTAGTGGTTTGTATGTTTTCTTCATAATCCAATGGTCGCAGCTTCTATCTCGGCCAAACTGGTGATTTTTCATAGCGGAGAAAAATTAATAACATGTCTTCTTGTCGGATAGGAGGTAAAACTGTAGGGCCGGTATCAATTCGATGTTTGGCACGATAAAAATCCCTACTGGGGGTGGAATTCGTCAAGATTCGGCTAAATTCTAATAGGGTCCGCTCAGGTTTTGATCACTGAAGAGTAACCTATAATATTAGAGCGAAAAGTATTTTTTGGCAGCCATATTAAATGCTTGTTCGGTTACTATTGTTTTATTTATTAGTTATTTATATAAGTAGTTAAGAGAATTAACTTGTGCTGAAATTGGAACAGCTAAGTAATTTAGTGATGCCCTATGGTCGTTAAAAGACGTTTCAGTTTCCGTTATCATCACATGAAAACCTTAAAAATTTAGAAATAATAATAAGTTCCATAAAGATCATTAATTTCAGAGAATCCTTGATTTAGAGAACATTTATTGTTAATTATTAGTAAATTACTTTGTAAGACTGACTTTAATTACAACTATTTATGGAGTTGGGCGCCATGAAAAGAATAATCTTTTCATTATTTTTAAAACACTCTGCTTCGTAGGTTGATTGTATTTTCGACAGTTTTCCAGAATTGTATTTTGAAGATAAATGTATTTAATTTAATCTTATTGTATGTATTGATTACTTTCATATTCCAAACATATAAAATAATATTTAATAATAATCAAAGATTACCACATAAAAATTAAGAAATAACAGTAACTAAATATTTAATGGCGTGATTACAGACACAAGTACATTTGCTACTAATAATAAGAAATAACAATGACTAATAAAGACGTTGTTTTGACTAACATACTTATCTTTTAAAGTTTTCGCTGATCTTGCAAGAAGGTATGGACACTGATATAAACACTCAAACTGAAACAAAGGAGTGGGTGTTTTAAACAGAAGAATTTTTATTCAATATAAACATAGCCAACTTCATTTCAAAATTGATAAGATAGTAAACAATAAAGGCATCCAACCTCCATACTCTTTTCTTAAAGAGCTTCAAAATCAAAGTAAATCTTATAGCACACCATAGCCCCTTTAAAGAAGATCAATCAAAATTTAAGGGGTTAAACTGTCCACCCCTACGAGACGAACATTACGGCGGTTTTACGATCGTTTCGCCCCAATGCACTAAACTGACGTCACACGGAGAAAAACAGTGAAAAAAATATGTCATAAAACTTGTCGCATATGAATCGAGAATTACAAGTCGAAAATATGAATTACGGCTCTTAATGCCTTTCATAGTTCTACTAAAGAAAACCCACTTCCCTTGGTTCAGGCTATAAAATACGAAAATAAAATGTGAAACAAGTATTAACCCGTGTGTTGTTCTTTGTTCTCTTTAGATTGCCCTGCCGTTTTGTTTTGTTCGCGTTAAATGCAAGGAGCATCGCATTTTAAGACCGTTGTAAACTTGCAGTTTTGCTAATTTTTTGAAAGGAACCTCCTAAAAGTAGCTCTTACAGAAAAAAAATACTTCTAGGTCTTGGCATAGAAACGTCTGGAAACGAGACCACTACATTTTTTCCTTTTTATACCTTATTTATTTGTCCTCCACATTTCGCTTAACTACAAAATAAAAACATCATTTTCTTGTTGCCGTATTTAAAATATTGAATGGTCGGCTCTCTTTTTGTGGCTTTTATAGTTTTTGGAAACCCTAATAACAATTTAACGATTGTGTCGCTGTTTGGACTCACAAGTTGTGTCATATTACACTTGTTAACGACATCGTTAATTTTAAACACATTGGGAGGTTTCACCTTTTTGATTTTATGTTTTCAAAATAAATTTCTATTTGAATGATGACGCACTGCTTCTAAGACAAAAACGATAAGTACGGTTTGCGTTGAAAGAAGAAACTCGCACTTCAAAGATCTTCATGTTGGTCTAAAACTATTTGTTTGGTACTTTATTACTTTATTAATGGATGTAGATGGATTTTGTAAAGTGAACTGGATAATTTAACACATCGGGGAGTGTAACGAACTCGTACATGGAAGCTTTTAATTTCATTAAGATTTGTTGATCTTATGGCATATTAACTGAAGTTTTGGTTCAGAATGCCTTTTTCGTCGATATTCCACAGTAATTTTCCAAACACATTAAATTGAATTATTTTAGTTTCTATTTTAAAACAAGCATTGCATCGCCATTTTATGGTGTATTTAAATCCTCAGTTGATCGCAATGAATAGGTGTTTCAGATCATAGGTATTAGGACCAATTACAGTTTTAAGATAGCTTCCTATTCCAAACAGTAAGTGTCTTTATCACGTATTTAATAAATTCGACTCCCATTCTTGAGTTTCCCTAGTTTTTATTTTGCTTCGGTCGGAATTTTAATTTGAAGTTCGTCTCATAAATGGAACGGAATTCATATGAAAATTCTTCGCTTTCTTCAAAGTAAGTAAGTGTAAAGGTTTCATTGATACAAGTGAGGTTTATAACTTGCTTTGTAGCGTGTGCTACAAAACATTACGCACGTAAATAGAGTATACAATAATGCACAATGGCAGTTATTGACATATAGTTAGCTATTGGTATTTCTAAGATCTAACGGAGGTTTCATGAAGATTAAATCTAATGATTTTAGAATTATTACACTGAATAATTTATCTAAATAATTTTTTGTAGCATCTTTTGCAGAAATGGTATTTTAATTAAAAATATAGCACCTCTTCAGCAAATAGCAGAAAGTTAAACTACAAAAAGTTGAAAATAGGTTTGAAATTAGATTCAAACTCAGCTGGGCTGGATTCGCAAAGATGAAATTCAACTCAAAGATTGTTTGTTCTTTATTAGGGCTGTGACAATAATCGATTATTTGATTAATCAAGCCCTCGATTATTTTTTAAAATAATCGATTAATGGATCAATTGATTAAACGATTATTTCAAGATAAAACGATTATTTTAAAATAATTATCAAAGGTTCGATTAATCGATTACTCGTACAAAAAGTACTTGAACCAATAATTTTTAAGATAAAATATTTGCAGTCAAAGATTATTTACTTTTAATTAGGGCTGTGTATAGTAATCGATTATTCAATTAATCAATTATACGATTATTTTAAATATATTTCAAAGGTCCGATTAATATATCACTTGATTAATCGATTATTTAGAAAATCGAAGGCCTGATTAATCTTTTAATCGATATCCTACTATTGGTTTCCATAATCGTACAGCCCTAATCACTAATACATTATTAATAGAAAATAATTAAGTCATACGTACATTCAAAACATTGAAACAGTTCTTATTGAATCAATAATTTAAGGTAGTCAATAATTAGGGCTGTACGTAATAATCGATTATTCGATTAATTTAACCTTCAATTATTTTTTTAAATAATCGATTAAACGATTATTTAGAAAATCGAAGGACTGATTAATCTTTTAATCGATATCCTCCTATTGGTTTCCATGATCGTACAGCCCTAAGCTCTAATACATTATTAATAGAAAATAATTAAGCCATACGTACATTCAAGACATTGAAACAGTTTTTATTGAATCAATAATTTAAGGTAGTCAATAATTAGGGCTGTATGCAATAATCGATTATTCGATTAATTTAACCTTCAATTATTTTTTTAAATAATCGATTTTATTATATAAATGATATTTTAAATATATTTCAAAGGTCCGATTAATCGATCACTTGATTAATCGATTATTTAGAAAATCGAAGGCCTGATTAATCTTTTAATCGATATCCTACTATTGGTTTCCATAATCGTACAGCCCTAATCACTAATATATTATTAATAGAAAATAATTAAGTCATACGTACATTCAAAACATTGAAACAGTTCTTATTGAATCAATAATTTAAGTTAGTCAATAATTAGGGCTGTACGTAATAATCGATTATTCGATTAATTTAACCTTAAATTATTTTTTTAAATAATCGATTAAACGATTATTTAGAAAATCGAAGGACTGATTAATCTTTTAATCGATATCCTCCTATTGGTTTCCATAATCGTACAGCCCTAAGCTCTAATACATTATTAATAGAAAATAATTAAGCCATACGTACATTCAAGACATTGAGACAGTTTTTATTGAATCAATAATTTAAGGTAGTCAATAATTAGGGCTGTACTCAATAATCGATTATTCGATTAATTTAACCTTCAATTATTTTTTTAAATAATCGATTAATGGCTCAATCGATAATCTTTTAATCGATATCCTCCTATTGGTTTCCATAATCGTACAGCCCTAATCTCTAATACATTATTAATAGAAAATAATTAAGTCATACGTACATTCAAGACATTGAAACAGTTTTTATTGAATCAATAATTTAAGGTAGTCAATAATTAGGACTGTACGTAATAATCGATTATTCGATTAGTTGAACCTTCAATTATTTTTTAAAATAATCGATTAATGGCTCAATCGATTAAACCATTATTTAAAAAAAACTAAAGGTCCGACTAATCGATCATTCGATTGTTCGATTAAAAAATCGAAGGCCCAATTAATCTTTTAATGGATATCCTTTTATTGCTTTCCATAATTGCACAGCCCTAGTCACAAATACATTATTTTAATACATTATATTATACATTAGAATTAAGTAAATTCAGAACATTGGAAACTACTTGAATCAATACATTTTAAGGGAAAATACACTTAAAGAGTTCTCTTCTAAATTAATTACTACGTTATACAAGCATACTTTTATTGCCACTTTCTTGTAAGGAAAAATACTATGATAATGAATTTCAAAACAACTAGGTACTACTTCTAGTCCCTGTATTTTGATTTTCCAAAATCAAATTGATCCAAAAATATTTTGAATATATGGGAATTTTATATTCATAAAGTCTTAAGCATCTCTTTTATTTTATAAATATTGATTTCTTTCAGAAAAGGCATTATTCCATAACATAGAAAACATAAATTATTAAACCAAGTGATTAATTATATTATTAATTAAATAATTTATTAATTTATTAATATTAATTATAATGATAAAATAAATTAATCAATCGGTTAAATGTATCGATCGATTAATAAACCCTTCGATTTTTTTTAAATAATCGATCAATCGATTATTGATTTCCATAATAGTACAGCCCTATCCTTTATATGTCTTATCAAATTGATGCTGATAAAACCTAACCGGTTTTCTGTTAAATTTGATATTATTAAATAAATGGGTCGCAGTACAACTACAAACAAATATGTAGGGTTCCGCGACAAAAAGGTTAAGAAACGCTGCTCTAGATAAAGCTACCTGTATTTACAGTTTTTATTTTGATTTGATTTTGTGACAAATTTAGGTCGCGCGCAAATATTTCTTTCTATTTTGCATTACAATAGACCCATTGTCATACTAAAGTTTAATAATAGAGGCTATTATTAAATTGTTTTTGGAAACTATTTGTTTTGTGAGATTGGCAATATTTGTTTTCTACTGTGTATAAAAACACATTTGAATTTCACAAACTTTAATATCACAAAATGTCAAATGTCATTTGACAGTGACATTATCACACATCACACGCAAAAATCACTAAATTGTAGTGCTACATTTTTAGTAGCCACAATTTACAAATTTCTATAATATAATCAATGACACAAAGTAGAAAAGCTAGTATAATTGTGATATAAATCGTATTGTCGGACCAGTTCCTTTGGAGCAATGCACACACCCGCACTTACAATAGGCTGTACTATTGCAGTTACTGCAGTTAATTGTAGACCTTAAATACTGACTGTTTCTAACTTAATTTTAGACAAGGTAACAACAACTGCAATTATGAAATGGTCGCAAAACAGATCGGCATACAAGTGTCAATAGCTAGGTTTATTTTAATTATGTGCAAATATGAACTTTTTCGGTATTTAATGTTAAGGATCCTGAATTTGTTGGCCATTAAATTATAGTACATATAAACTTGCAGACTTTCAAATTGGTAGCTCCTAGTTGCCATATTATGTCAGCAACTAGAATGTGCTAGATCTAACCATAGCATAAAAATATTCACTCGGTTGTCGGCACTTTGTTAGGCTATCTTAGAATACCCCACACACCATAATCAGTTCGCCGAGGCGTGCCGATCGTCATTATCATGCATGCTGGTAATAACGAGCAGCGAATTTCACATCATAACTGTTGTTCCCTAGTCCGCCAACTGCACGAGTATACAACAAGGTCGCACGCGGCGGCTGAAAATATTTGCGAGAGTGCACCTACTGGTGGTGACCTAACTATACCTGTAAATTATTTTATTTTTCATTTTTAGAGGAAAAGTCATATGTACTTGACAAAAAGCTTTGCTCGTTTTGAAACGCTCTTAGTTATAGTCAGAACATTGATAAAAACTTCAAGGTGGTTAAAAATAAGGAATCATGAGATCGTCTTGCTCTTGACAATTTCATCATTCGAAATGTCATCAGCTAAATCTGTTCTTATTAGTATGAATAGAACTTCTGAAATCCCAAAGTTGGTATTTTTGCCTTCATTATAACTGGTACGCCACTCTTGACACAATTTCTGGTTTTCAATTTTATAACTACTCTATAAGTTTTGACTATGACTAACGATTTCCTAACATTTCCCATTTCGATTTTCCATTGATTTCTCAAACTATTTATAACGAATGACTTTCGCTAAGAGTGAGAAATAAAAAAGTTCAAAGTGCCATCCATCCGTGTATATACGTACAGTATTCACGTCGAAATTTTAAAACTATTCACAGCATAAAAAAGAATAAGTAAGATCTACAAGGTGCTATAAAAATATATGGACTGTCCAGAGCAAAGTGCACCTATCAAGAATTCGCGAAAGTCGCAATTATTATAACCCGAACGTCTGGCCCTCTCCTTTAAGTGATGAATTTGTAAAAAAAACCCATGCTCCTAATCCAGTTTTGACCAAAAAAGAAGAAGAAACAATGAATCTGGATTTCAATGAGCGAAAGAATGAAAGAAAAAGATTCCTTCATAAGCAGGAAGATGTAAAATATTGACAAGAAATTTTTGGACTAAAAACAGATATCATCCTTTTCACAAACACTCCAGGCAGTGGGTAGTTTAAAGGATTCCTTAAAAACATTCCATTTTTGATCCATGAATCAGTAACACTCGTGTCATTTGTATGCACACTGTACTTGATATATTAAAATACGCGACCACAGAATTTATTGGTTATGCTACCAGTTTTTAAGTATACCCTAATAAAAAAAAGTCGTTGCCGTATAGGAAGCTAAGCTAAATCCACTCTACACTGTAAAAAATAAAAAAAATTACCCAAAACTAATGTAAGTATTACCTGAATTAATAATGTAACTTTACCTTAAATTCAGGTAATAGAAAACTTTGTCATGTATTTTTCCCTGCTTGAGTTTTATTACCCGCAATAGTACGGTAAATTTTCAGCATCTAGTGCAGTGATTGCGAACCTTTTTGAGAAGTGGGTCAAATTTTGTTCATTATTATTTTTAACACTAGCCCGTGGGTCACTAAGTCGATGGCGTCACTTGAAAGGGAGGGGGGTAAAAAAGGTACCAATAATTTGGAAACACCGAAAATTTGTTAACAGAAAAACTCGACAGTTGACCCCTTTTTTCGTTCTCACTTTTAAAATTCTGTAAAAAGGTTTAAGTTTCCTTTTTGTTTTACAACTTTTACTGTTACAAGTGAAGAGCAAAAAATGAAGGTGAATGTCAAAAAATTAATATCAACAGGATGACACCATAAATTACCGCAGCAGGTGACATGCCCAGTGACGCCTCTGCACTGAGTATTTGAATGAACAAGGAATAAAGAAAAGAACATATATATTATGAAATATTCTTTACTAATAAACATACACTCTAAAAAATTACCGGTGAATTATACCCTAAAAAATGGAGGCAACTATGTTACCTCCATTTTTTGGGGTAAATTTACTCAAAGTGTAATTTTCATAGGAAGTGGGAAATTTCAATATTAGGTTAAATTTGCATTGTCATGTTTCCGTTTTAAATAAATTTACAGATTAAACTTACGATCTCAATGCAATCCTACATTTTAACATTAAAACACCTGCGTAAAGTTATAACTTTACCTAATATTGACCTAATGTTGAAATTTCCCACTTCCTATGAAAATTACACTTGGAAGTAAATTTACCCCAAAAAATGGAGGTAACATAGTTGCCTCCATTCTTTAGGGTAAATTTACCGGTATTTTTTACAGTGTAGTTACAGATATGTGAATATATAATAAAGTTGATAAAAGTATATACACTCTAAAAAATTCCCCTTGAAGTTGCCTCCATTTCTTGGGGTAAATTTACTTCAAAGTGTAATTTTCATAGGAAGTGGGAAATTTCAATATTATATATGCATGGCATATAATACCGAATTTGTTGAACATATGCATTCTATACGCAATTAAACAATGATTCAATAATAATTACATAGAATGTACCCTATTTTTAAATATTTATATTTATTGGACTTGACCTTATAGTGAAATTGTGCTCTAGAACAATATTAGGTCAATATTAGGTAAAGTTATAACTTTACGCAGGTGTTTTAATGTTAAAATGAAATGTAAGATTGCATTGAGATCGTAATTTTAATCTGTAAATTTATTTAAAAAGGAAACATGACAATGCAAATTTAACCTAATATTGAAATTTCCCACTTCCTATGAAAATTACACTTTGAAGTAAATTTACCCCAAGAAATGGAGGCAACTTCAAGGGGAATTTTTTAGAGTGTATAATGTAAAATCTGTTGTTGCTTATTTTCAGATAGTTCCTTAATATTAGGTCCTGGTACATCCCTATTCTATGATGCAACGAATATACGCACTAAGTTTATGACCGACTGTCATGTACACAGGTGCAGTGATACGATAGAAAATCAGTTAGCCAAGATCCACTTGGAAATATTGTTTTTTATAAATTCGACATTAGATACATATACTTTAATTTTTTTAATATTTTCGATTGTCTGTTCTCTCTATTATGATATAAGAAATAAGTTTATAAAAATCAACCTGTGGGTCATTTAAAAATTCTTCGTGGATCAGTGTCTGACCCGCGGGTCATAGGTTCGCCACTACTGATCTAGTGTATCTTTCCACTAGTTATGTTTAATTTTATTTAATACAGTGTAAAAATACCCGTTGAAGGTATTTTTACCACAAGCACGCTTGCCCGCGTAACCACGTGACCCGTACTTGACTGTTGACGATTCTGCGCATTATTAGACATCAGCAACAGATTTCTCCATGGCGCCTTTGATTATGTTCGAGGTTTGTGTTGGTTGTTAATAAGTTTGCTAATAACAGTTGGTTTTGCATTTATTATAATTTTATCTTTAGTATATATTTGGGTAAGTATCATTTTCATTAAATATGTAACAATTTAGTATGTAGTTATAGGTTGTCTGTATTCCTTGTTTTGATTATGCAGGTATAAATAACAATGTACGACTGGAACCTTTGTAAAAAACGAGTAACTACAATTAAGGATTACAACAGTCATCAGAATTTACATAGAAATGTTAGAGGTGTCCGAACAGATGTTTGCGATATACTGTACCATAAATCTTGCTTTTACTTTTTGTTTTGTGGTTTACTTATTACTTATTGTGTTCATTTATTATGCTTGTGTTTACTTATTACTGTTTTATTATTTTGCTTATTACTTTTGTGTAAAGAACATACATTTTACAAGAAATAAACATGTTTTTAAGAGTAAAATTACATGCCAGGTAAAAACCTATTTTATACTGAGGAGGAAAAGAGTTTGGGTAATTTTTCCCGCAAGAGTAAATTTACCTAACTTGGGTAACTGAAGATTACCCCAAAATGTAATTATACTGTTACTAAGGTAAAAGTACATTGGGCAGTAATTTTCTACTAAAAATTGGAGGAAACTTAGTTGCCTCCAATAATTAGGGTAAAATTACCCAAACATTTTTTACAGTGTAACGTTTATGTTTACATTTGGTGCTGTAAAAGATACCTACTGTCAGCTGTCAACGTTAACATGACGTATTTCAAGTATATCTGGAAGCAAAAGTAATTGCCCATTAAAGCTTTTTTCCAATCAGATTAAAAAATGTTCCCATGTGGATCCAACTTTAGGGCTCACACAGTATAACACAGCAAGTTATGTAAGTCTGCGCAAGTTGAAAGCTAACCGCAAGGCGTAACTGCTCTGCCGAACATGCTTTTTTGCATGCACATCCAATCAGTATAAAATTTGATGGTTTCTATTCTGGAAGAAAAAGGGTAAATTGACAATTTTATTTTTAGCCTGGCCTGGTCAGCTTTTTCAATATGAAGAATGAATGAAATCCAGTTCATGCAGTTTATTTAGTAGGTGCAGTAGTATAATCATTTAGTGGGTGCGTAGTATTGTAGTACTTGTAGTACAATTCAAGTGGTATAGAACAATCAATATAGCTCTAACAGTATCGGAAATATTGTTGAAACTAACATGAGGGTGGTTCAAGTGGTACTTTGTTGTATTACCTACTTTCCACAGTGAATTTCTCATTCATTCATCACGAAGACTCTTTCCAATGGAATGTTCGCTGACCACATTTTATGTAGCTCACCTTTAATATACAAACTGGTTTATTATCAGTACTAATATCTACAATCCATGTGTAAATCATTTTTAATAAGAATTGATGATATTTTTGTTTTTCGAATTTACTAGGTCTCAACCCCTAAACAATGTACATATTGTATAAGCACACTACACAAAAAATTTCATTGACTTAACTTAATTCCTTCCCGTGCCGACAGGCACTTAAATTGTAAAAAAGAGGTTAAAAATCCCTGTTTGTGCGGATATTTTGCACAAACAAACGCCACTAATTGCTCGGCCTGTTGTCCTTTTTCGACAATTAACATTCCGACAAGATGAAGATCCGATGTACACATCAAGATTAACAGCATCTTAGTTTCAAAAATATAAAGTTTTGGATAGGGTAGACTTCTGGCCTGAACCGTATAGAAAACTTACGGGGAATTTTAAAAATGAAAAGCTCGGAGTATATCAACTTCAATAGAAAAACTTACATTTAACTAGGGAAACTCCGTCAAAACATGATTGTCAAAAGGCTAACCTATTGAAGGATTTCCGTATAATATATACAACATACGTTGTATGATTACAATCCTTCGGGCTTCCAAGAATGATTATTTAAAATTAACATTTATTAAATAAACGTAATCGAACAAAAACAGTTGGAAATACTACGCTTACTATTCTTAGACGAACTTTTGAACGCGTTATTTAAAAACTCCCCTTTACCCCCACCCCACCCCACCAAACCCAACTTATCCTATCTTCCTCTCCTAGTTACCTCCTGTCTTACTGCTTTTTCCGTCTTACCCTCCGTCTTATCTCTTCCTCAGACTTACCTCTCCCCTCCCGGCTTACCACCAACTTATCTTCCTCTCTGACTCACCCCCTTCAGCTAACTCCCTCGACGTACCTACCCATTCTTATCATAAAACTCCACATTGAGTTCATATATCATATATGCTTAATATTCCAGCTTTCAAAACTTTGTCGGTTATTTTGTCCATGTTCCTTAAGAGATAAAACATTAGTTCTTAAGACATTCCTATTCTACTTTTTCATCAAATATCCCAATCTGCAAAATTTAAAAATTTTGAAAGAACGAACACACTTGCATAAACAGACAAAAATATCGAATTTCGTGAAAATGTTCCGCAGCAAATACTGTGAAACTTTACTGAGAACCATTGGTGGCATAGTAAGCAGGTATAGGGAGAATGTTTAGTTCCAAAACGTAATGAAGCAATGTAAAAGATTGAAAAATCACAAAAATAAAACTCCACAAACTAAGATAAAGAACGGTTTTAAAAATACAAAAATTAAATACAAAATAACTAATCTAAAGAGTCAAAACTTTAATATAAAAAAGAATAAAGCAAAACGGTCTTGTAGAACTCGAAGACGAATTGGAACAACGAGTCGTGTTTTAAATCTATAGATTAATAAATAATAATTGATCTACACAATAAAGTTCAATATGGTCGGTGTATTCACTATCGAAGAACATAAGATTTTCGTCATCTAAAGCAGTATTAATGGCAACACGATAAGTTTGATCGCCAATAATGAAATATTTCTATATAATAATCGCCCCAGTCATTTGCAACTTTCGTACACTGAAAAAACAGTTTAGTATTTACTTAAATCAAATAAAATTTTGGTTTTGCTAACTAAATGTATCATTGAGTTAAATAAATTTTAACTGTACCAAGGTAAATAAGCAATTGTCATCACCTAATATTTGAACAATTTGTTTGTTTTCAATAGTTTTCAACTATGCAGGTTTTTCAACGCAACTTAATAACAAATCAAACGTTAAACGCAAGTGGTGGTTGCAGCAAACGTTTATAATCCTGAATAGTTCCCAGAGTTACCAACGCTGGAAATTGAGATGGCGCTGCAAGTGGATGGTCATTCTCGTGCGTATCCAAATAAATGTTTTATATATATT
Source organism: Agrypnus murinus (assembly GCA_929113105.1). Taxonomy (NCBI): domain Eukaryota; kingdom Metazoa; phylum Arthropoda; class Insecta; order Coleoptera; family Elateridae; genus Agrypnus; species Agrypnus murinus. Next base: position 142,808,040 of record OV816026.1, read on the forward strand.
TATTTAAAATTATAAAATGTGCTTAGAAATACAGAAATTAAGTAGTTGACTAATCTACACAACGAAAGCTTCAATATAAAAAAAGAATCAGGTAAGTCGGCCCAATAAAATTTTTTTTAGTGTTTAAAGTTTTTTTGTGCTTTGATCAGGAGGACGAATGTATTAGAATTTATACTAAAGACTATTATTTGGAAATATGTACCTATTTATAAATTATGTTACTTAAACGAGTTACTAAGTACTTTGACTTGATAATTTGGCAATGGTTCGTGAAAGAAAAATCTTTATAAGAAGAAAGAATATAATAGTTAAGATTAACTAACATGGAAACAATAAGTAATATATTAATTCTAATAGTAATACAATAAATCCCCAGCATTAATCAATTGCTGCTGTAGAGTTTGATAATTTGGGTTCAATGTAATCAAGTGGCTGGTTTTATTTCCTAGCATACCATCAAACATTGCAGTCTATATATAAAATAATAAATTGGAAATTGTATCCGGATCTCTAGAAAAGTATCTTGGTATCTGTTATTTTGAACTAATAGTTTAAGAAATAAAAGGAAATACACTAAATGAACATAACAAAATGAATATAACCGTTAAAAGACTAAAATTAGAATAATTCTGTTTTAGATTATCGCAAATGGCCTTACATAATATATAGGTATTATTTTAATTTGAAATATACACAATTATGCTGTGTGCGTAATAATTATGACAGTACTTTATACATTTTTTGATTTGTGAACATTAGTATTGCATTAGCGTAATGGCATCATTTTAACTTAAAAAAACAAATTAAGAGCATAAGTACTATAATTAGCAATACATCTTTTATAGGCATTTGGATTACAAATACACGAGACCATTATTCGTTAATGTTTTGAAATGCACACATAGGACATGACTTTTCTTAACAACGAAAAAAAAGTAATATTAAAAAAAATTCTATGAAAACTATGAACTTATAAGTTTAAGATGCCATGTAGTAGAATGATCGGATTGTATCAATCCACTACATCTGGATAGATCTGAGACTCCCTGTCTCTAGCATCAAAGAGGCCATGAAAAATTCTGCTTCTTGAAAACGCTGCTAAAATCAGGTCACTACTGTTGTAATGCATGTCTGAATATCCATACATATGCAATTTTACTAAATATGTTATCCAATCAGGAAAATAATATCAAAGGGCAACTAGAAAACTTAAATCACGCTGTTGTTATAGAATAATGAAGTAGTTCAAGTGGCTTATCATGCATTTTAATTCTGAAAACACTTTGAATTTAAAGCTTTGTAATGTAGATTCAATGTAACACAATCATCGTTTAAACCTTGAGCATATAAAAAATATTTCTAAAGACAAAACAATACTACAGATCGTTTATGAAAGAAGAATATTCAACAGTACCAGAGATCACTAAAGATTGTATGAGATATAGATATATTTCTGTGTCACAAAATCCCCCAGGTAAGGGTACTAAGTACTCGCAAGTACTAGTCAATTGAGAAAATTCATAAGTTTCATATAACTAGCAAAGCTGATTAGATGATGACCCACATTACTTGAGCAAGGTTGAATACGTCATTATCGCACAATAATTTAGAGCTACCATCCATTGTTTATTGAAGTTTTGATCGTGATGTAACACTTCCAATCTTAAATAAATAGACTACTATGTTCAAATCTTTACCTATTATCTTCAGAAGCATTTCATGGATATATGTACATATGTACTACATACAGTGTGTTTTTTGTAAACGATAATATAGGAAATCCAATGGAATTTTATCATTTTCCTCGTAAGTTTGTACCCTTGCAAATGTAATTAGAAATCTTGGTATCAATCGAAAGAAGAATTCATTTTACGTCAAAAAAATATTAAACTTTATGAAGAAAACCAAAATCGATTTAGAAAAAGATTTAAAAAGCTTATTGATTTACTGCTTTTAGTAATAAGTTATTAAAAAAAGCTGAAAGCTGAACGCCGATTGGTGTAGCGGTTAACGCTTCAGATTCCTAATCAAAAATCGCGAGTTCAAACCCCGTCATCGTATACTTTTTTTTTTAATTGTATTGCTTACTAATTATTATTTTTAGAACTTTATTACAAGGATTATTAGTTTTATGCCGTTTTTTCATTTGCCTTTCTGATAGGTAGTTAAAATTGTACAAAAAGTAACGGTAAACCCCCGTAGCAAAAATATCTAACAATAAAAAAAATTAATAATCGTTGTAATAAAGTTCTAAAAATTATAATTAGGAAGCAATACAATTAAAAAAAAAGTATACGATGACGGGGTTTGAACTCGTGATTTTTGATTAGGAATCTGAAGCGTTAACCGCTATACCAATCGGCGTTCAGCTTCCAGATTTTTTTAATAACTTATTACCAAAAGCAGTAAATCAATAAGCTTTCAAAAAACACACTGTATATATGTCCAAACAATCCCCAACCCCAGACTATTCAGTAATAATAATAATCAAAGGCAAGTTAGTGTTCACCCATTACTTTATTGATCTTCCGAAGACTCTGATAGTTCTACATAGAATTGTTTTTGTGTCGCAGAATTTAGCTTCTAAGTACCATTCGTACTGGAATTCACTATTGTTAATCTCTTCCGCTAATTCGTAATATTAATAAGTAGGTCAGCAGTAACTTCTTAGTAAATTCCTAGACAGTCAATTAGTAAGAACTCGACAAGTAGATTTCTAGGTATCCACACGTAAGATAAGGTAATGTATACATAGTATTTTGGAAATGATAACAATTTGTAGGTATATATGTACTTGGTACATATTAATTCAACATTAAGAAAATGCATACCAATTGTTCTTTATTGTTTACAAACATCTAAAACTGGGTTTGTGGCAATTTTTATACAACGATCGTTAGTATCGTTCTACATATGCGTACCCTTTAATTATACTTACATAATTTTTGTGGTTGTTAATTTTGTAATGTATTATTTCGTTGATTTGAATTTCCAGAAGCTGCTTATAATTTTTTATTGGAGACAAAGAATAACAATTGAAAAGAATTAACTGTGTTAAATGCTGAATGTAAGCAATTGTTTGAAGTGAAACACTATTTAAAATTGTATAACAAATTAAAAATTAAATACAGCAGTAAAACTATTTCGAAATATTAATTTCATAAATTACCGTTAAAGTTTAGTAAATTTTGTTTATTATAATAACCAATTGTTAAGTTAGTTATTCGCGATGATACATATGTATATGGTTAATTGTTTGAAATACCAAAAGTGTCATAATTGCATCATAGGAAAATAATTTGTCATTCAAGCTGCAATCCTTAGTTTTCTATCAAAGCACTAATCATCTTTAGTACTTTTCTTGGAAATCCTTATCAAAGCAGCGTTGCGGAAGTGAAGGTTTCGCGTAGTATGTTACTATAAGAGATGACTGCTACGATTTCAATTTAATTCTCCGAGGTTTCTACATTTTCAGGTTAAAAGCTGTATATTCGAAGTTCACATACTTCCCAGCCATAGACTTCTTTGGATATTGGATGAGGACAGGCAACAGATAGGCAACAGTTCAAGACAGTCAAAAATATCCCGAAGTACATAGATAAACTGCATCATAAAACTGTAAATAGTCTGCATGGTCTTTGATATGATATGTACTGATTTTAATGAAATTCAGTTCATTCAGTTCAAGTGATACTAGTCTCTTCACTTAAGATACTCTAGGAAGAACGAAGAATTGTATTTCAACTCGATTTTTTCAAGATGGTAACAGTTTGCAAATCTGTAATATATGACCATACAATTGGTATGGATTTGTATTAAATAATTGAAGACTGAATAGAATACATTTCTCAACTCACCATAATATTCAAGTGGTACCACATCAGATCATCCATATTGAATGGATTTGAAAGTTAGGATTGAGTTGTGAAAACAAATTGACATTCGGCAAGCAAACTAAAATATAATCAGATATCCAACAAATGATTACGTTATTCCACGCAGAATTATGTTTTAGGCAGCTTTCGGCAAACTGAACTGATCTGCCAAAATCATTACAGTGATAAAAAGGACCTAAGGACCAAGTCGCGAACGGCTAGAGATGGCGCCCAAATATCTCAAAATCTACTTGTATTAATACAGGCTTAGCTGCCATCCAAAAATATTATTTTAATTTATTAGTTTATAACTTGAACGAGTTATTATCGATTTTCACAATTCAAGAGCCAGTTTTCTCAGTCTCATTATCACTGAGGTTAAAATCTACTAAATTGTTTTTCTTTCCGGACGTCTATTTTATCAATATACTTAATTATTAATTATGTATCTTAGTTACTTTAAAATATTTATTTCAAAGTCCAAACAATATTATCGCCATCCATTTATGATAACACTATATTATTTGTTAATTTGTGTTGTCAATTGAATGCATTTTTAAACGAAGTGTGAAATTTATATAAACAAAAACATTGGTGGTCGACTATGTATTTATTGTTAACACAATGAATTACTTAAAATTACATTATTAAAAAAAGTAAAGTGTGAAATCAATTGTTAAAATATTAATGTTACATTATAGCACAAAAAAACTGCAAAAGTAAATACACCTTGAAGGCGTTGTTAATACAATTTTTTACATGTCTTATTTTATTAATTTTATATAATATAAGCTAATACCGACCTCCCGCAAAATATTTAAAAAAGTAATAATGCTACGAGTTTTTTTGTTTAACTGTTAATAATTTTTTATCATTCAAAGAGAACAGTGTTTGTTTTCGATAGCTTTATTTATTGAAAAAGCGTTATACAAACTTGAAGTTTTCTGTAAATCTACAGGTATTTGTTTTTCACTTATTATTGTTATTTAAGAGCTGGCCCAAACCTCGCCTTGACCGATTCTGATCGTGAATTTCAGATAGTAAGGTTTAGGCTGAAGTCAAGCTCCTTTCCGAGGTCAGTTGAAAAACACAACATAAGAACATACAGCAGGTGTACTCGATTGTCGGCACTTTGAAGTTTTTCAGCTAGCTTCGAATATCGCACATACCACGATCAGTTTGCCGAGGTTTACCGATCGTCATCGCATGCTGGTAATAACTAGCAGCATAATGTTATTACATGGGTAAAACCCAATTATCTTATACTACACTGAAACCCAAATGTTTTTTGTTTATCTCTTTTCATTGTATTTTGACCAGTCTACATTATGGTCAATACTAGATTCAGCAAAAAAATGAAACAAATATAGTCTAATGTAGTAAACATAGAAAAGGATTGGAAGCCCAGAAAGAACTTTAAAATCAACACCGAGTGCAACCATAGCTTTCTCAACTTATCTTTTTCATTTTTCTTATTACAGCTTCACAAATATGAATGAAATTCCTGTCGTATGTAGTTAATCTTCTAGATCTAGAAAGTCTAGAAACACTGCACAATACTAGGCAATATGCTTAGTACGCTGACGATAGTCAATAATATTTACCAATACCTTGGCAGTAATCGTAAGGAAGGTTAATATTTATTATTTGTTGGTCGTTTCCGTTGATTGGTATATTTCAGTACATTCTTTTCTATACTTCTGTTCTTCGCTTTTTTACGATGTTGTGTAATGTAAGTGTTAAATGTTGGTTCTTCAATCGCATCTTCTTCGCTATTCACCTGTATTTTCATTAACTTCACTTCCTGCTTTCGTTAATAAAATTTATTTCTCCCATGTTTCTCGTCTTCATCTTGTGATCTTTTTCATCTTTTATTCTTCTCGATTTGTTACCTTGATCATATTTGTTCTTTCCTCATTTTTAACTATGTTAATCTCGCTTTCTCTAATTTATAAGTTCTTCACAGTCATTCTCGAACCATTCTCTTATCATTTTCGGTCTTTTTTCTCTAATATTCTTAGTATTTATGTTTTATTCTCTGTTTATTTTTGTGTTTTCTCTGTTTCGTTTTAGTCTATATCTGTCTGTGGTAGGCTTGTTCCAGCCTATGGTCTTACACACATCGTTGATTGTAGTAACTTTCTTTGGTTGATATTAAATACACGATCATGTTGTCTCTCTGGTAAAAACGACGTCACCTTATGTTCAGGTTTGTGCGAGAACTTAGTACTACTGAATTTCAATTTTTAGTTGCAAATAATCTTGTTCCATTATTGGTAATTGGTAACATATCTCGTTTCCAATTGGTGCATTGAAATACCCTAGTATTATCTTTACACAAAAAATATGTATTTCTTCTACTTTAGTTAATTCTCATAAAATTTTTGTTTTTCTTCGCTGCTTGCTTCTTCTGTGGGAGCGTAAACATTTATTAACCTTATGTTATAAGGTAGGTTATATTATATTGTTTATCTTTTATTCTTATATTTCTTCCCTATTGCTCGTCTCTCGTGTACCACCTGCTAAATTATCATTTCTTGTTTATCTTGCTTTGTCCTCTTCATTCCATTTCTTATATGTAGCCTATATCTTGTGTCTATTCAGATCATTCGACATTTCTGTTATTTTTTTTCGGCGTTAGTTAATTATTTACATTTCAGATTCATATTCTTGCAGGTTTCTGTTTTTATTCGTTTTATTTGATTTTATTCATTTTTATTTTTTATCTTCGTTTCTTTTGTTTTTTTTGTTAGGTTTTCTGTTGTCATGCGTCATCATAGCAGTTTCTTTTTGTTCACTTTTATCTTATTGTTTGTGTTCCATTCATATTATATCTCGTACTTATCCATCGATGGTCAGCTTCTGATATCCTATGTTAATTTTACTATCAGTCCTCGCTTTTTCCCTTGCTATGTCATTGATTTTAAATGGGTATAACGTATGGACAAAAAAATGTGCACAAAACTTTGAAAACAATAAAGCCACTAATACAAAATATCTTAATAAAACAAAATTAATGGTATAATAGCACGTGCCTTTAAATACAAAACCTCACAAGCTTAAATAGTTTTAATTGTTTGTGTTGTAATCATGGCATCAAAAGAATTGTGCAACAGAAAACTGTTCTACAAATGTTTACAAGAAAATCCAAATTCTAAAAAGTCAGATGTAAAAAGTACTTTTTAAAACCGAGAGTAAAAGGAAGTATCATACATTCTCATATTAAAAGGTTCAAGAATGAAATACCATCTAAAAGAAAGATCAACTCTGGAAAGATACTTTAGATCACCCAGAATGGCAGCTACAAGATTATTATGAAGCACAGTCATCTGTTACTGAAGATTCAGTAAAACATATATTCAAAAAGAAAGATTCCCCAAGTTATATTAATTGTGGCTAGCATTAACTAGAGAAGAGTCTCAGAACTAATGTTTTTTAAATATGAACTGGCTGTCAGAAGTCTATATTACAAGTTTATATTACAAATTTTTCTAGGAACACCACAAAAACAAAAATAAATTATTCAGGCCTGATCTAACCTTTGCCCACTACGCGAAGGATTGTCTAAACCATCTACTAAAACATAAAATTAATTATGTCCCAAAAGATTAGACCTTTTCAAATATTCCCTAATCATGATCAAAATCTAATTAAGAAGGTTAAAAAAGGAATGGGAAAACTTTGACATACAGGATTTTCAGCGTGCCGGGCCGTGAGGAAAGTCCCTATTAATATTATAAATACACATCGAATCGGTCTAAACAGTTTTGTTTATTAAACAACATTAGTTGTATAATGTTATATAGGTTTTGCAAATTAAAATTTGGATCTATTGGTATATACCTTTTTTAATTTGGGTTGTTCCAGATTTCATTATCATTTCTTTTCTTGTTTCAGTAATTTTCTATGTATATTTTTGTCTTTTAAGCTTGTTCGTCTTTCACTTTCCACGTGAACCTGTGGTTATTATTATTAGTCTCTTTGCTTTGTTTCTTCCTAGTTTGTAAAAGTCTTGTGTTATTGTTGCTCTGGTCTCTAGTTCTTTAATCTCCGTTTTTTCCTTTTTCCTCTACATCTTTCTCTAAATTCAAATCTTTTTTTCTACTAATCCTTTGCTTATTATATTGTTCTTCGTTTTCATCATCGTGTGCTTTTACGATTCTTCCTAGTTCTTCAATTATATTACACATGATTCGTCTTTAGCGTTGTCACGCTTCTTCGTTATTTTATTTCTTTTCCAGTTTTCTTAAGTTCATCCTGTCCGTTTATAAATCTCTTGTTTCTGGTTTAATTGTTATCTAATTTTAAGTTCTGCTGATTAAGTTCTTTTTAATTTCTTTCTTTATTTTTTAATTGCCTCCATAGTCTTGCCCAGTTCTACTGCTATGTTTTCTTCATACTCTTCTTTTAATGTAGTTTTACGGGTTATTTGCTCGTTTCCCTATTTTCCTGAAAGCCTTGAGTCCTTCCTCCAGGTTTTACTATTAATGTCTAGTATTTGGTTGTTTCTATATTCAATTGTATCTATTATCTACCAATTACCATCTAGGTTCGATTGATTTCTGCCTTTATCAATATTCATTTATATTCGTCGATAGATTAATATTTCGCTAAACGTATTCTACTTTCTAGGTCTTCCAATATTATCGGTTGCACTTCATAAACTTTATTTTTTAGATAAACACTCTAAGAAAATCGCAAGCTGTGAGATCAGGTGACCTTGGGGGCCATCGTATAGCACCTTACGTAAAACGCTTCATTTTCAACTTAAATTACCTTTTTGCTCACTGAAAATAAGCAGTCAAGAAATAGATGCCAACAATCGAAATGTGACACTTCGGTATGAATTTTTGCTAATTAAATTTTCTATGTAATTAAAAAAATGTAGAGCTTCTATTTGATATTTTTGACTTATGGGCAATTATTTTAAGCAATTTCTTCTTTTTTAAATTTATCAGTCAGTTAGTACTATTACATGCTGGATGTGATATAGCATAGTTCTAGCAAGTAGTTATAGTCAATCTATCACATCTAGTTTAAATAACAGTTACGTTTCAAGGCCAATTCAGTGAAAAGTACTAAATTGGCATTTGGCGCCCATTTTGAAGAATTATATCTTGTAATACATCATTAATCAGAGAATTTTATATTTAATTTTAAAAAAAATTTAACGTCACTGAATCGGAAGAGCCCTTTTGGGTATTATAATGTTAGACTCTAGCTTCTACAGCCTAATATGCTTTATGAAGCGTCTCCCTTTGTTAATAACGGATATATCTCGTGTGTAATACTTTCTGTGTCACCCCGTATAGTATGTGTTATTTACCTAGAAAAGTTTTATAAGCTTCGACATTCGAGAAAATTAAAGTTAGTTGACACAGACACAACATCCAGCTTGGAAAAATAGAAGCATTGAAGGGTGAAAATCATTTTTTTGCTGTAAGTCAGAATGGTTCTACATACAATGATCAATTATTATCGCCACGAACAAGATTGAGCTTTATTATAAGATTATCTAGAACAAATTTATTAGGGTTTACGTCTTTCCTGTTTCAGAATATTAAAGAAATGTATAAATGCTAAGGTTTATCAGGCATAAAAAAATCCCTTTCAATGCGTTGAAATTGGTGTGTTGCAAAATATAGAGTTTCAAAATTGCTGCTTTGGAAATGTTACTGTATATAAATGCAAGAAAAACACTCGATGATAGTATAAATTAACCTCCGACAAATCGATTGGGGAAACGCGGATAAAAACAACTGATAGACGTAAACAGTACAGGGCCGTATCAGGTGAGCAGAAAATAAAATTAATTCTTATAAAATTGGGCGATAGCGATGATTCTTCGACCAACGAAGTACTGAAAAAACGAAGAGCGTCTCATAGAGATAGTGAAGATGGTGAAGGGGATGAAAATTTTAGAAAAAGCAAGAAAATGGCAAGAAGCTTAGGAAAAACACGCGCAAAAGGTGAAGAAAAAATGAAAAATATATTTAACTTACTGGCAGACATTAAAGCCAAAATACAGTTAAGTCGAAATAAACAAAAACAATTTAGCGGAGAAATTAAAGAATTAAAAAATGAGAAAACGTTAAAAAAAGAAAATGAGGATCTGAAAAAGGAAAATCAAGAAATTAGGAAGGAATTGGGAGAAGTAAGGAACAGTGTTGAATGGCTAGAAAAGCAAAAAAGAAGAAATATTCTAATCAATGGATTGGATACAAACGATTCAAATAAGCTGCAAATGACTGTAGACAAGTTTTAGAAGAGATCATTTAGGGGTGGAAATACAAGCAAAAACAGTGCACAAATTAGGTACAAATGCCTGAGAACAAGTGCAAACTAAAGGAAGTAAAAGGCCAGAAAATTTACATTAACCACGATCTGTCAAGGAATGAAAGGGAAATGCAAAAACAAATAAGAAAAAGGGTACAAGAGGAAAATAACAGTGGAAAAACTGTTAAAATTGGGTACGGTTAATTAACGATCGAAGGAGTAGAGTAGATATGGGATAAAGTGAAGGAAGAGTTGAAAGAACACGAACCAAAAAAGTAAACAAATACAGCGGCATATAAATCTACGATAACAACGCAAGTAAAAAAAAAACAGACGAGCCAATGTAAAAGATACAGATAAGCAAAAAAATAGAATACGGTAAACATGGATAAATAATAAAGGAAATAAGAAAAGATTTAATATCGATAAGTATTTACGGGTGGGAACATTGAATGTGAGGGGTACGTATGCGGGAGAGACAAACATAAATATGATTTGATGGCAGTACAGGAAACTAAGCAAAAAGAAAATGAAGCAATGGAGTTGGATAGTTATATATTCTTCAATAGCGGCGGAGTCGACGGAATCTTAGGAACAGGTTTTATGGTGAACAAAAATCCAGTATAGTAGAATTCACACGATACTAGACAGAATGTTCTCTATGAGATTAAGAGGTACAACTGAAGGCACAACAAATGAAGTAAGTATTGAAGAGAAAGAAGATTTTTACAATAAATTGGATAAGGTATATGAAAATATTCCAAAATATGTCTTCTTGGTCCACGATAGGAAAATTGTAAAAATAGTAAACATGCAACAACAAATGAAAATGGTCAATTATTAATTGATTTTGCTAAAGAAAAAAACATGTTAATTAAAAGTACGTACTTTCAGAGGAAAGAAATACATATAGGAACTTGGAGATTACCAGATGGTTCTTCTGTGAATCAAATAGACCAACGTATTATAGAAGAAGATGAGGAGAAATGTATAAATAATGTCGGCAATTACAGAGGACCTGAACGCAGATTCAGATCATTTTATGCTAGATATAACAATGACATCTTTTTGAGTGACATGTCCAACTTTTGGGGAATAATTAGAAAATATAAAAGATTAAAATTAAGAAATCGATTGGAGAGGATCTAAGTGATCACTAGTGATGTGGAAGTTCGCCAATATAAAACGTCTTTGAAAGCTTATTTCCGTTTGTTAACTTTCCAAAATCGTCGTTATATTAGAATCCAGTAATCGAACCACAAATAGTAAAATTGAGAAGATTAGAAAATTAAGTAAAGCAAATATCGCCATCTTATCGCAGGGAATTTCGCTGCTGTAAGGGTTATTATAAGCCGATTTCAAAATTTGCCTCTACTTTGTTTCGGAGACACAATTCTCAATAGACTCATACATTGTTTTTTTAATGCGTATACATACAGCGATATAATGTAGAGTAGAGAAGTACTATTGTGCCGACAAGGGAATTTAAGAAGACACGCCAAGTATAGATGTGGATGGAATCATAAGAAATGTCAGTAAACATTGGCAGAAATACACTGCTCTACATAAGTTAGCGATACCAGAAAGTTAAGAAATAATCCGGTTTGTTTATTTAAAAAATCTGATATAATCTTTATTGGACATTTAAGGAAATGAACGCTTTCTTATCAAAGAGATATGGCTATGCGTTTGGGGAATACGTTTCAACAGATGCTACGTTTCATACGTTTCAGTACATGCTAGTAGTATGTGTGGCTTGCGGAATTAACTATACCAACTTTACCACTACTTCCTCGTTCTCCAGACCTTAATTAGGTAATTAGAAATATTTACATTTTTAACTTCTTCTGTTCACTAATCTTTCTATTCTTTTCTTAATATCCCTAATATGTTTATCATTGTAAGCAATGTTTGAGGTTATTGGTACGTTTTTGATTTTATAATATTGGTATCTACACCAATACATGCATCACAGCACGTCGACAATAACTAGCAACACATATGAATCTCAAATGATAATACCTTACAAATAGTAAGTAGCTACCACACAGGACACTATGTGAAAAAATTTTGGTCAGTGAATGAGTTTTATGTCTCAAGTTTTTAAAGGCAGGAAAACCATATATCTAAAATTTCCAACATAGGTCAATCAAAAATGATTACGTTAGATCCTGTTTTTAGTGCTGAATCTTTAAGAATTCTTTTTGTTAACAAAAGTCAGGAAGAAAACTGCCATCTAAATCGGTTAGGTAACATCTAATATAAATAAAATTTATAATTATTATACATTACAATTTACTTTACAAAGAGCAATAAATCAATCTTGTAACATCTGTAACACCGTAAATCGTACCTAAATTAAATTCGAAATGTTTTTTGGCTTATGTGTAAAAGAAAATATAATAATGGTGGTTTAAGTTGAGCAAAGTAAATATGTCTAGACGGAAAGAGACGATATGTTTCAAGTCGGTGTTGTTGTAAATGGAACCGCGGTTGCCATTACAAAACAATCTGTAATAAACTTGCAACAAGCTGATCTGCAATAAACTCTTGTGTGCCTACATATTGCAATTACAGAGATAAATAAAAGCAATTAGACATTTTTTATGCGCTTAAATAAATGGCAGTAACTTAAAATCTCTTTTGTTCCGCTAGATATTAAAGACCTCAATAGAATTATTAATTATTTTGATTTAAGGCTGAGATGATTGAATCAATCAGTATTAAATCAATAATGTGACAATAATTCGATTGTGCTAGTATTTTTCTGAAAGCTTAAATTAACTTTCAGTTTATTATAATATAAATAATAGTGACACTTTATTAATTGTGTTTACAGATGAAGCAAATAATCTGTTAATTGTTTGATTCATAAAGAGTTCCATTGTAGTGCGTACCATAATTAGAACAATTATATCCTAATAAAAAAAATTAATTGATTTGGTACTTGTGGAATTATTAGTACTGTTATTGTATATACTATCTGGATCCGAAGAACAGGCGGAAATTTGCGTAATTGTATCACACGAACCTGATTATTTGGCGCCCACTAGCCTACTTCAAATTAATTACAACTTACTTGGATTTAAACTACTTTTTGATGGAAACACGAAAAAAGGAAATTCAATGAAAACTGTTTTCAGAAACCGTAACAACGGAAACGTGTTTTAGCCGCTATGCAAACTCGACAAACACAATTATTAATAAATGACATCCATATCATTCAGGTGTATACTTTTAATGTTATTATATTTAGTTAACAATACAGAGTTATATAATTTTTTACCGTGGCATAGTTATCGAAGCAAAACCGTAAAAACTCATTTTACTGAGATTTTTTGCCCAATTGAATAATTTGTAACATAAACGGTGCGTGCTGTAAGGGGCTTCCAATTCCTAGATTCTATATATGCACATATGCTACAAACAAGAGCGCGTATCTTTTGGAAACTTATTTAACCAACTCTAGCACCACCAAAGAGGAATCATCACACTAGGAAAATATACACACATATTAAGTAATATCAAAGGTCTCCAAAATGTAACAATATACCGAAACAAGGCAAAATATTTTTGATCATCTGAAATTTCACGAGTTTGTTCCAAAATGTGGGATGGAACTATAAAATCGAAACCTACCTTTCCAATTATCTTTTTTTTATGTAATTCACATCCCAAAATTGCATGCATGTTTTGGGACACTTTCATGAGATTGTATTTAATATTATCTAGTAAAGAATACCTGCGAGAAAAAAATTATTTTGTCATTTTTGTATAAAGGAAATGTGCTACATGTGGGTCAATAGAATGGATGAAATATTTTGGATGAATTCTAAACCATTGTTGTTAACTGCCGTATTTAAACTAATTAATTAAAGTTAGTTTGGCCAAGTAAGAAAAAATTAAATTGAGTTATTTTTAGAAACTCTTGAAATACTGAAACGCATTCTACAAACTTCCAAATACATATAAACTATCCAATTGAGTTTGATGCATTTCTAAAACACTTCTAAAATGAAATTTTCTAATTTCTATGAGTTATCTGTGGTCGGTTTTCGTTAAAAACCTTAAAGTTTTACTTTATTTATTTTTTATCTTTATTTAACTTCCTTGATGGTGTTGTGTTTTATTAGTTGAAACCTTGTTATTGTGACTTATATTAATGAATAATGTTTATTTTCGTTGATCATACTTCTTGCCATTTGTGAGCAAATTTATGTATTGGTATTCATTTATGAACTTTACTCACTTTTTCACCTGTTATAATGAGGTATTTTTAGTCTAATATATAGAGGGTGACTTGTAAACATTCAATCGGTACTATGTTTGAATTTACAAGTGCGCTTCGAAAACAAAATAATAGCATTGACGCGTTCCAAAAAAAGTGTTAAAAAAATAATGTCTGTCAAGTATTAGCTTTCTTTTTGCTACGCATTGTTTCTTTTTTAATATATTATGGACATACTTGTGGTGTCCTACCGTTGCTGAATGGTGACGTGAAGCATAACAGAAGAATTTTCCGATTACTACATACAGGGGCCCCTTGAGAAATAGTGACACAGGATTGGTGTATATACTTGAACAATTCAGAGGTAAGTTACTCTCTATATAACTATTATAAATTCATTTAGATTGCCTCATTCGAATTTAATTTGTATCAAAACGTAAATTTTAATTTTCACCAGAAATAATGACACCTTGAATTAAAAACAGTCCACTAGCCAAACATTGTACAAAATTGAGTATCATAAGGGAACAATCTGTTTGAAATGGTGTAAATACGGTAACTACCTTATACTTAGATAGATGTTGGTCCAACAACAACCAACGCAATTTTCGCAGAATAAACCCACAAAGATGCTAGTGCTTACAAATAGGCCTGCACATAGAGTTATTAACCCAGGAGGGCATATAATAAACCTTTTTGCAGATACAATTAATATATTATCCTAAATTTGAAAAGTATTGTTAAGCCATAGTCTTGTAAATCTACATGTGCATTAGTTTCATTCTTGAATAAGCCTTTGAAAGTGTCATTGCTACTACATTATAGATTATTATTAATCACATTAACACAACAGATAAACAATTAATTACCTATTGTTAGTAAACTAATACAAGGCCGGTTTACTTAATGAAAAGTCCTAGTTGCAATAACAAATGTACTCTGCTTCCCCCGTAGTTAGTAAATGTTTAAAAAGTTTAGTTGATGTTCCAGTTTGAGCTTGTAGTGAATGAAAATCGGTTTTACCAACTTTTCTAGATAAAAGATAATCAAATTGGGGCCTAGGCAGTTGTCAGTGAGAAACAATATCCAACTGCCGTTACTCTACAGTAAGCTTAGAATGAAATGAAATGACCTATAGGCAGGCTCAGAAAACAGCTTTGAAAAACTGACGTGTTTCTATGGAATCTGCATAGATTAGTCATATGCACTCTAAATTTGAATACTGAATGGTGATGAATAATAGGTATTACGTATTGTTAATACTATCATAGAAGTAGTGTGGTAAAGTAACAATGCAGTTCCAATTGGCAGAAAATACATCCACTGCAAGTGAGACAGATCATATTAATATCATCAAGGATTAAAGAAAGATTTACAAATTATTGTGTACAAAAGTAAATCTAATGCATTATTTTTGTCAATCTATTTACATGCTGATGATGTAGTAGTCTAAAATGAAATCTGATCGAGTTCACATCAGTCCTTTGTTTTAAAGTTCATTTAATGGTGGTTCACAAGCATGGCGCCCAAAATAACGCAACAAAGTTTTAAGAGATAATACCACGTATTGTCTAACTGTAGAATATATAAAGAAACACCTCTTCGTCTTATGAGATGAAGGCTGATCCTTCGTATGTTTACCTCTATCCAAGTTGTCGTGATTTGATAATCAATTATTAATGTCTACCAAATGTTTTGTCTAGCAAATTTATATTGCGAGTTATTGCGTTATAAATATACTGCCCACAAAAATTAACGCATAATTTAAACTTGTTTACAAAAATATTAAAATCTAAAGTAGTAGATAGAGAAAATAGTTTAATAATAAAACAATTAATTAATCAGTAATGAAAGGGCGTGTGTTCTCAAGGAAGTTCAACCTCGGGTTATCACAAATTATTTTCAACCATTCTCAGCCAGACACTTTATTATATTTCTAAGAACTTGTTTGTGCTTACCTAGTTTAGGACCTTCAAAGCATCAGGTTCTTAATAATTTAATGTACATTTACTAAATGCTTCGGAAATCTAATACTTAATAGCAAATTAGTCATGTCCAATTGTTCATTATTAACATGAGTGAAAGGGTTGTAATACAAAATTACGATACTATACTTAAACCAGAAATACAAGAAATGAGTCATCACAATCCACGTTGGCGAAAATTTAAAGGGCAACTAGAATTAGGCGAACGCCACTCTGTAATCTACATGATAAGATAAACAATAAATGAGCTACCAAGATCCAGTAGCGGAACAAACTGATTTTAATTAAAAATAAATGTAAAATCAGTAATGAAAATCTGTTGGTTCTAGTGTACGTCACTGAATCTTTAGCAACGTGAGATTTGCATTCTTATCTTATCTCACTCTCTTTATTCAGGTATGATTACGAAAATGCTCATTTCTTGTATTTACGGTTGAAGTAAAGAAGGTACAGTTTTGAACTAATTGCAATATGAGTTTTGTTGATTATTTTCTAGTAAAATTTATGTTATCCAAATATTCATGAATTATAGTCGAGTAAAAAGTTACAGAACTATTTTCAAAATCAGATTCCCACTTTTAATTTTTTTACTTGTAAAAGTTTATATACATGAATTGAAAAACTAGAAAGAATATATCAACTGGTGCATAGTGTACACAGACAATGCTTGTATCAGTCGTCCGATAGCGAACGTCCGATATAACCATACCCCCGAAAGCTGAGAATCCTCAAGATCCAATTATAAACATGAATTACCTAAATGGATGCTTGTTTCTAAACAATTAGAAGATGATTATAAACAAGTTTTAGGTAAGAATAAAATTTATTGAGCCAACTGACTTAGGAATGTTCATTTGCATTGCCCATAAAAGCACTAACTAGATTGTAATAAAATCCACTTACACAAGCAGAACCGTTAGATTTCTGTAACCAACTCTCATCAAAGAAGATCGCGAACAGCTAATATAATACTAATATAATAATTCCATAAATCCTTATATGGATCACTATATGGACTATAAATCCCTATGGCCTCAAAACTGTAGAACTTCAAGAATTCAATATACAGCTTTGAAACTTCTGAAGATTGAAACTTTGAGAATTGTGACATTTTAAAATCTATACTGATCAGTATATCATGTTCGATGTTTGACTAGTAATACTTGTAATATATAAACTTTTAATATTGCAAAATCTGATTCAATTTTTCAATCTCAAAAAAGATTACAAGCTTGTAATACCTAACACTACAAGTCTTGTACTTTTAGAATATTAAATATCGAATGTGCTTTTTCTCTTGGGTGTTCAATTAATATGATTTACAATTATTGAATCAATCAATTAATTTGATTCAAAACCAATATGATTTAATTAAAACCTATATTTCCACCCGTTTAGAAGAAATAAATTATCTTTGGTAGCAAATTTTCTTTTGCTGAATAAGCTTTCTTAATTACAGAAAATAAAATATATTTATGTTATAGAAACCAATTTAATGAGTTTCCATCGTAAATAGATTTTGTCAGTATTTTTTAGTAAACATAACAAATTGCGTATGGTTTACAACAAAAGTCATTTGTGGTAAAAAATGATATTATGCTAAGTGCAATACTAGTTGAGTATGTAGCATCGACTAATTTTCTGTGTATCTGCAACAAATTATTTTCATTTGCTGAATTAGTTTTTGTTGATAGAACAAAGTGTTGTAATTACAGGTTAATTATGTTTTTGGAACAAACTAATGAGTTTCCAGCACAAGTATATTTTGTTAGCTTTTTATCACACTTCTGCTCAATCGGTGGTCAGTTCGGTTACGGTCGTGTTGGACTCGGGACATTACGTTCTTTTGTTGCCTCTGGATTGCAGTTTGTAAGGTTGTCTCAGTTGTATAGTGAGTGTTTGGCATGTTATTATGTGCAACATTCAAAAACGATCATAATTCCATAATATTTGTAGTTTATTATACCACGTATAAATGTTATTATTAGTACTACGGGAATTATAATAGCAATACATTATAGGATTACAATGACAACAGAAGTGGAAAATCTACTAGACGAGTGGGGACTCCCCGAACTTATTCCAATATTAATTAGTTAAGCGAGCATATTATAAATTTGCTATGATAACATATTAATTAGTAAAGTCAGCACATTTGGTGTTAACAAAGGCTGAGAATTTGCTTGTATATTTTACAAATTGGAATTTTCTGCAGTAAGGATTTTGCATTTTCAGAAAATATGAATTAGCTTCTTGTGCAAAATCCGATTATCACTTCAACATAATAATTCTAGTACTCCCAGCAGATTAGTCTATTTCTTAGCTAATGTTATTACAGCAAAATAATTGCTATGCAAATGATAAATTTGCTGAGGCAATATTGACACAAAATATTTGCTCATATTTTGTTACGAGAGCACATTATATTTTAGTTAGTAAGGTTTAGGGTTAAGTAAAAATGTTAGTGAACCTAATTTGTAGCCGTTAAGTTTCTTAAAAAAACTGATTGATGTTACTGCACTGAGATAGAACAAATAAAAGATAAGATACCTGGTTTCCGTAAATCCTTAAAAAACGCAAAAACCTCAGACTTTGACAAAACAAAAATGACCGCCAAACAAAAACCAAATGTGATAAAATTAAAATAATAGTCATTTTCAATTACCAACATAATAATAATTATTATTATTATTGCTACTACCCATTACCTAGCGAATCAGGCCCCAGAAACTATGAAGCTTGTATTTGTAACTTGTAAGGGGCGATTATTACTATTGCGCAGGCTCAACGTGCAGCTGCAGCCGACTTAATCCCACATTTGTCTTAAAGCTAAGGGAAACTACAGAAAACCTTAACCAGATCTGCCGGTACCGGTGGTCGAACCCGGGCCACTTGCATGAGAGAACAGCACGCTAGTCCCTACACTACCAAGGTCATAGTAGTTTTTGTCTTAAAAAATCAATTTTTTTTAATAGTCGAGCAAACATTATTGGACCACTTTATATACCTTGCAGAAAAGCTAAGTATATTTTACCTACTTGAACTACATGAAACAGCCAGTTATACAACCATAATAATATAAGAAAGTTAATGTACAACGGGATGACTTTCGACAAAAAATGTAATTTCTTTAAATGGATTCTAAAAATAAGTAGATTTTTGTCGTTTTAAAAATATGGTATTATGGATCATGATGTCCTGCATTCGAATTGCAAACTTGTTTTTTTTTTTTGAAAAATATAACATTGCTAAAAAAATAAGAAGCTACTGTTCAAAGTCACACCATAAGTGACGGGGTGTTTAATTGCTTATAACTTCTAAGCCATAATATACACGTTTAAAGTAGTCTCTCCATTAAAAAAACGGAAAAAATTATACAGAATTTCTTAACAGAATTTTGAAAATTAACATTGAGCATATTAAAATTTATAAAACTTTCCCGGGAGATTGTTAGTAAACTGTTTATTATTTTACCAGTTCTGTCTATATGTGCTTATAAGAAATCATGAAGATCATCTTTTGTTTAAAGGAAACTCCCATGTGACAGAGGCGTAGCTGGAGTTTGTGGCGCCCCTGTACAAGGCAGCGCAATGTCGCCCGTCATATGAAAAAATGGTCGATTAAAAATATAAGCTATATTTTATTAGTAGATTTCATTTCAACGTTGCACTGGTCGTATTTAATTTATATATTTTACTCTGTCAGGAGGCTAGCCCCCCTGACGACGGCGCCCCTGATCCGCCACAGGCTGCACAGGCACTAGCTACGCCTCTGCCATGTGGTAGTAGTTAGGAGCAATCGACAATCTCAGGTTCTTTATAACTTCTCACTGTTTGATCACAAGGTATATTTTGGAATTTTTTATTTTTCCGGGGACCCTTTTGGAATTCCATAATTTTCGATGCGGCACTTCATGTAATTTTTCCGGACTGAGTTTCTATGACATCTTCGAAGTGCTATTGGCTGTAGTTTTTATAATTACTGCTCCCCAACATTTATGTTTTTGCATTTCGACTTTTTATTAGGTAACAACACAATTATCACACTTATCATTCAGAACTCATCCTGACTAAATACAACTAAACACTAAATGTCTCAATATAGAATTGTAGTTGCATACTAATACAAAAAGCTAGAAATTGTTGTTCAAAGTCACCCCACACATATTAAAATTGTGTACATTATAAAATGATTGTTATATTTCAAACAGTAATTAGCAAATGCAAAATTTATTTTATCTATGGTCATCATAAATAATTACTCAAATGTTATTCATCAGATATAGATACTTATAGGCAGTTGCTTAATCTACAGAAGTAAAGTTGGCAGATACCATAAAAAACTTTTTTTAAATTAGTTTCTATTTAAGATTGTAGCAGATATTTTCAGAGCGTTATTTTCTGTTATTATAATAGTATCAATATTACATTATTTTAAAAAAATAATGAAGGTGATATTTCACAGTTGTTGTGGAGTTATCAACAAAAATAAATTTAAGATAAATTTTGTTCAAAGTCAATTCCATGGTCACAGTTTTACGGTAACTTACTTTAAAATTTACTTTTTAATTTAATTTTTGTTCTTTATTGGTTGGTTAAACATAAAAAATAGATAACAGCACAGTATGACAATATGAATAACTATTTAGCGTGCAACTGGCGTTCTTGATTGAGTAAATACCTCCAGTGAAGGTTTAAAATCTCTTCGAAAATTATGCCTGAATATAAAAATAATATCTTCGTTTTCTATAAAACTTGCAACTAAATCCTTATCTCTTGAGACTAGTTTGAATTTTCTATCAACTAGACTGTTGCTTAGAAAAAGTTAGATAATTGGATCTATAAGAACTAAAAGAACAGGAAAATTTGTAGTTTTAATTTATAATTAACTTTAATATTTAAAGTTTTAAATATGTTGAAACACTTTGAAAATCTGAATCTGTAAAACTTAAAAATTCCGAAATTATTCTCGTATTCTCTAGAATCTAAAAACTTTGAATTCACCCGGTACAGAATCTTGCACATTTGCCTATACCTATTGGACTTTTAAATAGGACATACACGGTCTTCCCCGACGACGTCGGCGAAAACGTCGTCGACGACGTCGGGGACAAGGTCGAAATAATGAGGTACTGTTTACATTTACTGTAATTTAATGCATAAACAACTTGTAACTTCCAGCTGGACTGTTATAATAAAATTATGAATATCGTATTTCTTTAAAACATCAAAATGAAAAAAAGCATTATTGATAATAATCGTTCATAGTAAAATGTGTACTGAATCTCTTTCTTTATTTAGACGTATTTCGAAATAGCTTATGCAATTAACAAAAGTCTTCATAAACGTAATAACCTTGACGTCACCTTTCGGTGGAATTACAAATCAATCTTTTATTATGAAACGAAAACTTTAGTTTTTTTTTATTTCATTGTTAATTTAGTTCAAAAATGGATATAATTAATTAACGCAGGATTTAGGATTCCGAGTTCCAGTGTGCAAACGATGTACAATTTTCCGAAACCAAAAGGAAGATTATCACTTACCAAAGGACAATGGTAAAAATCTGCTGATTGTTATCATATCTGTCATCTTTTATTAATAGTAGTAAAAGCATTTCCTACATTTTATAAGTTGGCTAAATAATACCTACTGTAGTTTCAACATTTATAAAATATTGTACATAAATAAAATTAATCTTTCAAAAAATATAAAATTCTCAGTATGTGTACTTATTTCCTATTATGTATACAAGAAAATAGATGGCATCAAGTCAGGGACGAACCTAAAGAGTTTTTTTGGAGGGGGGTAACCTTAAAATTGCCAACTTATTACGATGAAAATACCAACAACTAGTAAGAAAATATTTTTACTTGTACCTAACATTATATGAATCAAAATTAGTATTTTACACCATTTTATTTAAAACTCTCCATGCATGGCCATCCGTGTATGCATGGCAATTATATTAAATTTAAAAAAAAACTAATTGTTTTGGACGCATTTTCTTATCTTCTCATTATTCTCAAATTGTAAAATTGCCAACTCTCGCTCAAAATTATCAACTTTGAGGGGGGAGCTTCCCCTCCCATCCCCCCCCATGGGTTCGTCCCTGCATCAAGTGTTCAGGTTACAATTATTAGTAGTACAGATTGTAATTATCTTCCAAGGTTATCAGGTTATGACCCATATTGTAAACATGATTTGTAAAATTAAGAATCAGTTTACATCAAATTCGGTTGAATTTATTAAACGGTCTCTACAAATGCAACAAAATATTTATTTTACTAGAATCAGCACATTCTTGATGAACAACGAAAAAAATGATATTTGATACCTATATAATAATTTGTCCATTGACCTCTCCTATACCAAAATCAGCAGATTTTTACCAGTGTTCTTTTACGGAAAGTCGTTTATAGGAAATTATTGTACATCGTTTGCGCACCAGAACTCAGAATCCTAAATCCTGCGTTAATTTTTAAACTAAATTAAGAATGAAATAAATAAAAAACAAAAGAGTTGATTTGTAATTCTACCGATGGATATCAATATTATTCCGCTTATGAAAAGTTTTGTTAATTGCATAAGCTATTTCGAAATACTTTAAAGAGATTCAGTACGCATTTTATTATGCTCAAAAATGCTTTCTTTCTGTTTTATGCATTAAAGAAATACGATATTCATAATTTTATTATAGCAGTCCAGCTTGGAAGTAGAAGTTGTTTAGGCATTAAATTACAGTAAATGTAAACATTACCTCATTATTTCGACCTAGTCCCCGACGTCGTCGACGACGTTTTCGCCGACGTCGTCGGGGAAGACCGTGTATGTCCAACATTAAAGCTAGATAATTAAACTTATAAATACATTTCGCAGTATAGTATAACTTATTCTATGAATATAACAGTTTGTAAAACGTGCTATTTTCTGAACCATAGACAAAATTTGAAAAAGATTCTTCTAAAAGATGTAGTGGCCTTTGAAGTAGATACCTCTTGGTATATTTATAGTACATACAACAAAGCTTGCAGTTGAGTATAATCAACTAATAATTAATCTTTACAGTAGCTTACCTGTTCAAGTTCAAACATAAAATTGTTCAATACCACAATATTAAATTACTCCACTACAGCTTAAGTTTTTTAAACGAGGGTCGATAAACTAAAGGATCAAAAGGTTCAATTTCACTGTACAACAAATGCTATTCATCAAAGGTATGTGAGAGTTATTAATAAATAAAATAATAATACTTATTTAATAAATCTATAAGTAATAAATTTTTCATATATAATAAAATGATAAATGGCCTTCTTTGTAGTATAAACGTCGTCGGATAACTTACTACAATGAGCTATATTGTTTCAAATTAAAAATTGTTAAAAGGATAAATATAAAAGCTGGTAAAAATAATTACAGGACGAGGTAATAAACACTATACGCAATTTCATGCATCAAGTAGAAATGAGTTTAACTTAAGTTTCAATTAACATTATGATACAAGCCATTTGAGAAGGTGCCAATAGTAAAATGTACCTTATTCTATTCTTTGTGCGATTGTTAATTTAATATGCACTCAATTGTAATTCAACCGTCGTATGCACTAAAATCTGTTGATTTCTAATACAAAAATTTATTATAATTTACGATCAATTCTCAAGCATGCCAATTTCGTTAAATCTGTCATTATTATTGGAGTTGGAGTATACAGCTACAAGCATAATTCACTTAAATGGGAAATTATTGAATAAATATTTCACTACCTGCTCATATAACATTAGTAGAATTAATAGAATTCAGAATCACGAGAGTTTTAAAGATATCAAATTCGGATTTAATCTATTCAAGCGATAGCTAAATTCGTAGCTTCACCATTTCGTTTCACGAGAATTGAGCATTTTCAGCATCTATTTGAGATTGATTGACAATTTCAATTAATAATAATTTAATTTTGCCGTTTGGTCTTTAAAATTATCCAATAATAAAACTTTTTCTCTATGATAACATTGAAGGGGCTATAGCAATATTTTTTGCTTATTCATTTTTTCATGTTTCATAGTACTCCCGACAAACGCTACTGAAAATGCGTTTTGTTTCTACATTAATATAATAGTTTTTTAAAGAGCAATAATAATAATAATTTCATCGGCCCACACCCTTAATATAAAATAATTAGCTTTTTAACGTCTTCATTGCAGCTAATTGCTTTTGTTAATTATTGATAATGCAGTCACATCCTTTAAGTCTGGAGCAGTAGGATTAAAATATTACGTTTACAAATTAATATCGATTTGAGTTAATCAGGCTTATTCCTGATGTGTCCATTGTTTGAAGCGAGTAATTACTTATTTTTTTGTCAATTAATTTTCTGTTGTTTTTCGAAGCGTAATTGTTTTTGCAACATTTAATTATTGGTGGTAGGTGATATCTAGTTAGCACAAAACAAACTGTAATTATTGTAACCATTCTTTCAGCTTGATTCAATACGAAATTAGGCCATAATTAATTAATCATGCGTATATGATATAACAGTTATTGCCCCAGTTTTTACTCGAGTACTTTTAATAGTAACCGCAAAAAACTTATCTCTCGGGATTTAATGAGTAGGTTTGAATAGTCGATAATTCTAAACAGTTTTATGACTAAAGACAAGTAGCGGCTCAAATTGAGGCATAGATTAGTTTTATATTCCCAAAAACCTTTAAATTAAGTCATGCATTTATTTAATAATTGTTGAAATAGTTTAAATTTTGAAAAGTGATTCGCAAGTGCACTGAAGAACTTGGGCACGATAATAAAGCCACAATAGTAACATGAAATTAAATAATTAAGTATATTTAACTACACTTGAATCTAAGGTCAGTATCTATCCATATTTATATAATAATAGTAATTACTACTGCCCATTGCCTGGAGAACCAAGCTCCAGAAACTATTAATCTTGTTCGGGAAGGACGAGCGATTAATATTATTATTATTACGCAAGCTCATCTTGCGGCTGCAGCCGACTTACAGGCGGTATAGCACAAATGCCATGTGTTACAGCTAAGAAAAACTTACTGCCGAAAACATTTAGCATATCTGCCGGCACCGGGATTCTATCTGGTCCGCTTGGGTGAGAGAACAGCTTGCTAGCCGTTACACTACCAAGGCTATACCCTGTATCTCAAGAGTAAACAATTTTGAACTATTTATAATAATTCTCTAGATACACATATATTTATATATAATGTGAAAACTCGGGATATTCTAGTGAAGAGGTAGTATTGCAAGTCTATGTATTAACTGTATAACCAAAACACATCACTAAAAATTGATACATAAATAGTCTTTCATTTGCAAATTCTATAATTCTGATTATAACGGTAAGTCTTCATCAATAGATTTTCTTCAACAGTGTTATCAGGTTCTGTAAATACTTTCTACGATATAACTGAGTATAATTCATGTGCTTCTCAGTTCTGATACTTCCAAAAAATTCTTCGAACCTATCAGTTTTTCAAGAACCTTGCTAATTGCAATTTATAGTAAACTTAGCACAAACACACCAGAGAACTTGACCTTCGGAATACCGTAAATTATTGCTTAATCCACACAAACCTTATCTAGCGATTATTTCATTTGCTTTTCTCAGAAAACCGCGAATCTAATTGTCTTCTAAATTTTAACGTAGCCTACTGCAGAAAATACAACTGTAGAAGCTAAGACTATGATGGTGTTTGAAAGAGAAACCATTCAAAACCAAAATGCTGTACGTATATTCAAACATCCTGAAGAACTAAACAGAATGAGTTTTAGTTTTAATTTACTGATGCCTCTTGTGTACATGAACCAAGCCAAATGTGCAAGATATGTACCAAATTATGTTTATAATTATTATTATGTGTGTGGTTAGCAGATTTTCATCTTCGTCCAATTTTTGAAATGTACCACATCACCCAACTTTCCACGAGGAACCACACAACCACTTCGTCCACCTAATCGCTAGATACATAGCGCCCACCTCGACCATTCGGCCAACGTGTAAGTTCGTTCGTTAGAAATCGGTATTCAATCTTGAATAATAGTAGCGAAGTTGTGGGACCACAATTTAACCATTTAACCAAAAAGATATTTTAGGCAAACTCATACGCTAGAAAAGTTAAAACGAAAAGGTTAATGTTATTTTCATTAATATGCGTATCATATATAGATATCAGACATTTGTTTAATTTCCTAGTGCACAATCATTTAAGGTGCGTGCTATTTATTTTTGTGGTTTATCGCAAAACTTGCGATTTTCTCGTCTTCTTCCCGAATATTTACCATTACATTAAAATCGCCATATGAACTTAAATTATCCGATAAAAGTGAACCCGTTACGTATTTGCACCCAATAAATTATGTGCAGGTTTTTGCACAAATAGTACCAAGGCCGCGAAATGTCTTTTTAAGATACCGCGAGAACAATTGTCACCAAGGCCGCTTGCGGCCGAGGTAGAACGCCTGTCGAGGACACTACAGAACGTCGTTGACAAGGTATATAGAATATTTTTTGTGCAGGCGTAAAAAATATTTAAGTAATTACAAACTTCATTACTTTTAAAATACAGTTTAATTCATTGTAAGTAGAAAGACGGCTTTCATGTTACAACGTTTCTATGGAAATGACTTAAATAAAACACTTAGTTTTGTAAAAAAAATCGTAAAAATGGGTGTAAATACTGGCACTATAGGCCAGTAAAATTAAACCCGTTTTGGACAGTTGGTGGAAATAAATGTTGAAAAGCGGGAGATCATTTCGATCGCTTCGTTTGAGGTCAAATATAAGTATCCTAGGTTTGCACGGTCCCTCGACTCGAGCTTACCTGAGGGCATCAAAATAACCACGAAATCTTCGGACCTTTTTTAGTTTTTCGCTTATAACTCCAAAGCAGTTCTTTTCAACGAAAACTTCACTATTATAAGAATTAAAGAGCATTAAATTCTGCGTCGAATGAGTATCCAATACTTTAAAATCGGTCCAGTGGTATGGTCGAAATCGACGGTCGAGAAACGACAATTTTACAAATTTTGATTTTCCGAGAGATCGGACGCCCAGAGGTTTTCCGTATAAAAAAGCCCGTTGGACTCATTCTGATTGTTAATATAAGTCGAGAAATACCTAAGCTTTGATATTATAGGGGTTGCCGGATTAACTTAATGGCCATTTTTTTGTTATCCCCCATCATAGCAATTAGAATCAATTCATATGAAGTAGTGCAGTAGTGGTCACTCGATCATTTCGAAAAAAGATAATTTTTTGTGTGTTATCACCCCTAAGTATTGGTAGATCAAAACCACTGTCATTTTATTTTTATTCCATTTGATTGAAATATGGCAGCCATATTTGTTTCGTGGTGCACGACGTTGCTTGCAGTTTTTGGATGTAAACGTAACTCTTGATATCTGAAGAACGGTTGATCCTAGAGACCTGCGCTATAAATGATTCTATTGCTCACATGTCGTACTACATTTTTTAATCATAAACATAATATTCATATGACGTATCATAACGAGAACTTCAAAGCCCATAAATACCAAAATAGTAAAATTTCAGATTTAAAATATTTTATACATAAACTACCTCTCACCGTGTACGTTTAAATAGAAAATTCGCCCTAAGACTTCATTTTTATCTGAATATATGAAATATACCCCCATAACGGCGTAAATTTTTGTAAAAACTTTAATCTTCGGGATTAAATTACACCCATAAGTAAGCGTCCTACAAAAATTATGTTTAGATTTAAAAATGTAGTACGACATGTGAGCAATACAATCATTTTTACCGTAGGTCTCTAGGATCAACCGTTCTTGAGATATCAAGAGTTATGTTTACATCATCTGTAAGTCGGCTGCAGCCGCACTTAGGGCCTACGTAATAATAATAATCGCCCCCTCCCTCCCGCACAAGCTTATAGCTTCTGGGGCCTGGTTTCCAGGCTATGGGTTGTAGCAATTATTAGATTATATTATCAAAAAACTGAAGCAACGTCGTGCACCACGAAACAAATATGGCTGCCATATTTCAATCAAATGGAATAAAAATAAAATGACAGTGGGTTTGATCTACCAATACTTAGGGGTGATAACACACAAAAAACTATCTTTTTTCGAAATGATCGAGCGACCAGTAGTGCACTACTTCATATGGATTTATCCTAATTGCTATGATGGGGAATGATGAAAAATTGCCATTAATTTAATCCGGCAACCTCTATAATATCGAAGCTTAGATATTTCTCGACTTATGTTAACAATCACAATGAGTCCAACGGGCTGTTTTATACGGAAAGCCTCTGGGCGTCCGGTCTGACGGAAAATCGAAAATTTGTAAAATGGTCGTTTCTCGACCGTCGATTTCGACCATACCACTGGACCAACTTTAAAGCGTTAGGTACTCATCCGACGCAGAATTTAATGCTCTTTAATTCTTGTAATAGTAAAGTTTTCGTTGGAAAACACCGCTTTGGAGTGTCGCTTGGAGCAATACATATTTCGGTAACGATGTTACCTTTTATTGTATAAGTGTGCCTAAAATATCTGATTTGGTTCAATTGTGGTCGCACAAGTTCGCTACTGTTATTCAACACTTTATGTGTGCATTAACCGGTTTCTAACAAACGAATTCTCAGCGTTGTAGGTCTATACAAAAGTTGGGCGAAGTAGTCGAGGTGGACATTGTGTCCCTAGCAAAAAAGTGGACAAAGTAGTCCGGTTGGGCATTGTGGAAAGTTGGGCGATTGGTACATTTAAAAAATTGGTCAAAGCGGACTTTCGGTTGCTCAATAGGGTATTAAAAGGCGGGTGGGCGAAGTGGTATGGCCCTGCAACAACCAAACAAGAAAGCATGGCTATACATAAATACACTGTGCGTCGATGTATTTGAATAAAAAAATTTACAATTTCGAAGGTTGGCACTTGTGGTATTCGTTTCTTGTTTCTGTTGAAAGTGTTTGATAATCCTTATCTGTTTGTTTTCTTTTTGGATAGGAGTGTTTTGGAAATATTCTTGCATTCAATACAATATCATCAATTTAATTCACAAACATGTCGCATTTCTATGTACAGTTGTATTAACAATGTATAGGTGTGTACAGTATTTTTTCTATGTGCTGTGGGCGCCAGGGAAAGTCCTTCCACCGATTTGGTTGTACAGGATTTACCTTGCTAATATAAAATCTGTAGCAGTCGTTATTGATATTTATGTAAAACCTGAGAATTAACCAACAATGAAAGAATTTAGCCAATACTGTAATTACAATGTACCTACTTATCTTGTTTATTCTTTGGAATGTTATTAAAGAATTCTAAACAATACTTCTACTACATGAGAAAACTGAAGCCTTCAGAAAATCCTTGAGTCATAATTAAGGAAACAATTTAGCGTTTCTCTATGACGCTGCTCTTTTCGCCTTTTTGTAGTAAAGGTGCCTCACAACCTTCACTAGATTAATCGTAAAATTAATAAAACGGCGTAATATTTGGCTTGTCATAAATATTCTTCAGCAAGAATTCCTTCTGAAAACATGCCACTACTTCCCCCACTGTCCAGTTCGAAATTCAATTATGGAATGGTACACTAAAAATGATTAACTGGATGTACATATAGAAACGTCCATAGAGCTTCAAATTATGCAGCAAGGGCTTAGAACTATTGTTGAAAATATCTAAAGAATCAAGTCTGTATTACTGGTGTGAGAGGTGATGTACGTCTCTTGCTTTCTAATACAATGTTTTCCTTGCGAATAAGAGGGAGGGGTACTGGGTATAGCTAATCTTTGAAAAACACTCAGTACAATCTATCAATAGCATAGATTTGATCATTTGACAATTCGTCTCATCTTTCATAGCCATTAAAAAATATAAACCACAAAATTCGAGAATCGGAAAACCTTATTGACATCTAGATAGATTTTTTTGAGGTGGGGTACGTTCAGGTAGATAGAGTGGCGAAGTAAAGAAGAAGCAGTGCATTATTAAGTAAATTTGAATTTGGTTCTAAAGTGAAAAATGATAATAGGACTGCTTTAATTTAGTCTATCATAAATCATTTGTACAGGACACTGATAACATCTACAGTCTCAATGTAAATATTCTATGACTCTAGAGCTTTCTAAGATCATTACTTTTGTTTGAACTAGCAAAACCAGCATAGATAAAATAATAACAACAGTATTCTGGGATTCAAGTAATTCCATCATTTTACGTATTTCCATTTAGTAATGGAATGGTGGATACCAAATGGTGACTAACTTCCTAAAGGTGCGATTAGAATTTAGCACTTACTTGTTTTATGTTAATAATAACAATAAAAAAAATTCCATAAAATATACAAAATTCAAAATATTTCCAAATGTGCTAAGAATCTAAAAATAAATTTAATTAATTCCTTATTAATTAATAAATATCAACATAATTAACCAAAAAATTAAAAATATTTAACAAATTCGCCATTTTACATGGTTATTATTAACTTTTATTACAGTAATTTCATGCAAAGACGCCTTAAAAATAAATATATAGTAATAACAAGTTGCCATATATTTTACAACGGTAATGAACCAAAAAATTAATGTTTTTTTCTGACCTATCTGCTGCCATTTTCATTGTAAATTGTTTATTTTAATTAAAATAATTTATGATATATTGTTATCCTCAACATATAAATTATTAACTCTTCATACTCCGCTTTATATTCTACATTAAGGTCCCGAAAAAAATATTTAATATTGTATTTAAGAAATAAATATAATAACAGCTTAAGAAATAAATGTAATAAAATAATAACCTTTAATTAATAAGCATTGTGTTTGTATGAAGTCAGATTTCATTTCATAATAGTTATTAAGTTTTTACTTATGATTTGCTGCCAACCAATTAAAATAATTTATTTTATTTTGTAAAGCATAAATATATAAATGGCAGTCCAAATAAAAGTTAATGCCTAGGGACTTTTTATGTAGCATAACGGGATAATTGTTACACCAATTACTTCTATTTATAATGTAAATAGAACTCATGTATATCTTGAAATAGTTTGACGTTATAAAGACATTTTATATCCTTGTGGTTGTAAAATATCCTTTGATCCTCTATTCATTATTCTATGATTTTAAACATTGTGCTTCATTTTTCCTTAATTTACCTTTGCAAACTTTTATATATTAAAATATATCATTGTAATAATTTGAAATTTTCTATTAATATGAACTTTCTGAGATGTTGTGTTCACCTTCTCAGTTTTCGTTTTCTAACATCTACAAAGGATAACGCTACTATACAGTCTCATTCAAGGTATCTCCCCAACCTGCGGAATATCTGTATTGAGAAGTGTAAGGTTCATCCGAAGCTTCAATTATTAATAAGTTAATTTTGCTATAAGTCTACTAACACAGGACGACATTCAGACGTCTGTGTCAAAATTTCCTATTTCAGTTATATCCTTTTTTAATAATTGCTTTTACAATGACTTATTTATGACTTAATTATATTATTTTGAACATTCACATATGCATTTATATGTATTGAAATTTTAATTAAACGTTAAGTTCAAAATCCATATATTTTGTGATAAATGTATCTACTTTGCAGATTTGTTTACTAACATTCAATGTAATATTAATTTCCATAATTTTTAGGCAGCAATTAATTAAATGCTTTTAATTATTCCAATTTATAATAATTCGAAAAGTTTATTATTGCATAATATTATATGAATATTTATAATTTATTATTAATTTTATATTCAACCTTTTAATTGTTAGTAAATATTTGTCATTACTTTTTCATTGAATTATTTATTATTAATGTACCTGTGCTTTCCTGGATGTTTTTTGTTTTAGACTACCTATTTTATTATTGCTGGTATTTTAATTCGCTATGTTATCTCATTCTAATAATCAATATTAGTTTTATGTTTTATGTATTAATTAGTATAGATTAAGCCATTAGTAACATTGTTTTATTTTTACTTTATTCACGGTGGGTACTTATTAATAAGCACTTTATTCTTTATTTGGTGTCTACTTTCTACTCTATCACAGCTTACATACACACACTTTTTCTTAATTCAAAAAGACACCTTGAAGTATCTACTAAGTACATACATTTCAGTCTAATAACAAGAGGCGTGCGTTTTAGGTAAGTATAGAACCACTATGTCAAGGAAGCGAAGCAATTTAATCCGCAATATTACGATGTAACACAAGCGGGCGCTTGAAAATGGTGGATTTGGAGTACCCTTGCTGCAAAAATGCACAGTGAAATATGATCTACGTCAAATAAACAAATCGAATTAAAGAAATTGTCAGTGGCGTAGCAACTTCTATATAACAGTATTTGTAAACTATATGTCGTATACTTGTAACGATGGCGGTTATGACAGACGAGGTAATCAAAGGTTTTTTCACGCGAGGTCATCTATAATGCACGTCTCTACTAATAACTAATGCAGTTCATGACAAAGCAGTTGCCATAATAAAAAGTAAAAACATACAGCCAAGTTGACAAGCTGTTCTTTTGTGTGTCCTGAGGTATATTAATTCTACAGAACGAGGGTATTTGGGTTCAAAACTCATTTAGGGTATATATAATATAACTTATTTTTATTTAAATTCTTTATACAGTTATTAAATACTTTTTCTCAGTGCTGCATGCAATGAAACCAATCAAGAGTTTGTAAAACTCAATGTTGAAGATGATGGTGATGGGAATGATAAAAGAATAGGCATATAAAAAAAGACAATCTGAATAAATGTGACGGATACGATTCGATTCAAATAAGTTTACCTCAACATTCATAAAGCTGGATGAAATCGGCTTTGAACGGCAAAAAGTTTGTATTCCTTCAGTCCTAAGACAATGTTACATTAAAATATCATGAAATTATCATCTGTATGTAAATAAAGTGAATTTATTTAGTTATACAATATTTACATTTATATATTGTTCTGGTAAATTTCTTTAGGGGGACGAATATTGTAATATATTGAAATTATGTTTATCTTGTCAGGTTTAGTTTTGAGCGATACCGCTATCGCACGTATATGTACGTTGTAATTTGTAAATACATTTAAAATAAATCGGCTCAACTCTAATCGTCTTATTGTGTACTGATTACCTTAAACCTTTCATAATATCTATTAACGTATTATTACGTTAAGATACAATACAACTGTATCATAAAATCCTGAGATTGCAGTAGGCCTATACATAAAGCAGGTTTTACCTAAATATTTCAGGAAAAAAAAACTCTAAAAAGCGAACTTATGAAAGAAGAAACTTTTGCGATCTCTAAATTTTTAAACTAAAATTTACAAGGCATCAATTTAATGGAAATAGATGTGATCACCCTTTAAATTAGGTTGCAGTAGAGATAAATTCAATGAATAGATGAATACGAAGCATTGCATTCGTATAGGTTGAACCGAAAAGAGGAGTAATTAGTCTAAGGTTGTAAATGAAAGGCAATTGTGATAGATTGTGAATTTATAAAGCTGATCTCTATTTATTTCTAATCTTTCTGTTTAAAATCATATTTAACTTTTTAATTCCGTAAATATTTTCTAGAGTAACTAAAAACTCGTTATTAAATAATCAAACGATCCCAAGCAGTATTTTTAGTAATCGCTACGTACCAGCAACTACCGGAAGAACTATTATGTTTTTGCCACTAGTCAGAAGCACGTAATTGCTACGGTTTTGCTACGTGCCTGGAACCAAAATGGGGAATAATCTTTAGGTAGCAGCTACGTTGCAGTAACCTCTCTGGAACTTGTCCAGCTATGTAGCGAAAACGTGGCAGCGTAGTAATTGCTACTTTCATCGTGTCGCGTGGTTGCTCTCTCTTACGCTTGCAACTTAGCAAATATTCCTTCATTTTTTATACTAATGTTGCGATTGTGTCACAAAATGGATTACTATTTTATGTGTAATACGTACTTAATAATACAAAGAGTGATGAAATGTTTAATTATTTTGTCATTCCAGTGTACCAAAATTATAAACCATTGCAACTTTTCTAGTAAACGTGATGATGATAGATCGAAAAATAACAACGCGCCTTCTTTAAACATGTTTTTTGATAAAAAAGTGTCTTTAATAAAATATGACAAAAATATTTATAAGTTATAGAAACCATTTTTATATTATTCCAAGGGCACAATTTGGGACAGTTTGTTAGTATTATTGAAGGTTATATAGTAAAATATCTATTAACAATCATAACAAATTGCAAATTGATTAATGGCCTCCTACATTTTACAAGTAAATATGGAGATAGAGTAGTTTGCGAAAAATCACTTTAAAGTAATTCTCCTGGGTAGCAAAAACATAAGTTTTACTTTCATACTACTGTAAAGTTCCGTGACTTTAAAAGGCTAAGCAATGTTTCAGACTGGTGACAGAAACTATCAGTACGACTTTAAAGTAATTACACTAACATTGGAAACTTACAGCTGACGTGTCCCCCATTTCAAAAATTCATTTTTTAAATAAAAGTAAATCATAAATAAATCAATAGTTAATCAAAAATAAGAAAAATAAGGAAATACGTGTTTCATTAAACATGAAATGAACACAAACAAAACCCAACGTATTTACTTAGAATAAAAACGTTACTCGCAACAGCCAGAGTGCCTGCGTGGTTAACGTAGTAGTTTTATACACGGTCGGCCTAGGGTTCTATTCCTACTAGCTCGGTTACTTTTTTTTTATTTAGTTTTTTAGTAAAAATGCAGCCCTGTTTACAGTTGGGCTTTTCTCAGACTCTTAAATAATTCAATAAAAATTATTACGATTATAAGTCGTGTATTGCCTAGATCGTAGCTGTAACTCTCTCTAATTATTATACAGAAAATTGGAACAAGAACCTACCAATAATATATATTTAAGAGTTACCATACATAATATACAGAATAATTGACAAAACGTTTGGAATTTATTACTTTTTCAATTATTCCTAAAAGATGAATAAAAAACTATAAACCTGCGAATTTATATTTTGAAATCGGCGATACGTCAACTGTAAGGTCCCCTTGTAAGTGGCAGTACCGTTCCACATAGTTCCAATAAATAGTAGAAATAACTACATAATTACTAAAATAATCCGAACTGAAGTAATTAAACCTATAAAGTCATAAATTGTGTTGTAGTTACGTAACAACTACTCAATCAAAGTTCCGATCTCAGTTAGTGCTATTTAGCTGTGCTTGGGATCATCCATTTCCTGGTTGAATCACACTGAGAAAAGCATTTAGTTGGACCAATTACATTTTATTTAATTGAACTAAATATTTAGTTAAATCAAATAAAAACTTTTGCTTAGTAAATGTTTTGTTGAGTTAAATAAAATTTAGTTTGTCCAAATAAATGCTTTTCTCAGTGCGAGAGGATCAGACTGAAGCCTGTCAAGTTGTTCCAGAATTAATATATTTGAATAAAACTAACGAATAAAAGGAAATTGAAACAATACGAGTATGATTTTTCAAGTTTCTCAATATTTTATTTTTTTTTTTACTAAGCGCCATCATTATATTCCAGCATAGAGTAATTTCCAGCTAATACATCTGTACTATATTAATCATTAAATTGCTTTAGACTTTAAAAATAATATTTTGTTTATTGAATTACATATTAATTAGCGGGGTTATCCTAAAATATTATTGATACTAATAATGTAATTATCCAATGAAAATAAACATTAAATAAAGATTTGTAGTCCAAGACGATTAATTCGAAGAATTTCTTTACCACATAAAGTATTTTATTATAATGTATAATTGTTAACAGTAAACACAAAACTGCAGTCAGTACGCAATATAGCTACTCTATTAATAAACTATATACATAACAATAAAAACAATAGAATTAACAATACGCGATGTTTAAAAACACCGAAGAATTTTATTTTGGACACCTAGTTAGTTGTTAAGCGATATTGCAACATCCCACTTAGCAAAATTAATAAACTGTAAATCAAATAATTTAATTAGCAATTATTTAATAGAAGTGATCGTTTTAGATTATTGGTGACGTATTAATCAAAATATCGAATATCGATTAATAACATTGCCGACAGTCAATCATAGGAACATATTGACCATCCATTAATCAAGTGATCACTAACCGATTTAATTATTAAATAACCAGTTATATTTATATATGCAGCATAGATTGCATGCAATTGACGTTGAAGTAATTGATTAAATTAAAAAAAAACATAAAAAATTACTTAAATAATTCAGAAATCTTTAAGTATGTAAATATATGTATGAAATAATGGCACTACTTCTTGCTCTTTATGACAGTTAAATTCAGATACATATGGAATATTGGATCATAATGCAGTTGACGAATATAAAATGATAATTCTAAAACAATTAAATGCTGCATTATTTGGTTTTCTTGATTGGTTTGCCAAACTTGAATTTTCGTCTTCTTTACGTTCTGTTTTCCTGCTACTTACTCGAGATGAATATGTATTCGAATGGATGCGTTATCTCGGGAGAAATAATAATACGGGAATTTTAAGTTGATTCAAAATGTCAATTTACAGAAAGAACAAAGGTTTACTTCTTTTAAACTCTCAAAAGGCACTAGAGAAATATTAAGTTGGATGAAACCTAATTGCCGTTAAATGAAATCAGTCGTTACACCTAGTTGATTGTGTATACAAATATAGTACCTACGAGATAGTGAGGATATCAGTCAGTCGAGCAACTTCTTATACGTTTTCAGGAAACGTAACTATAGTATGAGCAAAAAGTAACTGCATCAAAGGTGCCTTTGGAATTTTGAATTCGTGTGTATTATAACTCCAAAAAACTATACAAAATAATCAAAGTCCTTTGACAATGACATTTGTTATTAATTTGATATAATTTTCTGGTGTTATAATACATCGCGCATTCCGCGGTTACGTACCGTGACGCGTTCCAACGCATTTTTGTGATTAGCGAATTCCCAGAAATTATTTTGAGCAACTAAACTTTTAATTTGATGCATATTTTTGCTCTTAACAAAAATGCATTTGTTTTTTATATCTGGTGCCGTTTACGAGCATATCAAGCTAAAACGTGCTTTACGTACAAGTGACAAAATGGCGACATGAAATACTA
Organism: Agrypnus murinus; assembly: GCA_929113105.1. NCBI lineage: Eukaryota > Metazoa > Arthropoda > Insecta > Coleoptera > Elateridae > Agrypnus > Agrypnus murinus. The sequence continues at coordinate 142,845,543 of OV816026.1, forward strand.
GGTAATTATAAGTTTTGCAATGGTTCTGCGAACTATTCATAAAAAACTTACACGAGTTGATTAATTATACAATTTTAGAGAAAACACCAAAACCAATGCCATATATACGGTTTTGTTTTAAGATGTTCTTAATGGTCAATTTAGATCTTGAAGGCGTTACATATAATGTCACATGTGTTACGTACTGTGACATGCCAAAAACTGCAGACTTCATTCAATATTTTTATAGAAATTAAGACACAATTTCTTTTAATTTAATCGATGTTTAGTTGTCTTACACATTTTATTATTATTCAATAACAATGAACTGCAATTTAAAACTAAACTCACTGAGATTATTGCCTTTAACCACCACCGTAATTACATGCACCGAATGACATCTTATTTTACACATTTTTGTCACACAAGTCTTTTTAAGCATTATTGAACATTTAATTTTATTTGTGGAGGTTGACCTTGTCGCGGAATACGTGATACATAAATACAAAATTCCAAAGGCACCTTTGATGGAGTTACTTTTTGCTCATACTTTATTATTGATTTAATCTTAACCAATTTTAAACTGTCTTTCAGATTGAATTCTGGGCTTAAAAGGGAATAAGGATAAGAGACAAATGGAAAACTGAGTGCATGTATGCGGATATAGGATATAGGAATTAATGATTTACAATAAATTATATTTTGAATGTAAATTCATACAGAAAAATGTATCGCCCGGCTGAGAATTGAACCCAGTACCCTCCGCTATCTAAATAGCTCAGTTGGTAGAGATATCGCCGCGATAGTCCTAGGTTGGATTCCCAGCCAAGGAGATACATTTTTCTATACATGAATTTGCATTCGAAATATATTTTAATGTAATCACGTTCTACTTCAAAAATTTTATGAATAATTTTACAAAACGGTTTTATACACAAATACACACACATAGCAACATAACCTTAAATGGAGCATCACTCATTGTAAGCGGATGATCATTCATAAAACAACACTCAACTTCTCCCAATAATGAAAAAATATTAATAAACATATAAATTTATGTTAAAATGTTGAACATTGTCTTTCTGTCAAAATAATTTAGTAAAGATCCCGCTGAGATTCCAAGTTGAAATTTGGCACTCAGATAAGTAAAATGTCCAATTTCTTTCAAAATTTTTAATCATAATTTGTAAGAAATTAAGGGTCATAAACTTTAGGGTAGAACATAAAAAAATTTTCACATTAAAGTATACCATGCGATCCATCATTTTAAAGCACAAAAAATGCACTTTACTTATTTATATCAAAAGTTATAACTGTTATAAGTAAGCACCGACAACATGCTCTGATTCCCTCATTTTTTATACATTTTCGAAGGATGTAACTCAACAACCACTTATTAAAAAGTATATTTTAGAATTTTACTTATTTTTAGGACTTATTAACAGTTGCGCAAAATTGGAGAAAACAAAGAAAGCATGTTACAACTCCTTGGATCTCTTGACATGGAATTACCCTGCTATAGAGACTTCAAAATACGAAGATAAGTTGTAAACAAGTGAATACAGAGTAAAATCTCACAAGATTTATGGTCAAGACAAAACGCCCCTTATGCTTTGTGAATAGTATTAGTATAGTATGCGGTTATCTAAGTTTGTGTGTTTAATTTTGAGCGAACAATCGGGGAGTCAGAACATCTTTCGTGCCTCATGAACCAACTGATATGATTATTTAATATTAACATTTATTGAATAAATGCAATCGAACAAAAACAGTTGGAAACACGAAGCTGGCCATTCTCCGATGGACGTTTGAACCCGTTATTAACCAAACACCCCCGACTTACTCACCCCTTACTAACTCGACTCTGTCTGCTTTTCATGGTTTTCAACTATGCGGGTTTGTTGCAATAACCGGGTTTATTAGTTTTATGATCGTGAATAGTTACAAAAGTTAGCAACGCTGGAAACTCAGAGGGCGCTGCAAGTGGATGGTCGTTCTCGTGCGCATCCAAATAAATGTTTTAGATTTATTTATTTAAAAATATAAAACTTAAAATAATACGGATATTAAGTAGTATTGACCAGTGGCGTGCGGTGAGAATTCTGGATAGGGAAGCAATCATAATTTTAATATACCTAGGTACAAGCGCGGATCCACGGGGGGGGGGATTCACCCCAATTTTTGGTATATACTTCAGTATTATAATTAAATATATTTTGAATGTAAAGGTAATTAAAGTTTATTAAATAATGTGCAACGTATAACATTTATAAATAAATATACATAGGATAAAAACAAATAATGTTTGTATAATTATTAATTTATTTAAAACAATTATTTTCAGAAAATTCCCCTCCCCAAAATAATTTTCTGGATCCGCCCCTGGTAGGTGATGAAAACTGTAGAAGATTATTTATCTAATAATTTACAAACTGAACAAAAAAAATCGTCCCGATTCGGATGTATCGGAAGTACTCCAATCTTCCACCGAAGCAGTTAGATTTGCAGTCACGACGATAATACAATTTTAAATTTGCATACATCATACACATCAAACTAAATAGAATTATTTGTCTTTAAAAAAATTCCAACTTAGATAAATTGAAATAATAAAATGTTTCAAAATACAGTCTGATTCGCAGATTTACATTACTTCAGTAACATTTAACAAACACTAAATCGAACAAATAACCAAATTATAATAAATAAACATTTGATCTTGAAGCACATTAAAAATAATGTGACCTTACTACGATGTACAGCCCACCCGCCTACCAACGAAGGCGAGGCTTGCCGATTGGCAAAGAAAAGTGCAATAAGCAACGAAATCAGTGCTTATATGCAGTGTATGTAACACATTTGAATCGGTATTAGCTTTCCGCGCAAGTTTAATGAGCCCAATCGTAATTTAAAATAGTACTCTAAATAATTATACTTTTTGCTGTAGAGAATTAAGCTTTAAGTTGATTAAATATTACAAATTTAAATAACCGATAACCAAATTTTATAAAAATATTTTTGTAAGCTTTGGTTTTTATTTTCAATCAATTCTTTAGGGAAGCATTGCTTCCATGGACCGCACGCCACTGGTATTGACTAATATACACAGCGAAGCTTCAATATAAAAAAGAATAACGTAAATCGGCTCAGTAGAACTCTCAAACGAACTGGAACAAAAGTGAACCTTGTGTTTTAAACTTATCTAGATAAGTAACTATAAGCATCTTTCTGACATAACTTTATCCTAATCGAACTTTAGAATTGATTAGAAAATTACCTCTTAAAGATTTTTTAAAGTGAAAGTGTTATGGAAAAAGTTGTGGACATTTTTACTGAACAAGCAGTACCAGTATTACTAAATATAACGCGATCGCTTAAAAACGTTTAATATGAAAGCACATAAAACAAAGTATGTTTTCGGCGGAGATAAATCAACGATAACTTTGGAAAATGCTTGTAAAATGATTATGATGCCTTCATAGATCACAACTGCGATAAACATCAGGTACTTGAACTAAAAATTATATTATTATTTTATTTTGGCGTGTTTCTAAATATAATTTGATTCAAATGTCACATTTTGGTAACTTAATTATATATTTCTTAAAAATGCTAAATGCCGTTTATTCTTTATATTCTCTTAGAGAATATAACTCGTGGTACCGGAGCAGCAAATCCAACTCGCCCTACGGGCTCGTTGAACCTGCAGCCCGGTCTCATGCGTAGACATCATAATGTATCAGAAATCATGTTACAATCCAATACCACCGGAAATGCCTAATATGGCCACGAAGTATGTAATTCGGTGCTATTTATTTATTTATATTTGGGCAAGGAGTCGGGATGACGGAGCATCCTTCGTACCTCATGGCACCGATTGCCGATTGTGTTACATCAGCAATTATGTATAAAAGTAATGACTAGATATTTTCGACCCATGCCCATGACCCCATCAATTATACCTAAGTTTGAATGCACTGTCTTCAACATGCGAACAAGATGGCTAATCATGGTTCTCTGCTTTGCATTCTGTGCTAAAAATAAGACGACTCAATAAGTAATTTTCATTTTCGTCAATACTAAGAGTAAAGGTCACTAAATTATGTTGCTCATCTTAGCTTGCTTTAAGATTGTGCAAGTTCGCTTAAGTACTTATAACTCATTTTATATCTCCCAATCATGGATTAAGCACAGAATTTAAGGCAAGTAATTAATAACAAAAAGTAAATCAAAGTATCATAAATTTATGATCAATTTTATGACAAATGTTACTCAAAGAACTAAAACCTCTATATTTGAAATTAGTGGGTTAAATCCAATTTAGTAATTAATTGCTTTAAATCGCCCAATGTAAAAAATCATTTACCTATTATTATTAGTGGTTTACTTTATAATTAATTAATTTTCTTGACATTTGCCAAGATCTATAGTATTTATAAAATAATGTAAATGCTTTCATTCTACTTAAATGTAATTAGATCTCTAGGTTGACTTACAATTTGCGTGCGCATCGCCTTCGTTAGAATATTTAAAAGGTATAGAGAAACACGCGCGGGTAGACGCAGGCGTTCATTGCGGTCATCGGTTTAATCGCAGTTCTTCGCAAAATAAGCGTGAGCGTTGCAAGCGATAAGATTGTTATTTGAGGAATTATTACAATTTGTTACCTATTTTTATTGTTAGTTTATTAAACTAAACCCTTTGTAACCAATTACTTATTCAGAAATAAGGAATTGTTCTTTAGACGTTTTCTTCAGTTTTATCTTTATCGCCTATGTAATAATTTGACTTACGCTCTTTATCATCTTTAGTTTAAAATAATGCAATAATTGTTAGTATTTATGTTTTACCAGATATCCAAGATTTTGAAGTGTATCTTTTATCGCGCGTAGATTAGCGCACGTACGTGAACTTTAGTACTGCATCCCGTAATGCCAACATCTATTCCAATGTCTTCCAGTACTGATGTGCGGCGGCAACATACACTTTCATGTATGGACAATAGAAGATGTGCGCTAAGTATTTGTAATTGTTACCTGTCAAGCAACTTGGCCGGCGTTAGGTAACCCTGCACTGGACTGGACTGATTTAGGATTCTCGTCTCTTAGTTGAAGACGGACCCAGAACAATGCTGGACTCCAGTACGTGAATTATACTAGCAAGGTTTACAAGCGACTCCCTGAAGATTAGTAGAGTGGATAGGCAACCTCGCTTCCATCAGTGCATACTGGTAGCTCTTACAAACGTAAGTGAAGAGCAAATTGAGAGTAACTGAATTTGTAGACCCCTAAGGGAACCGTGGACATTAAGCTTAACGCAAGTGAGCCATGTTAAACAAAACGTTGGGGTCATGTTCTACCTGATCTTCTGGTACCAGGTGCTTCACCCTGATTTAGTCACCGATACTGTGGATTGGACAACGCGGAGGCAACTTTACGATGTATCGGTAACTTGGGTTTACCCAAGAATTACGGATCTGGCTGATCCCAAGAAGTCTACCCCAGGAGATCACCTTATAAAGGGTGTTAATTCGAATACGACTATTAGCCTCTCACACTAAGCGAACCCCACCTCCTAGTTGGTATAGGTCGGGTCTCTATTTTTTAAGTCGAGTTGGCCGAGACTCTGTCGGGTCTCACTAAGCCTTAATTATGGTAGGTCGGGGTGGCTAAATTCTTCAGCTTCTAAGTCCCAGCCACACTTAACGTTCGACTCGTCATGGCAGTGAAGATCTGCACATTGGGCTAGGAGTGATGAGACTCCCTTGGAGACAAACCCCGATGGATGAGCACGTAGATAGCTCTGACACTAGCCTGGAGAGTTACTAGAGGGTGGGCATCCTCGCTACCACCAGTGCGTACTGGTAGCTCTTACAAGAGCAAGCAATGCGCTAATTGAGCGTAACTCAATTCGTTGACCTCTTAGGGGGGCGTGCCCATTAAGCTTAACGCAGGTGAGTCACATTAAACAAACTTTGGCATTCATGTGATTCAAGTGATTTATTGAGCAAGTGGTTATTATCAGTTATCGATTTATCACTGTTCTTGTGGAAACGTTTAGCCAACTGCTTTCCCTGGTGTAATCAAATATTGTGGATCAGATACAGTAGAGACAACTCTGCTATGGATCGGTTACTTAAGTTTACTTAAGAATCAGGTACGGCTGACCCCATGAAGACCACCCCGTCGCCTTCAAGGGGAGCTGATGCTAATACTAGGCGAAATACGACTATTCGCCTAGTATTAGCATCTCTCATATCTATTCACCTCTCATTCCTAAGGCGACCACACCTCCACGTTGTTATATTGCTGGGTCTCTACTTTCTAGTACAGTCGGACGGGGCTCTGTCTAAGGCACACCAAGCCTTTATTATGACAGGCACTTAGGCAGTGATGGCAAAATCCTAGAATATCCTAGACAACGTGTGAAACTAGTGGCTTTTACAAAAGTGACCCGCTATGTGAACGTATCTCAGTTCGTTGACTCCTTACGCTTACTCTAATGCAGTTGAAGTACGTTAAACAAAAATTGACGTTCTTGCAAGTGATGTTAGTGAAAGCTGGCGTTTTGTTTCTCACTATGACTTGACTGGTCTTAGAACATGCCTTAGTTTGGAGAGGGCCCCAATAAAGCGCCTCCTAGACGCTAGACTAACTAGCCACGTTTATACCAGCAGTGGTCCCTATTCACTGTGTTTAAGGAAACCATTTCGCCAGGTACTTTCTTTGGTAAACTCGCGACTGCGAAGTGGCAATATGTGGAGTTTGACTTTCTGTACTTGATGGATATGATCCATCCTGTTGTTTCCAGCAAGATTAACCCGAAGTATCACCTTTAAGGAGAGTTGATGCGAATACATGTCCAAAGACACTTAGCCTCTCATAGTCAGACTGAGCCCTGTCGAAGTCTCACCAATCATTTGTTATGGTAGGCCGGGGTAGCAAATACCTAGGAAATCCCAGGCAGACCTAAGCCCCGATACATTGAAGTTGGACTCCGCCGGGCAGTGTACACAACATAAAAATATACCCATTCACTTGAGTGTCGACACTTTAAAGTTGGTAAGATGCTTCGCATATCGCACACAGCGGTGACAAACCACGATTAGTCAGTCGAGGCTTATCTATCGTCATCGTATTGCTATGTTGTTAATAACGAGAATCGTATAAATATCACAACATAACTACTGTACCGTAATCCGCCAACCCGTTGTTTAACGGCCCCAGAATCAACAAGATCACACACTTGGCAATATTTGTGAGAGTGCACCTACTGGTTAAAACTATACTCCACTGTCAGTCCACATGCTGAACTAAGGGTGAAGGGACTTCTTCAAAGACTCTGACGGGTGGGCAAGTTATTAGCTCCGGCACCAGCCTGGAGAGCTAATACGCGCTAGCTGATCTCAGTTCGTTGCCTTGCAGGCCGTGACGATAAACTGAACGGAGGTGAGCCATGTCAAACATAATTGTCTAACATCGAGATTAAATCAATGGCTGGTTATGGCTTATGCTTATATATTATTATATTAAATCAATGGATAATTATGCGTTTTTTGGTGCAACAATGCATTAACATGTACACAATATGACAATAATTAGTACGATTAACTCGATTGATTGAATTTCAGGACTTACACTCTTCTAAAATAATTTTGTGAATAACTCCTATACCTTTTGGGCTGAATGGCTCAACCTGAATGTTAATTGTTCTGTAAATTAAGATCCTCCCCTGCACATTGATTAAACTATATTTAAACGTACACTTAGTATTAATTGGCATACAATCATCATCAAAGACCAAAATTGCCATTGTGGGAAGCATTTTCACAATGTAATCCCTCTTTAAATTTAAATAAAACTGTCTTCAAAATTGCAGTGTGCAAGCAAGGCACATGTTTTGCTGGAAACAAAAGACGATTACTCAAAAATATGCTTATGTAATTGAAATTTGTTGTTTGGCCTACGTTATCATTAAGAACTAAACTAATATAATTGAATTTGTTCTTCATTCACGGTCCACATTCTTTTGTTTTGCGAAACTTTCTTAGCACCCTACGTGATATTGTCATACATACTTATTATTAGCAGAAATAAAACAAGCAACAAATTCGATTGTTTTTGTCTGGTACGTCTTGCATTCTCTGCGTTACTATTAAAACTACTTTGTTTTTGGAAGCCTACTTGATTTTTAAATAAAATGATTTCAGATTATCGTAAATAATTCAATATAATATCAGAATTTAGGGATTGATTTATACTTCTTTGCTATTATTAGGTGTAAGGTAGTCTAGGAAGCAGGAAAAATGTTACATAAAATGCACTTGGAATTTACAGTGAGGTTATTGAGGTATGTTAACTATGTTGGGCAGATTGAAAAGCAGAGAATCTGGAAACCAATCGATTTGTTTAATAAATCACAGATAAGTATTCTCCCTATGAGATTCTATTGAAATTTAGTGGACATTGAATTCGATATACATAGACAATTTGTACCATATAATATGTGACTAAATTTGGACACTTTGGAATTAACGTTAATAAATGTATAAGGTATATTGTACATGTACAAATCAGTTAACAATTTCTCATTTGCTAACTTTCCATTTAAAAGTATTATAAATTCAATAGAATGGGTAACATTAAGTGTATTCCTAACAATTAAACTGGTTTCAATAAAATATTAACTGTAATGCAGAAATTAATAGTTTGGTATAAATTAAAGGTATCGTGGGATAATTAGACATATTACTTACCTATAAATAGATTGATATATTTTATCAGGATAAAACAGCATTTGATATTAAAAGTTATTGTTTATCTAATGTACGAGTACACTTATTACACACTCTTGCAATCTGAATACTAAAATAGATTTTGACAGGATTACATACGAATATTTGGAGTTATACATCTAGCTAAGTATGTGTCGTCAATGGCATCATCCAAGACTAAAGACTAAACATTTCTTACGCATATTATAAACCCTTTTTGATAGGTGACTGTAAGTAGAAGCTAGGAAACTCCGTTTAATAGCAAAACTATACAAAGAACTGCATTTTTGTATTTTCCAACTGTTAGTTAGCTACTCAAGTTAGATACATCAGTAGTTAGCAAATATTAATAATAATAACTGCTACTATCCATTACCTGGTGAACCAGGCACCAGAAGCTATCAGAGCTTGTGCGCAAGGGAGGGGCGATTATTACTATTACGCAGGCCCAACGTGCGGCTGCAGCCGACTTATCAGACGGTATTACCACAATTTCTACATTTGCGTTACAGCTAAAGGAAACTGCAGAAAACCTTAACGAGATCTGCCGGTACCGAGAGTCGAATACGGGCCGCTGGCTGGTGAGAGAAGAGCACGCTAGTCCCTAAACTACCAAGGCAAACACTTATAAGACTACCTCGTTTTGTTGACCACTTTCTAAATTCTAACATGCAATCCTGCACGAGGCAAGTTTCAGAGTTGAGTTCAAGTCCGGATAGCGCTTTAACTTATTTAAGAATAACTGATCGCTCTTCTCCAAGTGTCAGTATTATCAAACTACAATTCCAAATTCATAAAATCTGTCTAAGCTAAGCCCATCGATTTTAACTACTTAACGGTAATGGGTGATTATATCACCTGTATTACATTAATTAAACTGTTCATTGAACACTAACTTCAAGAAGTGAGAAACTTACGAGGCACAGTGATTGGTTTGCTAAAATGTAGAATTTTTGAAAGTAATTCAACACAATTGATGAATGATGCAGAGGTGTGTTGCCGCCTTCTGTAGTTACGCGGAACATAAGAAAGTTTTTATTTTTATTTATAGTATCCACAAAGGCACAAAGGGATGCGTCATGTCATAACGGTTTTCTGTTTGTTCAACCGTCAGTGTCAGAAGCTGCGTTTCAAATCTTCAGTGTCTCAGATTAAAGTGTGTGGCACAAATGAGCTGGTTACTTTGGCCACAATTATTTCAAAATTACAGTCTATGCTCTTGTGGAGTTTGCCATGAAACTTTTTCAGACGCCGATAATAAGATATTCTTTTAACTGGTAATTATTTGATATCCAGTCCCCTAACGTGCGTTTTTACAGTAAAAGGTACACTTACCAATAAAGAGAACGTTTATTTTATTTAAAATATCTTTCTGGGCTCTTGGCTTGCGAAACTTGAATACATTTACATGACTCACTTTGGTTATTCAATCACTGAAAAAGGTTGCCGACATCTGGAGCAGCCCAATTCTCTATTTATTGTTAGTATTAATTTTTTTGCAATATTTTATTATATTTTTCTGAGATTCTGAGAGACTTTTGCAAGCTTATTTATGGGTAGGTAATTCTGGAATTGAGTTAGCCGATTTATATCTTTGACAACAAGCAATATATGTAGGTCCAGTAATTCTAAAATTTAGCTATTTAAAATCTTCGGGATTATTTTCACTGGAAGGGTGTTTGAATGAGCTGACTATTATACTAGGAACCTCGCTACAAACCGAAATTTTTGAATGCATCTTTATAATGCTTTATATAGTTTATCGGGTCATTCGCAATTGATGATCTGTCGATTGTCGATTTTGGATTGGGTTTTGAATTGCTTTATATTTTCTAAGCATTTTAACAGCATTTAATTACATTTTAAAAGCAACCAACGTACTACCATAATCAGCTACTACCTCTATTATTACAAAAAAGTTCAAAAATCAATAACTTAAAAATTATATTTTTTGTAACTTCCAAGGTTTATTTCCAAATAAACCTTGGGCTTCTAACTCTTGAATAATGTTGGCAGTTTCTAGCGACGTTAAATTTGAAGACAGTATAACAGGTTCAAAATTGAATAGAAACAGTTATGCATAGTGACAGAAAAACATCTAAAAACGATCAAACCTAAAGAAATGTGTCCAGGAAGTTTCTTCAAACTATGATCAAAATTTTTTGAGAAAACACACTCCCGCAATTTTTGAAAATTCAATTTTTAACACTCTATTCATCTTAATAAAACTGCAAACGACGAGATGCAGCTTTGAGAAATTATTCTGTGTTCCAATATTCATGCTCAGATTTTAAAATGGAAATTTCGTCCAAACTTAATCAAACAGTCAGTTACACTGAAGGCCGTATGGCGATCTTTCCAAGTTGGATAGTGTATGATCGAATAATGATTTGACGACGCATTATAGGAAGACTAGTTCTACAAAAATGTCACATATCTCCACGTATCCTCGTTGTCTGAAAACGGCTTCTCCATATAATCAAATAAGATTATTTTATGTTAATCTACCTCATATGCATCATAGTTGTTTGAAAAATATCCCATCATTCCCAAAAAGAATCAATTACTAATAAAAATGAAACGCGGCATCTTCTCGCGGTTATTAAATAGTTCCTTATCTCTGTTTTGTGATTAATTTGGTTTGGGTTAATATAGCTTTGTTTTTGTTGATTTTTCTTTTTGTAATCTAGAAATGAAACTAAATGGATTAGAAGATAAAAAAAGAAGGTAGATTTACGTCGATCAGTGCCGAGCTACAGAGAGATATGTTGCCTTGACATTACGTACATATATCCTGAAAAAACCACGACAAGATTGCTTGTCATCTTTTCAAGGTCTCCATTTGTGTAACAGTATCTGTCAGTATATTGTAGACAGTTTGCTTTCCAAGAAGAATAAAATGTTGTACAGATAAGAAATAGGATTTCATAGGACACATACTTCCTTCAAAGAATATTGTACGTAGATGTCTGACTACTGAACAAAAAAGTATAACTGAAAACAAACAGACCGTTCTAGTTCCTTTAGTCCAACAAAGGCTTACTTTTGTATGCAATCACAACTTTGTCCAATGTTTATGTTCTCTCCTAGCACGTATTTATGTTTGGGTAGTCAAACAGTTCTAAAGATTTTAGTACCGCTGATTTCACACGTGCATGGATGGAGTTAAGTGCTCTAGAGTCCAGAAGGTTGGATAGGAAGTTTTGGAAAAGTTCCAAAAATTTAGATACATTGTAGAGAGTATCATAGGAACGATGGGTTTTGCAGAATCTATAGTAAATCTGTGTAATCTAAAGTAATCTTTACTAAAGCTATTGTACTTAGTAGAATAATTACACAATATTTCCAGATACCAGAAAGGTACTATTGTTAGGTAATCGATAATTTGAAATTGATGACTCTGGTATTAGGTTTTTGAAAACTGAGCCGAAAATGGACAACTCCGAAATGCCAACCATGGTAATTACAAATATAGCCAATTTTTTCTTAAAAACTGAAAACAAAATTAAAAGAAACATTGCAGATATTATGTAATTTCATAAACCAATCATTGGACTTTTTGTTCAAAAAACATTAAAAGGTTCTAACATGCCCACTTTTTCTGTCTGGTCCTATTTGAAGGAGCTGGATAGTGTTACATAATAATAAAGCAAATAATTCAATTTTGCAATTAACATCATCTCACACGAGTATCAATACATACTTGTATCATGCTGAGAAGCAAACAAGCTTCTTCATATCGCGTAACCTCATGAGATTCGGCAACATCCTTGGGAATTAAGAAATATTGTAAGCACAGCTGACAACTGATTATGCTTTAAAATACATAAATGGTATTACATGGTTCAAATAAATATGTGAGGATTTTTGGATTAAATTAATTGTTACTTGGTAATACATATTTTCTCGCTAACTATAAGCAATAATTTTATAAAATTTGTAAGACCTATGGAATCTACAGAAAGTCACATTTTGACATAAACATTAGAAAAATATCACCTTGGGTTTAACTGGAAGTGATACCAACCTTTTATTTTTAAACGCCACTCTGCATATTTTTGCATTTTCTGAATCTTTAAATTCCTTTCCAACGATGGATCACAAGTTGATCTTTGTTTTAAATATGGCGCTACAGAACCCATAATCCCTTATAATGCAAAAAGTTATAAGAAGAAAGAATCAAGTGGTAAAAAGTATGTCACGTGGCTCTACCACTTATGCATGTTAGGGGCGTTCTGGCACCCACGCCCACTGTCTAATGATTCTGGCAGTGGTGTATCTTGGTATTGCTTATGCAGCAAACGATACCAAACCACCCTTGGCAGAAACATTGGAAAGTCGCGCGTGGGTGCCAGACCACCCGAAATACTTTAAACGAGCGTCCTTTGCAGGGCAACTGAGATGCAAATTTGTTATAGTCGTATTCTTCTTCCTCGTGATCGATATGATAAAAATAAGTTAATGATAAAAAATACATCAATAATATCCTATTGTGGCTCTCTAACTAATAATTGTCATTTTCGAAATACAAAAATTTACAACAAAAACATATGTTTGAGTAACATTTTACACATTAATTACTTAAATATGTTTAATTTGTAAAAGTATTCAATATGCATTTCAGCAACTTCAATACAACACTGGCACGGGCACGTTGGACGTTTCTCTTACACTCCTTGACTACTTTGAAACAAAATGTTTAAAAAATGAAAATTTTACCTGTCAAGAAAAAAATAAAAATTAAGATGCCGCTTTTTACGCGGAGTGATCAAGTTGATATGATTTTAGTGTACGGTGAATGTAAAAAATGCATACAGGTCGAGGCGTTTATATTTTGAAAATTTTTCTCGTACTTTCAATGGATTAGGAAAAAACTAGGCAGGGATCCTGGTAATGAAGAAGGACCAGAATTCATTGCAGGTGAAGAGTTGGAAACTATGGTTGGCTTCTGTTGCAATCAACAAAACCTCTTCTCTGCGGACGTGGGTGCATGCCACGAAACGGTGAGAAATATTTAAAAACAGATTTCATTTATTTACATACAAAATGCTCCAACACCATCAGGAAATGATATCGAATATCGAGTCCAAATTTGCAATTGGCTTATTGATGATTACAATTTAAATAATAATAATTTTGTCTCTACGGTCCTATTTATTGATGAAGCGTTGATTATAATTATAGCAATATAATGTTCAACAACAGTAGCAAATACTGAGCGGTAAAGGCCTTCTACAAAATCAAATTGAAGGTTATGTTGAAGATTTTCCACCCCTAATTTACAACAGAATGTTTACTATGTTAACACAATATGTTTTACTTATGTTAGAATGTTGACATGAAAGATGGAGCCCCTCCCCACAATGTTCGACTCGCACTAGATTATCTTCGGAATATATTTAGAGAACATCTTCTGTATGTTGGTCACCAAGATCGCCGGATTTGACTCCGTAAAACTATTTTCTATGGGATTGAATAAAGAAAAAATGTATACAGAAGACAGTTAATCAAATTGTCAGAATGGTTTTTGAACATCTTTAGCTTATTATTTTATGCATTATCTTATTGAATAAAATGTGTAATAAATAAAATATTGCCAGCCACGGTGGATTAGTGGTTTGCATGTTTGCTTCATGATCCAAGGGTTGCAGTTTCGACCCCCGGCCAAGTTGGTAATTTTTCATAGCGGAGAAAAATTTAAAAAACATGCCTTCTCAAATAGGAAGTAAAATTGTAGGTCCGGTGTCAATGAGATGTTTGGTACGAAAAAATCCCTACTGGGGGTGAAATTCCCCCAGATTCGGCTAAATTCTAGTAGGGTCAGCCAAATGATCACAGTAATCGGCGCCATGAGGTACGAAGGATCCTCCACCATCCCGATACTTCGCCCAAAAATAAACTAACAAAAACAAATAAAATATGACTCAAACATATCCTCTTTTTGTAAGTAATATTTTTCAAAAATTACAGTATCAAGGTGTTATGGCAGAAGTGAACATAAAAAAGTATTCGTTAACCAGTAGTGCTTGCTACTGTAAAGTTCAAAATGTCAAGTACTTTCGTTAATATCCGGTATATGTAGTAATGTTTTATTTGATTAACATCAAAACAGACAGGTAAACAATGCAGCAGACAAAATAGTGAGGTCAACAATGTGTCAACTTTAATGTTCGTGGTATTGCTTTTACACGTGAACGTGATACTGATACTGGAAGTATGTGTTATAAAAAAATACAAAGTAGCATGATTTGAAGTACAAGCTGATTTGATTTGCCTCGACTACAGATTCAGCAGTTTCAAGTCGAAACTATATACATATATGGGTCAGCAGGATATCTGACCACAAGATCTAATAAAATTTTATAATATTAAAAAACAAAACAAAAAATAACTAATGCTTAGTGAAATCTGTTTCATATTTTACATAACTCTACATATTTGGTAGATCATTTTTCAAGTACAACTGGACAAGTATTTTAGAAAAGGAATGCCAACTATTCCAACTCAATGCAATATCACATGCTTTGCAACAGCAGCAAGGTTGCTTCCAAATTGCTTTAATCATCATTTCCAATTACGCGCATTGTAAGTTTTATGCATGGGTCGAGTTAAAAAAGGATTCAAAGTAACCAATATGACTTCTTACTGAAACGTATTATTTACTAATTTACATTGATTAATTCATCGTTTTTTTTGTTCTGGTATCATTACTTGTCTGGGCGTTACAGTTTTTCAGAAGGTACGTATAATTGGTAATTTGTTTAAAATCTCACACTTCAAGTGGAAACAGTGGATTTGAAAGCTTTATTATTACTTAATCGACTTCGGAAAAACAGGTTTTAAATGCATGTAGATCTGAATTAACCAATTTGCAACTACGGCAGCTTCAAAAACGGTTGTAACCTTTTTTATGGTAAGTCCATAAGTATCAATATTTCATTTAAAGTAATTCAAAAATTAATTAGAGTTCATTATCGAAATACACTTTATTATACACGTTTTGGCAATTAACATTTTTATTTAAAATTTTTATTTTAAATATAATAACTTTAATTTTAAACAAACTACTAACTCATAAAAACAAGAAATAATAATGCAAACACATATACATACGATATATACAGGACGTGACTTTGTAATAAAAACAAAATGAATTAAAAATTCGCCTTGCAGGGTCATGAAACCACTATGCATTTATTTGTGGCAATTGGCACTAACCGTGTGGTGCTGTTAAACTGCATACTACATATGCGAACTCTGCATCCCTATTATTACTTGCTAGTAGCTGTAGTATTCTGTATTTAATTGCTTTTTACAAAAAATAACTCTTTAAAATAACTTAAAAGCATAATAATAACGAAGTAAAATTATTTAGGGCATTTAAGCTATTTGGCATCTTATTTTCATTCACTATCCTTCTTCAAACCAATCATACGCATATAGGTAAAGTGAAATGGACTGTAGTAATTGTAGGTTATATACAAAGTAACATGTACCTCGTTACACTGCGTGACTCTGTAATTTAAGGGTATTGGCTTATATTCACTTGTGAAAGAGCAATAACCATATTTTGGTTATTATATTTCGCACTACTGTTCGAACCATATAATACTTAACCAGGAAATTCTATAGTAAATCATTCGCTTTCAATTTCGGAGACGACTTTGCATGCTATGGCCAATTTCTTAAGAATAAGTAACAACTCCTTTGATTTAATTATAATCATCATTCTACAGATGGCTTAGCACATCAAAGGTTATACATAAGTACCACGTGCCATATGGTAATACTTGTGGCTTTATATAATAAACATCTTTACGAGCGTGCAGCGTATTTATGATAATAATGGAAAAACTGTTGAACAGATGTTTATATAACAAAAACAAAAATCTGTGGCGACTGTGGTTTAATTTCATAGAGTAGTGGGTATAGAGCCACTTCTTTTCTGATAACTTCTTGCATTGATTGAAAAGAGTTGGAAATTTAAAACTTTACTATTTTCAAAACTATAAACAAAACTTATGCCTACCCCACTACAAAAATAACTTTCTTGATGATGAGTACAACTCAGAGATGACAATCATATTCATCTTTCACGCAGTTTGGTAACATGTTGAAAGCCAGAGTTGGTAGCAACAAAGATCTACTAGTTTAGTAGTGATCCCTTTGTAACTTAAATCACTAACCCAACATAAGTTTAGCAAGTTTTAGACTATTATTAAAGTTAAAGATCTTAAGGTTTTTCTTTAAAAGAAAAATAATGTGCATTTTAAAATTTTGCTTACGTTCCGATAAATGCTCAATCATGAGTTAATAAGTCATAGGCGGCCAGCATCTTTCCGGCCATAATAGCTCCTAGACACGTTATGAATCATAACAGTTTGTTATTTTGAATCTTAAGTGGCCAAGGATGGGTCTGTTTAATGCAGTCTGAGCGCCCAAATAGTACCAACACAGAATGTCTTCATAAGGCATTCAACACTCAAACGGGTCATTTCAGAATTTCAATGAGCACTAGGAATTCAACTTGCAGAAACCACGCATCAACAGGATGATTAAGGAATTCTTACAATTGTTGTGATTTGCCTAAGTGATACAAATAACCTAGTAGAGATAAGCTCAGTGGCGGTTACTACGTGCCCTTTTGGATGTTCTGTTAGACAGTTGTCAAGGATCAAACGTTGTATCCATGTAAGTGGCCACGTAGCAGCCGGTTAATATGCTTGTCAACCACTAACAGAATATCCAAAAGAGTACGTAGTAACCGCTACTGCATAAAATGTTACTCTTACCACAGGCCTATTGAAGAGCACGTAGTACTTAGTTTAGGTTTAACTAGATATTATTTTGAGATAGGGATTATTGCCTCAACCAAAAATGTTTGAACTACACCGTTTACTTTATACAATGTATTTCTTTCTAATTGTCAATTACAATTTAATAATAATTTAAAACACGTGTGCAATAAAAGGTCTCCTAAAATTGTAGTGTTATCACTGCCAATTTGAGACCTATACAAACCTGTTGACGAATTGTAATTCATGCAACTACGTAAGTAAACACAGTAAGACGACGTTACACAATAGGTAAACAGAAGATATGCAAATAAACTATTGTAAACTATACAGATTTATACGGAATAATTCAAAACACCTGGAGTGTTCCATAAGAAAACTTAAAAATAAGCAATTATTTAAAAATTATCTAGGAATTAATTACCTGTTTTATCAAATTGACATGGAAAAATATTTTCCAAAAAATATTGCAGGTATTAGTATTAGCTTCTCAGCTTAATTGTTCTCCGAGTTTACGCACAGAAAGTCTACGAACGTCACAACTATGGGTCATTCCTCCCAAATCTGGCTGATTTTTCCGTCATTTGTAGCCAGCCCTATTGGTCTGACGAATTCATGTAAAATATTAGTAACTAGATGTGTATAGCTTTTAAGATACGATACATTGCAGTATCGCCTTCCGAGTATCTGAAAATTGTTCTGTAAATTTTCTTAATGTTTGTCAGTTACTAAGTCTGAAACAACTCCCTTCTCATAGTTTTTTCAATTATTCATCCCCAAACATGGAGAAATTATGGAAAAGGATTTTCTTAACTTTGGCATGCTTTATTTCAACTTTAAGAAAAATCAGCGTCTTAACAACTGTCTATATCTATTCACTAGCTGCTGGAGAAGACAAATGTAACCAAAGATACACATCCTGTAACATTCAATTAGCACATACTGGAGAAGCTTGAAGTAGGGACCAAATTCTTCAAAGACCAAAATCCACTAATTTTGGCCTAGTTTCTCACCCTGCCCGACAAAAAATTAAAAATTGGTTTTTATCTAAAATAATACTTGTTTCCTACAACTTTCAAAAGATTCCTGCTTGAATATCCTCTCTTTCAGAACTACAGAGGTGGGTTGGTTAATATTGGTTAATATATCACATGAATTCATCTGTCCAAATGACGGAAAAATTAGTCAGATTGGCATGGGGCGATTTCCTCATTTTAGTGATTTGAATGACCCGTATGTATATATGTAATCGTTTTCGGGAGCTTTGAAAAACTCAGTTCTATTAAGACATTTGCCTGATATATGTACAAAAAGGCACCCTATTACGCTGAGAACAATGAAGATTGAGTTTCGAAATATTGCTTTTGATTCAGAGAAACTAGAGTTGACAACAGATATTTAATGACCTTTCGGTGCGTTAATTTCGAGGCTAAATATTCTCGATCCTGCAGGCAAATAGAAGCTTTACACATATATAGGTTTTAGTGCTTTGACGTAATCCGGGAACGATCAAAACCGGGTTCAGTACTTTTCGCCCAATGATTTTAGCTGTAAATAGACTTTGCTCTAAATTGTTTTAATGTTGAAGTAAGAAGTTTGGAAATGTTTTTTCGTCTAAAAAGAATTTAAGGACTAATTTCATTTGGTGTGGCAAGCATCTCTCTGAATAAAAATACTTATTGAATGGAAACTCTAATTAGCCCAAACATCATTGAACTATGAATCCATTAAAAGTCATTCAAACAAGAGACGGGGAATGATTGAACCTTGACCCTATATTGAGCCATTGGCTGATGAAAAGCCTTGTGCTGCCTTGACAGAACTTGTTCAAGATTCAAATTAGAGACATCAAATACATCCTAAAGGCGTTAGAGTCGCAACATAGGGTGGAATATGAAAAATAATCTGTGAAATGTTAGAAAAATGTTAAATGAAAGTAGTGAAATTGAAAGTATATTTTCAGAAAACTATTAATTTGATGGGAGGTTGGATCCTAAAATTAGTTCAAAAGTCGGCAAAGACATCTTGTAAATTATAAAGATGTATAATAAGAATTTTGTTTTCCAATAGTAGAGCTAATCGATGATACTACATACATTTCGTTTTTTCAGGTACATGCATACAGTTCTTTATTATTATGCGATTCAAAAAATAATGAAGGAAACACATCCAAAAAAGCTATAGCTATTTTTCGAAAAGAGTCAATTTCGAATGTCTCGAGTTCTTAAGCAACAATGTCATGAAGATAATAGCTCCGATAATGTGCATAGGTGTATATTATAAAAATTGGAAAAATAGATCTAGACATTTTAATCTAAATTGTTTTGGTTGGATTTAATCTATCGTAGTAGTAGTTGCAATATAGTTATTACATAAATCAATAATGCAACATTTATTTTTACAAAACACACCCAAGACAAATTGATTCGATTATACACATAAATATTTAATGAAGTGTAAATAATGCAACTTTTTATGCAAGAAGCACTTTTATTTTCATTTTATTTTAAGAGATTATCGTTAACATAACAACTTCTTATTACCTACCGCATCTACAATAAATTTATTTTTAAACAAATTGCGAGTTTGTTCTCTTCTCATCTAAACTTTATTCCAATGTTATCTTGCCATTTTTATATTTTTCTATATTTTTGTCTAATAACTACCACAGTGATTCTTTACCTTTTCAGTATTGTAGCAGATACTTTTCAAGATCAAGGTACAGTTAATAAAAAACTAGATGTGGATCAAAATTACTAGCAGGTTTTCTAAAAATTAAATTGAAAAAACTATTAGGATATTGCTAATTAGACTTAATTATGGCAATTAGACTAATTAGAAGAATTCGTATAATGATATTATCACCATTCAAATGAGTCAAATCCCTCATCACTTGTTTGATTTTTTCGTTTAATTTATTTAGATTTTAACTATTAGAAATAAAAACAGAAGAAGGGTCCATTCTCTCATATCTTATCTTCCACACTTCAGAGGCTTTCAACAACAAAAACTGCATCATGAATCATAAAATGTAATAAATTATATTTTATAAGGTTGCATAGCCAATATTATAAAATTTGTATTTTAATATACATACGTATTTATATTTAATATATGTATCGCCCTTTGATAGTACAACGTATACCCCACTTTATAACAATGTTGAGTATTGTTACATTTGTTACTATGTATGGGAAATTCAACCATTGTCATTACATAGGTACAAAATAAATACAAATGTATAGTGTTAATTATTAAACATTGTATAATATTATGTAATTTATTATCGAACTTTAGTTATACTTCAAATAATAATAATAAATAATAATTAATTTTCGAGTTAATAAACATGCAAGTGTATACGTTTGGTCACTAGATTATTCTTTCATCAATCTGTTTAATGGTACGTAATATAATTTTCAGATCATTGCCTAATTATTTAAAAAATAAATATTTTAGTATTTTAATGACTAGGAAACGACAAATCTAAAAAAATTTGAAGAAAATGTTTGCAAAAAAAATGTATATTGTCTGAGTATATTACCTGATACCTTAAAAATTATAAGATATTCATCTATTGTAAAATATGTTGTAGAATGTTCCAAATAGGCACTCAGTGCTTTACTGCGAGTCAATAAACTATTTTAAAGCCATTGCAAAATAATTAGTGAATCTTTCGAATTAGCTCAAAAAACATATATTTAAAACAATATTAATGCAACTTATTGCTCATATAATCAGCAGAGCTCAATATTCAACTATGAATTTTTATTTTTGACATCGTAATTAGCGATCAAAAAGTCCACTATGTAACATTATATTAATAATTCGTAAAACAAATTGTACATTGGTATAAGTTTCTTTTCTAACACAGTATATTCCTTGTTTATTAGTAGTTCAAATGGTGTATGCCATGTATTAAAGGAAAGTTTAATTTATTGGTTCGACTACGTTCGACTACGAAAAATTGCTCTTTTTTTGTCATATTGTTAACATAATTTTTATAATCAGTAGTATAAAATGAGTTTGGTATATCTGGTGTATTCGATAAATAATATAAATTATGTATTGCAAGAGATTTCGAGTGGCTATGAAATAATTTATTGACTCTTATATGTACTATTTTAATGTTTTTAACATTGATAGTAATAATACTACTAACGAAGAGTAGATACGGGGTTTAGAATTATTTCGACATCTAGACTTCTGTCATCAAGCGTCATATGGTATTGCATAGCTAGTAAGACACAGACAGTTGAACTTTTGCAAATGACCTGTGAAAAGTGGGGGAAGGGGGGCGAACACCAAAGGAATAGTCCATACAATAAATCAAACCAGACCTTTATCACAATCATCCAAACCTATGCTGACTCTTCCATTGTGGCTTTTGGAAAAGAGACTCGGAATCCTATATATTTTTTTCTAATTCTGATTTTTAACAAAATAGTTTTTTCTTTAGTTTTTGTGTCTTACTGGCTAACCAACCAACCCTACGTGACGAGAGGGTTTTGGGTTCCAAATTCATTTTCAACCCCGTAGTTACTACTCTAATCTGAATTAATATTTATTGATCGAATAACTGCTTTTGACCTTCATATCAATTCATCTATGAGAACGATTAAGTCTGTTGATAACACATATTTCAACAAATGTGGTTGCCGTTAAAAATAACACCACCATATATATCCACGCAGAAGTATGTATTCAGTTTAGTGGTTTGGCAATATTAATTTATAAATTAACATTTATACAACATGTCTTATAACTGCAGTAATCTACATAAGTAATTACTGTAAACTTTGATCTAAGGAGATATTTTATTATTACTCGACCCATTACTAAAACTGGTATATGCAGTTACTCTAATTCTATGATATTACAACTGGCATTAATATTGAACGACAATTTTTTTATTTCATACTGCATCATATTATCTATGTTTACTATTTGTCGAGTAAGGAGAAGAGTTTTCCGAAAAAATAATTTTTAGAAAAATCTTGATTGTGAGTAATAATAATAATAATTGCTACAATCCATAACCTGGAAAACCAGGCCCCAGAAGCTATGAAGCTTGTGCGGGAGCAGGGGGTTATTATTATTATTATTATTATTATGTAGACCAACATGCAGCTGCAGCCCACTTACAGATGGAACAACGCAAATCCCACATTTGTGTTATAGCTAAGGAAAAACTACAGAAAACCTTAACCAGATCTACCGGTACCAGAAGTCTAACCTGCCCGCTTGGATGAAAGTCCAGCACGCTAGACAATACACTACCAAAGCTGCAAGAGATACTTATATGCCACCCAAACTTTTTTGTAGATCTTTTTGAGACCTACAATTCGTTTCCTTACAGTTTGCCTGTATCTGTTACCGTTTTCGCAGCATAAGGCATTTTGCGTTTGTTGTGCCAATTTTCCTTATGATTTCTTTTACATTTTGCTCATTATTCAACTCTCGAAAGACCCTTTGAATAATCTTTATATAAAAACACATTCTCCAAGAAACAAGCTATCGAATGGTAAAAACAGCATTCAGTATATTCGCCTGCTTTTACGGAGACATAAGTTAATTGTAAGTATTTGAGTGCGCGTGCTCCTACCAATGATACGAGGTCGTATGGTAGTATGCATGCAACGTCATCAGCTCAGCTTTTATAAGTAGATCTCTTTTCCTACTGACGAACCGTTGATTTTTCAACGGGAGTTATACTAGTCCTAGTATAATCGTGCTGCTGGAGTGTTTAGTATAGGCTAAGGAACATATTTATAATTGTTGCTTGTGCAGTTATTGAATTGTTATGCCGTTGCTTGTGTATAATTGTTGCCGACAGATTGAAATAGTTAGTGGTGGACAGAGGTTACAACCTGAAATAAGCTGCACAGCACGTTACATATTCGACATTTCATCAATGTTATTTACTTTTTATCTATTTCTTGCCGTTGTTAATAGCATGTATAATAAATATGGTGGCCGTTATTTTGTAAAAGTTACAATTTTTTAGGTCCCCCCGGGTGGCCGTTATTTTGTAAAGGTTAGAATTTCTTAGGTCCTCCCCCTCTAGATCCCTTTAAAATGTCAAAAAAACGTTCTGTGCAAAATTTCAGCCCATCTGGTCAATATCAACCGGTGCCACCGAGAGGTTCAAGTTTTAAATGGGATTTAACACGGGTTTGGTGCACTGTTAGAAACTTTGTGGCATAACTTTTTTATCTTCCTATGTTTTAGGGTGAAATATTGTATACTTATGTTGTTGAAGTTACTTAACACGAATCTGAAGCCAAAAATACTTTGGCAGTTCCGCCAAAATGCTAATTTTAGTGAAGTTTTTCGAATTTTTTCGATTTTCTTGGCAGCTGTAAACTGTCAAAAGCTTTTCTGACAGTTTGAATTTTATCATATTTGTGTTCAGCAGCTTCAACAACATAAGTATATAAAGTTTCAAGTTAAACCATAGAAAGATAAAAAGATACGCCACAAAGTCTCTAGAAATGCACCAAACGCATGTTAAATCCCATTTAAACCTTAACCTCTCGGTGGCACGGGTTAATAATTAACAAAATCGACTGAAATTTTGCACAGCTCATTTTTTGACATTTTAAAGAGATCTAGGTGGGAGGGGGGACCTAAAAATGTTTAACTTTTGTAAAATAACGGCCACCCTAATGTATAATGTTAATAGGGTAGGCGGAGCAGGCCACACGGCGCCTGCCCTAAATACTGGTCAGAGCTCTCCGAGGTAACAGTTACTTAGTAAAAAAAAGTTTCTAGGTCCCCTGCCTAGGCCTTCCAGGATCAAATGTGTGGGAGAGAAACACGCAAGTGTTCTCGTCGTTTACTCATGAAGGTTGCAGAGGAAACTCTGCTAACATGAGTACCGGTGTGGGTGGATTTGATTCTTACTTGGGACAAGGACATCTATGATTACCGTCAGGAACCCGCTGCTTGTCTGAATCCTAAGGAGGAAAATTGAAATGAAGTTTGAAATGAATGAAGTTTTTTGAAATGAAAAGGACTTGTGTATGCATGATCTAGATGTTGTGGGCATTTGTCTTGCATTGATTTCCCTCTTAGTAAACAAGTGTGTTAATATTTAGAAAGACATCTTTTACCTTAACAACGATGTATTTAAACGTACACAATATGTAAAATATGTACGTATGTAAACGTGGAATGAATAACCTACGGAAGAGTGACCTTGTTTAATTTCCTGAAGGTCAAGCGCTGACCGAAAAAGTGTTTACTACATGTAGCAGTTTCTGATTCTGTAGGTGATTCTTCCAGGGATTATTTGGCATGCCATCAACATATAAGAGGTACAATACAATTACTACTTTCTGTTAGTCCTACTTAAGTTGAAAATCCCCCTTAAATCTGAGTAGTATAGCGGGCGGATATGATAAGACTGACTGAAAGAGCCAGTATAAACTATACGTGACTAGGATTTAATTAGTGATTGTTTTGTCGGCATCTGAAGCTCGAATGAGCTTCATATTTGTTCATAATAGTTCAACGTTGCACGCATATTACATTCACGAAGTTGGTTATTGTTGGGTCCATTTTATAAAGCAAATACCATTTCGACCAAGGTATTGTCAAAAGCTTCCTGGTCGACTAGCCAACACATTGAGAGATTTTGTTTTAAGAATTTTGCCGTGGTTCGACTGACCATTTATTTTTGGGCGAAGAATCGCGTTGGCGGAGCGTCCCTCGTACATTTAGCCGAAACTGAGAAAAATTCACGCCCAGTAGGGACCTTTATCGTGCCAAACATCGCATTGACACTGGGCCTACGGTTTTACTTCCTATCCGAGAAGAAGGCATGTTTTTAATTTTTCTCGCTATAAAAAATTACCACCTCTGTCGGGGATCGTACGTGAGACCCCTGGATTATGAAGTAATATTAATTGTTGTTTGCATTTCATGATTTTTTGGCGGCGGTCTTTAAATTCTTCTAAGGAAATCTTCGTTTCTTCCATCTGAGATCATATGGACAATCTTATACAAGGTGGGTAGACCGAGTATGCTGCGGTAGTTCTTTGTATTGTTAAGCTCTCCACTCTTAGGGAGCATATTTGATTCTCAATATGGGAATAAGTACATTAAGTACAAGAATTGTGAATATAATCGCATTCAACTGCTTTCCAATTTGCTTCTGCATGTAAGTAGCTTTTCAAATTGAAGCATTGAATCTCTAGCATAGAGTTGTTTTATTTCTTTTGCGCTATCCATTCTGCTTGAAAGTTATATTGCCTATTTAGCAATTTTAGGAAATATTAAGTACACTTTATCAGCTATTATACTATTTAATTGTAAGATCTTAAACAGTGAGTGTCATAGCTGAGACCCAAGTTCAACCACGACGGCAGCATCTGTAACTGCCAGAGCAGGTAAGTGCAGAGAAACCCACAGTCGTATAAGATTGATTTCTAAGAAGGTAATTTATTTAGTTAACTTAGTACATTAATAGAAATTAGTAGGCTAGGCTTTCAGTTGCTGGGAGTATTTTTTAAGAATGTGTATTACATAAATACATAAAACGTCTGTGGCCCTACCTTCCTTAAGACAACCTTTTAACAAGCTTTTTAATAGCCTTTTAGTTAGGGGTTTCATAATTTTTACTATATGTGAAACTCTGCAGTTAATAATACAAATTATAGAGCTGTTCAATTGTTTGCAGAACCTAATCTGCATAAATAGTACCTTAATAAGCTGCAAACCATTGACAGATACATACAAGTTGCCATTTAGCGCCTATAACCAAACATATCGACACCCATTTATTTAACAGCGAGGTCTCAGTACATAAAATGCAGCCGTCTTTATTAGCAACTCTATTATTAATGAACCGCAGGTAACTCAACTGGTCAAGTCTGCGTCAACAAAGTTATATTGCTGTTACGTTCAATGTATGCTAAACAATCACGTTGAGTGCATAGTTGACATCTAAAGCAATACCGAGACGTAAATAAATAACATGTAAGTGAATAATAAAACGTTACTGTTTAAATGTGTTGGCTTTTTAAACAAAAGAATTTTCAGTTACTTTTTTAATTAGCTAATTTTCTACATATTAAAAATGTATACGCAATATTTAATAAGAATCAATTTTATCAAGTGAGAATGTTATAAAAAGTAAATTAAATTAGAGTTAAAAAAAAGATAATACATAAACAAATCCTGGCATTTAGAGATTTGGCGGAACGAAATCATAATAGAAATCTATTGTAATACAATGACATATTGTTGTAATTGTCTAGACCAAGCGCCCAGTTACAGATAATTATTTGGGAATGTAAGAATTATTGAAATAATAATTGTAACTGTTTGAAACAATTATTCTGAAATAAAAAAAATGAAACGTTTAGAAATTAAATTGAGTAATAACTTAAACTTAAAAAAAAATTCTACAGTTACAATGACTAAAGAAAATTCTTATAATAAAACAAATTTTTGAATTTTTAGAACAAATAGTTTCATTAGCAGCACTCAACCATATAAGCTTCCAATGCCTACACTGCTTCTAATTTTACTAAATAAACTGCTCCATATAAGTTATGGATGTTAAAGAAGGAATAGGAAGATACCATAGTATCAATGTTACACGTGTATATTTTAGATGATGGTTAGGTGGTCGTCGCAACGTATCTCAGTTCAACCGAGTTCAGGTCTGGAGAACGAAGAGGTTGTGGTAATGTTGATATAGCTAATGCAACAAGTTTTTAGTCGACAACACGAGCACAATGTCTGTCCTTGTTATCTAATAATTTATCTTCAATAGTACCATAAAATAAAGGAAATACTTCCAACAGTCTTGTGCATCTATTGAATCGTACCCCACAAGTAGCGCCAAGATGAGCTGATTGGTAGTAGTGCTGATTTCTTTGAACATTCAATAAAAATCATACGCGAAGAAATATCAAACATGGATAAAAATGCGTCTAATAAGTTTTAATAATGCTCTTTATTAACAGCAAACTTGTTCAAAATAAATACGACGTTTTTGATTATAGAATAGTTAATTATCCCAAATTATTTGATTTCAAAGTGATTCTTATTCAGTGTACAAAAGAACTTTTTATATTTGCGTGTCCTAATGGCTTCATTAGGACACGCATTTTGCGTGTCCTAATGAAATTTTTTAGAATACTGGAAAAAGTAACATTTTATTTTTTAAAGTTGATATCACTGTTAGACAGCTGTTCTTAGAATGTCAAACTTATGTTATTTACGCAGTGAACTCTTATAACTGGAATGCAATGCTTGCGAAACTAGTATTGCAGGCTACATAAATGCGCCGAATAATAATTAGTCTTAATAAGGGCGTAACAGTTTTTACTTTATTATTAACGAAATTGTAAATTTTGATACTGACATCGTAAGGATGCATTGTGTTGTGTATCTGCAATTAATGCTCACGATAAACTTAACGTAATAAAATTAAAATTTATAAAATTATACATATATATTTACCTTATAAGTTATAATATCCAAAAGATCCAATGAATAATTATTTTGGTTAACAAAAATCATTCTTTGCTGAAAATACTATTGCATTTATACCTCATTAATCTCTTTAACAAATAAGGTATTTATTCTATGAAATGAAATATTAATTATTCTTATTTCATCCAAGTTCTTAATTCATTAAGTAGCAATTATTTATGACACAAATATATTGGCATACATTCTACTTTGAATTTTTAATAATTTTCAACAGTACGTATAATACACCTGGCAAATTTGAACGAGGTCCTGCTGCTTAGCGGGCGTTGTGTGTATGAGAAAAGAATGGGAATTTCTACGTCGCGCGGATTACCTAAAGTTAAGCAAGGTTATGTAAAAAACAAAATTGCATAATTTCTAGTGTTGCCAACTGCTATACTACTTACCAAAATATCCCTAACAAATTTTATTTAAAACTAAGTAATTTTTTTTAATTATTTAATAACTAACTAACGCAAATAGAAAAAATAGTATAAAGTATTCGTTTCATAACACGTTTTAGCGCACTTGTCCTCATTAGAAAACTCCCCGCTACGCGGGTCGTCTTCTAGACTCGGACGCGTGCGCTAAAAACGTGTCTTATGAAACTAATACCTTAATATACTATTATACGACATTCGGCCAGTAGCCACATTTATGATTACGGCCTCTCTAGTTTGGTTGTCTCGCCCTTACGGGCTCGACCCATAACGCATTAGTTCGGCTATAACTGTTTCGCTACCGACCTAATGTAGTAAATAGCTATATTAGTATGTCGTAATAATAACTGATCACTAATGATGGTCTAAACACTAATCTGAGGTGACAACCCAATATGAGAATTCTGAAATTTCAGGAGTATTTTATTTTTACCTTTTTGGGTGTAAGGGTTTCTGAGCTGCTGTTTTGTATCATTTTACTGACCTCTTTCCACTTTATTGCACTTTTTTATTTCCTGTTATTTCTCGAGCGTTCTTTGCTTTTGCTTGATGTAGCTCTCTTGTTGACATATCCCCATTCTTTTATTTCATATATCCGAATTATCAAAATTGCCTTTCTTCTCTACTATTTTCTATGGGCTTATTGTTCAGGATCTTCCAATATAAATCATTTCTGATTCTGCCCAACTTTATTTTCTCCCCTATTTTCCTTAAAAAGTTCATTTAGGTGCTTCTTATTTTATTGTGATGTTGCACTTTGGTTTCTTCTTTCATATTTCTTTGTTGCATAAGAACAATGCAAAATTTAATGTAACAATGAAAAATTATTTTAAACGGTACTCAATAATTTACCAACTGTCCTTATTCATTCTCTGATTTCCTTATCTGTTCGTCCATCCTTTGGCATCATTGACTTACGGTATTTGTGTGTTGTCGCCTGTATTAATTTTATTTATTGTTTTATTTTATTTTAATGTTTTCTCATATTTTGCTATTACTGCATCATCCGCATAATATTTCAGATATTTTGCAGTATCTCACTTCGTACTGTTTACTCTTTTCTTGATTATTTTGTTGTCGCGTCCACGGACATGGAAAACAATAATGGACTCAAAGTACACCTTATGTGACTCATTTCATTGTTTCGGACATTTACGACTTTTCCCGTTGTGTTCTTATATAAGTCTTGTGTTTTTGGCATACACATTGTACACTTCTGATCATGTTTTGCATCATTCCTCTATTATTTAAAATCCTCCATATATCCTCTCTGTTAACTCTTTTGCAGGGTGATCGGTCAAGCAGTCGTACGAGATGTAGGACTTCATTACTAGTATCCGAGACTAGCCCGAAGATAGAGGGAGGGCAATCGTTAGAGGTGTCCGGAAGCACTAGGATTCGAGACTAGCTTGAGGGCAGACCACACGGCGTTCACCCTTAGAACTGGTCGTTGTCTACTCCATCCCAGGCCTGTCTGAGCAACGGATGACCCGATCAGAATCAAATGTGTGATTGAGTTATGCCGAGGTGTTGCGTTTAAGTTTCACCGGAGTATTTCTCGACGATGACCCTAAAACGTTGTGGAGGAAACTCTGCTAACAAGGGGGTCCGGTGTGGGTGGATTGAATATTACCTGACGTAGGGCCTTTTAAGGAGCTAAGTAACCCGCTGACTGGCCTAGACGAATGGAGGAGATTCAAGTGAGGTTTATCTCGGTTAGGGAGTTCGCTCGCTAACCCATGAGAAACTGCATGCCGCCAGGCACCGTTTCGGAGGTGACAGTACGGGGTTCTGGCATATGCTGTCAGTTCCAGCGTCGGATTCCCAGAAATCGTCTAGAGACCTACACTTAAAGAACGTTCATGCCAAGAGACATAGCCGCTCACGTTCAAGACAACTTCACCTTAACGGGCACATACCGGGACGTTGCCTTAAAAAGCACCCTTTAAAGCAGCCTCGAAACGAAGCTTTTTCGAGGGCGCACCAGGCCTATAACTGGGAGAACGGGGTGGCGAACCCATTTAAAAACCAAGTCCCGCCACATTTGAGGTTGGATTCGATCGGGCAGTGACCCCAACCCCTGTCTCGGGGAGGAACTTGTGAAGGTATGAAATGGGACTGGAGGGTTCCTCTATCATCTGAGTTATGTTGGGGGAATAGTCCTATTGCTGGATTAGGTACTTCACCCCGTATGAAAGAGGACGGGAGGGTACCAGCGGGTGAGCACGTGTTAAGTCAATCGCTCCGGTACTAGCTTGGATAGCTAGTAGAGGGTGGATAGGCAACCTCGCTCCGACCAGTGAGTGACTGGGAGCAATTGCTATGCAATTCGCGCGCTGATTGAGCGTATCTCAATTACTTCCTCCTTTGGAAGGAACGTGGAGGTATGTTAACACGGGGACTCCACGTAAAACATTCAGATAATCTCTGTTAAGTATTTTATAGGTATACATCTATAATAATAGTAATACATCTAGAATACAATCCTCTTCCTCTTCTACTCTCGTTTCTTCTAACCGCTTTTATTTATACTTTTTTGTCCACCAGTGGGTTCTTTTAACTCCCCTTTTTGTTACTAGTGACATTCCACGGTTATCTTCTGCTATTGTTAAATTTGCTGTTTTAAAGTATTTCCACATTTCTCTGTCAAAATCTCGCTGTTCTTTATTTAGCTTTTTTGATATATTTCTTTAATTTCTCGACTTTTTAATCTGTAGCATCTTATTTTTTATTTGATGTTTTTCTTTCGTTTTTCCTATTTTTACCAGTAGATAGCGATCGTTTCCTATTTCCGGTTCTCTCTTTACCCTAAAGTTCTCTTATTTTACTCTTTAACGTGACCAATTCTGATTACTAGTTTTTGGTACACAAGCCCATGATACTTTCACCATTTAATTTGTTATTATTTTCGATATGTTTCATTTTCTATATTGGAATTCATTAGTAAAAAAAATTACTGTTCCTCCTTTTTTGTATCCTGGCCTATACTACTATTTGTCTTTGATGGATATCGATGGGATTCATTCGTTTGTTATATTTTCGTTTTTCAAGTATTTTATTTTTCATCATTTACTATCGTTGCCATCCCTACTTCTTGCATTTTCTTTATTTTTTATATCTGTACATCTAAAATCCATTTGACAAATTTTCCTCGTTTCTGTTACACCTGTAGTATGAGTATAATCTTGATCATTGCTGTAAGTTACTCTGTCAGTTCTTCTTGCCTGTTTGAACTTTTCTTTTTGAAAAAAAAAATTAAACGAAAATTAAGATTAGGACTGGTTTAAGAAAGAAGCTCTGGAAGGTCAGAAGGTCTGGAACAGTTAAAACACTTAAATACTTAAAACATTTAATACATCAAATACTAAATATGAACCTTAAGATTTAAAATTTAGATCTCATTTAACAATATGTTATACAACTATAATTTTACGAATAACTATTCGTAACAGCCCTCCCAATCCCCAAACAAAGAGCCATTCCCTATCGGCCAAGAAGCATTTTCTACTGTGGTTTTGCCTGAAAGCTTCCAAAGAGTATAACGCAGGCAAGATTATATGGAACTGAATGTTCATTCAAAATGATTCTGGAAAAACTATGAAAAACTACTGATATTCAGACGCCTGTACGTCTTTTCTTTTACCCTAATTGGTCCTCAGCACCCCAAAAGACCTCCACTCATGTTATTATTGATAGACCGATCGGATGGACATTGGTCATTAATTTGATGTATCAAATCAAATGTCATTGTAGTCGATTTAAGATACTACGTACAGATTGGATCACAACTATTACTACTCTGTAACCATTTGTACTGAAAGCAAAATGTTTCCTCTGGAGTCCAATCATATTATTTTGAAATTTGCTAATCCAGTTGAAGGTCGACTGTAAATACCTTGTGGTCCTTACACAATGTTCGATCATCGATTGTGAATAACTGTACTTCGAAGAATTTTGTTCTGGATGCTAAAAGTATAAAAACCGAATAAGATAGTACCTTTCCAATGGAAGATGCCATTCTACTGGTTCTGAAAACTGTTGTATTCACAGTTCCAAGGCAGACCATTGTTATATAAAATTTTGATAATCCTGTCAACGATGTGGGAATAGCGATATTTAACAGTTCTATAAACAGCAGCCCACAGTTCTGTCGTGTTAAAAATAACAGTCATATCTGCAGTAAGCGTACCTACCTATTTAATAGATGCGATAATGTATTGATTTTGAAATCATATTTGTATACAAATACGACGAAAATATTTATCGAGAACGTATCTCATTTGTCACGAATAATAATAATGAATATGGATTTAAGAGATGAGAAATAAAGGTACATGTTACACAGACAGTACATATAATTTAAAATGAGTTTTCTGTTGTTTTTGAAGTTTTTGAGTCATTTTGAATTTTACTACTATTTTGTACACCGAACATATTCGGGCGCCTTGTGAGAGTCCCTAAAGTTAGAGAAGTCCATACACCAGGATAACAGGAAATCATATGGGAAATTAAAGGCTACTTAAATGCCCTATCTTTAAATTTAAGGCTGAGCTAATTTTTTTAAAACCGCCAGTTTCGCTAGCTTTAGAAAAAGTTAGCGGAATCCATTTCAAAAATCTAATGTAGAATGCGCAATTACAAAAAGAATCCTATGGAGAATTAAAGGCTGATTAAATGCCCTGTTTTCAAATTTAAGGCTTAGCAGATTTTTTTAAACCACGGCTTTCGTTAGAATTAGAAAAAATACACGATTAAAACAAATAATCTAAGAAGAATTAGAGGCTAATTAAACGTCTTATTGTTAAATTTAAGACTCGGTTATATTTTTTTAAACGCGGGTTTCTCTAGCTTTAGAAAAAGTAAGAGGAACTCTGAAGTGTGTCAGAAATACAATGGTAGCTTGCAGAACTGAGAAAGATAAACTATGGAGAATTAAAGGCCCCAGAATGAAATTCTTAATAACGGCCAGTTGTTGCTTTTGACAATGTATATGGAAAAGTTCGAGACGCGTAAGCGGAATCTTGAATATCTTGAATTAATTAATCTTCAATTCTAAAGTATAAATGCGTACTCAAATTGGGGACTTAATTATCTAAAATATTAATTATTTGGCTGGTTAAGGATGGCAGTTGGAACTAGATCTACCTAACTGCATTTTGTACGTTATATCTGATACATTGATGCAGTTGATGCTAGGTGATGTCACAGTTTGTTTTGACTATTATTTCCAGCACTTCCCAAAAGTTGACCTTTTTAGCAAATGTTTTTCGATGTGCATAAAATAAAAAATGGCATAAGGATTTTTTGTTCCTATTGACGAGTACTATCACCTGTCCAGAACTTACGAAACTTCAGTGAAACACCTTGTATAATAAGTATAGAATAAATAAAATTTAAACCTTTAAGTTAATAAAGTAACATAATATTGAAGATAATATGTAGTTTTTTTAATTCTACATTAGATTTCTAAAGCTTAAAACTTTTTCTAAAGTTAGCTGAGCCTTAAATATGAAAATAGACCATTTAATTAGCCTTTAATTTTCCACAGGTTGCGTTTCTAAATTGTGCATTCTACAATTGATATTTGGTACAGGTCCCGCTACTTTTTTCTAAAGCTAGCAAAACCTGTGGTTAAAAAAACAGTAGAG
Source organism: Agrypnus murinus (assembly GCA_929113105.1). Taxonomy (NCBI): domain Eukaryota; kingdom Metazoa; phylum Arthropoda; class Insecta; order Coleoptera; family Elateridae; genus Agrypnus; species Agrypnus murinus. The sequence continues at coordinate 142,879,669 of OV816026.1, forward strand.
CCTTAAATTTAATACATAATATTATTATTATTATTATTTTTCACGGGGGAACCAACTGCTAGGGTCATCTGTCCCCCATCTAACATGCAACACGAATACACACACCCATAGTTGAGGTGGCGGAATTTTCCAATTAGAAAATCCCGCCGCCCCAAGTGGGATTCAAACCTACGACCCTTGGAACACGAGTGATGCACTGACACCACTCGTCCACCGCCGGCCCATAATATTATTAATTCTGAATATTTTTATCTTTTTATCTAGTTACCTATTCTTTGTATTTACCTTAGCGATGTGTTTGTTTATATTTATACTACCTTTGATCATTATCAAGCTATCATTATAAGCTGTCATTACAGCTTATCTGTCAAAACAATATTGTCAGGTTACAGTTTAATAAATACTGTGAAACTTTTTATATTAATCTTTATTTATTTCATGATTATGGAGTTCCACAAAGTAACGTTTTTCTAACGTCACTCTAGCAATAACCGAAAGTACCACTTATCACTTAGTACCTATCTAAAATTTATTATTTTGACTTTAGCTTAATTGTATTAAAAAATTATGGTATGCTCCTAATAAAATAAATTCTCCTGATAAAATCCGTATGTCCGTTGATGCATGCATAATTATATCCATAGTAAAGGTTATCTCACCCATTTCCACTATTGGCTTTTGAAATGGGTACAAAAATGGCGCCTTTTTGTCGGCAAATTTTAATTTGTCATGAATTTGTCAAATCAAATATTTATTATTTATAATTATTATTAACGGCGAAGATTTATTAGATATATGAACAAAACAACAATAACAACTAAAGCGAATATTTTAACTGTGATACAACTAATTTATTAATGGTATCCCCCTCAAACAGTATTTGAGTATCTCTTTTTTGTTATCCAAATATAGCAAAAAGCCATATAAAAGCCGTGGACGGATATCTAACTTCTGTAAACGTCTGTACAGAATGGAATATAATGCAAGTGGATGCTACAACTATTTTTTAAGTTTTTGTACCCTTTCCAACCAGCTAAAAATTAAGAACATATTAAGTAGGTAATTGAAAATTATCCTGCAAATCGTATTTGTACTGCCATTTTCAAAATATCCAGCGGCCACATCGGTATTTTTAAAACCTGAAGTGAGCAGTGTCTCTGTTCCTTTTAGTATCTGCATGAGAATGTGCTGTAGTATTATCTTTTAAAGTAGATCGAGGCTCTCTCTTTCAATCCTTCCACACCCTTCAAATAAAAATAGGCAATATAGTACTTGGTTTAAGACAATTTAGGAAAGAACCTTTTTTTAAAACTTAAATTAATAAAATATTCAAGTGGTTTGAATATTAATTTAGCGGTTTTTATAGACCAAATTACTAATACTGCCAGGTCCCGAATTTAAGCTACTTAAAAATGTTCAACTGCATATTGGACTTTTTGTATTGTTACGATCTGGCATGTTATTCGAGCTTTTTATTTTATCTGTCATGCCAATGCCCACGTTACAAAAATAGTTATAAACTAGCTTTAATAAAATTTCCAGGAACTATACACCCATCGTCCGACAGGATTTTTCCAACTGATTCCATTTCAATTGTATTATTAGTATTCGTTAATCGTTCTCCACACGTTTTGGGCATTGTCGTAGCTATATTGTACTGCTTGTCTATAATAGTTTTTTTTGATAAATTAATAAGTTTATTGCTGCTATTTCGATATTTTTTATATTTTTCTTAAATTTGTTCATTATTTGGCTGCCGATATATCTTTCGCTTCATTTTATCTCGATTTCTAATAAAAACAATTGATTTATGTATATAGGTTATTATATCCATATATAGGTTTTTGGTGAGAAATGCCAATTCTTGAAAAGACACCTCTTAGACAATACAGTATTGGAAACTAGTACACCGGTCTCTTAGATTTGTTAAATGTAATTTTACATGGTGCTTCCGAGACGGTGGATCAAATTTTACTTATGTCTCTTCAATATCCAATCTTACTATTCTAGAAGATTTTGTTAATAATTTGAATACTCGTCATTCTAAATACCTGCTGTATTTAAAAGCTTCCAAATATTATGTACTACAATGTTCTATACGTGTTTCGGCTTATTAGGCTTTTATCTTACTTTTAAAAAGGCAGTTGCTTGATAAAGACCACACGCTGAAACAAGTATAGAGTACTCTACATAATATTTGGAAAGCGTTTAAATATAACAGCGTTTCTTCAAAGCTATTTTTACTATGTTTCACAAGGAGGAGATATTTATTCCTTCCAAAAATTACATTTTATTATCTTAAACGTCGATTTTATTTCAGAAATGTTATAGTATAAACTAAACCAATGCCAAGCATAACCCACTGAAAATTCGCTGACTTGGACACTTGGATGACTACACCGAGAAAAAGGAATTGTGACCCGAACTAAAGTGGTCCGGTTGTAGACGATCTTGTGACAACTAGATATCTTTTCAATTCAACTTACTCAATAGCTAGTCCAAAAATAGCACGTGGTTGTTCCAACCTGGTTTAGTTTAGTGCAGCTTATCCAGATTCCATAGTTGTTCCAACCAAGAACGCTAGCAACAGCGATCTGGTTCAGATAAATAGATGGGCCAAATCTTATTACGAAATCTGGTTGGACCAAACATATTTATGTTTATTCTAATCTTTCTTTTTTTCTCAGTGTACTTTTACAACTGAATATCTTTATAAGTCATGCCAAGTGAAACCAATTGAAGGCTAAGCCTTTTTTTCTGCAAAAATAGGCTGCAAAGATATACATCAAAAAAACTTGGTGAACATATTTTTTACTTTTATTTTGCTTTTAAAATATGAAAAAAAACTCTCTCAGGATATCCTTCAGAGATAGATACATAAATGAAAGCTAAATCATGTTATTGTATATCACATTTACTCAGACAAAGAGTTAGTCCCACCTTTACTACATATTGAACAAAAAATGAGTTGTAACAAAAAAAACAGATTACTAAGTATGCATGTTATTCATATCAAAGTGCCATTGTGTAAAGAAAACAACACATTCAATCAACTATACGTAAAATTATTCGTCTACAAAGTAAACTACTACATTAACCTGTTTGTATTAAGTAATAAACGCCTTCATTCAACACTGAAACCAAAAAAATCAATTATATGGTCTGCAGATGCCTACAAACTTTTTTTCTGCAATATTAACAACATTAATCCCTCTCCCACGGAAACTCTGAAAACGCCACTGCTAATTCCCATGCAAAATCGTTGCTGATATTTTATTTACGTTTCATGAAATTTAAAACTTAATTGACTACTTTTATGGCGATACTTTATTATTTTCAAGTGAAAATGTTAAAAGACAAATGTTAATATGGGAATTTACCTAAATAATTTATTAGTAGTATTAGAACATCTTCGATACGTACATCTATCTGATTAGATACATATGTACAGCTTGTCAAGTGTAGGATGGCCGGCGGAATGCGCAGATGGGGAAAAGAAAGAGTCGATGTTCGACCAAGACAAAATGTAGGAGGTAAAGAGAAAGTACAATCTGTGGTACAAGTATTTTCAACTCACAAAAAGAGTGTAAATTGGAGTTTACTTTAGCGATACAAATCTTTATTATACCCTAGTGTAAAATTATTAACAATCCAAAAATAAGAATTTTCAGTTAGAAAGATTTAAAACTAACGAGTTTTTGTGATAAAATCTTGCCGCAAATATTATGCGCATCCAAACTCCGCCGGTCAAGCTGACTTTGACAAGTTGTACAAGGTATTATATAATATTTTTCTTAATACTTAAGAAGCTTTGTTTGTAAGTAACGCAGCACAAGTAACAACAATAACAAACAAAATTTGTTATAAAACCTGCTTGTCCTTGTAATAATAAGTGCCGACCATTCATCAATTACAGTGTTGTAATGTTTCTAAATTCTTTTCATTGCCTTTAAATAAGTCAATACTAACAGTAGATTAATTAATTTATTAGCTGGATCAGGATCAGGGGTCAGGATCAGGACAATATTACTGAGCTTGTTTGCCGTTGGACGAAAAACAAGCAGCAGTGATCAAATCTTTTATTTCTTGCTTCATCAACGACACAGACAAAACGTTCTTATAATGGATACTACAAATGATTAAATCTGACTTTTTATGATTGACTTTTTTTGAGAGCGTTGTAAGTTGGTGGAGGTGAACAATAGACTGATAGAGCATACCAATTCGCATTTCTGTGCAAAACTGATAGTGTTCCCAACTCCAGAAGCATTAACTTACAGTTTGTATTAATCTACTGCTTCAGAATTTCCTAGAGTTACTTCTTTATCGTGACTATTCAAGCGTCTGATAATTTTTCAGTAGTCTAGTTGAACCACTTAAAAATTATTTTATTATCAGTGTTAGTTTATACCACATGACGGTAGCAACAGTTTACAAAAATCTTTGTTGTATCTTTTTATAGATAGTAATACACAGTATACGTATAGATTTTATACAAACAATAAGTAGCATTCTATATACGATATCAAGTACTATACATTTGATAAGTTTGCATTTTCATGTTATTTTTATTAAATAAAGAACAAAGATAACTATAATTAACAACTGTGTTTCAAAAAGTTTCTTCTCAAAAATATTCTTTTGTTCACAGAAGCTTTGTTTATCTATCAAAGATTGCGGTATTATAACTATTTTATTGAATTCGTATTGCACCCCATTAACTAATGGGGTTCAAGAAAGAACAGTGAAAGCTCTCACAGAGCATGCCGATGCTGTTTGGAGATAATCAGGTCTTGGTAACAGTCTTGGTGAGTCTACCATATGTCGTAAAGATTTTCAATGAGGATCAAGTCGTAAAATGCGTGCTGGTTACTCCCACTTCACCTTTATGATCGGTGAACCTTTCCTGACCAATATAGGACGTTTGTATTAAAGAACTATCTTGAACAAACATTAACTGCCTATTATCTTCAATTCCAGGGATTTGAGCCCTAGAAGAGCCATTCCAGACCTTCTGACCATGAAGAGATTTTTCCTTCCTCCATCGAACGTCCATTTTAGTGGATAAGTATAAATATAAACTGTTTTGAGCACAATAAGACCATATGAATTTAGGTATGGAGAGAATGAATGAAACATGAATTATTTAGGGTTTTGTGGCCTTATCACGCTGTCTCCAAACCACTAATAAACTTAACTTGATTAAACCAATGTTGAATCATGAAAAATTTCCAGTACTAAACTTATGGAAAGTGATCCCCGGTTAAATTGACTAAATTTTTGATATGTTATAGTTGTCGACTCCCGGATCAAAAGTTCTCATATCACAATGTCCAGAAACCTATTGTTTACTGTGCCCCACCACAGGTGCTTTCAGATTCGTATTTTGAAATCGTTCAAACTTTTGAAACTAACTGAAATTTTTTTATTAAAATTAGATTTTATTGTGATTTTTTTATATTTCACAACATTCACATACACTTTTACTTGAGTGGGTATAATTGTGTATCAAGTACAATTAACTAAACGTGCTGATTATGCGAAAAAGCGTTCGAGATTTAAACTTAATTTCGTTTTGGGAAATGACTTTTAAATCTTACGTTTGTAGCTAGTCCAAAACGGCATTTTAAAAATATGTCTGATTTTGGTAGTGGCCTTCAGCTACTGCAAGTCATGGAATCAATGGGTTTCTTGCATGCAAATGGCTAATATTTTACTGATTACTTACCCCGCTAAATTGACTTAGGCTAGTAGTAATAAAGGAAGTATTGTTGACATTGTCTGGATAAACTTACAATGAGCTTGGTCAAGTTTAATTGAGAATTTGAATTTAAATGAGACTATTTTAATTTCAGATCATTTGTCTACTGTTTTATAATTCTCTTCTAAAGTTAAGTGTTCTCAGTGGAGCATTGAAACCAGGATAAAATTAGGTAAAATAATCTGTTGAACAACGTTATTACCAGCATGCAATAACCATGACGATCGGCACGTCTCGACGAACTGATCGTGGTGTGTTATTGGTTTGTGTGCTATTTGAAGCTACCTTAACAATAGTACCAAACTCAAAGTGCCAACAACCGGGTGAATATGATGTATATTCTTAGAATAGCCTACAGTGAGTGTAAGAGAAATTACTTACATGGTTGTTTTTAGAACATTATAAAATGAATATAATCAACAGTATGTGTGAAAAAGAGGTAACCTGTCTAAAGCCTATTAATAATCTAATGGCATTCTGCGCGACTTTTAATAAAAACCAGAAAAGTACAAGTCTTTCAATGAACCAAATATTCCGCTAGATGTGTGGATTATGGTAATATAACATCTGCTGATTACTTTTTGATGTTGGACATCCTTTTCTAGACCAACTATTCTCTCTCCAGGAAGTTTATAAGTCCTTATTACAAACTAAAAATCATAAAGCAGTTTATTTTAGAAACAGTTTAGATGGATTGCCCTCAGAATTATATAAATGGAATCTCATATGTACAGTGCGAGTGTAAAGTCTGAAACAATCGAAATAAATGTTTTTGAAAAAATCCTCTACCGTGTCATTTTTATCTTAAATGACATATATTTCAGTGTAATTGTATTTTTAGAATGTCTTTTGTTTATGAGTTATGAGGACAGCGAAATTTTTTTAAATGAAAATTAAAAAAAACGCCATAATGGCATATGGCACTGCTTATACGCTATTACGTTATGATCCAATAAAATTGCAACATATTAAATGAAATTCTAGTACTAGTTACATTTTTTTTATTAGCCCATAAAATGTTTAAATATTAAATAAAACTGTAGTACTATTAGTTAATTTATTTTTATGGTTTGATTATCTATTGAAAAGCAAGCTAATGAAGTTTTTTCCTGGTAGCATTTGTTAAAGGTGTTTTCAATATTAAATGTTCTTTAAATATAAAATATTTTTATTAAATCTTTATTTTACACCAAATAATTTATATTTGAATCTTTATATTTAATATATATTTGAATAAATATATTAAATATTTGTATGATATTACAAAATAAATTTTTAAAGGTATATATGCATTTGATAAACATTTCATATACAAACAAAACAATTTGAGCAAACAATTTACATTTAAATCTTTATATTTCATAAATATTTAACATAATTTAAAAAAAGTATTTCCAATCTATGATATACTATATAGATTACATAAATGCTACATAGCTCGTCAATGTTTAACTTACAATGTAAAATATGTAAGACGTGTGTTAAAGCGCGAAAACCTCTGAAAACTTTCTTTTCATTTTATACAACATTTTTAAACGGTTTATTGTAAAAATACAATATTCTTAAACTCAAAACTCCTAATCGGCAATGTCCGTTCCCTATGTAAGAAATTCTCGAATAGTTCTGGTAATCCGCGTTAGTCCGTAGGAATTACATCACGTCATGTATGGTGTTAGTTTGCTGCTATACATTTGGATGGTGCAAAATCCAATAAAATAGTGTATTTGGTGAATTGGTGATAATTTATAATTTTTATTGTATATTTTATGCAACCTTACTGATATAACATTGTATTGTAAGTTTTCCATAATATTACATCATACATATTTATTATGGTCAACCAATGTTAAAGTTTTATTTTTTATATTTTTATAATTTTTCCGTAACAATAAACGAAAATTAAAACAATTATTTTGTTGTATTTTTTTCGTAGCGATTTCAGTCAGATAAACATTTACTTAATATATTATGGGATATTCACATTATATCAAATATTTATATTACGTATATTAAAACATATTTAAAGAACATTCTATAAGTTATATTCATATGATACTAAAAATCAAATGTTTATTAAATAAAATAATATCTGTCGTTTTCTATGTTTGACAAATATTGGGAATTAAATATTTCATTTATATATGATGCTACCGAACTAACAGTTAAAATATAAAAGAGGATGACCACCGAATCCATTAGCGATTTAAAACTCATATTAATTTCTTATTTTAAAATCGTAAACGCACTTATATTAATTGATTATAGTATATAATTACTAGATAATGTAATAATAGTGCACGCTAACGGTATTGATTGGCCTAGTTTGTTTTAACTGATAAATTAAAATTATTGGGAAAATCAGAAAAATGATATCTTCGAGAGGACTTTCTAAATTAACAAACATTATTGTGTATAGAATGAAGAATGCGCGGTCGCAAGGCATACTATCCATCTGAAAGCTAACTGAGCACTGTTCCAAACTACGCTTAAAGTGCCTCCAGTCCCTGGGCTTTACTTTTTTGTCCAATAGTGTACATTAAAAATTCAGCAACATTATTCAGTAGTAGCAATCAAATATTTATGGACTCGTTTTTAGTTTTTTCATGTTAATTATTAAACTGGTTAAAGTTGTACAATTAACAGATAACGCATTAGGAATGCTTTTAAATCTTACTATTAAAACCTGTTTTATTATAAATTAAAATAATTTATTTAAATTAAATTTAATTAATTAATTAATTAATATTAATTAACATTGTTTAATAGGTGTACTACATATAGAACACACGCGTGAATGAATGGTCATTAACAGTAACGTCATTAATGAATATCATTTATAATTAGATACTATTTTAGAATTACGATACAAACGAGTTGCACTATGATATTACTCTCAAAAAATAAAATGTAAAATTAATAAAGTATAATACAATATGATTAATCTTCAAATATCTTTATAATCAATGAACAGGTGATAGGAAGGCTATGGCAGACGTAGTATAACTAATACCCCTATGGAAGAGCGAATGTAATTAGCATGCACAGGAAGAAACTTCTTTAATAGCCAATTGTACTATAAAAAAATCTTCATTTGATACTCGTATAAAAAATTTAAGAACTTTACTGTAGTATTACTTAAAGCCTAGTATTTGTTCCTTGCCTAGTTATTTTGTCCTGTTGCAATTTCCGTATCTATTTTTTCATCGCTTGTTAATACACTTCCAAAGATACCCGTATTCTGTTACTATTATCAACACTGTTCTTATACAAATTACTTTTATATTTTCAATATCTCTCCCTTCTCTTATACTTATTAATTATTATTATCAGTTTAGTGTTACTTATGTTTTATGTCCATTTTCAGTTTCCTACTTCTTCATCCCATAAATCTTTGCTGTTAATCTGCTATACATCAAAATTTATATTTTAGCAGAATTAGACTTACTATAGTCACGCCATCAAATGAAGGATTTAAGATTACCGATATCACGAGGGCAGAATTGTAAAAAGCATCTCGAATCACGCAGTGTTCACCTCATGATCACGTGGTCGATTCCAGAAATGTATCTGATAACAGAAACAACTGATAAACTGGAATGATTCAGTAGCGTCACAAAATGTCCTTTACGAAGGCTAACATTGATGCTTATAATCGTTCGATTATAATCGAATACACGTACCAAATAGGGAAAATGAAATTAATTTATACTATAAGAACAATTATTATTAACGTCCAAGTTTAATTATTTCATTGCACCTATAAAATACTATTTGACTCACAGTTAGGCATATTTTTATTTTCTATCTAACATGTATGCAAGTAAACGGCAAAAAATATAAATTAAATTAAACATATGAAAGCAGAAATATTGTTATAAACAAAAATTCTTAAGAACTACTATAATAGTTAAGTAATTCCTTTACAACAGTAACAAATTGTTTATACATTAATTGTTTTATTGGTTATTTGAAATTGGTAAATTATTATACATTACGATTCCTAATATATAAAAAGGATTGCCATCATTTAGTATCAGTTTTATGCACTTAAAAATGTAAATTAACACCAGTTATGATTTGTGTAGTTATGATTATTGATTTGAAACGAGAAACATTCTTTTTCACAAATTGTAAATCTTCAAAATTGGTTATTATTCGAAAATGTTGAAAAGAAGTAAATGTTTCATAAATTGAGCTGACCTTCCCTATTTTTTACTTTTAACGGTTTATAGTTAAAATTTTTGCAATTACTTTTCTTTAAATGTATTCATTACCCTATGCCATTTAAAACGTAATGAGATTTTTAATTATAAATCGTTATTAAGGTTGAATAGATACTTCAACGATGATAAATTTACATAATGTTAAAAAGTACTATCCGAACGTACGCTACTGACTTTTTTAAAACGTCTCTTAGTAACACGATACTTTGCATACATTCTTAGCTTATCGTAATGTTCTCACAGCTGATGTGCACGCGGTCATTTAAATCCTTCATTTGTTAGCGAGACTATAGTATTTGTAATTTTTGTGTTTTTGCTTTTGTGTTTTTAATCAACCTATCCATTATTGGCCCAAATAGCAAATGGGCTTGTTAGGCGCTAAAGCTAAAAGCTGCCCCCTTGTTAGGTGCCTCTTCTCATGACAAATTCTTCGGACGCCGCGATATATATAACCTCACAATAAATACATATATTATCCATTTTTTATCTATTGGTTCTATATGCTGCCTACAGTTTTTGCTCGCCGCGCCGCCTTTTGCTCTACTTTCTTAGATTTGCATCGTTTTCTCAGTCCTTTGATGTTCTGTTTTCCAGGTCACATCGCATATTTTCTGGAATCCTTCTCCTTTTAATTTCCGCTGCTGATCATTGCCTTGTCTTGTAGTTTCCGTTTTGGTTTTACATACCTATTCTATGCTTGTTTCTTTCCTCTAACTGTTATTTTTTGTATTTTCTTTTCCACCTCCACCTTTCTTCGAAGATCATTTTTGATTTATTCTTTCTTGTTTTGCAAATTCTTCATTCGTTTTTTCTCCTAGTATACTTTCCTTAAATAATTTTTAACATGCATATTGTGTACCGTTCCTCTAATTCCTGTAACCAGAACGAATCTGCAAAAAGCTGGTCAAATTCCTCCTACGAGTGCATCTTAAGGAATTGACCTTCCATACCATACCATTTCTAAATTCACTATACTTTTATTACTATCGCCAAATATTTTAGTAATAAAATTAATAGTTTAATAGTAATAAACAAACACGTCGCTAAGGAAATACAAAAAATAGATAACTAGATAAAAACATAAGAATAGTAAGAATTAAATATCTAACATTTCCAGTAACGGAGAATTACTGAGCTCAATCTGTTAATTCATTAAAGGTACCCTGAGTTTGTGTTTGTATATCTCAAAAGCTTCTAAAATGTTCAACGTACATGTTCTTTATATCCTATGTCAAAATTCCGAAGTGTTTGTCCAATATATATCGAACTACAAAAAGAACAATTTAAACGGTAAATGGCCGATTTCATAATATCATGTGTTCTGTCTTTAGCATTGAATACAAATGAAAAAGTTTAGTGTTTGTTTTAAAGGCCATTTTATAATAATTGTTCGTTTTTCTTAGTATATGTGCAACTTTTTCTGATATTTTCCAAAATAGAGTATAGATATGTAATTTGTCTGTTGAAAAAAAACACAAATTTTTAAAAAATGCCCTTTGAAATAGTGTTTTTTGTACTATTAATTTACAAAAAAATAAACACTATTGTCATGCATGTTTTTACATACTTACATAATATTGTAACGAATGGTAAACACGTATACGACGTCATCGAACATTCTAGATGTATGAGTCATCAACACCTGCATGTATGACTCATCAACACCTGCATGTATGGTTCATCAACACCTGCATGTATGTTATGATTCACCAACACCTGCATGTATGATTCATCGGCGTGAGTCAACGACGGCTGCACAAAACAATACACCAACTAGTTTAGTCCAGTACGTTCCAGCACATTTATATGGAAGATATAAATTGACGTTCGCTCACAGAAGGGAGTTCAATTAATGTGTAACCGGCGTATGTAAATTTGCTTTGAATAATTAGTTAATAGTCGAATGTTAGTGAATAAATAAATGTTAATAATTGTTGTGAAATAAATAAAGATTATTAAAAGTTTCACAGTTTTATTAAAATACAACCTGACAATATTGTTTCGACAGCTATGCTGTCATTATCAAAGGTAATATAATTATAAACAAACACGTCGCTAAGGTAGATACAAAATAGGTAACTAGATAAAATAATAATAATAATCAGAATTAAATATCTAATACTTCCAGTAACGGAGAATTACTGAGCTCAAGTTGTTCATTCATTAAAGGTACCCTGAGTTTGTGTTTGTATATCTCAAAGAATTAGGCCAAACACCTTTTAGAACAAAATCACACAATGACTCCTCAAAATAATATTAAATTCCTACATTTTTGTAATAACAAACGCAAATTAGACATTTTAGAAGCCTTTGAGGTATACAAACACAAACTCAGGGTACCTTTAATGAATGAACAACTTGAGCTCAGTAATTCTCCGTTACTGGAAGTATTAGATATTTAATTATGATTATTATTATTATTTTATCTAGTTACCTATTTTGTATCTACCTTAGCGACGTGTTTGTTTATAATTATATTACCTTTGATAATGACAGCATAGCTGTCGAAACAATATTGTCAGGTTGTATTTTAATAAAACTGTGAAACTTTTAATAATCTTTATTTATTTCATGATTATGGAGTTCCACAAAATAAGGCTGGAAAAAATAAACAAAAAAAAATAATAATTGTTGTAATACATAAATAGTTCTTATTTAAATAGCCTACTTTAAGTTTGTAAATATCTAGCATTTAAATAGTTCATTAAATAGTTTATAATTATAGTGTTTTTAATAAAGTATATGTAAATAATATCTCTCTTGTGAATATATGATTTAAACAGCATTTTTGTTATTATTTTAAAAAGAACGTTACAATATTAACAATTTTTCCAATACCACCAATTGATTACGACTGATTCACGACAGGATTGAAAGATAAGCAACTGCTCGGTTTTCTCTGTTGCTTGTATTACACTGGTCTACAGTGTTTGTGCATCTGACGTATGGTTATGTTTTTCTGAAAGTACTCTAAAAATGATCACTTTTGGTATATTAGACACATCTGTATCACATCAGGTTCTTGAGATATTCGCTAAATTGTAATTTCAATTTTAACCAAGATGCAATATTGCCCCTGTATTACATGTAATTGTGTCACTGAAGGCGCATGCCATGCATGTCTGGCAGTGATGCTATCACTTCCAATTGCGCACTCCGTTACTCTAAAAGAAACTTAGGAGACGTTAAAAACACTGTTAACATCTGTTAAGTATGATTACCATAAATGGCAGATCTGTGGAGATCTGAAAGTCATTGCGATAATACTTGGCCTCCAAGGCGGATATTCAAAGTTCTCCTGCTTCCTTTGTTTGTGGGAGTCGAGCGGACTCGGAACATTACGTCAGAAAAGAGTGGCCTACACGAGATCAATTTAGGCCAGGAAGACACAGGAAGACAAAAGGTTTTGTTACCTCCATTACACATTAAGTTAGTACTAATGAAAATGTCTGTAAAGAATTTGGATAGAAACGGTGCTGCGTTTCAGTACCTTGCCGAAAAATTTCCAGAAATAAGCGAGGCAAAGTTGAAAGAGGGCATTTTCATAGATCCTCAAATTCGACAGCTAATAAAAGAGAGAATTTTCGTCTCGGATAGCATCAATTGAACTTACAGCTTGAGATTGTCATTCGTCGAAGTTGTGTATAACTTTCTGGGAAACCACAAGTCGGACGACTACGACTATGAAAATCTTGTTAGACAGATGATCAGAAACTTTCAAGCTCTAGGATGCCGAATGAGTATAAAGCTGCACTTTTTAGACTCACATCTGGATTATTTTCCCGCTAATCTCGGAGCTTATAGCGAGGAACAGGGTGAAAGGTTCCACCAGGACGTCACCAGCATGGAGAAGAGCTATCAAGGTCGATGGAACGTCAGCATGATAGCAGACTACTGCTGGTCCTTAAAGCGTAGCAATACGGCAGTATACCATCGTAGAAAATCTCTGGGAAAACCGTTTAAAGCGTGCTAATTAAGAACATTTTTAGAGTATTTGTGTCGTTCCTAATATTTATTACAAAGAACAGTTTGCACTGCTTGGAGTAACGTGGTTTGGTGTATAAAATATATTGTTGTTTCAATTTTGGTCTATACTTGTATTATTTTCAAACTGAAATTTTGGTTAAACCTGATGTGATAGAGAAAAATGGCATTGCATAAATAAATAAATTGCATATTTGTGTTCAGCGACCCAAAATTAAGTAATATCAGCTAATAAATCTTCAGAAGTTTTCACAAAGTTAAATTTTGTAGACCAGTGTTATTATTGCCTTTAAAAAAGAGTTATAATTCATTTAAAGGTTGTAAAAATATGTAATATACATAAAGAAATTCGCGGGCCACTAAGATTTTTCTACAGACTACTGGTTGAGAAACACTGCTCTAGAAGTCTTATATACTAACGATACATTCTGATATCTAACAGTGTACTATGTACACTGTCAAATGCATATGTCATATCCATTATATTGTAACATTCTTTTTCAAATAATAATACAAGTGCTGTTTAAATCGTCTATTCACAAACAAATATTTATTTCTATACACTAATGAATACACTATAAATTAACGCTATAATTATAAACCATTAAAAACTATTATTTACAGACTATGAATTTCTAATACAACATTTATATTCACAATTTATTTTGTAATACACAGTTAATGACTTGCTGTTGACTGCCTCTCTTTTATCCGCCATCCGCTTTTATATCTTCATATAAACGCACCAGAAAACGCTGGAACCTTCTATGTATTCTTAGAAAATGCTAGAATAAACCACGTCTAATTTACATGCTTGTGCGATACGTCATTTTCTCGAAGGCGGCAGAACACACCACCTGTCGCTCGAAAAGAGGTTCGTTCCTTTTCTCTCCCGTTACACTGCCCCCCTCTTCAAGTCTGTTCTGTCCCAGAACAGGTTTTATGCTCTGATTCCTGTAGAACGGGTCATGACGATATCGACAGTCTTCACCTCGACTACACGTTCCATTACGGTAGAAATAACAGTCTACACTCTTCGTTGGCCTTAATGCGGGCTGTGGGTCAAAACTGCAGACGAAGATCTTGACGTCCGTACCTCTAAAGACAACTTCCAGCATGTTTCTAACGATTCTCCAATCCAGCTGGTCCCGCCCACAGCCGAGTTTGGGAACTGCCAATTTGTTAATTCCCCTGGTAAGCAACTCGATTCTCAAATTCCATAGTGCCCTCCACAAGTCGGCGTAACTCGGTTTCTGGTAGTAAAACTGCTTGGTTACCAAGTAGTAAATGGATCGGTCATGATCAGGCAAGCGTAAGGATTTACCAACAGAGGGATTTTGTTCTCGAAGTTCATTCAGCCGTCCAAATTTATTTCTAAACACTACTGCGATCCCCCTGGACATACGGAGATCCGCGGAGACACAGTGGGCAATGGAATAATCACCAGGGACCCGGAAGAGATCTTGTTGCATCTCAGTCGTGACTCCGAATCGCGCTTTTCTAGTTCCAGAGAACGCAGCCATAAATTCTCTAAAGGTTGGCTGATCATCTTCAGGCCTTACGATTTTGATAGCCACCTCGGCCTCATCTTTCCGATCCGGGACTGCGTCATTATTTCCCTCATAGTGCGCCAGACGATTGGAGTGTACCACCTTTGGTTTCCCCCTTGGCAATTTCTGGATGCGATAAATCAAGTCATTTATTCGTTTCTTCACCTGGTATGGACCCTCCCAATTTCGCTGTAATTTTGGAGAATAGCCACGACGCCTTTGCGGGTTGTATAACCAGACAAGCTCTCCAGGTTGAAACCCTCCTTCTTGGGCCCTCACATCGTACGTAGCCTTCATCCGGTCACTCGCGATTCGACTATTATTTCGGGTTCGGTCGTGAATATCCTCCAACTTCTTCTTTAAGTTGATGACATAATCATTCCCGGCTACCTCCTGCTCTATAGGTGGAGACCCAAATTCCAGATCACACGGTAACCGTAACTCGCGTCCAAACATCACAGACGCTGGTGACTGACCGGTTGTTTCGTGGACCGATGCACGATAAGCCATCAGGAACAGATGCAGGTATCGGTCCCAGTCTCGTTGATGATCGGAGACGACCTTGGCCAAATATTTGCCCATTGTTCGATTCATGCGTTCTACCATTCCATCGGACTGCGGATGTAACGGTGTGGTCCGAGTCTTGCGAATGCCCAACAATCGACAGACTTCTCCAAAGAGTACAGACTCGAAATTGCGGCCTTGATCCGAATGCAGCTCCATGGGCACTCCGAAACGACTGAAGAACTCTTTGACTAGTACGTCAGCAACAGTCGCAGCTTCCTGGTTTGGTAGGGCATATGCTTCTGGCCATTTGGTAAAATAGTCCATTGCCACTAAGATGTATTTATTCCCATCGTCGGTTTCGGGAAATGGTCCGGCAATGTCTATAGCTATTCTCTCCAGAGGACTACCCACATTGTACTGCCTCATAGGTGCTCTTCGCTTCCCCAAGGGTCCGTTGCCAGTGGCACATAATTCACATTTCCGGCACCACTCCTTCACGTCTTCTTTACAATTGACCCAATAAAAACGCTCCCTAACTTTCTCCAAAGTCTTTTTCACACCGAAGTGTCCTCCTGAGGCACCGTCATGGAGATGTCGCAATACTGTAGCCACTCGGCTTCTTGGAACCACGAACTGAGACCTAATGGTGGTGCCATCTTCACTCTCCAGTACTCGCTTCAGGAGATCGTCTTCCACCTTCAAGGACCCCCATTGGGCCCAATATGCTTTGAGCGTTCTGTTGAAAGGGCTGACGGCCTCCCAGGCAGGCCTTTCTCCCACGCGCTTCCATTCCAGTACCATTTTTAGTTCGGGATCAGCCTCCTGCTGTCGCTGCAATTCTTCCGGCAACCAATTGTCGTTGACGATGGTAGTCCTTAATACTTGGCAAACCCTCTCTTCCAAACGAGAGCAATGACGGCAATCCGTTGGACAGGGTCTTCTTGAAAGAGCATCGGCATTTCGATGACTAGTGCCCGCTCGATGTTCGGTGTCAAAGTCGTATCCTTGTAATCGTTCGATCCACCTTGCGACCTGGCCTTCAGGATTACGGAATTGTAACAGCCATTTCAACGCTGCATGGTCCGTCCTCAATAAAAACTTCCGTCCGTACAAGTATTTGTAGAAGTGCTCAACGGACTTCACGACGGCCAATAGTTCTTTTCTGGTCACACAATAATTCCTTTCGGCTTTCGACAAAACCTTACTAAAATAGCCGATGACCTTTTCTTGTCCATCCTGTATCTGAGAAAGTACCCCCCCAATGGCCAAATTACTTGCATCTGTGTCAAGTATGAATTTCCCTTCTGTCCGTGGATAGCTCAATATTGGTGCTGTTGTCAGGGCACGCTTCAGCTGTTGGAAAGCTGTTTCACACTCTCCGCTCCAAACATACTCGCGCCCATCTTCAGTTAACCTTGTCAGAGGTTTCGCTATATTGGCAAACCCAGGAACGAAACGCCGGTAGTAGGTACATAACCCAAGAAAACTACGAACTTGGTGTTTATCTTTCGGTGTTGGCCACTCTTGAACTACACGAATCTTATCGGGGTCGGCTGCCACTCCATTTTGTGATACGACGTGCCCGAGATATTTCACTTCCTTTCTGAATATGTGGCACTTTTTCGGACTCAGTTTCAGATTGGCTCCACGTAGTCTTCGGAACACTTCCTCTAGGTTTTTCAAATGTTCGTTGAATGATTTTCCGACTACAATCACATCATCTAGGTATACCAGGCAGGTCTTCCACGACAGCCCTCTCAGGATGGTCTCCATTAAACGCTCAAAGGTGGCCGGAGCGTTACATAGACCAAAAGGCATAACCGTAAACTGCCATAGTCCGGAACCAATAGTGAACGCGGTCTTCTCCCGGTCTTCAGGTTCCATTTCAACTTGCCAATAACCACTCTTCAAGTCCAAAGTCGAAAACCATCGTGAACCAGACAGGGTATCTAACGTGTCGTCGATGCGTGGTAAGGGATAGCTGTCTTTCTTGGTCACGTCATTAAGCTGCCGATAGTCCACACAAAATCTCGTTGACCCGTCCTTCTTACTGACCAGGACCACCGGTGATGCCCAGGGACTGCTGGATGGCTCGATGACCCCTTGTTCTTCCATATCGATAATAATCTTCTCGGCTTCTGCTCTCCTTGCTAGAGGTAGACGCCTCGGCTGCTGACGGACAGGCATAGAGTTGCCTGTATTGATTTTATGTTTTATTATATCTGTTCGTCCCTTCTGGCTATCGTCAAGAGCGAAGATATCTTGGTATCGATGAACCAAACCCTGTACCTCTTTCACTTCTGTTCTGTTAAGGTCTTCGCACGAACTAGTAACCATGCCCACTAATTTTCCACCATGGTCTTTGGGCGCTGGTTTTGGAACATCAGCCATACACCTGGCTACTCGGAATACTGGCACACACTGTCCCACAAGGGTACTCTTCTTCAATGTCACCGGATCCACATTAACGTTCATAAGCCTCACCGGTACTGTCTTTCCAACCTTGATCAGCGCTTTTCCCACCAGTATGCCACTATGGATCTTCTTATCACAAACAGGCTCCATCATTCGCACACATCCAACCCGAAGATCTCCATCCAAACCTGCCTCGACAACCATCTCGCTTTGACCCGGCAATATCACATCTTCAGTCAGCAAAACCCTTACAACCGGATCTTCTCGTGGGTGCAACGGAAGTTCTTCGTTACCGACCTTCAAAACACCCTCTTTCAAATCCAACGTAAAACCAAATTTTCTCAGGAGGTCCATTCCAAAGATGAAGTCATCAGTGATATCGGCTACCAGCACCTCATGATCACGTTCTTCACTTCCAATGCCAATCTTCATCTTCACCACTCCGCGTGTTGGTATCACTTCACCTGTTGCTGTACGGAGTTGAGTAGTTGTTGATAACAGCTTCATACTTGATTGTAGAACATCAGGGCGTACGATGGATTTTGTCGCCCCCGTATCAATAAGTAGTGGAACAGTTCGGTTAGCAATCTTTCCATCTACAAACAAACTGCCGTTACTATTCTTTGATGTTACGGCATGGATCGTGATCTCCGGGGCATCTTCACTCGCAGCCAACGTTCGCCCCCTCTTGCCAACCCCTTTTAACTTTTCCGACGGTTGTACTTTTCTGGGTTTAGGGCAGCGGCGTCGTATGTGCCCTTGTTCACCGCAGTTCCAGCAACGGGGTCCTCGAACTTCTTGAGGATTCCTCTTACGACTATCTTCCTTCTGAAGAACTCTCATTAATAATTCTTCTAGGCGATCTTTGGAACTGGAACCTTCCTCTTCTTCCGCAACGGTTCGAACTCGCCCGTGGCCTCGGGACACTTGTTTTGCAGCTTCAAATTCTAAGGCGTGAGCAAGCGCATCATCAGTTGTTCTTGGTCGTGCCAGCCTCAATGATTGTTGTGTTTCTCCGTCTCTTAACCCATCAATGAAGGTCTGCACAGCCAGCTGTCCCAGAAATGAATCGGGTGCCGTAGGGTACGCCAATCGGACAAGCCGCGCAACATCGGCTTCAAACTCCTGCAGGCTTTCTCCATTCTTCTGGATACGATTCTTCACTTGCGCGTGATACACCTGTTGTAGATGCGCGTCTCCATATCTCATTTCCAATCTAGACACTAACAATTGGTAATCATTTTCCTGTCCTGCTGGGATTGTTTGCAGGACGTTCAACGCGTCTCCACGCAAAGCCACAGTTAGAGAAACGGCCTTTTCCTTGCGTGTCCATCCGTTGGCCCCAGCGGCCGCCTCAAATTGTTTGTAGTAGGTGGACCAAGGTATCTTTCCATCGAACGTGGGTGGTTTTACTTTTATCCCTACGGCAGGATCCTTTTCTTCTTTAAATTGTTTCTTTACTTCATTAAACGGCCTCTCAGAAGTTGAGGGAAACCGTAGTTGCCTCATTCTATCTTCCAGCATTTCGGCCATATCGTCTTTCTTAGTTGTTGGTAGTAATTGCATTTGGGCTATTTTCTCTTCTACCATCTTTATTACCCTATCTTGTTCCGCCAATCTACCTTCCAATAGTCCTAACGCGCTGGTATTCTCCAAAAATTCTTCGAAAACTTTTTCTTCTAACACCTTGACATTGTCCAGCAATTCTTCTTTAAGCCTTCTAGAACTTTCTTCGGACTTTTCTAGTAATTCTTCTTTAAGCGTTCTAGAATTTTCAAGTAAATCTTCTTTAAGCATTTTAACATTTTCTTCCAGTGCTTTAGTATTTTCAAGTAATTCTTCTTTAAGCATTTTAGAATTTTCAAAAACTTTTTGTTCCAGCACTTTAGTATTTTCCATTAATTCTTGTTTAAGCATTTTAGAATTTTCTTCAGACTTTTCCAATAATTCCTCTTTTAAAATTCTAGAATTCTCTTCGGACTTTTGCAGTAATTCTTCTTTTAAAATTCTAGAATTCTCTTCGGACTTTCTAGAATTTTCTTCGGCTTTTCTAGAACTTTCTTCCATTTTAGTTAACAACAAACTAGTATCAATTGCGGGTCCAGGTATTTCGAAGCGGTAATTTTCAGGATCTTCCTTCTGTTCTAAAAGCCATTCTCTTAGCCGATTTATCAAAACTTCTTTCTTTCCATTACTATCCAAGTCCCTCTCGTCCAACTCCCGCTTCAAATCTATTACTAAGAGATCCTTTAATAGTTTCATCACCATTTTGATTGTTTGTTGAAATTATGTTTTAACACCAAAAATTTTATTCTCACAGCACTTTAATTAATTATTACGCGATTTTATTTATTTTAAAACCTCACACCTGTAACACCACTGTAACATTCTTTTTCAAATAATAATACAAGTGCTGTTTAAATCGTCTATTCACAAACAAATATTTATTTCTATACACTAATGAATACACTATAAATTAACGCTATAATTATAAACCATTAAAAACTATTATTTACAGACTATGAATTTCTAATACAACATTTATATTCACTATTTATTTTGTAATACACAGTTAATGACTTGCTGTTGACTGCCTCTCTTTTATCCGCCATCCGCTTTTATATCTTCATATAAACGCACCAGAAAACGCTGGAACCTTCTATGTATTCTTAGAAAATGCTAGAATAAACCACGTCTAATTTACATGCTTGTGCGATACGTCATTTTCTCGAAGGCGGCAGAACACACCACCTGTCGCTCGAAAAGAGGTTCGTTCCTTTTCTCTCCCGTTACAATATGTATGTTATATGTCAAATGCAAGGTCAAAATATGTCAAATGCAAGGGCGGTTTCAGGTGGGAGTCGCCACTTAGTCAGCTATTTTAGTTCATTAAACTTTACTTAGTTGGTGAGATTGTTGGAATCAGTGTATTTCGTGAAAAATATCGATTGTCTTTTCTGACCTCTCCTACTTGGAAGAATTGGCGATGTTGAACGGGATAAAAGCGTTAGTGCTGTGAACCTACTTGGGTAATCCTTTGTCACTGTTTCGTTGTTTCTAATGGTTCATTAAGAGATAGTTTTCCAGACAAAATTGATTTATGTTGTAGAAATCTGAGATATTTTTGTTTCTAATTTAAAGATGTGGAGACCTTTTACAAACACGTGCTAAATTCTCTTGATGCCACACATCATCCAGTTAAGAAAGCAAGTATTATTTCAAGGCCTTTTTTCTCTCCTATTTCTATTTGACTGAATGATTCTTTAAAAGTGAGCAACTCTCTAAAGCAAAGAAATACATTAACGAACCGTGGAGGCATGAAAGTTTAACCTCTGGGCTGGATTTGATAATCAGGTGGGACCGATCTGTGTTATTCTTATTTAATGAATTGGTGGCGTGTAGATGAAAATTTCGTACATAAACTAAAAATTTCCGTGCTTTTCTAAATTCCCCCAACCGCCACTGATGAGATGTTTGTACCTCCGTAGTAACCCATACAATTTATCATCACTGCCAGAAAGAGTATTACTTAAAAGTCATGTATAAAGGTGTTAACTGAAACTGGGATCCTACTTAATTTTCCAAGTGTTAAGAGTTAAATCAGTAAAAATTTACATCTTATAAGAATTTTTACCCATTTATTGCAATACATTTGTAAATTTTATCACTGTTATTTTTCTGATTTTAAAAATGTATAGATTGACTGTAATAAAATAAAAATCATCAAAATCTAGTCATTAATAAAGCAATTTAGCCATAAATAAAAATTGAGAATTGTTATACTAATTGTCATGTTATCATCACAATTTAGATTTATTTATAGGAATTTTAAAATTTTTTAATTAATTTCAATAAATAAATTAATTTTAATTAAATAATTGAAGTTTATTGTAAAACGATTTGTGTCTTCATAGCCAAATAAATGTATACGAATACATATAGTTAAAATACGTAAGTACGTATATGTACGGGAGCTGTCAATGATTTCACAGAACTACCACGAACTCTCTCCATCATTCAAAACTAAGTTGAATGATGATTCTTATAGACTTTTGGGTGCTGATTACCAGAAAAATAACCAAAAAGTTCCATCACGTCAGGTTTTTTTGTTATCTTGTTTTTTATATTTTCCCAAAATTTTGTATAGGCAGCGGATTTAATAATGTTTTTGGCTGCCTTAAATTTGTTTTTTTAATTACAAAAACACATTTAATGTATTCCTAGGAATGAAACAAACTATCAACTATTTAATTAAGTGTTTAATTACATCAAATCGAATAAAAGATCCTTTATGTACGTACTAATTAAAATATTGCTTAGGTAATGCATCCATCTGAGTATTAAATTTGTAAATCATCGTTACCAATTAGAAGATCCTTGTGGTCATTAACACACACCACATAAAAGTCACTTTTAGCAAAAAATATCTCATTATCACCTACCAGAACCTGGAGGTAATACAAAATTTTTAAAATTTCATCGCCCGATTATATTAATTTACCAGACTGTTTCTGTTATATTTGTGGAAAATTTATGTTACCAAAACAACGTAAAAATATAACAGACTTTGTAAAAAACGTTTACAGTATATATTTTGGTTTAACGTTACAAACCAAGATAAACCTGAACTCCGAAAAAGTGTGTTCGACGTGCGTTATAGAATCGAAAGTGGTTCCAGCCATGGAAAACTTTAATATACCAAAACCCATGGAATGGAGGGAGATCCAAGACCACATCAAGGACTGCTACGTCTGCAGTTGCAGTGTCGTGGGTTACAATTCAAAAACTAAGAAAGATACCACTTATCCAAATGTTCGATCCGTAACACATCATCTGCTTTGGATTTGGAAGACGAAGAGATCGAAGATACTGATTTCAAAGATTCCAACGAAAATCGCCGGTAATTTTCTTAGTCAGAATTGAATAACTTAACAAGAGATTTAAATCTACCAAAAGAGGCAGCAGACTTACTAGGCAAGAGACTAAAGGAGAAGAACCTATTATCTCCTGGCACTACTTTTTCTTGGTAACAACAAGAGTGAAAACTGCAAAGAAATTTATAACAATATGGTCGCAAAGTTCCAGAAATTGGATTGCCGCATGAGTTTAAAACATCACTTAAGCTGCTTCCACGATAACTTAGGAGCCGTAAGTGAAGGACAGGGTGAAAGATTTCACCAAGATATAAAGGAAATGGAACGAAGATACCAGGAAAGTGGAATACGACCATGATGGTCGACTATTGCTGGATGCTGAAGCGTGATGAGCGGAATACGAGTCACCAGCAAAAATCGCAGAATTGAAGAAAAACAAAAAAGATTCCACAAAAGTTATTCCTTTATTTTCATTAATTTTGTTGTGAAGAAACCTGACGTGATGAATAATCTGAGTTCATGTTCATAATCAGCGCCCCCGTAAACCCCCAAAACAACCATCAAATCCAAGGGAGAGAAAGTCTGTGTTTCAGTTTCAAATTTTTTCAAATTCTTCAAATTTCTGTTTTTGAGTTAAATATTTACCCTTTTTGTAAAGATAACAAATACTATTTAAAAGTGTGAACTATACATGACCGGTTAAACTAATGTTATCGGAAAGTTAAATTATTTATATTCCCAACAAAGTCTAAACATAAAATATTTTTTTAGATGAGCGGCGGAACGTGATACAATCACATTTATTATTTTATGCACAAACATTGTATGTAATCTGATTTGTCTGATGACCTCCGGAAGAAAACAGTTTATATTACTTAAAAGGATCCCTTCTGAATAATAATTTCCTCTAAACACATTATGATGTCTGATATGGTGAATGAATATTAAGTCCTATCGGGCAGACGTTAAACAATTCTGCAATGCCAAACAATTTTAATTGATACATATTTTGTATCAATTTTAGAAGAAAATGTGTTGCTGCAATGGCGTACACGCTAGTACTTATTGAACTAGAACTAGATCGTTAATAATTCGTCTTCAATTCAAAATAGAACTTACAACAGTTTGTTTTAAAAATCGTAACACTCTATGTACCCACATGTAAATTAAAATTTTATCGCCTATTATTACTATTCAATTTAAAATTATTAACGTTTTGCAGCTCCAAGATACACTTAATTCCCTTTGCTTCATTAAACCTGCTTTTAGCTTTCCTTTTTATTATTTTCATTATTCGATTAATAAGATTCAATATATACTATATTCAAAGCGTGTTAAAAATAAAACAAGAAATTTTGATTTTAGTTAATTTCTTAATAAGAAATTGTTTATTATATTTTTATGACACGCCCTCGTATTTATTGTACGCTATGTATGTAATCTTGTTACTAAGTACGCACATTCTTAACATTTTGAAATTATCACTTGATAAAACTGGCTAATATATATATATGTAAGAGCTAACATGTATGCATATAACCTTAACCTTCAATACTTTTTACCTCTTAATGAACGGCGCGTGTGATAAAACTAATGCATAAAACGTCAGTAGATGTATTATTTCTGATTTCCGTGTGCACAAACGAACACTGCTCTCTATATTTACACATAATTACTTAATACAGATTTCAATCATCTTTTATTAATATTTCATCCTGAAAAATAAACTTTCCTGACTTTTATAGAAATTTTTAGTAGTTAAAAGCAAAATGCAGGGTTTATGTACCATCTATCGTGTGATGATGATACACATACCTTTGCTTTGTAATAAAACGCAAATTATTAATATTTAAATAAATTAACTGTGACGGAATCTGTATAAACAAATATACAGAAATATAACCAAACAAAATTGCAGCTCTTCCATTTGTGTATGTTTTTCTATCCGCGTGTGTGGTGACAATATTAACAGTGTTGTTTCAAGTCCATAATAATATATTACTAAAGGGCGATATTTATTAGTGTGGGCGGCTTTCAATTTAATTTAAAAAAAAAAACATAAAAACCGTTCGGCTTTATAAGAAAATTACATTACGAATTCTAATATACGCGATGCGATGCGATGCTGGGATCTCCCGGACTACGACTCCTTGTTACGACTAGCTTAATTAAACATTTTAATAATGAGAAATCCAGGTTTAATGTGCCGCGAATCTTACGTCGTTGATGTCATCGTTTACAAAGACTTGACCTACACCAATATCCTTTTCTTAATTATCGGCGTTCTCAGAATTATTATCTGACTGACTGACCTCATAAAATTGTGTTGTAAAAAGATCAGGTTGCAGGATCAGCAACTTAAACGTTACAAAGCATAAAATATCTAGTTTTGAAGAACGTATCAAACCCTAGTGTATGTGCTGAAAAACATTATACCCTTCTGTATTTTGCATTTTTTTCGAAAACTACGCTCCTAAGAAAAAAATGTTATAAGGATTTTGTCTTATCTTATATAATTATACACTGTATAAGTAATATCTGAATATCGAGTACCTATACAGAGTATCTCATAAGGGGTACATCAAATGCGGTGAATAGTTAGACAGCAATAACACAAACAAAAAATTTCTATAACACTTCTTTTCTCAAAAGCGTAGTTTTCGACCTTGAATTTATTCAATTTCAAGTCCTCATTTTTAGACTTACATAAGCAGCATAAATAAACTCTTGCTTTATTGACAAATTATTTTGTTTGGCTCTCAAATTCCAACGCTGGCATATACAGTTATTATTGATATCACCGTAAACGCATTTATAATTTTATATGTACTTTTCTAAAAACGTCAATCAAAATTACTAATCAAATAACTGATCAAGTTTGGTAAAACACTTAGGTTTTGTATTACTGGTACATAGTTAATACACAAAATTACCCATTCCTTTTGTCTCACCCACCACCACCCTTAACTATAAAAGAAACATCAAAGTGAACTGACTCAAATCTCATACAACATAGAAAATATTACACATGTTGCATTTTAATTTAATAGCATTGTATGTATCAAAGCCTAAATATCGTAATATATAGGCTGTTCGCAGTTATAGGCACACTATTGCAATCTCCGTTATTATCGAAGTCAGAAACAAAGAACATAAACTTTTGTATTTATAATGTCGCTCTCCACTCATTGTTACAAAGATATACAGGGTGTCCCATTTAAAATAGGTGAGCATACAGTATCCTGACAAATTATTAGACCTACCGTCTAAAAAGTAACTAGGCATTTTATTTATACCACTGTAAATGAATTATTTAGTTCGACTGTATTTTAGTGCAACTGATTTTTATTCTTCTAAAAATCTAACATTTGTCAGTACTTATATTTAAAGGATATTTCACGCAATCTTGCTAATAAAATTATGTTTGCAATAGATTATTATTACAATGGCTGGTAGAAACAACGTCCTGACATAAGCATTCTCACTTGTGTGAGCTTGTTAAGATGTAAGTGCTGGGAATGATTTAGAATCATATTATCACATCACGACGTCACAAACTGACAGAAAGAAATCATAATTTCTGCATGATACAAATAAAATTATTTAAATGTTAAAGGCATCACAAATCACACTGAAGAAGTAGCATACAGGTTTCCCAGAGAACTGTGCAACTGATAAGGGCGGAAGAGAGGCTGATGGCTAGAAAAGGAAACCAAAACTAATGCTGGCCGAGAATAAAAAATGCCTCCAATGGACTGGGTAAAAATACAAGCAGCCTACAATAACTGACTGAAAATGAGTAAGGTGTTTAATAATCCTGTCTGATGATATCGAACAAGGTGTCATTTTTTGTAACTGAAAAAATTAAATTTGTAAGGTGGATTCCGGACAGTTTCACCCTGAATGCATTGTTTCTGAATGTTTTCTTAGTTTAATAAATGTTCTTTTGGTAAATTTAGTAAATAAATACAATTTAAAGTCAAAATCTGAAAAGAAAATGCGTTATCATAAAGAAAATACTAAAGAAACAATTGGTTCACTTGCGGACTAATAATTTAGCAAAGTGTTGTAGTAGCGGTGGGACCATCAACCTTAATTCTAAATTATTCCTTGTTCGTTAAGTTCCAATTCGAGTTATTATTATCACTCAAAGGAATCTATTTGTTTTTTACTATTTTCTAACGTTTTCTGGATATTTCTAATAATGGATAGGTATATCTTAAATTGTTTTTTTTATTGAATATCTTTGTTTTATTGAATACCTCGCCTACTCTCCCTACTGAAACATAACTACGCCACTGCATGCTTATATACTGTGTTCTACATAAGTACAGACAAAATTAATTACTCCTGACATAGTACTTTATCTGCATTTTAGGCACCATTATCGGGGTCATACCGAGCGCCCGTGGGTTCCATCCTAGAAGCCAAGAAATATTTCCAAAAAAATCTAGGCTCCACACATAATACTCTAAGACCGGGATGGGACGTCTCGGAGCAGGCGGTTCGGCGCAAGGACGTTTCAGCGCGAAGACGATTTGGCGTAAGCCGGTTCGGCGCGAAATACCTAATCTTAAATTTGACGTTGCTTTAACATAAACCTTCGGAAGAAGTTGAAACTTTTAAATTTTATAGATTTATTCTGTCCGGACGAAAGTACAATCTTCAATTTATGCACGAATGCATTCCGGAACTGTAATCCGGTTTATTATATGTGAAAATACGGAACTAAAAAGTGTTTAAGGAAGGCAACAATTCGAATTATTTCAATTTTTTTTCTGCAAATTACAATTTCGTTTTCATCAACTTAAACCCGTTTAAAAAATACATAACAATGACTAAAAAAATTTACGAAAATTTTACTAAGGATTTTATTTCTTGGTCGTAATCTGACAGATAGATGATTTTGTGTATGATACAATAGGAGAAAAAAAATTAAATCAACTCCCACGTATAAGAGGCGTCTAATGAAACAAAGATTTATGCCTTGTCGGAAGGGATTACTGATTTACAGAGAAATATGCCAATATTTCAATAGTGTTTCCTACGTAAGTTTTTCTAGTAAACATCTGTGTGAATGCAACTATTATTTTCGTGCTTGGCTGCATAAAATACAATATTTTTCTAGTAACTTCAATTTGTGGAAGTTATCGGTGAAATTATCCGCTACTAGTATAGACCGCTAAAATAGTGCTTGTATTAGAAACAATACAGCAAAACCTAAACAATATGTATACTCGCGCCGAAAGGGCTGCGTCGAATCGGCCGCGCCGAAATGCCCTAGACCGTATAAGGGATACATTGGCAGGTATCTTCACCGCTAGTTTATCCAAGCCAATATTATCTTACCAATTTAGTTAGTTTGAGAATTGAGAATCATAGTTTAATAACCGAGTAGCTATGATATTTACACATAATATTTATGTTTGTCTATAAATGCGAAATGAACCATTTTATTTGGAGGTTGATTATTAACTTTACTCAGATCTAAATATAATCTTCTTTTAATCAAGAAATTGGACACTCTTTGTATAATATTCCGACAATCATTAGATATAGCATACCTACTAGAAAGATTTAGAACGTATATTAAGCTTGGGACAAATAGGTACACACTTGCATACCTCTCATCTGGCTTGAAACTTACATTCACTTATTAATACGAGGCTTGCTCGATATATATTGCGAATTGGCAACCCTGCTTTTGCTAGGTGCAATCTGACAATTGCAACATAGTTTGACATTTTTGACAACATACGTACTAAAAACGTTTTGTCATACGGACGCTATTTGTTTTGTTTACATTGAGTTGAAAATTTCCTCTCGACCAAAAAATGGAATTAACTCGTGAACATTTTCGTGCTATGATTTTCTACGACTTCCGACGTGGATTATCACAACAACAGTGCGTCGATCAACTTACTTTAACTTTTGAAAATGAAGCCCCACACAGAGCAACTGTATATCGTTGGTTCAATGAATTTAATCGTGGTCGTAGTTCGCTGGCAGGTGAATCTAACGAAGGTCGTATAAAATCGGTTGTGGTGCCAGCAAACGTCAATGCCGTGCGCGAACTGATAAAGCAAGATCGTCATGTGACTTATCGTGAAATTCAGGCATCCTTAGACGATAGTATGACTAGCATACATTCGATATTGCATGAACATTTAGCCGTGAAAAAGCTGTGTGCACGTTGGATTCCACATAAGTTAACAGTCGCTCAAAAAAAGGCTCGTGTCGATTGGGCGTAAGAAATGCTCGAGAAATACAACCACGGTGCTTCAAAAACCGTTTATAACATCGTCACAGGTGACGAATCTTGGATTTATGCGTATGAGCCCGAAAGTCAACAGCAGTCGACTGTATGGTTCTTCCAAGATGAGCCAAACCCAACAAAAGTCGTTCGCGCTCAAAGCACTTCGAAGCAAATGTTTTTTCGCCTGTTTTTTGGAAAAACTGGACATGTCGCTACCGTGGTTTTACAGGATCGTAGAACAGTCAATTCAGAATGGTACACAACCATTTGCTTACCAGAAGTCATCCGAGAAATAAGAAAAAACAACGTGCGACGCCGGATCATTCTCCACCATGACAATGCGAGCTCACACGCATCGACGATAACAACTGGTTTTTTGAGCACTCAAAACGTCGAATTGATGGGTCATCCGCCGTATAGTCCTGATTTGGCACCTAACGATTTCTTTTTGTTCCCACACGTGAAAGACAAACTGCGTGGACAACGATTTTCGACGCCGGAAGAGGCGGTTGATGCATTCAAAACCCATGTGTCGGAGATACCTGATTCTCTATGGAAAAAATGTTACGAAATTTGGTTTCAACGTATGCAAAAGTGTATTGATCATCAGGGAAAATATTTTGAAAAACAATAAAAAAGTTTCCAACACTAAATATTTGTTTTTGTTAGTTTTTCGTAATACATATCGAGCTACCCTCGTAAAGTCTCGTCTACTATAGCTACTACGATAACAAAATGTAGTGATAATAAGTATAAATAAAATTTTAAGATTCTACATATTGCACAATTTATGATAAATTTATGCTTGGTTAGACTTTGAGTTATGCGATTTCCTTTATTTTGTACAATAATTGCAATTTTACATTATTATGTAAAACAAGAAGCTTATTGTTTTAGCAAAATATTATTTATTTATTATAGCTCTCATCTAAAATCAGATGATCTGTAATAGTGAATGATTGCTTTTCAATTTCATTAATGAAACCAGTTCAATCAAAGTAATCAAAGTCACTTCTCATTTCAACACTATAGTGTGGAAGTTTGTTTCCTCATAATGTAAATAGGAAAATAGTGACACTATTAGTGTCTTGCTTTATTTCTTATTATTAGACAAATTAATTTTATACAATTATTAAAGATGCAAGAAGTTATTCAATTCTGATAATATTATTAAAAAATAAAACATAATGCTACAAAATATGAACCTCAATTGTACCGACATCTGCTATCTTATCTCATACACTTTAGAATGTAGATTAGTGCATATTTACAATAATAATTGTCTATAAAAAGTAAAAATTATAACCTTCTGCAATTATAAACTCTTATTTAATATTCTAGAGTTATAAAACCTTTCATTTACATAATTACACAAACGCACTTTTCAAAAACTTGTTCCTATACATAACTTGGCAAGAATGGTCTCTATACGCAGAGGATCTACTTTAAAGTTAAAATTGTTTAAATATTTTTGGTTTTCATTTCTAAATTTGATTGGGTAAATATTTCCACCTGAAATATACTTACGGTACAATAAAGGCTACGTTGAAACTCGCCAAGTTATGTGACAAGACCAATACTTCTTTTAAAATACATATTTGCGTCTATAATATTGAAAAATATTTATATGCGATTAATCAACAATTCACATGCAGCAAATGTTAGACATACTTAACCACAATGCGACCAGTTACAGTAGCACCTTAAAGATTTAATGGGATTAGTAAAGAGTTCGACAGTGGCGTAGCTGCTACGTTGAACTGTTTCCACCGTAACTCATAACTGCTATTTTTCATGTTTGCGTGGCAATCTTCAAACGATAGAACAGTTACATATGACGTCACACCTGGTTTAGGCTGTTGTAACTAACCCTGTCGTTCCTTTTTGACTGATGTATCAAATTAATTTTTTTATCGATAAATAGAATTATGTAGAAATCCTTTTCAGAATTGTAATGGTGACTACATAGTTTGTTGTTGTGTTTTACTTAATATACTGAGTAGGTGTTCAAATTGTAAATATATTAAATATATCAAATGTCAACCCTAGAATAAATGATTGCATCTGTTGATATGCCGATTCTGCAATTATCATGTTCATCCCTCTTGCGTTTCAAAGGGGTAAACATAACTATATTTAAACCATGTTCTATAACGGGACTAAATTAAACGGATACGATTGAAACGAAAAAACAATGAAGTAATATAACTGTAATGTATTATCATTCAAAAGGCAGTAGTGTGCCATTAAAAAAATTAATATTAATTATGTGGGCGTTGAATATACAGTAACAATGAAATTAATAAGTGAGAGGGAAACTTCAAAACGAATTGTAAGAAATAGACGCCAATCGAAAAATAAAAACAAAATCAAAATAGCCCCCCATATGTCCATGTGCAGAACAAATAAGTTACACCAAAACAACTGCATACTAGAATCATCAAAAGAGCATTAAACAATCAAAATGAGCATGGTATGAGGTTCATGTACAAACAGCCGTATACTCTTATTTGCAGACATGCCATTCAATCAATATCAAATAATGAATCGTTAAAGTATCTATATAAGTGTCTATGTTTTTCCAGTTCAAAGAATTTCCAGAGCACCAGTTTGCACTTCACTTCGTCTCTGGAATATGTAATTGAAGTTTTTGGTTAAGCATAATTAAATGCTTGGGTTTGGTATGTAATAAGAGAGTAGACATATTGATTACTAACAGTGTGCATTCTTGTTGTGGAAAGTTTACTACCTTTATTTTCTCTCCAATCCACTTTAATAACTTAGAATTGGCCAGTGGCGAATTTAGGAAGAGATTATAGAGCCCAAGGCGGCAAAATCCAGGGGAAGCAGATATTTGGAAAAATACCAAAAGCACATGAGACAACAATAAATACAACAAAAATAAAAACGTTAACCAATTTAAAAATAAAAATAACATATTTGATTGACGTTGTATGAAATTACAAGAACTCACTGAAAGACTACGGGATGCAGAATGCAGAGGCTAAAGGTCCGATTCGCTACAAACTGATCCGCACGTTATTTGGCTAACTATTCAGAAATCAATTAATTATGGAATATGTAAAACTATCAAGGAAAATATCTTGGAAACTATCAAGTGGCTAATTTCATGTCAAATCATCTAATGTTAAAACATGAACGTGCTTCGATATCTCAGTTTTTGTTTTTTTTTTCTGGGATAGATACATATGAAATGACATTAAACTAATTTTTTCAGACTTTCTGAATGAAAAATGGCCGAAATAAAAAAGTTCTTGGAGAGTTTTTTTGCAAATTCTGATATCCGACAATCTGCTTTATCTGACTAAAATTGTCATAACTCGCTTATTTTTTGAGTTATCTGGCTCACCCCAGTGTCAAATCAAAGCCAGTTTTTGGATTTTTCAAAGTATATTAGAAACGTGCAAAGGCATTACACAGTAGCAAAATAGCAGGCTCTCAAAGCAAATTTTAGTGTCTTGACAAATTTTAACATTACTCCTGTGCTACAATTATCACATCTTTGAAATATTTTTTTATAGAATCAGCTTGCCATATACGTGGTATGGTTAAAATATAAAAAGAGTGTTTTTGTGTTTTTGAAAAAAAAATTATTTTGAAAAAACTTATCTTTAGAGCCTGCTACTTTTCTACTGTGCAATTGGTGCATGTTTTTTGGATGAGTCAGATAACTCAAAAAATAAGGCACTTATGACAATTTTAGTTAGATGATATAGAGCGTCGGATAGCAGAATTTGCAAAAACTCGAAATTATCAAAAACTTCTACTTCGGCCATTTTTTATCCAAAAAAATCTGGAAAAAATAATTTAATGTCATTTCATATGTATCTATCCAAGGAAAATATTTGAACAAAATCTGAGACTTGAAATATATGGGCTCTATGAAAAGTGTGTGTTGTTGAGTAAATGCAACATTTCATTTTCACCAGTTATTCTATTGAAATAAATTAAATGATCGCAATAAATATACAGTTACCAAAAACAAGTTTATTTTAAACAATTGCAAGTTCTTTAAAGAGCAATGAGGGAGTTGGATCTTTAAGGGGAACTCATTGCTGACTGCTGAGGGTGGAAGCGGCGGAAGTTGCCGGTAGCCGCTAGGCGGTAGAAGTATAAATCCGCCACTGGGATTGGCCACTAAGTATGTATGTACTTGTATCTTGATTTTGCATATCCCGACATCTTTTTTATCGCATCAAACGTTCCATTGGCAAAATATCTTACGATTTTGCTTCCTTGTCCAAGAAGCAGATATGTTTTTATACTTTTCAGAATTACGAAAATTATCAACCGGAGCCGAATTTCCGATCCACAAATATTGGAATATTGGATTTGGAGGTAAACAATGGAGTATTCAGTACCTCACAAAGAATTTGGTAATCTTTTTTAAGTCGAGACTGAAAGTTATAATAGCCAAAAGCGAGGGTTTTTCCAAGGGCGCCTGCCCTTCATTGTATGAGTCCGATAAATAATAACTGAATAATAATCCAACCTATACACACATATTTAATATGCTATCAATATTTATAGATTATCGAAATGCAGAAGAACGAAGGTCACTACTAGAATTAGCTTGAAATTCAATCCAATTTGAATAATTTTTAAATTCCTATGCAAATGTAAATAATGTTAAATTAATTAAGAAGACCTATTATGTTTTGATCTTTTAATAAGAGTTATAAGAAAAAATCAATCATATATATATGTACATGTTTTGCAATACTACGTAGATGTTATTTATTATCTTCCATCATTATCTGTATAATAATTAATTAGATCACACGTGTACATACATTGTTGCATGTCATTTGTAAGAATATTTATGCACATCATTTTAGTGTGTGTAGCTAATACGCTTGCATAGTTTGAATGTTTCGTTCTATTTACATGTGATATTACGTGATATTATATGTTTATTGTTGAAAAAGTTAATAATTATTATACAGCGTGTCCACGGATTGAGTTCACAAGAGAGGAAAAATTTTTATTTTTCATTTTATCAAAAAATGTCATTCTTGATAAAAAGTTTTGCTTGTTGTAAGACGCCGGGAAATTAAAAGAAATTCACATTTTATTTTACCTGCTTCATTTTATAGTCAATTTTCTGTGGAACCGTATGTAATTATGCACTAAGTTCAAAACTTTAACAATAATCTAGTGGGTGACGTTCATGTGATTATTAAGCAATAATTCTTTCAAATTTTCGTGCAACAGTAATCGTTTACTTCTAATCAACAACAAAAATAATAAAGAAAAACTAACATTAAGTAAAAATGAACACCAACTCTTCGACGTAGCCTCCACCAACCTCAAAACATTTCTGCACTCTAATTCGAAATACTTTGATTTGAAAGAATTATTGCTTAATAATGACATAAACGTCACCCAGTAGGTTATTGTTAAAGTTTTGAACTTAGTGCAAAATTTATATATGGTTTCACAGAAAATTGACTATAAAATGAAGCAGGTAAAATAAAATGTGAATTTTTTTTAATTTCCTGGGGTCTTACAACAAGCAAAACTTTTTATCAAGAATGACATTTTACAATAAAATGAAAAATAAAAATGTTTCCCCTTTTGTGAACTCAATCCGTGGACACACTGTATAATAAAATTTACTTTAAAATTTAAATTTAAGAAAAACTTCGTTTTTTTTTAATTTGGCGTCTTTCACGTTCTTATAATGATAAGAATTCGAACCATCATTTGAAAAACATGTAATACACACAGTCCTATACAGGTAAAATCTATACAGGTAAGCACCGTTTAACACAGCATCTATATAACACGGTTTAGCGCTAACACAATTAAATAATAAAGTGTACAAAAGTGCATTTTTTAAATATTTGCAACAGGTTTTGGTTTTTATTTCATCTGTGAATTAATTGCGTAAGAAAAGTTCTGCTGAATTTATTAATTAAAGATAATGAAAGATTAGTTTTTCAACCATAATCATATTATCACATAAATGTATTAAAATAACAGAATAAATGAGACCATGAACCTGGCAGTTCCTGAAATTGATGTTTTTGAACGGGATGCATTCATTGTATTTACGGACGAAATTGCCGTCACATTGACAAACTTTCTTGAATAAGTTGTATAGGCTCAGAAATTAAGGCTTCCTTATATTTAAATATGCTAAACGACAAAATTTCTTCAAAATGCATTTATTGAAAAAAAAATGCAGTAGCGCAACTATCAACAAACGAAATCAGAATATTTCTTCTTCTACTATTTCTGCAGCCTTGGTAATATACACTCTTGTTAGTACCACAAAACTTAATTTCACTGAAAACTTTTATATTGCCGAACTAAATTTTCTTGTATTCCTAATATAACATTTATATTTCCATGCCGATTGGTTAATTCCTCATTTGACATATTCATTTTGATTATATTAAACTTGTCAAATTCGTTCAATTGCGGAAATATAAGTACCTAAGCAATTCCGTCACTGAGCAAGACAAGATAATAATCAGTAACGAGACAAGTTATTATTATAATATAAGTTATTATAAAAAAATAGTACCGCCCCTAACAAGTAGGGCAAGAAGTTCCACTTCCACTCATTCTTGATACTAGACGATTAAAGATAGGTTATAAAATGTAATTTCAAATAGTCTAGACTTACAGCAAAACATAAAACAAGTAACCCATATTCTCTCTGGTTAGTCGTCATTTAGTCAATATCATTCTTAATCTACTAATTTGAATCTATTCGCTCTTTCGACTTGAATAACTGAAATTATCTTATTGAGAACATTCCATCATGTTAGGCTCGAAAGACTTACTATTCATCTTAATGTATTCTTTTGCTATGCAAGTTAACTTACGTCGCAGCTAGAATGTTTTGCTATTTTATAAAAGAATTTGTAAGATTTAAAATATAATTATAGAGTATAATAAAGCCATGGTACGATGACTATCATACATTCGTCATTTTGGCCTTACTTCAAAGACAGTATGATAAGAAGGATACGAATTATCCTCTGGAAGATCGATAACCATAGATCAAGGGCTTTTTGGGTTAGAAGAATTTTTCTAAACCCAATTTAATTTTTGAAAGGCTTAAAAACAATCTAAAATCGAGAATAGAGGGAATGTTTGTCAGCAGGGGAAGGGGAAGGACAGAACTATTAATCCCACCAAAGGTTCTGCTGTGGAGATTTCAGTTCAGGGGACTATGATATGTGTGTTATCTTAGGTTCACTTTCACAAAAACACTAAATATTTACTTCAAATTCTTGAAAATTCTTAGTCAACATAGACAGATCTATTCGAGACTATCCAATCCAATTCTCCAAGCCCGCTTTCAGAAAATGTTACCATTATTATCCATAAATCCAAATGTAAAGGGAATCTCTTGAAAGTGACATAATTTCTTTTAGAAAAGCTTTTATTTATTCGCATAATAAAAGCCTTTAGAGAAAACACAAATTAAGATACTTTCTAGTAATTTAACAAGAATGAAAAAAGAGTAATTACAGTACATTAACAATAAAATCAAATTTTATTAATTTTTTGCAGTTAAAATATGAAACGATGCAAACAGTAATAAAATATTAGCCAATAATGTTACTATTTATTCAATTTTTTATCTTTCTCTTTTAAAGAAATGCCTATGT
The DNA here is from genome assembly GCA_929113105.1 of Agrypnus murinus. Taxonomy (NCBI): domain Eukaryota; kingdom Metazoa; phylum Arthropoda; class Insecta; order Coleoptera; family Elateridae; genus Agrypnus; species Agrypnus murinus. The sequence goes on from OV816026.1 coordinate 142,916,888, forward strand.
AACAACAAAGGACTTTATTAATCAGGATTAAATTTTTTTTATAACTTTCAATTGCAGAATTGCAATGCAGAAAACTTTCCAATTTAAGCATGCACAACATTGCGATTGCGTTCTCAGCAAAAAAGGATCTACTTCACACATTCGAATACTTCCTTCTACAAATCGAAAGTCATAGAATTGGACATCCTATGCTATGGTTGGGGGTATTTACTAGTCAATAGAATATTGGATTGTGTCGAACATGTCAAATGTGTTCAAAGACTTTCTCTTACAGTTTTACACATAGTTTAGATTTTGTAAGATTTAAAAAAAATGCAATCTAGCATCTGAAAGCAAAGTTCCAAGAATGACACTTGATTATCTAAAATAAACAATGAGTAGAACAACAACAATTTTTCACATTGGGCTATCAGTAAAAGGCCATTTTTATTTACTAAGATACAGAAAGATCTAAAAGGAAAGTAAGGACCTATTTTTTGGATTTAGAAACCTACAAAATACATAGTTTTGATAACTAAATAATAAAAGCATCATAACTGCAAAGATTGTACTACAATGTTTTCCAAAGAGAAGATCAAATATAACCGAAAATGAAATAAAAGCGTTCAAAGAAAGTGAATATTAATGGAAAGGATTGATTCGTAAATTAATTAAGAGCGAGGAAATAATTTGAGCTAAATTATCAAATCGGAATTATTTTCATCCAGATTCAATATTTGGGAGATGACCTAAGTAAAAGTTGTAAATTTTCTTCGTTAGTTTTCGTTATTTCAATTTTAAGTTGGGGGTGTAACTCGTTTTATAGGTCCTTCAGTGGTATATTATACATGGGCTGGTGTTTATGATGATAGAATTATGCCTTTAATCGATACTCGTTTGGTTCTGTGCCTTTTGTTTTTGAAATTAATTATATCTTCATAAGGCTTTTCTTTTCGTGGACTGTATTGCTAGCTAAAGGTATAGTAAAAGTTTCAAAGGCAAACTAATAAACACACAATAATTTTTAGGATTGTTATTAGTAATTCTATATACAAAACTGAAGATTAAGTCGAAATTCAAGCACAAGCACTCCTAGTGGAGTTGCAAAGCTTAAGGGCTGCAAACTAGTAAATCCCAAAGAGACAATATTTCTAAAGCTAAAACTGTTTAATTACAGTTTCATATATTCACATTGAAACTAACCAAGTAAAACTACGGAAGCTTCTATTTGCGTTTTGGTTACTTCTGATTTTTGTAAAATAAAGGATCTTATGAAGAAGTTCTGTTACTCGAGTTTCTTCACATAATAAATTTATTATTTATATTTATAATATACCTACAGAAACATTTTTTGAAATTTGGAAAAATGTCTTGCCAAAGTAACGAACTTCTCTTTTCTTTTCTAATATCTACCTTTAGAACGATACTTACAAATATGTACATTCCCGTAAAATGCTGAATTTTGCAAATTCATAACTGTGTATCTGAATCTACACTAAACCTTTCATTATGAAAAAGAGTTTTGCACCAACCTTTACAAGGAAATGTTTTTGTTTTCTACTGAAAGCAGATTCCTGTACCTGAAAGATTCCTATTCTTCTTATTATAATTATTAGAATATTGTATCCTAAGATAATTTGAGATAATAATCGAAGATTTTTCTTGTTTGAACAAAACTAAAGATCTGAAGGATGCTGTTTTCAATTTCAGATTTTCCTAAATAAAATGAAATTCAAAAAGTGCATACTTTGTGTTTTTTAGGAAATCTTCATTTTAATGAATTCTAATTTTCATTCTTCTCTTTCTTCAGCTATTTCTAGTGATTTCAGGTAAATGTAGTTAAATCTAAGACCTGAAGAAATTGAAATTTACTTTTCTCTGCTTTCAAATAATAACCACCACAGGCCATTACTAGCTTGAACCTTCATTAGCAGATAA